>LR990941.1:10137032-11387032 GCA_905163415.1 Noctua fimbriata | reverse complement strand
AACAACATTTATATTGTGAGCAACACAAAAGGGTGCGCTGACTGCCGGCACAATAAAAGGGCTCAATAAACAGCCTTTACTGGTGAGACAGTAAGCCTTAAGTTATAACGCATAAGCGTCACGGGGTGGCCAGCGGCGACTAGATCAGATGACAGATGAGAGGTATTTCAATGCTTTATTGCGTCGGAGTTTTTGTGGAGAAACGTGACTTCCGAGGGGCGTTGACCCCGCTACTGACTCCTGTAGGATGTCGAGATAACTCGCCTCCGTGAGATAGCTCCCGACGCATATCTTACTAATCTAACCGCCTTTTAGGGGCGTTTTGTTAATCAGTTGCCCTATATGGCGACTTAATGACGAATATGAAACGGTTCCAAAAATGGACATTAATTTCTGTGGAGATAAGTTGTTTCATATTCCAGACAGGGCCTTATATCTCAGATGTGGATGAATGTATTAAAATAATAAATCACTACCAAACGTAAACATATGCTTCGGGAACATGCAGTTGTTACGCCTGTAAATAATCATCGTGTCGTTAAATTTGCATACAGCAATAAGTCTGGGAGGATACGAGTGAATCCGAGTCGGCTCGTAAAACGAGACCACAACCGCTTTCCGTAAAACTCATAAGGCATAATGACAGTGCAGTTCTCATAAATAAAATTGAAACATATCCCGGTATGTTTTCGGCGACATGTGTTGCTCGAATTGGTGTCCACGCTGTGAGGTTGTGACCAGTTATCTTGTCGTTCGTGTAAACAAGAATATTGAAGTTTCTGGCACGTCTGGGTGGTAGAACTTAGAAGTCGTTCGAAGAACAAACTAAGTATTCGTATAAAAAAGTTTATCTCGAGTCGAGACGGTCCCTTGGCTTTCTAGTGACCTTATACAAACTGTACCGACCAAAGACTTGAGTTAATCTTTCTGATACGTCCCTCCTACTTTCTTTGCCATACGATTAAGTATCTCTCAGTAAAGTTATAAATTAATACAATAAAGTTTAAGAACGTTTACATTTGATCTCGGTAAAGGCAATCGAAGCTGAAAATATAAACAAGAGCTAAAACTACCGGCTCGCTGACGGACCTCATTAACGAACTGCTGATGGACTTATTATCTGTTCTAATAATAAACCCACTTTAGAGTGTATACCGCTATCCAAAGCAAAGACGTCTTCCCTTTCATCAGTGATAACATGGGGAGAAAGATATTCAATGTTTGTAATGCTTATAACACTGATGTTTTAGTTACGCAGCCGTTCTGAAGTTAATGTTAGCAAAGAAGTGCGAATAATACCAGTAACAATACTTCCTATAAACAAGGAAATTAATGGCGATGTTAAATATTAGACAGACAGTAATTACTAAAGTGTTACATCCATTATGAGCGTTAGTTGTTTTGAAAAGCCACAACACAAAACATCTGAGTGGCTAAGTGCAGAGATAAAACAAGTGTGCAACAACTCTGCCTGAAGCGAGTCCCATTGATGGTATTTTCACACGCCACAGATACAACATAGCGCCAGTGCCGCCAGTAGCCGACCTGGGCGGGCTGCCGGCGGTGGCTATTTTAAATATAATTGCAGCCTCCATGCACTGCCCGCAACGTTTGTTGTCCGACCACTATGAATACAGTTCTGCAATAAACTTCGTTTTTTATTGTAACCGCACGGAGATAAACGAACAGGAGCTTACTCCGTCATTGCTATAAAACGGTAGCAAATATAGCAACTCTACGACTTTGTGGAACCGTCTTCAGCTCTCCGGAGGACCGAACGGCTTGACTTATGGCTTGATTTGAAGAAGTGTTATTTCCTACCTACTCATCCAATTTTCTTTTCACTACGGTTCTAAGACAGCTGAATCAGCTCCTTGGGACGATTTGTCTGGCTTAGATTTATAGTCTCGGGTGTTCTTTTTTTTTGGTTGAGCCCCAGGATAACATTTGTTTCCCCTAGTATTTCACAGGGTGATAAAGACTTCTAAGCTTCCTCATTCGTTAGAACTATACCAAAAGTGACGTCTTGTTTTAATGATACTCGATCGTAAACACGTGTAAAGCATATGAAGTTAATGTGTTAGTTACTAGGTACATTAGTACTCCCACGGACGGATTACACGGTGACTTAACTCACCAGCGGTATCGATTGAAAATGCAATTTATTCTCACCGAACACCAAAAGCCGAGTGCAAATAAACTGATTTGCGTGCAAATATCGAAGCCTGAATGGTTTGCGGTCAACTTTACCGAACTTTTTACGGAATTTCGTCGTGATTTTTTTATAGAGTCGTGCGTTGGCAGTGCAGAACTCAATATTTATGAAAAAACGCAATTTCGATAGCAATAATTATTAATAAATTCTTTAAAAAATACTTTTATATCACATGGCCTTATGGTGTTGGTGTTTATATATCAGATAAATCTTCCACATTCAACGACAATTCAAATCAAAATGTTTACATTCCCGAACGGTCATAATCTTACTAAATATGTTCGGATCGAGTGCGTGCATGTGAATGGAGCAGAACAGATCTCGATACGCACTGGCATTCATATAATTACCTACGATATATAACATTACTGATACACAGGACATGTGGCCCACTATTAAGACGATAAGTTAACCCGACGGCGCCATATGCAGTAATTTATTCCCAGCTATTATTGTATAACTAAACTGTCCGTCTACTCCACGATACGAAAATAAAATCGTTACAAGAATCGTCTCTGAAATGCCTGCAATTTAAAGATGACGAGACTGGTTCTCAGAAAAAGAAATATAGCTGCAAAGAACTTTGTTTTATTGCGGAGATATATCTTACTAGAGATACAATGTAGGCACGAAAATATAGGCAAAGTGTTTGCCCTTTTCAAGAAGACAAATTCGCTGTAGATATTACGTTAACGTAACAAACAAATATACATAATGTTATATGTGTACCAATCACTTCAACGAGTAAAACGAAAAGATTTTCGTGACGAAAAATCTCTCGGGGCAAACTGTTTTCCTCTACATTAAGCTTCATCCCTGATTAAGCAAAACAAAAACACGGGAAAGTCTCCGGAGTCAAGAACTCAAGCGTCGCAATTTGCTACATTTCCATTACAAGCACTCCATGTTGTTCAGCAATTACTCGCAAGTTTTATTACGTACGCCATTGCTAATTAACCTGGATAACAGTTTACTTTGTTGGCTCTCGCGAGTGCATTAAATACACGAGTTTTACTGTTTCTGTTTTAGTACATTTTATTGTTATATTAAAGCGTATCGATTATACGCTGTCTACGCTGCCTCTGCATGACATTAAAAATTTGTCGGCAGTCCGACATCTCTGGCTAGTGTTGAATAATTCATTAGTTGTAGCGTCGATTGAATTAAAGGTTGTATCTCAGTCTCGACATGGTATCGGTGCTCTATTTGCATATCAGACATGTTCCGATGTGCACCAGATGTCGCTATATAGCCTTTGATAAGTTATCGACTAGCGAACGTGTTAGAGATCCGAATAGGAGTCTATTAATAGTCGATTCAGTTAGCGATTTGCATTGAGAACTGCTTCTAATGCGTCTTCTCTAGTTTTGATATTTCTATAGCATAATATTATCAATAGAAGAAAAGACTCAAAAGTTACTTTTAGTAAAACAATCTACGTCGACAAAAGACGGTAGTTAAGCAGAAGCTAAGTGTATTCCCAGATGGAGTCACGACTGTTGCATTCAGTCAACAATCTGATTACATTAACACACGAATTCATTACAATGTGATAAGTTGATAACTAAAAACGTTATACATCTGCGACCGACTCTAATCTA
This sequence comes from Noctua fimbriata, assembly GCA_905163415.1. Classification (NCBI taxonomy): domain Eukaryota; kingdom Metazoa; phylum Arthropoda; class Insecta; order Lepidoptera; family Noctuidae; genus Noctua; species Noctua fimbriata. The sequence goes on along the minus strand of LR990941.1, from coordinate 11,383,216 downwards.
AACAACGTAGAAAATGGAGTGTCCTTTATGCAAATGTGTTGGTACCTTTATTACGTAACTGGCCTTCCAGACAATCTATGCTAATCCATTTTGTTGGAATTGGACAATTTAATCAGACTCGGACAAATGACAACTGTATAATCTAATCACATCGTCCTAGTCAATAAAATAGCCATAAAACACGAAGATTAAAGCAAAGCAAAAGTCAACAAGACGGATGGTGTCGATATTGGCGCCCAACACGGAATTCTAAGAAGGAATCGTTCGATACTATTCAGTTCGCTACATGCACAACGCGGGACGCCTCCTCCTATTATGCATTCAATGTGCATCGACTCTTTATCATTTTAGGGCGAGCACGAATGTTAATCGAGTCGGTAAAGTGTATTTTTATACACGTCATTTCTTAAAATCGTGCGTTGATATCAATTTGTTAAGACGTGACTTGAATTTTGATGAAGGGCGCGTGGGCGCTCGTGCCACTGTAATCCTAAAAAATAGAGCCACACATGAAGGGAAAATGGCTGCTGTTGGCACTTTTAGCGAATGATTTACGATGTTGAGACATGCTGTCAACTTCACTCGCAATTTCGTCAGTATATCATCAAATAAGTATTCTTGATACTTACAAGCCCATTTACTAAGGCCCATTTAGTAAAGATAATATTTAGCAGCTTCGAGCAACAAATTTCAGACAATAAATCAAAAAAAAACCTACCAAATTAAAACACAACAAGAATCCAAAGACACGAAACTTAATTAAACCTACCCAGTAATTAGGGCAACCAATAAATGTTAGCCTCCAGTTGAAAAGAAAATTAATTTACATAAAATCGAATAAAAAACCGTACTATAAAAACGATCATAAAAAATTTAAAGAGCTGCCTCACAAAGAAATATCCCTGTCAGCCGATAAAACCTTTTTCCTCGTTTTAACAGGGATGAAAATAAAAAACCTCCTTTTATCAAAAAGGAAATTCAATTATCTGTAACATAGTTACTGGTTGGAACGGCGGAGTAACGTCCGGTGGAAACGAGGAAGTTTGAAGGAACACCCAAAGGCTGGGTAGGGTAGTTAGCAGTTGTTTGCATACAACCCAAAGCCCCTTTTTGTGCCGTCCTGAATAATGGTATTGTTTATAGCCAGCTACATGTAATATACATTAGTATATGTATGGACCCACAAGTATTTATGTACGCAAGTGATTTACCGCAGCCTGCTGACATAGAAAGTTTCCACGCTGCGGTTTGTACGCACCGTTGTAGATTTAAAATTAAATTGCTACATCTATTTCGTCGATCCTTTCTTATTTTATTCTGTCTCTGTGTTTAAAATTCACTATGCATGGGTTTCCATGGTTGCTCTTTGAGGTTAAAATTATCCTTGTTTTGGCAATCAATTCGTTAATCTTTAATTCATCATGTTTCTTATTTTTCAATCTAGGAGCTGTAGTTTTATTTGATTCTCAAGCTTTTTAATAGATAAAAAGCAGTTCTTCAAAAATGCATATCTTACATTATCCTTTTCCCATTCTATTACATCTACGCCCTCAGACTGTCAAACGGCCATCTTTATCAGTCCCCAATATCTAGCCAGCTCGTTTTACAATTCATGTCAGTGTGAAACGTACCGAACGTGATAGGTTTTCTCAGTTCGACAAATTCATTCTATGAATGTAATATTAGCACTTTGGCACGTGTTTTGTGCCTAAGATGAAGTCTTTTTATCTTTTGTAAAATGATCTGGAAATGTAAGGGCTGAAGAGAAATGTGTTATCACATTTTCTTATACTCGAAAAGATTCTTGGTAGGTAGCTATGTAGAGGCTTTTGAGGTACGAAAGCTTTTCTTATAAAGAGTAGAGTATTCAATTAAAGATAATTGGCTTCTGATTAGAAACTAAAATAGAGAGCACACATAATGCTTGTAGTACCAATATAAGTAGTTATTGTCCGTCAATTAGGTAATCACGTTTGCATGAACGTATGGTGCGCTACTAAAAGTAATTGTAACAGGATCTGTGCGACGCCACCGCGGCGTGTCTATCCAGCTCTCCTCTAACCACCGATACATAAACACTTGGCCACCAGACCAACCACTTTCGCGAAACGTGGACCGGCTTTTAGCAAAAATTTGATCAGTGAAAGTCAAGAGTGATACGTAGAGTGCGCCCGCGCCGTTCTCAGGGGTTCGTTTGATTAATTTAATCAATAGTCTCGCTAGAATAAACGCAACATACATCATCGAAATTTAAATAGAGAGGTTTTGCATAAGCTGTTGAGTTTTTTATGTTCGTCCAAACTAGCACTTTACTATTAATGGAAGCTCGTAGACTGCGATGGCTTCGATCGGCAATATCTTCGGCTATATATCGGCTTGCTGCGTGACGGGTCGCCTTTCCTTTTTCTTTTTAATGCTGTCAGTAAGGCACATTTAATTAACAAAAGTTAAATTTATGCGTTGTCCCCGGCCGCTTCAAAAGACCAGACAATATTTCACCGCAGCGATAACTGCGGACGTAACAACAGTCATTTATATTAACTTATCTGAAAAATTCCGAACGGACAGGATCTTAGTTGAGCCTTATGTTATCAGATGGCAACGATATTCAAGAGATCCCATTATGTTTTTAAATACACTTTCTCCTTTAGAGAATTTAACTGCAGTCCGTTCTAGACGTAACGCTTTAGCTATATGGATATCAATTTACATTTCCATTAGTATTTAAAATCAAGTTGTTATCGTTCCATTAAAATCCCCTTATCGACTTCTATGGATATTACTAAATCGTAAACACGATATTCGGCTCCTAATCATAAAGATTGTCTACGATGTTTTTTATGATTATGCAAAACGGCCTCAAACCGTTTCCGTGTAGGATACATACATTTATAAGTCTCAGATATACTTTTAGAGTCGAACGTATTTTATAGAGTATGTTATGTAAATGATAAGATAGATAGGTATCTATAGTTTATCATAAATGTTATGTTGAATTGAATAGGTAGCCCGAGTGCATTTAAACAGCCAATATACTTAGTGGGCAGCTCGGCTGATCGGGTCGCTATCGTCAGATATGGAGTCAATTTGCAGTAATGCGGCGGGCAGGTTCACGTTACTTTTTATACCACACTCGAGGTCGTTGACTGCAGACTAAACAACACATAGTACTTGCTATAAGGTGTCAATGCACCGGGAAAACATCCGACCTTCATTACAATTAGGCATTGTTGGGTTGCGAGAGCTACATCTTCCGCGGATCGCTTGCTTTGTTCCAAAAATTAAGCCTCATTTGTTTTTGGTTAGGTTTGATTGCGAAAGTATGCGTGCGTGCCTTGTATGTCCCATACTGAATAGATATACTATCAGTATCAATATTAAAGCTGTTGGTGCAATATCTGCACGTGCGTCAATCGGTATCAGCTGTCAATACAGTGTATTATTGCCAGAACATTATACTAAATACTACCTACAGCGACTGAAAACTGTGCTTGCTCTACGTCATAAATTCTTTTTGCATTATTTTAGAATATACATTTATCAGCAGGAATGATAGTGACTATCGCAGAAACGCACCTTTTTCAGTTTCGATGCCAACGACTTTGTTGTTTTCGTGTTTCAATGACTTCATGTAATCGTGTGGAGCAGGTTAATACTTATACCTACTTAAATGTTAAAAGGTTTGGTTTTAAAAAAAACAGCGGTCGTAGCCAGCTTAATTGTTGCCAAATATGCAATCAAGATAAAAGAAATACCGCAATATATTACTTGTCTTTCCATCTTAATGTATTCTAAGAAATGCTTTCAAAGGCTACATGTGGCTTTAGAAAGATCAAATGATAAACGACATCGCAAAATGGACCGGTTCAAGAAGTCATCAGAATATAGCGAGTGTCATCCCACAGTCGCCGCACGGCCACTGCGATTTATCATCCTCTTGTATAGGCACTCTAATTGCGACAACTTGTCGCCATGTCCAATCGTAAAGTCGATATCTCCCCTTATTCCGCGCCGCAGCTCGCGACAGTCTGCGACAGCCCTTATTTCATTTAAACTTTGTTCAACTCCAACATTCACAAATGTAGTGCAATTTTGTAAAAGTGCTGTTTATTCCCCATTTAAAGTTCAATGAACCGCAATTAGCAGTTAAGAAATTATTCTACGAGTACCTTAAGAGGGGTCGTTGGATGAATTTTAATTAGGAACTTTGTACAATTTAAATTCCAGCATAACATGAATGATAATGATAAAAGATTTATGAAGGCTTTCACTGTTTTGATAAACAACTTCAGGAGAACAATAGACATATTGGTTATTACACTTGGGGCGAAATGTGTGTAATGTTTAATACGACCGAATTACCTACATTAATTACACGGCTCTGTCTGACCGACTGCGAAGAGGTCGACAGTGTCTACACAGTAGGTGCTCTGTCTATTTGCATTTTGCACGTACTTAGTCCACTAATGTTATTTGTCACGGTTACCTACTAAGCAATAAATGTCGTCTCGGATAGATTGATGATTAGGATTATTGATTTATTAGTTCACAATCTAGGTCGATAGGACCGGGCGGCGGGGCTAGCGCTGCAAAACCGCGAGAGCCCGACTGATCTATTGACCCGTCATATAAAACCGCTTGAACGTTTATTAGCAAAGTCAAGATCGTCTTTTACGAGTATGTTGGCTGAGCTGAGTGTATCTGGGTTGCTGATACGAGATACGATAACATCTGAAGGTGATCTGCGATCTTCCGACTCTTACAATTTTTAGACCCGTTGGTATGACTTTGCAATATTTCGCCCCAAATCACCCAATAGGCCTCATGATACATTTATACATATACTTCCTTAATTTCTTCCACCAAGTTGCAAAATGGTAACGAAACAAATTAATCTTGTTGTTGTTTTAATGGTTTGTTTGGTCAGAAATAATGATTCGGCGAGCTCTGCGGGCCTGGGCAGTACAGGGGTCAATATTTTACCAATCCTTCACGGTCAGCGGCCCTTTATTTTGTTTTCATTTAAAGCGAGAATTGGATCATAAAACGAACTCCATTAAACTAACCGCAACACAATTTTCGGGAGAGTCTTGCGAATACTTGCGTTGTAATTAAACTGGGCTCAGCGTTTAGTTCGGCGCACTTCATGAATAGTTTTACATATAAAGTGAACAGAAAATACCTTTTGATACGAACTACCTGTTACAGAAATTGAAGTGTTACCGAACTTTGCGAAGATATAATTCTTCTGTCTATTAACAACTCAGATCCAAGACTGAAGGTGATCTGCAAACTAGTCGCGAGTCCTTCAAGTTTTGCAGTAGCACTTGACATAGGAACGAGTGACATTAGATAAAAAATATCGACTTTATGGAATGTACACCATAACCACTTTTATGTGTATATGGCAATGTGTATGACATGCCACATGTGCTCTTACGGAATGGACCACAGTCCGCGTGCAATTGCCACTTGTATGTATTAGCTTTCAATGATATAGCGGCTTAAGTGCAAGAAGCCATTGAGTCGACATTAGATTGCCGGGGACCGGTGGCGGCGGCGAGACGACCCGCTTGCCGGGGGCCAGCGTTTGATTAGCTTGTTACACCGAGTATTTGCTCTGGTTTTCGCGGCGTGTCTTATCTATGCAAGACCGTCGCGTCCCATATCATCTCACAAGAGCAAGACTTACGTGATACGAATCTGCGCTGATGCCAGATAGCTTTTGTTTACATAACCCCCTTATGAGAATCTGGTTCTTTCTGCAAAATGTAATAATAAACTCATTTATGTCTCTGTCGTGCCCTACAATTAACATTGAGATAGTATCTCGCCAATAATTGTTGTGCAAATTATGGAGTCGCGAAAAGTACTGCGGACGAAGTTGAAAGGTTAACTGGGTTATTGTGATGGTTTGTATCGATTGTGGAGACTCGTGACGAAGATGTCCTCCAGTCCTCGCTAGGCGAGGCGCGAGGCTGCGGGAGAGGGCTGCGCTGCGCCCGCGCCGGCCTCGATGTGCCGCCGCCTTATATGGCGCTGGCGGCCGACGGGCTCCGCGCCGACTTGCGACAGGCCAGGTATTTTAGGCTCTGGCCCTAAATTGTTTACGTGCAACTCGCATGCGTTTAATTTCATTTAAAATGTCATGGCGCTACTTAACAAGTGTTACACTTGCGTTTAATATTGCAACCCGCCGCCGAGATCTTAATTAATCACTTCTGATTATAGTTTAACGTTTTCAAACGACATTTCAATCATGACAGACATATTTGTTGCGTACATAAATAAGATTCCTAAGTAGGTTTTATAAAAATACGAAGGGCACATTCCTAAAGGCAATCGTCAACTATCACACAAAAACAGTTTTAATGACATTGCCAAAAATGTCACCGATCTCCAAACTAGGTCGAACAATCGAGTCGGGAGAGACAGGAGCGATGGGTTATTATGTAGCCCAATAAGGGTGTCGAGAGCATTCCCCGGAGTGGTCCAAAGGACGCCGCCGAGGACGGCGCGGGCGCACAAGAACTCGCCGAATACTGGTCGCGGTTATTTAAGGAACTGGCGGTTCTGCGAAACCACGCACGCGATGCGCGTAGTTATCGTAATTTGGACGGTTTTGATTTTTTTGCCGTTTTCTCAAAACTGGCGCTGCCTTGGAGAATCCGGAGGAAAACATTTCTCGAACTGATCTGTTATTCACGAAGTCTGAACTCCGAAGCAACTGAATAAAAATCGTGTTGATTGGAAATTGGAATAAAGTCACACGAACGTTACTTCACATGTTATAGTGAAATCGCTATTTATCTGTCACATCGTTGAAATGTTTTAGTGTTATGAAACTTTGTTGAACCAAAATACTGCGGTGTTTTAACTGTAACACGGTCTGTTTACGTTACCTACATTCAGAGGTAGATTACTTTCCCCGGACTAACACGAATATCTTCAGTAGGTAAGAAACCCCACATAAAGTATTAAATGTTCGATAACCAAAACAGAACAGCGCACTTATCGCTTTATCGAAACATTATCAGCATCGATAAAGGAACCGTACAAAGTGCGGATATCTACGAATCGGACGAGATAAGCCTGCAATGTACGGGTAAAACGCATGGACTGGACTGGACTGTGAACACTCCATATATCTCATTGCAACATGAATAAGGACGCGTTCAAAACAATCTTACTCACTTATATTAATAGCGATGTTCTAAACGATATGCAGTGAAACACTCAGGCTAGATTCATTTGATGACCACTTAGGCAAAAGTAGTATCCACTTAGCAAATTCGTTATCAAATGTGGAAACTACGGCGGCAGACCAAGTTGCTTTTAATGAATATTCAGCCGCTAATATCCCGGTCAGTCTCGTACAGTGACTACGACACGAGACATATTACCGCAACAATTATCAATATTACCATATCCAGTAATAACAGTCCGAGCAATTGCTAAACGAACATGCACATAACACGCACAGGACATTGAGCCAATAATATAATGCTTAATGCTCGGAGCCGATACTCGATCCATTATCGTTATGGTCCCAGCTAAGATGCAGACAATGTACTTACGATAACCATACTGCCTCAGGATAACCTAGTTAGCAGAAAGGCTTCTTATGTTCGTATGTACCGTCTAAGGTGCCCTTAACATTGTCTAGACACAATAAAAGTAAACTTAAAATAAAATTCTCTACTTTTGTGTACTCCTGAATAAGAAAACTTGCTTCATATTTTAGAAGAGGAACCTCACTTTTGGTGTAGTTTGGTGTAAACTGTTAAATGTATACGATGAAGTTACAAAGCATTCTATAAAAGCTTGTAGTTTACACCTTTACGAATAAGCACAGAGAACTTTAAGTGCAATTACTTCCTTAGTGATTTAAGCGTAGGCGTTAACGCTGAAAAACAATAAGCTTGTGGAGTTCATTTACAGCCTTTTAAGCATAAACCAGCTTATCTAAAGTATGATTAACTTAACATCCGCATAGTATTTTTGTACACGGTTACTTTTGTGTATGTAATTGTTTGATTACTCAATGTGAAGGTAAGTGTGGGAATCAACCATATTCTGATTATAATTGTGGATAATAATAGGACAATCATCAAAAGATGATCAGTGTCAACCTTTATTATGCATGATTTAACCCCATTCAAAGATAAACTTGATCATTGTGGTGCCCACCACAATGATCATTGACTTCCTATAGGCCCAGCTAACAATATGAAGAAAGCAATAATTACAGATCATAAACTCCACAACGATAGATATATACTTAAAATCACATCATCAATAAACAGTTCAGATTTCAGAAAATATATTATAAACAAAAACATGTGATTGTATTCTAATTTCCAATACCGAATGCTAGTCGTATAAAAAAATATCTTTCCCTTATAAGCTCATGGAAGAGCATTCTTCCACAGTGCAAAGCCACGTGTTTCGAGACTTACTTTTTGTCCAAGTGAGCTTTTACGCGACCCTAGCTGCCATATACAGCATACAGAAAAACAAGCAGCCTGCCACACGGCACACAATAAACCGTGAATTATTCTACATAAAGATTTTATTAGCATCGTAAAACCTTTTACTAAAGTTATACTTTCAATAAATGCAACTAGTTCTTTTGTTGCTTATGAAACGTCGTAATAAACCTGAAATGATTGTCGTAATAAAATTCATTTCTTTTCTAAATTATTTTAAAGAGAGAGGTAGTATGTACGGTAATTACCCTACTTGTTCGAACGATTTTGATTTTTAGATATTTATAAGGACTTAAAACTATTGAGGTTGTCTATCTGTCTCAGACCTGCATGTACATAAAGGTAACGCGGCCTACAGATAAACGTCGCAGTCGCTTCTTAGAACTTGTGAGTCACGTTACAGCCATGCAAGTTTCTGTTAGATTGTACATACACGGACATCGAAACGACTGTCTAGAGGTGTGACCTTATTTACTTAGCGCCAAATGACGAAATTCTTTCAAGTACATAATTACTGTTTTTAGAAAAGTGTAATTAAGTCATTTTACAGTTTCTTCATAGTTTGCCATAACGACCGTTTCGTATTACCCAGACCAAGCAATTTAACTAAACTTGCTTGTTTAAGGAAAGTAGGACTAGCTCCTCGTGCATCCACTTCCCGTTTTTCTAATTATACATCGCATTTAGTTCGAGAAAACTAGCTTAATGGCCGTAAGACCTGTTTCAGTACAAAATGCACGCTATATTTCTACCTAAGTTAGTGTTATGGCATCTGAAAGCGGCGAAAACTAAAGAAATGAAAACTAAAGATGAAAATAGTGGCCCAAAATAGCCGTCTCCAACCTTGCACCCGCCGGGTGGATCAATAGAGCCTTGAACTTAGCGTCGCACGCCGAACTTAACGCAGCCAAACGGAGCCTAACACGATTTTACTTACTGTTGATATAACTAAGCCTTATTTGACATACTTATGTACAAATATTTAGCGATAGCTTTTTTCTGATCGAAGTTTACTCAAACTCACCTACTTTACGTATCAATCAATAGTTTATCTAATATTTATTAAGACGCCTTTCGCAGGTGTTTATTTTGTAAAAATTTACATAAAATCATTGTGATGATTTATAACTAAAACAAGCTCTCTCTTTTAACGATTTCTCCGCCTACTACTACGAGGAGGACATGCCAATTTTAATCTTAAATAGAATCAGGACGCTACATATTAAATCTTATACTTATCATAGATCTTCTTAGAAACATTTGTAGGAGCTACAAGTATCTTAGATCTTAATTATTAGTGTTAATACTCGTCGTTTCGGCTCCCTACATTTGTGCCCATACAAATTAATTAGAATGGTCACGCTCACCGCTTGTCAATATCAATACAAATTGTTCGCCCACATCCTGTATAAGCCTCGATGTGTGTGTTGTAGATGTTGTCGTCGAGACTGATTAGTTTTATCAATAAGTTTTCTATTTTTTCCTGTTCATCTTGACTGGATTCGTCGAAAAATTATTAAATTGCATCAACTACAATCTAAAGCGTTGAGATTTTGCATCGCTTTGATGCCGCCCGGTTCGGGCTTTTAGCCTGAAATATTCAGTTTGCTTTGGCTGGTTCCGGAGTTACTGGGGTAAGTGCCTACCTACATAAGTATCTACAGAGCAGGTATTAGGTGTCTTTAAAACATTTGTTCGGTCAAAAAATATTTTTCACATTTTAGTTTCCCATCAACTTACGAGTACGTAGGTCAATTTTCCGATGCTGGAACTGAAGAACATTTTAGTGCATCATTAGCATCTAACATTCCCAATGGTCTATTTTTTTCTCCAATTTTGGATATTGTTGATTGGTTGTGCGGTCAACAACCAATTACCAATCCAATGTTCTCTAACGTCACTCTTACTTGAACCACAACCGCCCGCATTGATCCACCTCGGGCCAATTCTGCTAACTGTCGCCGTCAAGTTTACGATCAAACATAGACGGTTCGCGGTGTATTAGTGTTCTGTGACATAGCATATAGATATACGAAGGTACGCAACCGTTAGATGTACGGTCAGCGACAAAAGTCGACACAGTCTGCACATTATCTAAGGATGAGGCCAAACGAGCGTAATTTGTGAGTAGTGAGTCGCGTAATTCGGTTACATAAAAAAGTCTGGACTCATTTTGCGACGTCGTGCGAATTATAGCGTAAATTAGGTCCGCGGTTCAAAAAGCCTCGCAACTCACAGAATTACGCTCGTTTGGCCTAAGCCTAAATTGACACAATATTATTCGATATCTACATTGAGCATTGCATTGCATATACCTACCACCTAATAATACCTAACAGTTGAAATTCTTGTTAATTTTACGTTTGTTTTTGTACTTCCCGTTTTAAATAGGTACCAATAATTAAAAGAGTTTTGTCGCTGACTGTAAACACACACATGCTTGATCCGATCACGTTTTTAGAATTGCACATATTGATACATATTTTTAGATTCTTCGAAGGAGCTCTACAAGTCTACAACCTGTCTAAGAGTTAGATATGGCCGTGTGAGTTGGAAGCATGACTAAACTTTGTGATTATACTGAAAACCACGAAAGCTTAATGATTTCCGCCTTTTATTCATTCAAAATTAAGTAAGGCGCTTTAGCCGTATTATCTACTAAGTTAATAAAAAATAAGGGATGCTAAGATATCTATCTTCAAACAGATTATTTTCATTCTTGTGTAAACCTAATAACAATTATGTTTTCGGAAGCACGGTAGTAGAGAGGTCCAAGTTCGCCGCCCGCGTTTATAATATTTTAGAAAATTCTGTGCCGTTACTACAAAATGGATGATTGCTAACTAAATTATTCAATCGATGGACCCGATATTTCATTGTAGATAAATGCTCTGACGTTAGAATATAAATACGGCACAATGATTTACGTAATCAAATTGTCATTGTATCCTTGCATAATAGGTAGTTATTTTTAGACTTCACGGAGACGGGACTAAATTGATGTTTGTGCGTAAGCATCAGTGATTTGTGTGAAACTCTCCTGATAAGAAGCTGAACAGTTTGCACAGACGATACGGTAGGTACCTATATCGGCTGTCATGATCACTCAAGCTGTTTACGTTCTAGTGCTACGCAACGAAAAACATCGACAACCTAATCTTTCGATATCAGGTGAAAACTCACAATGCCGACGTGTAAAAATCCACGTTTTAAATCAAAATAAATTAAATATCAAGTAACGCCTTTTTGGCACAATTAATGCTTGTTTGTTCAAGTAGGAGACCCTGAAAATGTGCAACAATCGATAAACTGTTGATATGAACACGATAATGTTCGTATTTACGTTATGTACCTATATGCCTAATTATGGGTGTAAGTGTTATCAATATAAATAAGTAACAGATATACCTGCACACTATTTACACTTGATATTTTAATATTTGCTAGATACCAGTTGTATCAGAGATGTCAAGTGGATACGTCTGTACCTATTTATTTTTCCACCTGTTCAAGTTTCCATGATAAACAATCACATGTGAAAATATAACCCTAATCATGAAAACCGTTCTCTCCTAAGCCTATAATTGTTTTGCGAATAGTCTTAATAGGCACCTGCTGAATCTCAATTTGAAACAATTTATTCTCCAATTTAGGCAAATGCAAATATGTATACATAGCAAAATAATTGTCTACTCTGCAAATAAAAGCGTAAAAACTGTACTTCAATATTTTAATTTCTTTATTCAATGATTGCCAACGCATGGCCACACACAGCACCGCTCCGGCACAGCACCGGCACGGCGCGGCGCACGGCGGTAAGGCGGCAAGGCGCGAGGACTCGTGCTGGACTCACCTGTGTGGGCAGCACCGTCTCCCGGCCCAGGGGTATCGACATTTTGCTAGCGGCGCCGCCGGCCGCGCCCCGGCGCCCGCCCGCGCCGCACCATCCACCGATCCGCCACCACGGGCCGCGCGCCCGCTCCCCGGCTCCCAGCGACGCTCACCACAAACAAGAAAAACACTTTCCCGATAACGCGATTTTCACGACTTTACAGGATTCCAGCACTTCAGTTGCCTTGACGTATCTCGGAGACAATTCCACACATCACGAAAAAATCCTCATTCATACAAAGTATCACTTAATATAACTATTTCGATGCATATGTATAATCAGAATACGGCAGTGTTTAAAAGCGCGATAAAATTCACGCACCGGACTAGCAGCCACCCCGTGAGGCGCGAGCGTGCGACTGGTGCGCCGCCACCGGGCCGCGGCCGCCGCGCGCATCGCTCACCCCGCGCCTTCGGCGAGACCCTCGCGCGCCGCTCGGTACGCTCGCGAACCAACCGTATGGGGTCGCGGCACAGCCTCCTTCATCTCAGGCGGTACGCTCAGAATCCTTACGGCTGATCACATGGACACGTGCCGCGGACACGGGCGTAGTGCGGTTATCGAGCGCGCGTACACATGCGCAGTGGGCAGCACTATCACCGTCGTGGCTCATTCATTTGTACAGGTCTCGCCTCGAATAGCGCACACCTGAGCAAATATTATGGAACTGGACGACAATAGATCCGTTGTTTCGAAATGTACAATTACCGGAGCAAGGCAGGCAGTCTGAAGCTTAATTTGTTTGCCTCATTAAATTATAGATTGGCGTAAAATTGTTGCAATCAAGAATGAGCATTTGTTAACTAAGAATAAGTTCACCTACTTAGTTTACAACATCCTTAATGAGAAACTCAATCTAAGTAGGTATTAGATAAGGCAAACGATTTTATAGGGACTTTTTTATGGATGAAAAAGTGCCCATTACATCTTTTTAAAACTTTAGCGAAGTTAGGACGCACTTCCGTAGCACCCGGAAAAAATACAATAACAAAATCGAACAACGAAGCTTTCAGTTTTCCGCGCGATGTTTCCGTTATATAGCATGTTTTGGAAGGGTGCAGACGGTAAGGAGTGGACCTGCGTGGGCGCAGATCGAGGCTATATACCTACTCAATCGGTTCGCCCACTTTTCCTTTCTACTACGTTCACTGTTCCAGATTACGTCATTATCTATACACTAGGTATCGGTGTTTAGTTGACTCCTCGTCACCTCTGCGGCCGTGGGAGGAAGCAGGCGAATGCAAGATGTATCCTGCTGTTCATAGATAGCTAACGAAACCTAGTAAGTAGGTATTTCATTCAAGGTTTGAACTTACGTATTTCTCGTGCTCTTTTCTACCTGACACGGCAGTGAATTAAGGTTTACATTTTGTTTTCAAGAAGTGCACTGTATTTATTACAGTATCGGAAGAATGTAAGTATGTGACATTTCTTAAAAAAAAAGGTTTGCATGTAGGTGCACGTTATTTTGAACTATGACCCGAGTTGTCGTGTAAAACACAAACTCAATAACACTACGTCCGGCGGGAAATCGAACCCATCACAACCTGACGGTCGCTGGCCGCTCGGTTGCTATTCTTTTAGCGTATGTTTTGCTTGGTATAAGTATCTATTTAAAATCTACTCTGTTGAGTGTTATTTCAGTGTAAGGGTGCTTACATAAAGAAGCAGGTTTCCGGTACAGACAGATCTGTGCGGGTCGGTACCGAACGGTGCAGTTATATAGAAACAGGTACGTATTGACCATCATGTCCTCCACTTCGTCGGATGACGATGTTTTACTTTTGGAAAATGTTTATTTTAAATGTAGAAAGAAAAGAACAGTTTGTGTCTCTAATATTAATTAAGGAGAAGAAAACAATATGGATCATATTGTCATTTATTTCTAAAAGACTTAAAGTTTGATGAACACAAGTTTTATGATTATACGAGGATGACACGAGAAACATTTAACTACATATTAAATAAAATCGAACATCGCTTAGTTAAGCGATGGTGTAAGTGGCATGTTCAACACATTTCAACCGAAGAAAGAGTCCTAGTCCCATTTTCATAAGTAAACATACACAACCTACACCGGCTGCGTTTGAACCCGTTCCAGATATTCGGCACCGACAAGTTTAAACCTGTTTCTTTATAAGTGAGCATATAAGATAACATAGAAATTAATACCTGCACCGATCGGTACCGACCCGCCCGTACCGGAAACCTGCTTCTTTATGTAAGCACCCTAAGAAAGGATGGTTAGCAGTCAGTAGTGGGTGGTTAAGGTTTTAGGTCGGAATAATGATTCGTCTTGATGTGCTGGTGATTTCGTAACTCAGTAGGTATCCTTCACTATGACTGGATTAACTGAAGGACTTCTTTCGGGTAAATTCTACTGAATAAATCATACCTATTCATTTACCTAAGATCCCAAGGAGCTTACATAGGAAATCGCATTTACAGATTAGATTTGTATTAATTAACTACATTATTTACATCTGAATGTAGCCGATGTCTGTGTCTGTTGTGTGCCGTGTGTGTCTGTATGTGCTCTAGCTTGGCCTACAACTCATCCTAAACGTTTCGAGTGAATTGATAGTGTTAAAAGTTTAAATATTATAGAGCCAGCCACCAATCTTATGAAAACAAAAGAAAACACCTACATACATGCCCTTGCCTAGCCTACACTCTGCGAGAAATAGACTTGATTTTCAAGATGTTTCCAAAAGTTTCTAGTTTCCTTCTGAACAGAATTTCTACGAGTGACCATAAAATCTAACTCACCTGAACACCTTGCATTCCACCATCGTACATCGTCCATCTGCCATACGTAGTCATTCTAACACACTCCACATGAATCCCTGTCTAAATCCTTGCACAAATTACACAGTTAAACTGCACTTTATTTTAAAAACCGTTGTTCATGAACGCGCCACGGACGCAAGCACAGTACTGAATAGTGCTATGCTATGTGACACCGCGGCCTCGACAAATAAACTATTTAGTGCTTGATTAGCACAACGTGTGCAAATCGTTCAGAGTCGCCCGAGCTCCCACAAATTGAAATTGATTGTCCGTTGTCGAGTCGCACTCATTGACGTGATTGAGTAGAATGGATGAAATGGTCCTTGCGAGGCAGTTTGTTACCATTAAGGAGCCACAGCGATGCACCTCGATATATTGTACTATTACTAAGAGGTGCCGTGTTGAACACACATATTTTCACGTAGTGTGGTACCTGTGTTTTGCTTTGTTGCAAAACACTGGCATAGTGTTTTGTTATTAATTGGAGCAATAGGAATGTGTTACCTAAATAAAGCGGGATAACATTCGGCTACTATAAATACCAACTCATGAAAGCTTTTGTAAACTATTCATTATCCACATTTTCGCATGAGGTATTTTTATTTTTTAGAATTATTTCTAAACATTCCTATAAATCCAACCGAACATTTCCAATAACTACCCGTTCCATCAATCAGGTCATCTTACAATTTTGTCATAAAACCTGCATAGTTGCAGAAGGCTGTAGGTACTGGACTGGCTAACAATGATCGATAAATCCACCACTATACTACGCACAGATGAGTACCGTATGTACGACATTAACATGCAATTTGTATCTTCTGTCGTCTAAAACACCAAGTTAAGGGACATAATGAATTAAAAGAGAAATATTAATGATTAAACCTTAAGTATTTAATAGTGCAGTTTCCATTACAGCTAGGTAATAATAATTTTTTCTATGATTTCATCGGTTGCTGCGACGATTCTGTCGCATATCTCTCTCGATCTCGTATTGCCGAACATCTGCGCGCTCCAAGAAATCGCGTTTGTCCAAATAACTGAAACAAAAGCAGATACAAACAAATGTAACAAACCTATCTTCAAACGAATCGTTTATTCAATCTTGTTAAGAGTTGACGTCATCTACTTACATTCTATAAATTGTCTAGGTATCTATCGTGTGGTTGGATGAAAATCTTTAGTTTTTTGTTGGAAGCAAATCTTTGGTTTGTGGACGGAATCAGGGCTTTTGAATAAATGTGTAAATTAGAGACCGAGAGAAATAGACCGTATTTATTTTGGAATTGCATTTGTATATTATTTTAAAGATATTGCAGAGTTTTGCAAAAATCGGCTGATCGTGCATATTATTTCCTTTATTCTTTTTTACACGGGTGCCAAAAAAGGTTCGGTTTCTAACTAAAGAAATATCAAATTTTTCCAGAGGAATTGCAAATAAAGACCCTAAATTCAAAATTAGAACGATATTTTACTAACGATAACGATATTTATAACGATAACGATATTTTAATCAAATTATTTTATTATTTTATTTTTCGATAGAGGACTCAGCCGATGATTTCGATCGAAAATATAGTCATTTGAGTAATTTGTTTTAGTAGGTAATTATTTAGTTTTAATTTAAGCTTATTTTTGTAACTCATGCATTATTTTGTAGTACTTATTAAAATTTTATATTCCATAATTTGGCACGTTTTTTTTGCATATTTCCATGTATGATGCATGTTTCGTTCATTTTATGTTGCATATATTCCGTTGTTATTTTATGTTGCTTAAGTTATGGTTTTGATTCCCGGGACGGACAATGTAATATTGGGTATTTCTATTGGAGTTATGGGAATTCCTAATCTGTACAGGGAGTCTTGATTTATGCGCGGCTAATGGCTCCTGTTTCAGGACTATAGGCGCTACGATATGTGGATATGGTTATCATAGATTAGTCCCATTAATAACGCTTCAATCAACGGGCGACGTAGGTATAGAGTAATTACCGTGATGTAAAAAGACCACAACACACAGAAGTCAGGAATTCATTCAAGTTTCCTTTTATATTACAAGGCTGCTTTTAAAAAAGTCGTAACTTCATAAACACGTACAAGTAGTCTATAAATGAACTACGGATGAAACATACCCATTTCTTCCTTTGTTGTGGCTTTCTATTTCCTCTTCGATGCCCTCTTCTTGCTTGTAAGTAGACCAGTCGAGCTTCGATTTCTCCAGAGTGGACAATTTGTTCTTCTTGTTGAGCTGGCCAAGGACACCGGATAGGCCTCCTCCTCCTAAGCCGGGGCGAACCCTGGACGGGCCTTCCAGTTTGCTTACTGAAAGAGGTTTATATTTGTAAAGTATTAGAAGATCATTTACCATATTTTCTTCAAATCGTTACGTCACGCATGGCATAGGGTGTTTTATTTAAAATAAATAAATAAAAATAAAGCATGATGCTTTTCTAAATTATTTCCAAGAGAAGTCTAGTCAGAAATGTACGATTTAAATAAGTATTCAACAATCTAGCTTCAGGACTTAACTTGATGAAACCCTCACAAACCTTACTCTGACCATTTATCAGTCCTTCGAAATGGTATAAAATAAAATCCAGTTCTTATAAAAAAGATGGTGAAAACAAAATCCAATCTTCGCTCCAATCAGTACCAAATACATTTTGTGCAACTTAGTGCAAAACTTGTTCAACTAAAATCTACTTTGAAATACAAAATTAAATGCAAAGCTTAGTGCTTTGAAAGTTTTAATGGAAATCGGTTGCCTGCAACTTGGCATTGTGCATAATTTTTCTTGGCAGAGCTAGCTTTGCGTCGATGCCAGTTGCAACCAAGTTTGTTAAAGAATAAGATGCAGGATTGACGACTCGAATAATTAGAAAAATATGTGAGTGTCAAGTAAAAATTAATGCGCATACAATTGGTTTGCAAAAAGTTTTCTTTATGTTTTTTATAGGTAAGTACTTGTGTTACATGTAAGTCTGGATAAGGGTAGCGCTTTTAAAATAACGTAAAAATATTATCCGTACCTGTTGCAGGACTATCGGCTGTCTTGATCTTTTCTTTGATTTTATTATTCTCGACAACAATCGTTTCACCAGCAAACTCGAATATTCTTTTTTCTCTGGCTTGATCTTCACTTTTAGGGGCATCTTTTTTAGCTGTTTTTGTCTTACTTACAGGTTTGGTGGTGGCAATACTAGAACTAGTCACTGTTGAGGTAGGTTTAGGTTTAGTATCAGTTCCATCTAAAAACATTGCCCATAAATCATCTTCTTTTTTCTTCTGTTCTTGAGGATTCGCCATTTCCTCGGTTTCATCTGCTTTCGCTGGAGAATCTTCGTCGTCTGTTCCACCATTTCTTGTCTTACGTTTCTTTGTGCTTTTAGTTTCTTTAACTATTTTCCGTTTCTTCGCTTTCTGGTCTAGTTCCTTTTCGAACTGTATATCTGTTTCTTCGTTCGCGGATTCCTCTTCTGACACCTTTTCAGGCTCACCGGGTACGTAATCTTCATCACTCTCACTACCGGATGACGACATCTGAAACAAGAACGAACATTTTTATCCTCCTGAGTCCGCCATATTTATACCATAATGTCGGAAAGACCGGTTGTCCTTAATAACGGACAAAACGGGAAGTCCTGAGACTTTATTATATAATTACAGGGTTACCATTGCATAACATGATTTATACCAGAACAAAAGGTTTAGTGTTTTTTTAAACTATTTTTTGACGTAGCAAATGTCCAATAAATAAGACTTCCGGTCATAATAGACAAACATTGTAACCGGAAATTGATCGTTCTATCGGACTTTCGAGAACTAGCAAAATAAATAAAACAAAAACACATTTAAAAAAAATTATATATTTGTATCAAAATAATTCGAACAGTATTTTTAATTAGGATATTTAATAATCAGATAAAAATAAAATAATAATATTATTATGGTTTTATATTATTCTTAAAAATAATAATTATTTGGGTTTAAAAGACTTACTAATTTTTTTTTATTTTTGTCAAAAAATCAGTCGTGCTTTCAGCACTATTAACAATTACTTAAGTTCCATAATAGATAACACTATGAGATCACATTAACTATTTTACTTATTTATGTAAAAAACAATCAAGAATATTTGACGTCAGAGATTGTGATCAATCAGAAAGATCTATCTCTGCTGTGAAAGATTTTAAAGCAGTTTCGTTTTAATATTAAACATAAAGATATAAACAACCGATACATTTAACCGAGGTCTTTTCGGTACATCCATGATTCCTGCAGTGATTCTGAACAGTGGGCATATCTGGTAAATGGTCGATCCCATGCTTTCTTATCGCTAAGACGAGCACTACTGCCACCACGAGTACGTACACCACGTGAACGACCTGTACCTCCTCTTACACGGACTCCTCCTCTCGTTCGAATTCCTCTTGAAATAAATTCCGTGTGAGGAGTGTCTGCAGTTTCATTTTCCGATTCAGAAGACGTCTGATGGATTTCAAAATCAGGGTTACCAAAATCAACCTGGTCTTTCGATATGTCCTCAAAATCTGATTGATTTACATTGTCGATCAGTTGGCTTTCCGTTAAATCTGAAAAGATAAAACACATAAGTAATTACCTATAATTTACCACGAAATTGTGGTAAACGATAAATGTGGAATAAGCTGTAGATCATTTTAATAAAATCCTAGATTACTACAGAATGAACAAAAAATGTTAGGCTCTTGATATAGTAAAAACCGAGGTTTCAATTTTGTTAATGGCATAGTTTACACAAAGTCTTACACAACAAAATGTAACATGTTAGCAATTTAAAAATGTAGCATTATACTAAAATGAATTGAAGATCAGTAAGTTAAACAAAGATTAACTCACCTCTACTCAGACGGCGTTCCATTTTCAACCACGCAAAGTGAACGAATGTCAGTTATGTCGTTGGCTCATTGGATACAGGAACAATAAGTACAACATTTGAATTCTCATTGGTTGACGAAAACAGGTGTAGCAGCGCCGATTTTTAAACGAAAAACGAATGTGTCTTAGGAAACTATTACGCCTGGTAAATGGCGATCGTGAATAATGTCAAGACTTTATGACATACGATAATTTGGCCGTTAAAATGACCACAGGGAGTACAGGGACTCAGGAGATTAATATTCATTAGATGACAATTGAGTTTATAGAATGGCAATGTATACTTTTCTTTGCCCACTCCTTAGCCTGTGTGGAGGTATGCAAATCTCTTTATGCATTATATAAACCTATTCCTGCTAATTTTCATGGTGAACTGTTAATAGGTGTGGATGTCTTTTAATCTCAACCAGATATACATTTATCAACATTTATTTGTATATGCATCGCAGTGTAAAGTTCCTGATATAAGCTCGTACGACCGTAAAACGGGGTAGTTAGGGATGCGAGGGTGAATAGAGAGAAATCTTTGAACGTCTAAATAGTTATTTATATTATTGTTTTAATTTAAAAAAAATAATTAAAATCGGTTCATAACAGACACGGATACAAAATTATAACACCCCGTTTTTTTATGGTCGGGGGTTAATAAAAAGTACCTTTTAGGCTACCAATAACATTTCAGCAACGTGGTTAATTAACCTTTCAAAATTTCGTTTCGATTCACCCTCGAATCCCTATTCACCCCATTTTACCAATACCCATAGTTAAAATTCTTCCTTAGTTTCCTATAATTCGGACTTTTGCAAAGATCCTAGAACTTTTGCAATCTCCAAGATCTCACGAAATAATTACAGTAAGCTCATTTTGGTTTCAAGTTAAACTCAAGTAGACTTCTGATCGAGAGGTCCTGGGTTCTCAGGTCGAGCGGTGTTATTGGGTTTTCATAAGAATTGCTGTCCCAGTAGCAGCTAGGAGTCTATATTTGTCTTTAATGACATAGGACTTAAAAGCAACTGGCGAAATGTGGGTGTTACTATACACCCACACCCCCCCCCCCCCCTCCGCCTAATCCTTCAGGTGCTATAGGCGTTATGGTATGTTATGTATGTAGTTACTTGTTAAAAAAAACGCATTTAATTTACGTATTTAAAGCTTTCTTCAGTCATAAATAGATGTAACAAAACATAACATCACACCTGTAATCCTTGCAAAGTTATGCAGTGGTGTACCTAATAGTACGCCCACATTCCACCAGTTATGTTTTAGTCCCAAGTGATAGGGGCGCGTCTATTGCCATCAACCGGGCACACATCCAGACTCCGTGGCTGCACCTGTGAAACTCCTGATGGAAAAACCCAATAACACTTTGCCCGACCTGGGAATCGTACCCAGGACCTCATACTCAGCAGTCGCTGTTGCGACCACTAGACCAACGAGGCAGAGTGGGAACAATGTGGTAACCAATTCTGGATGACAATTAAATTAGCTAGCTCCGTCTCAAGTCTACATAGATGTTTTAATCCCCAGTGTCTTATTTTTTTGGCAAATAGCAGCACATGGTGATTTCTAATCTGCCTAACGAGCTTGGTGATTACAGAAATATCTTAACTGACTGGCAGTTAATTTGCACAGGCTATATTTATAAAAATACTATAAGAGTAGTGAAACTAAAATGTTATGGCTTTATATCATTTTGGTAAAATTTGGGAAATAATTAAAAAAATACAGTTAATGTTTCAAGAAATGTATTTAGTTCAAACAAGTGGTTTCTTGGCCCTATTTCTGTTTTTGACATTAGAAACTTCATAAAAGTTGCTTCCAGTTTTGGTGCGTTTCTGTGCTCTGTCCAGGGCCCTTCTAGCCTTTGCAGTCATTTTCTTGGCTCCACTGTCAGCACCAGCCTTACGTTTCTTTCCACTTTGTTTAATTTCTTCAACTGTGAACTCACCACTTGCTGCCTCAAGCTTCTTACGTTTTAGCTCTTTTACAGTTTCTGCATCATTTGTCAAGTGATCTTCTACATCACTATTTACTTCTTCATCTTCACTATAAAATTCACTAATGTCTGATGAATCAGGATCATCATTTTCTTCATTAACACTTTTTGATTCATCATTCTCAGCATTCTCTTCATCAATTCCTTTAAGTTCTTCAGGAATGTCAAATTTCTCAAGTGGTTTCACATCATCCTCATTATCAAATTTCAGGCCAACTCTAATTTTAGCAAAATCTTGAGCTACAATGAGTTTATTGATGTAAACAGGTTTTTCTGATTTATCTTCTTTTTCATTCTCTGTGTCTTGTTTGGCTTCTTCAACAACATCTTCCGTCTTTTCATCTGCACCAGTTTTAGTTTCAACTGTTTCTTCTTCATTCTGCTTAGACAGTGGGACTTCAAAACCTTCTGGAGCCACATAAAATGGTAGTTTTCCTCTTTGCCAGTCATTAAGAACCATTTTGGCAACCTGGCTGATGTCAGGCTCACCTTTTTTTAGTAACTTCCCTGTGCGTGCAGCCATTTTCTCCAAAAATTCTGTAGCAGTATCCCAGGCATCTACTTTATAAGTTTTAACCAAGTATTCTTTGCGGACTCTCTTGATTACTTCTTCTACGTAATCTTCTGGGTTCTGAACTAATTCCACCCTTACAACTCCTTTTAAAACTTTCTCTGTGTCTGTTTCAGCAGATGGATACACCACTCCTGGGCAGTCAATCAAAAATATTCTTTTCATCAATGTGATGTACTGCCAAACTTTGGTCTCACCAGCAATTGGAGCAACCTTGCATACTTTTTTGGATCGTAAAGTATTGATGACTGATGATTTGCCTGTATTTGGATATCCAATCAAACCAACGCTTATTTGTTTTTTATCAATGTGTAATTTCGCAAACTGACGCAACAGATTGATGAGAGAGCCTTTTCCAAAGGGATGTGTCATTGATGCATGGAAGGCTATAGTGGGGTATTCAGCACTCAGTATAGCCACCCAACGCTGTGTCACCCAGTTGGGTACTAAGTCAACTTTGTTTAGGATAAATATTAAATGCTTGTGTCTCTTTTCTTCTCTGAGGAACTTCTCCACATAAGGGCTTCTGGTGCCCATAGGATCACGGGCATCCAACACTTGTAACAGAACATCAGAGGAGTCTATTACTTTGTACAATTCATTCCATATCCGCCTGCTCATTCCAGCTCCGAACACCCAGTCTCTCTGCCCCTCCTTCACTCCTGTGTCTTCACGAACCCTGTCTATATCTTTAGTCTCATCATAGTTCTCTGTTGTTTCTTCTACAGCCTTTGACAAAGTATTAAGATCACTGAACTTCAAATTAACACGCTTTCTTTGTTTCTTGGGACCAAATGTTTTGTCAAATCCCTCAGTATCCAATAAATGCACTCTTGCATTTTTTGCCTTTTCATTGAGCAATGTGATTGGTAAATTAGTAGGTTTCATAATTACTTGATAAGGATTTCTGACAGCAGCCCCAAATTCATCTTGGAATTTCTGTAGAGCATTCTGTGAGATGACTCGCGAGTTACCGAACCACTTTTGGCTGGGCTCAACACGAGCTTGAGTTCCTGATGGTAACCAACCTTGAAATGGTGCAGGTGTTAAAATTTTACCAGTTTTGTCCCTTTTAGCCTTGAAGTTCCTGTACATCTGCAGCCTTTTGATAGTTGCTTTAGTTCTGGGCTTCGCAACTCCTTTTAATCCTTCGGTCGGTCTATCAGGGTTCATGGAATGCGCACCTTTATTGAACCCTTGTCTCCGGGGGGCACCCGGCGCTGAACGTACTTTTCCCATCGCGATGTATAATTAAACACTTGCAAAAACTTAACAAGTACTATAAAAAACACTAATCACGCGGTTTTACACGGGAAAATAAAGGTTATCATCAACGCTCGCGGAATGCTCATGCTCTTAGCTTGTGTCAAACAGCAATGAACTAACTTCACTGCAATGGAAAAGAAGGATACTTCAAAATTACTTACGATTTGTAAAAATCTAAGTCGCCCTCTCTGTTTGTTTAATTTTAGAAGAAATATTTCAAACGCAGCTTTTTACACTTGCCCACTTTTAAATTAACAATTGGAAACAATTAAATAACTTCGAATTATCCGGTAGACACCACAGGCGCTTTTTGTTTACTTGTTACTCACTTCATTCCAAACTTTTTTTTATTGATTCAATTATTGGTTTTCGAATTAATACAAGTAGCAACACAGGAATAAAACCAAAGACTACCACGTAATACTTTTAATTCCTTTGTTTGAAATCTCAGCTATAAAAAAAAATCTAGTTTTTTTGTGTTCTACTATAGTTACACAAATTGTTTTTTTTTAATCGCGATTGAATTCACCGTTACCATTTTATCATGTATTTTTACTAATAATTATAAATTCCGAATTAATTCTCTATATTCAGTTTTCTCACAAAATATTTATATTTTAAAATATTTTTAATAACAAAATTGGCGTCTCTACTTAAATATTTATCTGTTACACCGTACGCGTAATAAAATAAACTTTTTATCAAGTTATTTGTATGTAGTACATACTTTAAATTATCAAATTGAATTAATGATAGGACCTTACTCACCAGTGGCACCATCTGGTGAGCTCAAAAACGATAGCCCTCATTGTGTACTGTTCTGGTCTCTTGGCTTTAGACTCAAATGGCACAATTGGCAAATTTAGATACTCTCTATAGATTACTCAGGCAGATTATGATAGGAATCCTTTGTTGTAGTTTCCGCCAAAAAAGGATTACTTTTATGAATTTTATTATAATAAACTACTATACATAACATAACCCAACAATTTTTGGTGTTCGGAAACGTATAATCTGTTTGCGTTTGTTTAATCGATATCGATTCAAGAAACAAAAATGAAAGTAAGTACATCTCTTGCACAAAATATGACATCAAATCAAATGTCATGTCAAGACTGTCAAACAAAACAAAATGTCAGCTCTGAATCAGACGATCAGCCTTATTTTTTATCAAATAAACATTACTAACTTCTCATTGAATTGATTCGATCTACTAATGAAAATGATTGGCAAAACTATATGTTCGTAATTGATTAAATAAGTAAGATGAGTGTGAAGTGGTGTTTAGTTTAGCAAACTATCCCAAAGATCTACTTTGTCGTAAGAAAATTTTCGATAATTAAAACTGCCCCGATGCCTGCAAGCTTTAGACATCGAAAGACAACATGTATGACATGTTGTCAGAGTTTCGAGTATCAGAATTTGATTCATTCGTGGATATATTGAAATTGACTCCTGGTGATCCTCTAGATACTTTTGGTGAGATGTGGTACCCTGTGTTCTTGTGGTCTTTGTTCTCCTCAGTGTTTGTGCATACGTGTGCGGCGCTAGTCGCGTTCGGAACCCTAAGGAAGCACAAGTATGGCAAGTTCTTCCCTGTGTTGTTGATTGTGATGGGTGTCGTGAGCCCAGTGACTTCAGGTGTAGCCACCAGTGCCGCAGTCGCGTTCATATACCGCGCCGCTAATTTAACTATGCCCCCTATTCATGCAATGATTTGGGGTATAGGACAAACTGTGCTTGGAGCTGGGATGGGATTCACAAGGATTTTAGCTACTTTGTAATAAAAACTAGTTCTATTAAGCTAATTATATTACAGTATATTATAAACAATATAATTATAAAATCAAATAAATTCTGAGTCAATTAACATAGAGTTATAGTGATGGGAATGTAGTGAAAGGAAAGGTGCTGAATGTTGATGCATTATATTCCTGTAATGATATAGCAACTTGATTAGTTGATGTTATGCTCCTCCCAATAGTGAATACTCATTAGCTATCTGCTGTAAATACAAATTCCTTATTATATGTAGCGGGATATATTACACAATGTGCTTAATTTTTGTAAATGAACTAACTTTCATGTCTCGCATATTTGTATATTGTATCAGTTATGTTAAATAGGAAGTTCATTATGAATGTAACTATGCAATAATAAAAATAAAATTATGAATTGTTTTAGAATGTAAATATGTGCCTACCTATAATATAATGACTGATGTTTCACAAAAAAATACATATTTCTAGAATTAGTTTTTCTACTTAAAATATGCAGTCATATAGTGGCAATTTTATGTTCCATAAATCCTAAATTGTATAATATCTTCTTTGTTTATTGTGATAAGTTGTATACCTGACCTGTACATTTTCATTTGATATCATAAATGTAATGCATTCCATGTAAAAATTGTATCTAAAATTTTATGATTAGCAGTGACATTGTCACTTAATTCTTATAATAGAATTATATTAGAATGTATTATTTGTGACACTAATCTATTTGCTCATTACTAGTAAATGAGACTTATTAGGCCCACCGACACTACACTTACAGTATGACAAAATAATGTGTTAATATGTATTCCTACTGCATATCTTATAGCCTACAATACACAAAAACATACCTCTTGTCCTAGGATACATCTACCTACATCTTTTATGGATTGAACATTACTGACACCTTCACGAAGCATCATTAGCCATATTAGCTGGTTTTGTACTTATGTGCCTGTACATAATAGATCCATTGTATTGACAGTGATTCCATAATGATTTACTCCTCTTTGTAGAAACAGATATGTAAGGAATTTGAAACGGTTGACTTTATTTTGTATTTAAAGTCGGTTTGATGTTGCAAGTCAAACAAAGAAAAAGTCTGCTGGCATCCTAATTTATTTAATTTTCCATTATTTATTTAAAATGAGTTCATTATAATATTTATTTATTGGATTCATTAATTGCTAATCAATTGGAAAAATGCTAAATTTTATTTTTCTTATAAATGAATAGATACTGTAATGTATAATATAGTATAGTTAATCAGATTATGGTGATATGTACTTGTAATGTTAATTTATTCTGTGGATTTGGTGTTATTATCAAGTGACTATAATATGAAGATGTGATAAAAATGTATAGATGTGGCAATAAAAGTATAAAGCAAACTGTAATAATTGCTTTTAGCGGCACATGTATACATACAGTAAAGAAATATATATTGGGATACCTTCATAATATAAGATAAGGTATGCATAGCACTAAGGGTTCTGCTGTTACTGTCAAAGCCACAGTCCTTAGCATGTAAAGTGGTTTATGTGAAAACTGTACTGTTTCATAAGTTTGTACTTATATTGTACAATAAAAATATCACTTCAGTAGAAGCAAAATTATTTAAAAATGCAAAGCTAGTGTGATCATGTTATGTAAATAGATGTATTGTAGAGGAACATTGGGAAGGGAAAATCCATTTTCCATACTTCGATATAAATACTATCCAAAGGAAATAAATGGTTTGGATATTATCAAGTGTTTTTATTATAAAATCCTTTGTTTAAAACCATCAGAAGTGAGTTCATGTTAAACAATTTATGCTTTTCAGTTCAGCTATTTTAAATTCTCTGTACACTAATTTGCAGTTATTTGACTAGGTGCCATTTTCTAACAAATAAAAATAAAAAGTTTCATATTATCTCCAAATATATTAGGTTTTTTTTATATAATTCAACTTTATAATATAATAAAGAACAGAATTAAGCTAAAACAAATTCATATACATATTATTCGTCAAATAAATATGCTAGCACATCATGATACCTCAAGTATTCATTATGTTTAGCATATTATTATAAATTTGTATAACATCATATTGCACCTGCATTTCTGGAAGTGTTCTTCACACCAGTCATGTCTAACTTAAGTGATAGGGGTGAGTTGACTTGACTTTTTCTAGAAGTCTAGAAATATTCAAGTAAAGTAGTATACCTTTTACCCTGTATTATTTATTATGTTCGTAAAGAACAACAGCTGGAAGTTTTTATAGAGTGCTGCTACTGTGAGAATATTTTAAGAAGTTTTTATTGATTCTGTGATAACGCGTAGTTTCCTCATCGTCCTCATGGCTACCTTCGTGAATCTCCTCCAGGGTAATAGGTAATTCATATTCACGCTCCGTCACCAATGTAGTCTGAAAGTGTAAGAATTTATTAAATTATTTTTTTGAGCAAAGGGCAATGCTAGTTGATTTAACAAAAAAGAGAGAACAAAATATTGAATTTAAATATTGGTGAGCACTGTAGCTTAGGTATTTAAAAAATAAATCACCTCATGATGTTCTTCATCTCTCCTACTCAATCTGTTAACACTCTCTTGCAAAGATTTAGTTTCTGAGGTAGCATCTTGCAGCACTAACTTCAACTCCACAATCTCTTTTCTTGCATTTGATAATAACTTTTCAGTAGTTGCTAAGTTTTTCTTCATGTCCTCATTCTCTACTTCTAATTTAGTCTTTCTGTTATTAAGACTTTTAATCCTAGTCTCATAGAGTTTTAATTCTGAATCAGCTTCAGTAATTCCTCTGACTGTGTTTGAAGTTTCTGACTGCAAATTATTGCACATTTGTTTCAAATATGAAATGTTTTGTTCAAGAATAGTCTTTTCTTCAAAAATCAGTTTGACTTCATTTTCTAATGCATTTATTTTGCATTGCATAGCAGCTATACGCGCGGCTTGAGTGTCAATAATATTATCTTTGTCTAATAATTTAGATTCAAGGCCTTGGATCTTGCTTGTATATGTTTGCAACTGCATTGATTTAGATGCTGATTCACTCTCCAAAGAGTGATTAGTATTTTCCAAAATGTTAGCTTCAACAGAGAGGCTGGCAAAATGTTCTAACATATCAGACCTCTCAGCTTCTTTGTGTGATAACAGCTCTTCAATACGCCTAATTTCAGCAACATAATGTTGCAATTGTTGTTTTAAGCTTTCTACTTCTTTTCGAGATTTATCATGTTCTATCTTCATCAGTTTTAATGCACCATTAGCATCAGCTAAACTATTTTGTAGGTGTTTATTTTCCATAATAGCTGTATCATGCTGTTTGGTAAGTCTTAATATTTCACCATTGAGGTAACTTATTTGTGTTTCATGATCTGCTAACTTGTGTTCAGACACTTTATTTGAATTTAATTTTCTTTTCAAGTCTGCTATTTCATTTTCTAATTTACTTAATTCATATGCTTGAGACTTCATCTTTTGTTCCAGCATACACATACTTTCAGTTTTATGATCCAGCTCCATCACCAGTTTATCCCGTTCCTGGTCAACCTTTCTAATGTTATCCATGAGATTAGATTTGTCATTTCTTAAAGACATAATTTCAGATTGTAGATCTTTGCACTTTCTTTCCAATGAGTTAATAGTGTCATTAGATAAACTAAGCGTTTTCTGGACACCCAACAATTCGTTTTGTAGCTCATTGCCACTCCTTTCAGTTTCTATTTGTATATTTTTAATTTGACTTGAAAGTGTTTTCTCTTTTATAACATCTGATTGCATTTTCTTTAGCTGCTCTCTCAAAAAATTACATTCATCTTTAAGATGTTCACTAGACGCTTTCCCATTTCTACTGGTCATTTTATATGAACAGTTTTCCTCTTCCAGGTGTTCAATCTCTTTCTGTTTAAATACTAAATCCATTTTTAATTTCTCTGATAATTCCAATGCTTCTTTATATCTAAGATTGTATTCGTTTTTATCTTTCTTTAGTAATTGGATTTCATTCATTAGTTCATTAATTTGGTCCTTAAATTTCTGATTCTGAGCTTCATTCTTGTAGAAATCACCTCTGTCACTATGCCTCATTGTATTTAAATTCTTGTACTGACTTAGCTGCTTACTTAAGTTAATGTTTTCTTTTGATAGTTCAACATTTTCCACATTCAATTGACTGATGACATCTTTATAGTTTTGGTTACTGTTTTCTTCAATATAACTTGTTTTTCGTTTCAGTTCATCATTTTCTGTTCTTAACATCAAAATCTTTTGTTCACATTCACATAATTTAGTGTGCAAGTCTCTTATAAATGCATTCTCTTTTGAGTTATTCCTTTGAGGACTATCCTTGTCTTTGCATTTCAACAAGTGCTTGTTGAAGGAATTCATTATTTCAGTCATCTTTTCCTGAACATTAGTCACATAAACCTCATATTTATTTCTTTCTTCTCTTAAGAGTTTTTGTAATTCAGTTTTAGTAGGACAGTTTATTTTATCTTCACCCAGTTCAAATGGTCGGCCTCTTTGAGGCAATGTTAGTATCTTATCTTGTAAACTTTTATTAAGTTCTACCAGATCTTTGATTTCATTGTGTAATGCTTCATTTTCTTTTAAAGCTATTCTCAAGTCTTCTTGCAATTTATTTAATCTAGGGGTGTTTTCTTTATTTGACTGTAAAAGTTGCTTTTCTAATTCAGAATTTCTTGATTCTAAATCCTTTATTTTCATTTGTGCAACTTGAACTTCAATCATCATTGCAGACAGTCTCTTGTTGCAGTCCTCTTCAACCTTCAATGCTAATGTGTCAACTTTCTGCACCTCTTCTTCTAAACTTTTATTTTTGTCTGCAAGACTGAGTGCACGGAGCATTGCTTCATGTTGTTTCTCTAAACTTTTATCAAATTCCTTTTTAAAAATCTCATTTGCAGATTCTAGTTCTCGTATTTCTTTCATAAATGTTTGAAGTTTTTCATTAGAGCTCATGTTACAACAGTCTCTACTTAAAGCTGCTATAGGTCTACCACCTTCTAGTAACATATTCAGGCGTATTATTTCATCATCTCTGTGTTCAACTTGATTTTGTAGCACCATTATCTTGTCACAATAAGCATCATTCTTTTCTTCAAGTAAGTGAATCTTATGGGTCAGTTCTGTAAGCTCTTTATCACTGCAGGAACTCTTTCTTTCAGTACATATGCATATTTTGGATGAGCCAGAGCCCTCTCCATCTCGTCTCTTACTTTTATTGCGAGTACTTAAAGTTTCTGTACATAAGCCTCTCAAACTTAAATCTCTTAAGTCATGTTGTAATTTGCTAATAGTTGAATCTTTCCTTAAAAGCTCTTCTGACAAACTTTTAACTTTTCTCTTGAACTCTTTTGAAAGTTTGAGGTTTTCTTCTGTCAATTTCATAATTTCTTTGTGGAGTCGATTATTTTCCTGTATTAACTTAGCGTTATCGCATTTATAGGGTTCGGCTTCCATCATCAAAGAATCGCGCTGCATTAGAGCATCTTTGGATAAATCCATGTAATGTTGTAAACTGCGAGTAGTTTGTAAGAGGTCTGCTAGTATACATTCTACCAAAGGAACGGCGTCTATCGGTAGCGAGATGTTATATCCCAGATCTTCAAGTTTGCGCTTCAAAGTAAAATATGCTTCTCCCATTTTGCTTCTTTTTTCTCACAACTTCACACACTTTAAAATGCGTATAGCTGAATATTTTATAATTCTTAGTGCCATTGGGCACCTACACATAATAATACACTGTTTTATTAAAAATATTTACAAAATTCAATTCCAAACGAGATTTCAGTTTTGTTTGGATTTGATTCAGTGACGTTTGTACTTCCCTTATCTATGAAAAAGAAAACAATGTTACCATTCACAAAAACGGTTGGTGGAACTAGATACTAAATTAAATAACCTTAGAGGTATAAACTATAGAAAAAACCAGGAGCCAATCGATGAACAAAATGTTCTGCCACAAAATTAGTATTTTATACTACTAACAACTACGTACTACTTAACTAATTTCACAAATAAATAAATTCACAATTATAATAATATAAGTGACCAGCAAAACTGCGTAGGTCAGTAATAACGACGATATGTACGATAAACGCTTGTTTTATAATTTTACATAATATTATTTTCATAATTAATACATGCCCCATAGCTGGGTCTGTACCTTTCGTATAACAATGACGCTACAAGTAGTTTATATACTACGTAATTACTAAGAATAGCAATGCATCTTCTTGTTCAGGTTCAATAATCATCTTTTTGTTCAGACACTTAAACGAGAAAACTCTGGGTTACGACGACCTTACTACAATAAATTGTAATGCGTATACCTCATGGCAATCCCAGTCTGCAAAAAATCAATCGAATATATCCAGTAGCTTAGTCACTCACAGGACATTATTTTTCATTTTACCACTTTCTAGATTATGTAGATTAAAAGGCTAGCACCAACAGGTTAGATAGTAAAGACCCCCACATTGGTATATAAACACTAAACAGATGTTGCCAACTCTCTACTTCAAAAACCCTTGCCAAATTCGTTTTTACGTTTTATTTTCAGATGCGAATTAGTGTAAATTATACCTACGTTTAGAGAACCAATATTTATAAATGGTGTTCTAATGGTGTGTTTAATGGTGTTCTTACCAGAGAATGGGCAGCAGCGTTCTCTGATTCTACAACAACCATACTGCGATCGCCAACCCGCCTGCCAAGCGTGGCGATTATGGCAAAACCCCCCTTCTTGGAGGAGGCCTATGTCCAGCAGTGGACTTTTCGGCTGAAATGATGATGATGATGGTGTTCTATTTCGTTAACAGTTATATGTAATTTACTTTGTTGTTTGAATTTCTTTTTTTTGTTTTTGATGTTAGGATTCATTTAATAGTTTAAAATATCCCTTGGAGCTAGTACTACCAGTGTTTAAATATAGTGTCGTATTTTCGTCACCACCTTTTATATAACCTACTGAAATAACTGAGAACTGAACTGGAAAGCATTTTTTTGTCATTCATTCGCTCTCGTTGTCAGCCCTAGCCCAAATCTAGTACCACGTTTGAGATACCAACGTACTACGATATTTTACTATCGTAACGGCATGTAATTTCGAAATTGTTAGTAATTACATATGATACAAAACACGATGGTTTTGCACATTTGAAGTGGTAGATCGGTTTAAAGAGCACTTCTTTGCGACATAGAATGATACACAGTGGTCTGTCGGTGAATGAATTAGTTTATGTAATATCAATAGGGATATCTAGTTAAGCCATCTCTATTGCTTATTCCTCTATGTTTTTTTACGGACCACTTCTGTGGTAATAATATTCTGTGATGTAGTCTGTGCTCTGTGGTGTGATCTGTCACGAACTGTGTTATTATTTGTCAAGTTCAGCTTTTGTGGAATACATTTTCTAAGAAAAAACGTTGAATGAATCTTAAAAAAAGATAACGTGTAATTAAAACAACAAATATTGTATTATATTACATGTGGCATGTAAACAGTCGTCTGTTGCAATATGAATCCGTATAAGGACATAGAAGAAAGTTCCTTCGCAGCACCACCTCACTTAGCTTACGAGGACATAGCTACGAAACTGCTGAAAGATAATTACTTCCTTACAGCCTTGGAGCTTCATACAGAGCTCGTAGAGAGCGGTAAGGAACTGCCGCAACTGAGAGAATTCTTCTCCAATCCAGGCAACTTTGAACAACATGTTTCTAGGGCATCCGAATTTTCTTCGATGCGTAAGTTATCTTCTATTGCGTATAACTAAATAACAATTTTATTTATTAAATAATACTGTGATACTTTCTTGAGATAACGGAGTTACTTTTCTTACAAAATAAGCCATTCTTTAGGTTTTTATTTAATTTGCGATAAGTAATTTAAACTATAGAACTATGAAAAACTGTTCAATTTGAAATGTAAACAAACTTTGTCCAAGTTTAAAATCTCGAATTGTATTTACCAAACAGTTAAATTATTCCATTATTAGATCGGACCCCAAGCCAGGCCACCCTTGACTCCCTTGACACAGCTCGGTACTCTGAAGATGGTGGTGGCGACCGAGGTGGCAGTGGCGGTGATGTTGCGGTGCTCGAGTTTGAGCTAAGGAAGGCTAGAGAAACTATCAACTCACTGAGAGCAAACCTAACTCAATTTGCTGGTAATTATCAGGTTTTACATAGGTGTAATTAATGTGTAAATTCAATTAATTTCCTTGATAAGGTATTGTGACACAGTTTCAGTATTTACATATTAAGCTGTTATCTACTTCCAAACCTACATGCCTAATTTTATAGCAACTGTTTTAAAGGTTTCTTGAACCCTATTTAATAGTCCTTTTATTGAAGAAGAAATTATAAGAATAAGAAATATTTTGTCTTTCAATTACAAAATTAATTTTAAGATTGGGTTCGGAATGATGAAACAAACACAAGGATAATAAGAAAAATAAGGAAAAAAATTAAGGAAAAACTTAATGCCTGAAAATAAAATTACATAAAGCTGATTCTTATTACTATTGCAACATCTGTATAAACACACACAAATTAAAATAAGGTATTCTGTTAAACAACATTTCAGATGGAGAATCAACATTAGATAAAAGTGTGAAAGACTTGTCCAATCAGCGTTCACTGAAACCTCATGAAAAGAGGGCTCTGAACTTCCTTATCAACGAGTACCTTCTCCTACAAGATTATAAACTCACTTCCATAACATTTTCTGATGAAAATCCGGATCAGGTATGTATGTATTAATAATGTAATTGGAAAAAACATGATTGTGTTGTCATGATCATCTCTGTTGATCTCAGCCATAGTATCTGTAATGACTTGCGTTTTTATTATTTACATCCATGCCATGGTCATTTAAATTATATACAGAATGTTGTTGGTTTATGTTTTTTTTAATAAACGGATGACATTCCATTTAAATACAACCAGTATTTAATTAAATTAAAAGTAAGAGTTGCTTGAAACAGAGTTGGATATTTCGTGTTATTATTATCTGATTTATTATAAAAAAGTAATCTCTACCACTACAATTACGAATTGCATGACTGCAGATTCTAATTAAATACTAACAAGTCATGGAAGTAACTGGTTTTTGCTATTTATAGCTTGCCAGACTAATGAAGGTCAATGCGGGAAAAACCTAAATATTTTATGTAGCAAGCAATACAAAACAAATAGTCACATGATGATGGTTATATTGGTTGGAACAAAACTTGGTACTGCTGAGAAATGCTGGATAAGGATATAACTAAATCTAGTCTTCTGTTTATACTTGAATTATTAAATCTACTAATACATTATTAAAACCAATCACTTATTGATTTCAGGAGTTCGAAGATTGGGATGATGTTGGGCTTAATATGCCTCGACCAGCTGGACTGGTGTCATTATTTCGTGGCAACACATCAAGCATCAGTCAACCCAAAGTAGATGTGTCTACAGAAATGGACTGGTCATACATGGAAGTAGATTGTCAGACAGATCTGGATGAAGGGAATGTCTGTGTCAGCTGCCAGACTTCACTGGACCATGAGACTGATTGGAGCCATGAGGTAAAAAAAAAATTAATTACCTATCTATAAAGGGTGTAAATAGACCCTTAACACATCCGAAAGCACTTGTTCTCCCTGTCTATGTGACAATTTTTTTGTTCTAGCCCATACCTGGGAACCTAGATAGGAGATATTGGGGGTCAAACTTCCAACTTTTTCACATTTTTTTTTTTAAATACATGTTTTTAATGTAAGATTTTTACTTTCCACACCTCCATGACCCCCATACTATTCAATCCATCCATCAGCACAATGCTTTGAGTGCTTTTCATCGAGTCCTACCTTAAAACGTGATTTTTCGCCCCAAAAGTCGATTCGCAGCAATAATTTTTGCATAAAGTTACTTAGTTTGATGTACAGATTGCTTGGTTGACGGCTATGTGAACGGTCTGTTTACACTCTGTATATGTGATAATAACTTTATTAACAAGGCATAAGTGCCCTCGTCTCAATTTTCATCTAAGATTGGGATGTATTTACAAGTGTCCCGCAATAATGTATGTTTTTATTATTGGCCTTGCCATTCAAAAATACAAATGAAGTATTTTTAATGATTTTAATTTCTAATTAACAGCTCCTCATCCAAGCCGAAGAGATAGAATTACTGAAACAAAAAATAATAGCACTTGAGACTGAAAAACTGAACTTCCAAAAATTATATGATGCCGCTATTGTCAGCTTAAATTCACTCACAAGTCCTGCCTCCGACGGCAAAGGGCTAGATCTCCATATACCTGAGGATAAACTGTTATCAGTACAAAGGGTGGAACAGAGTTTAGAAGCCAAGCCTATCACTTGTACTGCTTCAGAAAATCATTATGGAAGTGGTAATTCAACTCATAGTGCGACCCCTGAGCAGTTCGAGATGATTGATAGTGAGAAAAATAGTGCAATGTAAGTATAAAGTTGTGCATTCAATAAGAAACCAGTGACATTCACCATTTTTGTCATCAGGTCCAAAAACATTGGATGTTTCCTGATTCAGTGCCACATAACAGGTAGCCTGTATTTCCTAAGAAAACGTCAGTAATTTTGCAATCGTTAATCCTCAAAGTAAAGTAAAACTTGTTAAAATGTGTTTGATTATCTCTAGCATTTAATTACACATAGCTCCAGATTCATATCAAATTACAACATGCGTTATATGCTAATGGATGTACAATTAGTCTTGTGTTTTATTGCCTGCTATAAAATTAGCTCACTGTGGATGGAAATTATTGACGAAATTACAAATTGTTCTCAAATTCTAAAATTTTTTTTTTTTGTTCTTAGCTTGATTTAACTTAGCAGTGTATTTGACTTAAAACTGTCCTATAACCCCACAGAACAAGAAAAGGTTCAAACATAAGTTCGTTCGAAGCGACCGGTGAAGGAGTCGCTGGTGACAACAGTACGCGCGACTCGCCACTCCGTCGCGGCAGCGTAACAACGCTGGACGAAACGCTCAGCATCAACGACGCCGGCGAGTGGACGCGCGTGCACTACGAGTACAACAGCATCGAGACCAACAGCAAGGAGATGTGGATCGATAGGTAACATACCTTGTCTATGGTTCCGAGAATTTGCTACTTTTCACTGGCGGATGTCATGGTTAAAGTAGTTTTTTGTGGTCTTCTTCTTTCGGAAGTGAGCTAAGACAAGATAAGCCAGTCAGCTAGATTAAGAACCAGATCTTGCCGAGCGTGGCGATTATTTTGTCTATCCCTCTTGTAACGGTTTTTGAGAGTTATGCCTGGCAATAGAATTCTTATTCTTCTTTTTGAGATAACTATTATGTTGAATCCAAAGCTATCCTGTATTTTTTTTAAGTTCTTTTTTATTTACAGTGGCATACCCAACGGGCTTAAAGTATCAATACTCAACTGGTGCTGTGAAACATTGAACTTGAACGATCCACTAGCTAACGACCTCCTTGCTGAGCTAGTGAGCAGTGACAAGCCCATCACTCTGCCAGGACTGCTCACACTTGTTGCTGACACGTTACCTCGGGTTCGTACACATTGGTTTTATTACGACACTGTCTCATTTATGGGAGGCTCAATCTGCCCTACTTCGTTACCAGGTCTTCAGCACATTTTATTGTTCTGCACAATTTTAAGTGATCAACGTACATATTAAACTGGCACTCTATTTTACTTGCTAGTTCATTTGTGAATACTAAAAACAACAAAGGCCACATTTGCACGGCCCTGTGGCACTCCTACCAGTATAAAATTTGTTTGAGATTTAAAGCCTTGGACAACTACCATTTGTGTTCGATTCCATTCCATTTGTGGACGATTTTTGAAATAAGACCACCAACGCTGCAATGTCTTGTGAAGAACCACATCTGTTAAATTATTTTCAAAGAATGTTGTGATCAAAAAGATCAAACGCTTTACTGACATCCGTATGCACTGCGTGTACCTCTTTGCCTTCGGCATTTGCAATTTCAAAAGTAAAAGACTACAGATTTGATGTAGTGAACCTCAGGAGGTCGCCGTACCACAGTATGACAATACATACAGTAGCGAAACGAATGTACTTATGTAGAGCGTAGAGCAACGGCCGGGATATAGCGGGAAGTCGGGCAGTGCCGGCTGCGGTCCCCGAACTCGGTGCACACGAACATTTAGCGCACTCGAACGTTGACGGTAGACGCGGGCGGGTTAATTACGAGAATCGTTGAATAGACTGTGGCCGTCCTGTGCAGGATGTAGCTGTTACTTTACATGCAAGTAAATCGTTTTTAGATCCTGCCGCACACGCTAGTAGCGCGGCGCAGCGAAGCGGCGGCACTAGTGGCGGCGGCGGCCGCGCTGCTGCCGGGCGGGGACGCTCGGCGCGCGCGCGCCCTGCACGCGCTGCTCACGCTCGTCAAGCGGCCCGACGCAGCCGACACACGCGCTATCTGTGAAGGTATGTTACATCCTGCCGCATACGGGGCGCAGAGCGGTTTTGGTCGTAAAACGATGAGGCAAGAAGTTTGGTCGTGGGCTCTTTTACTATCTCTTTCAAGCTGATTATATTAACTGCATACATTCTTTTGTTTTAAGTAAGTACATAAAAAAAACAACAAAAATATGTAAGTTTGTGGTTATACCTAGTTGTCTACACCTAAAACACTTACCAAAAAATACATAAGACAAAAAATCCCAAATGTATTAAAAAAAAAACTTGTTTTAGACCTTCTAGCTGTTAATCCATGTAATTTAATTATAATATAATTCCTTCAGAATATATTAGTTTTGACCTGAAGAACTTAAATATTTTCTTTCTTTCAGCAACCTGCCTCGTAGTAAAATGGGGCGGTAGCGGCGAAGTCCTCTCCTCAATAGCTGAGCTCTTAGCATCAAGGTCCACAGAACGAAGGGTCTTAGCGAGTCAGGTGTGCATGG
Organism: Noctua fimbriata; assembly: GCA_905163415.1. Taxonomy (NCBI): domain Eukaryota; kingdom Metazoa; phylum Arthropoda; class Insecta; order Lepidoptera; family Noctuidae; genus Noctua; species Noctua fimbriata. Next base: position 11,344,542 of record LR990941.1, on the reverse strand, counting down.
CCATTGCTCCCTACGTACCTATCGAGCTATGCACATCCTTGCTCCTAAGCCTCGTGGTCCTTATGTGCGAGTCTAACGAGCTCGAGATCCGGACCTTAGGACTGAAGTCGGCCTGCCTGATATGTCCCGTCGCGGAGCATAAGTACAGCCAGCTAGAAAGCCTGATGTTCAACTTCTTGAAGGATCCGGTCGAAAAGTGTGTGAAGGATACTGTTAATATATTTGTGCCTGTTCTCGCAAGGAGTGCTTTGATAGCAGGTAAATTGATGTTTGTTTTTTAAGAGACGGAAAGAGCATTCGATATCAGCCCCCGCAGCATGACCACCGTAGACAAGGATTTATTTGACGGAAGAATCGACAAAATGACAGATAGTGCAAAGAAATCTGTCATTGTGTCGATACAATCTGTCATTTTGTCGATTCTGATACTGTCGGGTCTGATAACATAGTCAACTTCATAGTTCACAAGGATGTTACAAATAAAAATATAAACTTTTATTTTCAAACAATTTGAGCAAAACACTTTGTAGTGTTCTCAAATCTTCAAATACAAACAGAATATTTATTTTCTAGGTAAATTCTCAACGGACTTATGCAGTCGAATAATGACGAATTTAACGAAAGCGAGCGGTGATAATGAGTGGAAGACTGTCCTCTTATATTTAGATGTGATGCGAGTGTTAGTGTTAGCCAAATTGGCTTACGTAGTAAATGTACAAATAATTAGGGAAGTTACCCTTAGCAACTGTGATATGCAATCGGTTAATTTACAAGAAGTACCCTTAGAAGAGACGGAGTATTTTATGGAACTACAATGCTATGTTACTGATAATGTCGACGCGAAGATATTGTTACTAGCAACAAATAATATTATTAAGGAGAAGCCTGAAGTGAGATGGGCGGAGTTAAGTTGGTTTATTAGCACGTGAGTATTGAACGCCTTGATTTTTTGCTTTTTGCGTGGTTAATTTTCTTTCCCGGATGACTAATTCTTAACATTATGAATACTCTGACAAAGATGTCTTTGGTTACAGGTCAAAAATCCGCTTTTAAATGAAAAAAAAAAACACTGAAAGTTACTTTTCTTTAGCTGTAGACCAAGCGACGATTTTTTACATTCGGACGTTATAATTACAGTTTAAATGCATTTTTGTCGAAACAAAATTTATAGTAAGAAACTAACAAAGAACTATTTCTTTACAGATTAAAACAAATTCTAGACGTGGCGACAAATACAAAAGTTTTAAGCCACACATTGATGTACGAGGTACTTATATCGCTGGTCAATAGTTACGTGGATAACTTCGGCGTTCCATTTACAACGCACATACTGAAACCTATATTTAATGACGTCATATCCGAGTTAGAACAAAAGATGGAAAAACTACACACTGTGAATGTTGATACCACTATTGTTGTTGGTATTTATTTGGTCACCATATTACCTGCGCTTGATGATAGGATACAACATGGCGAGTTTCTACAAAAGTAAGTCGAATGTCTACTGTTTCTAGTATTTACGTTACAAATCACGAGCGCGCACTTATCCATGTCTTTAATTCCGTTGACATAAGGTTCTAAATATTTAATTACAATGTTTGATGCGCGCTCGTAAAATGCTAAATTTTTTGGATTTTCGATCTAAAATGTTAGCTTTCGTTCTTGATGAACCGAACCTTTTTAACATTTTTAGAAGCATTTTCTGTTATTTCCCCTCGAAACGGGAACTCCAAATTGAAGTTAAAAAACAACGCTTTCTTATAAGAAAGCTTTGTTTTTTAACCCCTGTATAACACCACTATAGTGCTGTTATACAGGGTGGAAACCGATGCACAAACGGTTACGACGTACTTAGTTCATCATTCTAAACTTCTTAATGCTTAAAATTGTTGTTTTGTTATTTTATACCTGAATGCAACATAAATGTTGTAACAAGACCCTTAACGAAGCCGAAAGGCACTTGTTCTCCCCGTCTTTGCGATATTTTTTTTTTGTTCTAGACCATACCTGGGAACCTTCTAGTTACGGAGATATTGGGGGTCAAAGTTACAACTTTTTCACAAGTTATTTTTTAGATACTTGTTTTCAATGTACGATTTTTTCTTTAAACACCTCCACGATCCCAGAACTATTCAATCCATCCATCAGCACAATGTTTTGAGTTCATTACATTGAGTTTTACGTGTAAAACGTGATTTTTCACCCCCAAAAAAAAAAGTAGTTTCACAGAAATTATTTTTGCGTAGGGTCGCTTAGTTTAATGTCCAGAATGCTAGGTTGACGGCTTCGTGAAAGGTCCTTTTACGCCTTGTATTACCTCTGCTGCTAGATTCTCAACAATATTTCTTTTGTAGGTGGATCATGTACAGCAGCATACGCGGCCTTCCAGTTAAGATATTCTCCGTACCATTGAAATGGGTGGCAGAGCACAGAGAAGAGTCGCTCGACTTTTATTTACAGCATCTTAGAGAATGTAAGTATTGTAGATAGGTACTGCCTCGTTGATCTAGCACGACTGCTGAGCATGAGGTCCATGGTTCGATTCCCAGGCAAAGTTTATTTGGGTTTTTCCATCAATAATTTCTCAATGCCACGGAGTCTGGATTTGTGCCCGGTTGTTGGCAATATGCTCGCCCCCTATTACATGAGACTAAAAACATAACTGGTGAAATGAGGGTGGACTATTAGGTACACCTCTGTCTAACCCTGCGGGGATTACAGGCGTGATGTTATGTTATATACTACTAGCTGTTCCCGGGACCTTCGTCTGCGTGAAATTATTATAAAAAAGGTTACTTCCCTGTTTGAATCAGATATTGTTAACAATTTCAGGGGTTTTAATTTTTTGCACGGAATTCTAATACTTTTTTCTAAAACAAAAGTAGCTTAAGTTACTCCTTATAATATCAGCTATCTGCCAGTGAAAAGCGGTCCGTCGAAATCGGTCCAGCCGTTTCGAAGATTAGCCGGATTAAACAGACAGACAGACAAAAATGTTTTTATGTTATAAGTACCATATATGTATATACTTTCATATGCACTCAGTAAAAACCTGTAATTTTGAAGTTACAAACAGGCACTTCAATTTTATTTATTTGTAAATAGATTAAGATTTCTTCTATACGATCTTTTTTTATTTTGAAAGCCTATCTCGTAACCTTCTGTTGAGCAAAGGGCTCCCCTTTTTCCTTCCAAACCTCACTATCTTGTACAATCTGTGGCCATGTTAGCTCCGCAAACAAAATCAGTTCGTCACACCACTCGATGTTCTCCTAATTATCACTAGGTGAAATGAAATTGTCATGCAACGTGATGTTGCGAAAATATTGAACACACTATGTTGCTGATATCATTACATGACTAGTGTAATGAATGAAATAAACGTTATCACTTTTTATCATCATTATTTATGCAACGCAGCACGATTCCTCATTCATCCCATTCTCAGTAATGGTTTTATCACGTCATACTCTATGATATAATGAGCACACCTTCTCAAGCGAATTTAAACCGCATTGCTAACATTATAAGTAAGAAATAGCATGAAGTGGATCTGAAAACCGCAAATTTCTACGGATTTGATGCTTTTGAAATTATTCGTGCTCATCAATAATATCACTCTTGACTGAAATGGCGAAGGCACCTTTTAACCTTTTGAACGCCATTGTCATATATATGTGACAAGCAAGCGCGTGCCCTGTGCGCCAAACGACACAAATTTGTGAAAAAATGGTAGGTGAATTTGTGGCTTGGCGTGGCGGGCACGCGCGTGCGTTTATTCTCTGGCGTTCAAAAGGTTAATTCCATGGTTAACTTTTGCTAATCATCATCATTAGCATCCTTGTTCTACCCACTGATGAGTATGGGTTTCGTGCCTTTTGCGCTATTCTTCCCCTGTCCGCGCGAGTCTCAACCAGGTCTTACTTTATCCTAATCATCATCAGCATACAACAGTCCACTGCTGGACATAGAACTCTTCAATCGCATGCCACTTAACTCGATTCTCGGCAACTCGCATCCAGTTGCTACCAGTCTCCCTGCGAAGATCGTCGTTCCAGCGAGCCCCTGAGGGTGGGCCTTACGCTTGCCGATTCGCCGTCTCCACTCATGAACATGTTTACCCCAACGGTCATCGGTTCTACGGCTAATATGGCCGGCCCATTACCACTTCAGCTTACTTATTCTGTGAGCTATGTCGACAACTCTGGTTCTCTGTCGGATCACCTCGTTCCGAATGTGATCCCTCAGAGAGACTCCTAGCAGAGCCCGCTCCATATATCGTTGAGCGACCTTGAATTTATGGACCAACCTTTATCCTAATATCTAGCCTAAATTATGTTAACAGTCGGTGCAAGCAGTTGTGAAAGTTCAAGCGGCGGCACAATTCGCATGTATATCGCTAACCTGATCACTGAGCTACTGAATGCGACGGAATTGAGCGAGAAATGTATTGAGAGACAAATGCTGCCCGCTGTCATGGCGCTACTGCATGATGAAGACGTGTAAGTGCTGAGTAATCTTGTAACTCATCATTATTTTTAATAGGGTAGTATTTAAACGAGCGAAAACAAATTCAAATTAAAGGGGTCAAAAATACTGAAATACTATGTGGGTGACAAACTGGGCGAATACAAATGTTTAAAACGGTTTCGCGGGGCTCCTATTTCTGTTTGCAGGGTTTAAAGTAAAAGTCGAGCCATAGATATAGATAGACCTAGATAACGCGAGAGCAACTACTTCGCGTGCCATATTATTATGTAGCTTACGTACAAAAATCGTAAGTGGCCAATTTCGAACTCAGTCTGCATCGGAGCATAGCGCTAGTCGGACGTCAGTGGGCGTCATGGCGGGGGGTAGGACGAGGGGGGCGCCGTCCGCGGCGGCGTCTTTAAATCGATTTGATTTTCCCATCACTAAATAGTGCTTGTGACGTCATAATAGGTAGTAAAAAAATGGCACGCTTGGTTTTCATACAGATCGTGTTACTTGCGTTATCTAGGTCTATCTATCTATATCTGTGAGTCGAGCCGAGTCGGCGTGCCACAAGTCCCGAACTCCTTCGTTCGCTCTTGCTTCTTATGTTCTCCTTGCCGCAATGACCGGATAAATAGTTACTTACTTGGTATAATAGTCGCCAAATACATGTTTATTCGCCCGATTAAAAATTTGCCTTTTACCAAAAATTTGTAAAAGTATTGAATTAGTCGTTTTAACCTTTTAAGTAAGGGTTTAAACTTTAAAGTTTGGGTAAGGCCGTCAGTGAATATGTTTTCACTCGACGGCAAAACACCAGAAATTTTAGGATGTAGACCCGTTCCCAAGCTCTCTCTCACTCCTACCTCTGTATAAAAAACTAAACTTTAAAAATATTTTAAAGGTCTGTCCGAGAAGAAGCGATCTCGTCATGGGGCAGTGTGACGCGAACATGTCTGATCCGTGGGTTAGACTGCGAGGCGCAGTGCTGGGCGCCCGTCGAAGATATGCTGGGAGGCAACCAAGCGCTCACCGTGAAGGAAGCCGCGAGGACCGCCGAGGCGTTGGCCTTGCTCGTGCTACCTACTGTTGATAACCATGCTGTTTCGGAAAAAGGTATGAGATAATAGCTAGGAAATTAATATTTTATTCGTTAATGGTCTCATGACATTTGGCTAGACGCGGAGTTGCCCGACGTAAAAAATCTGATCGAATAGTGGCCAAGGCTTCCGGGACCATCTAAAAGTGCGTTAGGTTGACGAAATCGTCCTAGTGGCGGGAAACCGAGATGGCAGAAGAAAGGAGATGCCAAACCCAACAGTAAACGGTATCGGGCTGAAATGATGTTGATGAGTTTTATGCACTTGTGCACCTACTTAAAGTGATACATAACTGAAAGCTGTTCAATTCTCCCGCGCGGTTTACAATTGTGTTTTGGCTCATTGGCCGCACCCTTTCAGAGTACCCAGTACTAATTGGGTTGTGGAAGTCAGATAGGCAGTCGCATGTAAAATATTGGCATTCAGCTGCATCCAGTTAGACTGGAAGCCGACCCCAACATAGTTGGGAAACGGCGAGTTATGAGCTAGCTCGCCGTCCGGACGTCTTATGACGACAGGCCGTGTCGACGGCGCTTTCGTGTTCCACGCGCGCCTTAAAGAGATGTCAGCAACCACGTAGGGGTCCACAGGGGCCGATGCCTGCCAGGGCTGCGGGACTGTTCGAAAGAGATACCGCGACCCTGGAACACAAAGGGCAAAGAAGGAACATGGATGGGTTTTAGTCAGTACAAGTCTGACACTCCCTTCCACTCCGCCCAGAGTGGGGGGGGGGGGGTCATTTGATGATTTCCCATCCAAAAAAAAAAAACACAGTTGGGAAAAGGCTAGGCAGATGATGACCCTTTCTGAGCTCATTTGCTTATAACGAATATAACGTATGTTTGTGTACAGCGGTGTCGCTACTATGCGTGGTATGTCGCGGCGCGCTGTCTCGCGAGATCCTGGCCGCCCTCACGCCGGGCCTGCAGCTCGCCGTGCACCACTGTCGGCACCACCCTGCGCTGCTGCCCGCACTCAGGTATACTTCTTATGCAGTTGTACCCTTATTCATAAATGCGGAGTGAAGTTACATTGAATAGTGTAATCTGAAGGTTACTAAAGAGGTATCTCTATTTTGCGAATATTGTTGAGGGATATATAGACATTTATAAAAAGACTGTCACACAGAACGACATTTTGCTAAAAACTCGATGAGCCTGATGATAACCTGTAAAATCGAACGCTAAAGTGCCCCTAAACATATCGCCTTACATTGGCCTTGCTATTGTGCATTCGCATCGGTTTCTGTGCCAAAATATATGTATATATTCCTAATGTAATACTTGTGTTAATTTTTCTTGCCTCCAAATAGAAAACTAGAAGAAGGCGTACAAGCTCCAGCTTTATCTCAATACAAGGCCGCAATAGAAGCCCTAATCCACAACGTAGCGGGCACGGGCGGCTCCATGAGTAGCAACGAGCTGCCTCGCGAGCCCGCGCCGCGCTCCAACACCAACCTGCAGGCCGCGCAGGAGGTCGGCCGGAGGGTCACGCAGATGTTCCAGCAGTCCAAGTCTAATATGAACCTACAGAATATATTCAAGAAGAAAACATAGCGGTGAATTTGTTGAGCAAAGTACGGATCTGTGGAAATGTCATCTACATGAGACGGACAAACGTGCGCCATTTCGGCGTGTGCATACACGAAACAATATGGGTATTTTGTTCGCGCCGGCCGTACATCTAAATGGCGTTGCAACCACACACGGCATGGAATTTGGTGAGATCGCCTTAACAAGAGTTAGATAGTCTACTTATTAAACGGATGGAAACGTGAAGCATGAGAAAGGTAAAAGTTCTCACAGGTTTCTGTAAACTAGAGCAAATGAGTAGAAGATAACAGTACCTCTGACCACAGTCACAGTGATCAGTTTCCGTATCAATTCGCGTCCACTAACAAAATGATATTATGTTACAACCTTTTTGTAAACGAGTGCGGTAAACTCGTCATGTTAAAAACATTGAACGATATGTATTGAATACAGTCGTCTGATAGAGAATATGCAATGCATTGAATTCTTTATTGCTAAATCGATCAATCAAACAAGAGTCAATATAAATAATTATATATAACAAACAGTTTGTGTTGTGTTCACACATTAACAAGGAAATAATAATAAAATGTCATTACCACATTCATGTTTCCTCATAATAAAATAATAACCAATACATTTAGTTATGCCATAAACATTAGTATTAATAATAAAAGGGAATGCTTTAACCCGATGCATGACATAGAATAATCTCCCAATTCCAACGTTTTAGAAGCTTTTTTATGTTATTATAGTCCTAAGTCAGTTGATAACGATCGAAATTATACATTCCTTCATTCCTAATGATATTACTCCTTTACTTGATGTCATTTTTTAAAATTATTTATTAAAGAGTATTATTTGAAATGGCATGACAATTACATGGAAGGAAGATCAGAGTAAGAACCAGAATGCTTTGGGGTAATGTATGCCGTGTTTTCTTTCAAGCTGCACGCGTAGCATGACCACCGTAGAAACGTGTTTTGTCGACGGAAGAATCGACAAATTGACAGATCAACAAAAGAAATCTGTCATTTTGTCAATTCTTCCGTCGATAAAACCCGTTTATACGGTGCTCATGTTACGCGTGCTGGTGTCTTCGATTGTAATCGATAGCGACGAAAACTGCCGGTCCCCGTGTCGCGTTGCATGCAATTAACTCAATAAAATTTTAGAAGCTCTGTGGCCCTAGCACGAGCGCGCGGTGTAAACGTAGCTAAAATAATAATATTATTTCTTAATAATTTTAAGAATTTATTCAAATCTATGGATGATAAAGAGAATCGAACTCGCGACCGAGAACCCGATCGTTCAACCACGAACCGGCCGAACGGTAGACGCGAGAAGCTGAATACCTACCACCTATAGGTACCGGGCTGTTTGTGCTTGTTGCAAATAATTTAACCTTTTGACTACCATGGTCACATAATATACTTGACAAGCAAGCGCGTGCCCTGTACGCCAAACGACATAAATATGTGACAAAATGGTGGGTGAAATTATGACTTGGCATGGAGGGCACGCGCGAGCGTTTATGCCAAGATTGATGGTTGATGTTTTGGTCAAAAGGTTAACCAAAATGCTAAAGGCTAATTGTTTTTCGAATCAAATATCGACGATATTTACGTTACGTTCACGCAGCGCGCTCGTGCTAGCGCTTCTGTAATATTAATACCTATCGTTAAAATAATGAGTAACTAGAAGCGGGACCAATCCGGTGACTATTAAAAAAGATTTCATGTTCTTACTCTGATTTTATCAGGTTAAAAAATACAAGGTCCTCCTTCAGACAAATGCTGAATCATATTATCGTCTCGAACAATACAGACTATAATGACGCGAGGTGTTCTGAACTCATTATCTGTGCTAAAAATGCACTTTAAAATAGTACTCTTTCAAAAAAGTACTTAACTAATATTATTTAGTAATTTTTTTAGCTTAGTATAGTACAAATTAGTGCAATATACAACTCTTTATTATGACATTGTTTTGTTTATTATCTTCATTATACAATGTAACTTATGGTGTACTTAACGACTTACCTTATATGTATACATGGGTCATTAATTATTATCTGAGCCTACCCCAGTCAGTGAGAGTAACTTATACAATGATATCTCTGATGCATCTCATCATAAGCAACAACAAATAACTCAATAAAGTACATGTAGTATGGCAACTTCAAATCGCTGTTATCATGAGCTATCTACTAAAATTGGTTAACACTCAAGTATGGGGCGCATTGTATCAGAGATCTCATTTACCCAAGCTAGTATGGTGCTTCCTCACTAATATTAAATGTATTCTCTTCGTATGTACGATTTTATCTAACCATGAAAACATGTGATAATTTATTTTACTGTATAATATTATGATATGCCTTCTTTATTAAATAACAAATACTCGAATATATTTAACACTATGTTTCGTGTAAATAAAATCAAATATTAAACTATTTATTATATTCACTGTATAGTGTTTATCCTCGCGTATGTTACGTAGGTACTCGTTGCATAGTTGAATCTCAAGCATAAATGTTATTTACTAGGCCATAGCATAGTAGGTACGTTGATGTTGTATGTTACGATAAAACACGCAGTTGGATGAGATGGGAAACAAAGTGCTTTGTATGAACACATCAGTGATTGGCACATAAACATAATTGGAGGTTGTGTTAACATTTGTGAAATATATAAATTTTATTTTATAAAAACCGTTTTTTTTTCTTCCCCTTCTGATTAACATAAAAACGATCATGCATGTTGTCTGGTAGAATCGTAAGTTTGTTCGATTCCCGGCTGCTTACGGAACATAAGCGTGATATTATGTTAACCAAAATAAAGGTCAAAATGATTGCGGAACCAATACCGATAGATCAATAATAACGTCATCACACGCTGACTCGACAGTTTTAAGCAAAAATATAGTTATTTTCCTATAAAATTAATCTTCTTTCTGCTTTATCGTGTGGTTAGTGCCTAACCTGGTGTAAGAGTCTGCCCATGGGGCTCTGACTTGAATTTACATGCCGTCGAGAAATATCTCTCAGTCATGCTGGATTCCTCAGTATGTTTTCCTTCACCGAAGCAAGTGATAATTAACAAGTGAAAATTAGTGATTTTAACTACTCACGCCCAGAACCGAATCAACCAGGAAACCGAAGTGCTAAATTAAATACTTGGCATACTACGCTAAATGAATTATGAATCCATGATCATAAAGATCATAATTGATTGTTGAGAAAATGTGTTTTCTAATGGCTCGAATAATGATAGTGACGATGTGTTGCTGGTCGATTAAACTTGATAAAATGGCGGCCTGATGCCGGTCATTTGTAATGAGCGGAAATTAAGATGGCTATATGGCCATCAAATGGAAATTGCTCGTACTAATCATAGCAAAATTACAAAATGGACCTTAAATTTAAAAAAAAATGTAGACATCTATATAAAAATTTACTTTTGGTAGAAAACCGCAGCCACAAGTGACCTTTATCAATTATAAACCAACAATTGGTCACCACAAGTACAACCACTATCAAATTGATAAGATATGGGCAGTCATTCACTGATATTAATTGAAAGCAAAAACATAAATAACGAAAAAAGTTGTACTTTATTTCATAGATGAATGTACTAGAGTAAATTTCCATAGAGAATAATAATAACATAATGTTTGTGAATTACATCACTGGTTGTTTCTATCAGTTCTGGTTTATTCCTTCTTCTTCCTTGGCCGCATGCAGCAGACGGGGGTGTCCAGCATATTGTAGTTAGCGTCACCCTTGTTGTGCGACTCGATGAACTTAGCGTGTGTCTCGGGAGACAAGTAGTACGACTTCACTGAAGGATACGCCTTCATTGCTTCAATGTAGGTCACCTGTTAACAATGTATTCACAGATTTAATACAATTCTAGATCATGTGGATGCTTAACTTTTAATTCTGATTAACAAACCCTTCTTAGAAAAACACTATTGTGTGTAGAAAGACCTTTTACGAAGTGAGGCACTTGTTCGCGTGATTGCGATATTTTTTTTTCTGGATTATATCAGATTATACCTTCTACTTACGGAAAAATTGGAGGTCAGACTAGTTCCAACTTTTTCATAACTTAGAAAAAAATATTAGGTTTTAATTTTATAACTTCTGTACTATCACACTCTCAAAACATGGAGGTGATTAATGCATTGATGCAAGTGTTAACTTGGGTCCTACAATGCGTTAGTGATTTGATGTACTAAATGCTTTGTTGCTTTGGTAAAGGCTTGTTTACACCTTGTATACTATTAAATATTTTAATTGACTGAGGCATCATTATCCTTAGGCACTAAGACACTGTAAGAGATATGAGAGAGAATACTGTAGTTATTTCTAAAACGTTTTGTGCCATATACTTTCTGCTGGGTACTGTTTCTTAACTTAAAAAGTTACTCACCAGTAATTCATATTTTGTCTTAGACAATTCAAATTCAGTTTTGCCAATTAGCGGCAAAGCTTCGAAGCGCTCAAAGAATGGGAACAAAGTGTAGTCTACTATTCCAGGGTAGTCTCCATTTAAGAACTTGGTTCCGCGTTCCTTCAGTCGCAGTTGCAGGGCTTCAAGTGCCTTGTGATAGTTCTCTACATTGGAGGGCTGCACGGCTGCTGGGTTAAAGGCAGCAGTGTAATATGCTGATTGAGCCTGAAATAAGTTTTTCCTTAGATTAGACTTAATTTTATTTAAGTATTTCAACTAGGAATAAATAGTGTTTGTGAATGAGACACCATAATATTATTTCGCAATCTACAAATATTTTTGAAACTTACAGGAGCAAACAGTTCAACTATAATCTTGTCTTCAGCCCTGCGCAGCGGGTCGGTTGACTGCAGGGCCACCTCTGGGTACTTGTCGTCCAGGTAATAGTTTATGATGTTGCTGTCGAAAATGCCTTTACCTTCTTCATACTCCAGAGCTGGTACAGTGCCTAGAATGAACAAAAAATTATAATTGTAGTATGATTTTTATACACCAATAATATTTAAAGTGAATGTAGGGCACAACCATTAAAGCATAGGTAATTACTTCTTGTCTGACTGACCTAGTCACATGACGTTTTGCTTCAAGGCTATTTGAATGCTAGAATAATCTTGCTTGGTCAAGCATTCAGAGATTAGTCTTCAAGAAAAATATTTTTTTTTCAGAGTAACTACTAACAAAGAATCTTTTTGCACAAAAAAAAACAAACATAAAAAAAAAATACAACTGAGTTGAGTACCTTCTCCTTTTGAAGCTGGGTTAAAATAAAACAGTTTTACTGCCAGATGTGCAATAAATAAGTCTTAAAATGTAAGCAAATCAGTGTGTTAACATTAGTCGCTAGCTGAGATCTGGCAAATTGAATTGAAATTAGCTTAGTCAGCTTACTGGCTGATCAACAACTTTTCACACATACACTTTGTCCCTTCACTTCTATTTTCTGATAATAATATAAATAATAAGCCACAGTCTAGATTTGTGGCCAGTTGAAGGTATTAGGGTTACCCCCTATTCCCTATTACATGGGACTTAGGCGAAATGTGAGTGTACTATAATTTTGAGAGCTTAGTCTAATTTAAAAGTAGGTTAATAATTTAAATTTACATTAAAAATGTACCTACCTAAAAATAAAGATAAAACATATTTTGCTTTAAACAAACAAAACTTCTACTCATAAATAAGCTAACTCTTCTAAAAAGAAATCAGATGTACCTACATAACATAAAAATAATTCAATGATACCTTACCTTTAGGACTAAAATTGAAAACCCACTCGGGTTTGTGATCCAAATTGACGAATACTGTATCGTATTGCAAATTCTTTGCATTCAGAACAAGAACACTCCTCTCGGCGTAAGGGCAGAATCTCATCGCGAACAAGCGGAGTTTTCCGCCGTACGCAGGCAGAGCATCACCTGATGAAAAAACAAATGAGGTTAATTTTTATCATCAAGTTTTATGTCGCAATACTGTACATAAATATGATTGTATTCAACATACCGGTTTGTAAATGCTTTTCAGACATTTTGTACGAGATTACTTTTTGTTTTTTAATATATATTGTATATTAAGTTTACAGCGCCGCTAGTCAGCAGGAGCTTCACAATTCTAACTGGTTTTATTTTTGAAGTGATCGGCCGGCCTTCAAAATTTATAGTCTACTCCTCTCACTTGATTTGACAGTAGATAAGTAAAAAAACTTAGTGTTGCCATATTTCTATACCAAATGTCCTTACTGGTTGAGGTGTTAATAATTCGTTTATAATAATTACCTATCAAGGATATAGAAGTCCATATTTTTAATAAGGTAATACAGTATAACTTTATTTCACATTTAGTTTTTCTACTTTTCACGCCTTCTCTCTTAAATCACGATACACTCTTAAGGCGCAGTTATACGACTTTTAATGTTTTGAAATTGAACATCACGTCTAAACTTGTAGTCTTATTTCTTTGAAAAAAATATATGTTATACTAGACAATTTTCTTCATAATTTGATATGTGAAAATGAGAAAATATATTTTTATAACATAGTGTAATTAATTTGTAAAGTAATGTCTAACGCGGGCAAAAAAACGATAATCACGCAAAAACTATCGGGCGTATTTGCATGAAAATTGACCATCTAAAAGACAATTTAATGACCCATATTTTAGTATACGACTTTTATTTGTATTGTGTTTGATAAATCAAGCGGGGTTGTTTTTTCGAAAAAACATGGTGCGCGTTGAAGCGGGAGCCCTTGCAGGCGACGGCTCGAAGACTCGCTCAAGGTCGCTGGCACTTAATGTCGCCTTAAAAATTGTCTAATAAAAAACTTTTCGTTTTAGCTTTACAAAAAAATAAGTAGGTTTATTATAAGTAATTTTCTTCTTTCATCTTGTTAATGACTCGAATCACGCTTTAAAAGCTCAAAGTTTCATTTCTATTAGAAGACCACATAAACTCTGTAAATATTGGTTTCCCAATTTCGATGGTAATTTTCCGTAACTGGGCAACACTTAAACTGAATTGACATGACTTGGCATATTGCTTTTTTGCCCAAAAGTTAAACAGAACAATGACTCAATAGAAATCCAATGATGATGCGATGCCTTTGACACACCACGTGCGCCATGCATGTAGAGGATGCTATTATAGTGTAAACTAAGGAAGTCTGCCCTTGAGTTTATTTTTTGATGATTCTGCAATGGACCTCATTATTTTTCTTTTTCAATACAATAATGAACTTATCTTACTAATATTATAAATATGCGATCATAGTGTGTAATATTTTTTTCATCCCGACCAAGTCTACCCTCTTTGTAAAAACACTAATACGACCCTCTTTGTGAAAAAAATATTATAACTTAATTATAAAAGACAATTTATTTAGTGTTTATCTGCCTGATACTGGAATAGATAGATGGTTTGAAAGCGACGACGGCCTGGGGTTTGGAATAACGGTGCAGATTTGTCCAGGGTCGGACTGGGCCGAAAGGCCCCGGGTGGCTTCCCCAAGCCCGGGGCCCGAGACTGAATAGTGGTAGATGGGATAAAACCGCAAAATAATGAAATATAAAAACTAATAATTATAAATGATATATATTAGAAGGTATCTAAGTGCAGTTTCAATTATATTCCAATAATATAAAAAATATGAATCAACATTTTTTAAAAAGAGGAGAGATATTTAAAAAAAAAGGTTAGATGAAAGCATCTAACCTTTTTTTTTTAATATCTCTGAAAGAATGTCAAATGTATTATGGAAAAGGAACTAAAATAATTAGGCTCTCCACTCCGGACAAGTTAGCTTTTCTTTAGTTCTTTTATTAAGACATAGATATTGTTTAATCGACTTAGGGACACAATACCATAAGAACAAAGCCTGCAGGAGCGAGTGTAGCGAGCTCGAAAATTTTACCACCCTATCTTTGACAGGCTAGAATTGTTTGAACCTTCACTTCACAGGAATTACTTGGTTGACTTACAGACCAAGGCAAGATGCAAAAGGAAATTAAGCTAAAGAGCGAGTGAAGCGAGCTCGAAATTTTTTGAGACCTTGCCTTGGACAGGTTAGAATTGTTTCGATCGTTCATACAAAAGTTACTTGGTCGACTTTTAGGCAAAGCCAAGATTTAGGAGAAATTAACGAAGTGAAATTTTGATCACCCTGGACAGGTTAGAATAAAATTGTTTCGACCTACCGGAGTTATTTGGGCGAATTATAGACAAAATGAAGATTCAAGATAAAGTAGGCTCGAAAATTTTTACAATTTGCCTCGAATAAATTCAGATATGTAAGAGATCAAAAATTAAAAATAGCAAAAAAGCTCTATTTTTTGCAAACTTGTGTATGTACCATAACAGCCTATTAAGGTCTCGGGCCAAGGGCTCCTATTTATTAAGCCTCTGTCTATCCCGGTCGTTCACTTAAAAATCCAAATAAGAGTGCCAATCCACAGGAATAAAAAAGGAGCCTATATGATAAAAGTTTTTCGCAGGGTTCAAAGAAAGAACCGCGCGTTAGTTTTAAGAAAAATTGTATCTTTGTAGCGGTCGGTAGTACGAGTACTCAGAGGGCTATTTTTAGCCTTAAAAATATTTTAGTTTGAGAGTGATTCTACTATACGCGACAATTAATTACGTACTTACTAATTCTGTGGTATCACGCAGAACACGTTTTAAAAACTTTTCATAATCCTGAGCCGCGGGCCCCCTATGCTACCTACCGCCTGGCTTCCGGCAAACCCCGCAAGCCAGGCCCGTGCGGGGCCCGCGCAAGCTGGGGCCCGGCTGGCAAACGCCACCCTGACTATAGGGCCAGACCGACCCTGGACTTGTCGACTGCCGGCCAATGCTGCCTAGAGGGTTCCGATTACAAGAAACTTGTAATGTTATGGTCTCATTTTACTTATCTAGTCGTTCTGATCCACCTACTAACAATAAGATACTAAAATAGTGTACTTCACTGAAAAGTGAAACTTGGAAGCCACTCCAAATCCTCAACCTAATTGAAAATAGGCTCTAAAGACCGTCACAGACATAGCTATAATATATATTAATATGAATCATACCAAGGCATATTACGACATATTTTCGAGTGACCGCACACGCAGCTTTAATATATATTATAGCTGCTTGTGCGGCTATGATTCATATTAATACATATTATAGCTACGTCTGTGACAGGCTTAAAGCGTGAGATGGTTCACTCTGTTTAGGTAGCTATTCACGTAACAAAAGCTTCAGATGGGGTCGCTACTGCCTAATAAGTAAGTATTGCTTTACCGCTTTTGGTGTGTTAGTTATTCGAGTGCGACAATGTACTACTTATGTAGGTAGGTAATAGATTAATGACTTCGACTATACATACTTTGTGAAGGTTGCGGTAATCGCTGGATGCGAGAAGAGGACCGGTCATTGTGGCAAAAATTGGCTATAAGTCCTATGTTCAGCGGAGACTTCTTTAGGCTGAAATTATGATTGCAAGTGCCTACACACAGAATGAAACAACAACACACTTTCAGTCTGCATCTTTATTAATAGGCCTATAAAATAGGGGAGTACAGGTGTTAGTTTCGGATACCCTATTACAATAGGGTCCCGTGTAGGGTCTCGTGTTAATAAACAAAGTGGATATTTTCACCTAAAATGCATGTAGTCTGTTAGGTTTGATTTGGTCTTCTTCAGTGAATGCTATAAAAATACAGGCAAATTCTGCCCTGAATTATTTTAGTACTATTTAGGATATATTTTGTGCCTGAATCTTTAAATTTTGCAAAATAAAGCAATTAAATTAGGTGAGTGAGACAACAAAATGAACTAGCAGATTTGTTTCTAAGTCACGTCATGGCTTGCATTAGTCTAATAATTGAATTAGAAGTATCCATCCAAACATACAATACTTAGCAGGGATATTCTGGAAGTCGCTCAGTCATGCTAGATTTGTAAGAGTGTGTATGTATCATAAAATTCTACTTTAGAAGCTTTTATATTTAGCCTCCCATAAAATGCCATTGCCAGATATGATTCCCACCAAAAAACTAATTGCTTATCCAACACAATACAATACCTACCAGCTAAGTCATTTTTCTGAAAATTTTGATTATTGGTAAGCAGTAGATTTCAAGATTATTTGTTACTGACTCGGATTGGATCACGAGGGCGGTTAGATACTAAGTATTACCTAGTAAGTTTAGCATTCTGATCAGTCAGTCTGTGACTTTCATAATTTCCTTAATATTCCAGTCATCATAATCATCACTCCTCCTTGAATAGTAACTCGATTGAACCAGTAACTGCGATACAAATCTTTGTTGTCGTGCTGTTAGTCAGAATGATCAATACATCTATTGGTGACTTAATATGTAGATAAGATCTAGTTCAAGCTTCCTACAACAGTGACTTAGGACTTTCATTTTCATATCTTACTTATCATCTTATATCTTTATTTCACGTTAAATTTTTATGTATTCAAGTCCAACAAGACCAGTATTATGGTTCGATCGCAAGATTAAACATAAATAAAAACATTCATCACGCAAAGTTGAAATGTGATGTGACTAGACAAACAGACAATTTGGCAAGTCATCATAATAGCCAGTAGTTTTTTTATTTTGTCGAATCATCAGCGGCACATTCGGGCCCGTGTTAAATACTCGGTATGTTATCGTCAACAATCAGTTTCGCTGCGCATTTATACTCCTCGCTTCAAGGAGTGCAGACATTCAGACGTGCGCTCGGATACGTTTTACCTTATAGCAACATGGCAGCAGGCAAGGTCGCTAGGAAATTCAACTCAAAGCACCTCAAAACAGGTTAGTTGTGATAATTTATAATTATATTACATATTCATATAATATAATGATATAGTGTGGCCTCTGGTAGATAAAGTGAACAAAGTACAGATAATAAACTAAAATAACAATGTTTTGATAAAAACAGTCCACAGAATAATCTTTTGGTAGTGTTAGCAGTGGCTATAAGTGGCTTATAAAAGACTTAGATAATAAATAGAGGTGAAAATGATACAAGTAGGCGTAAAAACTTACCCACCTAAATGCGGTTTCTTAAACCTAAAGAAGTTTACATATTAATTTTGATTTAATTGTATCAGGTTGATTTTTGTAGCAGGTATCATTTTTTGGCGCGAAATTTAAAAAGCTCACTTTGATCAAAAGTATACAATATTTGAAAGTATGTCTGATACAGATTAACTTTTAAAAGTAAATATAGTGTACACGAATAATACTTGCCGGGTATTTAATAGTAAGTTCTATACAGATTAATCCGGCAAAACTGGTTTTTTTGTGGCATGAATAGATGCCTTCTGGCGTCGAATTAGAAACAAGCTTTTAAAGAACACGATCCTTTATGAGAATATTCGTATAGGTAGCTGTCTTCAATAATTAAAATTAAATAATAATAGTTTGCAAGTTTTCATTCATAAATCACTTCTGAAACTAATAAGTAAGTAGGCCGGCTTTTTAGATTACTTTTATATGAAGCAAAAACTAGACCTCACTTTCAGTTTCTCTATTAAAGTGAATTCACAATAGAATCCGTAAAACCATGGTTCGGCTTCTTTTACTTAAGCTTTATATTCTATCAGAATTTCTGAAACTTAAGGAGCACAGAAGTTTGGAGAAGTACATCCTGTACATCTCCAAACTTCTTGCTATAGCAAAATCTGCTAATAAATAATAGTCAAGTTTTGCCTCTCTCTTCAACACGCGTTGTATGACCACTATACAAACAGATGTTGTCTGCGGAACAATCGACAAAATGACAGATAAACAGAAGAAATCTGGTTTTTGTCGATTCTTCCGTCGAAAAACTTCTGTAAAGGAAACATTATGAACGTGTCATTCGTAAACATGTGCTGAAACTACGTTAGGCTAATCTAATGACACGGTACTGTAGGTACTGTAATTAATGTAACGTGCAACTGCGATTATGCCTCTGTAGAAGGCATATGCACAATGTTGCATATCAGCATGCAGTTCGGTACCTAAATTCCCGCTTAAATATCTCATCATCATCATCTGCCGAGCCTTCTCCCAACTACGTTTGGGTCGGCTACACGTCTTCCAGTCTAACCGGATGAATACCAGTATTTTACATTTATCATTTATCTATCTGACTACTAAAACCCAGTTACTGGATAACTCGATAGTTCTTGGCAAGACTGGTTCAGACGTTCGGGCTTCTGACTTTCTGTAACGACTGTGGAAGGTCGACGAATGACAGCCGAAACCGCCTGCTTAATATTTAATTCTCTTTCGCTACAGGTGATGCTCACCCTCCGTTCACCGGGAAGCTGCGTTTGTACAACATGCGCTACTGCCCATTCGCGCAGCGCACCATCCTCGCTCTGAACGCGAAGAATGTCGACTATGAGATCGTCAACATCGACCTCATGGACAAACCCGAATGGCTACCCAACATTAGTGCCTTTGGTAAGAAAATGCTACTGCCTACTGTCATTTGTTGTCGCCGTGTCTAAGGCCCCGTCTCCAGCAAAGCGTAGACGAACGGTAACCGACCAATCAAATTGGTCGAAATCTGCATCGCGTCTCTCGTCTCTCCTGTGATTGGTCGAGTCTCGCATATCTTTTCTCCGCTCGTCTCGTCTCCCTTTGGTGGAGTTCAGACCTTACGGGCTCAGTCATAGCACTGTTTGAGCTTGCCAGGACTGCTAGGGCGGTAGAGACCGCAGACTGGTGTGGAATCACCAAGGCAATAATACATAAAATGAAATTGCAGAGCTAGTTTAAAGTGAGCCTGAGGCTGCGCTACTCATTCCTTGCCTGCCTAGCTCTGGGCCAAAGAAACAAGCTTCTGAACTCAGCTGAAGATTCAAGAAACTATGTAGTTACTTAAAGCTTTCGCAAGTGCGACTGCTGAGCTCAAGCTCGGGTGAGGTCCTGGGTTCGATTCCCAAGTAAGTTATTGTAATTTTCCATTAGAAAATTTCTCAATAGCAGTCTGGATATGTGCCCGGTTGATGGCAATACGCTCGCTCCCTATTACACTGGCGAAATGTAGGGGTACTAATAGGTACACCTGTGTCTAACCCTTCGGGGATTACAGTATTGTTATGTTATTTTTAAACTTATCATTTATTTATTTTGTTCTAAAGGCAAAGTGCCATCTCTGGAATTATCAAAAGATGTTGCTATCTTCGAGAGCTTGGTGACGGTGGAGTACTTGGACGATGTTTACCCACAGAGGCCTCTTCTGCCTAAGGACCCTCTCCTGAAGGCCAAGGACAAGATCATTGTGGAGGCTTTCGGAGGCGTAAGTAGTCTTCTTCTGTTTTTCATTCCGTCCTATACAGTATGCATTGACCTGAGGGGCCTAAGCGAAGTGACGATAGCGCTAACGATGATGGAAAGGTTAAAACTGAATTGGATTGGGTCGTTGTAGTTTGAGGAGCTCGTGGCTAAATAATAACAGCCGCTCGGGTCGATCTTTAGGTTAAGCCGCGCTTGCCTAGGTTGTTCCGTGGATGGGTGACCGCCCATTACATACCGAGTTTCCTCCGTGCCTCGGAAAGCACGTTAAGCCGTTGGTCGCGGCTGTCATTTGTAGATCTTTGACAGTCGTTACAGGTAGTCAGTGGCCTAAAAAGTCTGACAAGGACAACCAGTCTTACCAAGAGGTATCTTATTACCCAGTACTAACCGGGTTGTGGAGGTCAGATAGGCAGTCGCTCCATGTAAATTACTGGTATTTAGCTGCATCCAGTTAGACTGGAATCCGACCCCGACATAGTTAGGAAAAGGCTAGGTAGATGATGATGGATTGGGTCGTTGTAAATTGAACTATGGGCCAATTCAATTAAGATTGCTATCGACGCGTTAACAAGACAAGCAGTCGTTATAGCAATACGAAACGCTGTGAAAGTAATTGCCACTTGTCTAGGCCCTCTCGATAAAACACTCTCAAAATAGGTTTATTAATTTACTAGCTGTTGCCCATGACTTCGTTCGTGTGGAAATGATGTGAATATGTGAGAAAATAAGTAGCCTATATGCTATTCCAGACTATAATCTATCTCTGTGCCAAATTACATACTGATCCGTTCAGTCAGCTGCGTGATTGATTATCAGACATTCATCAATTAAAACTTTTGCATTTATTATGGTAATTTTTTTTCTACAAGACGTGTTTTGTTGCGATATGTGCACCATCATTGTTTTCATAGGAGGTAGTCTGACTTAACGCAGTTTTGTCTGGTCTGGATAGGGCTTTACATTTTATCATCATAGTAAACAAAGCAGAGTAGCGTGAGATAACTAACCTCATAAATACTTATGTCACGTTTATGTAACATGTTTAAGCACTTAGCGCTATAATTTACACTTATAATTATGACTATATTATATAGGTGTGTTATTTTGGACACCTCCAAATGCAAAGCGGAACTTTCCCCGTAGGAAAATTTGTTCACATATTTAAGTGTATTTGAGAAATCAACCGTTTTCTGTTTCCAATAAAATAAACAATTCATGGCAAGCTTTGATTCAAAGATTACAACAAATTCTTAACTAAGTACCAAAGGCGACCCAGTTGTGATCATTAAAACAAAGAAATAATAGTCATTCGATTTCCTATTAAAAATTAGGTAACAATGGGAGATAAAACCGACTACTTACAATGCAATTCAAGTGAGATTCACCTGATGGCCAATAAAAATAGCTAGGCTATTAAATTCTGTGTAAACATTAGCCATATCTCTCTAGTGCTCATCCATCCATCATGCACTGTCACTACTGTCAGTTTTAATGATAGATGAATTAAAAATAATAGCATTCACGAGTACCGGCACTTTTTAATGGACACATTATTATGTCCGACGCACCCTCAGTGGTCAGCCTTGATACGACTTTGCTGACTGGCAAATTTTATTACTATGAAAGAGCTGCTCCCGTAGTATGACTACCGTAGACAAGGATTTCTTTGACGGAAGAATCGACAAAATGACAGATTGTGTCGACACAATGACAGATTTCTTTGCACTATCTGTCATTTTGTCGATTCTTCCGTCAAAGAAATCCTTGTCTACGGTGGTCATGCTACGGGGGCTGGTGGTCCTTTGGTCCGGCCTGTTATTTGTAGATCTTTGACAGACGTTACTGACAGTCAAAACCCTGAATGTTTGAGTAAAGGGTTTCGTGTTACCCAGTAACAGCTGGGTTGTGGATGTCAGATAGGCATTCGCTCCACGGCTCCATGTAGGTACTTACTATTGACTGGAAGCTGACCCTAACAAAGTTGGGAAAAGGCCTCAGTGGTCAGCATCGGTCATGATACGCAATTCTAAATCGTATATGCGGATACAGGAGAAGCATAGGAATTATTAATGAAAACGATATTCCATTTCAGGTCCACTCCTTGTACTACAAACTGGTGAGAGCACCAGAGACCATTACCGAGGACAACATCACTGCTTACTTCAAGGCAATCGATCTCCTTCAGTCAGAGCTGAAGCTGCGAGGCACCAAGTTCCTAGATGGAGACCAGCCTGGCTTCGGAGACTACATGATTTGGCCCTGGTTCGAGAGGCTGATCGTCATTAACAGCGATGTTGGAAGGTTGGATGAGAAGAAATACAAGTTGGTGGTATGTAGCAAACTTGTAATAATTGACGTTATACTTATTTACTTGATTAAATTAGGTACGTTTAACCTATTAGTTAATCTGTGGTTTAACTGTAACTTTTTTTTTTACTGCATTGCTGGCCTAAAAAAAACAAATTAACATAAAATAAAAAGATTGGTACCCAGCTACCGTTCATAGGTTGAGTCTGTCGATTAACACGACGCAATCGAATATATATCTTCAACACCAATTAGTTGATTGCTTGGTAAATACTCGATAGAATCAGGTAATTTCATCAAAGGCTAATCAGGGCTAAGCTGGCACGCTGGCCCCAAAATTGTTAGTTGAACCTAATGCAGCGATCATGTTTTTTTATGATAACGATCGGTTAACACATATTGTGCAAAGTTGTGAAAAATAACATTATGTAATAAAAACTATATAGATAGGTAGAGTGACTGGACAATATTTCATGACACGTACACTTGGGTAGAGCTGTGTTGTTATAATTATCTCCAGTTTAAATCTCGGCTAAAAATCTTAAACACTGATAACTAGATTGAAAGTCATCATGATAATACTTTACTAACTTGTATAGAGCACCTTCAAATAAAATCATTAGATAATAAGTCCGATTGTAGATTTAGGGCGTGCGATCGTTAAAACCACTAAAACATTTCGATTCTTCTACTTACCTTAGTATCGGCGATTAGTCTAAATTGACTTTGACGCCTTCAGTAAAGTCCACCAGTTCCTCTAATGTGCAAACAACTGTCCAGGCAAGGCACGATATAAAGTGCGTAATCGTTTGTGGAAAACCAGTGGTCCACATTAGCTCTGGATCGAAACAACTGGAAGTCATGGGGGAGGCCTTTGCCGAGCAGTGGGATGACGCAGGCTAACAGTATCAGTATCAGTATGGTTTGTGGAAAAGCACCACGTTTGCACCCTAGGGCAATCACCTATGAATCTCCATCTGAGCAATGTTTCATTGTTTCGGTCATATTTCAGGTGGAGTTTGTTTAATGACTTCCAGGTTAGCTGAGGAAATTCATATCCAGGCGGTACATTTTGTGGTTGGGTAGGGATGCACTGCCTCGCCTCAGCTATAGTATTTCTTTCACCGACGAGCTAATTTAAGCCATTTAGCCGGATCAATTTCCAGATCAATAACCACTTGCAACAACGCGTCGTTGGAAAAAATTACTATTTGATTATATACCTAATTTGTTATATTTTCTTTCTATTACAGTTGACCTACATCGACAATTTGGGTAAAGACCCCGTCATCGCCGAGTACAGGCTCCCCAAAGAGGCACTGTTGGCATTCCAACACGCTTATAAAGTAAAGGAAAAGCCCAACTACGATTTGCTCCTTAATCAGTAAAAATAAGTACTGAACACAGTTTATGTTATGTTAAAAGTACATTTTTTTCTTATTAACTTTGTCGAATCGCTTTGTTGTCATATTTGTAAGTATATAAGTAGTAAGCACCAAAAAGAAATTATTTTAAATACTGCTTCACTTTTATGTAAAGCATGATTTATAATTATATCAACGTTCTTGATGTCAATAAAACGTTTTTTTCGTTAAGTCCTGGTTTAATTTATCTTTAGTGATAATCTACCCTTCCCCAGAAACACGGTAATCAGTCGAACCATCGATTCGTAGTAAAATACACACATCGAGCCTTATACGGGATGTGTTCGAACAATTTGTACTGATATTGACAAGCGGTGAGCGTGACCATTCCAATTAATTTGTATGGGCACATGTAGGGAGACAAAACGAACAAGATTACCACTAATAATTAAGATTTAAGATATTTATAGCTACTACAATTTTTTCTAAGATCAATGAAAAGATTTAATATGAGCGTCCTCGATTAAAATTGGCATCTCCTCGTCGTCGTAGGCGTAGAAATTAAAAGAGTGAGCTTGTTTTAACTATCACAATGTTTTCATGTTAATTTGGACTTAGACTTTGGAAGAATGTTCTTACACGATGAGCGTTCGGTATATGTATTGGAAATTAGAATACAATCACATAATTGATGATCTATAATTGTTTTCCTCATATTGTTAGCTTGGCCTTTATTTATGTCAAGTCAATGAGCATTGTGTTTCCCAGTTTACCTTTGAATGGGGTTAAATCATGCATAATGAAGGTTAACACTGATCATCTTTTGATGATTGTCCTATTATTATCCACATATTCGAGAATAATCATGATAAAGTATGGTTGATTCCACACTTACTTCCACATTGAGTAATCAAAGAATAACATATATAGTGTGTTTGGTCCTTTGTGGCGCTCTAGAGACCAAACGCGTGTGCCGATTTTGATGGTTATTATTATTATTATTTTGTTAGCCTGTTTGGAGTATCCCACTGCTGGGCAAAGGTCTCAGTGGTTAATATTATCTTATATTATTTATTCGAGGCAAAATATACGAATTTTCGAAATCGCTTAGCTCGCTCTTGCAGCCCAAGTCGCCTAAGTAATTCCGGTAGGTCGAACATTTCTAACTTGTCCAAGACAAGGATTAAAAAAAAATCGACCTCGCTCTTGTAGCCTATTGAATCTAGGCTTTGTCTGTAAATCGACCGAGTTACTCCTGTATGAAGGGTCGAACAGTTCTAACCTGACCAAGGAAGGATGTTAAAATTTTCGAGCTCGCTTCGCTTGCTCTTGGAGCCTTAGTTCCTTTTGTTCTTAAAATTGTCTCTGTAAGTCGATTAAGTAACCTCTATTTCTGAATATAAAAGGACTAAAGAAAAACTAATTTGTCTGGAGTGGAGAGCTTTTTCTTTTAGTTGCTAGACTTTTCAAATAACTCTTCAAAATTAGTAACTTCTACTTCTATACAACATTATTTTTAGTATATGCGAAACCTGAATATAGTTTGTACAGAATAAGTAACTGAATCGACTTCAATAATTTTTAAACCATGTTATATTTTATCCCAAAAATATTTTAAAAATGTTACAAGTTGAACACCGAGCGACACTAAGTACCAATCGCAATCATTTAGGTACCTATTACCAAATTACTATTATTCATGAGCTCAAGACGACGCTGGAGGGATGCGCGCGTGCCGGTCGCGTGGTGACCACGTTTTTGTGCGGACAACCAGGTAACAGAACAAGCTTATAACTTTGTGATTTTTCATGATACAGTTTTGAATTTTTGTACTTAGATTCTTTACATAAAAATACTAGACACGTGTTTCAGGTTTCGTATATACTAAAACTAATGTTGTATAAGCAAGTGCGAAAAATCTAACCAATCCGAGGTCATTTACTAAGGTACTAACATTTTTTAAATGGCTGTTACATTTTAGACTCGTAGAAGAACTTCAGCTGCATCCGTAAATAGTAAACTTAACCCTTACGAATCAATTATACAGTCACCTTGGGTGTAGTTTAGTTCAGTAATTAAAAAAAGAACGATTAGTTTGAATAGCTGGCTGTTACTTCATTTAGAATATTAGACTGTGTTGCCCACATACAAAAACAAAGCTCTAAACAGACCTCATAAAAAAGGTGAAACATCGTTAAACGTAATCAATTACCTAAGTGAGGAATTCTACAAAGTGGGGTTGGGCCCTAAGTAAACAGATACTTTAGGGAGGTTCCCAAACTACGTTATTTTTAGAATGTTACCGTATCGATCGTGTCTGGTACTCTTGTCCGCTGACGAACGCTGGGTGATTATCTAGAATATTTGGAGTGAGGAGTGAGTTTTAATTGAATGAAGCCGACCCACACACATAGTTGGGTCTGGGTTTGGATAAAGGCTAGGCAGTTGAAATTGATAATGAGGAGCTCGTGGCTAAATAATAACAGCCACTCGGATCGATCTTTAAGTGCCGTGATTGCGTTTGAGTTTCCTCCGTGCCTCGGAAAGCACGTTAAGCCGTTGGTCCCGGCTGTGTGTGGTTGTAGATCTTTGTCAGTCGTTACCGGTAATCAGTGGCCCAAAAAGTCTGACAACCAGTCTTACCAAGGGGTATCGTATTACCCAGTACTAATTGGGTTGTGGAGGTCAGATAGGCAGTCTCTCCATATAAAATACTGGTATTGAGCTGCATCCGGTTAGGCTGGACGCCGACCCCAACATAGTTCGGAAAAGGCTAGGCAGATGATGAGTTGAAATAGATAATGAGGTATGTTTAATTTAAATTCAGTCTGAACAAGTCTATTAGTCTTCCTGCTAGTGTAGGAAAAGAGGGAAAGTATGATAAACCATTATTAGAAATAGATGTGCATCCCTGATGTCTCGTGTTCGCGGCAGTACCAACAGTATTCTCGGTGTGTTCGCAGATCGGTGGGATTCCCCGATGTTGCGAAGGTGGATGCGGCTCCATGCTGTATTTTAACTTATATATTTTCATCTGTGTCTGTAACCTACTAACACTAGAAGTTAAGTAAAATTGTTACTAACCCTGTGGACCCTGGTCTGAAATAAAAACCTTCTATTCTATTCTATTCTAAAACTGCATTTTATTAAACCATTTACTAGTAGGTATATGAAAAACGAGTAAACCTCTAGTAAAACAAGTAATTAGGCAAAAAAACTTCTAACAAAAAAAAACTTGTTTTGCATTTTTTCCGTTTTTATTTGTGGTGCATTGTAACTAGTAGCATCATTAACACAGATGAAGTAGGTATATTAATTACGTATTTAAAGACGCTAACCCAAAAAACATTCGTCGTAACTTGACCGTTACAGAAGGCACCACCTTCCCATTCAAAAAGAAGATTGCCACGAATTGAGAAGCTTCTCTATTTTAGAAGTCGGTTAGGTTGAAACATTAGTTCTTGTTCTGGCGATGATCGCCAACAGACTGGATTGCGCTTATACCCGGCAATGCTGTAGCAGACATATAGTGACCTCGTGAGTTCGTTTTTGTCTGTGCTTATTATTCTGTCTGTATCCTTTTATGTATCTGTTTGTATATGAGTCTGTCTTGTTACTTGAAATAAACTATTTTTTTAATACGTGAAATTGTGTAATTAATAACATGGAACTTAAACATACCTAAGTGGTGAACCCTTCGGAGTATAGGGGCGTGATGTTGTGTAAAAAACACATGCGGTTGCAGCAATCACGGCGCATTTGCTGTCATTTATTGAAGTTCGAAGGTCTTCATCAGGTCTTCACAAAACTTAAATGGGACTACCTCGGAAGAGTTCTCTTCCAAAAAATCTTACACAAATTCTTGTTATGGGATTATTGTACATCACCAAGTAATCATCAACATACGCGTAGTAGATTAAATACGCATTACCTCAAAAACTGCTTATCAGAACTTGACCAAGTCAATATGGGACCACCCCTGAGATATCCCCTTTCCAATAAAAAGAATCTTCCAAATCGGCCGACAAGACGTGGTTCAGAATTATCGCAGGACAATCAAAAAAAAAAATTCTGACGAAATGATAACCTCCTCCTTTTGCAAGTCGGTTAAAAATAATAAAGAGGATTTTCAAAAAAAATATTTAATTTTACTGTTGTAAAAATATTTGTACAATAAATAATCATTCAAAACGTGTTCCTAAACTAGTATACATATGTCTTAAAATAATACTCGATAGTTAGTAGATAAATAATTGACTTGTATAATATTATCAAAAATGTTAAAAATATAAATAAAAGGACAAGAAGTTTAATCTGTGGAATATAATCATAATCATTTAAGCACCTATTGGCTTTTTCCAGTGGGCAATAATTATGGCATAATTAGATGACATATTGGCAATGTTATACTTATATCAACAAACGCAGACCTACAACTTAATGACAGTAAAAATACAGGTTACTAGATATCTACTCATTTCCACTCAAACATTCATAGTTTATACAGTCACTAATTGAATTATTCCTAAAATTACTTATTTCTAGATCCTCATATCGATTCTTCCTAAAAAATATGTACAACTTTAATTAATTTTCCACAGCCAAGCTTGTGTTGTCAAAAAGCCCCTCGATTACATTTCGGTCAGTGAATGGCAACCGCCTTTTTTGAAACGTAGGTATTCTACGACACGAACGATTCACTTTTCGTCCGCATTTTTTTGCATCCATTCATTTATTTGGCCTAGGCTTTCATGGTATTCGTCTTTTTATGTTCATCGTAGGCATTGCTCGCGAAATCTCGAAGACTCTGTTCGGAAGCAGGACCCAGTTGTTTGACCATCTTCGTGAAGGGACCGTCTTCGTCTTGAAGAAGTTCGTGGGGGTGACCACACTCTATTATCTGACCTGCTTCCATTACCTGGAATAAAAGAGGAATTACTTAAGATTACCTATATAGAAGACGTGATACCCTTGCTCTTAAAGCACTCGCTCAAAACGAACGTTTATCCTAGCCGTGAGCAGTTTCTGCAAAATGTCACCTAATATGTCGTAAGCGTAAGCTGGGCGCGTGGTTAAGATGAGCAGTGTGCTGTACAGATACGGCCGTTTTTGATGGAAAACTTAAATTCTTGCTTTACTTACAACAACTCTGTCGGAGTCTGCGACGGTGTGCAGTCTATGCGCGACGGTGATCACGGTGCAGTCCGCGAAGTGTCGGCGAATAGACTTCTGAATCATAGCGTCCGTGCTGCGAAAAGAATAATTCTTTTATAATTACCTATTTTAGGCAAATTAAATCGTAACAATGTTTTTTGGGGTTCCATCTTGGAATATTCAGTGCTAATGATTTCGAGCGATGATGTTTAGTTTTCAAGATAAAAGGGCATAGAAAATTCTGATGGGACAACTAGGATTTCGAACCTACTCAAACAGTTGTTTGCGATCTTTTAAGTTTAGACTAAAGAACTGTAACTTAACGTAAGTAAGTATAATTGACTTACGTAGGGTCAACGTTGGCAGTAGCCTCGTCGAGCACGAGTAGCTTGTTCCGCGCGAGGGCGGCGCGCGCCAGACACAGCAGCTGGCGCTGCCCCGCGCTGAAGTTGGAGCCGCCCGACGCCACCGCTGACGACAGCGCCGTTATACTGTCCTTCAGCTCCACCTGGACGCACGAAACATTTTGTCATGGTACAAAATAATAGAATGCAGAAAACAGACAAAGCAGCTGCGACATTTGCAATTGTAGGTTACCTGCTCCAGAGCTTCCCAAATCTGAATGTCGGAGTATTTATCGAAGGGATCCATATTGTAGCGCAAGCTGGCAGAGAACAGCACTGGTTCTTGAGGAATGATAGCTATCTTGGACCGTAATTCCTGCAAAAACATGTAGGATTTAAGAAAGGCTTCTTTATTTATTATAAGCTACTTGAATCTGATACAAACGCGATACGTACTTTAAGAGCGATTTTTCCAGTTTCAATGTCATCGATGTAGACGTTGCCTTCGATAGGCGCCAGACGGAACAGAGCAGAGATCAGAGAAGATTTACCAGCACCAGTACGACCAACTACTCCCACCTGAAGTTAAAACGGGTTAGTTTTTAGAAAAGGTAAAAAAACCGCTTACAAAAATTGAATGCTGTGGCTTCGGCCGCTGGTTGTCTTAGTTAGAACTATCATGTCAATACTCACTTTCCATCCACTTTCAATTACAATGTTCAGTCTCTTAAGCACGGGATCAGCATCCTTGTCATATCTAAGTGTGAGATCTTTGAATACGACTCGGGCTTTCTGCGGCCAGTCCGCGGGTGGGCTCGGTCCTTTAGTCTCTTCCTGCGGCAGCGACGTGAACTGCATCACTCTCTCCACACATGTCATCTGTGAGATGACTTCTGTAGCCTGCTTCACTCCATATTGGACCATATTTACTAGAATCAGGCCCTGACTGATGGCCAAACCGACGTTGCCAGATTTGGTGGTACCTGTTTTGAAAATATTGTGGTTAAATTGAAATACATTAAATGTTTGAGATTGTTTGTCTTTATGATTGGTAAGTCACCCAACAATCAGAGGCGGAATGCCTCTGATTGTTGGGTGACTTAACCAATCATATTGAGACTTGCTGAAATCGTTTTAACTTACCATCATCCATGAGCAAGAAAGTATAAGCGACCACGATGACGTACATACTGCAGACAAGACTCAACCAGATGGAAAAGGCAGTATTGGTAACCAAAGTTAAATACCTGTAGATGAAATAATTCTATTAATATTCATTTAACATTGTCCCATAGGGAGTTACTGATAAATTCTTCGTTCAATCGCCTGCCGGTTCAGAACGTTAAAGTACTTGAGTAATTTATAACCGGTTTCATTGTTAAGTTAAATATCAAGGAAAGGTTTGCCACTCACCACGCAGCCGTGTGCACGTCTTGCTTGTCATCGAACTGTATCTTCAGCAGCTCCTCCGCCTGACACGCGCGCACCGTGCCCAGACCTGACATGGTCGCCGTCACGTGCGAGAACACTGGACTGCGCGACACGCCCTCCACTCTTTTGATACCCTGCGCTGTGCTGAGGTAGACCACGGTCATGCCATACATGAAAATGCCGCAGACGCCGGTCGTCAACAGCATGTAGGGGTTCACAATGGCCACCATCACCAGAATACCCAGCATGACCATGAAAACCTGTACGACAAAGGTTTAATACTGTTATACTTAGATCCCATTCACGACGAACTCGTCCATTAACAAAATATTGAAATTCTGCAAACTTATAGAGGCTCTTGTAAATATACCTGAATAGTGTCCAAGTACATTCTCGGCAATATTTCGTCGACAACACCCATATCTTTAGAGAATCTGTTAAGAATGCGGCCGGAGGGGTTTGTGTCGAAGAACCGCATCGTGGCACTCAAGATGTTGCTGAACATCTGGTTGTGAAGCTTGATCGAACTACGCATGCACACCCACAGGAACAACATGGCTCTGAAACATACCAAAATATTGATAAAGAAGTAATCTCAGCTGAATTTGGCTAAACTAGAACCGAGGTAATTGATGAATATACAAACCTTCCAGAAGTAATGATAATGCATCCAAGAATCGTTGCTGCCCAAACGTAGATGTAGAAAATATCATCAATTTTAGCCGGTGCCACAGTTACGACATCATGTACGGTAGCGTTATTCATTATGCTATCAGTGGTACCATTGAACATGGCTGCTGAAGTGATAGCAGCTATGGTTGAGGTTAAAGGGCCTACGGTCGTAGAGTACTCTGTTATATTCATGGGTGCATCAGTTGAGTTAGCCATTGTAATATTCGATTGGAAGAACAAAGGAACGTTTCCTTTATATTGCGTTTCGACGTCGTTCATCCTGGAAATAAGAAAAAATATTTGAAAGGTGAGAAATGATAACAAAACAGGTTACTGATTAACTGCAAATTAGAAAGAGCTTTTATAAAAACAAGTAGAGAGTATTGTTGAAAAGGTTTATTACCAATATGTGAGCCATAGATCACTGATGGACGTGATAATCTGGGCAACTAATATGGCAATAACCGTAGAACTCAGCAGGAACCAGCCGCCTCCGATACCAAAGTATTTGCTGTAAACAGTGCCTGGGACTCGACCTGAAACAAAGGACCATGGGCAATTTTCTATGAAATCTGGGCGTAGAACCAACAGAATTGAAAATATCTCAAATAATAGCTTGTTTGAGATATGAGATATTTATAAATACGACTTCACTTCATACTAAATAATAAGTACCAGTGGTACTTGGTTAACTTAAACATAGGTAATATTTAAGTTGATGCACAATCCTGGTCCCTTTATATAACATTATTTTTAGTATATGCGAAACCTGAATATAGTTTGTTCAGAATCGAATCCAATAATTATAAAACCATGGTATATTTTTTCCCATTAAATTTAAAAAAGTTAAAAGTTGGACATCGAACGACTTTAAGTACCTGTCGCAATAATTTAGGTACCTACTGCCAAATTATTATTATCAATGAGCTCAAGACGACGCTGGAGGCGCGCGCTGCGTGGTGACCACGATTTTGAGCGGACAACTAGGTAACAGAACAAGCTTATAACTTTGTGATTTTTCATGATACAGTTTTGAAATTTTGTACATAGATTCTTTACATAAAAATAGTAGACACGTGTATCAGGTTTCGCATATACCAAAATTAATGTTGTATAGTGTGACTAAATATAATTCCTACACAAATGTTACAATGACGTCATACCTGTTCCTGTGACCTCCTCAACTTCTACTTGTTCGTCTATCAAGTCTTCAATACCTTCCGCATAGGAAACACTGCTTGCTTGTGACTGAAAAACGAAATATCATTGTTTTCAAATATCATCCTAAATTTGATTATGATTGTTACTTCCAGAGTAAAAACCTTATCATTTCGTGTGAGCATCTTCATTTGTGTACATTTTGTTATCAATTAGCATGTCAATGGCATTAAATATTTTTGTTATCAACATGAGTCTGTTCTTATAGGCCTGTATAAATATTTATTCATGAGTTTTTCAGGCTTACCCTGACAGAGATGCTTCGCTGCATTTTGATGTGCTGGGCTGCTGCTAAGTCTTCATCTTCGTCTTGTAAGAGTTCGGCAAACAGCGGCGTTCGAGATACTTCATCGAATGAGCCTTGGATTTCCATCTCACCCTGTAAGAGAAAAATATTTATTTATTTTATTTTATTTGCATCAGACACAACGATCCATACTTGAGTTAGTAAGTACACTTAAAAATAATGTTAGTATCAAAATAATCAGAGACAATAATACACACCACACAATAATATCTTATTTAAGTTGTACACAAAATAAAATTTAACTTAAAAAAAAAAAATTAAAATGTTAATTGGGAATTTATCATGAACGGTCTTCTGTCCTTAGACCAAATACTATACCCCAAGTATAGTATTTCAATGTCAATCAATTTTTTTTACCCGCTTTCTTGTATTGTTTATAAAACCAACCCATCGATTCAACAGATCGATTTTATTTGAAAATATGGTAAGCTATAACCTTAGGGTGTGGCAGTTTGTGTATATATGAATTTAAACGTTTGTAAACGCACCTACGATACACAGGAATAGTTTCTAGTGTGGAGCAACGTTTTTTTTAAGAAAGAAAAAACACTTCAGTCAGAAAATAAATCTCATAATCTGTCACACAGTATTTAAGTTTACTTTAAAATCTAGAATTGTTATCATCTTCAAATAATGAATATGACCTTCACAGTGTCGCAATATTTGTGAAACGTAAACAGAGATTGTATATTATGTATGAATAGACTCGGTTGTTCTCACATGTCTTAATATGACGACTTTGTCTGCGCTCTTGAGATGATGCAGCTGATGCGTCACCAGGATCCTAGTGGACTTCTCCAGAAGGCCCATCATGCACTCGGAGACCATGTGCTTGCCCACGTGGGTGTCAACAGCTGATAGTGGATCGTCCAGAAGATAGATATCGGCCTGAGGAAAGCAGTTCGGAAAAATTAAGGGAAATACTTTGGGCTGGTTTTCCAGCATTCCACTATTTAATTTTTAAATATTTTTAAATTAGTTTATATTTCTGAGAATGTTAGGTTCAAACGTAAACTTTCAGGGTGGCATAAAATAAAAATGGGAAAAGAATTATATACCCATGCATATTAGGTCGTGTAAAATGCCAAATTTCTGTCCAACCGCAATGCAAAACCTTCAAATGTCTGTTTACAAACATGTTGTTATCAATTTCAAACTCATAAATTATCCCAAAGTAACGTGTTTTATGAGGTAATTCAATAACAAATACGAGTACTTAGGTACATAGGCACTCCTGAGTATCAAATGATATGTAATGCCATAATCATTACTAACTTTGAAGGCCAAAGTCTTTTTGTCTGTCAGATATTTTAAGATAATTTTCGTAATTATTAAACCTCATCTTGAAGATCAACAACTGAAACTAAGTGGTCAGGACTTACCTGTCTGTAGCAGGCGCGGGCGAGTCCAATCCTGGCTCGTTGTCCACCGCTGAGGCTTATGCCTCTTTCCCCCACCAGAGTAGAGTCACCATGGGGCAACAGTTCGAAGTCACGTACCAAGGCACATGCTCTAATCACCTGGGAAAGCATATATGCAAAATGAATTATTGGGTGTTCGTTTTCGTTAGGAGTGTAAAGTCCTTCATCTTTTGTCTCTCGGTTTCATAAATCCTGGCCGACAACAAATCCCCAAATCTCCAATCCTCTAATCTTGTCTCCTATTTCATAGGAATAGTCGATTCTTTCTTCGATATTTCGAGTTGTTTGATAGAATTTGTGTAGGCAATACGTACCTTCTTATATCTGATGCGATCATAGGGGAGGCCAAACAGGATATTATCCCGAACAGTGGCGACGAACAACCAGGGCTCCTGACTAGCGTATGACACTCGCGCTCCTCCCAGAGATAAAGTTCCACTCTTAGGTGTCAGCTCACCCAGGATCAGTTGTAGGAGAGACGACTGATGAAACGAAACAAGAAACAGGAGTTAATACAGCCTAAGTTTCAGATTTGAATCGTGTTTACGAGTTATATAATGTTACTGGAGGCAAATAACGCTCTTATATAAGAGCATGATTTGGCTCCAGAAAGACTTAATTAGTTTTCAAGCTATAAATAATTGAGTACTTTACTGGTCATCAATCATCATGATATCTTGTTTTTTGGCAGAGCGGAATTTAACATAAATTAATCTTTACAACATTAGATAAAAATAAGAAGTAAAAAGAGTAATCGCCATCTAAGCCAGTCATAAAATAACTACTTATTTGAAGAAGATTTAGGTTGTGATTTCCTTGACAGCAAATTTTTCTTACATAATTTAAAGAAAACAGTGAATATTTATATAAAATCAACTTGCTGGTATTGTAGGTATCGAGTTCTGACTGGAACTGCGATACCAAAAGCCCGGCGCACCCTGGACAGCTTGTACTGTCCAATCCTTTCAGCATGAAGGTAAAGCCAAACAACTCTCTTCGCTTCATTATTGGTATTTCGTTGCAACACAAAATTCTTACCTTGCCAGAGCCCACTGGTCCTGCAACGCCAATAAACTCTCCAGGTGCAGCCTTCAAGGTGATGTTCTTCAGGGTGTCTATGGCGGAGTCGGGCTGCCAGTTTGCAGTCACATTAGAAATAGTCATACCCGTCAGTCTTGTCTTCTCCTGAACTTTCTTCTCTTTTCCATCTCCATTACTCAACAGGGTATTGGGATCGAGTACGATATTAGAAGTCGCCTTCTCTGGCTCATTTTCGTCTAACGTTAAGAATTCCTAACAGAAAAGAAAAGTAACCGTTATATTATGTACCTAGCACAAACGGTAATTCTCTAATTGCTTCACCACTTGAGGTAAGCGGGTAATAAACATTTTGAAGATTTGAATTAAGAGAATATTTCAAATGTCATTTATTACCTCCAGTCGTCTGATGGTCACTTTTGTTTCAGCCAAGTAAGCAAGTCCCATGGGCAACATGATGTTGCACACCATTTGCATCAAGTTGAAGTACTGGACTAAGGAGAAGGTGGTCTGTGCTCGGATGTCGCCGCCAATCAGGACGAACGTCGCGATTGCAGAGAACAGAATGAATCGTTCGGTGAACACGCCCAGGGCTGTTGAGAACCCTTTGACGAAAGATGTCCTCAGAATGTAGCCGACTTCCAATCTGCAATTAAGGCACGCCTTAGCACAGAAGAATAAAAAAGGTTAACTTCCCAAAGTCGATGCTTTTCTAAGTAAATACTTACTTTCGTAACCGATGGACTAGTTTTTCGAAAGGCTTTTCCCAAGCGTACATTTTGATCACCTGGACTCCTTCAACAAGTTCACTCATCACCTTCACTCTCTGATCTGTTCGATTTGCAATTTTACCGCGGAGTTTTCCTTGAAGGTTGCTCAAATATACTAGAAAAAAAGAACTAATTTAATTATTTATTATTCAATAAGACATGTTAGATTTAACTTAAAATCAGTTGCTGATTAGCATTTTTTTAATTGCTTCGTTGTCTGGTAAAGTTTCTAGTACTTCATTATTATATTGATTTAGATAAACGAAATGATTAATACCTTGTACAATAGCAGTTTGCACAGCAACGACAAGCAGAGATGCGAGTGTGGCGATTCCTACATGCTGCCACACCAGGTAGCATACCACAGGCACCACAATAGGCGTGATCCACAAATAGTTGAGGAATATGGTCACCAAATCGAATCGATTTACGTCATTCGACATCAAGTTGATGACTTGTCCGGGCTCCGTCTTACCCAAACCTGCGCGGTTGAGTTTCAGGATCTAAAAGTTAAACAAACACGTTACTCTGTTTTTCCAAATATCATATCTTTTGGTCGGTGTGCTTCGATATTCGCTATTCTCACCTTTCTGTACATTAAAGAACAGCAAGCTATCCTGATTCTCATGCCGACTCGACCTTGCGCCAGGTTCGTATGGTTCAACATCAGAGCTGACAAAGCACTGAGCAAGTTCATCAACAAGTTGTAGATGTGTGCGTCACGGTAGCTTTCTGGAGTCTTCTCTTTTGAAAAGTATTCTATAAATATGGCTAAAGTAAAAGGTATAAGGGGCCTGAAACAGAAATAAAATGGAATAGTCAAACACGAATAAGACGAACTGATGCTAGGGCCATTTGTGATGAAAATCTGTGCTTACCAAACAACGATCATAAGTAAGCCCACCACAAGACCACATAACAGGTACTCTAACCAGAAGGTTCTCACTATTGCCTTCGTGAAAGAAGGCTTCGTGCCGTGTTTCTTTGCATTCTCCTGCTCTGTTTGCCAGGCCTTCTCTAGGCGGTCACCGAGGCTACCGGACGCGTCTCCACTGCGGGCTTGCCACAAGTCGTTCATCGTCAATCCCTGCTTGTATCCTTTGCGAAATAGGCTGAAACTCCATCTGGAAAAATATATAAATTATTTATTGTTACATCTACCAAAACAATTGAAAACAAAAATCAAGTGAGGTAATTGCTGTCTCCTGACCCTGCAATAAAAGGGTCTTTTTTCTAGTCGAGAGGTGTTTCACTCCGTTAGGGGATTTCTTGTTACAGCTAAACACCTACTATGTTATTATAACACTCTGTAGTACTATCCACAACTTCCGCTCAGGAAATACTGTAGTAAGTAATTATCTTTATTACCTCATCGGTTTATGACCAAGGTCTTGTGAACTACCTAAAGAAGATGGCTTGATTGATAGTACAATTTTGTGCATATCATGACGATAAGAGTGTTCTTTAACGGTATTCTAACACTTTTGAATCATGACATTCAGATGCAACCTTAACACGTCCTTTAATTTAGGGGTGTGTCCATGATACAGTTTGTTATCGCTTTATCATATAAAACGATGTTCGTGAAAATCATTGATAATCTTGGATACGATTATTTGACAGACACCAACAGAGATAAGTGTGTATGCAACTAAAGAAGCTCACAGACGAGTCGAAGGAGCCGCATGACTATCACCGAGCTTTAGGTACTACGTCGTGGTACTACAGCAACTCTATCTCCATTTAGATGGACTTTTAAAGGTTATTTACGGAACAATAAATATCATTATGTAATACTGTGTAGTGCAAAGATAATTATTTCATTGCTGACTACTCTTTTGTCGATAGGCTTGGTGGACCGAGTCAATACCACCAGTATAGTAGATATGTACTTTTGACAGACGCCAGCACATCAAGCTACCCGAAACTGTATTTTTTTTGTAATCAACCTTAAACTTAATGCTTTAACGATAAAGTTAAAAATCTGTTAAAGTTTGACAGATTGTAGTAGTTTGATGTGCTTGCGTCTGTACTTGTAAGTTGCACATTGAATTCCAGTAAAAGTTTAGTTTTTTAGAGCCTCGCGTCGTGGCTGGTATACATACATGCATGCGTGGCAGTTCTTTTTTGAGTAGTTACGACAGTTAAAAAAAGCACTTACGTCAAAAACAGTTTGGAGATTGGATTGGCCTTGTCATGAGGATTCTTCTCCGTTAATATCACTCTGGACTCCATGGTGCGATGTAGTTTTATCTACTTTTTTCATAGGACTTCTGTCATCCACAGCGAGTATGCATTGACGATGCTATGTACAGAAGCAACTTACCTTTAAATAAAAAAATAATGTAAAAAATAAATGAAGTACTGAATAAACAAGAGTAAGGATTTTAAGCAAGTGTGGTGATCAATGTTCGTCCTTTGTCTCTATGAGAAGAGGTGTTTGCTCAGCAATGGAGCAATAATAGACTGGTATTAATATACTATGTTAGCAACACCATGAGATATGTGGCAACTACAGTACTTTCACAGTTAATAATTCAATTATTGTTGTCTTTGCTTCGACCATTCAAAAGTGCCTGTAACTGGCCTACTTGAAATAAATGCATTGATTTTGATATTGTGAAAGTATAGGGAATCACTTTTTACCATGAATGTTACCTATGTGATGTAAATAGGGTACCTATTTACATCGCATATTTACTATCAACAATCAAATCGTATCTGATAAAGATAAACCCCATCGAAAACAAATGTTAGCCGTTCGCAAATCTCAGATGACAACCGATAAACAGACCAATTCACAATCTTCAGATACCTACCTATAGTTTTTGATTTGTGAATCGATCTGCGTAAACATATCAATAAAAAGAATAGTTATGAAATCGTAAACGCAATGCCATTGAATGTGTTAAATGTTACTAACCAGTAACCAAACATTATTTCGCCCAAATTGCATAGGTATTACCAGTTTCGCCTTTACTTTAGGTAAAATTAGTTGATTCCTCAAATACCGTCTCAATTATAACCTAGGAAATAGCCAACTTCCCTAATAAACACCGTAAATTCCTATTTATTTCACTCAATTTTAAAAGGGGCGGAGTTCCTTTAATCATATTTTAAACCGACTTTCAAAAGGAGGAGAATCAGCGATATCTTCGCCAATGACAAACTGATTTCGATGATTTTTTTTTAGAGTTTTTATTATTTCGCGGTGGTCCCGTTGATTTTAATTTAATTTTTTGTCTCTTATAAAAAGGATTTATTTCTATCTATTATGTACATTATATACAGACTAAAAAGAACTAAAGTAATGATAAAAATAAGACTAAAAGTAAGAAAATATAAACATCTAAACAACGACGACAATAGGACACTTAGGCGTCAAAGTATTCCTCCGCATCGCTGTCATCTGGAAACGTGCCCAGAAGACTGGCAGCATTGCCACGCTGAATAGCAATGCTAATTCTTTGGCCAAAGAAAGAGCCAGTCCTCTGGTCACGCGAAGTGTCGACCAGTCGGCGAGAGATTTTCTTAAAAAGGAATTTTTGTATTTTTGAATTTTTGAATTATTTTTTGTTTTTTTTTTTAATTTGGTGGAGATCTGATGCTGATCTTCGCAGATATACAATGGAACTCTTCAATCGTTTGGATTTTTATTGTTTATACAATTCCATTAACATAACGTTACGTCTGTATGCTTTGAATAACCTATAATACCCCCAAGTTTCGCTTATTATGTTTAAGTTCCATTTAATTGGGGATAAGCGATGTCATGTATTGTTAACCATGTAAACTTAATGCAAAGCACTTTATGTAGGATATTACAAAAAATGGAAAATAAAACTTTTTTGCAAAAAATTACTTTTTTTTTTGTTTAATTCACTTTTTATGCCACCGACTTCTGAAGCTAAAGAAATTTTTCAAATTTTTTTTAATGTCTGTTTTATTTTTAATTAAGCAAACTCTAATTATTACTGCTAACTTATCGAAGTAGACACAGGCCTATCGGTTGAATGGGGTTAGTCCCTTGGTCCTAATGTGCTTTTGACAATTTGCCTAACAAAGCAAAACATTGCATTGCTTTGCATTTGTCTAACTCTAAGATGATGAGAGAGTCGCATTTTACCAGTAACATTTAAGTAGAATAAGTATACTTGCAATTAAATCCTCCAAAATAAACTAGTGGACGGTCACAATAGCCATTTTGTTATTTTTATAACAACTTCTGTATAACTTCTAAAGTACCGACGACTATAATCTTTTAGTTACCTGCTTGTAATACATACGAAATTGAAATCAATTTCGCTAAAAGTATTTTCAATTTTACTTAAAGGGTCAAACTTTTACTAAAAGGGTCAAATATTTCCTAAAAGATTCAAATTTTTTTACTAAAAGGGCCAAGATTTTACTTAAACTGATAAAAAATTCCTAAAAGGGCAAAATGTTACTTAAAGTGACAAAAATTTCCTAAAAGGGTCAAAATTTTACTTAAATTGACAAAAATTTCCTAAAAGGGTCAAAATTTTACTAAAATGGTCAAAAATTGCCTAAAAGGGTCAAAATTATACTAAAAGGACTTCGTCAATTGCTACGACCGTGATCTACGACTAAGATGGGCAACGCTACGGAGGGAATGCTACGCTAACAGCTTCGAATACCACGTGCGAACAAGTCAAGACGTACAAGGTTCTGTGTCCAACGATGTTTTAATGTTCAAGCATAGAATAGGTAACAAGAAACAACCAATAATCCAAAGTTCATTTTTTATAAGGATCTGTTCAATATTTTGTCTTGACCTTGTGTATAGATATTACGGCTAGCAGCCGATAAATGCAAACATTTGCGAATTCTATAATCCAAAGCTATGTCTCCTTATTATTCATACAATCTTTTGGTTTTCAATGTTTCAATTATTTTTTGCCAAAAAGTTACTCAGGGTTATTTTTTTTTTGGTTTTGTCTTTTTGCCTGTTTACAGATGAACAAAAGTACTAATCTCTTGTGGGTTTTATAACGTAGGTAATTTCGGGTCATGAAACTATAAAGTTTTGTAATTTTCTGAGGCTAGTGTATTCTCAATGAAACCTACTTAAATTAATTTCGTAGAAAATATCCAGGTTACTGCACACAATTATTTGCATAAATAAGCAGCTACATAAAATGTAGCTGTTATCAAATTTATAAATTAAGGAAAAGAACCGCTTTTTAAATTGACACTTTACTTACAAAAGCTTAACCGTGGCTGAAGTATAATCGAAAGATTTGCTACTCAAAACTGTAAATTGAGTCCTGGAAATATACCAGGGCAGGGTACTGTAAGTATTTTGATGTTAGTTCTATAAATATATATTTGTTTTGTAAAACATGAGTGGGTATGGTATACACTATACAGGTCTTATAAATAAAAAGAAAGTAGCTACATGTTTTGCCCTATAATAGGAATGGCGTACAAAAAAAAATGTAAGGCTTTAAAAACAAGGTAAACTTAATTTTAAAAATAGAAGTTTTTACTTAAAAATATTAAATATACATGAAATGGCTTTGTACAATAGGGTAAAATTAATTATTATAAAAGATATAAAAATCAAAATTTATGCATCAGTGCCGTGCTCAGCCTTACTATTTCTAGCTTATGATTTTCACGGCTACTGCGGATAACTTCTGACATTTTTAAAATAATTTAGGATTCGTTTGAACAAAATTAGCTACTTCATATATAAATAAGGAAAGCAAACTTAAAATATTATGCTCAATAAAATATGTTTTGCAGCTATCGGTAACTTTTAGACCGAACGTAGCCCTAATGCACCTTTTTTGGGACTTGTATTATTTATTTCTTTATTTACAGAGTTTCCCTAGAATATAACGCCGAACCTTAATGTGGAACCGACAATACCATGACAGGCAGTAAGAAGCGCATCAGCGCGGATGGTGGGTGCAAGTTTGTAAAGCGCGTAAGACGCGGAATTGTTTCGTTTATTCAATAGCTCTGTGTATTCTTTATCAATCGTTACGCCCAGAAATTTTGTAGAGTCTACATTTTTTTAAACTGTTCTTGATAATTGATATTGAGGTTTGGTGATGCTAAACGTTGACTAAAAATCTTAATTTTGTTTTATCTCGGTTAATTTTTAAATTATTGTTATGCAACCATTTCATTATTGATGTTATTGTTTCATTAATATGCTCTCATAATTATCTTTATTGTTACAGTTAATGGTGACCGTACTGTCATCAACAAAAAATGATATTGTGGGTAAATCATTGATGTGAATAATGAATAGTAAGGGACCCAATACTCTCCCCTGTGGGACTCCGTATTTCACTATTCGTTCTTCTGATTTATATATTTCTTCTTTTTTAGTTGAGATGTGAATTTCGGAAATTTCTGTATATTGTTTACGATTTTTCAAATAAGTTTTTATGAGTTCTTGTATGTTTCCCCCTGTTACATGTTTCTATGTTTATACTTTTGGTAGTGTTACGTATTTCTGTTTTCAGTTCGCCAAAAGTACTGGATGAGCTACCGAAAATTCGGGTCCTAAAAAATGTTAAAACACAGAACTGACCTGGCTCAGTAACCCATCAGTTACTACTGGACAAGAGTACTTAGTAGTCAAAAAGTAATACTTACTGGAAATCCGCTGATTACACGTTGTGTTGATTATAATGAACTCCGATGAACTT
The DNA here is from genome assembly GCA_905163415.1 of Noctua fimbriata. Lineage (NCBI taxonomy): Eukaryota > Metazoa > Arthropoda > Insecta > Lepidoptera > Noctuidae > Noctua > Noctua fimbriata. The sequence continues at coordinate 11,301,427 of LR990941.1, read as the reverse complement.
TGTTCAGAATTATTCTGTATCACATGCACTTAAAAAAAAAAAAATGAAAAGGAGTGTAATTTAAAACCGTCGTTTTTTCTCTAAAATATTGTTACAATACCAGCTCAATGTTATAGCTGGTTAAATTTTATAGTATTTTAACCGTGATCCTTCATCAGTGATTACGATTTCGCACTCCGTATGTGTAAATTTGCATCCACGTACTAATCAGTGGAGCGCTGCTATCACACTGACAAAGTAGGTTCAACACTCAGCTACTTCTCTTAAGTTACATACATAATACTTATATACTAGAGTGGAGAGCGAGTCGTCTTATCACACTTGTGGATTCTGCTTGCTTTGATTTCGTCGCGTCATCGTTACTGCGAGATTTTTAGGGTTAGGTGCGTAATGGAAACCTGAACTTGAGAGTGATGTAACTAATAGATTTGTATCTAACGAACGATAAGCAGCCACACCTTTTTTTACAAGCTTCTTTATTAGTTGTTTAAAAGACGATCGGGATGAATGCAAAAATATGTTTAGGTAACAATTACTGCTTCGTTGAACGTTGTGTGTTTGCAGCGCAGTGCGTGGGGTTTTGGGTTTGATCCCTAGATTGAGCGAAGTTTTAGCAAGCTCTTGCTTTTGCCCGCGGCTTCGCTCGCATTACTGGCAGAAATTATCACACGGGAACGCTTTAAATATAGTCTTTGGGAAATTGTATGTATGAGATAATTTATTTACGCATTAGTGAAAAGTGGGAACCGGATCAGTAGTTCTAAAGATTACCCGCTTCATCCAATCTGTAAAACATACAAACTTTACAATATTAGCATAGGTAAAAGTACCCTTAACGTAGTCGAAAGGCACTTGTTCTCCCCATCATTGCGATCATTTTTTTGTTCTAGACCATAGCTGGGAACCTTCAGTTACGGAGATATTAGGGGTCTAAGTTCCGAATTTTCCACAATTTTTTTTTTAATACAAGTTTTTAATGTTATAACTTTACTTTAAATATCTCCACGACCCCCGTACTATTCGATGCATCCATGAGCACAATATTTTGAGTGCCTTACATTGAGTCCTACCGTAAAACATGATTGAACACCTAAAAAAAAAGTAGTTTCCCAATAATATTTTTTGCGTAAAGTTACTAAGTTTGATGTACAGAATCCTTGGTTGACGGGTTCGTGAAGGGTCCGTTTACACCCTGTATATTATAAGTATTGTGGTTCCAACAGTAACTGATCAGCAGCCGCCCGGAGTGCAGAAATCACCCAGCTGTACGAAAAAGGTTTGATCTCTTTCACTAACTGGTGAAGTGTCTGTACCCTTCTGGAAAAAAGTTGCGAAATCTAACATAACAGTTTAAGTACGGAACCTCTGGGTAAGACCTTGGTGTGCGAAATTTTACTTTAAAAACTTACGCTAAAAGCGTTTATTTGCAGTTTTATTTGGTTAATCGTAGAATAAACACAGAACTTACTTACTGTAATAAAAGCATGTAATTTATTTAATATAATGTAATATTTCTTTATTTTATTACCAGGCCGGTAGATAAGTAAGTAGGTACTCATGATTATTGTTCATATTGAAGGAAGTGAGAAGATGGAATGTTCATTAAACATAAATGGTGTTAAATACAAATGTACCTATCTACCTATATCATATCTACGTGGTGTTTGTCATAATTATTATTATTCTCATAGCTGCTAATATTACATCTTCAAGTAAATATGGGTATATTTTATTTCCGCACTTTTATATTACTGCCTCATTGGTCTCATAGTCGCAAGAGCGACTGTTGAGCATGAGGTCCTGGGTTCGATTCCCGGGACGGGCAAAGTGTTAATGGGTCTTTCCATCAGGAATTTCTCAGTAGCAGTCACGGAGTCTGGATTTGTGCCCGGTTGATGGCAATAGGCTCGCCCCCTATCGCGCCTATAAAATGGACTTAAATATCATAACTGGCGAAATGTGGGTGTACTATTAGGTACACCTCTGCTCATCCCTTCGGGGATTATAGAGGTGATGTTATGTTATGTTTATTTCTGCAATAACTGTCATGGACATTGGTGTTTAATTATCTTTCTTAAAATCAGTTCGATCCACAATCATTGACTTCGGGATGTTACGGAGCTTCGACTCTGACTCCAATATGTCGGAACTTCCGATTGATCTTACACCTCCGGTTCCGACTTTGGCTCCGATACTTTTAAATCGGAGGTCGAAGCATAGCGGCGGTGGCGGCGCGGGCGCACGGCGGCTTCAATCAACGTGTAGGTACGAACCCGTTTATGCTTGTCGCCCGGGGAACACGCGTTATGTCATCGGTTAATATTTTACTTGTTGTTATGCCATACGGATGGTTATACATACAGGGTGTAAACAGACGCTTCACATAGCCGTCAATCAAGCATTCTGTGCATCAAACAAAGTAACTTTAAGCAAAAATTATTGCTGGGAATCGACTGTTTTTTTGGGTAAAAAATCACGTTTTACGGTGGGACCCGATGGAAAGCACTCAAAGTATTGTGTTGATGGATGGATTGAATAGTACGTAGCTAAAACATGTATTAAAAAAAACACTTGTGAAAAAGTTGGAACTTTGACCCCCAATATATCCGTAACTAGAAGGTTCCCAGGTATGGTATAGAACAAAAAAATTATCGCAAAGACGGGGATAACAAGTGCCTTTCGGATATGTTAAGGATCTATTTACACCCTATAAAGGTTTATTATTTTTCAATTTTAATTAAAGAGGCCGACTGATTAATTTTTGTACTATTTTATTTTATTGCTTGCCCTTAACACATCTTGCTTATGCCACCATATCCGACTACGCCTGCGACTCCGACTCCGAGTCTGAAAATTCAAATTTAAAAACTGCGACTCCGACTTCGGTTCCGATAAAACCACCTCTGTAACATCCCTGCAGTATGGACCTACCTGGCACCTTTCCTGCCCATTTAGGTCATTATAGCACAACCGACTGACTTTCGAAATATCGAAGGTCTCAGTTTTATTTCTAAACTTAAAAAAAAAGTTTGCTAGAATTGTTATAATAAACTTAAAATAAGAACCTACTTATGTCCAAGTGTATTTAGACCTACCTACTTAATTGTTCTATACTTGTAACTTGTAATTATAATATTGATACTTTAAATAAAAACCTACATAATGTCCAAGTGTGTGTGTATGTGTGTGTGTAGAGTGTGTGTGTAGACCTACTTACTTAATTGTTCTATACCTACACTTATTTTTAAACAAGAACTGAACAACTTTCTCCATAGGACCACCATCATAATCGCGAAAAAAGAACCAGCTGTCCCATTCGTTTAAGACATTTGAAGCAGACATGCTGCGCCGTACCCAAATAAATTGAGATAAGGGCAGGGTGATGTCCCACACGTTTGGATCGAGTAGGTATTGAAGTTTTGTTCTGGACAGCATGGCCTTGGAGAAAGTTGTTCAGTTCGATGGTCTGAATTACACCCTGAAATATGTACACCTCTTTTTGGTACATGCTGTATACAGGATAAATGTTAATTGGGTAAACCTATTTCTCAACAATTTTGACCCGATAACCAGCATTGGTTGTTTTCGAAAAATCGAACTTTTAACTTTTATTAAATATGTTATTATTTAAGTTATTATAAATAAATAGGAAAACTAAACGAAAAACTAAATTTTCAGTATTTTTTTCGATACGTACCCTCGTTCATTGGACAAGTCCAAATTAATTTCCCTTACGACGGACTGCATGGTTAATCAATTTGCGCAGTTAAATCGTCCCCTATTAACTTTATGGGTAAGTAATAAAGTTTATTATAACGATAAATACGTCTCCGATCAAAACGTTTGAAGAAAAGCGATTTTTCTGTATCTTCTAAAATATTGAATGATATTTATAGCTCAATTAGATTGAATTTAGATAATAATAAAGTAATTATTTGGGCTAAATAATAATACTATTGATCACACCAATTTCCAAATGGATCAAGTAGTTAACTCCATATACAACATTATTTTTAGTATATGCGAAACCTGAATATAGTTTGTTCAGAATAAGTAACTGAATCGATACCAATAATTTTTAAACCATGTTATATTTTTTCCCAAAAATATTTAAAAAAGTTAAAAGTTGGACACCGAGCGACATTAAGTACCTATCGCAATAATTTAGGTACCTAGTGCCAAATTATTATTATCAATGAGCTCAAGACGACGCTGGAGGCGCGCGCTGCGTGGTGACCACGATTTTGTGCAGAGATCTAGGTAACAGAACAAGCTTATAACTTTGTGATTTTTCATGATACAGTTTTGAAAAATTTTGTACATAGATTCTTTACATAAAAATACTAGACACGGGTCCATATTGGCTCACCTAAAGTTCTTTACCCGAAATTGTTCTTCCTAATGATTTGTAATCCGAATGATCACTCTTCCTAAAATTTTTCATCCTAAAGTTTTCATTCATACTATTTGTAGTGCTACCGGCGATGTTCATAACACTCATGTTTCCGAAAATTGTAATTAATAATATCATTAATGTAAATATATTTAAACTCCTACTGTTTTTTATCATAACGCTTTTATCGCTAAACATAATTACCATAATATTTTAGTTTAGAATTATTAAAGGTCGTTTCACTTCAGGTCAGAGTATCGTCTTGGGGGCACTATGAAAAAAATACTTAGAAAAATTTCGCGACCAATTTCGAGGTAGCGCTCGCCGGCCGCTGCCGCGGCACCGCTCGCTTCGCTCGCTCGGCTCGCGCGTAGTTGGTCACAGTTTTAACCTAACCTAACCTATGGATCCCACATCGTTTTTACGACAAACGGTTAGGCGGAGACAAAAACACCAAGACACTTTTAGCCTTATATTTAGGTGTTTTATACGATAGAATCGAGAAAATAAACGATTTGCAAAAATAACACTTTTTTGGAAAATAAAGTTACGCAAAATTAATGTATATAATACTGATTATTATGAATAAAAAGAAATCTAAACAAAAAAGATATGACTTTGAATAATAGTGTAAAAGATGGTTATGTTGAGAAAATATAGGAAAAAGAATAAAAGTATAATAGATGTTTATTGCTACTGACATTATGAAGTTGAATGCTTCGGAAGTATGAACATTAGAGACAGAGTAGTTAGGAATTGTGATTGTTAGGATGAAAAATGTTAGGAAGAACATTTTCGGATTTCCAATTATCGGAGTTGAAAATTTAGGTGAACTTTGGCGCACCCACTAGACACGTGTATCAGGTTTCGCATATACTAAAATTAATGTTGTAGATATGATGCACCATGCTCTCTATTCAACCACTCCGAGTCCGAAATTCACAATACCATATCGTGGGTGGTTCACACCACCCATTCCTAGCTAAAATGCCAACAGATTGAATTCCTATTATGTTCGCCGCTACGTCCGCGGAGAACCTCAAGCAGCGGATATATAGTACCTTATTGGTAACTATATTTTCGATTCATTTGGGTTTGAAACTCTAGGACCATGGTCCGAGTGCTCACAGACTTTTCAATCATATTTCAAAACGCTTTGTTGATACTTCCCGTGACCCAAGGGCTGGCTTTTACCTTGGCTAGAGGCTATTAGCGTTGCCATACAACGTGGCAATGTCGCCAGTCTCTTGTCACTACCAGTTGACAGCGTTGAGGAGGAGTTTTTTGAAACCATTTTTTAGTTTATCTTTAAGTTAGTTACTTAAGGTTTATTTTAATTTATAAGTGTATATGGTCTTGTTATGATTTGGCTTAATAAATACCCCCATTATGTTTTAGACAGGAAATAATATACCTGCATTTACATAAGTAAACAAGCCTTTATTTTTCGGGTTTGTAATACAACACTTTACAATAGTTTGTGTACAATTGTTGACAACAGTTTGTGTTAGTGATCGAATAACGAAAGAAATCATTTTTTTTTCAACAAAATATATTTAATAACAGAATTATTAAGTACATAGATACAATAAAATAAACTCATCTTGGCGGGGGCACTACCGTGCCCCCAGATGAACATTCATAACACGCTAAGCTTACAGTTTATCTGAAACGGAACAAATATACATACATATAGGAATCAAAATTAACTTTAAAACATTACGTGATTAAAGTACATACAAATAGGTTCACTTGGATCAATAAAAATAAACGCGATTCTATATTAAATTTTCATAAAAATAGTTAATAATTCACTATCAAAATAGATAATATTTACACACTCATCATTCTCCAGCTCTGATCTCAATTTATTTGGGGTCGGAGCAGCACATCTTCTTCCATTCGTCTCTATTACTCGTTATCTCATCAGGCGCCTTCTATCTAGCCATATCGTCCTTCATACCGTCTGTTTATCGTTTCTTTGGTCTTCCCCTACTCTTCAAGCCATCCACATCTACCTATACTCAAAACTTTTCATATTATCGTCATTCCTCCGCATTACATGTCCACACCCTAACACCCGAATACCACACAACTTTTCCGTATGACATTTATGTATTTTTAGTACTTAGTCTTACTAAGTAGATACATGATTAATCTAACTTTGGCATCCATCCATTCTCCTCATTCCATTTGCAATCATCTTTCATGCTTTCATCTTCTGCTCCGTAGTTTAAAGCTAAAAAGGTCTTCACAACCTACTTCTTTATAATAATCTTGTCTTACTTCAAGGGTTTATAACCGTACAACTAGTTACAATACTGTAAAATACTAATAATACTCGAGATATTATAATACCTATTGTAATAAGTATTTACTTAGTAATATCGAATTCCTTGAGTAATTTCACATTAAATTCTGATTTAAAGTGAAATAAGTCGGCACTCTAAAACCCCTGGGGCATGTTATTGCGTATTATGGCTACGGATTCAAGGTTACTCACTCTCTAAACTAATTTTGTGGATACCTACTCATACCCATCCAAACAAATTATAAATACACTTAAAACAACTATTTACATGCACTTAATTAATCTTAAAATTATTTCTTAACAATAAAATCGTTATCTCGTTTTCTGTCCAAAGCCGTTGGAACAGTAACTTTCCGGATTCTAATATTATGTCAGTGAAAAGGCCCCTAATTAACTTTGAAAGCTAGGCATAAGAGATGGACCAACTTTAAAGTGACGTTCTATCATTATTAATAACAAATAATAGACTTTTAATTTTTTCTCATCGCGTCCTTTATGTTATGTTCGGAGTAGGCCTTGCTAGCTAGCTCCCGAAGACTCTGTTCGGAGGCTGGTCCCAGTTGCATCACCATCTTTGTGAAGGGACCCTCTGAATCTTGAAGTAGTTCGTGGGGGTGACCACACTCTATTATCTGGCCTGCTTCCATTACCTGGAATATACAAAAGAGAAAGGTGAAATGTGTGGTGTGTGCCACTTTCTTAAAATAAAACTAGTACATTTTTATTTCGAACAACATGGTCCATATGGGTTAGTCAGTGTTAGTGATAAAGCATGCCATCGGAAAGTCAGGAGCGTTCCGAGTCCATTCTGCGCGGGCGGCTTGCAATTGCAAGCTATCTGCGCAGATTAACCCAATGAGACATTGGTTAGGTTACGTATAATAGTGCTCCTAGTCTTGGTGACTTCTGTCACACCTAATTTTTACACACCGTTCGCACGGTGACGGAGGTGAGTGGAGGTGGCGGAGAAAATGTTTTGGCGGTGCACCGCGCCGAGAGGCGGTGATCGCCGCGCGTCGGCACGGTGATGTGTATTAGGTATCATCATACAAGCCAATGCGATGTGAGGTCCGCTTCACCGCTCAACCGCGCAGACGAGCGCTGTCGTGTGAGAGTCGCCTAAGAGACCAAACCAAAGCTAAAATTATGAGATCTTATTTTACTTACAATAACTCTGTCGGAGTCTGCGACGGTGTGCAATCTGTGCGCGACGGTGATCACGGTGCAGTCCGCGAAGTGTCGGCGAATAGACTTCTGAATCAAAGCGTCCGTGCTGCAAAGGTAAACAATAATTTTAGTACAATATCCAATTTGTTTCATGTGATTCAAATGTAAAGCTTTCATAATTTCTGCAATGCTAGTTGCAATTCGAATTGTGACCATCAGAAGAGGTGGTAGCAGTGTAATTAGAAGAAAGGAATCCGCCATGCACGGCAGCCGCGGATGGTTTATGGTAAGGTCTACGTCTAGCAGTGAAATACAATCAGGTGTGGTGACTTACGTAGGGTCAACGTTGGCAGTAGCCTCGTCGAGCACGAGTAGCTTGTTCCGCGCGAGAGCGGCGCGCGCCAGACATAGCAGCTGGCGCTGCCCCGCGCTGAAGTTGGAGCCGCCCGACGCCACCGCTGACGACAGCGCCGTTATACTGTCCTTCAGCTCCACCTGGACGCACGAAACATTTTGTCATGGTACAAAATAATAGAATGCAACAGACAAAGCAGCTGCGACATTTGCAATTGTAGGTTACCTGCTCCAGAGCTTCCCAAATCTGAATGTCGGAGTATTTGTCGAAGGGATCCATATTGTAGCGCAAGCTGGCAGAGAACAGCACTGGTTCTTGAGGAATGATAGCTATCTTCGACCGCAATTCCTACAAAATAAATACAGTAGTTAGATAGAGGTAGGTACTTGCTTGAGACAAAATATTTTAAATTCAAATTTTGTAATATCCTTGAAATATTTTGTAATATCCTTGAAATGTACCTATTTTTGATTTGCATTTACCTAGCTTATTCATGAATACTTCTACACCAGCAGTGGAAGTATGTGTGAAACAAAGTTTAATGTAAGATATCAATGTACCATGTACTGAGAAATAAATGAATACAATAAATAAATAAATACTTTTACTTTCATACCATTATAGAAACATGATACATACCTTGAGAGCGATTTTTCCAGTCTCAATGTTATCAATAAAAACGTTGCCTTCGATCGGAGCCAGACGGAACAGAGCAGAGATCAGTGAAGACTTGCCAGCTCCAGTACGACCAACCACTCCAACCTGGGGTAATAAAATAACGTTAAAAAAAACTATAATAAAATTAAATAAATAGAACTCGTACTATCTAAATACTAAACGAAGGTGCAGCCGCCTTCGGTTGTGCCGCCGCCGCCTGCATACTAAGCAGAAGACGTGAGCATCTTTCCAATTGTGGTAAACAAAATCCCTGGCGGCCAGGCCACAGGCATGGTGTAACTCGAGAGCCATAATGGTTAACTTGTTCTGGGTTTATATTATCTCTAAACAGCGCCGTTTATATACTCACTTTCCATCCACTTTCGATTTCAACGTTTAGTTGCTTCAGCACGGGATCAGCATCCTTGTCATATCGAAGAGTGAGATCTTTGAATACGACTCGGGCCTTCTGCGGCCAGTCCGAGGGTGGGCTCGGTCCCCCAGTCTCCTCCTGTGGCAGCGACGTGAACTGAACCACCCTCTCTACGGAAGTCATCTGTGAGATGACTTCTGTAGCCTGCTTCACTCCATATTGGACCATATTTACTAGAATCAAGCCCTGACTGATGGCCAAACCGACGTTGCCAGATTTGGTGTTACCTGTATTGAGAGCATTTTGGGTTAATTAAAATCCGGATAAATCATTGGTGTTTTATTATGTTATCAACAAGGAAAACAAGCAAACGCATTCTTGCATTTTGAAACCCGAATCTTTCAACTTACCGTCATCCATGATAAGGAAAGTGTAAGCGACAACGATGACGTACATACTGCAGACAAGACTTAACCAGATGGCAAACGCAGCGTTGGTGACCAGAGTTAAATACCTGTAAAAATATATATTTACATGAACATCTTACGAGATTAAGTCAAACGTTCAGTTAAACAACCTGCCGAATCCTTGTTCAGAAAATTAATATACTCCGATAAAATAATTGTAATTGTCTCGGAAAGGTTTCTCTACTCACCACGCAGCCGTGTGGACGTCTTGCTTGTCATCGAACTGTATCTTTAGCAGCTCCTCCGCCTGACACGCGCGCACCGTGCCCAGACCTGACATGGTCGCCGTCACGTGCGAGAACACTGGACTGCGCGACACGCCCTCCACTCTTTTGATACCCTGCGCTGTGCTGAGGTAGACCACGGTCATGCCATACATGAAAATGGCGCAGACGCCGGTCGTCAACAGCATGTAGGGGTTCACGATGGCCACCATCACCAGAATACCAATCATGACCATGAAAACCTGTACGACAAAGGTTTAATACTGTTATACTTAGGTCGCATTCAAGATGAACTCGTTCATTAACAAAATATTGAAATACTGAAAATTTATATAGGATGACTGGTAAACACGTGATTGTACTCATTATAACAAACAACTTTCCCAAGGAACTTTTATTTTATACTCGTTCACTTTTATCCTAATATCACAACAGCCTCAGGAAAGGGTAAATTTCTAGAAGCGGCGTCTCGCGTTCCCCCGCCGCCCGTACCGTTCCCTTTGCCTTAGTGCAGTAGTGACGTAATAACAGTCACCCCGGAAAGCGCGTCGCATGCGCATATGTTTTGATTTTATTTGACGGTCACGAGCACTATGCCATACAAAACATCGTGTAGGTAACAAAACAAACGCAATTCCTGAAGTTAGTTTGTTTAGAAAGATAATGCATTTATTTATTGTAGCGCGCGCTCGTAAAGTAGCAAAATACTAGATAATTTATTATTTGTTTTAGTCTCCTCACCGTGTCGTAAACAGAGAAGATTTCGCAAGATGTCGCAGCGTAGGCCTACGCTCCGTGGCTCAGTTTTTGTTGTCATTGGATATTATTATATTAATTTGAATTTAGAAACAACCTGAGCATGTAGGTGCCTACACTTACACCACATACGGCACATGCCAGCCGTCCTGTGGCGCGGGTGCCGCTTACAGAGCGGACTTGCGAGCAACGCACTCTGCCTACCCACTGTTGCACGGTACGATAGTAATGAGACAAAACGGCGTCATGCGGATAACAGCTGATAGGTCACAGGCGCGCTCGCGAATTTCATACGGCGGTTGTTTTATTGGGATAAAAGAGAACGAGAAGGTATAAAAAAAAAAATCTTTGGGAAAGTTGTTTGTTATCATGAGTGTTTAAGTATCGGTGACCAGTCATATATACTGGGTGTAACAGAAAGGGTACAGTCATATGAAAGTATAGCTGCAGACCATCAAACTGAACAACTTTCTCCTTGGGTTCAATATCGTAAATGTGAAAACAATTATCAGCTGTCCCATATATTTAGGTCGAGTAGGTATTGAAATTTTGTATGGTTTTTTTTGACTATACCCTTTCTGTTACACCCTGTGTAGGCTCTTTGAAATATACCTGAATAGTGTCCAAGTACATTCTCGGCAGTATTTCGTCGACGACACCCATGTCTTTAGAGAATCTATTAAGAATGCGGCCGGAGGGGTTGGTGTCGAAGAAACGCATTGTGGCGCTCAGGATGTTGCTGAACATCTGATTGTGGAGCTTAATCGAACTACGCATGCACACCCACAGGAACATTATGGCTCTGAAATAGACCAAAATATTGATAAATAACTGATTCGAGCTGAGTTGGCTAGACTTTAGTAATGAGTGACTTCAGCGAAGTAAATAATAACAGTACAAACCTTGCGGTAGTAACGATAATGCATCCAAAAATGGCAGCTGCCCAAATATAGATGTAGAAAACATCATCAATTCTAGCCGGTGCCACAATTGTAACATTAGGCGCGGTAGCGTTATTTAAGATGTTGCCAGTGGTATCATTAAACATAACCGCTGAAGTGATGGCAGCTATAGTTGTGGTCAACGGGTCCTCCGTTACAGTATACTCCGTGATATTCAACGGTGTACCAGTTGAGTTATCTGCGGTAACATTAGCAAGGCGGTAAAGTGGTTTATTTCCAGCGTATTGCGCCTCTACGTCATTCATCCTGAAATAAAAAACAAAGATGTTATGCTAAGGCAACAAAAAAAAATACAGCATTTGGCAGGTAAGTACAGATGCTCAATAAAAGAAGATCACGCCTTGTACAAAACCAACTAAACATTTTGAAAGATTAATTACCAGCGTGTTAGCCACAGATCACTGATGGATGTGATAACCTGAGCGAGTAGGATAGCAAACACTGTAGAGCTGAGTAAGAAACAACCGCTTCCTACTCCGAAGTATTTTGTGTACACTGCCCCCGACACACGACCTGAAACAGATTGAACGAAACATTACAAACATCGGCCTATCCAAACTATGTTGGGGTCAGCTTACAGTCCAACCGGATGCATCTGAATACCAGTGTTTTACATGGAGCTACTGCCTATCTGACCACCATAACCACTTACTGGGTAATACAGGTTCTCGGACTTTCAGACTACTCGTAACAACTGCCAAAGATCTGCAAATGACGGTTGGAACCAACGGCTTAACGTGCTTTCCGAGACACGGGAGGAACCTGGTATGTAGTGATGGTTACCCATACACAGACCACAACTTTGTAGATCGACCAGTGCCGCTGTTATTAATTACCCACGAGACCCTCTAAACATTACAAACAATGTTAAATAAATATAAACACAGTGCAGGACAATCCCCTTCATAGCCGAGGAAGCCGAAAAAGTACGTTACATTTAGCTGATAAATATTAGGAGACACATACTAGGTAGTATGTGTTAAGATTCACCATTGTGGTGTCCAGTGCTCGTAGGATGTATTTCCTCCACCTGGACTAATATCTTGGAGAACGCAGCTGTGGTAGATTGAATTGGTTATGTGGAGAAATGGTGTCAATAATATTTAACCACACAGTCTACATTTGCCACATATGCCAATAGCACATGGGATAGATACTGTTCTTTAAGGTAAAATTGATCGTCACACACTTAGACGTCGTACCTGTTCCTGTGATCTCTTCAATTTCCTCTTGTTGTTCTAGCAAGTCTTCAATACCTTCCACTTTTCCTACGCTGCTTGCACGTGACTGAAAACAAATCATAAAAGTTGTTAGATCCTATCGTTCGTTGCTTTTTGAAGTGACGTTATCATGTGCATTATCCATCTTCACTTTGATGGTTTTAAATATTAATTACTTAAAAAAAAAACTATTTTCTACGAATATTTATATTTCAATGTTTATATATAAGTTTGTAAGACTCACCATGACAGAGATGCTACGCTGCAACTTCATATGTTCGCCTGCGGGCGCTTCTTCTTCATCTTCGTCTTGTAAGAGTTCGGAAAACAGTGGTGTTCTTGATACTTCGTCAAACGACCCTTGAATTTCTACTACACCCTGTAGAATAAAATATTTATTTAGGTTAGTATTGGGGCACTTAATATCGTGTCGTGCGTGTCCTGTTGTTCGTTCACTATAGGAACTGATGGATGCATGGATGCTACCGAAAGTGCCAAACTAGTAGCTCGGTTCTGGGCTGACACAATTTAGATTGCCATCATTATATTGATGATCTGTGTTGCCATCGACATGCTAAGAAGAAGAAGGTTAGTATTATGAGCTAAATTCGAAAAAGTTTTGTAAGTCGTGCCATAAAGTGTTAATCCAATGCTTTTTCTTAGATTGTTTGCGTCTAGTATCAAACAGTGGTAACAAAACGGTGTGCCAAAAAACACCAAGCGATTATGACAAGAATGTAGGGATGAACTTCATTCCTTTATGCATGTCTTACCATTAACATCGCAAGTTAGGAAAGCGTTCCTCTGCTTTGGAAAACTACCTCAATATATACTTACATGTCTTAATATGACGACTTTGTCTGCGTTCTTAAGATGATGCAGCTGATGTGTCACCAGGATTCGAGTAGACCCGTCCAGAAGACCCATCACGCACTCGGAGACCATGTGCTTTCCCACGTGTGTGTCCACAGCTGATAGTGGATCGTCCAGGAGATAGATTTCCGCCTGAGAAAAATGGTTAATTGAAGATTATGGTGTGAACCTTTGAAGACTACACTATTCGTTTTTTCTTTTTATATACTGGCCTCGTATTTCTAAATCTATGGCTCGCATCTGGTAAACCTTTTTGAATTTTCATTTACCAATACCCGGTTCACAAGGCCAAAACACCGCAAGGCTAAACCAGTTGTAGAACAACCGTTTTTTCTACCATATGTTACTCGTTTTTTTTTGCAATTTGCCAAGGTTCTGTAAGATTTGATGTACTTCTGGACGAAATTTTGCAATTTAAGTTAGGGGGAACTCTATAAATATTTGCAACAGCTGAAGTAAACCATGACTTACCTGTCTGTAGCAGGCACGCGCGAGTCCAATCCTGGCTCGTTGTCCACCGCTAAGACTGATGCCTCTCTCCCCCACCAGAGTAGAGTCACCATGGGGCAGCAGTTCGAAGTCCCTCACCAAGGCACACGCTTTTATAACCTGTTGCGAAAGGTCGAAGATTGAATATGACAAGGCTTGGATAAATGGGTATATTAAAATTTTCAAAAATTGTGTGAGATGAATCTTCTTCTACCTCTTTTTGTCCCTTTTTTATTGGTGTTCTTAGTGTCAAAATATGTACGTACCTTTTTGTACCGAATGCGATCATAGGGCAAGCCAAACAGGATATTGTCTCGAACAGAGGCGACGAACAGCCAGGGCTCCTGACTAGCGTACGAAACTCGCGCTCCGCCGAGCGACAACGTTCCGTCTTTAGGAGTCAGCTCACCCAGGATCAGTTGCAGGAGAGACGACTGTTAGTACAGGGAAAAGTTTTTAGATCTCCGGCAGCAACATTAATAAGTAACTAAACAACCAGTTTCGTATGTTGGTACAAAATTGGAAGTCTTATAGGTTTTATGAGTCTCACCTTGCCGGAACCGACTGGTCCCGCAATGCCAACAAACTCTCCAGGAGCAGCCTTCAAGGTGATATTCCTCAGGGTGTCCACGACGGAGTCGGGCTGCCAGCTCGCCGTCACGTTAGATATAGTCAGACCCGTCACTCTCGGCTTCTCTTGAACTTTCTTCTCTTTCTCTGTTCCATTCGCCAATAGGGACGTGGAATCGAGTACGACACTCGCGGTCAATTTTTCCGGCTCATTTTCATCTAACATCAAGAATTCCTAATGGAGGAGAAAAATAATCATTAACAATAGTAGTCTACAAATGCTTGTTTTTTACAATGGCTTTGATACTTGGTTTGAGCGGATAATTAATCTTTTTGAAGAATTGCCATCAAATAATAATATCAGATGAAACCATGACTCACCTCTAGTCGCCTGACGGTCACCTTGGTTTCAGCCAAGTACGCGAGTCCCATGGGAAAAAAGATGTTACATGCCAGTTGCATCAAGTTGAAGTACTGGACTAATGAGAAGGTGGTCTGTGCTCGGATGTCACCGCCAATCAGGACGAATGTCGCGATGGCAGAGAACAGAATGAATCGCTCGGTGAACACGCTCAGGGCTGTTGAGAACCCTTTGACGAAAGACGTCCTCAGAATGTAGCCGACTTCCAATCTGGAAATAATATACTCATTGAAAATCTTGGAAATCTTATTGACTTTTCGCAAACGAGTTTTGTGGTCTTGGTAGAAGAGGACTTTAATGATGAGTCGTAAATGCTTAATAGCCATAAATTGAAAATGAAGGAATTGAGCGATATTTGGAATTGAGCGATGCTGTGCCTCTTTTGTCTTTCCTGTTTTATTTTAAGTAGATACCCAATCCTCGTTTTGAATATGTGTATAAGCTTATTGTATTATATTATTAAAGTACGTAAAGGTACTTACTTTCGCAAGTGGTCGACTAGCTTTTCGAAAGGCTTTTCCCAAGCGTACATTTTGATCACCTGGACTCCATCAACTAGTTCACTCATCACCTTCACTCTCTCATCTGTTCGGCTTGCTATTTTACCGCGGAGCTTTCCTTGAAGGTTGCTCAAATATACTAGAAAAAAATAATGAGGATTATTTGAGGATCAAATGCTAATTCGCCATCGTTAATATTATAGATATGTAACGGTTAAAGACTGGTGTGAAGATAAACTTAATATTTGTCCCATATGGTTGTGGTCCCCTAGCTCAGTTCGCAAATGGTTGGGCATAGTTCTAACCTACTATAATAAAAAATCACTCCAGTTGCAATTAAATTTAAATGATAATCAGATCAAAAACTTTTTAGACAAGGCGTTGTGGCTAAACCAAATTAGCATCTCTTCACACCCAACATCAGCAGTAACAGATACATTTCACGATTACGGGCACACTAAATTAAAACTATACATAAGTTTTAAATTGATTACCTTGAACAAGTATGGTTTGCACGCCAACAACGAGCAGGGCTGCGAGTGTGGCGACACCGACATGCTGCCACACCAGGTAGCACACCACAGGCACCACAATAGGCGATATCCACAAATAGTTGAGGAATATGGTTACCAAATCAAACCGATTCACGTCATTCGACATCAAGTTGATGACTTGTCCGGGCTCCGTCTTACCCAAACCTGCGCGGTTGAGTTTCAGGATCTAAAAATAAAACAAACACGTTACTCTGTTTCCTCAAATATCATATCTTTTGGTCGCTATGCTTCGTAGAGAGGAGATAAATATTAAATGTGTGCATGTTCTCACCTTTCTGTACATTAAAGAACAGCAAGCTATCCTAATTCTCATTCCGACTCGGCCCTGAGAAAGCGTCGTATGGGTCAGCATCAGAGCGGATAGGGTACTACACAGGTTCATCAGGAAATTGAAGATGTGTGCATAACGGTAACTTTCTGGAGTCTTCTCTTTTGAGAAGTATTCTATAAATAAGGCTAAAGTAAAAGGGATGAGGGGCCTGAAACAAAAATGAAATGGTCAAACATGGCTTAGGAGAATTGATGTTAGGTTGTTGATGATTTCCAATTCAAAAGTGTGCTTACCAAACAACGATCAACATCAGCCCTACCACCAGGCCACACAGCATGTACTCATACCAGAAGGATCTGACTATCGCCCTCGTGAAGGAAGGCTTGGTGCCATTTGTCTTTGCATTGTCCAGCTCGGTCTGCCAGTTCTGTTCGAGGCGGTCGCCGAGGCGGCCGGACGCGTCCTCGCTGCGGGCTTGCCACAAGTCCGTCAAAGTTATGCCTTGCTTGTACCCTTTCCAAAATAGCCTGAAACTCCATCTGGAAAAAGATAAATTAAAAATATATTCAAGTCCTTTCTACAAACACTTCATAAAAGTTAACTTTTCGAAGGTCAGAATATTAAAAAAAATGCGACTATAGATCTAGGTAATTCAGTACAGTATTACTTTTTAATGAAAGTATTTCTAAAATATTACAAAACAAGCGAAATGAAATGGAGCCAGAGAGGTAGCTTCTTGTAAGAACCGATAGTAGAATTAAAAGGTTCTGTCATTACTTTGCATTGTTCCCTGTTTTTAATAGTTCAATTTAATTGGCCTTCATTAATGCCATATTTACATAGCGTAAAATACTGACTTACAAACATGAATTTGTAATTATTTACTTCGATGTGACCAAGCCTATCCTTTAGTTGGGCAGCTGTCGTTTTAATCAAGTTAGATTTTATGAACTACTAGTGACCCGCCCCGGCTTCGCACGGGTGTAGTAGATACACATATACACATAAACCTTCCTCTTGAATCACTCTATCTATTGCTGAAAACAGCATTAAAATCCGTTGCATAGTTTATAAGATCTAAGCGTATAGACAGCGGGAGCGAAATTGTTTTATACTATGTAAAGATACGAGGTTATTTTTTTATAAAACTTCGTTATCAACACGTGTGTAATTATACTATCAGTAATATATATCAGCAAGTCATTTACCCTGAATACGGGTTTTAAAAATCACTGTTCAGTGTTTTCATTCGTTATCTCATCGGAATAATGACGAAGTGTATGAATCTACGAAACATTCTTGCTGTGTCATAATTAAGCAATAACTATGTAAATGGCTGAAGTATCATATAGATACGATGAATTGCGATGATTGTAGGTAGTATTTGGATAATATTTGAATTGTTCTATGGTGTGCATGTCTTTTTTGTTTTTATCTATTAATGAATAGCATCAATATCACATAAAATCTAATAAATTTATTTTGAACCCCGAAGATATGATTAATGATAGTATAGTATTTCATGCATATAATGATAATGCTTAGTTTCAACAATACCCAAATAATAGTAGACAATTTATCAATGGAATACGTACACTTTTTTATTTATTTATGAAAGTTCTTTTGCTTCTGATTACCTACATTTATCATCGTCTTTTCAAGATTACGAAGACTTTATCAAACGAAACACTAGTTCAGGAAATATCTTCGATAATCCTAGATAAGATTGACAGTCAACAAGTGTACCAAACTGAGATAATTTTGCAGACAGATAACTAAAACCAAGATTCGAGCGCGCGCTTTTACGTAACGTAAATACGACGATTTAAAAACTAAAAATACTCGTTTCGCATATAATATTTTCATAGTTATAGGAATTTGTCCATGTCTATGGATACTAATTGCGCTTGTTACTAAAATGCTATAGGATACCTAATTATATTTTCGATTCAAAAATTGACGAATTTACGTTACGTTTCCACGGCGCGCTCGTGCTAGGGCCTCCGGTTTCATAGTTCGACAGGTTCTCAATTTCAAATATTTAATTCAGAAACCGATCTTGTGCGTGTGCTTAGCCCTAAACAATCGTCAACTACTGCGCACGTTCACGATCAGTGCGGTTCGCGTGCATCTTAGGAACATATTACAGACAGCTTTATACATGTTCGCGAGCGGTTATGGAGCAATTCGCGTTCAAGTCGTAATGGCCTCTCGTGGACACGAACAGCGAGGTTCGCACATCTTAGGAACACGGTATGGACTCGTTTGGACATGTTCACGACAAGCCCGCGAGCGTCGTCGATTGTAATGAGTCCTCAGTCTATAGCCATTTTAGGCGCGTATCGTGCACGGTTCGCCTGCTCTGCACGTGCGCAGGTGTGGATCCACCTCAATAACCTGTCCATCTAAAATTTTGACATAACTCAATGTTGTACTTTCCAAACTTCGCCTTTTGCTTGTCTTTAACTCATGGCCTATATGCTCATCGGTCACATCTATGATGACAATCGAAGATGTGGTCTTATGGGAGAACATGTTCGTATCGGCCTGATTTGCCACAGCCGGGCCCCAAAATATACATTCGATTTTGCGACCTGGTTTTGCCAGATCCTACCGAAAAAGTTTTTCTTAGAAAATCAGTAACCAGTTTTCGATAGAAAGATCGAACCAGTCAGTATACTTAGTTACTTAAAATCTTGTATTTTATTTGAAACTGACTGTTAAACTCTTCCAATGAAAATTGAACCCTTTGCACTAAACCAACTCTGTTGTACCTATGTCCTGTTGGGGAGACTACATGAAAATAAAATCGTATGTATATTGTCTCTCTCTACCGAGATGATAGATGCTAGACCGCAGAAGGTACTTACGTTAAAAAAATATTCGACACCACGTTGGATTTTTCATGAGGATTCTTCTCCGTTAGTATCACTTTGGACTCCATGGCGGAAGATTTTTCTTAATTTTATATAACTATTGGCTACCACAGTAGCTATTCATTGAAATTGAAGATCAACGAAGACTGCCAGCTTACCTATAAATTGAATAATTAAATATGTTAGTAGGGTAACGAAAAGAGAACAAAAATGGGGGAATTACTTTTTATTCATCGTTATTATTTGCACACACAATATTATAAGTAAAAATAAATTATTATCTAAACAAATGCCAAAATTCCAACTATCGATTGATAACCGATGAAACGGCAAAAATAAAACAAAGATAAAGATAAAGATTCTGATACAAAAAATACATTTCTATCGAATCAAGCTACTATCTACCTACCAACAAATTCTAACAAAAATATAGGAATATTTTTCAAATTCTAATAATGATAGGGCCGTCCATTAATTACGTAAGGCGATTGTCGACCTCATCCTCCTCTCAACTTGGTGAGATGTCGTGAGATTTGGCTCGAACCCCTCCCCCTAATTTCTGTGATCTTTCAAAATGCGCATTTTGATTGTGTGACAGAGTTGAAACGAAACGTTTACGGTCGTAAACACAGCAGGTCAGAACGGGACTTGTCCGCGCGGCGCTGCTACCCGGCTCGTATGTACGCCAAATGTTATTTGTAGAATGTAGCCATATTTTAGTGGATAAACATTCGCCCCTAAAACGACCCGTGACCCATGTTTTATTTAATTGAACACAGTTTTCTTGAAATTTTACGGTTTTTGTCTTGCGGAAAAAAATTACGTGATATTCACCGAGATGAGCCACGAGAGATTGGGTGAGATTCGGCTCGATTGCCTCGAAATGCCTCACTAATGAACGCCTTCTTATGTCGGTTCAAATGCAAAGCTACGGCGTAGCTCGGCTACGCTGCTAATCTACGCTACGGGCTACGGCAATCCCAAAACGGGAAGCTAATGGGAAAAAAAATTATTACCGCAGATTGGTTACTTTAGTTTTTTATACACATCATAGTTTTATATAGTCAGTAATTATGATTAATACATTAGCGACCCGCCCTTGCTTCGCAAAGCACTACCTATCGGGTCCAAAACTATATCTAACGTAGCCTCAAATCCATGCAGTAGTTTTTGCGTGATGCACGTACAAACATACTGACAGAAAGACAGACAAAAAATCATTCATACATTCTTTATAATTTTTTTTTTCAACATCTTCAATGTACATACATCGGCCTGTTACAAATATATGTATAGATTACATACATCTGATATAGTTTTCTATATCGTTGATTTTCTAAAAGTGCCTTTATATCTCAGGTTGTGTGTTATTATAAATTCCACGTATGTACATATACAAAAACAGCTAACCTCGAAGTCGAATCAACCTACCTACCTATTACTTAATATTTTTTGCTCAGTGCGGAAATTATAAAACCCGCGGAATGTCGTGTAGCAGCGCCAATCGTGCCAACCACAATAATGTATTTAGGTAATTGAATGTCTACCCACTTCATGCAAATATTAATAAACATTTAACCGTTTCATGCAAAACATTGAACCTCACACAGCTTTTTTTTAAAGTAAATTGAATTGAACAATACTGGATATCAGCCGCATTGGCCTAATGACCCATACTCATATTATAAGTAACTATAGTTTAACCTTAAAGTGGATCTATTCATAGTGTTAACTGCTGGAATAAAGGCCTGTTAAATCAAAATCATGAATGTGTATACGAGGTGGACGTGACACCGACGCGAAAACGGTTACCACGTATTCAAGTACATCATTCTGAGCGCCCCCCCCCTGCCTAGAAATTTTTCATCGGTTATTAAAAAAACCAGCTGTTCCATACATTTTGACCGTGTAGATATTGCATTTATGTAGGAAGCAGCAGATTTTTTTTTAATAACCGATGAAACATTTCTATATCCGTTTTCGCGTCCGTGTCCCTTCCAATCCGTATGTGGTCGTCGACACATTGTATGATTTAGTGTATCACTTACTCTTGCTCGTTAGTATCGGTCAGAGGGTAAATGTCTTCTCTCAATAAGCAGCATTTTGGTTTCATATTGTTAATATAATTATAATATATTTTACATAACTTACATGCGAATTATAAGCTAGCCGTAGCACTTCTGGTTGCACGTTTAATTTAACTATCACAGTAAGGACAACTTAAATATAAGTTATCACAGAGGAACTTAGTTAATAATACCTACAAACACGCACTTTGCTTAATTAAAAAATAAAACTGTATTTTTCTCAAAAATTATTACAGACTTTACAATTCTGTCTACTGCTAGCATATTATTTTAATATGTGCTATTTCTATAATCTTATTCACAAATAATATAAAAACGAATCGAGTCCTCGTTATTAGGAGGAGCGCTGATAGCGCACTGACACGCGTTGTTGATAGCAAGTCCAACACTACGCTACACTATGAGGTTAGCTAGTACATCATATATACTCGTGAGCGCCGCCTTATCATGCGTGTAGATTCCTACATTACACTTGGTGTGATTTCGTACTATCATCATTACAGTGACGTGTCTGAAGTCGCGTCATGGTTGTACTCGCATCAAGGTTTGCCAGATTTTTATGGTTACGTACATCAAAACGGTACACATTATTTCTCAGATTATGTCAGGACAAATGCGAAAACTAAAATGAAGCATGGGTTTTAGCAGTGTAATACAAACTTATTTCTTACTTTTCAGAAGTACATACTTAGGTACTGTATTATAACATTAACGCTCCGGCACCGATTCACACAGTAGCCCGCAGTTAAACGCAGGCCACACCGCCAGCTAGAGAGCGAGCGACCGAGCCGGGTGAGCCTCTTTTCATACTTCGTTTCGGTACTTAGGCACTTCTCCCACTGCCGAGTAGCGAGAAGCGAGTAGAGCTAGAAACTAGAAACGTGTTGGCCAGCCGCGAGAAGCGAGTGTGTAGTTCATGTATATCTCAGGATTAGTCCTGAGATCTCAGGATTTTAAGGCTCGTCTCAGGATTACGGCCGGATTTTGAAAATCTCAGGAATTGTTAGGATTTTTTGAATTTTCAATAAAATAGAGTAGTTTTTCAGATCTTTTTTATTAGAAAAGCAAATAATAATCTCACTAGAAACGGGATATTTACTGTTTGTTTTGAGTTCCCGATATTTCGGCGCTATTGCAAGCACCATTATTGCGGGTGGATGTTTATGAGCAGACAAATCGGTCTACCCTCTTTCTTGTTCACTACAAACAAACAGTAAACATGGTAAATATCCCGTTTCTAGTGTTAATGATAATGTTAGTGACCATGACAGTTTAAAAACTTATAAATAATAATCTTCTTGAATAGAGACTAATTTAAAAATCTACTTTGGTCATGTGAATTGCACAAATAAAATCAACACTTAAAATCTATGAAACCTATTGTAATCATTAGTTTTATCATATTTATTTTGCGACGATACCTACCTTTTTAAGTAAACTTGTGTTTAATACTGCTCTTCAAATTATAGTGTGTTAAAAGTAAAGCTCGGTCGTATGACTTTTTCTTTGTCAAAATGTACTATGAAATCGGTGTGTATCTTTAAGATATTTCCTTGGATGCTGCACGGGGATTTACCTTCGCGGGTTAATTGTCAAAGAAAGTTATTGCGTCATTTACCTCTTACTTGTGATGTGAAAAGTTACGATAAAATTATTTTTTGTTATAAATGTTTTCATAGCAAGTTAATCGCGTGAAAAATGACCAGTGCTCTGATTAAATTTTTACCTCTAAAGCATTATTTAATTCAATTGTTGTCAGTTTGCGTCTCGCGCTTGTCTCGCGTGCACGCTCGCACTTACTACCTCTCGTTCTTACTCAACTCAGAATAGTGATTCCAAGTTTCGATAATCGTTGTCGATAAAATGTGTTTCGACGGCAGCCCCTGGTACTAATGGAAAGATACCTGCAAAGATCGGACTCAAGCGGTAGTCTCAACTCCAAGAGGCCAGCGACCAAAAATGTGGAGGATTGGCGAACGCCAAAGCGACCAGCTGTCGCAAAACACGCTAAGTTCGATAGCACCCGAGACATTCCAACACACAACCATTTTCAAGACCTTCCCGTAGATGGAGTCACCAAGATCGCTGGCAATGAATTCTACCTCAAAGCGACTGCAAAAGTCAAGAAGACCGGTCACATTTCTCCTATTATCCTGGATATGAAGACCAACTGGACCCATGAAAACTTAAAGGATAAAATTTCTGAGTTTTCGAACCAATATCACCTTCAATACAGAAATGGAGGCAAGTTTGCCATTTTATACCACACTGCTGACGGCCATCGGGCAGTTAAGGATGGTCTTCGTCGTCAAGATGCCTCCTTTGTTACCTTCAACCGGAAGGATGAAAAAGTGCCAAAATCAGTGATTCGTGGACTTCCAGCCTATGTCGAACAAGAACTACCGGAAGAGCTGGAAAAAATCGGCTTCACCGGTGCATCAGTAAAACCCCTTAAGTCTCACACAATCCCTGTCCTCCCTTTCTAGTACAGCTACCAGCAGGAGCTGATATTACAAAATTTCGGCAAATAAGGTACCTGTGTAATTGAGTGGTATCTATCAGCAAGTTCAAGCCAAACCGAGCTTATGGCACCCAATGCTTTCACTGCCAAGAGTTTGGTCACGCATCCTACAACTGCAACAAGCCTCCTCGCTGCGTGAAGTGTGTTGCTCCTCATGCAACTGCCTCGTGTTCCAAGTCCGACCGCACTGAGTCTGCGCAATGCTGAAGCTGCAATGAAGATCATCCGGCGAATTATAGCAAGTGCAGTGTCCGAATAGCATATCTGGACAGCATCGAGAAAAAGAAGGCTTTAAAACGCAAGACCGTACTACCTTCAATGATGCCTACGAAATCTGCGCTGGTTCTGTCAAATCTGATGCATCCCACGTTGCAACCGACATTAACTTCAAATCCGCGATCTTGGCCCACTGTAGGAACGCGCGACACGGCAACGATGATAAATCAGATTCCCATAGACCACCCTACGACTGACACAAATGATGACACTACGAAGGAGATGTTTGATATCTTATTAACATTAAAAAAACATAAAATCATAATTTGCTGCTTGCACGTCTTGGTTGGACAAGGTGATGCTGGTTCTGGATCTTGGTTAAACATGTCTGATTCAGCAGAACCCCGATTGCTATCCTGGAACTCCGATGGAGTACGGTTAAAGATACATGAGTTATCGTCAAGATAAACATCTTACTGGCCGTGGGCAAGGAGTTGCTAGTCTTGTAAGAAATAATCTTAATCATTGTGTCTTAACTCTTCCAAACACTAAAAATATTGAAGTTGTCGGTATTACTGTCAAAATATCAGGAATTGATCACAGTGTGTTATCCATTTACCAGTCACCCAATCTGCCATTGCTTCGTAGTGACGTCCCAGCCACCGCGGGAGACGCCCTGGGCGTCGGGGGTCTGTTCGAAAGAGATACCGCGGCCCTGGAACACAAAGGGCAAAGAAGGAACATGGATGGGTTTTAGTCAGTACAAGTCTGACACTCCCTTCCACTCCGCCCAGAGTGGGGGGGGGGGGTCATTTAATGATTTCCCATCCTAAAAAAAAAAAAAAAGTGGGCCACCACGTGACCCCCGACATCCAGGGCGTCTCCCGCGGTGGCTGGGACGTGAGGCTCTTTCCCTCTCACGTCCCGCCACCTCCTTCACTAGCATGACTGCTTCAGAGAAGGAGGTGACGGCTTCCCATTCCCTCTCGCTCCAATCGCCGCTACGAGGACACGGCACTGCTCGCCCCAAGCGGGGCACACCTCCACAGTGTGCTGCACCGTGTCCTCCGGACGATCCTCACAATGGAAACATCCGGGCGTTTCCTCCCGCCCGATTCGGTGCAGGAACCTCCCGAAACAACAGTCCGTTGAGGACCTGCGTCAGGCGGAAGGCACCGTGGCGCCTCTCTAGCCACTCCTCAAAGAGGGGTCTTATCGCCACTACGGTGGCGTGCCCTGCACGGGGTTGCGACAGTCGTCCTCTCCATGTCGCCATGAGATCGCGCCGGAGGTCTGTCCGCTGAGCGGCGATTTGTCGAGGCAGCGGAGTTTCCCCCCGACGTAGTGCCTCCGCGTTCAAACACATGCTTGAATCCGACTACGTTATACACAGTCCTAGTCTACCTACCCAAGTGAACTATTACCCCAATCGCAAACCAACGCGCCCAGACCTGGTGTTGTCTTTATATGTAGGCTGCATCAGTGATATCGAAATGATTATAGCATTGTCATCGAACCATTACCTCATATTCTTTACCATTGGAGGCGAGTCGCAAGGTAAAAACCCGGTTCTTCAAATTTCACTGTGCCAATTGGAGTGAATATCGTTCTCACCTCAATAAAAACAGTTCTAAGACGTTTAACACTAATGAAAAGACACTGCCATAGGTCATTTGCAACAAACTATCATTGATGCTAGAGATTCCTCCACACCGTCCACGACTGTTCTGTTTAGCGATACCCCTACTAAACTACCGCGGTTTGTTAAAAAATTAATTCGCTACAAAAACAACTTGCGTCGTATTGAACAGAAACTGCCCAGTGGTTACCTTAGAAGGCTTAACCGTAGTAATATAAACACTCTACAAGCTCACATAAACTCAAATATCCGTAACCATACTAGATCTAGATCTGCGAACATACCTCCTCTTAAACTTTCTGATGGGTCTTTGACGACTACCACGGCTGAACAACGTAATGAGTTGGCTGAAGCCTTTTATGACAATATGAGCCTTACCATTAACTGGGTTTGTGACTCTGAACTCGTGGCTAAAGTATCGAAATCCATGTCGGTCATTAATAAAAATAATTTTACTTCTGGTTTATTAAAGCCGATTAGGCCATTTGAGATCCGTAAAACGCTGACTAGGCTTAAATCCCGTAAGTCTGCAATTCATGACGCGATCCATAATGCACTGTTAAAAAACTTGCCACAGAAAGCGATAGTTTACATTACAAACATTTTTAATGGCTGCTTTGGCCTGGGCTATTTTCCTAAGATCTGGAAAAAAGCAAAAATAATACCACTTTATAAACCTGGAAAAGACTAGGTGAAGTACTGTCACCTACAAATTACCACCCTATAAGTCTGCTACCTTCTATTGGTAAAATGTTTGAGTCTGTAATTTATGCAAGACTACTACGTGCCACTGGGCAGTTTCTGATCCAAGAGCAGTTTAGGTTTAGTGCTACTCACTCAACTACCCAAAAGCTGGCTAGGGTGTGCGAACACATTTCCCATCACCTAAATCTCAAGCAGTCCACAGGTATGTTTCTGCTGGATATCGAAAAAGCTTTCGACACTGTGTGGCACGAAGGCCTGCTACACAAGTTGCTCACTCTTGACGTGCCTTTGGTCATTAAGCTTATGCAGTCGTACCTTGCGGATCGGAAATTCCAGGTACACATCGGAAATACAATTTCATCACCACACAAGATCCCAGCTGGCGTTCCGCAGGGCTCGATCGTAGGACCCTATTTGTTTCTCATTTTTGTTAACGATGTCCCTATACAACCTCGACCGAAATTTGCTTGTTTCGCAGACGGTACTGCGTCTTATACCTCTTCTGACGATACCGATTTGATAATAAGTCGCCTAAAATATTCTATTGATTTACTTCAGCATTATTTCAAGAAATGGAAACTAAAAATAAATGAGGGTATGCCTTTAAATGAAGGTTAGATTATACTTTAGCTTTAAATGCATATTTACTTATTTTGGGTTACCAACAAGTCACATTACAATTTTACATTAAATGGCAAGTCTAGAAAAGAAGATGGTAGCATTTCATACTAAGCCCTAAGAATGAATTATGAACTTTATGAAGCTGGTGAAAGGGGAGCACATAGTTTGTGCTTATTAATGTTGTGAATATCACTGTTTTCCTGTACAGATGGATATTTTGCCTAATATACAAAATGTTGGCGAAGATGATTTGTGAATGTTGGCGAATTTGACTATTCATCGTCAAATAAATAAAGTACGTTACTTCAGTTAGCTAGCAGCAGATAAGTAAATACCTTTTTTACGATAAATCATTACACAATCGAGCGCAATAGATAAGAAGATTTTTAACCCAAACATGTTGTAAAAATGACCTACCTACTTCTTTTAACTTATCATTCCTTCCTTCTGTATCCTGCTTCTTTTATTTATTCTTCTTCTCCTGTATTTGGTGTAAATAATAAGAAATATTGCAAGTTACTGAGTTTTGAACAATTGATATATTTGCAGTAGTTTGGACAAATACCTACTGCAAAACGTACGGAACCCACTCCAATCGTTCTTCTCAAATCATAAACCATTTATGTATTTGCATTTCGTACAGAGTTCTGTAATCGTTATACAAATAAAGTATGTAATTTCAGTTAGCTAGCAGTAGATAAGTAAATACCTGTTCACGATAACTTCGTTATTACACAATCGAGCGCAATAGATAAAAATACCACTAACATGTTGCAAAAATTAGGTATCTACTTCTTTAAACTTTTCCTATTCCTTCCTTCTGTATCCTTGTTCTTCTTCTGTACATGGTTTACCAAAATAATAAAAGTATTTTATCTATTAATGTGATTAAACGGTTCTTCATACTAAAATCAATATCATGTAGGTAGGTACTATAGCAGCGGACGAACTCGCTAAACATAAAAAAGGACTTGTAAATTACTTGTGCTAGTAAAAAAGGTAGTACCTACTCGTAGCAGTGTTATTAATAGTCAGTTCCATTAAACGATGACAGATGAGCATATTTGTTGCTTAATTATGTTTACTTTTATGACGTGCGAAAACGGTTCTTTGCATCTAAAACCAGACCTAATAACGATAAGATAATTACTATCAAACAACTCAGGTACAGTAATCCCAAGACACGGGTTCCATCGCCCTCGTAGGTACACCTACCTACTATACATCGTATTTAAAAAATGATGCGGTCATATTTTAGGGTCCACAGTGTAGACCCTTATGTCATACTTAGGGGTGTAATGTAGGGTGACAGAGTAGACTCTACACCCTTAAATATGACCCCATCATTTTTGTAGAGCATCAAACTGATCGACTTTCTTTATGGGACCGCATAGTTATTATGAAAAAACCATTTTTATAATAAATATGATCACAAGTTTCTGACACACTTGGTTTCCCAGCCATATTATGGTGTAAAATTGTTAATCATGTACCTAAAACCTGTATATTAATCAAGATAGAATATTATCTAGCCCACATATCACAATTAAATACTTAAAATCAGCAAAATTGTTATTGCGCAACGTTATGCATATAGCATAATCTATACATATAATAAAATCGTAGACTTTCCGTGTCTGTACATTACAGATTTTTGCAAAAAAGTCACTGGAAGGTGCGAGAAATAAGTAATAGAAAGTAAAAATATCTTTTTTTCAATTTTTGTCTGTTTGTCGGTTTGTCGGTTTGTCTGTTCGTTTGTGCGCGCATCACGTAAAAACCCCTCATTGTATTCAAAATCTAAATATTACAAAATAAGAAGCATTGTTGTGGGTATTATTTAGCGTTTATTTCATCAAAATCGACCAACAGACGCAAAAGATATTAACTTTTAAAATTTTGTTAGTAACCTCATACGCGATTTCTATGATAAAAATAATTTACGTAAATAGGTTTTAGTCGTAGTGTAGTCACTCGGAATGGCTGAAAACTAATTTTGTTTTATTTTTCCTTTTGTCTTTACTCTTTGCACGGAAGTAATAAGTACTACGTACGCACGCGACGGCCAGTCAAGCTTTACAAAACCAGTTTATGCGGATCTCTCATTGTATAGGAAATCTATACAAAGCGAGGACAATTTATACTGGAAGTTTACAGCTTCATGTGCCACCGTGTGTACAACTGCAATTCTTGCTTGCATTAAAAAATTGCCACCAAAAGAGAGGTTAACGCTAATTTAGTCTCTTTCTAATAAGGTGACCATTTATTTTATGTAAAAAGTAGGACATGATGGAAAGGCTGAGAATATAACATTATTAAATTAAATTAAAAAAATATATTCAATTTTCGTTTCAGAGGCAATTAAATAATAATAAAAAAATAGTAATACGAGAAAGCTATTATTATATATTAGGCGTCGGTCGATAGGTATTAAAAAATTAATCATAATCATAAATCTTTATTTAATTCAACATCAGAAGTAACAGGCACTGGTATATGCACAATCTTAAATAGAGAAAGGTGTCTGAAGTAGGAAGGTCCTGAGGTACAGATCACCTCCCCGGCCATATACCATATACCATTTTATTTACAGCAATTTACAGCAACTAAACCTGAAGTTTATTTAATAAAATTACTATTATTTGCATTTTACTATATTTAATGGTGACCAGTGAAATGATGTATTAAATAAGATTAGTTCTTAGATAATAGGTAGATAAAAAATATCCCACAAAATAAAAACTTTGTGGGGACAATGCCAAAATAAGACAATGACGTTGTCAAATTCAACCAGACCACCTTTTTCCAATGTTGCCCGCACACAAACTCAATAAAATACTTTCGTTTGAATATTAAAACTGGACTTTCAGGATTTCGTATTTTTATATGTGCCTACCGAAATGACTTCGAATACTAATAATTTAGTAGATTAATGATCATGTCCACATTGTGCGAGTGGGAAAAGGCTAAAATCCGGCAGAGACAAGCCTCAGAACGGCTATTTAAAACTTACGTTAACGGAGTAAAATACTTATATGAACAAACTAACATTGCGAATGGGTTGCCTGATAAAGTTAAGTCAAGGCTACCCTTTATCAAAACTAACGGAACCAATCTTTTTTTCAAACCAAACGAAATCAAAATGGAATTAGAGTAAATATCTACAAAGCAATCAAGCCAAGAATCTGTTAGGTTGGCATCTTTTTGTCCCTACTACAGAGTTGTAAGGTATAAATAGATAAATTGATACTATATGTCCACTCATCTATTTTCTTATTAAAATATGTATTTAAAAGAACAGATAGGTAATTTTATTACAATCACGATGGCATAACGTTCGGTTGTCTAAGTAAAATCGGTCATGCCCCACGGTTGTCGCAATTTTAAATAGTCTTCACTTAATGATATCAGGCAACCCATTTGTTATGCTTTTTTCATGTATATTAAACATATTTTTGACTCAGTAAACATATGATTTGTTTTGATACTAGACAGGCTTATTTATAATGGTAGGTACCCCAGAGTGAAGAGGAGTTATATCCGTTAAATTTGTAAGGATGTTAACCGTTGGAGCCTAGGATCATGGGTTGCATCTATATTTTGCTTTCGTTCATAAGCTTTGACAATGACAAAATAATCTGCGCTCACGTGAGCGAAGCCGCGGGCACAGCTAGTTTATAATAATCCGAGACTTGAGAGAATTCTGTTTACCTTGGGTTCCTCCTCTATGATATCGCAGTGCTACCATTTTAAATTTGCATGCTATTATTATGGCGGAATGTGCCCTGCTCTATAACATTTTTATAACATCCTAGATATACCACATTTTGTGCAAATAAATATACTTACTTGCCTTTCTCGATTAAGAGAACCTTTTTCGATTATATTTGCATATTTCCAGCTATTAGTTGTGACAATTTTCAGCAATTTGTCATCTATTTCCTCGTGCCTTTTAACTATTCCTCAAGCTGATGAATGTAACAATAAAATTGTGGCGTTTAAAATGAATAAAATGACTTCCGGTACAATCAACATTGTCATTAAAACTGCTAGACGGACGGAAAACTGAATTGCTCTAGTCATTTCGTTACGGAATCCTAAAATTGTGCTATCAGTGAACGATCTTGGTATTAGAAATAAACAATGTCTTTTTTTTGTCTGAATCTGTCTTATTATTTAATTCAAATCGTACCAGCATCCATTATCCAGCAGTTTTTCCCTATATTACAATAGAACCACTGATTAGACACAAGGACTTGCGAAGGTCGCGGGACATCAGTTAGTTTGCGAGTCAACCCGTACTAACCATGGCGAAATCAATGGGGGATACATTTGTTTAGCGGCGGACGCCATCTGTGGCCACCACTGCCAAGATGATAGTGATACTGTTGATGAGCACCACAGCAATCCTGTACTTACGCCCCTCCAGCTCGTTGCGAACTTGCAGCTGACATGTCCTCCGTCTTGTCCAAAACTAGCAAGTAGGTATAGCTATTTCAGTCAACGTAATCACTGGGTAATCTTCGTGAGCTTATCTCATCATCGACAATCGTCTTAAGGTCATCAGTAGATATGATAAGTCCAGCCTTCAAAGTGGAAGGGTTTTGGGTTAGCAGAATTATTATTATTGCATAAACCCAAGCCTTTTTCTCATGAAACTACAGAAATTAAAGAACGCCACCTATGGACCTTTTGCTTGGTCAACGTTGTAGTTCAGACATCTAGTTATACATACACACGTTACGTACAATAGCGAGAGGAGAATTATTTCATTTGGTGTAAATCGGCTGTCCGCGATAATGTCACCATTAATGAAGTTAGATTTTTACCGTGGATTAAAGTAACTTGTAATAAAGAATGATTTCTAACTGGCGCTTATTTTAAATTGTTTTAATAAAGTAATATGAAAGTTATTTTTTGATGTTATTTTTTGTTCAAAATCGCCAAAATGTCATTACCAAGTGATGTCCGCTTTCCAGTTTTCGATAAAACTTCAGCAAAATGTTCCATTAAATTCACGTTTACGGCTGAAACGATCTGGATATTCATGGATTTTGTCATTACCATGGGCTGCCGTGGACTTTTCAATCCTTGGTAATGACAATGCTTCCATGGTAATGATAATGATTCCATGGTATCTCCACTTACTCGGAAAAGAGCTTGCTTTTTAAACATTTTGCCTTTTATATCTGTACACACTTTCCGTTAATTTTAGTGCCTGTATTTTGCGCAAATATTTACCACATGATTATTTTAGTTTTTTATAACATTGATTGTTCCAGTGAATGAAGCAGATAAATATGCCGCGTAAAAAAACAAGATTATAAATAAGAATTGTTACGAAAAAAACGGAAACTGAAAGAACGGAAGATTTATTCGAGAAGTAAAATGAAACTAATAAATAAATAATTATTATAATCATATTATTATGGTCTATTGTTCATTTCTTTAATACTAATATTCTATTATTTTAGTAAAAATCTGTAAAAGTCTCAATGAAGTATTAAGAATACTGCATTGAGATTTTTATACTACTGCAAGAACTGTTCACTAATTGGAGATAGAAACATTTGTCATTACCAAGCGTGCAAAATGTCATTACCATGACGCTTAAAACTTTGTGGGTCCATATCTTCACTATGTGGACCCTAATAGGTGGCCTTCATTTTTTTATAATCCTTGAATAAGAAACTTTTAACTAAGATGAAGTTTGCGATTAAAAACAATATTTTTTTATATTTTTTAACAAACTGCCTAATGCACCAAATGGAATAAATACCCGAGAGCAACTTCGCTCTTTTTTGGTACAGGCTTCAGACTCCTTACCTACTTATTCGATTTTGTAACACACCTTTACGCAGGTACGTACCAATGGGACTTGAAGTATTCTGCATTACCAACTTGTGAAATGACAGGGACTATTCAATAGATATCTATTTGAATAGACCACTTTCACAATATATTTTATTCCATTTAGCACTAGACTGGTTTTTTAAAACTCGCAGCTGTGGGTCAGCCCAAAATTTATCCTACGGTGTACCCACATTTCAAGTTACAGTCGTCGTAGATGTTCAGTTTCTACGTAGGTACTTTCACTGTAGTAATTTTTCACGTGCGTCCACGGACATTTAATTTAAATCGCCACAATGATAGTTATAATTTTGTTAATCTTCAGAATGATTACTGAAGAAGCCGAGACATTTTTATCACGAAACAATTTTGGCGAGTAGTTGTTGAAAAGAGGCTTCGTAAGTCTTATCTGTGTTTAACTCATCAGATACTTGACGTAGGCAGAAAATTGTTTACCCTACAACACATTTCTGCTTATAACCTGATAAAAATCTTTGTTAGATGACTAGCTTAAACTTCTGCTGATTTTCTAGTCATCTCCCTCAGAGCGTTGAAGATAACGAGGTTTAATCATTTAGATTTTGTTACACAGATGGATCTTAATAAATATCAAGACCGTAGCAAAGACTTTAGTTCGGAAAAAACAGAAAGTATAGCAAGCTTGAAATTTTTAGCACCACTTTAGCTAGAGCCCACGTAGATTGTAGGTCATTTTATAAAAAATGAGATTTAAGATAAAGATTACACAGATGGATCTTAATAAATATCAAGACCGTAGCAAAGACTTTAGGGATTTATTCCGTTAGGCTCGTACATCATGTGGGCGGACCACGGGTTTCGTGCTATGACAGCACACTGTGTGCGATACACTGTTTCTAGCAAACTAACAAATTACTTGAGATTACAACTCAACACAACAACACGGGACACAATGAATCGGGTACAGTTCCAAGACTTCTCAACTCCGCCGCGATCCGACACTGACTGTCGTCCTCCCTCGAGTTGGAAATCAGGGCTCTGTACAAGCACACCGTGTGGTGGGTAGACTGGTTAGTAAGTCGCATGATGTCACCACTGCATACTGGCGCGCGTTCCAATTCATTTTATGTCCGTACTATTGACCTGATCCGACACGGCCATCCTGATTGCACACGTCCTCGTGTGATGTTTACCCTGCGACCAAACTCCACGACAGAGCTTTGTTCCACTCGGTCACTCCTGACCAAACTCTACATACATCGGGTCGGTGAAGGTAAAGAACTTTACTGTTTTATTTTAAGCAAATTCTACTCTTTGATTAAATCAAACACGGTTAAATTGGGGATAAACGAAAATACAACAATCACTACCCTGGGCCATGTACCATAGTCGTTCGAATCAATCTTTAAAACTTTACTGCAACCAAAAATGCCAAGCTTACAGAAATCTTCGAGTAAAACCTCTAACGCCACGACTCTCCAGCCGACTAGCAATCACATTGCTCTCACACATCCAGCACGTGGATCAGAACTCGCGCATCCATCAAATGGATCGCCCGTGTGCATCACCCACTGACTACACACTACGGTCTTTCCAGACCCCGACCTTTGCCAGAGTTAAACGCACACCACGCACACATAAACTACTTGAGTTTCCCCAAGATAGACAAACTTGTATCGGGCTACTACGTATTATCTACTGGTACGGTCGAACAG
The DNA here is from genome assembly GCA_905163415.1 of Noctua fimbriata. Classification (NCBI taxonomy): domain Eukaryota; kingdom Metazoa; phylum Arthropoda; class Insecta; order Lepidoptera; family Noctuidae; genus Noctua; species Noctua fimbriata. Next base: position 11,266,655 of record LR990941.1, on the reverse strand, counting down.
AATACGGTCTATACGTACTCGGTTTCAACGCCTATGAATAATTTTAATTGATCTTACAAAATCATCCTCATTGGCAGCTCGTCTTTATTGTTTTGACGTTTTAAAGATCCGACTTATATAATTCTCGAAGTTGTAGACAATTATGGCTACCTGGGACAAACGGTCTATGTAGGTAGGTCTGACTTCGAGAAAGAGTTCAATCGTCGAATCCGACTCGGCTGAACATCGGTCGGGAAGTTGTGTGGTATCTTCTCGTCCAACTTACCGCAGTGTATCACAGACTAAAGTCTGTGACCGAAACGTGGTCGCTCGCGCCTCATCAGAAGGCTTAAAGTCACCCAGAGGGCAATGGAGAGGGCTATGCTCGGAGTTTCCTTGCGTGATCAAATCAGAAATTAATGAGGACATCCGCAAGAGAACCAAGGTTACCAACGTAGGTAACTGGTTCTCTTTGCAGCCCACGAATTCCCAAACTTAAGTGGCAGTGGGCAGGACTCATTACTTGCAGAACGAATAGCCGATGGGACCGAAAAGTTCTAGAGTAGCGACCGCGCGCCGGAAGACGTTGAGTTGGAAGGTCTCCTACTAGGTGGACCGATGACCTGGTGAAGGTTGCGGGGATCCGCTGGATGCGAGTCGCACGGGACCGGTCAATGTGGCAACACATGGGGGTTGCCTATATCCAGCAGTAGACATCTTATGGCTGAAATGATGATGATGATTTCTTGTTATCAAGTTTTTAAGGGCCACGCAGACCTGGCGAGGTGCAGTTTTCACCAGCAATCAAACACCAACCTTGCACATGATAAATCTGTGAATGTTCCAATGATTTTACATAAATCTCATAAAGTAGTATGAGAACTACATAGCATGTTTCCACTTATTCCTATTAGTAAAAAAGAAAACACATTTTATTGATAAAAATATTTAATTAAAGAAAGAATACCACACACTAAAAGAAAAAGAAAAAAAATTAACACAAGACTAATACTAAATCAAAGGTTTCACATAGTTATCCAGTTCATGTCTTGAGAAATATGTTAAATTATGTTAAGAAATAGTGGTTTTAATAATTATTACAATATAAATATAATATAAAATGTCACCTTAAATCTACAAGATTCAACCATGTCAATATATATTTTTGGTATAATGGTTTGATATCAAGTCAATTTACTATTCTTTTGAACTATTAACCAATTAATACTATATTAGATCATTACAGTACATACTATGTACAAACCCGTTGATTTGTATATTGTTGTACATACATTAAGACAACAGAACTTAGATGATAAACTGATTGAGAGTGAGCTTTTAATAATTTAAACAACATTGTTTTATACTTACTCAGTCTTAATTTGTAATGTCAACTGATTTCATACTACAATTATTCAATTTTGTATTTATTAGCTAAAGCCTCTAACTTAGCCATATTTTTTTGCAAGTCAGCATTTTTATCTAGCTTCAGGTAAGTATTATTTCTTATTTCATGTAGCTTAACCCAGTCTGGCAACTCCTCTGTGAGAACTTTAATATCTCTTTGTAAATCATTTGCTGAAACATTTGCTTTGAAGCTACTATCCAACTTTGACAGGATTATGTTTAGTGCCAAAACGTTTTTCCTCTCAGTCACAAAGATATTTCGAAGTGTGCGAGCAAGATCTGGCAGGCGACAATATACCAAATACTTTTGGTCATTTTCTGAAGACCTGGTCATAGCCTCCAGAGCTTTAGCTGCCTGTTTAGCTTTCACCTTCTCTAGAAGGGCAGTGGGCAGATTACGAAGTGCTGGATTTATTATTGTAACTGCACTGGTGGATGACTCACTGGTCTGTGTACTATTACTCTTCATTCCATTTATAGAAGTATTTTGTTTACTATCAGTAATACCAGTTGCGGTTTTTTCTTCCTCAGTAAGTCCACGAGCCTTTGCTTGAGCTAGCTTCTCCAAAGCTCTTTCCATTTTTGTATTGCATTTAAATAGTTCGCGCGCTTTGGCCAACACGTCTTGGGCGCTTGAGAATTTCTCAACATTTGGCATTTCAGGCAACTTGCCACTCTCAACTTCTGGCACCTTTTCAATATCAAATTCAGGATGCCAACGAGTCAATTTATCATCAGCAATCACCATTGGAGGATCAAGTGTTTGTAAATACTGTGCATGATGTTTCTTTACTAACTGAAGCAAAATATCATAAAAGTATCTGCGCCTTTCTAGTAGCACACTTGGATTCATCACTTTAATATCATTAGGAAAATTTGGTGAGATTATTAGTTCATATTGCTCCTTTTGAGATGAGGCACTGAAATGCTTCAGCTTTTGTATTTCGAAGTTGTAAAAATCAGGCACTAAATGTTTTATTTGAGCCAAATGTTTTTGAGTGAATGAACGTTTAAGCATCTCTTGGACAGAGGGTCTTAGTTTAGCAAAGGTTATCTTTTCATTTCTGTTATAAAGTAAAGCAACAACAGTCTCCATGCCACGGAACAATTCCGCAAGGAATCTGTAGTGATGAGGCAGTGCCAAGCTGCTGGAGGAAGTGGCAAGTGCTGCATGCCGGATATATGCTGGAACCTGAAAAAAAGAAAAAAGATATTTAAGAAACTGCACTAGCATGCAGTTAAATAAATGTATGAAAAAAAAGTTTGCATTCCCTGATACAAGATAAAGATCAAAGCTAACCATTTACTCATCTATCTATACTTATATATTTTTACTTTATTAATATTATAAAGAGGAATGATTTTTTTGTTTGTTTGTACCAAATAAGCTCCGAAACTACTGGATGGATTTTAATTTTTTTTTCATCAATAGAAAGCTAAATTATCAGGAAGTAACATAGGTTATAATATATTTTAAAAAACATTAGAGATCCTTAAGTTTGCAATAATGTAACCCAAAGTAGCAAAATTTAGCATATAAAATTCATTATTTGGCATGCGCTAAGAAAACTTATGACAATACTTAAAAATTATGTACTACATGATTAAAATACTCATTATTACCTACAAAAGAGTCCGCGAGAATATATCTAACTATCATAGTTAAGCCATAATAGCAGCTTTTGTGTCCTAAAATTTAATTAGATCGCCGGTAGAAACCAAAGTTGGTTACATTTGTACCGTAATATTAATTCTTATTCAAATTAATAGCTTTCATGATCAAGGGTATTTATGTAGCAGTAAAATTCTGAGTGTTTATGAAGAATTTATCATCAATATGTTAGATACATGCAGCGACATGTATTGAACCAAAATGGTACTAATGAATAAAAATTATACTACCAATAAGAGGGAGCACCAATGAACAATGTCGCAAAAACAGGGAAAAATTATTGCTTTTGAGAGCCTCCGATGCGTTAGCTGCATAAATGGTTGAAGTTATGCAACAATCATCTATGTTGGAATTGTTCTTCTTAAAAAGTTCTAATAAAGTCCACAATAGCATATGTCTATCTTTTAAGTCACACTCTTTCTAACCCTCTCTCTCTCTTTTGTGATGCAGACGAAGTTGGGAGAGGGGTCAGCTAGTTATACAAAAAAAAAGAAACAAATAAAAGTTAGGAAAGAGAAGAACCACTACCAAAGATTTCATGTCAACTTTATATACTAACCTTGCTTGGACTCTTGATTGGACTGATGACCACTTTCCTAGGTGATATAAGAGGCCGCTGTTGAGGTGGAAGCATTGACATGCATTTCTTTGGAGACAGTAATTCATTTTGAACGAGCGCTTTCTTGCTTGGACTGTATAATGATAAAAAAAACTAGATTAGAAAACAAAAATAAACATTTACATGTGGTTCATAAGGAGCCATATTGTATACTCTATTCCAAGTTTCTTGATCAGAAAATATACCTATTAACGCCAATTTTTAGTGATACAAAGCTTTGCTTTTATATAATCCTAATTTTAAATAACCTATAAATGTTATGCTTAAGTCAGTTTTGGAAAACACAGTGAGATATCAAGTTGCTACTGTTCTACTTGATTTAGTAGTGGCTCAATCCCAATGTTATCATCAGGTTGCTTGCAAAATCCCACAGCAGTCTGATGTTATGTACTAATTTCATGTACCAACACACATTTTGGATAATTCAATATTTGTGTTTTATGTTTAAACCCATTGCAAATTATTGTTATATGTACAGAGCTTACAAATTCTATTTATTATCATAGATCCCTTAAGGTAAGTATTCCAATGCTAACAAATGTAAAGCTTGAAGTTCTTCACATACCTCACTGGTACTTCCACATCAATAGACTTAAATTCTCGGAGATTACGCTTCTCGCTGGTTTGTTTGAGTTCTTGTATGCCTTTGCTTAGCCGATCAGCAGTTGCTCTTAATTCAGCTAACCTCGAACTTCCAGCCAATTTCTTCCTAATGTCACCAAGACTCAATTCTTTGCGAGAAGTGATAATGACTTCAGCTTTGGAGGTCTGACCGACTTCTGTGATTTTGGGTGTGTTAGAGGCATTCACTTTCTTACCAAATGCTGCAGTGACTTTAGGCGGTATTTGTTTCGTCTCTTTAGATGACACGACATGCTGACTATCAACATTTTTCAATCCTTGCTTTACAGTTTCACTTGATTTAACTGGTTGCTTGAATTCTCTTGTAACTTCGCACTCTTTGATTGAGGGAGCTGTACCAATGCACAAAATCTTCTTTTCTCGAGTCCGGTCGAAGTGAGGAACTTTATTTTTAGAAGTTATAATCTCCTCTGTAGCAGGCCTTTTTCTACTATTGAAGAACGAAGTGATAGATGTTTGTGACATGATACTTCAATTATCACACAATTTAAATTAAGAGAATGTTTAGAAATACTGAATAAAACGGCACCAGGTTTTTCCCTCCAAAACGACCGTTGGCATTGGCACTTTGGTAAGCTAGTTAGTTAAAATAACTGTGAGCACAGTCGCGCGCGTCTTTCAAGTGTCAATGTCAAAGTAAAATGTCTGTTTTTGTACAAATCAAAAAATCTCTCAAAACTGCATGGAATTATTACTTACAATTTGAGTATTTTATTGACATTTCTCAAATGTTTCCCATTAGCGCTCCACTATCATTGATCCTCAAATAATCCTCTTAAAGTTGTACTTGGGATCTAGCGGAGCGTGGCGTTTGTTTATATAAAATATATTTTGTTTTGTAAATAATTGGTTTGTTTGTAGTGTGTATACCAGCTAAATGTTGTTTTGTGTGTAGTACAGACGCCAGCACAACAAGCTACTACAATCTGTCAAATTTCTTTAAAAGATTTTCACCTTTTTCGCTAAAGCAATAAGATCAAGGCTGATTGGGAAAATTTGACAGTTTCGGGTAGGTTGCTGTGCTGGCATCTGTACATATATGTATATTAATCTTAGAATCATACTTATTACAAAACAGAAACATACATACTTTATTTAGTTACGTAATTTAATGTTTGTGTTCATTTAGGTAGTGTATTGTAAATTTAAAATTAGCAACTTGTTCAATAATGTTTGCTGCCATTTTATGGTCTACTGTGTCATTCAATTCAATTCATTTTTATTTCAGATAAATTACATTATAATCATACACACATTTTTAATTATAATAGGAACAAACAAACAACACAACAATGACAAAAAAGATACAAATGCATGGATTTTTGTCCAATTCTCGATGAAGGAGCGCTCGCATGTCCATTCGACCAACAATAAGCTGCCGAAAGCTGTTGGGGCTGCCTCGTATGCGGCGCAGCAGAGACGCTATTCTTTGCGATGTATCGCATGGCAACCCCATCAACATCTTGAAAGCATTATTGTATTGGACACATATTATTTTTACCGTCATTTGTAAAACATTTACAGCAAATAAATGATTTGCAATTCCGCACCGATGTACTAGAGTGAAAAAGTACGACACAGATAATTAAGTACAGTCAGAAGAGATCACTAAAACGACACCTAAAAAAATTGTGCCTGTCACTGGAATTTACCCCTAAATAATTTTTTTTCAATACGCTTTCTCGAAAACTGGATCTTATCTCACTATGATTAGCTTCAACATGCAATGTATTTCAAACGTGTGGATTTTTAATATTTGTGGAAATTTTTATTTCCGCACTCGTGTGGAAATAAAAATTTTCACAGATAACTATACTTATACTTTAGTCCACAAATCATGGACTTAGTATAATAAACTGGACTGAGCACTCTACCAGACAACCGTGACAAGAGAGATATTTATAACAGAGCCCTTTGTCTTTTTCTAATAGGGTGACCAAGCATTTTTATAACAAAAAAGAAACTTCGTTTTAACAGAGATAATTTTTGTCCGGTTAACACATCAACGGTTATTTAAAATAGTGAAATAATAATTTTTGAGATAAAAAAAAATAAGAATTTCGTTGGGGCCCATGGCCTTCCCATGCACTTTTTCTGTTTGCTCTGCAGAATTGGTGTTTGAATATTCAAAAGAAGCGAATAAAACGAAGTGTGTGACAAACATTTATAAATTAAACATGACTAAACTTAATTGTTTTGTGGAGTTTCTGCCGTAAGCTAATCTTACTGCCTAAGTTTCTCAATGCATTACATTTCGCATGATGGAATATTCTTAAAAATACGAATTAGCCAATGATTTTACTATGTAGTTGTAATTCTTGTGGTTCTTCGTCCGTTATACATTGGATAGAATGTGGTGGACTAATTAGATGATTGATCGGGTGTAAGGTCGAAGGTATTTGTGGAGAGAAATGATACACACGTCTGCCCAAGTAATACTCTCCTATATTTTAGGTTACACATAATTATATGGGATAGAATACATGCACATAGGTACAACATACATTGACGTCACTACATACACACTACATGGGAATCGCGTTCAACCATTTTTGCCTTATTTCCTCTTTCGATGGAAAGCTGTAACAAACAAAAGTAATGCTATTTCAATAATGCGATACGTAGGTACAAATTATATTTCTCAAGCTCATAATATTAACAGTTTTAATGAAAAATACCCAAAAGCATTAAGTCTTTCGTCTGCAAAACATCTAAGGCATGGTCACACTAATCATTATTAGTAAACAAAATCTATAATACTTACCTGTGAAATGATATGCCACAACCACCATATGATTCACTTTTATATGACGTGATACAACACTTTTGAACCATTTTAACAGTTAAAATAATAAAGAACCGTAGATAAATCTTATAATTTTCTCAAAACAACTTATGACGTCAAAAAAGCCGCCTCGCCACCATTGATGAGTAGATGACAAATTACAGTGTTACCATAATCAATATATAATAGCTTCCAAATAATGATACTTATAATTAATTTTGCCTGAAGGAACTACTGATTCATAAAGGCATTTATGAAGGGCAACCTTCCTATCTCACTGAAGCGCAAGCTCGTCGACATGTGTATCCTGCCTATCCTAACCTATGGCGCTCAGACTTGGTCTTTGACTGAAGCTCATAAGTCCAAACTCAAGGTTTGCCAAAGAGCGATGTAACGTAGCATTCTAAAAATAAAACTCTCCGACCGAATGCGCAACACCTTAATTATTACGGTCTAAGACAGGCATCGCCGATGTTGGCGATAAATCTGCGAAGCTGAAAAGGGACTGGGCGGGTCACGTTTTAAGGATGAACCCGGACAGATGGGCGAAGACAGTGGGTGCCTTAAGACGGCCGTCGTAACCGAGGCAGGCCCAAGAAACGCTGGCGTGACGATCTGGACTCATTCTTAACGGATTGGTCAGAGAGGGCAAATTGTAAGCAGGATTGGAAAGCCATGGGGAGGCCTTTTCCCAGCGTGGGAAAAAAAAAAGTGCGGAAAAATTACTTAAAATAATAAAACTAGAATTATGTACAGATTGTAAAACTATAAAAGAAAATAATAAAGACTTATGTTATGGTTAAAAAAATATATACGTAACTCATTTTACTTGTGGTGTGATGTGACTGCCAGTGTAATATTTTCTACCATCTCTAACATTTTTATGTGTTGGCAATTGAGTGAAAGGGACAAAGGGCTTCCCTTATGGCTCTCTCGCCTCGGTTATGATAGCTTAACAAAAGTAAACCTACAGCGTGACCAATAATATTCATTTTTGTGTGTTACGAATGTCGCAGAACTCAGTCCTGTTTGTATACTAAGTCCATGGTTCAAATGGGTTCAATTGACTATAGTCGGCAGTGTTTGTTTTTTTAAATCTCGGCAAAGAGATATGAGTCATTATAAGGCGTAAATATTTTTTGAGTGTTTAAATTGTGTTTATAAATAGAATATCATAGATTAACATGATTATTTAAAACAAATATTCACTTTTATGAACAAATTAACATTTATTTAAGTTCTAAATTCAAAAATAATTGAATTTTCTATTTTTCATTTATGGCTGTTTAGCGGCATCATACTTTTGCTTCTTCTTCAAACTGGCGAAAACAAAACGCCAAAAAAGCTAAATAATACACTTATGGTTTTATGTATTTGTTGGCTTTTTGTATTAGTCAGTAATCTTAAATTTAAGTAGGAAGATGCTGATTATGGATGACGGCTGCAAACTAGGCAATAGGTTGAATACTTCTTCTTTAAAGGCATAACTTCAAGCCACCGTTGCTGATGATTCTCATTGTTAGGGAATCTGCATGTAAAAACAACTATATATTAATCTGATCTCCGAACAGTGATTTTTTACAATTTATAAAAAAAACACGTCAACATCATCATCATCATTTCAGCCGAAAGACGTCCACTGCTGGACATAGGCCTCCCCCAAGAAGGGGGGTTTTGCCATAATCGCCACGCTTGGCAGGCCGGTTGGCGATCGCAGTATGGTTGTTATAAAACACAGAGAACGCTGCTGCCCATTCTCTGGTAAGTCCCTTAGTCGCCTCTTACGACACCCACGGGAAGATATGGGATGGTGCTATTCTTTACGTCCGGACACCATACAGAAAAAAAAAACACGTACTGCTTACATATATTTACGTACGACTACGAATTTAGCTATTTTATAATACGTAAAAGTGATTTATATTGCCGTGATTTCCATAGCTGGCGAAATGTGAGTGTACAATTACGTACACCCCTGCCTAACCCTTTGGGGATTACAACCTTGGTGTTTTGTTATGATTTCCAAATATTAATAAGAATTACTGTGATTCTTTAAACAAATTAATAGTATTTAATTTGACCAAGGAGTTTATATAGACTTCTTGGATAAAAAATAATCGGTTGAATCGATAGTTGTCGCCAAAATGGAAGGGTATAATAAAAGTAAAGATAGAATTCAGATGTTTTATTTTCAAGAAGTTATTTTTGTTAATATTAAATTGAGTTATTGATCAAGTTTTGCTACTGCATTATAAATAATGTATTTTGTACGCATTTGCACAAGATTATAAATACCGATATGGATAATAGAAAAGCCGTATTCTTTACAATATTTTTATGATCCCCGGTTACATATCTAGAACTTTGTCACTCTAGTCGTAATTAGTAAATAAAGTTAAAAGAACTTACCTGAAAAAAGAAATTCCACATCCAGCAAACCCCTCACTATTACACCCCTTCCCACAACTCGATTTCGCCATATTTAAAGAGGAAGATTTCTCTTATTTATGTAATGTAAAAAGAACTTATTAAAGCAAAAATATGAGTTCAGCGCGAAATTGTATCGGCCATATTGTTTGTTTGTTGCCATTCAGAAATAACTTAATTCATAAATAATTTTATTTATTTTAAGCTTACTTTATTTCGCAATAAATTATATTTCTCTTCCACAAAGGCACCTTAAAAATATGAAGACACTACATGTGATAAATCCTTTGTGGGAGACTGGAATCTGCACTAGGAAAAACCTGTCACACAGATTACCAGCCCCCCCCCCCCCCCCCAAAACAGTGTTTGAGTAATAATCTTAAGTTAATGATAACAAGTTATTTTATTAACCTTTGGTAGAAGAACACAGTACTTAAACAAAAATAAAGGGGAAAAATACTAAATTAAAATTATTATTGAGAATGTGCTTTGTGAAGTATGATATGTTAAGGTGTGGTGTGGTGTGGTGTGATGTGGTGTGGAGTAGCGTGGTGTGGTGTGCTGTGCTGTGGTGTAGTGTAATGTGGTGTATTGTGATGTAGGTAGGCTGAAAACACATTTATTTTAAAACAATCCAGAGAATGTCGAAAGAGGGTAAAATGTGTACTTGGCGTTGAGGAGCATGGAGCGCTATGAGATGCGCAAGTATGTTGCGCAGCGCAAGGTAACGACTTTATTTTTTGTTAACGCTTGATTTTTACTACCCATCTATTTTTCACGCTATATGTATATGAAACGATTCCAAAAATATGTCTTAGAACTACTACATTAAATAATCTGCGTAATTAAAAAATATGATAAATAAACATTATAGTTCGTAAATATTTGTTATTGTCAACAAATTAACAATAATAAATAATTTCACTTTCCCATTCCAACTTAATTCCAATTTCTATTTATTAAAAATATTCAGTTAGTAAACGATTAAAAAAAAAAGGTTATTAGATTACTGGGTACAGTCACGAGCAACAATTAACACTCTTTTTATTTCCATCTACTTAATGATATCAATTTTATTGCATGTAGTTACTAACAAACATTTTGAAACCAATTAACTATTGTTACGAAATAGGTCTTATCTCAAAGTTGCAATAGTTATTATACAAGAAAATCACCTTTGTTAAAGGAAGTGTATACATATTGCTGCTCGTGACTGTACTAGCTTTTCACTCGCAACTTTCCTTCTCTTCACCTTCCTTGTTTCTTTCTATCCGTCTCTTCTTTTTGTTATGGAGCCCAAAACTGCATATTATACTGCAATAATTGAACGAAAAGTATTTCTGTTATTAATAAACGAACTAGGTATGATTTAATATCCTTATTTTCGCGCTTTGCCTTTGCAGCTTTAAGGAGAAGCAAAGGTATGAAGCCGCAAAACAGCCTTATATTAAAATAGAAAATTCAAGTATTTTTGAATTTAGAACACAAATAAATGTTTATTTGTTGATAAAAGCAAATAACGTTATAATAATATGACAGATAAATTCTAGACGCAAACGCATTGCTACGATTACGGCAATATGCACAAGCCGTAAGTGTAAACCATGATTCAAACATTTTAATCGTTGGCTCTGTGTCTATTATAGATATTAAGAGCAAGTACCCACTGCGCGTTTGGAAGCGCACGCTTTGATGACGCGCGATTTTAAGGTAAAACCGTCAGGGTAACCCGCGAAATTCTTTCTTACGATTTTTGTAATTTGCAGGTCAGCGTCTGGTTTATGTTGATTAAAATCATCAATACAACCCACTAAGTTCATTTTATTCTATTCGCGTACGCGTACATGTCATAAAGACGCATATCTCTTTGTCGAGATTTAAAAAAAACAAACACTGCCGACTATAGTCAATTGAACCCATTTGGATATTATGCGCTGTCATACCGTTCATCCGAATGCGATAACACTTTGTCAACCAATTTCTTACACTTACAAGAAAGGTACAGGCATAGTACACACGACACCACATCAAGCTATACATTATTTACTAGTTTCCGTAGAATGAGAGTTTCGTATAAACTGGTTTTGTATAGCTTGATTGGTCTTCGTGCGTACAAATAATTTACAAAACAACAAAACAAAAAATACACTGGGAAATCCGCTGGCGGAAGCTAGTTTAACATAAATGATGTAGGTAACAAAAATAGTCATTTATTTTTGTTACCTACATATTTTACTGTGTGTATGTGTAAAAATACGTTATAATATAACATGCCTTAAAATTTTCAATGTTTTATGTTTAAATGAGTTTAGGTTCAAAATCTTCGGTCGGACGCTAATTACGTATTTTTTTTATCAATAACAATGCGCTCTCATTGGTCAGCGCGTGTTACGTGTTTCATTCTAAATGCCCGCATCCCTCCAAATATACCTAAATTTAAAAAATGGTGTACGACGGCATAGCAATATCCATAATGACCGGGCATTGTGATAAATATTGAATTTCGGCAAAAGTATGGTATAGAATAATAGACTAGTACTGGTGAAGTGTAGTACCTATTCTAGTTTCGGTTTTGGCACTTTGGCCAATTTCACTTGCTTAAAATGCCCAGGCATTATGTACGTCATTTATCACTTGGTCCATAACATACAGGGTGTAAACGGACCCTTCACGAAGCCGTCGACCAAGCATTATGTACCTCAAACTGAGTAACTTTATGCAAAAATTATTGCTGGAAAACGACTTTTTTTTGGGGTAAAAAATCACATTTTACATTAGGATTCAATGTAATCAAAACATTGTGCTGATGATTGAAATTGAGATTGAATAGTACGGGGGTCGTGGAGGTGTTAAAGTAAACATCTTACATTAAAACATTAAAAAAAAAACTCGTGAAAAAGTTGGAACTTTGACCCCCAATAGCTCCGTAACTAGAAGGTTCCCAGATATGGTCTAGAACAAAAAAATGATCGCTATGACTGACGGGGGGAACAAGTGCCTTTCGGCTTCGTTAAGGGTCTTGTTAAACCACCTTTAAGACAATTGTAAAAGTTGTAAAAAGGCGAAAAAGTCTTTTTCTCCCATTCATTAAGATCATTGTTTTGTACTGTAGGTACCTACCTTACCTGAGAACCTTCTGATTACAGAGATACTGAAGGTCAAAGACCCGCGTTTTTTTTTTACGCATACGAGCTTTTTTTAAATTGTTACTTAACTTTAAATACCGCCATGACCCTTGTATTGTTGCTGTTTGTGCAAAAGTGTTTTTACTTTTGACTTTTGATGTGCAAAAATTTTGCACATCTAAAGTCAAAAGTCGTTTCCCAGCAATAATTTTTGAGCGTTACGCCGAACGCCTAATGTGTACTAGCTCTAAATCTAATAAAATTATTTGACGTTTTGCTGTTGAAAAACATGTTGACTTCAATTTAATTTATTGTTACTTATATTGCTCATGTTCTCGCGTTCTTTTGAAGAAGAATAAAATGTCTACAAATAAAAAAATTGAAAAAGGAAAAAAAAGTGTAATTTTACCGAGCGGAACTGGTCTTGCAGACATTGAAGGCGAAGAAGAAACAGAAATCACTGCACAAATATCAGTGCCAACAGAAGGAGGTTGGGGTTGGGTAGTAGTTCTATCAAGCTTTCTGATTATTTTCGTATTAGACGGTATTTTCTTCACGTTTGGCAGTATCTTCAATGATATGACAACAGATCTTGGAGTTAGTGCATCTCTGATGACACTTGCCAATTCTATAGCCGTTGCAGTGTACTTTATTGGAGGTCCTCTGGTGTCTGCGCTTATTAATAGATTTGGATTTCGACTTATTTCTATGAGTGGTTCAGTGATATGTTCTGTGTCTCTCTTGTGCACATACTTCGCCACAAATTTTTGGACAATAATTTTATTTTATGGCTTTGGTGGTGGATTTGGTGCGTCCCTCTCAAGTATGGCTGGTTCAATAGTAGTGGGTTTTTATTTTGAAAGACTTCGATCTTTGGCAATGGCCATATCAAGTGTTGGTTCTAGTGTTGGTATCATGATTATGTTTACCGTAAATTCATATATAGTCAAATTAGCTGGCTGGCGTGTCGTTATGCTGCTGCATTCTGGATTAATGGGAAGTACTTATTTTTTTTGTTTGGCGTTTCGACCACTGCTCAATTTAACTGTGACAACGACAGTTGAAACAGCTACGGCTGTAGAAGAAACTAAAACAGTAACTTATTTACCAAGTTTGGCTGCTATTCCATCCCGCATGAAAGCAGATGGCCAACCTAGAAAAGAAGGCCGAAAGCCAAATGCTGCAGAACGGCTATTTACTGCAGTATCTAATGCACACTTTCCAACTGCAGCCACAGTGATGGAAAGTGCAGTGGCGACACCGACTAAGGCAGGTCCATCCACAGCAGCAACTTCAAGGATTACATTAACAGTTAAAGGTCCTCAAGGTGGAGTTAGTCGTAAACAGTTACAGGAAGTTAAATCCAAAGTAATATCCAAATCCAGAATAAGTTTGCCAGCTAAAGATGAAAATATTGAGAAACGCATAGAAATAAATATTGATGTTGTTGAAGAACCTGTGCGACTAAAATGGTGGCAAAAGTTGTGTCATTGGGAGGAACATGTACCCCAATCTCGACCGATGTATCGAGATGATGCTTTCTATGGAGGCAAGGTAGAGAACTTACCAGCCTACAAAAAAAGTAGAATGGATACGGCGCCGGAAGATAGAACTGGCCTTGAATATCAAATGGCTGTTTCACGTGCCGTAACAGTCGCGGAGTTATCTGAAAAAAAGGGTGTTTTCACAACTGCAGTTAGAAGGACTCTTGCTACTATGATGGACCCAACATTACTAAAAAGACTTTCATTTAGATTGTTATGTGCCAGTGGTTTCTTGACCTATTTAGGGTTTTTAGTGCCATATGTCTTTCTACCAGATAAGAATAAGAACGCAGGCATTTCTCCCGAACATTGTAGTCTATTTGTGAGTGTCATTGGTTTCTCAAACGCGATGGGCCGCCTGGGTTTAGGTACATTGGCTATGCTATATAATCCTGTAACTGTGTATCGAACTGCGTGTATAATAGCCGGAATAATGATAATGGCGTTTAATTTTTCAAATAACGTATATTATCAGTATGCGATATGCTTTTTTTTTGGAAGTCACATTGCTAGTTTAAGTTGCGTACGAAGTATTGTATTAGTACACTTGTTTGGATTAGAAAAGTTAACTAACGGCACTGGTATGATGTTAATGTTTCAAGGTGTAGGAAGTTTATTAGGTACACCCATAGCCGCAGTTCTTGAAGATAACTTTGGATACACAGTTTCTTTTTATGTGGCCGGGGTATTTGTTGCCATTAGTGGTATTGTTTTAATACCGGTTGAAAGATTCAATAAAAAGGAGCAAGAAGAAGAGAAACGAATCGAGCAGGCTGAGACGAAGAAAGATGCACTACCTGTTCAGAATGTATAAAAGCAGAGTCAAAGAATGAAAAAAACCGTGTTTTTCTTAGAATGGGCAGAGTAATCGAGTGCAATTAGATAAAAAGGTGGAACGAATAGTGGTCGGATTTTTTATTGAGTTTCTCGAACTCAGTGATTCGAATCAAGTATGTAGGTAGTTCATCATCATCATCATCATTTCAGCCGAAAGACGTCCGCTGCGGGACATAGACCTCCCCCAAGTGTCGCCACATTGACCGGTCCCGTGTGACTCGCATCTAGCGGATCCCTGCAGCCTTCACCAGGTCATCGGTCCACCTAGTGGGAGGCCTTCCAACGCAGCGTCTTCCAGTTCGCGGTCGCCACTCCAGAACTCTTCGGCCCCATCGGCCATCCGTTCTGCGGCGCAATGTGCTCTGCCCACTGCCACTTCACTTTGGCTATTCTTCTTGTAGGTAGTTACAGAACAACTATTTCATGAAAAAATCATTCAATGGGGTTAAATGAAATTAGAGGGTTGTGTTGATAATTTTAATGATTATAATTCTGTAACTATATACGTGTTACTTGCGCGCCTGACACTGACCTGCAAATTACAAAAAACGTAACAAAATTTGAATTTCGCGGGCTACCCTGGCGCTTCCACCTTTTTTTTATTGATCTCTAAAGAAGTATACCCTTCGTTTCACCTTTTGGGTATTTTTGGGCTAATTGCAGTCGGCTGTAGGAGTTTCCTTTATTTATACAACATTATTTTTAGTATATGCCAAACCTGAATATAGTTTGTTTAGATTATGTAACTGAAACGATTCCAATAATTTTTAAACCATGTTGTAGTGGCCAGGTAGCGAATTAATCGAATTAATGGACGATGTATGGTGCACAAAATTATGTTTATTGTCACAGTTCAACGTAGATATAAGAAAACACACCAGTACAGGCAGAAAAAACAAAATTACACAATGTGACCGTGTGCGACAGCGATGCGAGCCGGACTGTCTATCGCAGGGAGCGCGGCGCCGCGGCGCGGCGGCGTTTTTGTACCTATTTAGGGTCGCTTCCAAGGAAGCGCGGACGCCTCTTTGCTATGCCCTCCTACAATGTTATATTTTATCTCAAAAATATATAAACAAGGTTACAAGTTGGACACCGAGCGACACTAAGTACCTATCGCAATCATTTAGGTACCTACTGCCAAATTATTATTTTCAATGAGCTCAAGACGACGCTGGAGCCGCGCGCGCGTTGGCGCCGCTTGTTGACTACGTTTTTGTGCGGACAACCAGGTAACAGAACAAGCATATAACTTGTGTGATTTTTCAGGATACAGTTTTGAAATTTTGTACATAGGATTCTTTACATAAAAATACTAGAGGCGTGTTTCAGGTTTCGCAGGTTTTGTAAAAGTGCACATTATTTTTTGATTATTATATGCGTCGTATCCCTCTAATAAAAGATCTTGCATGGAGGTAGGCAGGAAGCGTCAGGGTAGCCTACGATATTCAAATTTTGAGAGATTATGTCCGAGGAAATTGTATTGACAAAAACAAGATGGCGGTATTAGTTCCGAGTCCGAGATGATTCGTAGTTGCTAGGTACTAAAGGTTGGGTCAAACCGAGCGGACTGGACTGCGGACATCGAACTTAGGCGCACTACGCGGCCACTACCACGACTTGTCAAAACTGTTCGGACGCCCGGTCGGGTCGTGCAGTCAAACTTTCTTCCTGATTCCTACCAAAAGTCACTTCTGCGTCCAAAAGTTTCGTAACTAATGACCTTATTTTTTTAATGTGTTTTTGGTTTATAACTTTCTGGGTCGGAGTTTCTGCGGTGTGGCCAAAAGACGTGGTCGTGGCAGTTAGTGCGCTAGGTCCTTTACTTACTGTAATATTCTAATATCTGCCAAGGACCGGTAGCTCCGACGCCAGGCCATTTTCCGGTTCGCTCGGTCGCACAGTCGCACCGTCAGGCCACTCGCCCAAAGAAGCATTCTGCACTATATTACCCTATTTAATTACTTTTTACAAGTGCTAACTAGATGTCAAAGTTTTCTTGCTTGCTCGTGTACTCGTTTGTCGCAGCAACAATAGCTATCATAGAGAGTGCTAGTTCAGCGAATCTTGATTGGCGGGTAGAACACCCGCTAAGACTCTCGCCAGGAACATATAGCTACGAGCTGGGTATGGGATAAATTAACAATCACCAGAACCTATAAGACCAAATATTTTTACTTTTCACAAAACACTTTTCACTCACGCACAAAATCACTGGCCACAGGGACCTAGCGCACTACGCGGCAACGACCACAACTTTTGAACGCAGAAACTCGACCCAGAAAGTTATAAACCAAGAACACAATAAAAAAATATTGTTAGTTGTTAAAATTACAGCCAAATTTGTAAAGCAAGGAGTGAATTTCTCACAAATATTAAAAGAGTACTAAAAAAGGTTCCGTTTGTGGTATGTGATAGCTGAATATGCGGTATTTCTTCCCTTAGCGTTAGATCACTATTTATGCCACACCGTGTATATCGCATTTCCGTTCGCCTGACTCCTCCCGCAACCCCGACGGCTATTAATATGCCATCCGAACATAGTCGAACATTCTCGAATCTTCTACACAGTTCCATAACGGAATATGTTAGACTCGAACGTAGAGTAATCTAGATTGTTCTCGTAAAGCATCGACGTAGCAATACATAACAGCGACTAATCGCCGGTCGCCGTCGCGCACTCACTGCCCATTCCTCACCATACCGATTTTCGACGATTGTCGGTAGACAGACACATCAAAGAAAATTACTGGTAAACACTGATCACACGTGTTGGAGCTGGTACTGGAGCCATAAGGCCCGGAATCCACCAAAGCGGAGACGAGGTGTGTCAACCGCCAATAGAATTTCGTTATTTACTCTTCTCGTGTCTGCTTAGCTTTAGTGGAAACAGTCGAGCAGAGAGGAGAGATGTCTCATATTTGTTATGGCAAGCTTCCACACAGGGAGCAGCTCACAGAGACGAAAGAGATGTGAGCGGCATGCGATGAGCGTCTGCCTTTCGTGTTACATCGCGCAAAACAAGGCATGAGTAGCCTGTACACATGTCCGCACAGCTTCGGTGAATACACCCTAGCTCCTAAGCATCTCTCCTCTCCGCTTCGCATATCTCGCACGTTTCCGCTTTGGTGGAGTCCATGCCTAAGAGTCAATTCATACAGCCGAACACACAGGCGCGGTCCCAGCCTAAGTCTTTGGGGGGTCTCAAGGGACCATAGCCAGGAATTTGGTTGGGGACTTGTTGGGGGGGGGGCGGGGGGTGTTAAACTATTATCAACAACTTTTGAAAACCGAAATTATATTAACCATCTCTGAATTTATAAACAAAACAATCAAGGGCGCCTAAGGTTTATTTCCGGGGGTGCATCTTTACCTTTCAGAAATTGTGTCAGTTTTTAAAGCTATACTGAAAAGAACGCAGAATGTCAGAGCGAGCAAAGTGAGCTTGAAAATTTAAGCACTACATCGGGTAGGTTACATTTTTTTTTGACCATTCATACAGGAGTTGTGTAGGTACCCAGACGCAAGTGCGAGGGAAGCGACCTCGAAAATCTTTTTGCACCCTTCCTCGGATAAATTAAGTTCTTTTTGTTCATTCATACAGGAATGAGTTTAGGAGGAACTTTGTCAAATTGTGGAGAATTCAAAACTACAGGATGTATTAGCGAGTTATGCGAGCTGGATTTTGTCAACTTTTGCAGAATTGAAAAAGTATAGTATTGGTGAGTGAAACGAGCGAGAAAAAATTTTGCATTCCGCCTCAGATAGGTTGATTTCTGAATAGTTGTCGGAGATTTCCCCCCAGCCTACGGCCCTGCCCCTGAGATAGTTAGATTTTTCAAGTTTTAAAATGAAGAGAACGTAAGAGCGAGCGAAGGGAGCGGGGCCTTTTTTTTGTTTAATTTAAATCAATGAGTTCAGAAACATGATCACGGTCGACCTAGGCCCACCCAGGCGGGGTGGTCATGACGCCCGGCCATGACACCCCCTCCCGGATCCACTCTTGATACTAATAGAATACAAGAGCGAGAGATGAGACCTCAAAATTGAAGCAGCCCGCCTCCGTACCCCGTATTAGGTTCTATTTGTTCAATCATACAGAGATGAGAATAAAAGTAACTCGGATGCAAAATTTTAGAATTCTGTCTCGAAAAAGTTTAGTTTCTCTTGTTGAACGATTAACAGGAAATTAGGTAATAATTTATATCCGAAAAAAGCTATTTTAAGGTCTCAATTGGGGGGGGGGGTCATGACCCCTGTGACCCCCCCCGGAGCGCGCCTGCGAAAAGACACTGTTTAAATTAAAAAAATTGTTCACACAACGAAAAACTCCTCGCGTTTAGTGGCTGCATTGAAAAGACCAAACAACAATTGTTTAAAGTAAATAGTTGTCTGAATCAAACTCAAAGCATTTATTTCAAATAGACCATTACAAGCACTTTTATATCATCAAAAACAAAAAAAAAGATGAAGCTACAGTTGAAGTCACAAAGCAAAATAACATAGAGGAATAAGCTCTAGAGTTGGCAACGCTGGAATTACCACTCTGCCAAAGTACAGACGCCAACACATCAAGCTACTACAATCTGTCAATTTTCTTTATTTTCAACTTTATCGCTAAAGCAATATGTTCAAGGATGATTGGGAAAAAACAGTTTCGGGTAACTTGATGTGCTGGCGTATGTACATTGGCTATTTCACCATAGACGCTATATAAAACTAGTTAATTCGCTGACAGATGCCATTGCGAATCGTTTTATGTCGCAAACACGTGTTCTCTAAAAATGGTTAATTGTGCAGCTTCCTGTCGTAAAAAACGATCTGCCACTTCTTCACGAACAAATTTTGCAACCTGGACAGCTCTGACGTTTCCTCATTCAAGATCTGCTACTACAAAGTTGCAAAATCTTGGTGTTTCATATCACATGTTAGCCAGCACATCAAGCTATCCCAAATCAACGAATTTTCTCAATTAAACATGAACCTTATTCTTTTGTAATTAAGTTGAAAAACTATCAAAGAACTTTGATTGGCGTAGCTTGATGTACTTGCCTCGTTACTAAATATACACGACAAAAAATTTTCGTGGTATGTTGGTAATTCAAAAGTAGTACAGGTGTTAACAGGTAGGTGATTTGATATAGGGCTGGGACAACGGAAACGAATGAATGATAAAATATAGTACATTTTGATATAATTTGGGAAATTTTGTTATTGCATTCAAGGCAGAAATAACACCTGAGTTGCAAGCGAGGGTGTTACGGAGCTGAGAACTGCAACAACAAATCCCTACGCGTGTCAAATGATGTTTTTCAATACACTTTCGAAGCAACAAAATATTAGAACAGAAAGTATTTTTGTCAGGAACTATTAGGAAATTATGATTTAATTTGCGTTTTTTCCGCGCTTTGCTTACGCCAGGTTGAAGAAGAAGCAAAGGTATGATGCCGTTAAACAGCCTAATATGAAAAATAGAAAATTTAAATATCTTTGAATTTAAAACACAAATAAATGTTAATTTGTTCATGAAAGTAAATATTTGTTTTAAATAATCATGTTAAATATGATATTCTATTTATAAACACAATTTAAATACTCAAAAAATATTTACGCCGAAAAGACGCATATCTCTTTGCCGTGATTCAAAAAAAAAACAAACACCGCCGACTACAGTCATTGAACCCATTTGGACTTATACGTATAAGTATAGTTATCTGTGGAATTTTTATTTCCCCACGTGTGCGGAAAAATAATAAAAATCCACGCATATTCAATATATTGCATGTTGGACTTAATCCTAGTGCGATAAGAACCAGTTTTCGAGAAAGTGTAATGAAAAATATTTTTCGGTTCAGTTATCAGTTACTTATTGGTATGTCGTGTGCCCTTCTATTGTTGAGATGTCCAGTCTGGCTATATGTCAAATTTATCGCGTCTGTGTCTATCTCCAGACTGGCGTAGGACTGGACTGGACTTATTTATTGACTTAAATTGCCTATGGAAACTGTATCTATGCCGCTCAAATTGCACAGAGTATAGAAGACCGTACAAGAAAGATATATTGTCTCTGTCAAGTATTTCAAGTGAACGAACACACGAGTTGCTGTCCAAAATTTCCCTGTCTTGTGTCTGGCTCCGGAGCGGAGCTCTATAGATTTTGACGTAAATTGCTTATGAAAAGTGTATATATCTCGCTCAAACTTGCACAGAGTCTAGGAGACAGCAAAAGAAAGATATATTTTCACTGTCAAGTATTTTCAAATGAACGAACGACGCGTTATGAACTAACCAAACCGGCGCCCCGCACGGCACTCGTTAATGACGTCATTTGCTATGAGCATATTCTTTCTTTTCAAATTTCATTCCTAGAAATGACTTAGGAGAGCCAAAACCTTTTGTTTGAAATTCCACTTTCAGATATTTCACAACCTTCTTTATAATTCTCCAGTTCCAGTAAGAATAATATCATCAACTTATATTAACATCCACACATCATACTGAGCAAAGTTATTAAATCTTTGGTTCCAAAATTTAGGATTTTCTCTTAATCTATACAGTCCTCGATTCAGTTTTAAAACTTTGTACTTTGTTGCTTTTATACCTTCAGGCGGTTTGATGTACACTTCAGTTTCAAGCATCCCGTTCAAAAGCGCTGTGGATATATCCAGTTGTCTTATATTCCATCCTTGTATTTGCATCATTGCATGTGCCAGGATAGTTCGAACTGAGGATATTCTTGCTGAGCATAATTTTTTCCAAAGTCAGAGTCATCTTTTAGTTGCAAACCCTTCACTTCTAATCAAGCCTTTTTTAAGTTATTTCCTTTAGTCTTAAACTAGCTTCCACCACCTACTAGCTACCTTCGTTTGCGTGAAATTATTATAAAACATTACTTCCCTTTTTGAATCGAATTTTTGTACCAATTTCAAGGGATTTTTTTTTACTCGCAACCCTCCTCACGACATCAGCTATCTGCCAGGTAAAAGTCTCATCAAAATCGATCCTGCCGTTTCGGAAATTAGCTGTTTGAATCGTATTTTGTTAACAATTTCAAGCGTTTTATTTTTTTTTAAATAAAAGTAACCTATGTTTGATCGTATAACATCAGCCATATGCCAGTAAAAGTCCCGTCAAAATCGGTGCAGCAGTTTCGGAGATTAGCCGAAACAAACAGACAAAAATTGTATAAAATGTGTTTTTGTTATAAGTGCCATATGTATATTTTTATATGCATTCAGTAACATGCTGTTATTTTGATATCATAAACAGACACATTTTATCTTATGTTGCATGACTATACCCTTTCTGTTACACCCAGTATAAAAAATATATAATTACAAAGAAAGGGCTGTACTTACTGCTGAGAATTTACAATTTTATTTGCTAGCGGAAGAAATAATGCTTTCTTATGCGTCTATAATGCAACATAAGATTATTAATTAAATGTCAAGATTAAAAGACAAGGAGGCGTTTCGAACCGACATACTTTCGAACTAATAAATTACCGAACTAATGAGCAAGCGTTGTAGGGTTTTTCGTAACAGGATTTTTCGCACAAATGTTACATCGCACCAATAAAGCATCGATGGAATAAAACATCGTACAACTGAATTATCGACACACCGTGTTCGATATAATAAAAATCGAATCATCAACTTTCTAAAACAAGTAGGGAACCCTACCGTATACCCGTGAACTCTATTTTTATACTTTTCTCTTCACAAAACATTCTAAAATAGTTTGGTGAGTATTCCCCTCCATTATCACAACGGATTCTCTTTGTTTTTGTCTTTTTCTGTTTCTATTTCCCTTACATACTTTATCAAGTTGTCTGCTGCTTCAGATTTGTTTACTAACAGCTAAGTTTGAGTAAAATGCAAGTCAGTATGGTTTGGTAATATCTGTAGCCTTCTTTTGTTGGTACTTTGGTTTTGTACAGCAACATTTGAGTGTATTAAACTCTCCTACATCTCTTGATTGCGGCTTTGTAATTGTCCGTCACATTTTCTTATTTCTTCTGTCATTAATTGTAGGAAATGGTCCTGTAGACTTTGACCGCTAGAACATTTATTTGCGATTAACTTTTTACGTAGGAAAAGCTTATTGAACACACTTCTTCTCTCGAAAACTTCTTCCAAAGACGTTAAAATTTCGGCTGCGGTTTTACATTTTTTGATGATGTTCAGGTATTGGTCAGTAACACTCTGTACAATGATTGACCGAGCTTTTGCATCACTTTCAACATTTCCTTTGATCTCCTTGTCGTATTTATCCAATATGCTTGCAAGGTTTCTTTCCTTTAGCAAAACTTTCACGCGAAATTTCCAGTTGGAGAATGTTATGTTGTCGTTCAGTTTGGGAAAATAACACGTTCCCGACAACGTCATTTTACTTTTGTCGATCAAACACGCTCTGCTGTTATTTTTTAAAGCCAGAGGCCTATGAAATTAATACCATTGTTTTGTAATTTGCGCGTCACACACTTTTATTTTTACAGAAGTAAACTAAAAAACCCGACTGAAAAAACTGAAACACTGCTTTTGAGTTGGGTTCTTTTGTTTTTTTCATCGACTTTTTTATTTCCAGCTTTTTAGTTAAGTAACGTGAAAGAATTCGTAGAAAATTTAACCTTTTTTTATTAAATAGTGTGTTTGATTAACGATTTCTGAAACTTAAAAGCATATTATATAGTCATTTCTATCGAAAACAACACGTTTATAATGTACTCCTAACTTGGGTTAGGAGTACATTGTGCATTGTACAGCCTGTGAATGGCACCCATCTTGTTGTGTGTGTTTTAGTTTTCCTGAATTAAATGCGAGAGCCTAAAAAATTAAGAAAATACACAACATTTACTATTTTTTTTCTCATTTTCTACTCTAGTGCAAAATTAACTTCCGAATGTTGCATATGTTGTATATTTAATCAAAAGTATGTGCGTCAACCTACAAAATGATATCAAAATATTGACTCTACACCAATTATTTTAAGAGTTATTGTCATTTGAACATAGCCCTGCCCCAGTACATAGACTCCACAATGTCGCAGGTACCCCGTTCTTTGCTTGTGCAGATAGATAAGGCACCAAATTTACGAGTGAGAGTGAGATGGCAGTAAGGTAAGTACATCTGCAGGTCTCTTAGATTCAAATATATTTTACCATTTCATTGAACATACCCTAGATCAGCCGAATAAAGAAACATGGAGTGTTGGGTTAGTATTTTTTATTTATTAGTACATATTTATAAACGTGTATTTGTCGATTGAAATTAGTACATAATATGTCCTTAGAGTATCGATAATCGTTAATCAAACACACTGTATACGATTTTTTCCCTTTGTTTATACGATTTGTCACTACGACTTACATACTTTTAAACATGTAAGTTGTTTATATTTTGTAATCACCTTTTTAAACCCTTCATTTTGACACTCCACTCGATGGTATTGGAAGAAAAAAAAATTTCGAACTCCACGATACCCGAAATATGTCATTTTCCTTTGTCTATTTTTTAATTTCAATGTAGCCAGTGACACACGCTTACACACTAACTTATTCAAATCCGTTCATCCGTTTAGGAGTTACGAAGGAACACAGAAACGGACATACATACTCACATACATACATGCAGGTCAAACACATAACCCCCCTTTTGGACTTCGCCGCAGTTGGGTAAAAACGAACAGAACATAACGTTGAAATAGAAAATTTTTCTATAAAAAACGGTTTAACAATAAGTAACCCCAGTGGCAAATTTTGTTCGGTGATTCGCTTCTTGTTGTGTCCATAGCTTATTCATCTATGAATAAACTACATAATTATATTAATCTATGGTTAAAAAGCAAGCAAGGGGGTGCAACCCCCTGGTGCCCGGACATTTATTGAGAAACATTTTTTTTCAAATTGAGTTGATTTAATGTTCGAGCATTCTCATAAACCACAAAACTTTTTCCGCATTTATCGACAAAAATTATTTCCAATTTCCGGATTGATTGGTTAAAGTAAATTAATGCCCTAGGTGTGAATTATGCTTTTCTTTATAAATCGACATAATATTAATTGCTTGAATGGGGAATTTTTGGTTTTCCCTAATACATACAATAAAGATATCTGAAAATATTCATACCCCGCAATAAGCTCTAGTTTGCTTTTGGGAGATCGACTAGTTTGTTGAATGAAATAAACAAACTAACGCTAATCCAAAGATTTGTTGTCGTTGGATTAAGTAATTTTTTTACTAGCAACATTTTGAGTTCATGTTCGAGCGCATTTTGTTCTGCGACCGGCCGCCATACTCAAACAAAAAGATTTGAGATGAAAAGATAAATTTATAGATATATTGGCGTTGTTGAAAGTGTTTAATTTACTAAATGAGTTCTAAATCAGATGTAAATAGAAGAGTGCTCGCCATTCAGGCGAAGAAGAAGCGGCATAAGCTCGGTAAAAAGAAAAATCGCGAGGAGGACCACGGGGCTGGTGTACAAGGAAACGGTCTGCGCAACCAGAATCAGAATCGTTTAGAACCTACACATAGTTCTTCCAATGAAACAATCGAGGAGGATGAAGACGAACAATATGCGAGCGATGACGAGGAACAGGAGGATAGCGCCGACTATTGTAAGGGTGGTTACCATCCTGTCAAAATTGGAGACTTATTCCTGAATCGGTACCACGTCACTAGAAAACTGGGATGGGGTCATTTTTCCACCGTGTGGTTGTGTTGGGATCTTGTTGACAAGCGTTTCGTTGCATTAAAAGTCGTTAAATCGGCGCCTCATTTCACGGAGACAGCTTTAGATGAAATTAAGATACTGAAAGCAGTTCGTGACAGCGATCCAGCGGATCCCAAGAGGAATAAGACCGTTCAGTTGCTTAATGACTTTAAAATAACTGGTGTGAATGGAACCCATGTATGTATGGTGTTTGAAGTTTTGGGTCACCACTTACTGAAGTTGATACTCAAGTCTAATTATAGAGGTATACCACGGGAAAATGTGAAAACAATCATATGTCAAGTACTTGAAGGCTTGGATTACCTACATACTAAATGTAAGATTATTCATACAGATATTAAGCCTGAGAATGTATTGGTTTGTGTGGATGAATCTTACATCCGCAAGCTAGCTGCTGAGGCTACTGAATTACATTCCTTAGGCTTGCGACTGCCTCATTCTTTGATTAGTACTGCACCAAAGGAATTTCAAGAACAAGTAGTCACTGCTAAAATGAGTAGAAATAAAAAGAAAAAATTAAAGAAGAAAGCAAAGCGTCAGTCTATGTTACTTAAAAAGCAAATGGAACAAATAGAAGAAATGGAAGAACAGAAAAAAGTTGTCAATAACAGTGAGTCAGCTCCCATGTCGCAAGACAATGATGACTCGCCTCCAACACCTGAGGAGGCAAGTGTGATCGAGACTACCCGCTCTGACAATGAGAGCAATGTCAATGGTTGCAATGATGACAGAGATGATAGAGCCGATGAGGAAGCTTTTGATACCGATGCTGATGCAGTGCAGGTAAGATCTAAGCAATATGGCTGTGGAGATGATGCAGGCACCCCTATGTCTGAAGGGGAAATGACTGATACTCCACCTTCTTTCAACTCTCAGTCAACTAAAGGTAAATCTCTTGATAAGAAATTTGATCCAGCTTTTGATATCTGTGACTTAGAAGTAAAGATTGCAGATCTAGGTAATGCATGTTGGGTGCACAGACATTTTACTGAAGATATACAAACTAGACAGTACAGGTCTCTAGAAGTGTTGCTGAGTGCTGGCTATGGCACTTCAGCTGACATATGGAGCACTGCATGTATGGCTTTTGAGTTGGCCACAGGGGACTATTTATTTGAGCCTCATTCAGGTGATGGCTACAGCCGTGATGAAGATCACCTTGCTCACATTATAGAACTTCTAGGTGATATTCCAAAAAGAATTGCAGCCTCAGGAAAATATTCAAAAGTATTCTTTAATAAAAAGGGTGAGTTGAGGAACATAACTGGCTTGAAACCATGGGGCTTAGTATCCGTGCTAACTGAGAAGTATGAGTGGAGTCAGAAGGATGCAGAAGATTTTGCTGATTTCTTAAAGCCTATGCTCGACTTTGATCCAAATCGGCGTGCCACTGCCTATGAGTGCCTTCAGCACCCATGGTTAAAACTGCTTGAACCTGAACAAAACGAGTCTGACAAATAATATTATATTGCTCTCTGAAATGAATGATCATACATTCATGAAATCAGTAGTGTCAACAAACTAAAGTATTTCAGTCTTATACATTTTTAATAAAGTTTATTTATGGATTTCTTTGTGAATAATTTACTTTGTATCTAGATTGTTTTGTTAGCAATCCTGAATTGTTTGAAAATAGAAATTGTGTATGACTACTTAATTGGAGACATGTTGCTGGACTTCATAAACACAATCTGCAAAGGAACAGCAGCAAAGTATATAATACATCAGCTGCTCAGCATAAAGTTATTATTTGAACGTAATGTATAGCAATTGGCATTATATTAAACATCTCAAATTACCCAAACTGTACAGATAACTTTAGGAAAAATTGTGATGTATGACATGTAGACAATATAGGTTTTGTCACATTAATCTTTTAGAAATTTAGTTGACATAATGACATAGCTCTGCACTTAATACAACATCCTAGAAGGTGAGGAACCTAATGTAAAGGAGTTGTCATGCATGCATATAGTAGCCATTCAGGAAGTAGAATGTTCACATATTTTAAGTTTGTGTTTTATCACTATCACAATAAAAATCTCATTATGTAAACTTAGGAGTAAGACAGTATTTGTAATGCCACACCTCCGAGACTGCCTTTTTATATTTCGATGAGTCATCAAAATCTAACAATGGCTTTCCATTAAGCTATTCGGAGACGGTATAAGACAGTGTCCTCTAAACCAGCTGATAGTAATAATATAATTTATCATAGATCCCAATTTACATGACCATAATTTGTATTAATTATATCTGCAAAAATTTACATGAATAAAATGTCCAAACGAGCTTGTTACTATGTTTATTTTTTGTTTTTATTTTTGTTAAATTTCTTCTCTTCCTACTAATCCTCTATAGTTACATAAAGGAAACTTAGAAATGAATGATTTTTCGCATCACGAATATTTAATTGTTTAAATTTATTTGTGGAATATTTACATGATGGCGTAAGTAAGTAGGTACCCCAATGTAGTAAAGGAGGGGCCGGAAATATTATTGTAAGGATTGCTGGCTGCTCCCGCAAAACTCATTGTGTCTAGAGGCGCAGTATTGTGACGCGAGAGTGAGATACCCGTTACGGTAACGCGCAGTGCGCACGCACTCTAATGCTATAGGTAGGTATAATAACAGGTATGTAGGTATGTACATTGTGTTGAATAACAATGTTATCCACTCCTTTATTTGCCACAAGTTAGACCTAGATACGTCTTGATTGATCTATGTGTGCAGGTCCGTTGTAGTGCGAATATGCCATACATACAGGTATCATCCAGACCATGAATGTATGACAATGCTGTTATACCTACCTACATAAAACAGTGGTGTCCTAACTATCAAACAATAACCCTAAATAAATAGGTACATCTTCATATACCTGTTTAATAACTAATTGTGGTTTTTACAAACCTTCTCCGATTAAGTAACACGGCATACCTTTAGAAAAATGTGGATTTGTTAATGGAAACGCAAGCTTTCCATTACACTCTTGAGTTTAATAGAAAGCTTGCGTTTTAACAGGTACTATTAACTCAAAAATATTGTAATACTTACCTTTTACCTATAGGTAGTTTATTGAACATTATAACCAACAACAAATAACATAATCTAACTAGAAGTGAAATTCTGGAGCGAACAGCGGTTAGCAATCGGTTAGGGATCTAAGTTCCTAATATTTACGGCGTCGTTAACTAAGTATAAATAAAATAACTGATAATTTCTAAGGTGTCATTGTACACACGGCGGCACATCAAGCTATACATTTCCAGTATAACATGGCCTCGCTTTTTATAGATTTCCCGTACAATGAGAGATCCGCATAAACTGGTTTTTACAGCTTGATTGGCCGTCATACACGGCAGCACATGAAGCTGTACATTTCCAGTATAACTTGGACTCGTTTTGTATAGGTTTTCTATACAATGAGAGATTGGCCGTCTTGCGAAAAATATCCCCCATACATATTCTGTTGCTATTTGTTGTAGGTACACACAGATCCATTAAAGGTTATCCCCCCCCCCCAAAGACCAAATCCGTGATAGGCCCAAGTTAGTTTTTCAATCAATCAATCAATCATTTATTTTGTTAGGTAACAAAAAAAAACGATTTCAAACATAGGTATGGTTACAGATAGTATAGTGTCTAAAAATATGTTCACTATGTTTTTCCAATATAAGGTCTTACTATTCATACACGATATATTTTCAGAGAATCGTCTAACGGCTATAAGAAAGCCATTTCAAGGGTTTTTTTTATCTGGACTTGACCCACAAAATAAATACTGGCTCCTTATTTTTGAACATACATTACGCTAGTTTACTACGTTTATTTACCTACTGTCATTGTTAGAAGATGGGAGTAAAGGTTTTAAGCAAAAGGTCTCAAAAAGAATTTGAATTATAATAATTTCGTAAAAACAAAACTATTAGATAATTTTTTTTTCGTTACTTTTATAATATTTCGTGTATGAAAAGATATACCTACCTTATACATATATGGCGTACAAAATGTAATTTGCAAAAACATTATTATGATTAATGTATTGTTTTAGTGAATAAAATAAGTTTAAGCTAGTATTTATTTTTTTA
The DNA here is from genome assembly GCA_905163415.1 of Noctua fimbriata. Lineage (NCBI taxonomy): Eukaryota > Metazoa > Arthropoda > Insecta > Lepidoptera > Noctuidae > Noctua > Noctua fimbriata. The sequence continues at coordinate 11,236,796 of LR990941.1, read as the reverse complement.
AAGTCTGCTTTTAATATTTTTTTTTTTCAAGAAGTTAATACTTTTATTATTGCGTATAACGACAAGCAAAGTAGATTGATAATTCTTTGAATTATTAACTACCTAAAAGGCTTAGTAGTCGGTAATCAAAGAATAACCAATGATTCGATGGTGCGAATCTCGTCCGAGCATATAAAAACATTTTTTTTCATTTTTTATTCTTAAGGATAAATTGTATGTTTGAATTGCAAAGTTATTGTAGCAAAGTTAATTTTAATACAACTGGGGTAATTGTCGTTTCAAGTGAACGTTGTAGTTACGACTTGAGGGTATGGATTAATTTTATAAAGGAAAAAAGTAAGTAAAATTATATAACTTCTATCGAGTATCGATTACAAAGAGACCTAAAGATAAAGTGACTCGGACGATAGTAGATTTCATCGAAATTCATATGGGCTCGCAGGCTAGTTCGTCAAACTGCCGGTATGAGTATGACGACGTTCGGTGGTGCGATGGTTCAAACCCTAGTAGAAATAATGAACTCTTTCTGAAGTATTCTTGAGTTTATTCGTAACGGATTCAATGTTGTAGCAGTATAACATTTTAAAACTTGAGGGGTTGTGTGTACTACAAAACCGAACTAAAACAAATTCGACCCGTTTTTTTTTTTTTTTTTAGGATGGGATTTCATAAAATGACCCCCCGCTCTGGGCGGAGCGGAAGGGGGAGTAAAACCCATCCATGTTCCTTCTTTGCCCTTTGTGTTCCAGGACCGCGGTATCTCTTTCGAACAGTCCCGCAGCCCTGGCAGGCATCGGCCCGGGACCCCTACGTGGTTGCTGCCATCTCTTTGAGGCGCGCGTGGAACACGAACGCGCCGACGACTCGGCCTGTCGTCATAAGACGGCCGGACGGCGAGCTAGCCCATAACTCGCCGTCCACAGGCCCGCGCCTACGGTAACCGGGGGCCACCACGTGACCCCCGACGCCCAGGGCGTCTCCCGCGGCGGCTGGGACGTGAGGCTCTTTCTCTCTCACGTTCCGCCACCTCCTTCACTAGCATGACTGCTTCGCAGAAGGAGGTGACGGTTTCCCATTCCCTCTCGCTCCGTACCATGGCTTGAACCAGGGCCGGGCGCGAGAGGTCGCCGCGGCCAATCGCCTCTACGAGGACAAGCGGGGCAGGCCTCCACAGTGTGCTGCACCGTGTCCTCCGGACGATCCTCGCAATGGAAACACCCGGGCGTTTCCTCCCGCCCGATTCGGTGCAGGAACCTCCCGAAATAACCGTGTCCGGTGAGGACCTGCATCAGGCGGAAGGTGAGGGCGCCGTGGCGCCTCTCTAGCCACTCCTCAAAGAGGGGACTTATCGCCACTATGGTGGCGTGCCCTAAATTCGACCCGTGCCGACGACATTCAGCAAAAGGACTTGGAACAGACAGATTATAGCACGATGAGGTAAATACAAGAGAAATAACAACAACGTGTCAAACAATATTGATAGGTACACAAACTACTCCTCAGGCAGTGATAATTTTACATATGACTCAGGTTGGCTGGACAAATCTTCAAAATAGCTTGCATTTAACTAGGTCAATAGGTCACTTTATGTGACGGCTAAACACCCTTATTTCAGAATTTGTGACGCTACAGAATCTTAGATAATCGATCGAAAACGTGTCCAGCCATCTTGAAAAACCACTTTTCGCTGGTCTCTCAATCTCGGTAACGGAAGTGATTTTGACGACTTTTTGCATATCAACGGGCGTCACATAAATTTGTGACGGGCACCGAGCTAAAAGTTTTGTGATAAGTACAGTGGTTGAAAATAGAAGTGGTAGAAAAATGCAAAAATCTGTGTCCAGCCATCTTGAATTTACGAATAAAACTTATGGCTGGCACTTCCGAATCTCAATAACGGGGGCGTTTTCGAATATGGTTCCTTTACTAATACTTGGTGACGCAATGTGTGACAGTAATAACGTTTGATTTATGGCGTCACATGTAAGGGTTTACGAGAAATCATTAAAAACTTAATGTTCAGCCAACCTGAGTTCAAGCTGGCTGGACACATGTATCTCCGCTGCCTGATGATCTACGACCTTCAAAATGTGTTCAAAATTTTGTGACGGGGACGATAATGATAACCTGAATTTGTGACGGAGAAACTTTGCGTAGTTTCAAAGATATTGATCATTTAAATTTTCCCATACAAACACTGCAGTAGGGTGACCAATATTGTAGGTTTTATGTAGGACTAAGTATATTTTAAGGTGTTTTCTTTAATGGACGAAAATCCATGTATTAGTGATACTAATACGAACAACTGTAGATATTTAAATCAATAGAATACAAAACTGTGGAAGTGAGGAAGGGGGGGGGGGGGGGTGCAATTTTTTTATTGTTATTGATTATTTACTTTTACGTATTATCTACTCTTTTTAGTAGATAAGTATTGGTGTTTTTCATGGTAAGTACATAGGTAGATATTGTGTCAGGATAACTAATGCTCTAAGCTATTTAAATAAAAAAGTAATGTAAATAAAATCACATTTATTTATTTGTACTTATAGAGCGTTTCAAATTACGAAAATGACGACGATCAACTCCATTTGCACTTCAGTAACCCCCGCTTTGTACCAAAGCGTTGTTTTTACCGCCGCTCTAAGTGTTTGAAGTTAAACGTCGGAGGACAAAATAACAGAACGGAATGGCTTCCATGATAGATAGCTGATGTTGGTGTCGCCATCTATTGCTTAAAGTTGGCACTACTAGGACAACTGGTCAAATCTTAAGTCTTATTTAGGTTGTTTTACCGCAGATTAATTAATAGTTGTCTTACTCTGATTAGTGATAACACTTCGAAAAGTACAACTACGCCGACTGTCGAGTTTAGTTCTCATTTTCAGTTACCTAAGATAATTAACTAAACGCGAAATATAATTGGGCTCTCTTTTGCAGCGCTGGTAGTCAATTATTATTTTGAATTAACACATACTTACGCTTTTTACTGCAGGAAAATCAAATACAAAGCAGGCGTGGCTGCTACCGGCCGATTAGTCGATTAAAAAGAAATCCTTTATTTATGTAAAAATTATGGTCACCTCACAATATTAATGGATGTTTGTATGGGAAAATTTTAATGATCAATATCTTTGAAACTACGCAAAGTTTCTCCGTCACAAATTCAGGTTATCATTATCGTCCCCGTCACAAAATTTTGAACACATTTTGAAGGTCGTAGGTCATCAGGCAGCGGAGATACATGTGTCCAGCCAGCTTGAACTCAGGCTGGCTGGACATTAAGTTTTTATTGATTTCTCGTAAACCCTTACATGTGACGCCATAAATCAAACGTTATTACTGTCACACATTGCGTCACCAAGTATTAGTAAAGGAACCATATTCGAAAACGCCCCCGTTATTGAGATTCGGAAGTGCCAGCCATAAGTTTTATACGTAAATTCAAGATGGCTGGACACAGATTTTTGCATTTTTCTACTAAACCACTGTACTTATCACAAAACTTTTAGCTCGGTGCCCGTCACAAATTTATGTGACGCCCGTTGATATGCAAAAAGTCGTCAAAATCACTTCCGTTACCGAGATTGAGAGACCAGCGAAAAGTGGTTTTTCAAGATGGCTGGACACGTTTTCGATCGATTATCTAAGATTCTGTAGCGTCACAAATTCTGAAATAAGGGTGTTTAGCCGTCACATAAAGTGACCTATTGACCTAGTTAAATGCAAGCTATTTTGAAGATTTGTCCAGCCAACCTGAGTCACATAATTTTACACCTACAACCCATGCGAGATCAGTTAGGCACTTGGCACCACTTGTCTCTTGTCTCAATATTACAATACTGTTATAAGAAAATGAGGTTTTGCTTAGTATTACGAAGAAATGAGGTTTTACGTGGCACATGTTAGTTCTATGGCAAGGAGTGAAAACTTAAAAATAATCTCTGGTCGCGAGAGACTGGTTGAGAATTTCGCTCGAAGGGCTGTAAGATTTATATTTTCCTATTTTATGAACTTAATCGGCTTTATCGAGCCGTCTGAGAGCCTTCCATCTGGGCATGCTTTACCGTGGCCGACTTAAAAATCTCTGAATAGACAAGTTAACATAGTTTTTACGAATGTCCCTACGTTCCACATCATTTTCAGGTTTAATAATTTTAAATATACGGGATTTTTCAGTGTCTGCTAATTGTAACGATAAAGGCCAGTTCTCTTTGCATATAGTATATACGCCAACAGGGGCCATCATCTGGTTCCGCAGATAATTTAGTCTTTCTACTTTACGCATCAACGTGCGACATCTGAACACCAGGACGATATTCAATATCAAACGTGAACTCACTTATTTTAGCCACTACCTTGCTATTCGCTAAACGAGATCCCTTTTAGTTAGGGAAGTGCGGAGAGCAGCACAGTCGGTATAAACCATTAGAAATATTGTAAGAACCCTTTTGAATCAGCAGAAGGGACTGAGCTTTTGTAAAATATCAGTGTACAGAATTGCCGTTTATCACTGTTTTGAAGGATAGCTCCCTTCAAAACAATGATAAACGGCAATTCTGTAAAATTCTGACCAATTATGAGTGATGCCTGCATGTGAACTTCATCTACAATTATTACCTCAGTATCAGATTAAATTTCGTGGATCCTAACAAATGCATTAGTCTTGTACAGATGTACAACTGACGATTGACCAAAACCCTAAATAATCGATACGTTATTAAAGTTTTTACTAAATTAATTAATTCTGCATTGGTCTTACGCAAGAGTATACACTCACTATCAAAATCAATAAATGCCTCCAAAGGCTTATCCTTGATAACAAAGGTTTTAAATTATTTGGAGTTGCACGTTCACGTATTTTATTATTAAGCTGCGGTTGAGGTCTCTGAGATGCAAGAAAGTTAAGTAAATCTTCGGGTTCCGAACTATTCTGAGCTTGCGCCCCATTCCTAATAGAACGGTTGCTTATACCGTATACGATACAATCAACAGCTTTTTTACCGGTAATTTCACATATATTTAATAATCCTAATTTATCGTAAAAAAATTCACGAAGATTTTCATCACCACGTGAAATACGATTTAACATGTCTTCTAACAGACGTCCGTAATTTTCTGCACTAGGGAAAGCCTTTTTTTGTTTAACCTGCCACTCATCCCAATTGTAGACAACCGTTAGCAATGATGCAAACCATCGCTTTGCAAGACCAGCTAATTTTTTAATTGGCCTTTCGCAACCAGCTTTCGATACTACGATAGAACTCAAACTTTCTATTCGACGGATCAAACTCGGGAATAACATTATGAAGATTGTTGTTATTCCAGGAGTTCCTGGGAGGGTCTCTTGTAACGTTTAACTAGGTTGAGGATATCTTTAGCAGAAAACTCGTTTGCACGGTAACGTATCTTTCTTGGAACAGCCTGTTCACTTGAACTAGATGACGACGGGCTTCTCCACCTAGCCTTCATCAGACTTGGAACTAATTATTTTTGCTAATGTAAGTGGACGTCCCACGAACGAGGCCAAATACTGGACCCAAAAAATATAATCAAATCGTACCATCGACACAAAAGAAGAAGAGGACTTTCCGTGATAAAAACAAACATCATCAGTTCTCTCTGCATCGAGTATAATTTGGTTTTTAAAACGATATTAGGGAAATATCATAATAATAACTGCAGTTTTAAGCCATACAGTAAGGCACTGTGTAGTGTTTTTTTTTATTAGAGATCGGAAATTCGATAGAATATTAAATATTTCTAATGTAAGTAGGTTATTAGTAAAAAAAATGTGGAAAATGTAACACCTGTGTACAAAAATCGCTATTCAAAACATGATGCCTACTTAGCAATATAATGGAATACTTACTAATAGTACTTTATTTATGATAATAATTAATTGTAAAAAAAGACACCAAAATAAGCTACCTATACCTAATCATATTCTATAACCTATCAAAAATACTTTCTTTGGCTCACAGACTCTGACGCAATTTCTATAGACGCGTTATTGCCCGTTGAAAAAATCTCTGACACTACGAGTTTTTTTCCATTGAGGCAAGATTGAGGCAGCAACTGACAGTTCACCGTTTATGAATGTGGTCCTGTGGACCATACAATTTCTAATCTATGGCACACCCCAAATGCGTACCTTACCTTACCATAAACCTATCTGATCTGGTGGCTAAAACTGGAACTAACAAAATCACTATGAAGAATGACAGGTCTAACTCATTTTGCTCAGATATGTAATGATTAAGTATTATGTTCAAAAGAAAACACTAGAAACAGCGTAATCTGTGACAAATTACGGGTTCGTCTGCCTCCAAAATTGCGGCACGGCGTTGCCGACGGTGTGATAGCTGGTATGAAAGGATATTTCACAACAGTAAAATTTTGTCAATTAAGAAAAAAGCAGTTATAGAAATTAATAGTCATACGGCATACCGACAGATATAAACTTAAGACGTAGCAAACGCGTGAGTTATGTCTCTGTAGAACAGGCGTCAGATTTCTTAGAATACCACGATTTCAATATCCATTTTATAATGTTTGTTTAATTTTAAACATGCACAAACATGTCACGATGCCACAAGTCACTGGTGCAAAATGGCGTTGGATTTCTGTACCCCCCGCCCCGCGCCGGCCACCGCGGTCGCCCGCCAAACGATTGCGCCGAGGCCGCGGGTGTCAGCGGCCCGCGCGGTTCTACTAGTTGCCCGCCGGTGCAGCGGGAACCGCAAACAACCGCGCACACCGCGGGCGTAAAACGCGTCGTGAGTTTTGCTTGAATTTTTTACATATATATCTGCATTCTACAGAAGCTGCGGGCCCGCAACCGCGGCGGACGCGGGTGAAAATCGCTCCGTGAGTTCTTAGCCTAAGTGTCCCACTGCTGGGTAAAGCCTCTTCTCATACAGAGAAGGCACAAGCATTGAACACAACGCTTGTTCAAGGTGGGTTGGTGAATTTAGAATTATATTAATTACTAGCGACCCGCCCCGGCTTCGCACGGGTGCAATATACATATAAACCTTTCTCTTGAATCACTCTATCTATTGCTAAAAGCTCCCTTAAAGTCCGTTGCGTAGTTTAAAAGATCTAAGCGTACAGACAGCGCCAGCGTCTTTGTTTTATACTATGTAAAGAAAGATAAGTTCAGGTTTCCTCACGACATGACGTTTTCCTCCACCGATGTGTGTGATGTCCAAGATAAACTCAGTAATAATGGTCACATTGGTACTTGCCAGGATTTGAAACCATAACCTCGTGCATGAGAGGCGAGGCGATGGCCCAGGAGTTACTTCCTCGCCTCTCGTATGATAGATTACTTAAAAGTAAACATCTTAAGTTTTAGTTTGCACTTGATTTTGGGCTGGTAGCGTAGAAAAGAAATAAAAGGCGTACTTGTGCACATCTTTTCAAAACCTACTTTGACTATGATCAGGGTCTGTCACTTTCTTTGGTAAATATCAACCCATATAGTACTTTCTAATTCCACGGTTCACCACACCAATTTCACAATCGCTTCTCTAAACGAAACTAGATGGCGCTGATTTAAAAAGTTGCGTAATTAATCAATTTCGGAAATAAATCTTGTTTCGAGCCGTAGCTATATTTCACTATTTACTAGGGTACTGGTTATTGTAATCTTGTATCTAATTTAGTCCGTCAATACTTATCATATCGTACCGTGACAGCCGTGATTGTTGGACCAAGTTTATATGTCTGTCTCGTTTACTCGTATAGTAGACCTAATAAGTGTGTCTTTGTCTGATTGTTATTTAGTGACCTACAGCTATTACTATATCTAAACTGTCTACGTTTCGAGCAGAAGCGATTTAGGACTCCCTTTTTTTAAAGTGATTAAGGATTTGCATTTCTGTTATTCATGGCTGCAGTACAGAGGAAAGTTGCTTGACTAAGCTGATATTTGGTAACTTTATTTTTTCCGTTACAGATTACATATTGAAGAAAATAGTAATTATGGTCGATGCCGTTTGTTTCTATAACTACTGACGAATCCTGTCTAGATTAGGCCGAATATTTTCTACATCGAATTTCAACAGGTAGGTACAGGTAGCACTGGTAGCAGTACTTAATCCAGTACATTTTAACATACCAACGAAGTTGCGATTGACGGGACAACGCAAAACCAAATCGTAATCCACTTTCAATAGATAACTGGCTGATAACGGTGCAAGCGTAGTGTGTCCAAGTGGACAATATGTAAAAAAAAGAAGAGTTCTTATCAAAATAGAACAAAGGTCGCCAACGCTGCTATGATTGCTATGGTAGGTATGTTAAATATCTAAATGCAAACTAGCCGATTTCGAGTTCGGACGCTGTTGTTGTCGCCGCAAGTTCACAGGGTCAGGAAATTGACAGTGTTTGGCGGCTTAATGGACATTAGCACGCATGCGCAGCAATGGCGGGCGACCTTCCCGCGTCCTTACCGCCAGTCGACGGCTCACGCCGCGCGGCCACACATGTAAACACCGGGTAACAATAATAAACCGATCCGCTTTCACTTTCATCCGAGTCATCGCGATTCTCTCCCGTCACAACTAAGTATCCTACCTAGACTGAACGTGAAGTGATATGGTGATGTGACCTCGGGTTTACTGAATAGTGGCATTATTACAACGCCGCCGGCGTGAAATCAGGTTGGTTGAATGTTGATAAATATATGGCACGCATTAAAAATCCTGTTAGGACAATATTAGTAATTAATATAATCTATTGATACTAAGAGTGTCGTTCATTCATTGCTAACTAATCAAGATGAGCCAACCATCGACGGAAATGATAGTAAAACATTTGAGGTCATGACCTTGAACTCTTGGCATAGGTCATGTAAACAAAAGTTCTGGCGGAGTCACCAACTCGCCTAGTGGGGACTAATACTGAACCGAACCTTTCAACGAGAAGTCACTAGCTAAGTAGCTTCGTACATAAGTGCGTAGGTACAGTTTACCTAGGTACTACCTATTAGCTTTTATTCGTTATTTATTTCCAATACGTTTCAATAAAGAAATTTTATTAAAAGATAAAAAATAGTTTATTGTCACAAAGAAACATACATTGTTTAACATTATGCTAATTAACGCTGCAGAAGTCTGTATACAGATATTGTGAGCCCTGCCTCTCAAACTAGGATAACCTGTATATTAAGAGACAGTGTTCAGCTGTAAGGTTTCTTAAAAATAGGGATTATACAACTGCGGACTGTGCCATCTTATAATACGTTTTAACAATCATATTACTTTTAAACATAAACATTATATTTTAAGGAAAAGGAAAAATAGTTTAAAAAATAGTATAAAAATAACAATTTAATACTCTAAATGTATGTGAATGAGTGAATCTGTGTGAGCATGTGTTTGTGATGTATGTATGTGTGGTGAGTTTTTGTATGGGAGTAGTGAGTGTGAGGTGTTCAGTTTGCGTGTAGTCTTGTTGAAGTAGCCATTCCATCACCTTAGCTTTCATTTTAACTTATTGCAATCCAGTATATTTAATTATTTATGAATTAATGTGAAGTATTGGTGTTTGGCAAAATCAGTTTTGTGTCATGTACCTGGGGGAATATTGGTTCGTTTGGTGGGATCAGACGGTGGAACAGTGGAGTGTCTTCTGAGAATGGATTGCAACACCAAGAGCTGTCGAACTGTTAGTACCTTACAATTTGAGTAGAATTAAGTTGTTGGATAACGATAAGGTTTCCGTAGCATCACTTTCAGTATTGCTCTCTAAGCTCTCTCTCCTCTAAGAAAAGTAGTTTTAGCCGCACCACCCCATACATTGATGTACTACCCAAGAACGGACTGACACGGGGCATAGAAAACCATTTTTAAAGGATTTGCGGAAGCTCTAAGTGATTTAAAGATATGTATCAGTCGCAGCGTTCTCGAGGTTAGGGCACCAATGTGTTTATTCCAGCGTAACCGGCGTAATCTATTTGAGCACCCAGGTATTTGACGTGATCTGTACGCGTGAGTGTTGGACATTGGCATGAAGACGACAGTTGTGAGCAAGTGTGCGCTATTATCGAAAAGGTGTGGTCCGGTGCGGTGTTCTGACGGATGGCGAAAGGAATATATGATGTCTTGTTGCAGTTGAGGCTAAGGAGGTTTAAGTTGAGCCATTTTATTATTTCACGTAGTGCCTATTCCGCGTTACTTTTAACACTATCCCATGTTGATCCGTCAACTGTAACCACGGTGTCATCGGCATACACAAAGATCTTCGAGTTGGGGAGGGACATTCTGCATAAGTCATTTACATATATTTGAAATAAAATAGGACCCAAAATGCTACCTTGGGGTACTCCGTAAGATAAGGTTTCATCATCACTGAAGTGATTATCAATTTTGGTTCTTTGGGTACAGACAATCTTGGAAGATTTGCAGTGCTATTCCTCTAACACCGAGTCGCTCTAATTTGGCAATAAGTATGGGAACAGAAACTGTGTCGAATGCCTTCGAAAGATCTAGGAATATTCCTAGACATTAGGCTTTCCTGTCGAGATTCCCGGCAACCGATTGCGTCAAATCAAGTACTGCATCTTCAGTTGAGACACCGGAACGGAAGCCATACTGATTATCTGCTATGATATTCTATCTATCCAAGAAGTTCTTAAGCCGGTTACTAAGAATCCTTTCCACAACCTTGGAAAGAGCAGTCAAAACCGAAATGGGTTTATAGTTGTTGACACAGCTTCTGCTCCCACTCTTGTGGATTGGGTGCACAATTGCGTTTTTAATTGCGTCCGGGAAAGCACCTGCCTGCGGAGACAGCTATAAAAGATGAACGTCAAAGGTTTTATTAGTGTCAGACGGCTCATTTTTAACATCGTGCTAAAAATGAGCCGTCTGACACTATATACCATCCCAACCCAGCGCACAGTCATTACGTAGCTGCAAAACAAGAGACTCCACCTCAGATTCGTCTATATCTAGCAGCACGAGGGAGTTAGCGGGAGATAGTGGGGTATTATCACCGATATTCAGAACCTGACTGCTAATATTAGCGGGACACTGAACCTGTGATAGAATTTTATCCGCTAAGTTTTCCCTACATTACTGAAGAAATTACCACCTTCATTTATAGGATGCTTTAGGACTGTCACATATTTTCAGTAATTTCACAGGACTGGTTTTTATTTTAGCTTTGTTTGTAACAGTTATAATAGTGTTCCAAAGGGCTTTGGGATTATTTTTTGTTTTCTCTAATTCATTCCTTTCGTGGGCAATTCTTAGTTTTCTAAGCAGGACATTGCAAAAATTGCGGTACCGTGTACAAGCTTTTTTAAGAATTTAATTACCTGGTTCTTTATAAGATCGGATATGCATTTTGTCTCGATTTTGGGTACACCTCAATAGGCCTGGGGTTATCCAGGGTTTAATGGTCCTTTTATTACTTGGAATCTTGACATACTTGGTGTGTATATCAATTACCGGTGTTAACAAAGTTATAAAAGTTATCCATCATTGTGTTTGGGTCGTCCAATTGATAAATAGCCGTAAAATTGAGGTTTTCTAGCTATAGTTTAATTGCCTCATAATTTACTGAAGTAGAATATTGACATGTTTTACGAGTGGGACTTGCGCTGGCGATGGTAAGGACAAGAGGTTTATAGTCTATGATGTGTGATTCAAGAACTAGTGTGGAAATAGGCAAGCTAGATTTTATGAACGCGTGGTCAAGACAATTTTAGTAGGCCTGGTACCACCAGAAGGTGGGATGGTAGCAGGCCATGCGATGAATTAAGTATGAGGTAATCGAAACTTCGATCATTTCTACTGCTCATGCTAATATCAATATTCAAGTCACCAATTAGAGCAATGTTCTGCCAAGTGGAAAGATTGTTATTTATTTGCCTAAGGAGTTACAATTACGACATATGTTCATGTGTGAGCACAAACATACATTGTATACAAAACTTATGTATGTACCTTATTCTTTAAAAAAATAATGTTTGATATGCTTTTAACCCAGGCCCAGACAAACCAAATATAAATTATTGTTGTTGTTATAAAATATTGGCATCGAGTATCAGTTGTTACTGGATCACAAAATGGCCCTATTTAATTCAAGTGTTTTTCTTCATGTTCCCTACACCCATTTTTAGGGTTTCAGTAGCCGTATGGCAAAAAACGGAACCCTTATAGATTCGTCATGTCTGTCTCTCTGTCCGTCCGTCCGTGTGTCACAGCCACTTTATTCCGAAACTATTAGGACTACCTACGCAGATGTATTCTGTGAACCGTTTTACTATTTGTATACAAAAATAAAAGATAGGGGAGGCTCCCCCACACATGGAACAGAAACAAAAATAAAAAAAAACATCAAACCAATACGTGCAGGATGTCTTTTTAGGTCTTTAAAAATGATATTGAGGTTCTTAAAACCATTTTTTCTCAAAGCCAATCGTTTGAGGAAAATTCTGAAAAAATGTAGGATTGTAGAACGTAAAAAAACTTTCAGCGAAAATTGGTTTGAATAAGAGTTGATGTTTAGTTTTTGAGATATGGGACTTTTCATCAAACTGCAGCAGTAACTTTGTTCTTCATGAACACACTATGAAAAAGAAATTTAGTTTTGCTGTTGAATGTAATACAATACAACATATGAATGAGCCTTCAAAATATTTTTATTGAATTGTTTTGTGCTACGGAACACTCTGTGCGTGTGAGTATGACTCGCACTTGGCCGGTTTTTATTAAAATTGATTAGGTACATCAAATAGGTATTTCAGCCCTCAGCCAAGTTTTCACTGTATGACTATGACAAGTGCATCTGATGTTAGTTTGGTTCAATTTAGGTCTGCATTGAGAGGTCAGACATCAATTTTCAATGGCGGTATAATCATGTCCCTCACATTATAAAAGAGTGATAAAATTATAGAAAGAATTAAGACGAAACAACGGAGGTCAAGTAGGGTCTGATCATAAATAACACTTTAAAGGGACAGGATTGCTTTTTAACCAACAATGTGGCCAGCAGTGTGGGCAATGGACTCCACACTGGCCGAGCGCCAATTTAATGGCAATAAATTGATATTGTGGCGTGGCATATCTTTGAAACGGGGCTATAGGCGCACTGTGATTTTCTATTGTTATTTTCGTCTTTTTACCGGTAACTTATACTGATAAAGAAGGAACAAATGGCATAGCCTTTCAGGAGCCTGCACAATGTACGTACCTGCGTATAAACCGTAATCACTACATAGTATAAAACAAAGTCGCTTTCTCTGTCCCTATGTCCCTTTGTATGCTTAAATCTTTGAAACTACGCAACGGATTTTGATGCGGTTTTTTTTAATAGATAGAGTGATTCAAGAGGAAGGTTTATATGTATATATTGCACCTGTGCGAAGCCGGGGCGGGTCGCTAGTATAATATAATCGTCTGAAACCAGTGAAAAGGGTTTTTTGACATTGAACAAGTTATCATCAAAAACAATATTATGTAGCCATGAAGTAGGTGGTTTTACTTTCAATCCTTGAGGTCAAAGACGAAGTTGTGATGTCAATTGCTGCTTTTCATATAAATAACCTCTACAGCCGCTAGCTGTAGTCAAATCTTTGCCCATATCGAGACCTTACGATTTGTTCTGCTACGAAATCTTTTACTCAGAATGTCAATTTAGATTTAAAGACGTCAGTCTATGCTCGTTACATCAATTCTTTACGATGTGCCATAAAAACAATATGAGATTTATTTTCCTACAAAAAAAGAAAATTTAATTTGTTCAAGCAACGTGCGGGTATATGAGAGTGTTGACCTGTCTGGCGAAGGTTTAGTAAATCTTTATGTTCAATCATTTAATTAATCTGTCTAGCAACAATCTACCTATCTACGTATCTGTTCTTCAGTTAATTTTATGTTCTAATCTATGTTTGTCTATGTATTTGAGGATCATCTGAATGATGAATGCGGACACAATTGTTTTAAGGTTTGGATATAAACATCAAATTGACGAACTTTCCTTCCCTTTTTCCAATTTTACCAGCCACTAATGCGATAAAAAAGTAATATCATCAAGCTGGTTTATATATATCAACTAGGAAAAGTTATTCTAATTAAATTTTTCCGACTTTAATATTTACTTCAAATGATAACTCAAGTATCAGGTAATTACCTTGCTATTTTCCAGGGCATGGATCAATTGTCATCGCCTAATCGGCAAATATACAAGGTGTAAACGGACCCTTCACGAAGTCGTCAACCAAGCATTCGGTACCTACATCAAATTAAGTAACTCTATGCAAAAATTATTGCTGGGAAATGTTTTTTTTTTGGGGTGAAAAATCACGTTATGCGGTAGAGCTCAATGAAAGGCACTCAAAATAATTTGCTGATGAATGCATTGAATAGTTCAGAGGACTTGGAGGTATTTAAAGTAAAGTTATAACATTAAAAAATTGGATTAAAAAAAACTTGTGAAAAAGTTGGAACTTTGACCCCCAATATCTCCGTAAACTAGAAGGTTCCCAGGAATGGTCTAGAACCAAAAATGATCGCAATGACGGGGAGAACTAGTGTCTTTCGGATTAGTTAATGGTACGGGGTCTAGCCCATCTCAGCATACGATTTATATTTCCTTTTCAGTGCAATTCATTACTTGACGGTGTGCGGAGTAATTGTTATTTACGACGGTTATCGACAGATTCAATTATAGTTGAGTCTGCTCAAGTGCATGGCCATTTGGTTTATATGCTATTCAGACTGCCCGGAGCTGCTTTCCAATACAACTCTTATCTTGCAGCTGTTTCTTCGATTCGGTACATCGTACAGGCCGACTCATAAAACTGTATGGGTTTATTTATGGAAAGTAGGGTTTATCCACGGTCTATCCACTAGCCAGTATCTTTGTGTGATCTTTGCGTATGTTTGTTTGTTGGAGGGTTTTGATATCTGCCATTTGTTTTTTCAGGGACCGAAAAGGATACCCGTGTAGAGGTTTAATCGGGTTAGGTGAAAAACCCTAGAGTAAAGGTTAACCCGTCTATAGTAACCTGTTCACGCACTGAGTTCCTTTTGCAAGAAAGTGACGGAGTTAACCCGCGCTCGGTGCTTTGTCTCTTTCACTATGATTAATCAGCAATATTTAAAATGGTTAACCCATCAGTACATATTATAAAACAAAGTACTCCGCCGCGTCTGCCTGCTGTCTGTTCGCGATAAACTCAAAAACTTCTGAACTGATTTTCATACAGCTTTCACCAATAGATAGAGTGATTCACGACGAAGGTTTAAGTATATAATTTGTCAAGGTTTTGTGAAAATTAATGTATTTATATTTGTAATCTCCTTTTAATTTCCTTCATTTTGATACCCTACTCGATAGGTTTGGTTGAAAAAAAATAATAACGACTAACAATTTAGCGCCAAAAAAGGCTATCTAAGGACAGTTGGGTTTGAGACGAATCTACTGATGCCATTTGGAACATACGAAGTAATAAAGAAATGTACAAAAAACAAACACAAAATACGCGCGAAAAACATGACTCTTCCTTGGTCGGGTAATAAATTCAAGCGCGTTCCTCACACCGATGATGGACCTCGCTTGATGCGACCACTCCCGCCCGCGCCGCGACATACAAGTTCAAGTCTTCGAGTTAAGATTTCATGGTTTTACTTTAATTTAATTTATCATGTTTGCTAGAGATATTTGATCCTTATGATTGACCCTATCTATTAATGCCCTAAAAGTACAGGGTGTTATTTTTTTTTTAATTTAGCCGGTTCGATTCCAGAGTGTGGCAAGCGAATTTTCGAAATTCTTTGAATTCACATTTATTTATTTTTATAAATAAAGGAATGTTTCCTTGAGTTAAATTTTCTATCTCCAGTATTTAGAGTACTTTCCCTCTAAGTGGCGTTGAAAAATTGCACCTGTATATTACATTTAAATCTAATCCACATATTCGACGCATCAAGCTGATGCAACCCTACGACAGGCAAAACATGTAGGCATAATACCTATGCTCTACTACCCGTGCGAAGCCGGGGCGGGTTGCTAGTATATTATAATACTAGTTTTTGCCCGCGGCTTTGCTCGCGTTAATTTAGAATTTGACAATCAATTCGGGCTGTACTCTGCTTCTAATAATATAATTCAATCATGATTCGACAGACACGTGGCGCCACCTATTATCATTAAGAACGTTATTGTTGTTTTCCTCGGGAACATTACTTTTTTCGAAATGATATGTGACAACGTAATATATTCAAAATTTTAGTATGATCGGTTCAGTGGTTTTGGAGTGAAAAGGTAACAAACAAACTTACTTTCGTTTAAAATATTAGTTAGGATTAGGATAAGGGTTAACCCGTATAATGGTTAATAAAACACACAGAGTGTAAACAGACCCTTCACATAGCCGTCAACCAAGCATTTTGTACATCGAACTAAGTAACTTTACGCAAAAAATATTGCTCCCTGCATTTTGTTTCTCTTATTATCTTAATCTGTCTATAATAAGCTAGTAGTTCTGCTACTGGTGTCTATCTGATTAGTTTTTAATGCATTATAAACTAATGCCTGCAATAATCGGTTGCTTCCTTTTCTTAGGTGTCAATTTGAATTTTAGGATCCCAATTAATGCAGGTGTCTATGTATCCTTCTAATTGCTGTGCTTACCTTTTACCTCTGTTCGTATTCGTTCGTCATAAATACATCGTCTTCGAGTAAAATCACCAATCTGGTTGGATGGTTAAATTATTTATTTATTTACACACAAAAATACTATCCAATATACTACACTACTACCACTACTATACTATCTATTAACGATTTATTTTTTCTAAATGATTCTAACAAGTTGCATTATACTTGCGACATGTTCACCGTGTTCGGAGCTTCAATGACGGCCGCGATGATACAGAGGTGTGTTCAATTTCACGTGTATCATATCCACGATACCTACATCTCAATAAAAGTACTAGGTTTAGATTTGAGGCTCTCGCGAATGTCTTTTAACGTGCTACTGCTCTAAGCACTTTGTCAACGTTTTGTTTGGCACTTCATTAACTTATTCTGAGCTGCGGATAGATGGCGTTACTAGTAAGCATTCTTGTGGAATTGCTAGCTGTTTTATAAACAAACATTTTGAAGCAAGCTTCGGATGTTAGCGATCATTTATTCAATTCAAAAGTTTTAAAGATTCTAAACTAAAGCCTTTTTTGATAATTATTACCATAGTGTGCTTATTAGATTAGTGCTATGATTAAATATTATTTAACTTCGTGAGGTATAAAACGTATGTACTTCCCTGTGTTGATAGCTATATGGTAACTGGTACGGATGCTGCCTGAGTGTTGTACATACCTACTGAGACGGTATGCACATGCAGGCTTACGCTACCAGTGTTGACAGTAATTATGATAACAGTAACTGATGTTTATATTATACCTAATTGGTATAAAAATAGATGACCTTAAAAAACTATTCCGATGACAGTACGAGTTCAAAAGAAACATTTTTATATAAATTGTGGATATTTTAAAAATACACAAGTTTCCAGACAAAAACATTTAACTACGTATTTCGTTATTGGACTGTGTCCAAAAATGATAAGATTTTTGCATTTGCGTGCGTTATTTCTTTTGGTTTAAATCCGTCCCCGACACTTGTGAATACGTACGTGTGGAGTATTTTGATTATATTGCGTTTGCGCACAATACGTTGCACACATCAGTTATTAAGGCGTTACAAAGCTGAAAGCCAATAAAATAAAAGGCGCCAGCCGGCGCTACCCGGCCTTTTGCTTTGGTGTGTAGCGTTCAATAAATCACTTTATAAAAAAGTCTTCTATGCCTCATATTACTATGCTTTTTAGGGTTTCGTACCCGAAGGGTAACCAACGGGTCCCTATTAACTTAGCCCCCGCTGTCCGCGCGTCCGTTCGTCCGTCCGTCCGTCCGTCTGTCAGCGGGCTGTATCTCATGATCCGTAATAGGTAGACAGTTGAAATTTTCATGAATGTAAATTTCTGTTGCCGCTATAACAACAAATAATTAAATAAATTAAAAATGAAGGGAGCCCCCTTTAATTCCCCTAGAGTTTTTGATTGTCTTCTAACAACTTGTGGGGTTCAAGAATTCTACAGTTGAACAAAGAAAGGGGCAAGTTACAGTATGACCACTTTAAGTTTGCAGTTCAAGATGGCGCTGCTTTTGTCAAGAAAAAATACATCGATAGGTCTACATTGGTACAATTATTTTAGTTAGTGTTTTTCCTCCTGCACAGATAAGTTGGTTGAAGTGTACTGGCATCCCAGCAGTCATCCGTCTATTTGTCGTACTAATATGACTCCTGACACGTGCACCTGTCTGTCAGTACTAAGTACCAAATTAAACTAAACTCGTGACCAGCTTGATAGATTTGGTGGTACTGTGTAACCTTCATTGTATTTTTAATAACTAGCAGCGTGGTGTGTCTCTTATATTAACCATCCACGAAAACGAAAGCTGCTGCCCACTAACTTCCTCCTCCTTTTGCTTTTACTAGGTTCAAAAGGCCAAGGGACCGGTCAATGTGGCGACACTTGGGGGAGGCATATGTCCAGCAGTGGACGTCCTTCAGCTGAAATGATGATGATGACGATGAAAAGGCCAAGGAGTTCATACCCATGGAGTTTCTGAGATCTTCTCAATTGAGACTATCGTTCGGGATCCCTTCCTATCAGATGATGGTCAGGTCGCATCAACAGTACTTGCCCAAGGTGGGCAGGAGATATCTATCTCACACAGTTACTGGGTAATGCGATACCCCATGTAGGAGTAGCTGTCAGACCATCGGGGTTTTGGTTACCCGTAACGATTGTCGAAGATGCACAGATGATAGGCAACGGCTTTAACATGTTTTCGAGACACGGAGGGCTTCCGATATGTAAGATGATCGACGATCGACGTCAGCAAGCACCCATCCCATGTAGCTGTTCCTATTTAGACGCGATACCCTCCTAAACCTCTCTCGTATAACCTAGTAATTAATTTCAAATGAAACTGGAACACGATCACGTCTTATGTTTACAGCCAGGAAATTAGGAAGTGCGTACCTTGGCACTAGGCGTCAGCGGGCCTGCCAACTATGTCGATCAGCTGAGCTGTGTCGAGTCGACATGCATCTCCACTAGCGACCGTACAAAGGACATTACGTAAAAGGCTGATGATCACAAAACTTCCACTGTGACATCGACTACATGGGGTGATGATACATATTGCGTGTGAAATTGTGCTTTCGTTCTTATAGGATTGTTCACTGGTGATGATGCTGTTTTATGCTCGCGGTGTTGAGCTCCTGTAACTTGGCCCTAACCTTCTGCGCCAGACGGTTAAGATCGCGCTTGACAGTAGAGCATCCGGTGTGCTGCACCGCTTGCGAAGGCGCCTCCGCTACGCGATCATCAGCTTGAGGTGGGCGGGGAGGGGCTTGTAAACAAACCCCACCTGTAGCGTCGGCATGGTGGTTGTCGCCTATTGGAGAGCGGGCTGGACGCAAACGGTAACCTCTTCTGCTAGCCCGCCGACGTCTGCGGCGGTCTCGATGGGCCAAGTATGAGTGGTGGTCTCCATCGCTTCCTTAAAAATTGTCTAGTCCGTTATTCGACGTGGCGCAAGACGCGAGAGTCTGGTGCCATCAATGATAGGATAAAAATAACACGTGCCTAAAACTTAATACTATGTAACCAACTGTTATCACTATAAATAAATTGTCCTTGTCCCGCACAGTATTACGACATGATTTTGTAAATAAACGCATAAGTATCAGCATGCTGTTTTCTCGGGATAGTTAGTTCAATAATAATATCAATCAGTATCTTGTGTGGAATATTACCAGATACTAAGTATACAAAACAAACATATTATGAGCTTATGACAGTCTTATGATTTTAACTTATGTTTTCCTACTCTTTTGTCGGCACGAGCTATAGGTACGATACTAGGTTTTATTGTGGTAAAAAGATAACCATTCAGCAAGTTTGCTAACGGAGTTACTGCCAAGGGTCTTTAATAAAGTGAGCTGTTGCCGCTGTTGGTTACAAAGTTGGTCGGATATCGTATCTGTCTGTCTGAAAGTCCGTACCTATCTCAAAAACTTCTGCGCAGATCTTATTCAACTTTTCGCCGATAGAAAAAGTAGTTATCTCTCGGAAAAGGTTAATGCGTATAATTAATGAACATATGTGAACATTAGCTGAGCTTTTATCAAGGAAGTCGTAAAATCGACATCCGTGCGAAGCCGGAGCGGGGTGTTACACGTATGTAGGTACGTACGTACGTATGTACAGTAATAAAAGGATGTAATAGAAACAAATCGACATTTCAGCTTTGACTTTGGGATGATAGGACAGCGATGTCAATAGGTGTGGCGGCGACAACTTACCACGAGGCGAGGTAGGACGCTTGCTTGATTGCTAGCTTATGACGCTGTACACCTAACTACACGGTAGATGACACTATTCGCTGGATTCTTTGCTGTACAAAACAGTGTAGATAACCATAAGATAACGCACTGTGTGGACACTTGAAATAATTCTGCAGCATTTTTTTTTTTTTTTATTAACAGCAAAGCTTTGTTTAGTTAGACGCGGATTGTTATATGGAATTAAAAAGTAAATAAAAGACGGGAACAGATATGACAACACCAACCTATATTTTATTACAAACTAATGTACGACCCACTCCTACTTCGCACGGTTCATACGACTTGACAAAAGATCGAGGTTTTTTTTATTATCTGTGCGTGTTCACATTATGAAGAATGAAGAGGGAGAGGAAGACCAAGGAAACGATGGATGGATTGTGTGAGGAATGATATGAAAGCAAAAGAGTAAATGATAGTGTGACGGTTGACAGAGGAGAATGAAAGAAAAAAAAATTGTTGCGCCGGCCTCAAGTAGGATGTAAACCTTCCCTAAATTATGGTGAAAGTCGCATCTGAATTCATTGTGTGGCGTAAAAGAACAGAGTGGACACGATAGGAAGACTAGTATTTAAAGAATACAAGTTTCGTCAGTGTGTTTATAATAAGAGGTAGTTGTTGCCTATCACACTTGTAGTTGCTAAGCCGTCTACAACGACAACAATAAACTAATCTCGTCTAGTGACTCACTTTCATTCTAGATCGGATTATAAATGCACATTACTATATGCCATGATTATAATAGGTAATAGGTTCTTATTATTTACTAGCTGTTTCTTGCGGCCTTCGTTCGCGTGAAATTATTAAAAAAAAAAATGACTTCCCTTTTTGAATCGTTGGTTACCAATTTCAAGAGTCTTAATTTTTTGCACGAAACCCTAACTCTTATTCTAAAAAATAAAAGTAGCTTTAGTTACTCCTTATGCCATGAGATATCTGCCAGTAAAAGTTAAAATCGGTCCAGCCGTTTCGGAGATTAGCCGGAACAAACAGACAGACACACAAAAATTGAAAAAAATGTGTTTTTGTTATAATTACCGATATAATTTCATATTATGCATTCATTACATTGACACTTCATGACTTGACTAACTACACGACTGACATTCTATTTATTTGTATAGATGTATAGATATTTATTAATTGTCTCACAGATTATACCTACCTAAACTGGGTTATAGGTTGATAATCCAATCGGATAGTAAGTAAGAGGTTTTCTCTGCGCAAAGACACATGAAACACCGACAGGCTGACTTTACTCTTTACTTACTCTCTCTTGGAGTCTTTACTTTACTCTTTACTTAGACTTGGACGCAAAGTTGAAATATCTATGTAACTACTGTGCTTTCTCTGGGAAAAATAACAATGTCTTTTAAAGGTTATTTGTACGTTTCCTTTCAAAGGTAAAATGATGTAATATTCAAATTGTTTAACTACTGTGATTGGTAAATTGTCAAGCCAATGGTGGCGATCGTCAATAAATATATATCTTTCTGTCAATTTACATTCAACTGCTGGATTTATTGACAATATCAATTCAGTATGCAATTTGGATACTTAACAGGCATATAAATTCAAATAATTTAGTTGCATCTATTAGCCAGCAATCGCTTATTCCGAATTGGGTTCGAAGCAAGCTCGCCAGCTTATTTCAATGAATTGAAAAAGTTTTGATGTAAAACTGAATGTATATCTCGGTCATCAGACTGCTAAGCCATACATACATAAACAGATGGGTACTTCTCGTAGAAGGCACTTGGTAAAAACTGGGTTTTTTCCTTTATTAAGCCTGGCTTTTACCCCAACCGATACACCACGTGATCTTAAACATCGATGGATAGGATATTGTGTAACAATGTTTCTTGTTGTCCCTCACGACCTAGATTTAGCTAGCGCTTCTGGAAACATTAATGAGGTCTTGCCTCCAAGACAAACAGGTCAAGGCTTTCACCTGGATTCGACTTTATCGACCCTTATAGTATTCAATGCTGAATTTATAGTGCTTACTTAGGTTGTGCCATGCTGTTGATAAAATATGAGTACTGAGTTACACCATATTCGCATTGGTAAGACAAATTTGTAGAATATTTCCTCTATGCATATTGGTATATAAGCAAGAGGTCAGAGTGGAAGACAACATGGTCGAATAAGCTAGACCAATGAATTCGTTAATGTCTTTTTCTGCCTGACAATTCTTTCTAATTCTCGCTTTTTGAGACTCCATTACCCACTTTCACAAATAATTCATATTCTAATCAATGAGACCTACACAATACTGATAGTTACAACAGATCAGACAATACGAGGCGGTATCGTATGTCGTGGGGGTGCGTGAGCGGGAGGCGTGCGGTCAACCGCAGTTCTCAGGTTCAAATCTCGGCCGATGCAACTTCATTACAATTACTCATATTTTGCTGCGGCTTTGCGTTACTGAATTGTTTTCAGCTATTACTATTGTCAATTTCATTAGATTTTATAAAGAACTAGTTTCTGCCCGCGGCTTCGCCCGCGTATTTTTTTTTTTTTCAATACACTTCCTCGAAAACTAGTTCTTATCGCACTATAATTAATTAGGTTCATCATGCAATGAATTTCGCGCGCGTGGATTTTTTTCATTTCTCACTTCGTGTGCGGAAATAAATTTTCCCACAGAACTATACTTATTATTACTAAGTCCATATGGGTTCAATGCCTTGATTAAATTAAAACTTTATTTTGACTGTATAACGTTTATACAGTCAAAATGAAGTTTTAATTTAAAAGTAAAAAAAAAAATACAGATCGCTGATTAATCGGCTTCGGCTTCGGCCAAAAATCGAGCGTCGGTAGGTCGGACACTACAAATCGCTGAAAATATTGAAATCTTACTGTTGTTTCGTGTTGAAGGAGTTAAACTTTCTTCTACCCAGCTCTGTCAGTCGTTATCAGGGTTTACTTTCTAGTTTGGCCAAGTTTCGCAATTTTCTTTATTCTTTGTCTCCCTGGAAGTTTTTATGACCCACAACACACAAAACTAAACAGTAAAATCAATATACCTTCCCTTATGTTTCAAGTGTCTAATTTCCCCTGTACCATGACGATAGGTTTCTTTAGAAGGCAATCATTAGAAGGCATTCATGTGCCTACCGTCAAGCCGTCATAGCCTAAGTTTAGCCACAAGCTGGGAATTCAAATTAAAGCCGGGTTTCACTTCACACCTCCCTGATAAGTTGTGCAGCGGTCGTCGGTGTGCAATTGGCCAATATTTGCGCAGACGCAGGTTATTTGTCCGCTGTGCAGATAGGCAACGGCTTGCTGATTGTTCTTGGGATTAGCATAGCATTCAACTGTTTTTCAGAAATGTAAAAATACACGTGTCCTATTGCTACTAGGTACTTGCTACTCAGGTCTACAAGAGTGTGTGTGTTCAAGAGGCTGAATGTTGATTTTTAAAAACAGTGCGAGTGCCTTTGTCTGTTTTACACTTGAACCTAAATCTAAACTACTTGATAGGGACTCAAATAGTTTGTAGACGCCATGCTTCTTGGAGAAGGTTTTCGTGTACGCACGACGGCCAATCAAGCTTTACAAAATCAGTTTATGCGGATCTCTCATTGTATAGGAAATCTATACAGAGCGAGGCCAAGTTATACTGGAAATGTACAGCTTCATGTGCCGCCGTGTGTACATTCATTTATCACCCATGCAAAGACGGGACACGCGCTAGTGTTAAATAAATAATAGCACAGAATATTGGAGAGTATTTGTGAGTGTTTGTGAGATATTTATCTTTGTATCATCATTATACAGTGTGCAAAAGAAAGGGTATAGTCATTTGAAAGGATATGCTGCAGACCATCAAACTGAACAACTTCCTCCATGGGTCCAATATCGTAAATGCGAAAAAAATATCAGCTGTCCCATGCTAAATTTCAATAACTACTCGACCCAAATGTATGGGACAGCTGATAATTTACGATATTGGAACCATGGAGAAAGTTGTTCAGTTTGATGGTCTGCAGCATATCCTTACATATGACTATACCCTTTCTGTTACACCCTGTATAGAGTGACACATATTTGTTATTGGTTTTATCATACCTACTGACGCAATCTAAGGTGATCGTAGAGGTTGTAGGTATCTATTTTAAGTATGTTTACTATTACGTATTCCACTTGAGATAGCAACTAGGTAAATACATACATTGTATTGATCATGTGGTCAATAGTCTGACCATTTGCCCGGCTTGCAGCTTGAGTTGATTTTGTTTTTTAAGTGCAGAAATGTATGCGCATTTGTTTTTTGGTTCATTTGGGAGCTTCAAATAAGTACTTAATGCATAGATACATACAGGGTGTAACCAGACTCTTCACGAAACCGTCAACCAAGCATTTTGTCCACCAATCTAATTAACTTTACGTAAAAATTATTGATGGGAAACGACTTTTTTTTTTGGGGTGAAAAAACATGTTTTACGGTCTGCCTCAATGTAACGCACTCAAAACAGTGTGCTGATGAATGGATTGAATAGTACGGGGGTCGTGAAGGTGTTTAAAGTAAAAATAGAACATTAAAAACATATATTTAAAAAAAACTTGTGAAAAAATTGCAACTTTGACCCCCAATATCTCCATCTAGAACAAAAAAATTATCGCAATGACGGGGACAACAATTGCCTTTCGGTTTCGTTAAGGGTCTTTTTACACCCTTTATGTTAATATCTATAACCTGATAAAAGGAAAGTCAAATTGATACGGACAAATTCCGGACCTTCTGCGGACACCGGATACTGTACAGTATACAGTATGCCGGATGCAGTGCAGTATCGAGTTCACAATTTATTCTTTGGTGTTTTATGGCAATAGACTTGGTGAGCGGGGTTCGTCCGTTGCAACTTTTTTTTTAGGATGGTAAATGTTCAAATGACCCCCCCCCCCCACTCTGGGTGGACTGGAAGGGAGTGTCAGACTTATATTATAGCTAGCCCATATTGTCCCACTGCTGGGCAAAGGCCTCCCTCCACTCCTTCCAAAGCTCGCGCTTCTGTGCTACTTCTTTCCAATTCTCAAGGAAGACATCCAGGTCGTCCCGCCATCTCCTTCGTGGTCTACCGCGACCCCGTGTCACTGTTTCAGGGCACCAATCCTGAGCTTTACGGGCCCACAGTTCGTTCGGCATACGACAGACATGTCCTGCCCAGTCCCATTTAAGTTGGGCAGCCTTTTGAGCCACGTCAACGATTTGCGTTTTGGAGCGCAGCGTAGTGTTTCGTACATGATCTGTTAATTTTACACCTAAGATACTGCGCTCCATAGCACATTGGCAAACCTTGAGTTTGGACTTTTGGATGTTAGTCAAAGACCAAGTTTGTGCACCGTAGGTCAAGATGGGGAGAATACACATGTTCATTAGCTTTCGCTTCAGAGACATGGGTAGCGTGCCCTTAAAATACTCCCTCATGGACCAGTAACTCTTCCAGGCATTTTCAGTTCGTCTTGCAATTTCCTTATCTTGCCTTGCCTGGAAAGAGATTACTTGACCCAAGTATATATATTCTTGGACATATTGTACATTCTCCCCGCCTACGTGTATGCTCCTTTTGGAGCTGTTGGTCATGAGCTTGGTCTTCGACATGTTCATCTTCAGTCCAATCTCAAGGCTTGTATCGCTAAGATCTTGTAGCATTTGTTCCAGTCCTGTGGCTGTGGGGGAGAAAAGCACAATATCATCAGCGAAACGCAGATTATTCAACCTTGTTTCACCGACGACAAGCCCTTTCTCTTCCCATTTGACTGCCAGTGAACAGTTTTGGAGATAGCGGGTCGCCCTGTTTGACTCCCTTGAGGATGTCAAACTTTGGACCTAAGCTCTCTAACTTAATAGCAGCTGTACTATGGGTGTATATGTTGCGCAAAATGTAAGTTCTATGTGTTGTTTTGTGAGGGCATTAAATATTGCGGAATGTGTGATGCTGTCGAAGGCTTTAGAATAGTCAACAAATGCAAGATACAAAGGAGTTTTATATTCTTGATATTTCTCGACTATTTGGTTAACGGCGTGTAAGTGGTCGGTGGTGGAAAGTCTTGGCCAGGCTTGTTCTGGAGGTTGTTTAAGATCTAATTGGTCAGCTATGCGTTTTTCAATGACTTTGATAAAGGTTTTATAAACATGAGAAATTAGACTGATTGGTCTATAATTATTTATGTCGGACTTATCGCCTTTCTTATGGAGAAGTATAATATTGGAATGGCAAAAATTTGATGGAAGATTACCGGTACGAAGAATGTCAGGCTTGTACTGACTAAAACCCATCCATGTTCCTTCTTTGCCCTTTGTGTTCCAGGGCCGCGGTATCTCTTTCGAACAGTCCCGCAGCCGTCCGTTGCACCCTGTGCTGTCAACCCCGCCACTACTTTGCTGCCTGGTCAATATTTTACTACTGCACGACTGCTCCTTTGTACAAGAACGAGACAAGAACAAGGAGGACAAGAAGGTACATTCTTGGTGCAGTTTCATTCAAAAATAGACAATTAGACAGTTTTTTTAAAAGGTATAAAGAGATTTAAATGGGGCTTCATGTTCTGCGACAGATGTTATCTGAGATTCAGAAGAAACGTCTGCAGTCAATGCATTTAAAACTTTCCCATATTTTAGACCCGCCCCGGCTTCACACGGGTGCAATATATACATATAAATCTTCCTCTTGAATCACTCTATCTATTAAAAAAAACTGCATCAAAATCCGTTGCGGAGTTTTAAAGATCTAAAGGCATACATAGGGACAGACAGACAGCGGGAAGTGACTTTGTTTTATACTATGTAGTGAAATAATTCTTTGACTGAACGCTTCATAAGTTTTAACTCAAAAATGGTACGTGCTCACACTCACGTAGACCAGACACGATCGAGTATTTTGTGTTGATACTTGATCAGACTTTGTTTCGCCATGACTTCACCAATATAGTCGTAAATACAAGCATCTATAGCGGCAGTGAATACACTTTAGGAATAATCATGTGATGATTATACACACAGACACACCTACTCCCCGTACCCCTCCAACTTGCTCTGACTCATAAAGAAATGTATTTTTACCGTCTTCAAGTACTCTGACGTCACGCAAACGTTCCAGACTGCATCTCATAAATTTAATTAACCATTAATAAATTGGTGTCAGTCAATTTTAGATGCATGTAAAAAGCGTGTGCCAAATTTTCGCGCATGCGCGGTGCCGCCCGCCCGACGCACCCACCCACTCCGGCGCACCCGCCCTGCATCGTGCGACCCACTATTTATAGATAAATGTGACATTGTTTTATTTGTCACAGGCAGGCATAATCACACTAGTACTTTTCCATGCGAAAACCGTTAACCCCAGCGCGATAACTGAGAGAGTGCAAGCTCGTGTGTCGTAGCGCGCCTTATTTCATTAAAATAACACATCCTGGTTTGTAAAAAAGTAATATAAACTACTATATAACTGTCAGTCATTTCTAGAATCTTTGATTTATGTGCTCGAACTTACACTATAGTCGTCGTCGAGACAAGGTCCAATTGTACAATTGGTACATCTCAAATAAGAAGTCACAATGTAAATGTTGGGAACCAATATTAATGATGTATTTATTGTGATGCGGGGTGCGGGAGGCTACTTCCCTAGGGGAGCTAGCCCCCGGAGTCCTGCGCGCGCGCTGCCGAGCGCATCCTACCGCGCGCCGCTGCCGCACTCCCGCGCACACCAGCTATCGGTCGTGCACTCTCACATACTTGCTGATAAGTGTTGTATTTATTTATATCGAGTTATATTGTGATGACGATTGTGCATGTGTGAGTGATTTGCCATGAAATGGATCTACGGGTGAGCGCTCTTTTTATGCTTTTTTTTCGTGTTGACCGGTACGTCAAAAGTTTTACTTAATTAGGTAGTAGATTCTGATTATAAAATGTATTATAAATACCAGCTTATTTATTTATATTTGTTTTACCACGTCGAAATTTAAATGATATTGGCAGGAAAAAAAACCGAAATGTCAAAAACAAAACAATTGATTCAATGTTGGGAAAACCCCTGTGACTATTAAGATGGTTTCCTTCTCTATAAATACATAATTATGCTGTATTTACCTAAATTTCGTCATGAATGCATAACAACATATGTATCCTTCGTCTTTCTTTGCTAAAATTTTATTCAATAATATTACAGAACTCATTCCTCATTCAATATTTTTAACCGTATTGAAGTGAAGAATATCTAATAGAAATAATAAGCTGTAAGAAAAAATTGTTTACCAACAAACAGGCGTCTTTCTATTGGTCATAATATCATTAGAGCACGAGCATACTAACGTGTTACAGAGATAACTCATTTTTTATGAAGAAGAAACTCGATTTATCTTAGTTATTCTACTAATTATGCATTGATACTTACTTTAGGAATATTAATAACGACAGAAGCAGTTATAGCCTCGTGTGGTTTGACCGTCGGACTGCCAAGTCATAGGCCTCAAGTTCGAACCCAAGACACTACGCACCTCTGATTTTTCTGATTCATGTGCGTATTGTATAACTATAACTTGGTACGGAGAAGGAAAACATCGTGATTCGTGAGGATACCAGCATGCCTAAGTGATATTTCTCGATGGCATGTAAAGCCAAGTCAGAGGCCCGTGGGCGGCATAAAAACTCTGACACCAGGTTAGGCACTGACCACGCGATAAAGAAGAATAACGGCTTATATAACTTACTCACAGAAGGAAAGAGCTTTCTTCAATGTTCACAGTTATACTCTTGTAGTGCAGGTCAGGTTAAGGTAATTTCACGATGATTTCCTTCACCGTCTTCAGCTAGAGATTTTGAGTCACTACTTCAAACAATTCTCCTACAGCACCGTAAAACCCCTTTTAAATTAGTAACAAAGCGTAGGAAAGACTTAATTTGCACTATTTCACAAGTACGCACATCACTTGCAAGAAGATTTTATAACTGCTTACGCCCAACTCTGTACAATAAGTTTAACAAAATCTGCCTGATCTACGGATTCTCTAACTTTAAGTATAAAAGGATTCTACGTTCGTTTCTTCAAAACAAAAGCTATGATGAAACAGAAAATTATCTCAGTAGATCACAGTGACAAATCAAACTATCTCACTCGATTTCAATCAAAATAATCACACACTCTCTTTCACTCCATCACACAGGCACTGTTACATGCGCATATACCACTTACACACATACAATCATTCACACACGCACACACAAACACACACACACGCACGTATTCAGTTATAAACATTATTGTAGTATTAAAAAAAAAGATAGATTATAATAATTGTACTAGATTTTTGTAACTTTTTGTAAGGGATAGGGTCTGTTATTCCTTAATAACAGTTCTTCAGTTCCTTTCCTTTTGGTTATTCTATAACCTAGCTAGGAAAGCAGAACTTCACCCACCAGATTGTGATTGACATGGTACCTACTAACTTAAATGTATAACTTTGTGTATGCCTCACGTTCTACTTTTATCTCCTTTTTTTATGAAATAAATTTATTATTATTATTATTTATTAAAATGGCAGGTTTAAACCCACAACCTGGTGCTTGAGTTACCTATAGTTACAGAATACACTTTTCAAGCATGCTTTTCTTTTTGTGCATGCTATTAGTCCTACATTACTATGATTTTGAATAGAATCCGTAGTAGTTCCGAATAAACAATGACAACAGATTTTTTTGGTAATGCAGATGACAGTTTATATGTATATAAAAATGTGGTTAAAGTAATTAGGGTGTTGTATAATCAGACAACAGGTGCAAGATTATATTGTTGTCAAAACATTGTTGATTAGTATAGGTACTTGTTTATGTAGAGATAGGTGCAATCGAGAAATATATGAAAACACCGCACTAAAAATGCTGTTATAAAAGTGATATGTGAATGGGGTGGTGGTGCATTGGGTAAAAAACTTCACAATAATAAAATTAACATAACATAAAATTACGCCTGTAATCCCCGAAGGGTTAAGCACAGATGTACCTAATAGTGCACCCACACTTCGCCACTTATTTTAAGTTCAATGTAGTAGGGGGCGAGCTTATTACCATCAACCGGGCACAAATCCAGACTCCATGGCGGCTGCGACTGAGAAATTCCTGATCAAGAAACCAAATAACACTTCGGTCGACCCGGGAATCGAACCCAGGACCTCATGCTCAGCAGTCTTGCTTGCGACCACTAGACCAACGAGCCAGTCATAATAAAATTATGCAATATATATTTGCCTAAAGAGTCTTTGTAAGGATCTGGGTTTCCCCTAAAGACTGAATTTGTATGTAATGTTGATCAGTAAGTGAAAGGAGTAAATGATGCCGTGACGTCTGACAGGGGAGAATGGAAGAAGAAAACGTGTTGCGCCGACCCCAAGTAGAATGGGACAAGGGCAGGAAAGTGATGATGATGATGTTGATCAGTAAGTGGCATCTGGCACATTATGCTGTTGTTGGTAGCCCTATCGAGTAGGATTTTGAAGAAAGCCATTATACATCGCAGACGTCACTCAATCACTTCTTACTACTAAACCTTTGTAATAAATACACTTGACTGTAAGTGCTTCCGATTGAATGCACCAAGCGAATACTACTGACTGCTCTGCCTTTCTCCGTCTACGTAGTCAAGGAAAAACGACGAAGAAAACAAGACATTATAATTAGTCCTTATCTTAAAATATCGTGTCTACGATTGGCAAAATAACCTGTACCTTAATGTAAAGATGATCTCGTGTTATCTACGTGTCCCACTCATTAGCGCATGGTACACACGACCTGACACCGACCTGACCTCGGTGCACAAAACAGGATGAAATTTACCTTGTTATTCCACCCAAGATAACGCCTTGTTATTCGAAGAGAAAGCCCACACTGTCCCCAGTAATTCCAGAAATACTAGACTGGCTACATCAGCTTAGATATATCTACCGGGAAATGTAAAATACAGTGAAATGGGACTTGTATCAGGATGCATTTCAATCGGTCGCATTCCTTTGGTTTCTACAGAAATGGTTGCGTATTCTGGCCGTATATCGTTTTAAATATGTGAAGTGCGGAGAATATCTTAATGTTATATATATTTTAACTAAGGTAGTTAGACTACGTGTTGATTTAGTCTTTGATAAGGCATGTATCTTACTACCAATACTGGCAATCGGTTATAATCAGTTCATGTTTATTTTTTCGCGAAATCCAAACTTATCTTTCAACAATCGTATCCTTCACAGAGGATTAAAAACATTACAATCGTCTGTATATCTGTCTCAAGGTTTTACAAAAATATATTTATTATTGATGTTTTATGCAAATACACCGTATTTTATTATTCATGCACTTGTCGCATTCACTTTGCTACTCGCCAGTTTCTATGGAATGGGTGCTGTAATGCCATATAAGGGTTTGTGAAGCCGGCTGGGTGGTTATGTCCGGTATTGGGAGCACTCGTTATTACCATAAGCGTCCAAATTATCAGTAGTGACATTAGGTTCGTGCCTCCGGGTGCTCGGCACTTGATCGCGCATGCAGATAGCACTTAATTACGATCTAACATGATAGTGCTGCTATTGACTACCATATTTGTGAAGTTTAACTCTTGTAAGTACAGTAAATGTACCCGAGAAAGATTAAAGAATCTTTGGATGTTATGATAAAATTGTAGCGATATAATGATTTCGTAGCACGATGCCTACTTTCTTACTATGACTACTTTTTTGGACTTTCAAGTAATGGGTAGCATAATGCCAAGTTGCCAACATTTTGAAAACATCATAGGTTAA
This sequence comes from Noctua fimbriata, assembly GCA_905163415.1. Lineage (NCBI taxonomy): Eukaryota > Metazoa > Arthropoda > Insecta > Lepidoptera > Noctuidae > Noctua > Noctua fimbriata. The sequence continues at coordinate 11,204,558 of LR990941.1, read as the reverse complement.
TAGAGAAACGGGTATCCTGTCATTTCACCGAGCTTACAAATTTACATTTGACACGCAACGATTGGCAAAAACATGATAGGTCATTTCATCATTTTACAACAACAAGTTTAGCAAATGAGACACTAAAATAAGTATTTACCCGATAAAATTTTATTTGATAACGTACCTATTAATTGACAAACAATTAATTTTATATTCATGTCATCTCTTATAACAACGTTTGAAATAAAAACGTTTCACTTATTGCATTATTAGGTAAGCAATTTTCTAAAAATTAAACTCATTAAATAGGCAAAAGGACATTTAAAAAAAAAAAAAAAAAAAATTCGGATTCAAGAGCAACCGAAGCGGGCTCGGCTCTTAGGGCACCCCTACTCGAACAGGGGGGTTACCATGACGTCTTAAAGCAGGAGTAATAAGAGACAGAGCTATACAGGTCGTCTAGCGCCATCTCTTTCCCAAACTGGAATTACTCCTGCTTTAAGACGTCATGGTCGGCCACCAGGTTAGGTTCTAAGGCGGATGGCGATCTCCTAGGAGCCCCGTGTAGCGGGGCTATGTCGACTACGCCTAATTACAAAATATTGATATTATTTACCTTGGACTTTAGGTGAATTTGTACATCATCATAATATTTAGGTAAAACGTGATGTTACCAAAAGAATCAAAATATTAAACGAAAAATGTACAAATGATTATATATTTCATGTGAAACATTTGTAAAGAGAAGCATTTGCCAAATGAATGTTTGTAAAATAAAACATTTATGGAATAAGTTACAATGTTTGTGAAATAAATAGGTATGTAGTATATGAAACATTGATCACAACCAACCAATTTTTAGTTCACAAACTAAAACTTTGTCAAAGGAGTTTTGGTGAAACATTAGTGAACCAGAGAAAAGCGTCGTTCTTGAAACTATAAAGTAGGTATGTGTATTTGAATTATCTGAAATTTTTCTTTAGTCTAAGAATGCAGCTGTCTTAAATTATTCATAAAATTCACATAAATAAATAAGTAAAAACTTAGAACCTACAATGTATAAGTACCTATTTCTATTGACTGAAATTTGTCTTTCTTTTAGAAATGCTAGTGTGTTACGTTTTCAATTCATGATGTCACACAAATACATAAAAAATAAGAACCTATTGTTTCACTTTTACGACGTTGTTCATACACTTCGATATCTATTTTATTGTTCACATACATTTTCGTTTACGTACTCGTACTCTTCTCATACAGTCATGTCTTACAATCTGAGATCGACGCAGGAGTCTGTTAACCACACATCATACATCTAAGGTCAGCTTGTGGTGGATACTGTGGTGGACTCACTCAATGAAACAGCAATCGGAGGTACTAACAAGGCGTTTCGTTTGTTACAAAATAAAAGGAGAAAATAAAAAGAAATTCAAGTTTGGACTGAGAGGTAAAATTGATATCAGGATGATTGACTATTACCAAGAGGTTTACTAAATACTCGTTTTATATTCAAAACTAATTATCGTTACATTTTTAGAACCTTGTACCTGTAGAGTAAAAAGACATATTATAGTATTGAGTGATGATGTTACTTTTGACGCGTCTAATTGTCTCTTCAAACGTGATTTTTGGCGCTAACCCCGTATTCAATAAGAATTTTCACGTAAGTAATATCACGTAACAAATAGCTCGCTGAAATTATTATGTTGGAACGTTCTCGAGGGCGTGGCTTAGTTCGGGATGATTTGAGAAAACGTACTATCAGTTTATTCGTTGTGATCGTAGCTAACTTATCTTTCCTCCTACTGCTGAAAATTATAATTTAAGTCTAGATGCAGTTTAATCTGTTATCAAATCTCATGACAACATTGAGCTTGGAACTGTTATCTTGGTTAACCAATCACAAGCACAACAGCTACCATGAGATCTGACAGCAGATTAACCGGCTGTCAAATGACAAACCGGAGGTACTGGTTATGTAGCAATAGTTTGACAACATACCATAATACTGGGCTATGTAGAAATACATAGTTCGATATAATCCTCAAATCGAGCCTTTATTTGTCTTATAACCTGGCCACGGGACATTCGCTGCAGCGAAAAATTGCGTGGACGCTTCACCGTTCGCAAATCGCGAATTTTCGCTAAAGTGGATAGTTGATCCACATTTCATCAGTTATGTAAGTCTCAGGTCATAAACCGAGCATTCTGACTCTAGAGGGCCTAGACAAATGTTAATCGGTAACAAAGCGTGTCGTATAAGGGCTTTCAGCAGGGATTACATTTTCCATGGTTCCGTCATATCTTTGCTGGCAGAATATCACTTTGTCTTGGCTCTTGGGAGCTTGAGAAATTCCTGTAGTTTGAGTTTGTGTTACAGATATAGTTGTATAATTTGTAGGCGTGTAGAAGGTAAGTGTGTCGAGTGATGTCGTTGTTGGTCACGGTGCTGCGCCGTCACGCTGCGCTGTGCCGCGTCACAATGTGCACCCTGCCCACTCTATCTTGGCACTTACGGGTGGCGCCACTTGCAGGGCAGGCAATGTCAAATGCAGTACATTTGAATTAAGTTCCGTCTTTCCCGCATGTCTAAGTTTAGTGGAAGTCCAGGAGTGAGATGCTTCGGGGCACTGCTGCTTGCATTATATCTGAATACACTCTGTTTTATAATCGAGGTTTCAATCATATTGTTGACAAAGTAGACTGGTAAGAGACATGTTTGTAGATCGAGGGTGAATTGTAAGATAACAGATGGGTGGATTATCCTAGTACAGGCATCCTACAATATTATACCTACATTGTTAGTTTTAGATTCATATTGTATTTTATTTTCTGGGATTCTGAATAAGGTTTATTATTATTTATTTATTTATAGCCAGAATTCACGTTTAAGTTTTTCAATGGGTCATATTGTGTTTCATTTTACATTATAAATTAAAGAAAGAAACAAGGACCCCAAGGTCCAAACTCATCAATTCATAATGGTCACGTGACTGCATTCGGCATAGCACCATGTTTTTACAACTTTTTTACTCTATCTATCGTTTATCATTGATTGTAAAGTCGGTTCATCATCAGTCTAGCCTTTTCCCGACTAAGTTGAGGTCGGTTTACAGAGTCGGTTACAAAATAGAAATAGCTACTCCTTATATGCAACTTTTCTAGCATATAAACATAAGTCCAATGTACTATTCTAAACAGATCCTGTTGCTAACTAAAATAGAACCGAAACGTAATAAAAAATGCCTCATCCAACCACATTCGTACATTCAATGTTTATGTTTCATGAGAAAATTATAAGAAAATCTTGTTATTTATTAGTCCGGCCGTTCAGTGGAACATTTAGGATCTAATTCTATTTTCCGCCGAATGTCGTCGAAGGTCACGCGCGAACTGCGCACGCGCCGCCCGCCCACTCACAAACAAGTAGAGGTCATTGACCGCGCGCTGATTTAAACCCTTTATATTGAACAAATTAATGTCGTCATCAATGTACCGCTTCAGGATTTATTGCTGAATGGTTCGCAATGTTATCCGTTCATTTAAATTGCTCATGTATATGGCCGTCGTATGTCGTTCTCCTTTACAAGACAATCTTCCAATTCAAAGTAATTGTATAATAGGAATGCGGTTTCTGATAGGTATGAGGTTAGGTTTCGCTGAGTTAAGTTTATCTGTATCAAAGAATCGTAGATTTAATCTGTAGGGTCACTCGTATTTTCCACGGTCTGGATTGACGTAAACTAGTATTTATAGAAAGGCAACACGCTTTAAAACCGATTGTCAGTTGTCTATGCCCTAAGGTTGACAAGCACTTGTCTTTAAACTTACCAAAAACCAATATAAAGATGTATTGGTCTGGGGAAAAACAAACCTGTCACAAAACATAAATTAATCGTGTCGTTTTCTGTGTGTAAACATTATGGATATAAGATTACTGTACTTAATTAAAATATTATGTAAATATTTAAAATACTATAACTGATATAATTCGTACACAAGTAAAACGATACTGATATTATTATTTTTGTTAAGCGGGAAAGTCACTTCAAAGGTATTATAGCCAACAAATACTCGTGTCTTCTCGTCTTTTGTTATATTGCTAGCAAATTATAAAATTATACTTCGCTTACGGGTGAAATTATAAATTATTATGTGGGTAATCTTACATCACCACCTTACGTAAATGTTTCAATTCTAATCCATTGGACTATTCGATGACGAGATCTCTAAAATAAACATTCTTTGAAACAATCCAACATCGTGGACGATGTTTGATTGTTTCAAATATCTGCTGTTTTTTTTTGTTATCTAGCCTTATAGGGCGAAAATTAAGTATCACACCGAAGACTGCTTGAAATGTAAATGATGGGTTGGTCTATTAATGATAATACGTGCGCAACAAACGGGTAACAGTGGGTTTACTTTTTCAGTAAGTCTACACAAGCAATTTGTGCCCGTATGAGTCCACGACTGCAACACATGCAGTACATCAACACAACATAATCGTGCACTGTAAAGCACACCACATCAAACATAATTCAAAACACATTGTTTCCGATAACGGTGCGCATTCCTGCACTTTTCGGGATCGTGAGACGGTTCACGGGGCACTGCGGGGCATAAATCGTGGACGACATCGTTTACCGGTGCCGGCACATACATTACCGGGTCGTGCTCTATAAGTCACCCCGCGAGATCTAGCCTACGTGCCTGGACCGGACACGGCGCGGCACAGCCCTATCTAGTCGCCTTTAGCCCATATTTGACGCGGAACCAATTTATGTAAAGAGAATTTCGTTGCAACAGGCTAGTAGATCAAGTTGCTGTTGGTACTGCCTTGTTCGAATATTTTGGTAACAGCGATAAACACGGATTAGTGTTATAGTGGTCTTGCTAAAGGCGCTGTCTGTACAAGAATCAAGTAATTTATAAAATAAAATTAAGTATGAAAAAGCAAAGGCCAATTAAGGTAAAAAACGAACTTTAGGTATTAGTCGCTTCGACATCAGTTTTGTGTAGTCATGATGAGATACTAAAGTAAAAAATCGGTTTGACTTTACGCCTTGGTAGGTAAAAAAAGTGCTGTAAACTACGTATGTGCCCGTTTACGAATTGTTATGTGATAATTATGCTACTGGACTATTCTGGCACTATTTCAAAGGTAGTAAACAAAAGTTGCCCTGTTAGCAATATAATAAAATCTCTGTTTTGTCAAGTTAATGAGGACAGCACGTGTAAAACAATAAACCATTGCTAGTTAAAGTCATGTTTCTAGCCAAGAATTTCACTAGTCTTAAAAACCTCTTAGTATAATACTTAAGGAAAGTTTTCGGTTTATTTGAGATATAAACAGTCCTCAAGTGAGATGAATGTCTTAAACCAATGACGTTCAATTATTACATTTTCGAACTACGCCAAAAGCGTAGGCCGACCGCGACGGTATGCAACTCAAAATAAATACTGAATATTCTTCTTTGTTATTCAGACGTTAAAAATAAAATAATTTGCTACTGATAGTCTTGTCTTTCATCATTTACTTTAGATGTGTCATCTTAAACATTTTAGAAACATTAAACTGTCGTAGACTTTTTCATTTCGTTTCACAATCGCGCGTAACACATTTTTATTGAAATATATTTTTAAACTATCCTGTCTACAGATTCAGAAATTAATTGAGGTATATGCTGAAAGCGGTAACCTTTATCCACATATGCTGAAATTTATGTTTTCTTCTATTTCTATCATCGCCCATTCGTTCACTGAAAATCACTGTTTTCCAATATAAACGGTAGCTTTGCAGGCCACCATAGCTGTAATTTCTGTAGACCATCCACGTGCACTTGACTTTATAAAATCAAATGAAATATTTATTTACCAGATATAAATCCACATACAACATTCACAAACAGTGACTAAAATAAATTACACTTAGTACAACAAAATAATAAGAAGACGATTATGCTAAGGTAAACCTTCCATGAGCAGCTGCAAATTGTAACGCAAGATAACTGGGTAATTTATTATAAAAGTATACAAAAGTTCACAGTGTCAATCGTATCAATATATGTAATTTATGACTTTTCACCGATTATACCTAAACGAATGTGGGTGCCTTACTTTTATATACTTTATCTAGCTGCTGGACATTCCGCTTTGTATCTTGCGATTTTTCGATTCGACTTTCATAGTATTGCGTCATATTATGCATATCACATGATGGCGTAAGTTTCCCGCAGAATAATGGCCGTATCAAAATAGCTTTATGTCCTAATTTTTCTTTGGGAAAATCCAGTCTTTGTCTGCCTAAAATTTGCGCCAAGACACGAGCAGGTTTTCCTTAGATGACTGTGGTTTCAGAATGTATAATTAGATTTCAAATTCCTGAACAATGAATGCGATTTAATGTTTTTTTTATACCGTTAACTGCTTTTAGACACCCATTTATTTACCGTGGCCTTGCTCAAACAAGCTTCTATGAATTTTCATCTTCTCAGAAATCCCCTTCACAAAGTAAAATTCTCTGTATATCCAACAGATCCTAGAACACTATTCTATAATAGTAGTTGTAGTCAGACATTCCTGAGCCTAGTCGCAGTCTGGCTGTATGAAAGAGTGTTGGGGTGCATTGCGTGTGCACGCGACCGGTTCCCGCACGCATTCCGCGCGACGGCAACCGCTGAACAGCCTGCGCGGCTTAGGATTTACATCCACTGTGGTGTAACAGCTATTTATAATTAAAATAGTAGTAGTAACCCTCCTGATCGTTTTTGGTCATGGCGGCCAATCGCAGCGGAGATATGATAGTGTTTCTCTTCCTTTACTCTCTTAGTCCAACGGGTCTCTCAATCCGACACGACCGAAGGGAGACCAGCGCAGGACCAAGCGACTACAGCAGTCTATTAACGTTTATAGTAATCTTTTCTTCTTCCTTCGTTTCAAGACATGCCTCGCGCAAACTATGACGGAACTCATGCCGTAACTGGCAGCTAGGAAGATGTCTGCTTTGACGGGCTTATAGCTCTTGCCGAACAAAGCTTTGTTAATAGGTATATTTTATGTAGAAATCTGCAAACTGACGTTATTATTACGTAGATAGCTAGCCATTCACTTCCTTATACCTACTCATTGAGATTTCAGACAATTTCAAGAATTGTCAAGAGTGTCATCATCAGTAATGAACGTAGAAATGTAACAAAAATTATCATAGCAGCAGAAATAAGTTTACTGTTAGGCGCTGCTCTTTCAGTAGATTCTCTTGATATTCATCATAAACATTCATCCATTCCAGCATGCTTACACTATTGTCATCTAACGCCCTAACATAAAAGTACCTCTTTACAATTCAGAAACAATCTGCAGACAGTTAAGGAATTCACACTTTAGTAGCATTGTCTTGTAATTTGCTATCTTGATTGGCTGTGTGCTGTGTTCCTAATTCAACTTAGTTTGCATTCTGGCTAGATAAGGTGAAGTACTCTTACCTAATACGAACCTATAGTTTCCTTATTGGTAAAGATTTAACACTAGTTTAACTTATCCATTGGATTTGCTGTCTTTGAGTGTTTCAAGTCTCTCTATTAATTTGTCGGTTTTGCTCAAGTGGTTACGAAGTTACCCGTTGTTGTGGATTAGTTTCGAACTCAAACGGATATCTTAGTAGTGAGTTTGTCACGCTGCTGTTAGGTTGTGACCTAACAGCAGCGTGACAAACTCATCATCAAGTATAATAATGAGTAGGTACTGTAACTTGCCTGCAAGTTTTCAGCCGTGTTACTTCAATTTACAGAATAGTTTGTAGAAACTTAACTATCCATTTCTATAGAACAGGCTTCACTTTATCATCCCTCAGACTAAACTGGCATCACATAAACAACTGCACATTCTTAAATAAAAAAAAAACATATTTGAGCTGTAGCAAGTCCTATCATAAAACCAGCCTGCATCATTTATGGTTTGGAGGTAGACCACCTTACATGAGCTAGGCGCTTCACTGACGGTCTGCCACTTTTCGCCCTTATGCCCTAAGTGATAAGGTTGAAAACTGATCGACCGTCAGTGAACTCTGTAGTACTTAGGTATCAACCTAAAACGTTTCCATCCGTACCGTGAGATTATCATTTGTTTACATTATTACGTAGTTATACCTGCGTAAATTATAGTTAATTAATTAGATTAGACTGAAAGTTAATAACTAATTATGCAAGTTTAATGTATTTATTATCTACAGTTCAGTACCTCTACCTACTAATTACTAATTTTCCACGTGTAAATGTAAAGAGGTAAATAATTAGTCACCCAAAGGTTGTCTGGTAGAAAATGCCTATGGAATTAAGTCCACCTCTGTACTTTTGTGCTTGAAGTGTTAAATAAATAAATAATAAATTAGTGATGGCTTGCGACAACCTATCTTAGTACATTTCCGTTACACGATTCGAAGACCTCGTATGGATTAATATGTGTAGATCGAACTAGAGCTTTTCAGTGCAGGCTGTTTTGATATGAGGAAGCATATATATCTTGAAAGATAGATTACTTTTAATTCAAGCTACTAATGCACTCGGAGCCTAGATTAAACCAGCTTCTTTTGTGATTTCCGCAGCATTTTTCACGGTCGCGTATCTTGCACCAGTAACTTGTCTCGTACCTGACTCAGTTTGCAGATAGTAAATACACGTTCCTAGCACTCGTATCAGAATCTGCCAGCAGCGTTAGACGCACGGTAGATATGCTGGGCTAGCGGCACCTGACTTCATTTCAAGTTTATCACAGTTCGCCGATACTGTGCCGGCTCAGCCGCGGTTACCGCAAGCGCAGGCCGCTCTTTGTCGGCACCATGACAACTAAATTCATTGAGCTCACTATGGGAAACTTGTATCGGGTTTCAGCACAGATTGCAAGCCCAGGGCGAACGGCCACGAGGAATTTATATCGTTGTTCCATTCACGATGAATTCTAGTGTCCGCTGTCTTGATAGTGACAACTCAGTGCCCTATTTAAACTATAAATGTTTGTTGTAAGTACATATCCATTTAAGCTGTGAACGATTGAATATCGTTACTATATAAAATGTAAGGGCCATTGCGCAGTCCCTTACAAATGAACCGTTTCTATTTATATAATGAAAAGCGCCTTTCTGAAATTTTGCAACAATATCATATTATGTATTTCTGAACTAGGTTGCAATACTGATTTTAAACGTTTCGTAAATATTTTTATGGTTCAGTTGCATTGCATAAACATGACGTAAATGAATATCAAACTGCTGGAGATCGCTGGAGCGCTATCGGAGAAAAAGTATTTATCTCACTTTTGTGGAAAATAAAATGAATGATGCCTTCAAATTCCAATCTTATTGGTTCTTGGTACTGCATACATATGATATTTTTTCATAAAAATCACATAGAATATCCCCGTGTTCGTATTAGCAAGTTGAAATCCCTGGCGGTCTTCAGTTCCCTCTGGTTTCAACAGAAGCTACTAGAAGCAATTTATAATGTAAGTCTTAAAATTAGTGGTTGAAATATAGTTATATATGTAGTTTTACTCCTACAAAAAAAACTAAACACTATGAAAATCTAGATATTTAATAGGATTATAGGGGTGAGAGTGGCTAACTGAAGGATTATTCCAAAGATATTAATTACAATAAGTGCCGTAATATTTTAAAGCATGCAGTGGTTACCCAATTATTGGATGCACCGAGATAATCGGGATAATAAATTATAAAAGATAGGAACCATTTAATCACATCATAAAATCGATGGTAAAGCTCTCCTCCAATCGTTTATTTCTCTTTCTAGATTTTTTGTCGAGATGCAGGTAGGGACATTTGAATAGAGTGGATACGTTTTCATATAATCTCGACAGTAATAAAGGTCACACAGACGTGACAAATCGTAAAAAATTGGATTATGGCCTAAAAGTTATTTGAAACTTGGCATTTTTACGGTACAAATTTTATTCTAAAACATTTAAAGTTACATTTTTATTGACCAGATACCGGCTTAATTGTGGATGTTCCACATGTAGTATTAACAGTTTAATATATTCATAGCGCCAGGCAGACCTTTATTGCTTATGATTATGACCGTAATCTTGCTTCATTTTGATTATTTATTATTGCTAGAAAATATTTAGATGAGATTATCTACTTAACTACAAATTTTGGAACTTCTATACCAGTTTTCTGTAGTTCTCAACAGGACGTATCTATTAATATTAAAATGGAATTAATTGGTATTAATTATTCATGTCATATTTTAGGGTCCCTGACACGAGAAATAAAATAGAAATGTGTGGGAGTATTTGAGACAAAAATATCACCTAAACGTATTCATTGATTCCCTATTATAAGCAAATTGGTACAGCTTTGTCGTGGGCTTAAAATTCTATGAATATTTTTAGTGGTCTGCATCAGTCGGGATTTCTCAGTGTGTTTGAATGCGCCGGCGCAGCAGGGGTGTCATCCATCACTATTCACTAGTGCAGCGAACGGACGAATGTCGCTAAGTAAACAATAACAAAAAATTAAGTATAGGTTGGCGCGTATCCCTTATAAGTAGGAACTACTCGTGTTTCAAAGGTTTTTGTTTTTGTTTAAATATGTATACGTTCTGCATCCGTGCGTGCGAATGTTGCGAATGGTATAAAGTAAAAATAAAATGCTAGCAAAAGGTTCATGTTTGTAATATCGCATTATCAACTCAAAAATAATGTTTTAGGCATTAATACTGTAACTTGTTCATCATTTGCCTGCCTTTTCCCAACTACGTTAGGGTCAGCTTCCAGTCTAACCGGGTGCAGCTGAATAGGTACCAGTATTTTACATGGAGCGACTGCCTATCTGACCTCCACAACCCATTTAGTACTGGGTAATACAATACTCCTTGGTAAGACTGGTTGTCAGACCTTTTGGGCCACTAACCACCTGTAACGACTGTCAAAGTTCTACAAATGACAGCCAGGACCAACGGCTTCACGTGCTTTCCGAGGCACGGAAGAAACTCGGTATGTAATGGGTGGTCACCCATCCACAGACCAACCTAGGCAAGCACGACTTAACCTAAAGATCGATCCGAGCGGATGTTATTATTTAGCCACGAGCTCCTGTACACTCCTGAATACTGTAACTTGTTAATAGGAGGTTAAAGTCCGAAATGAGTTTCACATTTGAGTAAAAACGACATTTGCTCATTAGTAGAAGTTTTTATTTTCTAGTATTAGGTACTTTTGAAATACATTAACATAAAATCATAATAACAAGACAAGTATTAGACCGGGTTAACAGCTAAAAACCGGTCATTGATAATAATTTGCGAAAAAAAAAACCACAAATCTGAAATCACCCAAATACAAAGTGTTACAATTGCTTATCTTATCAATTACGTTTGTATTAAATAACAGATTTATCATTTTACGTCTGAAAGCTATCAGCAAAGGCCAGGCTCAGTGCATTGCTCCCGAGGCTAAAAATACCAGGTTGAAAGCCTAAATATGGCTGCATTACGGCTACTTTAGGAATGGCCACACTTTCCACAGTGCATTAAAACTGACATGACAGGTTTGGAAGCCTACCGCAGAGGAAAAGTTTCGAACGTAATTCACTCGATGTTACCTACTGGCTGAAAATAACGCACAATGCAGATGCTGAATGCGAATTTGCGAAAAGAAGATGCCGAAAACTCGAAATTTCGAATATATTAAAAAAAAAAAAATTTGAAATAAAAAAGGTATGCTCCAAATATTCAAATATGGAACATTCTTTTTTTAAACACCTATTAACCCACCTTTTCTACTTTTATAAACTGATCGCGTTCGACCATGTCATACGCTGTCTTTCATTGCCTTAGCTACATATTAGTCAAGGCGGACTACATTTTTAATTTAGTTACATAAATACTTTATAATACGGTGTTATTTTTAACGACTTCCGCAGCTTATAGCTATAAACATCAAAGTCAATGTTCCGTAGAGTCATTCCCTTTAGCGATGTGCTCTCAAAAATCCCTTGATACCTGCATCGATTAGAATAAATGAACCAAAACTCTTATGACCATCGATTAGAATCTTAAAAAGCAACCACTGCTAACTGGCTTTTTATTATTATTGGAGAAAATTAGGCTAAGCACACACTATCAGATTCACGATCACGTCCAACGCAACACTCAGGCTTTCTTTATATTAATTTGCACATTAATCGTCGCAAAAACAGGGTAATTTACTTAACTAAGCACCAATTAGAGAATGACGATAACAAATTAATTAGGAACTAGGTACTCTAAACTGGTAAACAGCTCCTATATGTCACGTGTAGAGGAAACTGTGAACTGTTGAATTCGCAACTATTTCTAACCCCGTTCACACCGCAAATAGGTGACTGTGTGTCCATATCGTATTAAATTGTAATTAATTCTAATCAAAGTTCATGTACATTATCTGTCATACGGTAGTAAGATGTACACTGTTTACTATTTGTTTGCTTTAATTAACTTTCTCATCCGCTTGTAAACAACTTAGTGGAAAGTCTTCCTCAATATAGATAGGGTATCGACTTAACATGCGTAGGTTATTAAAAAAAATAAAACGAGCAAATAGAATGATTGTTTTTAATTAAACATGTAAACATAAACTAGTTTTCTTATCTTTGAAATGAGATAGATGGGAGTATTTTTTTCAAGTTCGTTGAAAGTAATTTCCTAGTTGTACTTCAAATAAAGCTTGGCGCAACAGAAAGCTGTCAGTGCTGAAATTTACGGTAGAAGAACCTAATTTCATTACAATGGTGATCTGGAAGTCATTGATTATGAAAGTTACTTAATTAAGTTAAACCGTGTGTGAACCGATAATTACCGGTAAACTTTACGAGATATTGCATTTTTTTAAATTACATAACACATGTCTTAATGTTTGTGCTTACACGTCGGTGCCGGGCATTCTTACGATCGCCGAGGTGCCGACTGCCGAGTTTTGCCGAGGGCGCCAACACATCACACGCTCGATACGTGATGCGCACGCGCGCCCGGCGTGACAGTATAAATATATTTACAAGTCGCTCAAAATCCCTGTAACCGATAGTTTATCATTAAGGTCCGGTGGATTATTAACGTTAATGTACATAAACAAAGCTAATGATGCGGAACATTGATGCATAGGTTAAATATCTCAAATAGGTTTTGTCTAGCGGAGCGCGGGCGGCGCGCATCGGCCCGGCCGCGCAGGCGCGCACCTCGCGCCACTCATTGTGGCTGCGCACACACTGCGATACGGACGAGATATTTATTTTTAATCTACCCTCGAACTCTAACAAACGGGAACAAAAAATCAATTAAATAAAAAATAAATAAATCGAAAATAAATAAAAATAAAAATGTTTCCATAATAATAAAACACAACAAATCGTGAATAACACGCCGGTATCGAGTGACAGTTATCTTTAGTGTCTTCATTAATTATGAATGTATCTGTAAATAAATAAATTGTAACTAAGTGGAACAGGACGAGACTTTAAGGTGTTATTAATGAGCCCGTGTTTACCGAAGAAGAGAAGCTCCATGAGTTCTCCCAAGCTGGAGATGTCCCTGGAACACCAGATCCCTGTGTTGATGAAGAAGGTAACCAAATTAACATTTAACAAATTTGTCAACTGTGTGTTGTCATTAGCCTTTGACCTCTCGCACTCTGGGTCACTTCAACATTTATAACGATGTCTTAATATTATGTAAATAATTAGTCTGCTATTGCAGTTATTTTTGAAAATAACGATAACTGATGGTGATTTAATTAAAAATAAATAAAGTGACACATCTGAGATCTTTGTGAATGTTTTGATATGAAGTGAGCATTCAGATAGCGGTCCTATCTTTGTTGTTAACAGAATAATGTTTACTACTGATGTGAAATTTATTTTATTTTCGGTCTTTATTTAAAATACTTTATATGATAAAAAATCACATAAAAACAGCCTGTAGTAGTAAAATAAAGTAGTTTTATCGCGTTACCGGCTGTACGCATAGCGATGCAAGAAGGAGCGGCTGCGCAAGTGCGTCCATGTTGTTTTGCTAATATATATCCCAACAGTGGACTCTATTTACCGCAATTTAGTATGCAAACCGCCTCTGTAGTTGCCAGTAAATCCAGTTTCAGGATCTCACTGTAAATTATTAGGTGTTCCTCGGGCTGACTTATGTGGGGTTATTATGTAGACGACGGTAACAACGGGGCGGACTTACCGGCCGAGTTATGGCGCTGAGCATGTAATCATATATTGATGAACTACTCTTGGGGATGCGGCGCTCCTAGTATAACAGGATCAGAACCAAACAGATACTTAAGTACCGAGAACTATCACCATATCTGTCTGGTCTTAAGATAGTGATCAGATCGCAAGATTATTTTAGCAAATATGGCAGTTACTTAATTATCTGTTACTAAAAAATTAAAGTAGGGGACGACCTCATTTGTTATCAAAGTATTACTTAGGATTGGATGTTGGCACGCAACAGACTGAGTAACGGTTAGATACTTCTCATTTTTATTCGCGAAATTTTTAGAATATTTATCAGTTGCATCGATTGTCATTTAGGTTGTCGAAGGTAAGCAGTTTTGTTTTGAAGATAAAATCAATGGACTGGACGATAAAAATGTTGATAAACAGATCATCTTGGATCGCTAAGGTTCCATCCTACCGTCTGCGTTTTAGTCATCATATTCTGCAAGCCGTACGTAATAACGAACCTCCCTATCTTGCATATAGTACTGTGTCCAGACCGAGTTATCTTAGGACACAAGAGATACCCTCGTGGACTCTTGGAAATCCCCAGGAACAATCACGAGTATCTAAATAAATAACAATTAGAGAGACTGTTATTGATAGAAATAAATTTCTGAGCACAGATGTATAGGAACCATCAATTTTCATTCAAGTAAAATTTATAAAGACATCAACGTTCAGTCTTTTAGTAAGCAATGATAGCCTGGTGGTGTGGCCGTCGGACTGCCAACTTGCCAAGTCACCTGCACCTTTGATTTTTCGGATTCATGTGCGTATTGTCTAATTATCACGTATATAATTTTGTATAATTGCTTCGGTGACGGAAAACATCGTGAGGAAACCAGCATGGTATTCCTCGACGGCATGCAAAGCCAAGTTACAGGTCCATAGGCGGATAAAGACTCTGACGATAAAGAATACCCTTTAAACACTCGCTTGGATTTAAATACATTTCGTGCAATTTTTCCTGTATTTCATTATCAATTTAGACTGAACAGTCAACGACGTGAGTAATTAAATTCTGCTTTCATCAAAATTGCAATAAATGATGTCACTTTCCGTCCTTATGTCATTGTTGACTTCACGAGGCGATGTTTGTGCCAGTTTATCAGGCAGATAGACCACAGTACGGTGACCGGGCTCACAGGTCAGATGTTACGTTACGATCAATGCAGCCATAGTATCTTGATCATCGTAAAAGCACGCCAGTTTACACATGACTCGCTTATAATATTTACGTCAATTTTACCCGTTCACACGCTAAGGTCATGCTTATTTATCTCTTGACGTTTTAAATTAGCATGCTGCGTTATTTTTGTTAAGGGAGATAAAAAATGTGTACAAAGTTCGTCTTTTTTTGGTGTTGAGAACGCTTATTGTGGTTTGTTTTTACTATCAACAGCTGTTGGTTTACAGATTAAAGATTCTGTGATTACAGACAATAATTGAGCTAGTCCGTTTGCTTGTTGAGGCTCCAATACGAAATACAGATTAATTTCTATACACCCTCCCGATTCGTACACGGTAAGAACTTAGAACTCAGGCAGTGTTGTTGTGTATGTTCTTATCAATCATGTATCTCAGCGCAAGGCGACAGGTCATATACTCATATGTTATGATTGCAGCTATTATAATCTATCTCTGCTATTGTCAAACACGCGGGGTACACACATGTTTTCTTCTAACTTTACGTGAACAAATACTTTCAGCGGACTGCTGAATGCATGTTTATAATCTTTCAGTTATTAATTTTTCAGATAATATTTTACGTATATCTTTTACGAGGGACTTTCCGATTTGTCACACTATTCGATGTTGTTATCAGCCTTCTTTTGATAATCTTTTAATCGATATTGTCATTACAAACACCGATCCTTCGCAGCACAAATTGTTTTGAAATTAATTTGGGCAAATACCTAGGTATTTGCCCAAATTTCTTTTCTAGTTTCTTTGTAATTGAGGTTTTTAAACGATGAGATTCGTTAAAACTTGCAGCCGTGTTGTCAATACAAATCGAAATTACAGCATGCAACTCCTTAGCCTTAATAAACAGAATAAAATACGCAGTATTCGGTGTTCTTGAGTTACTTAATAGATGCAAATTAATCGAAGAAAGGTCGAATATTTACAATTATCGCTAAGGTTAAGTACATTTAGGTACGGTTCGTGGCTGCCAACGCTGCATGTTACACTTTATATCTACAAATTGTATAAGTATTTGGGACTAAATCCAAGATGCTAATTAAGACAAGGAAAGCCAATGGCGAAAATGCTTTAATCAATGACAAATTTTAATGTCATGGTTTGTAATTAATTATTGTATTTTTAGATATGATTAGATGCCTCTTTAGTGTCGTAACATTACACATGTTTTCTTTATTTAGAGAACAGCAAATGGATGTTTAGATTTTCTTTTGCATTTTTCATTGTCGAAAACATCTTATGAAATCACTTTTCAAAGGTAGGAGATCTCGCTGACATACTATCTAAATATACGTTTATATTGCCTAATGGCCCTGAATTAGTTCAATGTTAACTTTATTGTTATATAGTTTAACATTATAGTTTATTATAGTTTGCATTTGAATGTCACATAAATAAGTTCGAAGTAGCGAAGTGTAAGCGGTCATTCACCCCGCTCGAAATAGTGATGTGGAATCTAAATGTCTACCGTGTCTCTCGAACATTTTTGTATCAAAAATAGGAAAATTCGATTCTAGATTCTTGGCGCCGTTGGTAGTGTAAATGCAACGGAGAGAGGTCCGATAGAATACGAATGATTTTCACTGTAAAATGGCAATGAATACTTATCGAAACAGTGCTACTAGATACTGGTACTGTCAACAAAGTTATTAAGTCTCCTATTGAATTCATTGTCATTGTTTTACTGGTTATACATAACTATAAATTATTACTCATAATAATGTCTGTAATACTAGTCTTTCAACTGAATTTTCACGATGAATGAGAACCTTTGGGCCAGAATAAACCCAAATTGTGAAAATTTGTTTTAATAGGTTTTACTGCAGCATTCACTTTGTGATGGGGTATGGATATGGATACGGGGTGGAAGCGACACCGACGCGAAAACGGTTACAGTACATCATTTTGAGCCCCCCACATAGAAATTTAGGTTTATTAAAATAGGTTATTTAAAAAAACAGCTGTTTCCTACAAAGGTCAAAATGTATGAAACAGCTGATTTGTTTTTAAATTAAAGGAAAGAGTGGAAGCAAAGGAGGAGGAAGCGAGGGCAAAATTTGAATTTAAGCTGTCATCCCGTGCGCTGTGTAACTTATTAGAACGCTATAATGTAGATTTTTTTTCACACATGAAACAATGCGTTAAGCATTGAATGACTAACGTGTAGATGTTTACAATATGACCTCGTTGAATGTTTTAAATAATAAAAGGTAATTTACTCCGGCCTAGCGTGCCCATCACTGTTATAATGCTCTTACGATTGATTTACATTAATTTAGAAACAATTGAACCAATTTGAACCTATGTCCTCATCCTCTTAGATACTGCTTCTAATTCTTGTTCTTTCTATTGAAAAACAACTGATTTTGACCGAGATCTGGACAGAAATTAAAATATTATAAAACTTATTTTTATTATTTTACTCTGTTATTTTTAGGGTTCCATAACTACCGAAATAAAGGAACCCTTAAAGGATTACTCGCGTGTCTGTTTGTCTGTACGTCTGTCACAGCCAATTTACTCTGAAACTACAGGACCGATTGAGTTGAAATTTGGTACACAGATGTAAGTCGGTGACCCAAAGACGGACGTAGAACGTGAATGAATGAATTTTAAACATGGGGGCCACTTTTGGGGGGTAAATAAGAAAATGAATAAAAATGTTTTGCAAAGTATATCGTGTTACACATCAAATGAAAGCAGCTCATGGTGTGCATCTCAAATATATATTTTTTTATAATTTTAAGATAAATAGTTTTAAAGTTATTTAAAAAAATAGGCGGAAATTGACCATTTACTACGAAATTTTGAAAAAAAAAAACAAAAAATGGTTCTTTGACTATAGATTACAGGAAAACACCATAAGAAACTACCACTATAAGAAATCTATGAACGTACGGAACCCTCTCTACGCGAGTCGAACTCGCACTTGTCCAGTCTTTTATTAACTCTCCGCAAATAATCTCATCTACATGTCGTATTATTTAATATTATTTATAAACCAAAGGTTTCGGCAACCATTTTAACGCGTGTTATGACGTAGGCTTTGTTGTATCTATATATTATATTAAAAGACATAATCATGACTTTGTTTACATTTTTTATGTCATTGATTTGTTATCAATTTATCATTCTGAAGATAGGCCACATGTTAGGATAGATAATGCAACGTTATAAGTGAAACAATGACAACACAATGTTTGTAAACAATGTCAACAGTAATTATTTAATTAACAGTGTACCACTTTCTTTAATGAGAACATTATTTTATACACGACGGATAAAGTTGCTGCCAACATAATTTTCATCCTCAATTTATGTGGCACTGCATTTGAACAAACAGTTATATTGAAGGCTGACTCAAATGAAAACACAATTCATGACACTTGCATTTAAGTGGCAATATAACACGACGAATACAAAATGAACCCGGACATAAGGAAACAATAGATCGGAATCATATTTGCACTCAAGCGTCTTGCATAGGTAGTTATTTTATTACTACTTTCTCTTATTGCAGTCGCCTGCTTTCCGAGGAGAAGGCAGACGGCTGTCAAGGGCGCCGGCTTCCTCAAGATTACAGGACAAGTTTATGGCTTACATGTTTCATCAGCGAGGATTATAACAAGCCATGACGGTTACTTGACGCAAATTCTCTCGGAAATCAACCATAAAATCGGAAATTAACGTTAAATTCACACCATTTTATTACGTCAAACTATTTTTACGAGCGATGATCAAATTGTAAGTAAAGAAGTTTTGTAAACATTTATTTGGCACGGAACATACATATTTAGGAAAAAATCACATAAAAAGTGATACGATCGAAGGAAATGTTTGAAAATCTGGACAAACAAAACTCCACGACCAACTTGCAGATAAACAAGCTTATGTCAGAGCTAAATAAGAAAAGCATTGAAGTGGATCTAGTAGGACATTGAAACGTACTTAAGGATTTATTAGTTAGTTTAAGGCTCTGTGCATCTCCGGTCTTATACCTTGCATGCGCAATACAATATTCCGGAACTAAAACAAAATCACATGAGGTTATCATATTGGATATAGGTAGAACAAATCCATATTCGACGACTAATTCACAGAACTATTATTAGACACAAAAAAAAACAAATTATCACAGAAACAATCGTTTAGTGAGAAGATGACAAGCTGATTTCGTAGTTGTTAGCAATTGAATGTAAGATTTTAAATTGATGTTTACAAACACAATAGAAAGGCGACTCGATGGGCCGTGCCCAATGTAGTCATAATTGATCATGCGACGGCCACTTCACTCACTCAAATATTTAAACAAGAGCGTCGCAGCGGTATGGAATTGACAAGTGAAATGACTTCTTGACCATCGGTGTTATTGCTCCCTGAGATCAAAATAAACGAGCAAATGTAATCACAGAAATCAATTCGAAGAAAAGATGAAAAATATTTTAGCAACTCGGTTTCGTATCATCGTGTGAGTGTACGGTTATAGAACGTAGGCTTAAATCATATGAAATTCTTTATGGGAAACCTATAAAGAAATGTCGTGTTTGTGAAAGCGCATTGAATTTTCTTCAAAACCGGTCTTGGGCTGACAATCGCGCGCAGTTGCTCCATTGCATCGCACTGCTACACTGTTGAACGTTGTAAATTAACTATGAACATGGATATCGGAGATGTAAACAGCTTACCCTACTATGGCGTTGATGTCAGAACGAGTTAGACCGTCTACTCCTCCTGCGTGTTTTAATTAAGAATTATAATTAGAATCTCTCTTTCATATACTGTGACATGGATTCTCCTCCTTCATTTATCGTAGCTAATTTGCTGCTGCGGACACTTTGATAATTACTGCAATCTTGTCTACAAGATATACTTAGTCACAACGATTCATATCGTCTATATCGGAGTCGTGTAACTTAGGAACAGCTGCTTCTGCTGTATTATGTTGCTTATTTACAGCCCTTTAATCTGTCAAGCGATTTTCTTCGGCTCCCTACCCTACTATTACTGCGGCGTTGATAGAATCATTGCGGTGTTCAGTAACGATCGCAGTAATGGCGTGTCGCGCTTATACACTTTAATTTCCATTTCGCTCCCGGTGGTTTGAATAATAATAAAGCCTTAGTTATTCAGTACCGTTATGTCGTGGCCTGATGCTGTTGGCCTAGGGATGAACTGGCTACAGAGTCACGCAATGTTGCAGTTCATTTTATTAGCTTTTGTTGGCTTTATAGTATTTCAAAGCGATTTACCTATTCTCATTAATTGTTATAGTTTATCTAACTGGTATTATGACTTATAATAGCTATAAATTAAGATTGCCTTTTTGTTTTGTTGTTTTTATTACCATCTTTAAGACCGTTAACGTCTTACGGCATTTCATACAAACTTTCAAGTGTTTTTTTTTTCGAAATGACTGAACCGAATGTTAATGATACTTCGTACGCATAAGCAGGATATATAAGTCTAAAAACATGACAGAGAATTTTTCGAAATGTCTTTTTAAACAAAAAGATGATTGGAAAATTTAAAATTTTCCATAGAAATAAAAAAGATGATTGGAAAATTTTAAATCGATTTAATTTTGCTGTAACACTAGTTTTCGAAAATGTTCTCTGTCAAGTTTTTAGACTTATGTATCCTGCTTATGCGCACGAAGTTTCATTAAAGTCGGTCCAGTCATTTTGAAAAAAAATCACTTGATAGTTTGTATGACATGCCGTTTGCCTTTTTTAAATAAAGTAGCATCAATCAAAATCGCTCCTTCTATATCAACCATTTTTCTACAAACCAAATTAAAAAGATTATCTAATAACAAAACTAGTTTAGTTGTCTGTCCACCTGACAGTCCAAGGACGGGACAAGGCCGCTGGTTACCTACAGACGGAGAAGTCACAATCGTAGGTGTACAGACGGAAACAGATCTAGTAGGCGGAGCACTTTCTTGCCAAATTTCACGAATAGGAAGCTAGGAGGGGCCGCGCCCTATTTGCTTAAAAATAGTCGACATAATCTGCAATGGTCCGATGATGAGTGAGGAGGCATAGCAAGGTATGTATAGTGCCAAGCGCGTGATCACCATACAATATATATATTGTACCTATTTATATGTCTCTGTGACGTCTGAATGTGTCTGCGCACTATTTTAGTACACAAAGTGAAAGTCACGACTCGAATATCGTGAAAGAGGATGTGCCCGCTTCTATAATTGCATTATTTAACATTTTTTACGCTCATTCATGACATTAGCTATTACAAGATTCCGTTGCTAGCCGAAGAACTAATAAATAACATTTAAAATGGGTTTTGGCATTTAATGTAGATTTTTTTCCTCATCATTGTCGGCTTCGTCGTAGCGCTGATTTTGCGGTTTAGTTAGGGAAATCTGCATACTAAACTCTGCACTGTTCGTTTCCTCTTTTGGTATAGAATTAATTATGTGGTCGAAGTTCGCACAATTTCCCTTGTTATCTTAAGCAGCAACATTTTTACAATGTTCTCGCAACTTATTCTGACCTGACTTGGTTTTTGGAAACCATTCAAATCTCAATTTGATTAATTGATTAATCCTGATTCAATAAAAATCTCAATGCATCTATCTATTTTGGCTTATAGCCAACGTACGTATAGTATGTAATGAAAGTAATATATGTGTTCGAACGCTGATCATAATTATGCGTAATGTGATAAAAATATTTCTAGATACCGCTCGTTCGGTCATTTCGGTCCACTTTCGTCGATCGCAAGATTGTCACAGTCGCTAATCGAGTATTGTTTGTAGTGATAAGGTGGGGCGACGAGTCGGTCAGCTCACTATGTTCATTGTTTCATGGAACTCGCCCGCTCCGCGCGTACTTGTGTGCCAGTCGAGATGGCAACGCACACCAGCGAAATGACCGCTATTCGTCCTCTGATGTCTCTCTCACTTTTGGTTAACCTGTTTCATGGTATTAACTGTCATATTAACACTAATAGCCTTCCTCGTATACGTACCAAATCTCAAATTAGCGTGTTTTTGTTGGTTTTAGGGTATTTTCAGCATATTATATGTGTAGCAGTTTGTCGTCATGTTTGGCGTTTAATCAAGCGTTACGTACACAATCTTATCTTTAGACAAGTGGGCATTCACTCAGTCTGGTTCACCTGCTTACGTATATTATAGGTAGTGAAATAAAGTGTCAGAAAAATGTAGATATAATCTCGTTAATAACGCGAAAGTAGCGACAATCATAGTTTGTTATGACCTGGGTTAAATGTCAAGGTCTTTATTTCATGAAATCAAGGTTATAATATTGTTCAGTGCCTGAAAAAACATAATTTCTAAATCAAGTGTGGTGGTGAGTCATTTGAATTACATATTTATTAGAAAAATGTCGCCTGAGTGGATTACCGCGTTTAACCTTTGTAGAATAATATGTATTTTGGAGGTCATTGCCTGTTCTAAAGTACATACATTTGAAATGAATATTAAACACAGCACATTCACACATTTAATCTTTATTTGCGTATGTATTGTCTTTACGTTCCAAAATGTGAGTAACATTATTGGTTTTAAATGCTTTTAAGTATGACGTAAAACGAATCAAAAGCCATGGCAAGATCAAAAACATCAGTTTGTATTTGTTATCTAGTCTTTTGAAAATTCCAGAACTAAAATGCCATATCTCTCCGATATGACATAAATAATGTGAAGATAAGGGCTCTTTTTATCCTTTGATATTGTACTTTCACATAGATTACATGATACCGAAATGAATAACTTGTTTTCTTTTATTTACTTTATCTATTGAGTACTATAAGAATCAATCATACGATATTATACGTCGACTACTACATAAAATACGTAATAACCACAGTGATAAACGGTTGCTAAGTTCCAAACATAACGAGGGTATAATCTCAGGACTTACAAAGAAAAAATATAAGTAAATTATAACAATGACATAATTGAAAAAAAAAAGCTTGCAGCCAGGATTATCCATCAGCAACTTGCTCTAAAATACAACCTTGTGGAATAAGTACCGTACTATAGGTATGTGCCCGACCCAATTCTCGAAAATGGCAGTATCACATTGTACTGGGATCAATCCATATTCACTGTCAGGACTATTGTAGCATTAGCTACAAGCCTGATATAGTGGTGGTGGATTGATCAGAGCGGCGCGCAATGATTGTTGACGTAACGGTCCCGCACGATGAGAACTTCATGAAAGCTGAGAAAGATAAGCAAATCAAGTATCTAGACTTGGCTCGCGAGGTTGTCGACGTGTGGGATGTGGACTCAGCGATCATTGTGCAGATAGTCGTTTCAACCCATGGGTTAATTGCCAAGAGCCTCGATCAATACCTGAGGAGGCTCTCGTTAGCCAGCTGGAACAAGGGCTTGATTCAGGAAGCGCTACTCCTGGACACGGCTCGAGCCGTGTCTAGGAGTACCGATTTCTTATTGTTAGGAGGTTCCTCTTTCTGGAGCCCTGACCGCAGGTAGCTTGGGCCCTGTTCCCGATACCGGTGGGTTACAATTTTTTCATATATATATACATTTTTATTACATTTTTTAAATAAATATTTATAAATATAGTTAATTTGTAAAAAGTTGAATAAAGTAGATAAAGTGAATGACATAACTTAGCAACAACCAATGAATTCATTATATTATAATACAATCCAGTTCATTCAAAACACCTAAATTCACGAGCAATGATTTCAATGTCAAAATTAATTGCAAGTCTTTATCCTCATAAAATTATGTAAGTCACCATAGCATTAGTAACGAAGCCCTCGGAAAAATATAGTAGGTGCCTGATATACCAGGTGTTCAGCCGCATCCAGTTAGACTGGAAGCCGACCCCAACATACATACAACATAGTTAGGAAAAGGCTAGACAGAAGATGATGATGATTGTACTAGTAAAGTAAAGAAGTTGGTGTTGTAGAAAGCGCATTTTTCATATTCCCAAGGCAGCATACATGTCAGATGAAGTAAATAAGGTTACAGAAAAAGGTGTTGAGAATTTTCACATAATTTGTATCAACAATTGCACCGATTACAATGAAGTAACTGCCAGTGGACAAGTCGCACATTTTTATATTGAAAGATGTTATGTAGCTACGAAACTTCAAGATCCTCGTGGGCATTTTTTACTGGATAGAAGCTAAAATAAGAAAAGGCTGAATGCAAGTTGCTTTTGATGAATGAGAGATGTCGAGATAACATCGGCCGTCCCCATGAGAAATGTTGGAAAAATGCGTGGTTGGTACAGGTACTTCATCATAATGATCACATTTTGATGAATTAGGAGATAAGATCCCAGAAATAGTTCGCTATTTTACAAGAAAATCAACGATTTTCTAAAGTATTCACCGTAATATCATGTCAATGGCTTGGTAGATCTTCACCTGCCGACACAACATGAAGACACTGCGTCGTCGACTCGTCGTAACATCGAAATGTGAAATGCCGCTTGGAATATTAAAATTGCAATGAACATCGTATCCGTTTTACCTCGATTGTGAAATGTATGTGTGAAGACAGACAAGACAAGACAAGGCACAATGCAGCTCGTTACAAATGTAAATAATTTAATGTTGAAGAAGGTTTACTTTATTAGATTACGAGTTTAACAATAGCTGGTACGTCCTCTTATTATTACTGAATGGAGTCAATGAGTACTTGTGTCACGCGCTATCGTGTGGGTTACGAAATCACTCGTAATTGCAACGTTTAAGTGCAGGCTAAACAGAGTCAACTGCACAACAGTCTCATTGGCAATACTTACTAATATCGGACGATGTCGCGTGCAGCAATTGTGCCTTATCTATGGTTCAATGACCGCCCTTATCGAACTTCATTGAGCGCCTTATGACGTAGACTTCTAATTCTTGTAGGCATGTTGCGAGGAATGCTTTATTATCTTGATTATTTATTTATTTTTTAAACCACAGCTGGAGATACGTTCGCGTTGGTATGGAAACCAAAAACATGTTTGCAATTTTTTTCGTCTTGGATAAGATCATAAAGATTAACAACGTCGTTTATTGTTTCGTTTGCTACAAGTTTAAGTAGTTCGTGGATATATTTGCCTTTGCTTTTATGGTTTGTTGAAGATTTGATAATGTTAATCACATCATTCCTGATTAGTTCTGTTTTACAAACTCGCTCTTTAACTTGATGGATGGTAACAGTTAACAACCGGCTTTGCTAATGAATAACATTACCGCTACCGTTGAAGGATCATAAGGTAGTTTTTATTCGTTATATGTGTTTTATAATAATCATTTTATTATCAGGCAACAAGTCCCTTATATACACAAAATAATCTTAAACAATAATAAACTAATACATATTAAAAAAAACCTTATTGAACTATAACTACACACGAACATGTTGCGTTATTTTATAAGATAACCAGTTTATTTTCCCACCATCAGACCTGGTCAGATCTGATGGTGGGCAAATAAAATCGAGTAGTTCTTGTCCTGTCCGACCGGACCGGACAAGAAATACTCGTTTTTATTTGGAAATACAAAGGAACCACAAGAACTAAAAAAAAATAAAGAGATAAAACACTTGTTACAATAAAAATATATGCTGACCCAGAGGGTGACTTTGTCCCTGATTACTTAGGTTGGAGGTTGGAGCAGATAGGCTACAGGTTTGACTTATACTTTTTAGGAAAGCCAGGGATGGACTGTAACAAACAATGTAGATTTTACGAAATAAATTGAAAGTTTCATGCATAATTTTATCATGAAAGCTAAATAAAAAGCTAAGCATGAAAGAAAAAATACTGAACAACAAGCCTGGTTTTATAAAATGAATTTAGGTATCTAAACTTGAAAAGAAGGAGAAATTAAATAAATGTCAAAAGTCAAAGCCTAATTAACCTATAATTTTTTAAAATAAATATTATTTAAAAAAATTATAGGTTAATATTTCATTACATTTCTATGATTGTAATAACTTCAAGCACTTTCTACCAGCTATTCCAAAAGCTAACTGACCGTTCCAAAACGTAGATTCCAGCGGGCAATAAACATCCCGGTTATTCCAAGGCAAAAGATTCAAAGAGTACTTTAGCAATTTAGATTTCTGCGCCGTACCCTAAACGGTGGGTGTGCGCAATCGCGCGATTGATAACTACAGTGCTATGAATAAATGGATGAACCATTATAGTATAAAGGATCTGCCGAGGATAATCGGCCCGATTGTTTGCTGCGTGCATCCCAGCAGATACCTACCTATAAGCTGTGCAGTGAACCCCAATCATTCCATTATGCGTGCAATCTTCACGGAGATATTTCTGTAGGTAGGAGCTTTGATACGAATATTTGAAATAAACTAAAATGAAATTCAAGAATCTTGCTTATCATGATGAACCATTTTTTTACTAAGATTAGTTAAAAGTAATGTAAAAAACAGCTTTAATGATCACGAAGGATGTTAACCATTTTGCACTTTATCCAAAGTCCACAGTATTTTCGTTCGCAAATATGTACAAAACTGATTTATAAAAAGATGCTATATCTGCCACCTATCTACTTCTAATTGCATTTTAAAGAAACTGGAAATTCAAGTTTGTTACTAAGAAGACGTCAAGACGTCTTATGCGCTCAAAGTAAATTTTCCTCATGTTTCAATAAAATGTATGTAGGTATGACTTCCTTCGATTCTACTAGATATCATATCATGAGTGTTACATATTTCAAGAAAATGTATCATAAACTTTTATCATTGATGTTATGATATAATTTGTGATTCACCAAAAGTTAAAAAGGTTACTAGAAATGTCGAAACGATTTGTAGCAGTTGTACATCTACAGGTCTGGAACTTGATCCGTCAATTATATAATAATAATATTCCACAACTATCACACAACGCCGTCTAGTCTCAAGCTAAGCAGAGCTTGTGTTATGAGTACTAGACAACTGATAAACATACTTATATATTTCTAAATACATACATATATAGATAAATTACACCCAGACACAGAACAAATGATCATGCTCATCACACAAACATTTGTCCTGGGTGGGAATCGAACCCACGACCTCCGGCATAGCAGTCAGAGTCACTGACCACTAGACCAACAGGCCAGTCAGTATAAATATTTTACTGGCGTCATGTACGGCAATCAAAGGTTTGCCCATATCTATTTTACAATATTTTGTGATCTTTTGCTTACAAAACGGTTTCTCCAAAATAGGCTATCAGTGTTTTCGCTGGTGGGTAAGCACAGGCCACACTGCCAGCTAGTGAGCGAGCGAGGCGGGCGAGGCATCGTTTTACCTCTTTTCATACTTTAGTTCACACCGCGAACTACCGAAAGAACTGAAACGAAATATAAAAAGAACCTCGCCCGCCTCGCTCGCTCCCTAGCTGGGGGTGTGGAATGCGTATTCCCCTATAGGTCAAGGGTCAAGTTTTCTCGTCTTCTCTTTCCACTTCTCCCTGTTTGCTTAGTTTTCTTTCGATTTGCAAAATTGCAATATTTGTAGTACTCTTGACCACGTTCAACCTAGCCTTCGGACATTAATTACTGATTTAATTTATTATGTAAAATAATAAAGATGTTATAACGGAAGGTTATCGTATTGATGAATGAGTACTTTCTCTGTTTATAGTTTCAGTCACCTTGGTCGCCATTCACCTGTGAAAGACGTCGTCGTGTTTACAAACGCTACCAACCACATGACTGTGTTCTTTTAAACACTTGAAGATAACTGTTGTTTCTTCGATAAGTCCTTTGTTGTCAATTTTAATTTGTAGCGTCTTATCTTACTGTGTACGTACTTTGTTAAACCAGTTCAGATAATGTGAAGGTGTTGAGGCTTTTACTAAGCTTGATCTTATTATATCTATGGTTGCTGTCTTTAGTTTATTAATTACTTTTTGGTCATCATCATTTGTCTAGCCTTTTCCGTCGGCTTCCAGTCTAACCGGATGCAGCTGAATACCAGTATTTTACATGGAACGACTACCTATCTGACCTTCACAACGCAGTTATTACCTACCGGGTAATACAATACCGCTTGATAAGACAAGTTGTCAGACTTTCGGGCCACTGAATACCTGTATCGACTGTCAAAGATCTACGGTATGTATTGGGTAGTTACCCATCAACAGACCAACCTAGGCAAGCGCGGCTTAACCTGAAGATTGATCCGAGCGGCTGTTATTATTTAGCCACGAGCTCCTCATCCATCTCTCCTCATTAATTACTTTTTGCTACCAATTATAATTTTCTTTTGTTGCCACTGATTTGTTTTAAATTTCATTTTGATTCTCTGGAGTTTTTATCTCCTGTAATAAAACACGTTGATGCACTACTCTCTCTGCATAGGGGCGTCCTGGACCACCATCGCAGTGTTCGTATTGTTTCTCGCAAATCGTGTAGTAATAATACATTACGAGAATTGAGTCGGCCATTATTTATGAACAATAACGAGTGGCGTGGTTGCGAGCCTCGGAGCGGTGACCGACTCGCCCTGATTGGATAATGGCGAGCTGGCCACCGATGCCGCGATGCATTACTGAACTATATTTAACTGAAAATGTACCTCCTACGATTTGAAAATGTGTCGGTTCTCTTTTGTGAACGCAGAGTGACGCAGTTTCACGTGATTCCATACACGAGTCTGTAGGAACAAATCCTACGCATTAATTAGTCTTCGGAAATAGAATCGCGCATAACTGTAATGAGTTCGCTATCAGGAATTTGACTCTATTTAAAATATTTATAATAATTCTGGGAATAGTTGTAAAGTGTTTATGATGATCCATGAATTGGAGCGACGGAATGAGAAGTATTATATCTTTGGTGGTGTGCCAGTGCTATTAGTCAACCGAGGGATTCAGTTCGATGACATACTCAAAATTCCTCAAAAAGTCTATAGTGGGACTCCCTAAAATGTCTGGTTACCCTACCTACTACGATTATTATCTGGCGTCTATCATAACGTTGTTGTTGTTCTTCATTCACCTAGCAATGAATGAGCAAACGTCAATATTTCTTGGCTTTGGGTGGGTAGCCTGTTATTGGCTAGCTTGAATCATGTTTATGAGTTTAGTAACTTACGTAACGCTTGCCGTATCCACACGTATTTGATATCTTTTGGCACTGGCTTGTTTTCATAACTAGAACGGATATTAGTTATGGCTCCTAATTTGCAAACCTCAACATCCAGGCTTGTTTAAACAAATCTAAAATTCGTCTTCCATAAGCTGCTAGAATGAGTTCCCGTTCGTCACCGGCCCGGACTTTCGCGACTGCCACCGTCGGCGTCGCCAGATGCTCACGTAGGCCGGCCCCGCTTCCGTGACGTATTACTTTTGGCACCGGAATCAAATTACGAAACATCGTCAACTACATGTACGCTTCCTAAATTCATGCTTAGGTTATACATATACGTGCTTAGGTGTAGCTATAACAGGATAAATGGACTGTTATCAAATGAGTGCTCTAGTCTCGTCACTGTCACGCGCATCCATTTCAATTTCGCAACAGCTCACTTTAATTTAGATCAATGTTGAAGACAACAAACAGAACGTTTGAGGTAATAAACGAGCTCGTCCGTTTTAGCAAATCAAAATGAAAGCACCGACGCGTGTTGTTTGTAGTCGGAATTATCTGACCTTTTGATTTTCTCGAACATTAATGAAATGATTGATGTGTGATTGGTAGGTCATTGTTATATTCTCTTCGCGATTCTTTTGCCAAGTTATCGAGTTTCTGCAGACTTATTGTCATCGACGTCCCCATTACTTGATTCACAATCAAAGTGTTATTACTTTTTTACTAAAGGAGGGGTCATGACTATTATAACTCATTAAGTAGATTGATTTTTATCAACGTTTGTCACGAGAACTTTCTGGCTGACATTGAGGTCAAGGCTTGGCGTCCCACTTTAGCGTTGCCTCTAAAATGGGTCGGGCACTGACCTTCACAATGTTGTCACTGCAACGCACCTGTATGAAAGCGACACTTTCCTTGAATCTCACTGTATGTTTGATGCCCGTGGTATTGATTCATCTTTACGCCAATACAAATATTTGATAAGTGAAATATTTTGATGATGAATTCCTAAAAATCTTAAAGAGTCACAGCTCTGAGTTTTCGCATATCGGAATGCAATATTGGACGATTATTCATACATCAGCGGTGCGGTATGCATGAAGGTTCACTATCTAGTCCATGCGTCCGTGGGTCCCGCTGGTCACAGAGAAGCAATGTAGTTTGATAGTTTCATTATCTTATCGAGGTCGTTTACATTTGACATTCAACTTTCATGATGTGATAAAGTGGAATAAATAGCTGATGACCACAGATGTATTTTGCAAGATTAACAGGAAAACTTACTATGGTCATGAGCTCAGGACACGATTTACATTCTAACAGTCCCAAAATAGGCTGTAAGTTTGGAATTCTTGCATTCCGTATGCAGCTGTTTATTGCGCTTACTTACGATGATTGTTGGTGCCAAAATGAATAAAATAACCATCTAGGTCACCTTTGCTTTATAAATAACCCCTACACCAGAAGACAATAACTACAAACTGTTCAGTATGTAATATTTGATGTTGTATGTTTCAGACGCAGATGAGCGGAGATCGCGCAGGGTCGCAGTGCGGACTGACCTCGCTACTGCCGATGTCGTGCGGAAGGCGCGCCGCGGCGTTCGCGCGCGACCTGCACTCGCGCCTCAGCAACCTCGGGGGCGCGCAAGACGACCACTGCGAGAGCAGCTGGCTCACGCGCGAGCCCGCCGCTGCGCCGCACAGGCCCACCACCTCCGCCAACACGAGGGAACTTGACACCTTCTATGACTTCGAGCTCGAGTGTGAGAGCCCTTCCAGCCCCGTCGACGAGTACGAACCCCCCTTCCCCGAAAAGTCTCCCACCGAAGATCCGGAACCACCCTTTTATGATGTTGATTCTGAACCTGAAGTAGCTAAAGAACAAACCAAGTTTCTGTTACAACAACCGGACAAAACACAAAATGGTTTCATATTTTCGACCGCCTTTTATACGGAGTGCACACCACCAGTGAAACTTCAACCAATCCCGCGTGAAAATGGTCACGCGAACAAACGCTTATATTCTGCGATCACATTTGAAGGTTGTGCGCCACAAAATAGCCTCGATGAAATCGACTGTGCTGCAAAACCGATCGCTGAGCTAGATACAGACTCTATTAGTTTACCTAACTTTACTAGTGCTACAGTAGACAGTGACTCGGAATTTGAATCTGCAAAGAGCGAACCTTCGGATGTTGTCGAAGTTGAAGAAGACTTTCAAAATGAAAAAAGTACTGAAACTTATACAACGGAGTGCCTGGAAAACTTATCACTCGCGGAAGTTGAAATTCCACTTGATGCGGAAACGCCGACGGAAGCCCCTGTAGAAACTCTTGAGTCAGAACCAGTAGTATGCAATGAAATTAGTGCGGAACCTTTAGAAATCATAACCAGTGAAGTACCTATTGAAAATGAAGTATCGCCTACTTGTGAAATTGAGCCGTCCCTCTTGAGTGCCGAAGTGATAGAAGACAATCAGAATGAGGCAGAAGTAGAAGTAGAAGACGATCGGCCTCAACGTGTTCGACGCTGTTCTTCACTCAAAACTGGAAAAACGCCACCCGGCACGCCAGGTCGCAAGAAAATTGTGCGTTTTGCGGACGTTTTAGGACTCGATCTAGCGGATGTGAAGACTTTTATGGATGAAATTCCGGTCGTACCTAAATCCGCCTACGACGACCTCACTGGTTGCGATGTTCAGAGTACTCCACCCGCGCGATCTACGCCGCGGCTCGGGGCTCTAACACTAGTTCCACTGTTCCAACTTCCAGTAAACATTACGGACAGACTAGAGACGCAGAACGTGTGCATCGAAAGTGCACGCGTATGTGACGGTGTGCATGTCACCGTGTGCGGCTCTGTCCGCGTGCGAAACTTGGACTTCCACAAGACTGTACACATACGCTACACAATGAACGGCTGGAAAACGTACACGGACCTGCAAGCAACCTATGTGCAGGGTTCGTGCGATGGCTTCTCCGATCGCTTCCAATTCGTCCTGTACGCTCCAGCAATATCATCGGGGCAGCGGCTGGAGTTGGCCGTGAGGTTCTTGTGCAAAGGCCAACAGTTCTGGGATAGCAACAGCGGCTCTAACTACTGCTTCGATTGCCTAGCGCTGGGCTCGACGTCCGCCTCGGGCGCGCCGACTGCGGTGGGCGCGTCGGGCCCGCTGCACCCCACGGTGGACTGGCACCCGTCGTTCTACTGACGCGGCCGCAGAGCCGACAGGTGACAGTGTCGGAGCGACGAGTGCGCGTCGGGGCGGCGCGGGTGCTACACATTCCTGTGCCGGCTGCCTGCGAGCGCTCCCGGCCTCCCGCGAGACAGCGCGGGCGTCCTGAGCTCCTGGATTGATGAGGCTTCACGTTGTAAAGCGTTCTTGTGATATAAATTAGACTAGGCGTAGATATTATAAACGACGAGTGAGCGACTCGTTCTCAGAGTGCCATTTTGCAGTAACGACGTTTCGAGTTAGGTGTGTATATTTCATCGATTTTTTTTGTTTCGTACTATGTTAATTGTAGAGTAGCGTCCCGTAGGACAATAAAATGTGATGTATGTGCGTGCAGGCGCGGGCGGTGAGCGCAGCCGCGCCTCTTCTCCTTGTACATAATAAGAGAGATGAATTCTGAATGATATTAATTAATATTTTAATACAATTTTTATGACATTATTAGACCTTTGTAATAGTTATAATATATCGAATTAGGAGTATCACCTAGATAGAAAGATTTATTCACATAACATCCTTATGAACTGTAGATAATACGAATATTTCTAGCTATAATATCTGTGGTGACATAATATATCTTCCCTTGTTAGACCGTTTTAAAATTGTTAAAGTAGATGCGAAAACGTGTTAATTAAAAGGTTTCAAAACTATGAATCATCTGCGAATAATAAAGTAACTGAAATATTTTATACCGATGTTATAATCTGGATATATTTATATTTTATATTTTTATAATCACGGTATCATGACATACTTCCTATGTGAGAACTGATAAATAATAGCCAATTGTTGATTCAGTTTTGAGATTTTAATAAATGAGACTATTAGAAATTACGAAATTAAATTATTGTTACTTTTAAGCGATATTATAATTTATTTATTAGGCCGATGGTTTGTCTATTTTGTATATGTACCTGAATTCTTTAAATGTGGCCATATTAATTTTACACAATTTGAATGCTACCTATCTGAACTATTATTGTTTCTCTTATAATTGACTCCTGTTTTATGATAAATACCTACCTAATAAATTAATGTGCATAATTATGAAGTACTTGTTTGTATTCAATTAACCTTAATACTACCTGAACAATTTACCATACTGTTGTCTACAAGCAGACCATGGCAAGTAGCTACTGATCAAAAACCAAATATTATTTGATGAAAACTGATTGTGGTATCAAAGTAACATTACCGTCACCTATCGACAAAAGTCTGACTTTTCGTTACACCCTTGCATAAATGTCGTGATTTTCGATCTGTGTATAGTACCTACATAAAATTGCACATGCAAAAAATACACAAATGTTACCTGAATATTTGGAAGGCCTCTAAATTTGAGTGGGATTAGGTTGGACATTATACATAATATTATTATCTACCCGCAATTAAGATGAGCTATGCGCTAAGAGATCCACTGAGTGGGGCCCATTAAATGCCAAACGTCATAAAGCGGGCATGTACTGTTGCTATAAAAGCGTTGCGACTTGTGATTTTACTCAACCGATGTCTCTAATGAGAATTACTAAGCATCCCTCAAAACTACATATCATTGATTAGTAATAGTGGCGCCCAACGTGGGACAATAGTTTGCATGACTGAGTAGGTTGATCACACAGCCATTGACTGTAGTGTTATTTCAGAAATAATTAAAAATTAAAAACCAGCTTGGTACTATGCAAGTACTTTAATTACAGAATCCTATCAGTAAGCGAAATATTATATCACAATTACACTTTATTTTGATCTCATAATAAATTATTTAATGCAGCTTAAGGTACAGTTCATCAGGTAGAGATACACAACAGTAAGAACCTTGTCACCTTTCTGAATAGCACACCATGTTAACTGAAAAATATTTAAAAATAATAGTGCGATTTTTTAGTACCTACCAAGTAGTAATATTCTAAAGCTAAGTCATTACTTCCTAAAATATACAATTTCATAAAAGTAGAAGATGTACTTATATTGTTGCTGCTTAATATAAGAAATATGGACATCACTTAAATAATTACGAATTAAAATAAATAGTCACAACTTCGCGCCAATAGCCAAGATGGCGGCGATCACGACTTAACATAAAACAAAACGTCTCAACAAAGCCAGTTGACTTATAATAATTTACTCAATCCTAATCTGTCAACTTACCTATTAACTGGGAAAATGTACAGCGCTTCTATGTTGATTTTATTTCTATACAAATCTATTGAATTTATATATTCACATAAATAAAAATAAATTAGACTACTAGCTCAAAATAAAGCAAAATATTGACTGCACTGGCGTAGTGGCTGTATGCCCTACATATCGATATACTTGTCTTTACAGGTCCATAAGATTAAGTCTGGGGTTGCCTTCAAAAATCAGGTTGTTATATTTGTAGCAGAGTGTGGCCATAACTCGGAGATGTTAGAATCAATACAAAAAGCAGAACGAAACGAAAACTCGAAATTAAAACGCAGAGCTCAATATTCACGACGAAATGTCACTGCTCTGAATACATCACGCAGCCTATAAGGCGGTTACACAAGTTCTAACTTAACACAGTCTAGAAGCGATGGGCGACCCATCAGCTGTCTAAGGTTACACTCTGGTCGCCTTGCGCGCCCTCCGCCTGCGCGCGCGCGGCGTGGGCAGCGTGACGCGCGGGTCGCGCAGCGCGCGCAGCTGCATGTGTAGCCTCTGCTTGCAAAACTCGTAGAATTCGATCTCTCTGGTGAAGTTCGCTCGGACGATGTTCTTCACTTCTTCTGAAACTGGTGGCTTGTAGTTGTTGCGGTTGATCCGGGCGAATGTGTTGACCTCCTCTGCAATGAGAAAACGGAGAATTTACTTTTTGCAACTTTCATGAAATAGTCAAAATTGACGTGGGTTTGGTGGCGATTTTATGAAACATACAATAGCGACCCGGCCCTGATTACATGGCAGCTGTAGACTGTGAAGACTGAAGAGAATCTAAGTAACATTATTAACAAGTGTGCACGTAGATTATAAATGATGTCCTACCTATACACCCATTAATTACTAAGTCATTTAATACCATGACTAATTGGGTTACAAACAATAGTTTTCCCAAACGCCATGAACTAAAAATACATTATCGAGGTATACCTTACAGAGGGCCTTACCATGTTTGTTTATTCTGTTTTAAGAGTAATAATAAGGTATGAGATTTTGAATCCTATTGTGTAAAGCCTAGACAAATACAAATACTTTAAAGTGCATTAGGCTGCAAAGAAAAGCAGTAACAACACAGGCGCTAAGTGCGTCTTCTTTTTTTACAAGGGTGATGTTTCGTATAGATAGAGATTGCTTGGTCCACTTTTTGCAGTGGATCGTTAACATGCATCTGATCCCTTGGTCACTACCAAGGGATCAGATGCATATACAAAAGATGGGCTGTCTATTCTTAAGGTAATTTCGCTTGCGCAGTGTAGGAAATGTGACTGAAAATAGCTCCATCTACAACATTTAGGTCGTTAACCGACTATGTAGTACTAAATCTATTCAAAAGATGTCGCTATACTCAAAATGACTAACCCCAGTATAGCTTCAGCGCTCCTCGGAAGAACCGCGGCACGTAACGCTCGAGCGCCGTCAGCGTCGAGTTCATATCTTCTAGCACTCCGACTACGGCATACTGTTCTTCCACCACACGCTTGGCGCGCTGCAGAGCTTCCACGCTGTTGAATGGCCTGGAATCAAAGAATATTGAGCATGAGATAAATTAAAGGTAACTGATTGAATTATAACATAACGTCACCCCTGTATTCCCCGAAGATTTGGACAGACAGAGATATACCTATGCTACACCCACATTTCGCCAGTTACGTTTAAGTCCCAGCGATTAAATTTCAAATTCCGGCGGGTCGGTACCTGAGAAACTGATGGTAACACCCAATAGCACTATAACCGCCCTGGGAATTGATCCCAGCACGTCAAACACGTCAGACGCAGCTGCGACCAACGAGAAATGTTAGTTAAGCTTCGCTATAAATAAGGGTGGGCTGAAGATACACTATATCAATGGTCAACTGTAAACCTAGCCGAGCTGTCAATCAGGTCGGACAAGCGATAAAAGAGAGACTTCTGTTTGCACATAAACCAGTGAAATATAAGCAATCATAGCATAAGGTTTACTTCTAGGAGATTTACGTTCGTTTCCTATGGAACTCGAACGACTTAGAGTATAAAATATCCATTAAATAATTTTATGTACGAAATATCACATCAAAGTCTATTTTGATATATATTATTTTAGTCATCATTCAGCCATCGGAGAATACAGTCTCTATATGATATAGGATTCCTCATATTGAGTCGTAGGCATAGATCCCCAATACTCACGTGCACTGTTGCTCATGTCCACAGAAGAACAGCGTCTGACGGCGATGGTCGCCAATCCCCTCATGAGTCTGACCCTCCACGTAACGACACTCGCGATCTCCACTCAGCACGCAGGTCTCGAAGTCCTGAAATAAGATACAAAAATTATCATTTCTTTAGTGAATTTTAAAAACTTTGAAGGAAACCATCGCGATGTCCTCGAAGAGATTCAGATCCAAAAATTCGAAGACCTGTTACATATACTAACTGGCTTCGCATTGTGCAATGGTGTATTATGGCCCACTCCTTGCCACTATGAGGAGGCCTATGTTCCAGCTGTTTGTTCTAGGTTGAGAATGGTGCGTCGTGTTAATTTATTTTCAGGCACCAAGTTCCTTTCAGTTTAATCGAGTTGCTAATGATGTCACAACACTTCTTCTCTCAAATAAATATATCATAGCTCCATGACGTCTTTGAATAAGGAATTGCCATTTTTTGCATCTCAACAAGACGCAGATATGATAGACTAACGTACCTATTAACAAAGATGTTAGATGTTCATATTGAAATATCTCAGCTTGTCCATCACCTTTGTGTAACATAGCGTTACACTCATCACCCTAACTACTTTGTACAACAATATTTTTAATTAACGACTGCTTATTATCAACACTAAATACTAAGCACGTAAGTTACTTTTTTGTTTGCTAAACTAATTATACCATCAATTTTTTGTTGACTCAAAACTAATTTATTTTTTCTACAGCGCTGACTAAGTCGAGGGGTTGGCTTGAATAGATGGACGTAAGCTGAGACCTATTCAGTCAGTAAATAAGGAGTTAATGTATCTTGTTATATGCGTATGGCCGAATGTTTGTGCTGAAAACTGATTAAGTGTGTTGCTGTAATCATTCAGTTTATCGGAATTAGATCTATCGGTGTAATTAGAAATTCCAATGTGTGTTAGAAGAAATAGGTTTTGCAGAAGTAGTTGAACCCTTGTTTGATTGGTGGCGACCCTGAACTGTTATTTAGCTACTGTACCCGCTATCTACCTTAGTATTTAGTACAATTTTAAAATATTGAGATAAAAGAATAGGATTTCAAAGATATTTGAAGCGTGTATTAACGACAAAATTAGTCAAAGGATTGAATACTACTTACCTACTTCGCAGAAAAATTCGCCGACATTAAAAATTCGGCATTCAAAATGGTGAGCAAAGCAATAAGCCACGCACTAATTAGCGTTATTCGACAGAAAGCTTGTTGACCGTAATATTCATAGATTCACACAAACCAATGACCATTCGAAACGAAACAGTTTCGCGTATCGGGACCATAGCATGTCGACTTGTTTACGTTTGAGTGGAGAATAGCCCACGTTTATCCATTTCCTAAGTCTTGATGGATAGCCGGCTACTCCGATAGACCATCTCGTGTTTAGATCGAACGATGGACGATGAAATAGGTCTTCACGTGGGCTGACTTACAGGGACTATAACTCATAATCCTAACTAGGTTCGCAGGTAGTGGACGTAGAGAGTAGAAGTTATGATATTGAAGAAACCCACAATATGTTTCGTTCTACATGTATCATGACTTTGCAAATGCGCGGTTTAATTACAATGTAAGAGGTTTATTGTTTTGATTTTTTTCCAAAAATATTGACTAAACAAAGCCTTTGGAATGTCTGACGCTGGCCCATATTTTGACCACACACAGGGTGTAAACAGACCCTTAACGAAGCCGAAAGGCACTTGTTCTCCCCGTCATTGCGATATTTTTTTTGTTCTAGATCATAGAGCATACTGGATGGATGACAATTATGCTGTGGGCATCCTACTTAATCCTTTTTTCCTTCTTTGTTATCACCAATCAATTCCATGCGGTGATTGATTACTATGGATTCATTCTAAATATGAAATGATGATGCATTTTTTTGCGATGGGTATTTTTTTAGGTATTTACGCGTGGAACAACGGGATGAAATTATGATGAATTATACAAAAAAAATCTTTGCCCACCGGTGTAGCCCCGCTGTTGCTATCATTAATTTTCTAATACATAGGCGCTAATTGTTTTGTCAGTTCGTAGCTTGAAGCCAATTCACACGACTGGAAATAGATCTAGGCTTTAGGCAATTAACATTCTAAATGTAAATACCGTTTCTGATATTAATGAGCTTTTACAATGAAAGAATATTTGCAATTCGTTTTGTTTAAGACTTCTTGTAATTCCTGATTGATTAAACACTGTTTTAAGCTTTCACGGTTTACAACTAAACCAATACTGTCAGTTACGGGATATCTTCCGTGATGGTTCATTATTTTGAGCTCCCGATATTGTTACCGGTATTGTTGTGTCAAACCACGATCGTGGCGCTTGCAACAGCGCCGAAATATCGGGAGCTTAAAATAATGAACAATCACGGAAGATATTCCGTAAGTGACAGTATTAGTTTACTGATTGATTGATCAATTAACAAAAATTAAAATTAAACAAACAACACTTATTTACCATGCACCTTTATACAGCAGCCTAGGTACAACCTAGATTATTTTTAGCTAAGGTTTTCATATGCCTGTAAGCCAGCCTATTTACATTATTCTTAAATCAATTATTTTTCAATCCATACGATTTTTTTTTTTGTTTAGCTTTGTGTTTAAAGTTTTTTGAGGCAATATTGTAGTTTCACCTTTCACTCTGAATACTTTAAAAGTATTCAGTGTTTTTAATCGTGGCTATATCTACATCGTTTCTGATAACATGTTTTACTTTAAACAGCAAAGTTGCATTAACGTGCGGTTTTGGTACTTTTATTACACTTTCTCTTGTATGTTATTATAGCACTTAAATCGGCACAGGCAAGTGTTGCGTTGGCTTATTCGTAAATACATATTAATTTTACGAGAACAATAAATAGTCATAATAGTACCATTGCCAGCTATTCTCATAAAATACAATATTTACTTGACGCCTGATCAAGATTACAGCATCATGCGAAACGTGCGAATATGCAATTTAAGTGATCAGTTTAGATTCTAGATTAAGAATTAAAATACTGAAGTGCTGGGACTTTAATAACAATAACGATTTATGTAACAACTTTCATTGCTTGCCTTTCGTTTTCTTGCCTCAAACAGAACAGAACAAAACTAACTATACGAAATTGGATTTAAATGCTAAAGACAGAGATTGGTAGCACCTAAAGGTTAAATAAAATAACAAAATTTAACTTTTATTGTTACAAGTTAACTCTAATTACGTTCAGAATTGGTAACACGAACAAGTAATATGTTAGCGTTACTGCAAGATTGATAACGATCAATTTTGTTATTAAAATATAAAACTAACCAAATCGTGCAATTAATAAAAACTATGCTACTGCAGCACAGATACTCAAATTCATTAATACCAAGATTAAAAATATCATAAACCTATTAAATATTTGATGGCAGCAGTAATAAAGCGCAACACTAATCTGTTAGAACAGTGTGCCCTCACTATTAACTCGTTAACTGCACTAAAGCGATGTATCATTCCATTCATTCCCATCAATACATTAACCCAATTAATTCACGAGTAGTTAGACGCAATGCCTCAATTTGCCTTTCGTTGTAATTTGATCGTGAGCATTGATTCGTGTCGTGTTAGCCGACTGCTCGTGACCGACTGATCTGAACAATCTGAACTCTTGACCATGGGATTCTACTGATTCTTCTGAATGAACGTTTTGACAGCCCTAACGGGGCACGTCACACTTAGACGGCCAGTCGCGAGTCAGATTTACGTAAAAAGGGTTCCGTGCCGTAGAATAGAGCAGAAGCAAAAAACATGGACAATTTGCCGTTGCAAACACTTCTATTTTTGTTAGAATTATTTTGTTGTTATTATAAAGGCGTAATACCTTACAATCAGTATTCTGTTTCAACTGGGTTACGGTTTAAAATCGGTCTTCTGGCAGACGGTCAGATGTCATAGTCACAAAAATGGGAAATTCGACACAGCGAATGGTGTAAATTCGGAAAAACGGTTCCGTATTAAAATCCGGATAGTGTTTGATGTCCATGAAGTAGGTTTACGGAGCAGGGAAGTGGCGAAAGCTTGAGATTCTACTGGTCAGTGGTTACTAGTTGGTATGTAATGGTCATTGAGTGAGTGGAGTTCACGTTGCTGTATTTTGGGCCAAACACATTAGATTTTTTTGCCATCGACACGCTAAAGAGAAGAATGGTTATTATTGATTGATATGATCATGGCGCTAACGGTCACATAAACAATTGATTTATACTGCAGAGAGATGCGATCCGATATAATTGTTCCTCTATTGTATTCGAGAGATTGCGATAGAAACAACTTGTGTACACGCATGTTCGGTTTATTAGTGTATGTAATGCAATGTTTGTTTGTACCCTATCGTAGGTTTCCACCTACTGAGCTACAATGAAGTTCGTGATATCATTACAGTTAGCAGTGATAGTTTAGTGGTGTGACCATCGGACTGCCAAGTCATAGGTCTCAAGTTCGAACCCAAGACACGCCTGATTTTTCACCCACCTCTGATTTTTCGGATTCATGTGTGTATTGTATAACTTGCTTCGGTGAAGGAAAACATCGTGAGAACAGCATGCCTGAGAGATATTTCTCGACGGCATGTTAAGACAATTCAGAGGCCAATGGGTGGCATAAAAACTCTCAATACCTACCAGGTTACCAAACGATAAATAAATAACTACAGCAATTTGGTTACCAGCAATAGTTTGGAACACTGGGGATGGATGCCAACATTACTTTCAGCTTTCAGAGTGCCTAGACAAGTTACAATTTCGTTTGAGTGTTTCGTATTTCAACAGTCAGATTCAACTAGATTACATCTATAGTTTTCAGTAAGTTATCTCAGTCCCCATAATCATTTTCGCTGATAGAATGTAACGTTAGCTAGGCCCTTATTGTATAACAATTAATTTACTTGTTAAGTTGTTATAACAAAAGTTTGATGTATGTATATCTTAGGCGTTATAGCATAGCGATAGGAGTTCAACGTACACATAAAATTCAGTTTTACAACGTTCAAACAACACATCGAAATATTTAGGTCTGCTACAGCAACTATGTACAATAACTATCAGCTAGTTATATGATTATATCATCAAGTCCAGATAGCGCCATAAACATTCCCTACTAATGGCAACCCCGCCAGGGATCAACTCCTGCGCAGATAACGGCGCGGCACGTGGCCAATTTTAGCCGATTCATCCGCAAATTGGCGGCCGATCAACCCGATCGCTGCCACGCGTATCTCTTTCTTCACTCAAAAAGCCTTTTATACCATTGAAGTGTAAGCTACCAAAAAAAGGCCTAAAGTTAGACCAACATTTTTAACATTCAGGTGATGTTTTGCAACCAAACTTGTTAAGTTCTTGAACAATTATTGAAAAACAAGATCAAGAAAGAAAAAATATTTTTTTTATTTGTCGCAAGGACAGGACGTGCATACAAAGACATAAATTAATAATAATCGTATAATGCATAACAAATGTAATAAAAACAACAGAAGAGAAACAAAAATAAAAATTAACAGCTTCCACGTCTTGATTAATTTAATTTACCTAAACAGTAAATATTCCTGTTCATAAAACCGGACAGAAATAAGATCTACGATAAGCAAATAAAGCCACGCGATCATGATATTGTCTAGATATTCAGATTATGTTATAATTCAGCCTAATAGGTCCCTATTTACGATAATCTTGTTACATTACACGTTGCAGGCTCCACCATAAAGTGTTCCATGTAATTTTAGCCGAACAGCCCATCGCACGAACAATATGCGCTGCAGTACGGTAATCACTGCTACATGAAGCGATTGAACCGCTTCATCTCAAACAAGATCATTTTCACCGTTAGCAAATAAAAACGCATCTCGTGAATAGAGATCATGTCACGATTGCTGTAGAAACAATAAAAAAATCGAATAGCTTACACGTTCTCACGGCTGGGTAAGAAAACCATGAAAATGTTTATTGTACTTTTGAAGTAGGTACTATTAGCCATTATTTATCCTGTCATGATGTTATTGACACGCATTATGCATGCTTCTACCATCAGATAACAGAATGAGCGTGATGATTAATAGATGAAGAGAATAATTGCGTGTCTGTTTTTTGTAGGAGTGTGGGTGTCAATTTTTAACACCGTTCACAAAGGCATCTTAGTATAATCTGACATCCATTGCTATAGGTATCAACTTAGAGATTAGACATTCATCAAAACAGCTGTTAATCTTACGATAGATGTTGGCAATACGTCACCATTAAGTTTTGAATGCAGGATATTAATTCTTGTAGTAATGTATAATTGTATTAATGGCTTGACTGAAGTTAAACTATGTATCAAACAACTCAATCCTAATTCTCATATAATATTCTGATAATTGAACACTTAACCTAGCCATAAAATCAAACATAATGCATACTCCAAACAATACAAAAAATTTGAACAAACCTTCTTCAACCAAGCGGGGTCGGGCAGAGGCAGGTCAGGGAATGCCCTCTTCCTCTCCACGTAGTACCAGGGAGCCCTCACGTAGTAATACCACGAGATGACCCGCTCCACGGGGTCACGCACCACGTTCACGTATATCGGGGACGGGAAACCCAACCTGGAAAATTTTAGAGCTAAATAAAAAAGACGCGATTTTTTTTTTGGCCTGTTACTGCTTCAAGTGGGTTGACGTCACAATCAATGTCTCCATCGGACAACGCAGAGGTTGGTGTTTTTTGTTTTTCTAAGTATCTGAACAATACATTTTCTTTGCGCAACATTTTCAGATAATAACATTACAGTACAATAACAATTCCCGCAAGTCGTAAGATCGATGTCATCCATTGATATCACCAGTTCACCAGACGTTTTTGCACGAACTGAAAAACCCTGAAAATGAAATTCTATGCAATCAAAATTAAAAAGAAAAACTGTAGAACCGAAACGCATCATTCCGTTCCCATTGCAGCGGCCGATGGCGACGGCTAAACAATGGCGTTTGAATTCAACTGAGTTTTTGCACACGCCGCCTCGCTGTAATTAACACTAACAAGAGACTCGCCTATCAGGTAATAGTCGATCGCAATTAACGTCTACTTGATACATTAATCATGGTTTATGTTTATGTTCTATACAACCAATAAAGTTTGGTGCATGTGATTGATGTACGAAAGCGGCGGCTTGCCTCTGAAGACAAACGGAACAGAGAGTCAATGCGTAAATATGAGTATCAATGTCTTGACTGATAGCCATAGATCTGTTCAAGTTTTTGTTTCACATCGATGAAGATTTAGCGCCAGATACCGCTACTTTATGCTTGATTTGTGGCTTTGAATGCTCTTTAAACTAATGATTGGAATGGAATATAATAGTTGCATTCTGATTGTTAAAGTCCTAGATCATGTCCGGTATATTTTTATTGCAGTAATTTACCAGATGCTGACATAGTTCTGTTACTGGAGTTTACCCATTAAGGCTTTGGTTTAACAAGTTGCAAACACGAATGTTCAGCGAGGAGTTTTGATTTTTATTTGGCATTCGCCCCGCTTGTTTCACGGCTTGGCCGCCGGCGGCAGTTTGGGTACGTCTTTCGAGCAATCTGCTGTTAGTATCGCGTACTGGCTTTAATAGAACTCCGCAAGTATTCGATCCCGAAAATTTACAAATCCTGAACGCCAAATGACTTTTGACTGTTTCATTGTAAAGTTGCCCAGTGTAGTTGTTACAT
This sequence comes from Noctua fimbriata, assembly GCA_905163415.1. Classification (NCBI taxonomy): domain Eukaryota; kingdom Metazoa; phylum Arthropoda; class Insecta; order Lepidoptera; family Noctuidae; genus Noctua; species Noctua fimbriata. Next base: position 11,159,694 of record LR990941.1, on the reverse strand, counting down.
CAAGGGCTTTCAGATGAATGTTAATGTTCATGTCATATTCATTCACAACTTTTAGCAACCGTAATTAAATTCCTTTTACTGAAACGTGTTCCTGTCCATTATGCGTGGCTATTTTGATCCTGCTTTTAAATGTAAGTTTTAAGAATAACAATAGTATATACCTGGTGAAGTTGGTGTAGCACACATGTTTGATGTATGAAGCGGGAGTGTCGAATGTAGATACCAGACCAGCGAGTGCTGCCTGATCGGCGGGCGCCAGGCGTATCGTCTCCACCCGCTGCACAGGATCCCGGTGGAAACCTTCACAAACACTATCATTAACACGCATTATATTAAACTTTGAATCATAATCTTAATCGTTACGATCGTCATTATGGTTTCCTCTCTAGATATTCTTACTTTTACGATTTGTTAAGTATAATAATTACGCTTGTGTCAATGTGGTTTCAAGATCCATGATTATAAAATTCAGAATAACAGCGTTTTAGTACCTCGTTGAAGCGATAAAACTACTAGTATTTATAATTGTATTAAGAAGATGAATAATTCTAACCAGTCATTATAACTAGGCGATTAAAGCACTTATGTTGCAGCAGCTTAAGGTGTACGATGGCTGTGGAAATGTCGACAAGATCGTTAGCTCTTGTCATTTACGATCAATAATTTATGAGATTATTAATAACTAGCACTTCGCCCGCGACTTCGTCCGAAAAAATTGCGATAGCTCGGCTCTCTCCTCTTTATAATATTATTATAGTGTAGATAGCATAAATTGAGTGAAAGTCGTAAAACTGTGCTTACTTGAATTAATTATTACTCGTTAATTTGGACGATACCTATCATAATAAAACGATGACATAAAAACATAATCGTTTTAAGAATGGATAGGCCTAGCTAAATAATAACTAGTATACGATCATATGGGTTCTGTTTTTTGTTCTACTACATAAGTAAGTATATCATTGACCTGTAACATACTAATTAAGCGTACTTAAAAATCAAGCTTTCTTTTTTGCAATGCAGGTAGAAATAATTAATTAATTTACATTATTTTTACCCGACTGAGGCAAAGCCCTAAAGGATGGTCATTGTTTTACTTAAAACCTTTAATTCCAGCTTCTTTCCCGGATCAACAAACTCGCACTAATGACGACCGGTAATTGCCAAAAAAGAGAACTCGTCACACGGTCTCCAGCCTTAAAATATATTTTATTATAAGACTTAATTACTTGAAATATTAAAAAAAGAATTTCAGCTTAAGTAAACTAAGTCGATCTCATTAATAACGATCAAGATAAATTAAATATTTTCGAAAGTCATACACGGTGTACCGTTTTTATAACATTAATAATTAAATAAACTTTGTATTTTATACGAGACCGTACAAATTGTGCACAAAACAAGGAACATCTTTGTATGATTTTATTTTATTTGCAACTTTGCCAATAAACTAAGTAAGCAAGGTATCAACTTTTCTGTATTTCTTAATCAAATTACACCTGTCCAGAATATATTTGTGTTTTGTTTCATATTATTTTGTCTTTATGGATGGCTGTTTTTATTAAAATGGTCCAAGTAGATCTTTTCATAAGAATTTATATCTGGTTAACAGTTTGTCTTACAAAATATAAGAATAATCTCACTCACCAAACTGATTTTTATAGGCAAGCCTATGTAGCAGTTCCATAAAAGTCTGACTACCGACTTTAGGTACCCGGTTGAAGAACAGAATCTCCGCACCAGCCCGGGCGGTGTTGTTCAGCTCCCAGGGTTCGGGGACGAGAAGTTCATCCAGATATTCCTGTTCTGTTTCCTGCTGGGAATCGTCAGGCTCTGCTTCTAATGTACGCTGGGGCTTGCTGCGTTCCTGAAAAAGGAGCATAGGTAACAAGCTATGAAGTTAAAACTTTGAGATTTTCTGGAAGTGGGCTATCTTTAAAACGTAAATGTCTTATCTAGTCTTATAACAATTAAAAAGGTTATATGAATTTGAACTATAAGGGTAAGTATTCACCGTGTTTTGGACGATATACATAAACTTCGAACAGATGTTCAGACCACGAAAGTAAGCAGAACTTAGCATATGGACACATTAATGATTTCTTATATTTTATTATTTATTTTTTTATTTACTCTCGTGTTCCTCTCGTACGTGCAAATGAAATGCAAATAGCATTTAATAACTCAGTTACACTAAGCGGCAACATAGGCCAAATTAAGACCCTTTCTTACTGCATAGCTCAATTAAATTTAATTAAATTAAATTACAAATATCTTTGTAACGAAGCCTTTTTAAGTACTACTTTCTTTGTAAGCTTTGATTTGTAAAAGCTATAGAAGCGTTTCCCAAAGTTTATGGATAACGTGAAGAACACGGTGTATTCCTAAAGCAGCCCTAAACATAAAATAACTTAGTACGATCTAACCAATTTTTCAAACCGTGCAACAAATAACTTGTTATGTAAACACTTAATAAGCCTGCGTAAATAAAAGAGTAATCTTAATGGAACCTGAATTTATTATAAAGACATGGTTCTAACCCTAAACAAGTTGTTTTATTCTTCGTTTTCTTCTCAACGAAGTTGGAAAAACAGACCGATAAAGATATCTTTAGACGGGTCTTTTTTGCATATTAACAAACTACGGGTCTTCGCCGATTAGATACAACTAACGAGAAAAGTTAACTAAACTGTTAAATGGAAATAAACTTTAACAAAGTAGCATTCGCTTTCAATTTAATATACTATAGGTAGCTTGAGTTAAAATAAAATTATTCATTAAAAAACCTTTTTAAAATGAATAAGCTTTTATAAAAATATACATACTAACAAACAAACTAACTAACAAGGTAAGTTAAATAACAGATTATAATTACAAAAAAAACTACATTGATTTAAAGAAACATTACATTAAAATGTTATTACTGATTAGCGATCAATAATTATTATGATCTGCTAGAAATAGTCCGCGCTCGGTTAAATATAGGACAACAAACGACCAACAAAGATCCCGTTGACATTTTCGATCAATATTATAAATAAACTTGTCAGGAGCCCTATACCTTTTTACAACTTCCTTCGTTTACTAGGAAAAAATAAACCAGTCGAGCAAAGGAAAATAACTTGCGACGCTAGGTGCAAATGCGTAAAAGTCTGCATAGAAACCACATACATTATGGATGCATATTTATTTCAAGACTATCGTATAGTAACTACAGATAATCGCTGTTAGCTTGCTCTATTTAGAAATCAGCATTTATAAACTTGATGTTTGTGATAGCTTGTAAGCCCGAGGCCTTAATTAATTTTGCATAAAAATACTCGTATTTAATCTTTTCCTTTTTCTTTCCATGTTTGTCATGACAGTGAAGTGCGAATCTGCTAGCAACGCTCGTAATTGAAAGTATCTGATGCACTTGTGCATTTTCAGATGTGTGCCTGCTTGCTTTAAACATGGAGTTTGAATATCTTCAAAGCTATTGGTCCTATTTCAAGCTTTTCCTGAAGACCAATAACTCGAGAGCTAGTCTCGACGGAAAATCTATTTGAGGCCAAGTGTTTTCTATCATAAGAGGCCTATTTTCGTAAGGCGAATCTACCCATATGTAATGATGAAATTGTGCCTACAAGTGCTTCGGATTCTAACGGATTTCTGCTTTTTATACAGATGATATTCAGCCGAAACCGATCGGATTGTACTGGTTGTACACAGGTATTTCTATTAGACGTACACAGTGGCCACTTCCAGGCGTGATCACGATGACAGTGATTCGGATTCCATTACATGTCAATGGGGGAGGCTCTCGCTCCACAATACCACTGTAATAGACTATTACTTTAGAATTTCGTACGCAATGTAAGTAAGTATAATTGTATTATATAGGGTTGACTATTGAAAACTATTCGAGTCGTCAAATAATGGTCTTAATCTTGGGATCTTAAATAGGATTAATGGATAAGGTTCTTGCCTGAAATCGGGTATTTTTCTGACATAGACCCGAAAGCGACAGGTTTGTTATGAAAATAGGGAGAGGACTTACGGTGATTGTGATAGAGATATTCCCAAACGAGAAAAGTTTATGAGTTATTTCAAACGAGAGTTACCCGAAGAAATATATGTTTAAAAGATGATGACAAATCGTTAGTGATAAAGCATTCAGAATAATTTACGAATTAAGCCTCAGACCTTAAGATTCCGCAATTTATAAGGATTGAAAAATAATAATGTTTGGTTTGCACGTCAAATACTTAACAATATAAATGCGTAAATCAATGCTTTAATTGCGAACAGGCGACAAATAAAAAACATATCTAAATATATCTAACTAGGAATGGTTTTGTCGAATTGATATGAGTAACGCCTTTATGTTACAGCTTGCCATTGACCCATGGGGAAATTTATTAGCCAAATATTATATACATTTATAAAATTAAAATAACCTAAAGTAACTAACTAAACAATAAACTTAAAAAATGTCGTCAAAAAACTCCTCCTCAACGCTGTCAACTGGTAATGTACCCAAGCGGTGGCTAGCTGGTGGCGTTGCCACGTTGTATGGCAACGCTAAGCTTGGGGAGATAAATACAAGTATCAACTATCTACCTAGGTACCCACATACATCACACACATTAACGCCGATAAAATTCTAGGCAGTGAGTAGCTTAACTTCAAACCCTCTTTGATTTTTTTCTATACGTAGAAGCAATGACAATACATAGCATACTCCTTAGTTTTCATCAGATAGTTAACGTCAGCACCTACCTTAGGTCTGTCAGCTTGTTATTGATGCTCACTGGATGTGCTATTATCATTACCTGAGGTATCCTGCCTCAATGGCTATGTTATCCTAGGCTCTAACTTCAGACAAGACTGGAACTTTTTAAAATAAAATTGACAGATTTTCGACGCTACACTAGCTTTTTGTATAAAAGTGTATCATGTTTACAGCGAATTAATATTATTAAAGCGATGTTGTGTACCAGCCCTACGCATGCGTGCAGTGAGGTGTTACTTACTGCGCCAGTGTTCCTCCGTATCGCCTCGAGAGCGTCTTTGTACTCCTGCGCAGACGCGAACGCATGCTCCGTGCGGTCCGTCGGGATTTCTACGAAAAAACAAATAACATATTGTTAGTAAAAGTGTTATTGATTGGCTTTCTGTTTGTTCGATGTTGTTTGTAGATTGCAGTTGTTGGACGATGAACTGAAAATAGATGATAATGGAACGGTGATAATCATTTTTTTCAGATTATGTAGGTTTTCATTTTGTCTATGATTTACAAACAAAATCCAAAAGAAACAACCCATTAAAATTAATAACCAAAATGAATATTAAGATACAAGATTACGAGTTACCACTGTATTTACTTATTTTTTTATCAGTCGAATCGCAAAAAACTGAATCTCCAAATGGAATGGAATGGACGCTAACACATAATTTACATCTTTATAATTTCCATTACGTACAATTTATATTAGAGGTTTGTGCGAAATGCGCGGCTGATGACTCTAGAACTAATCGGCCGAAATAAAATTACCGGTTACGTATCAACTAAGTAATTCCATGGAACTTAGCAGGCGTTTCCAGCCGGTAAAAAAATATCTGTGCACCTATTCAAGAAACATGTTTGCAAAGTCTGCGTTCTGATAAACTTTAAAGTTTTTGGGTTAACATCGCGAACTTTAAATTAAGATCTCTTTTATTTTCAAGAACATCTTTTGTTTTTTTTTTACTTGACAGCGACAACTGCCGGCGTTATTTCAGTTTGAATTTTTGAAAAGAGAATCAACTACCTACTTAAAGTTATTTGCGTCTAGTGGCTACAAACCACATCATCCATAACACTTTATCACAAGCATATCGAACCTCCTTGAAAATAACACTACAATAAAGTGTTCCTGTTAGATAGTACAACAATAACATAGACAAGATTGCATTTCCCTCGCACGACCAATGGAACCCAACCGATGGAAATTGTCTTTCACAAATCGGTAATGTGCCACCATTGTACATACCTAACTGTATGTCTTTCTTGTCAAAGCTTTCGGGGTTAATGTATAGCCATGATATTTATGATTTACTGTAACCATTTTATTGTATGTTTTGTTCTAAGTACATGGTATTGCACATGAGTTATTGTGTTTTGCGGAAACGAGCATTCACATCATGTTAGCGGTTTGTAAATCGATCCCATGTTTTACGTGGAGATACTCAGACTATCTATTTGTGAGTCACTAGGAAATGTAGACCGCGCTTTTCTGAGTAAATTGGTTAAATAACTACAAAAGAATATTTCGATCTTATCAAAATTCAGACTGCATAAAAAAGTCGGAGTTAATGGATTAAATTCGTAGCTTGGTTGTTTTTGTTATTATTTTTTTGTGATTGAAATAATAATGTCTAAAGCAATTTACTTCGGATACAATTTCGTTAGGTCATTTTACTTTTACTTGGACCTTTCGCCTGCAATCACTGTGGTCTGCGGACCACCAGCAAGGAGTAAAAAAAAATAAAAACAAATAAAAGCTTTCGGAATACGCAATGAGACATTTTATTTAATTATACATTGCTATAAAACTACTTGCTCAGCGGTACAACATACCTACCTGCTCTTAAAAATAAAACCGGTAGGTACTTTAAAAAAAGAAAAAAATGGGTGTCGAGAATGTGCGAAATAAGTGCGAATATTTGTTTTATTATTTCAATATGCATGAAACTAATAAGTACTAAGTCCTTATCTACACGTGGTTCGGAATAGGAAAACATCAAAGTATTTAAAGAACAAAACCATGATTAATTTATGTTTTTTTAGTTCGGAGAAATAAATAACTACAATACAAAGTATTTACCGCAATTACTTAATTACCGGTAGTTAAAGCCGTACATTATGAAAATTAGACAAACGTCGTAGGTGTGAGATCTGTGAGACAACTTTCTACAGAACAAAAGCGAATGATCAGTGTTAATGGGCTTTTGTTCAATTGTGCCCATAAAAGTGAACTCCGAGACACTTGACTTTAGCGAAAAATTGTAACAGTATGTTAAGATTGAAAAGGATAAGAAATGGTCCGTTATAATTGTTCACAAGAATTGTTTGGTTAACAATAGCTGATAATTATTGTCAGTGGAGAAAAGAAAACGAAAAAAAAAACTAAATTAATAAGAAAGCTGCTTGCATGGTATAAATTAATTACTTAGGTATGGACAATATTAAGTTACTTATTATAAAAAAAAAAGGTTTTATACAGTAACTACGGCCAGTCGATACTAGTTACTGGTCAGACAAAATCTGACTCATCCCGGCATCGATTTGAAAAGAAGAAGACAGTAACTTAACTTACTTAACCTTTGGACGATATTAATCATCATAATCAAAGTCAACTCATCCCGTTTTTTCCTGTCATTACAACTAATTCTTATGCTTTACACCTCTAGTGCTAAATCACTTTATTATCCATCAAAAAAGCGACAATAAGAAATGGAACAAAAACTATTTGGTTACCATTAAAGCGTGAACTATAATACTAATAGGTTGTGCCTGATGGATTCATAAAAACTACATCTTCATTCCGAATAATAACGGCAACTAAGAAAATAAATAAGACGGCTTCTTTGATAATGTGAGTAATAATGATATCGAAAGAAAGAAAAGCGAATCAAGTGTAGCGGGGCACATCCGGTGGCTGGGAGTATTTGTACGATGACGTCATAGTGATGACCCCAATGAGCATTCACGACTCACGATTGACACGAAAATTGATACCTAAACGAAGATCGCGAGCCAAATAATGACCATAGACATGATAGACACCACCAATCATCGTATACTTTCGCCAATAATGACCAATAAAAAATATGGACTTGCAAATCATTAATGCATCCCTAATGTTGAAGATGATTCAAATAATTTAATTTCTTAGAATACTTAAATCCATTAAATGAACAGTAACAGAATTTCGTCTGAGTTAGCAATAAGTTCGTATTCTGACAGAATTAGATCTAATTTAATTTAATATTGGACGCATTCACAACCATTTACTTTTTTACTTAAATGCCTTGAAGCTTGCTTGAAAAATGTAATTTAATTTGGAAAAATAAATATTAATGTGATTGCGTGTTGTTCCTAATAACATTTATTTGAAGTTTAATGATAGTCCATGAAACGTATCTGGGCTATGCATACGGACTGTTTTTATTCATAGCCTTGGGTGCTAAAGACTAATAGAAAAATTGAGATTTTCTACGGTGTTTTATTATTTTTTTAATCTTTATTTCAGTGCGTGATGGTATGTACGTAACAACGTAAAGTATGTCATTGAGTTAGCTTCATATCATCATCCATCACATGCTTCATCTGTGTCCATTTTAGTGAATCGTAACATAACATCAAGCCTGTAATCCCCGAAAGGTTAGTCAGAGAGTTACCTAATAGTACACCCACATTTCGCCAGTTATGTTTAAGTCCTATGCAACAGGGGGCGAGCCTATTGCCATCAATCGCCAATCGGGCACAAATCCAGACTCCGTGGCTGCTACTGAGAAATTCCTGATAGAAAAATCCAATAACACTGCCCGACCTGGAAATCGAACCCAGGACCTCATACTCAGCAGTCACGCTTGCGACCACTAGACCAACGAGGCAATTTAGTGAATCATTAGGCTAAATATCGCAATGTGTGGTCTTTCTTCCCTCAGGCTAAATACAATACTGAAGAGTTATATGAGGAGAATGGACGGTTATTAAATGGAATTATTACAGCCATCCGAACCGCTGGATGCGAGTCGCACGGGGCCGGTCAATGTGGCAACACTTGGGGGAGGCCTATGTCCAGCAGTGGACGTCTTTTAGCTGAAATGATGATGATTACAACTATAACAACTTTTAACAGATCATAATTTAAACAATTAAACTGTCGTTGTCTACTATAACTTAACCACTAGGCAAAACATGAGACTGTAACTAACACATGCGGTCTCCTTAGATAAGAATCGTAATAAACCTTTTATCAATCATCTATGTGACATAAAATAGCCCCTCCAGGTATGGAGGGGCTCTTAGACCGCCATTAACACAGATCACGTCTGCAGGATGCGCCAGAAGACTAGTTTTTCCGTATTTTTTAATTAAAAGCCCGCTGTTACTTTAACTGGAGTTGCATTGACGTCATTAAAGCGTTTAAGGATCGTTATTTCTTTCTATTTCTAGTCAGTAATCGAGACGTGTAAATGAGTTTCGATGCTGTGTTCAGTAGACCACACAAGAGGACCCTGACTCGCTAAATAAAAATGAAACGAGCGTGAAAACTTACTGAATAAAAAAACTATTAAAACAAAAGCATTCAAGAGAAAAATAAATTATCGACATCTTGAAACAGAATTGGACAAGATTTGTTCAGCAAAAAACAAAAAGTTTTCAACATTTTTATTTACGTAGGGACTTTCGAGTTAAATTCACTTCTAAATTCCCTTTTTACCTAAAATACACAAAAGACATCCCATCCATTTGTTTTATAGCCGAAATCTGTCATCATCACCATACAATAGCTGATAATTAGCTGGCAGTACTTCGGTAGTAGTTTGTCGACAATCACTTAAATTAATGCCTTGGAAAGGGTTTTAATTACGACAAAAACGCATCTGCAAACTTGTTAATTATCTTATTGTTCTTTTCTATAATTTGTGAATGCACAAGTGTGCCATTAAAACCTTTTGTTTATAAAAAAGCTGTTTCCTTACACTTTTCGCATGCTGTGAGTCATATGCTTGAATAATGCAATTTACAGCGAGTTTCGTAGTCAGAGTGTGTTAATATGAATATTGTTTTAGGTATTAGTTTATTCCCACAACAAACAACGGTTTGTTCATTTAGAAGTAATTAAACAAAGCTTCTCAAAACTCATGTTGGTAAAAGATAGGCTGACCACAGCCCAATTTTCAAGATTTAATTGAACAGTGCATAAGTCTTGAACAAACTGCATTCGGTGAACCTTCTCAATTCACGAAAATAACTATGTTGCAAGCGAAACATTCAATTTCAGATACACATCAACCGTCTATGAGAGATCTCGTAACTAACATTGATGGACTTCACAATCCTCGTACATCTATTAAATACAAAGCAAGTGATGAGAACGCAGATTGTCCAACATGGCCCATTGTGTAGACTATTAGGACGATATCGAATACAGACAGGATCTACCACAGCCAGTCTTTGTTCGCTGTTTACATTAAACTAGTGCCGGCAACCCTCAAGGGTGCTTCAGCCAGTCAAAGGAACCAGAAATCTAGACAAGAATAGTCTCCGGCCTCAATCCCTAGCATTGTACATATAAGAGGCGCAACCTTGCAGTATGAATCGGAAAATCTACAAATAGAGCGCGCTCACAAGAGTAGATAAGATAATTATAGAAAGTCAGTTAAAGGCAGATAAAGGGTTCTTCCAAACACTTCGACAGCAGGTGTATGTGTTATAGTAAAAAGAAAATTTCTGCAAGAAGGGGACAGAAAGATGCTGGTTCCCAACCATTTGGGGGAATCTAGAGAATCACCTACGAAGTCGAAGGGAGAAAACTGCATAAATACTCCAGCAAGCGAAGAATCAATTTAATCGCGTTTTCTTCTGATATTTAGGTACCTCTAACCACAAATATTTTTCAGCATTCCGATGAGATCATGACAGCATTCCGTCTATCATACTCGCAAGTCACAGTCACAACACACACGAATAGATGCCGGCGGCGCATCGAGATCGCATCTAGGATCGAATTATCCGCGACAGCCGTTATTTATGCAACCAAGTTCAAGATTATTGTTTGCGTGTTCCCACCGCAGTGTTAACTCATAGATTTGCTAATAGACAACACAGCTGCACAATCAATTCTTTGTCTTATTCTCTATTTACTAATATGATTGCACATTGAGTCGATTGCAACACCTATAGTAGTAGTTCCTCTTGCCTATTTCCTCGTAAACTGCTGTAGGTATTTATACTTATGATTTAATTTTAATGGAAGTCATACTCATTTAGAAAAAAGCAAAGCAACCAATAGTAGCAAAACAATAAAAAGTTTTGATAATATCGGTGTAACAATATTCTATCAGGCAGATAACATATCCTACACAATGCTATTAAAATAACAATTTATCAATGTCTAGCTAGTGTATTAACAGTAAATACGTTGTACACATAAGAGTTCAGATGGTGTCTATCTATACCATAAAATGACCCAGAAATCCCTGGTAGTTTCCATAATACATGTTTATTCTTCGGACTGGAACTGAGCACACATATGTGGTTCAAGTCAATACCCCACTGATAGCCGTCAAACAGACGAGCGAGTGTTTGAGAAGGACTTATAAGGGTAAATACGGACAGAAGGAACGCATTATTAGGAATGCAACCGGTTACACGCACGCACTGCCTCATTCATTCTCATTCTATTTCTAATCCGCAATAAGGTTTTTATTAAGTCATATTTACGCAAATAGATTCAGTAATCGAGGACTTTCAATTACTCAAGCAATAAACATCAATAACGATCGTTGAATTTGGAATAAGAATATAAATTGCTTATAAATAACAATGGAAAAATATGGCGAAAGAATTTTCAACTTTTTACTGATCAGTTCGTTCTCACCAAACAGTTGAGATCTGCAATTATGTGCATATTTTTGTACAGTACTCCTAAACAACCTTCATGTTATATCTAAATGGTGTTCGAGTACAAAGTGGCTAGTATAACTTGGCAGGTGGCGGTGGCGCCACTGAGACAACTGTCAAATGTATGTCATATTTAGTACCATTTACGAGTACATTAAGTTCCCTATTCCACCGTCTGTCAAGTTACACTGGGCACTCAGTAACATTGAAAGAAGGCACTTAGCTGACAATCCTCGTGAGAACTCAAGAAGCCCATTACTACGTTTGTCTCATAATTAATGCATTAGGTATGAATGTTTCTGCTCATCTCGACTAATGCCTTGGGCGTCATCCGATGGAGTGCAAAAATGTCATTACATTAGGTAAATCTTCAGGTTTTTATTTTTATGATTCATAAACTGATGATAATGCACTGGCTACATTCACTTTCCACAATGCAACATGAGACTTGAGTTTCTGCATTTATTGTAATGAAAGTTGCATTCACATTCAGCACCACAAACAATACAAAAATAAAGTATTTTTACTTCAGTTTATCTAAACACAAAACTTGAAATTACTGGCTTTTAATACTGCTCTATTTGAAGCACATAATACTTATTCCTACTACTGAAATTTTAATTGCTGCGACAGACAATATGTCGACAGACAGTAATTATGTAGACAGCTAATGAAATAACCACATGTTACATTAACACTTGGTAAATACACTATTGACGGAATAGGTAATCGCTTCAGGAAAAATGGTTGTATTTTACGTTGTAAAAAGGAAAATTTAGTAGTTTGTAATGTTTTCTTGTCTAATCATAATATTATTGATAAATAAAAAAAAAGAAGCAATTGCTCCCAGTAATCATAAACACATCGTCAAAGTGTAATGGAAAAATCTTCAGCTTTTTTATATTTTTTCACCCAAACAATATGATTGTTAATGTTGTTTACATTCATATTATCGATATTTTGTAAATGGTCTTGTATTCAGAATATTTTTACCCGACTACCAAGGAAGGGTTATGTTTTTCGCGCGTTTCTTATATGTTTGTTTGTTTTCTTTATTACCTCGTATCTTCAAAACCGCTGGATGGATTTCGACAGTTAAGGTATCGTTATATTCGTCATAAAAACCCAAGGCTCCTTAGTTAGGTGTTTGAAAAAAAAACAAAATGGCGGATTATTGGCGTGAAATACATAGTAATACGATAAAAAATAAAAACCTATCGAGTAGGGTATCAAAATAAAGGAAATTAAAAGGGGATTACAAAACGAAAATAGGTTTATTTGGCACATGCCAAAACTGAAAAAGATAAAATTATTGCGTGTCTCACGGCTACGTCAAATAGGCCCAGTTTTCAACTGGACGTGGTCATCATTACAAGACTGTTATGTAAACACAAGTACCTAAGTATGACCTTACCAAGCTTGGCTGACTTAATTTAAAAAAAGCACACGGTAATGATCAAATTGCATATTTTTTCGTGTCATACTCGGCACAATACAATAGAGTTCAACAAAAACTGTAGTAATTGTGTTCCTCAGAGTATTAAGGAAACGTTTTTTTTTGCGACAGGCGTAAAAAGCGTACATTAAAGTAATGACTATTTAATGGGACGATATTTGGACGATGACATATAGCATGGGCGGGTAACTGGTAAAATTACATCACACTATGTAATGATATAATACTAAGGGCCTTATCATACTAGCGATTTGCGAACGTCTGCGGGGCGGGGCGGGCGCGCAGCGAACACGCTACGGACACGCGACGTCGCGGACGCGTGGCAAATACGCAACGTTTTCGTCGCGTGTTTGTAGCGAGTTAACGACGTACAATACACTCAGTAACAAAATGGATGCCGACGAGGAAACACTGCTGTTGGTTTTGTTACTTCGAAGACGAAAACGAAAGCATCGAAGAATTTGGGAAGATCCATTATCCGCAACGAATTCGCTGCGCATGCGCGGCGTGTTCGTTGCGCGCCCGTAACGTATTCGTTGCGCGCCCGCTTCGCTTTGAGGACACTCGCAATCCGATAGTATGATAAGGCTCTTAGGTACTCATAAGACAAACCTTACTCATATGTAAGTAAGTCACTATTTGTCTCATGTGTTCGTTTGGCTATTCTGTATAAAACGTTCGGATCTAATTTTATTAGAAGAAATTAACTTCTGGATTCCTTAATTAGATAGAACTAAAGGTTTAATTGCATGCATTTCCAGTTTATTGCAAATATTTGGGAGTAAACCACGTTTACTTGAATAGATTGATAGCTTCTTCTGTTACACTAAAACTATTCAATTAATAACGTTCGATAAAAGATTTTAAACTATCATGGTCACTAACATTGATCACGGATAAACAGCCAGTCAGTTTAACCGTGATCATGGTGCTTGCAACAGCGCCGAAATATCGGGAACTCAACAAAAACAGTAAACATGGTAAATATCCCGTTTCTAGTCTAAATAATAACGTTCGATAAGTAATAAAGAAGTATGGAAAAAGAAGACTTGCTGCGCCGACCCCAAATGAATTGGGACAATGGTAAGAGAATAATGATGAAGTAAGTATTACTTACTTATATGTAAATCCAGCATAACCGTCTTCAACGCATAACTGTTTAACATTCTCATCTTTCTATGGGAGCCAAATTAAACACCATAAGGACACGCTGTACAGGTATAAAGCTGGGGTTAGATAGGTTAGCCGATACACAGTCACAGCTAACGAGGTACACAGCCTGGCGCGATCTGGCCCACTGATGGGACCGTGGGCCTGGGACTGTGGGCCTAACAAACGAGTGTGTGGAATACCAATGTCTCAACTACTTCATGCCTGCTATCTCTTCTATGATCAATGTTAGTGTAAGACGTTTTAATTGGTAGAAAGGTATTTTACATCAGTTACATACTGGTTGACGTTTCTGACGACTAACAAGCTGCGCGTGAGTTGATGGATCGAAAAAATTCTGATGCAGACAATTTATTAAAAAGATAACAATAAAACACGGAAATCCTGCTTTTGAACTAATTAAAATCGAGGAAAATCTCTCATTATAACTAATTTAGGAATATGGAAACTTAGTGACGACTCTCTCCAGCATCTCGCATGACTTACAGATACATTGAAATTTCGATTACAATCCGTGATATTGTAAATAAAGTGCGCGTAACAGTCGTAACAGACCACGGTAGTGACAAAAAATTTAATATAAAGTATTATTCAGTTGATATATTTTTTTTTTATTTAAGAAAAAGGCACGCTTTATGATTCGATTTCTTCTTGGAAAGCTTTTAATAAAAGATGTAATCGTTCACGCTTGGCCGCTCTTATTTTCTCCGAGCCGCTTCAAAGGTCAGCTTTACTTAAGTCAATCGTGAATTGTGATTCCGATCGTAGGCGCTTGGACAGGAAGAAATCTTTCGCGTGGCTTTGCAATTTATCCAATATAAAAGTTATTCAATTCATTCATATTTTTTACCATGTTTTTTATCATTTAACAATTTACCTGGAAGGTAAAATCAAGATAGGTATTATCTTCGTCTTAACCCTCGAGTTTGATAGCATCACATTCCTGCATGTTTACATTTCCTTAACGAATAAATATTTGTAAACTTTATGGTCATGTTATCACCACGTAATTTTCAAGTTTACGTTGGGTCAGCTTCCTCAGATCCCCTCTTAGTAACAGCCGCAAATTGTGTAACAGATATCAGTATTCAGGGAGCGTCTACCACCTGACCTCCGCAACCTAACTAGGATACTGCTGTCATAAGATTGACATATGGAATGTAAGATATTCTCGAAACTGAAGAAAGGAGAACGGGAAGGACAGTTTAACACGTCCTTCGAGACGCGAAGTGAATGTTAAAAGACGTGTGAGATAAATATAAGCCAAAAAAGGCAGTAATTTAAAACAATAAGGCAGATTTTATGACGCCTTGATAACACATCTTCAACCTCCAGCCAACAATTTCACAACATTACAGCATTGTGTCAACCATCTATTTGTGACTTAACAGGAATGACATTATACAATGTGCAAAACTGGTAACACGTAACACACGGCTGAGATCAGCAACAAACGTTCCGAGAATCGTCGCCGGCGCCGACAACACGTGCTTATGCAAAGTGAAGCGTTTTACGATGAGATTTCACGGGAGTGTTCCACGGTAATGACATTTAGAGGCGTGACCTGCGGGCGGGCTGTACCGTACGGCCACAGATTCCAGGGACGCCGAACTAAAGTTAGTTCTTGAGAACAGCGCATGGGAACAACGAGTATATTAATTTATTGCTCAGTAAATCGCGGTGTAACAGTTCCGTGCGCTAATTTTACAAACGTTTATCGAATCGTGAATGCTTTATCGTCGTTTTGAATCGTTCTCCAATCTATGCGAAGATCTAGGGAACGGGACTTAGTGCCTGCTACTGAAAATAATCCTATCTCGCTAATTCTGTAGGACATTTTCTTACTTGAATGTTTGTTTATAAGTCACTAGTCAGCCATGCTGAAATTATCAAAAATAGACTAATACTGCTGTCCATGGACATGACACATGCATCGCTTGGAGAATGCTTCACGCGTTGTTAATCTTAGAAACAAAATAGAAAAGTTATCAAGATTAGTTCGTAAAATAAAAAAATACGTGGACTCTGGAGTGTCATAAAGTCAATTGTACCATCGTAATGATGATTGAAAAAGAACAGATTAAATAGAACAAATTGAATGCTCAATCCCAAACGCAACCAGAACAACTAATTTTGGCAAGCAGACTGAAGATAGATTTGTAGTTATTTATAGGAAACCACTCCATTAAACTTTGCCGGTCACTCTCCTAACACAAAATTGCATAACAGTAAAATAGAAGGCTGAGCCTAAAACAACAGCCTTCGGAAAAATGCCACAGATTACGTAAAGGAAATTGTTACGAATTCAAATAAATTAGTAAGTACTTTTAAGGAAAGCGGATTATGTAACTAGATCTGTTACGATTCAACGAAAGTAGGCGATTTAAACGCATCAATTAGGGTGTGACTCAGTGAAAAACGATAAAGATGTCCAAATATAAACTATTACGTCATATAAATATGTATTTACTACAGGCAATTTGCAATTCATA
The DNA here is from genome assembly GCA_905163415.1 of Noctua fimbriata. NCBI lineage: Eukaryota > Metazoa > Arthropoda > Insecta > Lepidoptera > Noctuidae > Noctua > Noctua fimbriata. The sequence goes on along the minus strand of LR990941.1, from coordinate 11,142,917 downwards.
ACATTTTTGGAAACATAAGGTTTTTTCTCAAAAGATATTAAAAGCTTTTTGTAAAACTTTTTGATTAAAAAAATACGATCTCACTGTTCCGTTTTCTCTAGAACATGAATTCCAAAAGTATTTTCATAAGGCCGAAGATAAAAAATACAGTATATTTCAAGCTTGATATTTCCAGCACCAGGCCCTAAGCTACTCATTCATATTCCACAAACGCATCCAAACTCCGGAGCTAGTTTGTGCATAACGTTAATGGCGTAATCCACTAGGCGCTTGTACACTGACCATGTACGGGCTGGCCTCAGGTTGGCCTGACACAATGGTACCGCGCCCGGACGATAAAGGAGTCACGACAAGCCTTCCGGGACCCGGGGCGAGAGTTTAGAGGCGCTGCGTGTCAATGAACTTGGCCCAATGGTACTATGTTGGTATAAGTAATGGTAGATAGCTTTTGAAGGTCTAAGTGGATGTTTTTGTACCAAATATGGATGGATGGATATTTGATGGCAGTAGCTTTACGGGTTTAAGTCGTGAGCTGACCCCACTCATTGAACGACTGATGCAAAACTAATCCCATTACAAATATTCATCATTTAGTTTAGCTTTGAAAAAATACAGATCGTGAACTTTGCTTCGAGATGTTTGCAATGCCAAACCCCATTTCCGTTAACACATCACTGCCAATTGTTTATACGACAGTTACTATTACCGCAATACATTAAACATTGTGTCGGCAAAATATATATATATGCAAATCAGTGACACACATATGTACGTACAATCAAATCCGTTAATTTACGACTCACAAAATGTACAATTACCCAGCTTTAATAAGCGTATTGTTATCGTGTGGCGTGGTGTATTGTCACAAAGGTCAATGAAAGTAGGCAAACCATAGTCATACGCATAGAAACTACGAATATTCCCACTGTTTTAATATATGAGTATTATTTCACACATATGGTAAATGTACACATTGTTATTAGACTTTCATGCTTTTTGTCGGAATATATAATCGAATATGAAATGTAAATTGGATCGAGTATGTCAGAAATGATTTGCGTGCCGATTGTGCCGTCCTTATGGGACTTTCTCTATCGATAAAGTGCACTATTTATATGCCTGAGATCGTTTTGCGTACGTAACGAGCTGGTTTTTGAATGTACACATATGCAGTCCAAATTAGGAAGTGTCGTATCAAGTTGTCTAGATTCTTCAACTTGCGACACAGGTTATAAAAAGCAGAATTTTCTCCTTACAACGACCGTTAATGTTGCGTCGTTCTTCCTGTTTCTTTTTTATAGTCTTAGGTACCTACACTAATGACCCTTGGGACCTGGGCGCGATGTTGGTAACAAACTTTTTCCTTGTTCAACGTGTTTTTTTAATGAAACTCTCCCGAGCTAAAAGCTTTTTCACATGACCTTTTGTTATCTACAATATTCATTTCAGCTTATCTGAAGCCTGAAGATAAAACCTCTCCCAAATTATCTTTGCAATTATTTTGTGAGCTAAAGCAGATACGCGATTATTAATCCTCTGTCTCTGGCAACACGTTCCAATATGTTATGCTTATAGTACTTAACACACTCAAATGAAAACCAATGTCTAAAATAATAGTAAATTTAACTGCCCTTCTCCTATAGAACAATACGAGAGTTATATCTACCCACACGTTCACTCGAGTACAGTTCCTAGTTCCCAGTGTTCCCAACGAACAATCGATCGATAGATGCTCACAAATTAAATGATTACCCAATATATAATCACAAAGTATCCATAGACTCCGAATCGGTGTCCATAACATGTAATCTTACAAGAAAGCGCTTCGATTCTAAGCTTTCTATAGAATTAACGCGATCGTCTTTTATTTGTTTCCGGAGGAGAACGCCTTCGCAATTACACTGGAGGCGCAAACATCATGCCACAGCACAGCTGTTATTATACACCTGTAAAAGGGAAAATTTAGAGAAGAATCCATTGGCACAATTAGCTAACATGTAGGCTTTTAAATGGTCGAATTTGTAAGAAAGTTTTAATTTATTTCTGTAATTGTCGAAACTTTTAGTTTCTCGTAATTGTAGATTTAGTAGATTACTATAAATGGTGTGGAGCCAAACTTAAATTGATGACGGCATACAGATCCAATATGTTTACTATAATAGAACAACAGTACAAAACATAATGATTGTACGTTTGTAATACGTGTAGTATTTCCGCCTAGCGATCCCGTAACAAAATTCGATCATATAAACATAGCTGAGCTACTCTCAGAACAGATTCTCAACGCTTTTGACCTCAGAAATAAGTAGCTGCAGCAAAAACTTCAACAAAGACATTTGATTTATGCTCGTCTGTTTAATAACGACGTAATATACAATATGTCTATTTATGCGGGACCGTTGCATTGTTACGCTTTTTCATAACATACTCTATCCTATCATATCAGATATTGTCATGTTTTTCACCGAGCACAAAATGAAATTGTGTTTTTTATTCATATTTACTGTTAAAGTGACTTTGTTCCACACCCCGTTACAGGCCACTATAAAAGTGTATAAAACATGCAATTTTCGTACCTTCTGTGCTATTTTTTCACGACTATCCAGCTGAGTATTGATTGATTATATCTTAAGCTCACGAAATTCAATATAGTTTTATCAATATTGGTTTTTGTGTGTGTAACAATCGTGAGAGTTTAACTAGGACAGTTGTTAAAAGCTCCTTGCATAAAAACATAAGATCGTTTGACGTACCGATGTAGTTATCCCAGCCAATTTCCGTTTGTTATTAACTGTTTTCGAAATGCATTTAGTTATGTACCTAGTGTTTAAGTAAAGTCCATTAAAGGCTGCTTTAATTATATTCAGCGCTGCGTTAGTGCTAATAATGATTGTTCTAAGAACCTTTCATTTTCGCAAACTGTTTGTTTTTACTACAATCGTAATACTGATCTACAAAACGGCTTCAAGGACTGTCACAACTCACAATTATAATAATAACACTGACTGTTACATAATTTACAAACAAAGTATACGTTTAATATGTCCTCAATTCTGTGTTAAGTGTACATAATGAGTATAATGACAGTATCTAATTTCAATGTCACCCCGCGGCTTCCCTTTTTGCGCGAAATAAACATCACTTTATAATCACAAGTAACTACAGGTCTTTGTTTGTTTTCCAATCTTGTCTATAATCTCCATATTACGTGTACGACCGGAGTTTATATCACTAAGGCGAAGTAAAATTAAATTATTCTTGATCTTGCCTCCTTGAAACAACAATGGAGTTTCAAACAATGTGAACGAGGCATACGAAGTCATTAAACTTGGAACTATTCAATAAATCTTGAATATTATCTGATAGTTGTTCTAATGTTGTTGGTTTATCATTATCTGATGCTGAAGGTTTCATCGTGGTGCTTATTTTTTCTTTTATTTATTGTAAAATTTAAGTCTTTGGCTTATAAACACGTTGAGAACGACATTTCTGTGTTCATATGTCAAATACCTTAATTAGAAGTACTTGGCTGTATACAGCACAGCAATACAGCTTGAACTAAACTGAAATCATGAAAATCCATCTTTCGTTATGTTTACTTCACCATTTTTAAGGACGCATGAATCAAGCGCCGTCATTAGTGTCTTCCCGACCTCCAACTGGTGCAAAAAACCACAATTAATCCGCACGCGTCAAGTGTGTTGATTAGGGCAATTTACAGACCGCTAAATCTGTAATTTAAAAACCATTGCAGCCGAACAACATCAGATAAATTCAGAAGACCCTCACGATCTCTCCATGCATCGGTATCAATTTAAACGCACCTTTAGATACGCATTGATTGCAGTGCACCTACTTTTGACGTCGCGTTAATAAGACACGTACCGAGGGCTCGCCCTATATACGGCACATTGTGATGCATAGAGCTCAGTAAATCGTAATGTAGAGCACTATCAAGTAACGGGACCCGGCAATGTTCACGCACGCGCGTTTCATCATAAAATTTAACCGTCCTTCCCGCCGTCTGCAGAATAAACTACTTCATTTTAATTATATGGAAGGCATTAACACGGATTTCTTTAGTCAGTCAGAATGCTAGGTCAAAATGAATAGTTATAAAGTGACAGAGAGATCTGTTACTTACGGCTTTAGTTTGACAGGCAAGCCATTTTCCTTCACGTATCTGCATTCTTCATATCGTCGGGGATAGTGAAAAATCCGCGAATCTACCATACGTAAAGTGTGCGTATCTGCACTACGAGTAGGTTTACAGGGGAAGGTTATATAGCTTTATATTTTTTTATTTCAACGATTTTTGACCTCATTTTTACATCATCATCATCATTTCAGCCGAAAAGTCCACTGCTGGACATAGGCCTCCTCCAAGAAGGGGGGTTTTGCCATAATCGCCACGCTTGGCAGGCGGGTTGGCGATCGCAGTATGGTTGTTGTAGAATCAGAGAACGCTGCTGCCCATTCTCTGGTAAGTCCCTTAGTCGCCTCTTACGACACCCACGGGAAGATATGGGATGGTGCTATTCTTTACGTCCGGACACCATACAGAACAATTCATGTGTTCATCTTTACATAAATAGTAACAATTCATGTGTTCTATGTATTGTTAACAGTGGAAATCTATTAAAGTCATTAATTTAGTCGCTACGACAATGCGTAATTGAAATTGGCAACATTTGTCAGATACGAGGAATTATCCAATGCTAGTTGGATTTGCACTATCCCCGACGATATAACAAAAAGCACGGGGTAGAAATCGCCTGTTATGGACTTCCTCAATGATGGCATAAAATTATTTTGATTGTCTCTGTAAACAGTGATGACCATTTGTAGGTAATTGCTAAATTTAAAGTCAAGCACATTATCTCACCGACAAAGACAAAGGACTCTGAGAAAAGGAGGAAAGATGCCACTCATGGGCATATCACCTGTCGCAACGATGGGAGCAAAATGAGCGAATATTCTGATGCGTACGCAATTTCTTTTAACAAGTATTACAATGTTTACCTAAACGTAAAATTATTCTGTACATACCGACACGTTAATTTTAATCTCGCCTTTATTATCAGGCGGTTACCGAGGCACCTGATCGGTGATTATAACCCGTTACAAATGGATGATATGTTCGTTTCCGTCCTTTCTCCTGTAATGTTTAACGAGCTACTCAGATTCATGAACCTAACCTTACAATGTAAGCTCATAGATATGGCTATCAGTATCACGATTAGGAAGCTTGAATCGAATGGAGACTGCGCGATAGCTGAATGGCTGACGTGCTGAACTTGGAGGCGAGAGGTCGTGCGTGTGCGCACCTCTCGATGCACTTTGACTCGAACTATGAACTCGCTCTGATTAAAAGCAAAGGTCCGGTTTATTTACAGGGATTTCCCGGCCTTCGTTATATTGCTATAGATTTTTCTTTCTTTTTTATCACTAGATGAAGAAGAGTCGACAAAACAAAATAATAAGTATCTTAATGTATCTTATTGTATAAACAACACTTATTTTGACACCTTTTATGATACTATTTAAAATCATGAAATAATAATTGTGTGTGTTGTAAAAGCATGCATACCTCTCACAAATATTTCACGTTAGGCGCCCCTATTCACGAAACTTAACCCAGAGACATCGTGTTCCGCTGTTGATATCCAAAGCTGAAAGCCAACTTAGTAGAAGCAAGTATCAAATAAACCACACGAACCCGTTCCCCTATTTGTTGAAGCTCTACTACAAACTGTAAACAGTACAAGAACCTTTCACGGTTTGGTCAACATTTCCTGCTACTACTCTAAACCGCGTTCATTACCATAATGACCCGTGATACAACACAATCATAGGGTAAAAACTACCAAAAGCAACAATTTTCATCGCGATACAAACACTGCCCGTGCTCTCCCCGGCAATCATCAAATAATTGCCGCGCACAAGCGATAAGTATGGTGTCTGCGATAATTTAATAACTATTAGGCATTCAATAATGTTAACATTACTGTAATTATGTAGATATAGACTGTAACTGTATTTCTTAACAATAAATAGGTATGCATGTTGGCATGAAGTTTTAAAACCCATTTAGGATATCAAAATCATCGCGTACGCAGATATTATACTTAGGAGATCGGAGAACCCCTTTCCTTAGCAAAATTATATTATCCGAAGGGTTAGGCAGAGGTGTACCTAATAGGACAGCCAGTTATGTTAAACTCCCCATGTAATAGGAAGCGAGCCTATAGCCATCAACCGGGCATAAATCCAGACTCCATGATTGCTACTTCTATACAAATAGAAAAAGATACACGGTATTGAAACAGGTGCCTTCCTCGTTTTCCGATACCATGCATTTTGCTTGGTATCTAGTAATTGACACATGTAATGTTACATCACTCTTCCATACTCTTACTGTAAATAAAGAGCTTACGCTACACACTTGTTCGGTGTAATCTAATCGTCGCAATCGGGAGCACTCAATGAGGAAGTGGTGCGACGTTTGTACGTGCGGTGCGCAAGCGCATGTCCATCCTACTGCATTCTGCGGTTGGCAAAACCACGTGGGAACATCCACTAATACCTTCCCGCAGCTATAACGGAGCATTTAAAGTTTTAAACCCTCCGTTAACCATAAAAGAAAACTCGATTATTTATGGCAGGTTTTCAACGCCGAGTGCGTTGAAAACCTGCCGAAACAAGATGCAAATAAATGTAATTAAGTTAATTGTGTAACTGATCGAATAAGTCATTGGAACGGAACGAGCCGCGTGAAAATGGTCAACGATTTACTTAAAAGCCGCAACTACTCCGCCAGGGCTCGGTGAAAGAAAAATAGTAGTAAGTGAACGGTATCGTGGTGGTGGATCACGACTGAGACACCATCAGTCTTTTTTTAATTTTTTTTTTTCGGCCAGTGAAAGTTCGGACGGGTTCTCGCGTTAGGCTCGTCAGGTGCACGCCACAGACAATAGGCCAGCATCATGCATAATGAAATAACGTCACGCGATTTTTTGACGATGACAACAATTTTCGAATTTAGCCTCATTTTCTTTGTTTGCTCTTTGAATGGTTGTGTTACCATGAGCACGCTAGCGTAAACATCGTAGCTACTGATATCAAGTACACGTTATTACGTAATAAAACATTATGTACCTCTGCTTTCAGAGGGAAACTACTTATTTATGAGGCAAATAGACAAAATGAAGCCTTCATTTGTTTCTATTGTATAAAAAAAATTGCTCGCTATATTCAGTTTACTCTCCCCATTAGAATTTCAAGCATCTTGATTATAACATTTTAATAGCTGCTTAAAATGCCAGCCAATGCCAGAAAAAAAACTTAATTAAATCAACAGGAATTTCGCTAATTGCTTCACATAAAACTATAAAATCTTGAATAAATGTTGATGTCACTATTAACTGTAGTGAAATATTTCATTTGTCACTTGATTCTTATCGCGGAAACTATACAGTTAAATCTGAATGAGAGCGCGTTCAACTTTGATGTGCGTATGATCAGCTGGAGCTGACTATACCGTAGCTACCGACTGACGTTATTCAGCGAGCTTTGTTTTTATTTTCCATTCAATTAAAAATAGCACACCATGTCACTGTTTGACATGCTATGCGGTATTTCAATTCTTTAAGGAAATGCGTACGCGCATTGAAATTCAAATCATCCGATTTCTTAGTCATCCTAGGGCTTTCTTTAGTATGTATTATGCAGTCATCTCTAACAGATGCGGCTGCATTATCATTATTGAATAACAGCTTCATGCTAAGGAGGACTATGTTTCCTGACGTCGCTAACTTAAGGGAGGTCTGTATCTAGCCAAGGCATCATCATCGGTTTAACTTTTTCCTAATCAGGTATGTTTGTGTCTATTCCCATTCTTAACTGATGCAGCTGAATAACAGTGCTGTATTATATCTAGCCGAATATAGACATACAAATTCAAATATTTAAAAAATTCTTCCCAACATGGAACACAAACGTGATCGTTGTATAAACAAAGTTTATAATAATTAAAATAATTCTCTTGTCTAGTGTCAAACATGATTAACTTCCAAACAGTGCCGAGTACGGTGTGAGGCGGGGTTTACGCCGTACAATCACGCACGAACGGCCATCTAATTATTAATATATCTTTATTATATTATTAGCCGCTGTTGCTCATTCCATGGGCTGCCACTACCTCCGGAGATACCCCCTGTTACGTTCCAACACGGAGAATAAATTGAATTTCATGTCATGTATCATTATCTAATACATCTTAGACTTTGAACGCGATTACGAAGCGGTGTTGAGATAAAATAATTTATAGTTTTGTATGACTTTTTGCAGTTATTAGAGTACGAACAATAGAACTATTTAGAATACTAACTGTGAGAATTATAGGAATAGGAAGTGTGTTTTTAGACGAAGATAACTGCCGGAAACGATCGCAACAAGGAGTTATTATGACTGAAAATGTTTTTCAGCGTAAATATTGGACAGAGAATACCGTGAATCCACATATTCTGACAGATTTAGAGGCTGTATGTTAAGTAACTAACACCTATACGAAGTTAGGCTGCGCTTAAGCCCAGTTCGATGATATACGATCTTTACAACGACATGCTTCACGTTCTGCATTTTAACAACGACGACGCCACCGACGTTCATGCGAAGAGCATGAACGTCGGTGCTGCTCTATCTATGAACCCAGAAGGTAGCCTTGAAAAAGATACATTCTTTCAGCGATACGATGATGGAAAAGTCATGTTTTGAATTGACATAAGCCATCAAGAACCTTGACAGGTCCCGTGCGTCTCGCATCCAGCGGATCCCTGCAACCTTTACCGGGTCATCGGCCTTCCAATGCAACGTTTTTCGGCTGAAATGATGATGATGATCAAGAACCTTATGTCAGTCCGGTTGACAGAAGCATAACATAACATCACGCCTTGTAAGCCCCGAAGGGTTGGGCAGAGGTGTACCTAACAAGTATAACAAGTACACCCACATTTCGCCAGTTATGTTTAACTTTCATGCAATAGTGGGCGAGAATATTGCCATCAACCGGAGACAAATCCAGACTCCGTGGCTGCTACTGAGAAATTCGTGATGGAAAAGCCCAATAACACTTTGCCTGAGCCGGGAATCGAACCCAGGACCTCATGCTCAGCTAGACTAACGAGGCAGTCCCGGTTGACAGCTGTTGTAGAAATACTAAGCGACTGTAGTAATCTTAAAACTTTCGAGCCCAGCAATTAGACTGCAGAAATAAGATAGCCACTCCAACATACTGGGCTAGGCGGGTTGAATCCCATTCACATTAACATTCACATCGATTCGACTCAGTGGAAAGTGATCAACATGTTCCCACTGACAGTTTGATCAGTGGTCATTGATCATTAGCCTCTCAAACGCACCGCTGCAGATCCTCGGTTCAATTAGCCTGTATCTAGACGGAATCGAGGTATTATTGAGTCATTTCCTTGTTAATATCTTCAATATGATCTGTACGATTGACTAGATTAACCGACTCGAAAGTTAAGCACGTTTCTACTTAAAAGCAAGTACGATAATCAAGAGTACGAGAATCATTGTAAGTTTTAATTACTGTGTCTTTATAACGTTGTAGAAATAATTTCTTATGTTTACTTTTTAATTGATTAAATAAAATATTTCTGTGACTTCGGGTTCTGATCAGCAGTGGACTAATGATACAGCAGAGAGAGAGGTATTATATTATTATTAGGTAGAGTTATGTATGTACTTACACTGATTTCATACAGCGAAAGAATAAAGTGGATATGCCTCAAATCCCGAGAATAATTTTAAAGAGCAGAACAATCCCGTGATTTATTGAATAAAAAAGTTATTTACTTTTACACAATTTAAACCATCCGACATCGGCTGTAAAAAATTCCAACGCGCACAGCATTGGAATTTTACAACTTCGGACAGCTTTGCAATTTCGCACGATGTTGCCACATTTGTAGTTCGCACAATTATCTTTGTTTTATTTGTCTTATTTGTCTCTGAGTTTTTTATTATTATTTATTTGTAATATTGTTGGCCACACGGGATTGTATTATAAATCCCGGGAAGATCCATATTAATTTCAACATTTCGATGCAACTACATAATAAATAACTCTACCTAATTCCGACCTCTGATTATATGTAACCCAATTTATATGACAAACAAACAGCTAAAGCTTTGTCCTTAATTAAACCCATCAGCAAAATTTGAAGTACGCTTCCATATGTCACACATAATAGTGATGGGACGCTCAGTAGAACTCAGGTAATATTGAAAATTAATAAATAATTAATAGTATCTTTTTTACTATTGAAATGAATTGAGGTTTCTTAGGTGAATTGATGGGAATGGGTGTGATTGATGTATGATTATGAGCTGTATAGATTACACCAATTATAATGTAAGTATGAATGAACAGATACTGACTATCAGTGAGGTGGTTGAAGGCAGTGACGTCATCGTTGAGCCTACCCTCCATGCGACGCAGCTTGGTGCTCAGGTCGCGCGTGTGCAGGAACAGGAACAGCGTGCATGATACGGCAACCAGAGCCACCAGCTCACTCGTCCTGAAACAATGCAAGTAAATGAAGATCAGCATAAGAAGGATCTTATAGGATATCATTCGTTCTAAAAATGTAAAATAAAATGGGAGGGAATAAGCGTCTTATTGGAGAATTAATAAGGTTTTATTTTTAACTTTGTGCTACAGTATTCTAGGTCCCGTGACAAGCATTTTGTTTGAGCTAACCAACCCACCTGTCCCCCAATCTGTTCACAAAGTATAACATTGAAATGAACTCTTTGAAGTATCGGATGGTTTCCTACAAAAACTTCTGGTTATCAATTAATTATTCCCTTGAAACTTGAAGCTAGACCAAATACCTACAGATCCCACGATATTATCTACTGGGAAGACACAATAAAAAAAACATTTCCTCTCGGAGCACATCATTATCCAGCCAAGGAACAAATTAAGCCATCCGGTGAGCAGGTCTTCTCAGACACATGGTCAAGAGTCAAGACAGTCCCCCGTTACTTATCCATTTACAGAAAATAATCATCAACCAGTTTGTACTGGATCCGTATTCCGACTAGGTTGGCTGGTTGCGCGGACAGCTTGGCTGTCAAAGTCAAATCATTTGTTTCAATTAGGTCATTATAAGACACTTTAGAATGTCAAACTTTACAAGGAATTATAATTAAAATAAGAACAAGGCTGTTTATGCACTCAAGGAAATGAATTGTTTTTAAAATTGGAACACACTACATTAATTTGCCGTGTTATTTTTTTTGAATGGCGTCTTGCAGGTCAAACGTATGAGGCTGGCTTCTGCTTAACCGGACTATCCTGTGGGTGCCATGAGTGTAAGGCCTCCAGCCAGGAAAATTATAGCAACTTCATACAAATATCAAAGAAGGAACTACTTTTGTATACCAACTAATTAATAGTAAAATTAAAGACCTCTTCCTCTCTCCCACCTTGCTGTGCCCTTACAGGGTCCATATTTATGTACCTAGCTTTAAGCCCTTTGTAATATCTTATTTACAATATGTAATGCAAAATAAATGAGTATGAATATGAATATGGAATGTAGTAATTTGAAAATACGAACAATTTAAATTGACAGTCAATTTGCTAAACATTAAAATACTGTGACATGTCGAACAGAAAATAATATAGTCGTTGAAAAAACAATTGTCTCAACTGCAGATAACTTCTTCATTAACCGATACTGATTATTTCATAGCGGTCTTAAACCGTAATAAATAAACCATCTCCCCAATTGGTAAAATAATTGAAAGTACCGATTAGAGATTTGTACTCCATTAAAGGCTCGAGGATAAATCGATTTCGCAACTCGAGTTATCGTTCGATTCCATCGGCTACTCGTTTGTCAACTTCGGCATCGGTTCATTAGTCTAGTGTTCTAGCCCAATCTAGGTATTAAGTTTCGAAATAACGATCTAAAGGTACATTTAACTGCTAAGATCGAATTTCTAGACTTTAGTGTTTAGATCAGTTTTCTTCATACTTATTTTAATTTGGACCAATCGAAAAGCCTGGTACCAGGTCCAGTACCTACACTACATACTGCCCGAATGTCTACTTACCACTACAACTTACGGCTGCAAAGACTGCTGACCTTGTGGTCCTGGTTTCCATCCGTGGGTCCGGTTAATCTTTTTGCGAGATTTTTTTTCCATTTGGTATTTGCAATAACAGCCCCAAGTCTGGATTAGACCTTTTTTATTGGCAATAGCTTCTTATAACATACATAACGAAATATGAGTGTTGGAAGGTACTGATGAACCCTTTCCTGCCTACCCCTGCGTGGGTAAAGGGTGTGAAATTATGTTACGTATAAAATTCCGCCAAAGATTACATTCTGACATTTCTCTGATATCAAGCACAATGTGACATTCCTACTTTCTCACAAGCAACTTGTTCGGCCACAGTATAGTGCGGCATCATGTTTTGTGTAGCACGAGTGAGTTCGCTTTAATGCACTTTACTTTTACCTTTGCTGATAGCCTTGAAAGCATGGAGTTTTATTGCCTTGTTTGGAATAAACTTTCCAATTGTACAGTAAGCCCACGACTTAAACATAAACAAACTATTTATTTGGTAATGTCAATACTGTGCTACTGACATTTTAGGAAAGCTATTAAGTTTTTTTTTCGTGTTTTGTTGTACCGAAAGTCGATTGCGATCGTCGGGCAGGCTGCTTTTTCAAAAACCCTGATCAGTGTAGTATACAATGGTGTTTTAATTCTCGGGGGATTTTTGTTTACATAGGTTAGTGTCAAATTAATCAAAAAGATCACAATGTACAGATGCCAGCACATCAAGCTACCCGAAACTGAACCTCATGTATTTATGATAAAGTTGAAAATCTATTCAAGAAATTTGACAGATTGTATTAGTTAGATGTGCTGGCGTCTGTACCCGAAGGTAATAAATAAAAACTGTAATAAAATCACTAAACAAGTAAACAGAGATTTATCTCTGTCTACTTGTTTAGTGCGCGTGTGTTTCGTGTATGTTATGTTTATCTGTCCAGCTGCGAAACTGTCCAGCTGAGAATCTGTCCAGTTGGTTCGGTTATCACTTTCCTCAAGAAACAGCAAGCCTTCTAACAATTATTGAGAGAAACTATTATAAATAAGCACTAAGGAAATACAAAACCCAGTAAATGGCAAATATTTACCAATTACTTGTCAGAAGAAAACCCACGTAAGTCCTCAGAACATCTCTCAACTGACTAATGGGATTACGTCATTACAGATAGGTAGGTACTTTTCTCTATTCCACTTTGCAGCACTAGTGCTAATTCCCTTTCCCTTACACCCCGCTCCGACAGGTGCCATCAAATCACAAGTAAAAGCTACCGGTAGATAATCCTTTCACTAACAGATAGACACTTTCGTTTCTCTGTCGTTAAATTAAAAATACTTGTAAATGTGTGTTCTTCGGGTAGGTAGGTAGGTTATGTCAGCAAACAAAGAGATCGTGAACAATGCGTGATTTTCTGTGTGTTTGATGTAAATATGTGGAAGTTAAGTTTATTATTTGCTATTTACAAAACAAAAATATGTATTACAGAATTTTTATGTTATTGACCAAAGTGGTGTAAAAAGTGCATTTTGTATATTCGTGAAACACGAAAAAATATTCAAATAAATAACATAATTTATAAAAAGCAGCTGAACTTGTCATTTTAAGTTTATGGATATTTTTCACGCTTGCTATATGACAGGTATCCACGAAAGTGTGAAGAAAGTGGATCTTTAATAGCATGAAACTGAAAGATTTATTGTTAGAAACAAAATTACCTACCCGTAATTAACCGAAACAGTGTCAAAACTACACACACTCTCTTTTCGGACCTAGATTCTCATGTAGGTAGTTCAGACATAAAACAAAGCCAACGTATTCGTTAACTATTCGTTAAACAGGTTAAGATACTTATTTTTTATCTAACTAGAACAATTTTGTGCACTTAATCAGTAACTATACAAAATTAGAACTTAGTCCCATTTATTTTTTTAATCTCAATAAGTCTCAATCAAAATATGGAAATAATTCAGTCACACTGAATCACTTCAGAATTCATCATAGCTACTAAAGCCACATGTACAACTTAACCACGGGATTTTACTGCACAATAAAAACGTGAGGACTACCACGGACGATGACCATGTCTTATTTTTTGCGGTCTCATTCCTCTCAGCAAGTCAAGCGTGCGAAGAATCCTGCAGACTCGTCACTCGTAAACCACCTATTAATAGATGAGGACATGAACTGCCATTGTGTAAGAAGATCTTGTGCAAAAGTTTAGATACGCGTCCTTTGAAAAAAAAAGTATGTTTTTCTGATGCGGCTTCCATACATTACAATTGTAATGTACTCGGATATAATAATTCGGTTTCTTGTTTGCTTAGAGACCTAAACAGTTAACTTTAAAAAGAGTGATTGCTTACAGGAAATGTCAGACCGAAGCTTCGACTTCGGCTTTAACTGCCTTCGGCCAAACCTTCGGCTTCGGCCTCAACCGCCTTCGGCCAAACCTTCGGCTTCGGCCAAAATGGGCCGGACTTTTCTAGCAAGCGCCATTGCCGCTGTGCGCTGTTACGAAAAACATAGTAAAAGAGGCCATGCCCTGGGACAGCGGTTGCACAATTCCACAATTCAGTGGAATCATTTTTGACAAGTTGCAACGTTATTTAAATCATGTCATTAGCTTTTCATATACAGTTTTTACTATTATACAACTTATATGCTTTATCATTAAACTTATTTATTAACTAGAGTATAGGGCATCGAAAAACTCCTCCTGTTCGGTACTGTGCCCAAGAGACTGGCAGCGTTGCCGCGTTGTATGGCAACATTTTCTGGCCAGTGTAAAGGTAGCCCTTGGGTCACGGAACGCATCAACTAGGTGTTTCATAATTTCCTTAAACAAGCTACGAGCACTCGGACTCCACGGCCCCACAGTTTCAACTCCAAACGGCTCGAAAATATAGTTTCCACAAAGGTTTCTATATTTACGCCGCTTGAGGTTCTATGCAGCCGCAGTGGCAGCGCCAGCACAGCACGATGAGCTTGGAAGATGTGATGGCGCAAGAGTATCGACGCATGTTGCGTCACACACTAAAGGTCTACCCATCTTCCAAGGAAACAAAGACATGCCGTTCAATATTTTGCCATCGTTGTGTGCCAAGCCATTGGGTTCTAAAACAGCTGGAACGCCGACGGTGACAAGAGCTCGTCGGATGATGTCGTTTGTTCGCGTGCCGTGCAAAACGGCCCGTACTTCGGCTGTATGACAGGCCGTGGTGACTGAGGTTGTTGACAGCTTCACCACAGTGACGACGGTGAGTAGAACAGCAGGCATGTATACTTATAATTTAAATGTTTAAAAATTATTAACTTTTAGCCAATCTGGATCTGAATTTCTTAGGGTTAATAAACCTTCGGCTTCGGCTTCGGCCGAGGGTTGAGACGATACCCGATTTATCGGTTTCGGCTTCGGCCAGAAATCGACTTTCGGTCGGACATTACTTACAGGCAACTTAAAATTGAGCTGCTTTACTGTTTAGTACTCTTGCTATGTATGATTTATGATCATATTCTCCTTATACTTCCCCTGTACACACTAACTGTGTAGTCACAGTAAATACTACGTAAACTATTAAACGATAAAGATATACCTACCTATCAAGAACAAGGTCATAAAACCTGAAAACTACTTGTAAAAGATTATATAGAACAGTTAGTAAAATATGGTTTAAAGATAAATCGGGGGAAATTGTTCTCAGCATCAGTTTCGATATTTACGATAATAATTAATATAAGGAAGTAATTACTTGCGGTTAACCGCACACAAGAACTACGAAATTCCCCATAAATACTGTGAAATAAAGGTATCAAAGTGGTGTACCATGGAAGTAAAGCAGCTTATAGAGAAGCGGCTGAATAAGATTGAAATGTTAACGAGAACATTTTCTTGACTGCTGAACGGTTTATATATTTACGTGCAAAACTGTACAGGTAATAAAATCATAGACAGTAATTAAAGCTTAAGATTGAAAATGTCTCAAAGCTGTTTTTCTTATGGAAACCGGCATAGATGACATACCTACATAATTATCTACCCATCTCTATAAATAAAAATGCATGTTTATCCTCTATGCGCTCCTAAACCATTGATTCGATTGTGATGTTTGGTGGGCGCTTCTGAGTAAGCCTGCAAGGGTTCCTTATGCCGCCAACACAGAACTTTTTTCTCTTTTTTTTCAATTTCTAAATTTATTATGCCTTTTTATGTTTTGAAGAGCATCATCAAGTCATCATCCTCACTGGGTATAAAACAATCGTAAAATAATGAAATGAAAATATATAAAATCTTGTCGTTCAATCAATGTACTTTTCCTTTATGAGATTATTTCTTCGAACCCGTTTACTGGATAGCTATAAAACATAATTCTAATTTCTCGTCTGCAATTAACACTGCTGCACTGGTTGCATGCAAGTTGTAAAACAATAAATATTTAAATCAAGTTAGTTTGGATTTCATCATGAACAAATTATATAACTTACTGGCCACGGGCATAAAAAAAACCCTTATGTAATTAAATATAATTGAAGTTGTAAGTTGCCAAGAAATTAACGGAGTCCAATCCTCCTTCATGTTCTAATTATAATTAATTATAAAGCTAATGGGTTCTGTTAAATTACGCGAATGTTTTACATTTAAATGAGGCGTTTGGATACAGAAGTTTGCAATGAATTTGCCGTAGTTCTTATTAAGTATTGGAAGATATGAAGGTAAGTATTAACTGGTTTTGACTTTTAGTGTTTATAAAAGATTTCTGAAAATATGGCCAAAAGTAAGTAGATACCTAATCGATGTCCGTTGTTTTTGTACATCACACCTACAGACAGGAACGAAATCTGAGCGTTACTGCCGTCACTACAAAAGCTTATGTCCTGTAAAATAAATGTTGGATAAATCCACGAACAAGTTTCATTGAACTTACCTAACTTTCACTAAATTCCAGTGAAAACCTTTAAAGGACATATTCGTCTTATAAGCCGATGGACAAGACACAAGAGTAAATAAAATAGAAAGTGGTCGCCGCCTGTTTGCGGGCCACACGTGGTACAAACTACAAATGGCCACATATGGCACTGTAAACTCCACTGCCAAAGAGAAAAACTATTGTATTATGATTTTATTACATCTCTACGTGATTCGGCTGACAATGATGGCATGTTATTGCCATAGAGGAATAAAAGTAGGCCGTCAGTAACTGTTTTTGTTCGATAATGCTAAAGAGAAAGAAACAATAAATTGGTTTATCGGTCAGTAGGTATAAAGGTAGTGATAAAAATGTTCCGATTATAATTCTAATTTGGGGGCAATTTGTTTAATTATTGATTGTACATACAATCAGAATCGCCAAACTAAACTACTTAAATAATAGACAAAACTCCAGTTTACCGTAGGTACCTTTTTTATGCGATGTGGATATTGTGTAACTGCCAAAATAAATGGCATCCCTAAGTGGGAGCAGATAAACTCTGGGTGGATTCCGTAGGTCCAAAGGCTCCCGTTTGGAGATATTCATATATAGATGAGACTGCCCTGGAGTGTAAAATATAGTGTTGTTCCACAAACGGACACGGGACACTTGATATCGTGTTCTGTCTGTGCGTCTGTCTGTATTTTTACTGAAAGCGCCAAACTCGTCGCCAAATTCTCAGCAGAATGTCTATAGTTTTGTACACACGGCGGTACATGAAGCTGTACTTTTCCAGTATAATTTGCGATCACTTTGTATACATTTCCTACACAAATAGAGATCCGCATAAACTGGTTTTGTATAGCATGATTGGCCGTCGTGCATACAGACACTTCCCCGTTTATGGATTAACAATAGCAACAACTAGTTTTAAAAATCGTAGACTACATTCTCCAGTAACTATAAATCATAACAGGTAAGTACCTATCTACCGACGTTCATGCGGCATGTGTAAACAGAAGGTGTTGCGATCGCGTGCGCACTAAACTTAGCTCGACACCACGTGCCTGCGTCGGCGCAGGACGCGAGACAAACGGCCCTGTTGCCGCCACCACGCATGTCACACGCACATGTATTAAAAAGGAAAATCTCTGATCTAACACAAAACTATTTATAAACCACTAACTAACATTGTTACAAAATAATTATGGAGTTGGTCACAATATTTTTTAATTTTGCCATAAATGTCATTTAATTATTGATTATAAAGCTTTTAGCGGTTTTATGGAGATTTAATCTGGGCTAAAACAATTAAAATTGAATCTCTTGATTGTGGTTAAAGAATCGTTCAGTAGAAATAAAACAAATGAGACCCTTGACTGACAGTTGATAGGCCGAACCTTGCCTCCTACTCTGACTAAGATTTATTTACAGCATTGGATCGCGATTTAATTGAAGAGTAGGCCGCCAGAACAATTCAGAAAATTTCTTCCACTTGAAATAACAAATAAAATAAAACGAAACAAGCACGGACAAGTTCTCGGCAAATTACAAACAGATTACTTTTAATTGTCATCATTGTTCACTGAGCAAGGCGCAAACAACTCAATCTCGATTCTAATCGCATATCAGATAGAAAGTAATATAACTTGTCACGCCTTTTATCCGTGACATTCATCCTGACACGGTTAAAAAGTTGTTTCTTCGCTAGCTAAACAAAAACAGTCATAATTTAAATTATCTCCATAAAATCGTGTTTCACATTCATCTCGGCATGAAAATCACACTTGGCACAAATCCGGTTACGCGGCCAACGAAATAAATAAAATAAACCGATAAACCTACAAACACAAGAGCATTAAAACTGCACTTTATTTATGTACTGGCTCACTTTTACCTACATAAATTCTTTGTTGTTACTTTTTAACACCTATAAAGAGATAAATATCTTCGAAATGAAACAAAACCACAGAGCAATCTTGTTGCAAATATCAGTGGGTTATAGATACGAGTTTTCACCGCTGAAGCCTATAACAAGAAAGCTGTGAAACGAGACCGTCTCTCAAAACCACATGTTGGATCCCAATAGACTGTGGTCAGTAGGTACGTGCCAATTTGCAATGGCGTGCAAAAGGAAAGTGGTCTGCAGGACCCAAATGTGTACCAGATTACACTTTCACGAAAACAAAAAAAAAAAAAATTGCATGACAGCCTCGCTGGTCTAGTGGTCGCAACAGCGACTGCTGAGCATGAGGTCCTGGGTACGATTCCCTGATCGGGTAAAGTGTTATTGGGTTTTTCCATCAATAATTTCTCAGTAGCAGCCACAGAGTCTGGATTTGAGCCATGATGGCAATAGGTTCTCCCCCTATAACATGAGACTTAAACATAACTGGCCAAATATGGGTGTACTATTAGGTACACCTCTGCCTAACCATTCGGGGATTACAGGCGTGATGTTATGATGTTATATTTGTATGATGACTACTGGAACAATTATTTACATACCTAGGTACAGAATTCAAAGTTCCTAAAGTCAAACACTCCTTTTGATCAATAGTAAATATTTAGTTAGAACTTACATAATAATCAGATCAAGACTTATAAGAAAAAACCGGCTCTGCGTGATGAATCATTTAATAAATCATTTGTAATTATGACTAAATTTGTTCGTAGGTTAAACTATTCTCGATCCTACATCTACACTACATCCTACATCTACCATTACCTACGTTGATCTGAAGTCAAAGTCTATCTTATTTTACATACATGAACACGGATTTGGGACAATCACATGAATGTGTTAGCTTAAAAACCAATAGCAACCAGTGTAACGAGTCATCCTCACCAGTACCGCATTCTTCTACTGCACATAATGTTTGTCTGAGAATCACAGACAATGCTCGAAGTATCACTTAACAAGCACCTGCTCACCTACTTAAGAAATCAATGTCATTTCCCTCATTCATCAATATCATTGGTACGCACTGATCCGAATCCCCGCCCCTATAAATGCAATGAGTAATGCTTCATCAATTTCGTTTGCCTACTAAAGCGCATCAGTTGTTACTTGTTATATTAACCTATAAATAACTTTCACAGGCAACCGACGCAAGCGCATCGATCTCCCCGCTCGTCTATCAAGCCGCGAAAGGCTCACCTTATAAATCTAAATCATTTTTATGTGTTTAACCATCGATCTGGTTTATTACATCATTTTTATTTATTAGTGATAATGCTGTCTTCATGTATTACATATTTTTATTGGAATACAGGTTGTGGTTTGAATCATTCGAAAGTATACCATGCTAGACAGAAACAAATCATCTATTTATGCAATATTTGTTTTCGAATTATTCCCACGCATTTTTTTGGTGTTATGGAAAGATTAGGCTGGCAGAAGTCAAAGGTCGCGTGGCAACAGCTTCTTGTAAGATAATGACAGGTATATTGAGCTACAACTGGTTTTATAGGAAGTCAATGTGGGTTGTAAAAGACCCATAAGCTGTTAACCCCCTATTAAATGAAGAGGTTAAAAGCTAATTGAGGAAAAGTAGAATGCAATTAGCAGTTATTTTACTTCAGTAGCACAACGAGCGAAATCTGAACTGAACAGTTCTCGATTGCTACCTATCTGGCTACCCGCAGAGAGTAAAAAGTTAAACGTAAAATTATTATAGTAGGAAAAAGGTAATAAAAAGCTACAATTGAATTACATCTGACAGACCTGGTGCGCAACCAATCGCCGGTATTATTGACTCTACATGGAGCTCGCTCGCAAAAAAACAGATCATCGGACTCAGTTTTCTCGGGTTAGCGAATCTCAATTAAAACATTCTATAAATAAAGTAAAATCGTTACGCCTGCGCGCGTCTACCCAGTAAAAGTTATCATCGTCAATACCTTAGATTACCAATCGTTAATTACGTTTTAGATCTTAGTTTTACTATTTAAACGCTATTAAGCCAGAAATGCGAACATCAATAATCATTAAGAGAAATATTTGCAGTAGGTACATAATTTCATGTACTCGTAATCAGGATTTACGAGAGCATTGATCGCAAGTACTTCAGTATGCCTATTTAACTTTTCCATAACCTTGAGTTTACTGCATGCAAATTAAAGCATAAAATACAAAGTTTAAAAGAAATCTGGCCCACGACACGATACAGCCTCTTTCCCCACATTTCCGTTTAATGTTGGTAATTTTTTGTCGACATTGATGACATTTTTTTCTCAGTAGTAAGCCGAAATCTTGTTATTTTTTTTTACCGTGGCACGCAATGACTTGCGATCATTACCCCGATCGGCTTTATGTCAAAAATTTTGCTCCGTTTTTTGTGAAGCAGGTCATCATGTTTTAACGACATTATATTATTAAAGATCTGAGCCTTATTTTTTAAGATAACCGACGAAAGGAAATGCAATTCTGTTTTCCTCAACAACTTTGTTGTTCGCTACAAAAGAATAACAGCGCTTTAAAGCGAAATATTGAGGGAAGGTACACCTGTTTTTCGTATCAGTCACTAATGTGTTAGTGTTCAGCATTAAACTGAAATAATTTAGCACCTATCTGAGGAGATTAGGGCACATAAAGTAGGCGTGGATGTAGAAAGCTCTGATAAATGTGTGGCAGGCTTAAACTAAGTCTGGCTGGAGGCGCGATTGGAAAGCTGGGTGCAGCCGGTCCACTAACGGGTTGCAGCAGCTTTCCATGGCGAGATGCGCTTTCTGATATCAAATACCATTATATACTGGCTAATGTGCTGCATTGTCAATGATCGGTTCGCCTCGGGCCATTGATGAGTTGACAAACGGTAGGAAGCATCGTATAATGTAGTAAATTTATGAAGCAATTAACACAGAGCAAGTTGCACAATCTAATCGCAGATTTAATGATACCATAATGGTTTTACTATCATGGCTGGAACCATAAAATAAACATCAGAATCAGAATCAGAATCAGAACTACATCAATAATAAAATTGTACTATTGCACATTGCACGCAAAAAAGGAATAAAATTGCAGTTTTTACAATAATGTGTAATGGAACGAGACTTTTAAAGGGCAGCTAGGAGTAGTGCAAGGTCCGGTATTAGGTTCTCAAGTTGTTCCTGTACATTAGAGGTTTTTGTGGGCAATGCTTACTAGTACTGCACGACTGTTTACCGTGTTCTGGGTTCGATACAAGAGTATATAAACGTTTTTCATTAGGAAATTCACATTAGCAGTCTGTATTTGTACATGTTAAGAATCTTTAGGTTAGCCGTAACACTAAAGTATTTAAAACAAACGGCCGCACATATATCTGAACACCTTTGAGGAAACTAGCGTGATATTGAGAGCCATAGCAGACATAAAATACCACTTTTCCCATGCAAATTGCCGGCATCAACAGCTCGTTTTAACACTATAGTTGGAAATAAAGACTGCCTCAATAACATACAATGTATGCCCATATAAAAGTTCCCCCATCCTCATCCCCATCCATAAATGGTGTAAGCAGAGCAGAAGGTTAAAGATACACCTAACGGCCGTAATAATCGTTTTATTGTACTTAAATGGTCTCTAACGAGGTGCATGCGAGACTAAAGACGAGTCCACAATGGTAGTTAGTGGCTCAATGGTGCAATGATAACTTTATGATGTGAACTAGGCTTTTTATTGATAATATACTCCTGCGCTAACTTGAAAGTCGAATAATGAACAAATAAGGCAGTTTTAGTGCTGAAAATTATTAACCTAGTGATTGAAAACTTTGACTTTAGATGAAAGCACCGATTACAGTTTTTTTTTTTTTACAACGTTGCCCCACTCTAGGGATTTCTCCTGTATCGTGGGTGCGTTTACAAACATTTAAATTCACATACACAAACAGCCAGACCCGGAACAACTACCTGTAGGCCATACAAATATTTGTTCCGTGCGGGAATCGAACCCGCGACACGAAGCGCAGCAGTCAATCGCTCAGCCACTGCGCCAACCGTGCCGTAAAGTTGACAGAAACTACTGAGTAGTTTAGCTTTTAAGACTTTAATTATCGTAACATTCAAATTAATTAGTAATATATATTTGAGGGTTGCCGACCTCTATCATTTTTAGGCGATATATTGAATATATTATTACTTTTTCCTCCTTACTGTACCAATGTGGACAGAGCTTAACTAGGTGAACATCACGAGAAATCGTGGCGAAGTGTTGAGAATAGGACTTTAGTGCCACTCGAGCTATCTGGGTGCTTCTTCTTGTACCTTGTACCCACTTAAAGATATACCTGACTGTACGAAAGTGCACTCTTTTTGTCACATAATACATTAGAATGCCATTATGTAAATATACGTAACTTGTTGAACTGCTAAAAAAAGTAAATGTTAGTGGTAAATTATATCATAGACTCAACACTTATTCTTTTTGGGCCGATAGTAAAAGGATAAACTTGAATCACGGAAACTACAATAGGTATGACTACCTACTATCTGGAAGAGACTTACATAACTTATGTTATAAAATGGCCATATATCATCCATGGCACAAAGAGAATGCTTTTGCCGTATGCACTTCATTTCGCATAATCTGTAGGCCCATTTCATGGCACTCGGACAGATAGATCGTCTGTTCTCAAACGAGGATCCTGGTGAATGATTTATTGTAACTTCCAAACATATCTATCGTGATGTTGTCACTCAACACATCACAAGCACAATTCAGCATGTTCAAAAATGTTTCCATTACAAAAAATCACCAGTTATAGCAATTGAAGACTGCGGCGGAGTACAAAAGGAGAGTAATGTTTTTTTTAAAGTGTATCAAGTAACTTTTCACTTCAGCGAGAAGACACTATGAAGGTATAAGTACATCAGTGTCGACTACAAATAAACTAGGTTATGGACAGTGGTTTTATGCGTGGGTCGACTTTAAATAAATTTCTATAAGGGCAGGAGGAAGATGATAACTTAAGAGCGGCCAACCGGTCATAGTTTTCATACAAACGCTCGTACGTGATTATGCCGTTTTAACACATCTATCTTAGATTTTTTTAACTGATAGGTATCTAGCTATCTATCAAAGCAAAAATTAAAAAATTGGAGAAACAAATTCAGTATAAGCCTCCAAAAAATTCTGTTTTGCACATATTTTACCAAAACTTTGCCCGTTCATAATGTACTCATAAATTGTAAAAGTAAAGAAAACATCGTGATAGAAACCTTGCACATGTAATGGAGATTCTAAATGACAAATATTTATTTCACAAACTTGTAGGCCTTATTCAAAAACACGTATTTCCTGGCACAAGTTTATGAAATTTTCGAACACTATTTTTCGTTCAATGTTATCGCGTTAGACGGTATGAGGTGCGCGGGAGTCGATTGGTACAGGGTCGGGGCCCCCTGAGACGGGGGAGTTGAAAAAAATCGCCGCTGTGGCTCTGAATGAAACAATAAGCTTTTCGACCATGCTCTCGTTGATTATAGACGGACCGGGAAGGGCCCTCTTAAGTTAAAAGTTTCAACTATAAAACAAAGCTCATCATTAAAATGATATGACGTGGTCACGCCCAACACCCACAGTGATATCAACGACACAGCCAGTCTCATTTACTTTTTGCCATATAAATAGAAGGCTTTGCATTAATGGATATATTTTGCTAGAAGGGTAAGCAGGAACATCCTCATGTTTACCAATAACTTAAAGCAGCGGTAAGCATCCCGACTGGTTTGATTATGGTAATCCACTCCCCGTGTCATGTTCTGTAGGCTATGAATTACAAACGGTAGCTAACTTTAGTTTCATATTAACTGCTAAGTTAAATAATGTGGTTAGGTTAGTTATGGGCACATTATAAACTGCGTAGGTTGGAAGTTATTTCGCTGAACTAAATGATTAACGGCATATTTAGCTGTCGTCGGGTATCTGATAATGTCTTTGGAGATAAATAAAATAATTAATAAATAAAAAAATAAAAAAAATAGTAATACAGCAGAAAGTAGTAGTAATGTAGTAGTGATGTAGTAGTAAGTGTGTGTTTGTGTGTGTGTGTGTTTATATAGTAATTTTAATTTTTATAATTGTTTATTTAGTCATATTCATAATAATTTCAGAATTTTAATTTATATTAGTTATGTGATTATAAGTGTAACATTATGTCTCAAATGTATGCATCATGTGATCCTTAATGGATTGAAATAAATGATTTTGAATTTGAATTTGATAATATAAGTTACAGGATCTAAATATGAGACAATCCTCATGCTTTAGATAAGGAAAGTCCTCTTCTTTTTGACGTAGCTTTTCACTGATTTCCTAAGCTAATGTGCTATTGGTTATTTAGTTCTCGTGTTGACTAGCTAAATGAGAATAGGTGATGTTGGTTGCGGTGAACGATTATCCATTGCCGAAGTAATTAGCAGGACTGATTGCCCAAGGTAGCAAGGTAAAGCTACTTTGTGAAACATCGTCGCTCTTACATTTTCTATTCTATTTACAGGAATATAATTGAAAGCTGTCGAAGCAAGCGCTTGAGCTGATTGAAGTGCAAAAAATATGCACCTTCACTTAAGTAGGTAATGTAGAAATTATGAGCCATAAAATTAAATAAGTCTAGGCATTTCAACATTATGCTAGAAATTAATGTTTTAAGTAAGCAAGTACGCACAAAAAAAAGTACCTATACGAGTAAAATACATGATTAAATAAAACAAGTGGTTCACAATCTACAATTATTCAATTGAACAGGACATGCCATGTAATAGTAAACATAGCAATAGTAAAGAGAAGAGAAGAACGCGGTTCATTAGCTTCTTAGTGCTCAGTCGTTAAGTCGCAGTTAATTCGGTAATGGTAGTAGTTAGCTAACTTAACATAGTTGTAGCTGTCTGCTAAGTATAGCAGTTTATGACTTATGAGTTACGGTAACAAGACGGGGTAACGTTTGTTCAGTGTCCTAAATATTGTACCCATGATCTACAAGTATACTGTAAACTGTACCTAAGTTGGAATAGATGATTTATGTAAAAAGAAAATACCACAGAATTTAATAACGACTATTCTATTTATCTACTACATATCAGACCTTTCTGAAGAATATCAACAATTATGTCAGTATATGTCCTTCTAGGACATTCCCTCCCAACGATTTCCCACACATCTGCCTCATATTGCTCACAAATACCGTTTTTCAGTCGTTATTCATTCATGCTCTCAACATAACCAAACCATCAACGCATACTCTTTTCAATGTTTGTCACTATTTATCTATCTACTTATTTAAATTACCTTCCTAACACCACACTTCAACTAAATACTTTTACCATAGCTTCGACACTATCTGAGCGAATAATTGAGGTAATTAAACCACTTTGGCATAGCTTTATCTCACTTAGCGCAACACAGCACAAAATAGCTCTCATCGACGGGAGCAATTAAAATTGCTCGCAGTTCTGTCTAAGGCTTATCTGAAGAATAAGCGTGGCTAAGGGGCTTGTTAGACTCGATTAGTGCTACCTGTGGAATACATGTAGTGATCAGCGCAATCAGTGCTTATGTCTGCTGGGTAAATAATGACTATTCAAATGAACCCGAAAGGGTATGCTGGGTAAGCAGACTTGTAGAATGCAGGAAGCAGATTTCAATATGAAACAATTTTGCTCTGAGATACTGATTGTCTGACTGACAAACAAGACAATACTATACAGGGTGTAAACAGACCCTTCACGAAGCCGTCAACCAAGCATTCTGTACATTAAACCAAGTAACTTTACGCAGAAATTGTTGCTGGGAAACGACTTTTTTTACGGTAGGACTCGATGGAATGCACTCAAAGCATTGTGCTGATGAATAGATTGAATAGTACGGGGGTCGTGGAGGTGTTTAAAGTAAAACTCTGACATTAAAAACATGTATTTAAAATAATAACTTGTGAAAAAGTTGGAACTTTGACTCCCAATATCTCCGTAAGTAGAAGGTTCTCAGGTATGGTCTAGAACAAAAAAAAGACGAGGAGAACTAGTGCCTTTCGGCTTCGTTAAGGGTCTATTTACACCCATTATACTCTGAGAAACATGAAATTGGGAATAGCAGCAAACAGTTTCTAAATTCTAAGGGGCTGTGAATTAAGACAACAAGAGATCACCATTCCCGCGCTCACAGTTCTAAGTTCAAATGGCATCAAGACAAACTAAAGGAAAAACCAATCTCAAACGAAAGAAATATAGACTATAATAACATGTTCTATATCCATGCAGGTAGCAACAATAGTCTTCAATAGCCTTCACCATGATTACAGGACGAGCGTCATTATCCAACTCGAGCGGCCTCCACTTCAGGTCTTATCATTAGGAGTAGCGGTAACTAGAGATTAATGTACCACTCCCAATATATATGAATTTGGACTACATCATAAATTATACACTAGAAGCTATAAATAACTCTTATGCTCGATAGATTACGAAAAAATATTTGTTTTAGGAACAACAACGGATGCGATGCATAAAAAAGCTTGTGAAATGTTGCTGTTTATTTTAAATTTTTAGATAAGTTTTTTCAGCCATTCACATTAATTGGGCGATGACATTAAGTTAATTTAAGAAAATATATGCATATTCTCACGTATTTTAGTTATTAATTGGGCAATTTTCGTGATCATTATCACATTAATGGCTTTTATTTTGCTATCTTTAAAATCTACAACTTATAATTAATGCGATGGACTTTTATGCAGTATTTTTTAATTAAAATCTACATACTGGCTCAAATAGATCCTTTCCGAATATTAATACAGCCTAGCCTAAGGGAAGTAGAAACCTCAAGATGCGTTGAGGAGGCTGGATATGTAATCTTCTCAATGGAGTGACACAAAAGAGATACTTTAATAACGAATAAGATACTTTCTCATGAATAATACTAACAGTACACGCAAGGCCAAGAGTAACGACCAATATTGCTATTACCTTCAAACGCAATAAAATAAATATGAAGGGAACAGACTTTGAAATAGAGATAGCGCTGTGTAACTGCAACTTCTAATAGTCAATGTTCATATTTTCTAACTATATAGCTGTAACGAAATGGGTATTCCGGAAATCCTTTCACAAAACCTTATGCAAGACATAATTTTTTTTCGAAAAATAAAAATACAATACAAAAACCTTTATATTTGTTATTTTGTTAAAGTTTACGTAAGAATACGGAAGAACTTTCAGTATTATTTTAACTCGGAGACATAAAAAAAAAAAAAAAAAAAAAAAAAAAAAAAAAAAAAAAAAAAAATAAATAAATATACAACAAACAACAAACAAATAAACAACAAACAAATAAAACAACAAACAAACAAAACAACAACAAACAAAACAAACCAACAAATAAATATTCTATTCTATTCTATTCTATTCCATCGCTAGACCAAACTGGGTGCAGTCTCAAAAGTGAAAGTATCAAAAAATTTGGGTGTTATTTTTTTTCTGCTTGAACACTATAAATTATTTAATATTGTGACTCATCGTAGATTGCTGAATGGCTGTCTATCTGGAACACAAAAATGTGCTACACCCCACAACGTGACATAATCAGCCTGTAGTACTCCCCCTGCTAGGGCTCAGGGCTCCCTCCTTGCTATAGGAGGCACCATGCGGGCCCAATGTGGGTTGGTAGATTTCACATGTCATCGAATTTTTGGTTCTACGACATGCCGGTTTCCTCACGATGTTTTCCTTCACCGATTCGAGAGCAGTGATGAAATAAATTACACAAAGAATTGCGCCTAACTAAGTTCGAACCTGCGTCCTGTAACGTATAAGTCGGGGCCGATACCATGGGCCACCACAGCTCACAAACTACAACATGCTGTATTTTATTCGACGCATACGCATGAAACCGCACCGCGGGCAAAAAGTAGTACATACTTCATAGATATGACGGAAACGAACCACACATTTAATAAAGGATGGTGTTATGCAGGACGTATCCACAAGTTATCCGGGACGGCAACGGCAATGTGCCCCGCGGTGAGCCCGCCTTTGTCGGCGATGCGCCCGCGCATCCCGCCCGCAGTAATTAGCGACCGTTCATTAATCACGTATCCGCCTTTGTAGGGGCAAACAGAGTGAGAGGCTTTTGACATTAAAATTCAATTATGGTTATGATTGTTGTGAAGGTATTTAGTGGCATTTTTTAATTAATCGTTGTTGGGACCGTTTTCTCTAAATCTTATATTATATAAAAATCAAGCTTTGTTAATGCATTACTTTAATGTACCTATCACCATCAGACGAAACGTTAAACGACTTATTACAGCTCCATTAGTTATTTTAGATATAAAAATAACACATATATTTTTTAAGAATATTCCTTATTTATATTATGAATCATTCTGCCACACTTGATCAAGAAAACCTAATGTTTTTTAATCGGACTAAAATATTACCCATATCACTTATTATTTACAATAAAAGCCGTAACTCAAATCAAACCAATGATATCATTTACAAATCAAATCATAAAACTGATTTCTATTCACACCTTTAACTGGTGGTCTGGTACAATATGGTGATACTTAACATATCCGTTACTTAATTACTTTTTTAATTGCTGCATTACGGTACTTCATTAATTTGGCAAACGTGTCGCGATTTTTAACCAAATTAGATTATTTTTATTTACTCTAGAGGTCATTGAACTTGACCACTATGGAATGTGAAATTAATTAAAGGATGATTCGTGTGATTATCTCATAAACTATGAACGATAAAAACCTAAAGTTGGAATATTTATCATAATTATGACTTTGATACGATAATGTACAGACGCCAACACTTCAAGCTACCCGAAACTGTCAAATTTTCCCAATCAACCTTGAACCTAATGTTTTAGCGATAAAGTTGAAAATGTATTCAAGGGATTTCACAGATTATAGTAGCTTGATGTGCTGACGTCTGTACAATACAATTTAAATAATCACAGAAAGGCTATCTCCTAGCCATTACTAACGGTATGAACTATAAGCAATCTAAATCTTTACAACTGTTACTGTACTGACGGATCACGGTAATCGTTTTACGTTTGTTCTACTCGGTCGGAACATACCTACACACATTTAGGTACCATTAAGTCGTTAGTCTAGAAGAAGCTGTAAACTACATATTCAATAATGGTGAATAAACTAAGACAAAACGAGCATTACAGTCAGTAAACAGTCTTAGGAAATAAGATCGGTAATGTCTTCATCCAAAAGTATGGCAGGTAATAAAAAAAAAACAAAAACTTGAAAAAAAACCCTTGCGTTTCCACCAATGCTTTCATTCACTCAAAATATGACAGTGAATCGTTCAGACAAGTAACCAAACGAGCAGCTAAACAAACATCAATAACAAGTAACATTTAATTAAAAGTATCAAAAAACCCGACTACAAATTGTATTCATCATCATCATCTGCCTAGCCTTTTCCTAACTATGTTAGGGTCGGCTTCCAGTCTAACCGGATGCAGCTGAATACCAGTATTTTACATGGAGCGACTGCCTATCTGACCTGCACAACCCAGTTAGTACTAGGTAATACGATACCCCTTGGTAAGACTGGTGGTGTAGTATGTACCTATATTATATTTTGTAATCTGCTTTTAATTTCCTTCATTATGATACCCTACTCGATAGGTTTGATTGAAAAACGCCAAAAATCCGCCATTTTGTTTTTTTTTTTACATATAAATCACACAACACCTATCTAAGGACTGTTTGGGTTTTTAGGACGAATATAACAATACTTTAATTGTCGAAATCCATCCAGCCGTTTGGAAGATACAAGGATATAAAGTTTACAAACATACAAGATACTCGCGAAAAACATAGGCAGTCGGATAAAATATAAATATAAAAATATAGGTACTGTCAGTAAAACTTCACGCCAATTGAAATTTTAATAGCAAATTATTTAATTAATGTCTATGACGAATTACCACACAGATGAAAGCACGTAAAAGTTTGACATGCAATAGCGATGCGAAATCGGTAATGAAACTGTGGATGGACTCAATTGAACGATTTGCACCGCTTAATAGTTGGGGATCTAGACATGTCTGAAAGTCTATAATACCAACTACTCTGCTTTATAGGAAATAGTTATTTATCTTTAAAACTTTCTAAGTCAAGAACAACAATAGTATTATTCTTATTTGATGAGACGATGAAGATGAAACAAACAAGAATACGGTACAGTATACGACAAAACATGTTACACTGTTACCAGCCGCGATATTGCGAATGATAATGAAAAAAGTTATGGAAGTAAAATAATAATTACTTATAAGATTTTAAACTAGCATGGTCACTAACATTATTATTTAGACTATTTGTCTGCTCATAAACACCCACCCGCAATAACTTTAGTTTATCCGTGATCATGGTGCTTGCAAAAGCGCCGAAATATCGGGAACTCAATAAAAACAGTAAACATTGTAAATATCCCGTTTCTAGTCTAAATAATAATAATTACTTATCAGTAGTGATGAAAGCCGATATAAGTTTTTCGTTAATTGTATTTTCAAGTAGCTCGCTCATAAGCCTGAAGCTACACAAGAACCTACCGACATCCGCATTGTGCAAATAGGAAACGATAATGCAAATAAAACTAATAAAAGCCGAAGGAACCGGCATCTAAAGAATCCCTAATCGCTATCAAAGATGCGGCTTTCTAAACTGTGTGAAGGCGGCATTAAAATCGCATAAAAGCATCTGCAGCTTCGATCACGTGACTCTCAACTCGCAACATATGAATTTTATCAGCCGTCTCGTCCTCTCACTTTCTGCGGCGGTGCGCGTGGGATAACACATAACAAGCTTTTATGATCTATTCTATTGAGAAGCCCGCAGCTGCCCAATCCAACCACTTTTACTTTCTATCATCTTAGTTGAAGAGGTAAAACACTCGTCATGACATCACCGTATTACATGAACTGCTAGGTCAGTTAATTTTTGACCACATTGTACCAATTGAAGTTGTAGAACTCTCTAAGATTACTTGAAATAATTTAGAAAGTACATCGTTACGTAAGTTGAGAGACGCGTTAAATCTATATCTGTACATTGAATGTTACACTCGCTGCAAAAATGCCATTTCATTTGATATGTGTATTGTACCGAGACTTACCTAATTAGTATGATGGCTGCGATATAATTTCACTTTCATTATCTATTATTAATATTAGCGTGAGGCACCCGACAGATGTACTTATCTGATGATGGCATCGATGTAATCGCGGCGGTGCGTGTGCCGTGCATGACACGGATCAATGTCAACGGTGCGATGTCGACTAGATAGGACAATACCTACTAGCTTTGTTGTTCTATCAGTTCTAGTTGTCTTAACTCGTTGATGTACAATGAAAACAATAAATTCGTGTAGCGATGCGTTTTGACATGATTTCTACTGAACAATTGTGTAAGTACACTTGTTCTTGTAGAAAACACTGCATTGTCTGAGTTCACGGTCTGCCAATAAGTGTTTGGTCTCGTTAATCCCTGAGATGTGATATAATTGGGCGATATCTCTTGTGGTATTCGATTTATATAAAAAAAGTTACTATTGTTTTACTAAGCCAAACAAACGCAAGCAACGGTAGCGCAAGCTGATGTACACGGAATGCCTCTCTTAGAAAAAGCGTATTTTTCATTTAACCGCTGCAGTTTAATATTTAGGTTTAATCAACTCATTGCATGATTACACATCAAAACCTGTTTAGAAATGAAATGATGAAAGAAATGGTATGCGTCATGCATTTTATATTCATCAAGCCACAATCACAATACATTACTTATGTAAGTCTAAACACGCCGCCTAGACAACGCCTAGATGAAAGATAACCCAATGTCCTTTCCATTTGATTTCTCCTGCGTCACGTGAACGGAACCTGCGCTAAAGACCGAATTCCGTGCCATTACTTATACATTCAAATAAAAACATACACCGGCGGCACGCTATATTAAACAATAACCTGATTATATCACCTAACAAACGATCTCCCTAATTGAATTATAAACATCTTAACTGTCTTTCTATTATTGTAAATTGTTCTAAATTGCTCCTAAGCATCGCGCGTTTAAAATTAAATTACGGGACAAGTCATATGTAACATTATCTCGCGATTACCCAGGAATTCTCTTCCAAGAAGCGTGTGTCGGGTATGTACTGAGTCCTAAGATACTGCAGACGTGCGCATGAATATCATGGCAGGAATCTAAATGTAATGAGATAGTTTGTGGGTTAGATGCAGACGCCAGCGCCGCGCCGCCGCCCGAGAATAATACCCTGCCTTTAGGGCATAACTTTAATTCTGCTGGCAACCGCGAACGAGTTTATAGTGTTGCCAAGCAGAAATGAAAGCAATCATAAATTGGCGTTACTTCTGAAGGAAATAATTAAATTAAATGTAATGCAATAAACTAGTCTCAGGTTCAAGAAAGTCTGAAAGTTAGGCTTAAACTAAAAATATATCTGAACTCGTTTTTGTGAAATGCTCTGGACAACTTATGTTTACGATAATTTGATGCTAAGTTATACATTTTGAAGAGCATAATTATACAATGTTAAAATCTAGGCAAAACGAGGTTGGAAATGTTGAACATGAAAAGATTTTAACGAATTAACTGCTAACGTAACTAAGTGATCCAAGATCTTGTTTAATAATAATATCAAACTTTCTACATTCGCAAAAAATCGCAATAAAATAACAAGTTAGTTAAGTTGAAAGCAAGTTTGTTACGTGGCGGCTCGTTGGAGAACCTAATCATATGTGTATCACGCCCATAATATACGCGTTTTTATAAAAAGCCGATCTCCTCAACGGTCTATTGTTTGTCGGTTCATTTACATGATGAATCGACATTAAATTTTGACGCTTTCAAATTTTTTGCTGATTTCTCGCAGCGCTACGCCCGACACAAACAAATTAATAGTCAATCGGGATCCAATCTAAAGTAGATCGCATCTCTGATATCTTCATATCTCGCCACACTCAATCACCGGCGATTGCTTAAATTAATCAACGCTATTCACGTGAGGTGTTGGTGGTTTTTTCCCGAGACCTCTCGGCTAGTTGTTTCCTCTCGTTAGTCTTATTGGTGATGCGAGCCGCAAGCCTGGGGTTCTGTAAGTAGATGCCATTTATTAACCCTTCAGCCAGTTTTTGTTCGGTGTATTTTAATTCATAAGACACTGATATACGTTCCTCATTCGCTTTTTAAACATCAATAAGGGCGTCTTGCAATTATTTATCGTATAAAATGCATTTATACAATGATATCCCATTAATATAACCGACATTTATTTATGTTGTACTCGCATTACCGTTTTGACACCTAGACAAAGTACCTTCACAGTAAAACATTTATCATTTTCCTGTGTTGATGAATACCACTTTTTGTAGAGGATCAATTTGCTTGTTCTTGTCACTTGTACTTTCAAAAGATATAAATTATTTATATTCTGTTATTGCGTGCCGACAATCTGCATATCGTAAGATTTTCTTTTACACTTTGTTTCAGTTCAGTAGAGCAGTACTACGAGTATTCATGCGAGAATTATTGAGATTCTCACTAGCCTTGTTAAATTTTTAATAACGGATTAATAAACTTTACTTTTGATACACGCTACTTTAGATATAGTTAGTAGTTACACTATAAGTGACTTATTGCAACGTGTTACATTATAGACAGCTACAAATTCGCTACGCCGCTACACTACAGTACGCTACGCAGCTACACTGTTCGCTACGATCCGTGCTACGCAACACTGATATGCTACGAACAACGCTACGCAACGCTGATGTGCTACGGGCATTGCTACGTCTCACGTTACAAGTAACAAAATACTTAACATTACACAACTATCAGAACTTGGTTTTATTTGAAGCACTGCTCAATTCACACTTCTTATTTTTTTAATACAAAACCGTCTGTATATTTTAGATCGACTTCGGAAATGTCGTGCTCAGATAGTTAGCATGCACGCGGATGATTCTAGCCTCACATTATTCACTATCAATAGAGTGCACTGACTCCTGTCGTAACTACTTAAGTTTTTTGCTACTTTTTTCCGCTCAATCGTCTGACATTGACATGACGCGTCCATGTAACATTAACGCGCGAAATCAAACACTTCGCGATATTACACGTCAAAATATTACTGTGAAATCAACTGACATGATCAACAACACCTTTTTGTAATCAACCGTTAAGTCGCCTATTAGTCAGATGTTAGTCTCAACTAAATATGTTATTATGGTGTCCATTACTAATTGTAGATTCAGACGCGCTTAATGAATATTTATTATTTATATGCGTTGGTGTAATTTCATGATATTTAAGGCATTTAAATGGTGCTAAGAATCGCATTACGCTCGTTCATTTTATGGGTTTACGTCACGCTATGCTTGGAGAGATTTCAATTTGATATTTTATTTAATATATTTTTATGACCAATTTTATAGCAATGAAACCAAGATTCTGATGGATCCGATTTGTTAGATAATTTTTTTGAGCACTTTTTTAAGCTTTCTTTCAGTCTTGTATCATATAAGATACCAATATATCCGTATTCTAAATTCAGTTATACAAAAACCGTCATTAACATATCACTATTACAGTCTCAAAAAGTCTCGAGCCACATACAATAGACAATTTTTATACCAGAAAAACTCAATTACATTTTTGCCTATATACATATGCATATGACCAGTCTATTATATAAATAAGTACAGTTAAGTACCAGCGGCGGCCGTCACTTGTTTTTTGCGAAGATTAAAACAAAACATGACATGACAGGGCACCTCATTTGTCACAATTAGCCGAACCATTTGTAAGATCACAAGGTTACATGGGATTACCGTTCTTTTTTTATTTATTACATTTAACATTACCCTTGACAGATGTGAGTGACTATTATTTTCGGAATGAGCGATGAGAGGGTGATTCTCAGAATGTAGGTTTACTTTTTTGTTTGACGTTAGGACATTTTAGTCATTATTAGTTGGGGTCATGGTAATGTACTTAATGAGCATCATTATTTAATATTCTAAACAAAATGTAACCTTCTGGGTAAGCCTTGAATTAGGAACATCGATTACTAGCTAAATTTTCTGAAGTTTCATCAAGTTTTTTAAATAACTAGCCTTTGCTCGCGGCTTCACTTCCCTTATGTACGGAATGTACTCACGGGGACGTTTTAAAAGTAGTTAATAACACTCGGGGATAATGTAGCTTAAGGTAAGAGAAAGAATTTTCGGAATCAGATCAGCAGTTCCGAAAGAGGAGCTCATGGCTAAATAATAACAGCCGCTCGGGCCGATCTTTAGGTTAAGCCGTGCTTGCCTAGGTTGGTCTGTGGATGGGTGACCGCCCATTACATACCGAGTTTCCTCCGTGCCTCGCCAAGCACGTTAAGCCGTTGGTCCCGGCTGTCATTTGTAGATCTTTGACAGTCGTTAAGTAGTCAGAGGCCCAAAAAGTCTGACAACCAGTCTTACCAAGGGGTATCGTATTAC
Source organism: Noctua fimbriata (assembly GCA_905163415.1). Classification (NCBI taxonomy): domain Eukaryota; kingdom Metazoa; phylum Arthropoda; class Insecta; order Lepidoptera; family Noctuidae; genus Noctua; species Noctua fimbriata. The sequence goes on along the minus strand of LR990941.1, from coordinate 11,106,328 downwards.
CCAGTACTTACTGGGTTGTGGAGGTCAGATAGGTAGTCGCTCCATGTAAAATACTGGTATTCAGCTGCATCCGACCCCAATATAGTTGGGAAAAGGCTAGGGAGATGATGATGATCAGCAGTTCCGAAAATTACCCCCTACATATAAACGTACAAACAAATTTTACCTCTTTATAATATAAGTATAGATTAACACATGATATGAAAGTTCTTTACTCCAATCATACAAAAATTTATGTTTTAAAATATTTAATTAAATTAATCGGAAGAGTATTACGTACACTTACATTAATCACTTATTAGAAGAAAATATTTAATTATCAACGGAACCCGCTTGATTTCCGCCGGTAAGGCGAGTATATTGCCTAATTAGGCGTGTCTGTGTGTTTCCGTATTATGTAATGTGTATGTAAGACTGTTTAGTGTAGTTTTGTTTGAAGATAAAAGGCATTAGCTGGGTATCCTCCCTCGTCGCTCGTAACAGTCAATTAAATGAAGAGTTACTCCTTTTTAGTCACGTTTAGGCCAGCAAACGAGACTGTTAGTGGATTTAGAAACGAAAAGGAGTTTAACGAAAAAGCTTGTTTTTTGTTTTTTTTTTATTGTATACAATTCCAATGACAGGCCCCTTATTTTAAATTTATAATTGTAAACAAACCATTTGCATGCCCATGTGACGGCAAAATGTGGAGAACCTCATTATAAAAGAACATCTATGTACCCATGTCCCATGTTTCCAAAGAAATAAATCAGTTGGAAACTTAGAAAAAATCCTAAAATATTAAAATTGGAGAGATATTTGTCCAGCAGTGGACTGCTTTTGACTAACGAAGACTAAAGAAAATTCATAAACATGTACACCAATTTCCAGTAATAAAAGCGACTGAACGGAGCTTTTTTTTTTTAGTTGCCTGTATTATTGCACTGCTGGGCAAAGGCCTCCCCTCATTCCTTCCATGTGGTCTTTTCCCGCGCCTCCTCGAATCAGCCTCGCGGTACGCGTCCAGATCATTTTTTCTTCGAACGGAGCTTAAATTATGCAAAAAGTCTCAAGTAGTAAAAGTTCATCCTGAATTTATAACTTCGTAAAAGGTTTCTAGTACAGTCACGAGCACCAATTTGTATAAACTTTCCTAAATTTAAGAGCAATTTTCAATATCGATTGTAAAAAGAAGTTAGGATCTTTTTCATAAAATACGAATTCTAAAATACCATGTTAGTAACTTTATGAAATTTTAATCAGAACAGTAGGGAAAAACACTTTTAAAAGTTGTTAAGTGTTTATATATTGGTGCTTGTGACTGTACGGGTCGCTTGTTCGTGAAGAGGTTCGATGTAAATAGAAATCTTAAAATAAATACTTATTCCCATTTTCACTAAGATTAGGCAACAAATCATTGCCTAGCTGCTCTGTTGAATATTGAAATTACGGCGCTGAACCGACAAGATCATGAGATGTCTAGTCCAGGGGTGTCCAACATAATTTTATGGAGGGCCAAGTTTAGTATTTTTGTAACCGCAGCGGGCCAAAAGAAATGCAAAGTGACCTCTAAATGTAAATAAAACAAGCTTCGCCGGACTAGACTGCGATGATGTAGTCTGCATTCGCACTTAGGCGTCCCTAAGTCAGTTTTTTTGAAACAATAGCTCGCGGGACGGATGAAAGACCTATGCGGGCCGTTCGGTGGCCTGGGGGCCGTATGTTGGACAGGCCTAGTCTAGCCTAAATAAGACCAATAATGCAGACTAGTTATCAACAACCTGTTGTAAATACTGTGATAACCAATTCATATGAAAATGTTGTGATTATACCAATTTTCCTTTTGACCGTTAACTGAAACAAGAATGGGAAAGAACATAACATAACATCAAGCCTGCAATGCCCGAAGGGTTAGGCAGAGGTGTAGGTACCTAGTAGTATCGTACATTTTAACAGATATGTTTAAGTCCCATGTAAAATGGGGCGAGCCTATTGCCATCAATCGGGCACAAATCCAGACTCCGTTACTGCTACTGAGAAATTCTAAATGGGAAAACCCAGTAACACTGCCTGAACTGGGAATCGAACCCAGGATCTCATGCTCAGCAGTCGCGCTTGCCACCACTAGAACAACGAGGTTGTGGGAAAGAACTTTGTTACAATCAGCGAAGGATCAGTTGTATTGGTCTAACGGCAAACAATTATCACTAAACAATTTAACCAGATAATAAGATAACTCACTGGAAACCTATTAAGTAAGACCCTTTTTAACAGCTTAACGTATGACTCTCACAACAGGTGAACGGGAATTTGAACCCACGACCCTTAATTTGCCTGCCGACACTTTAGATATTAATGGCTTTATTGAATTTCCTTTCGTACGTACTTCACCGACAATGTTAATGTAACATCTACTAATAAACTTCATCAAGCTATCCGAAACTGTAAAATTTTCCCAATCAACCTTGAACTTAATGCTTTAGCGATAAAGTTGAAAATCTATTAAAGATTGTAGTAGCTTGATGTTCTGACGGCGTCTATACAGTACGGGTAAATCATGAGCGAATTTAATGCCACAAGGAATTCGCTACCAGCTGGCAGTCACCTATTGGCACGAGAAAAGAGAGGCCTATACCCAGCAGTGGGTGAATTCGGGCTGTGGATGATGATGATGATGATGATGGCAGTCACCTTTGAATTAAATAGGACAACACTATGAGAACCCACAAAAATAAATAAAAATAACCACTTTGTATAAACAACAACAAAAACTTTGTTTCTAATTAACAATAACTAATGAACTGATAAAATAGTAACAAAGTTAAGTTAAACGTATCAACGTGAGAGCATCGGACTTGGCTATAAAAATGTTTATTACAGTGCGAAAGCTTCATTGAAATTAAAAGAATACATACGTTTGATTATTATCATTTTTTACAATAGGAGATGAAATATGTCGACATAACAGCCGTTAAAATATTTAGTCCCTGAAAAAAATCAGGATTATTGAAGTCAAGCAAGTCAAATAAACAAATGAACGCGTGGTTATTTAGCCCACAGCTCGTCGGGCATACGGCAGAAAAGGCCAGCCCCCGCTTCAGCTTAGCGGCTTTTTAAGCAACGTCAGTAATTTTTGTTCTGGAGCGCAGTGTGGTGCTGCGTATACAACATTATTTTTAGTATATGCGAAACCTGAATATAGTTTGTTCAGAATAAGTAACTGAAACGATTCCAGTAATTTTTAAACCATGTTATATTTTTTCCCAAAAATATTTAAAAAAGTTAAAAGTTGGACACCGAGCGGCTTTAAGTACCTATCGCAATCATTTAGGTACCTACTGCCAAATTATTATTATCAATGAGCTCAAGACGACGCTGGAGGTGCGCACTGCGTGGTGACCACGATTTTGTGCGGAAAACTAGGTAACAGAACAAGCTTATAACTTTGTGATTTTTCATGATACAGTTTTGAAATTTTGTACATAGATTCTTTACATAAAAATACTAGACACGTGTATTAGGTTTTGATTAGTTTGACGCCTAGGATACAGCGCTCAATTGCACGTTGGCAATCCTTGAACTAAACCGATGAGGGCTCTGACCTGGCGGGATGAGCTGGACAGAACCAACGACCAGTGGTCCACATTAGCCCTAGATCGAAAGACTTGGAAGTCTTGGGGAGAGGCCTTTGCCCAGCAGTGGGATAAAACAGGCTAACAGTAACAGTAATGAACGCGTGAATTGATCGCGTAAAACGTCTCAAAAATATATCGAAGATCACTATGTCATTTTAAGGACCTATTTCATGGGTTCACCACTTACGATTATGTGCCAGTTAATTTGCTTGGCACGTAATCTGATACAAATTCTGTTCCATTTCTGAATTTATTTGGTGAGTCGTGACTAATCGGACCCTAAAGCTTGCTAAATAGATTCTACTATTCCATCCAACAGTAAATCTTGAAACCATATCCTACAAAATCATGGTAGAGAAACAATTATTTCTGTGAAATCCTGTCCTTTCACATTCAACCAACAAAGCATAATATACGGCTCTTCCACAATAGATTCTAGGCGAACCAAACGAAAACACACAATAAGCCTAATCATAAATTTTCTACACGCCAACATTAATCAGTTCGAAAACTATAACTAGGGAAGAAACAATGGGAGCGAGACCCATGAACAACTCTAGATCCGGGCTTGGACAGTCTAGGTAAAGCTATCTAAACTAAGCTTAAATTAATATAGCTAGCTTTGAATTCAATACAATGTACAGTCGAACAAAGGGATAGGTACGCACGAAGACATATTGAGCTACACATTTCCAGTACATATAAGCTGACCTCTTATTGAACAGAAAAGCATTAAACAATGTGAAAATATACTGTAAATGTCTGTACAGATACACACGTTGAAACGACAGCAGCTAATATGCTAATACTTTTAATAATAAACAACTAGCTTTTGCCTGCTAGGTAGATCGCGTTGTGGTCGGAAATTATCGCACAGGAACGTTTTAAAGAATTTTCGGAATCTTATCAGTAGTTCCGAAAATTTCCCCCTATACCCAAATTTTACCTCTTTAGTACAGATTTTCTGGATAAGCACATATTTTACATTTTTCTTTAAGTGTTTTATTCACACACGGTGACAAAAGGAAAAGGCTAGACAGATTATAATGATGACTCAAACAAATTTAACTAAAAAGTTACACACACACGACTAAAAAATAATATTGGTGTTGTAGTAGTAAGACTGGCGCAATGTGTGTGTATATAGTGTACCAGTAGCGAAGGGTCAATTTTTGTAAGAGACAAGCCGGAGTACATATCTCTAATGTGATCATATTATTTTTTATCTATAGAGTACTGACTGTACCATTTTTCAAAGGGAATCTGGTTGGAGTCGAGTTCTAAGGAACCTTCGCCACTGTAGTATACGCCTCTAAACCTCTCGGTCTAAGTCTTCGGCGCTACATGCGTGATGGTAGTTTAAAAGTAAATATATTGTCTGTTATACAACCTACCGAACTGTTTGTTCGTCTGTACTATTGTGATATCCTCGCTAATAATGTCGGTTACAAATGTTAGTTTGAGAACGATGTCGCGTTGCATTCAAAAGACTTCAACGCGTTTTCTCAGGCAGTGAATGCAAGGAAATATGAAAAAACACTACTTTGATACTTCTGATAAGTGGGCTTTTTGCAATACTAAGAAATGGTTAATTAGAACGTTTTTATGTTATGGGTTCGGTAAGTGGATTTTGACGTCGACATTTGACGGAGATTGCTGATGTGTGACCACAATTTGAGTCAAAGTGTTTTTTTATGTACTTAGGTCCACTAGCATCCGCATCCGCTGGCATCCATCCCTACTATTAAAACTGGAACACAGTAATGCTTATCAATAGTAAAACGGTGCGATAGCCTTCACACGGAGCTCGGCTATTACAAGAAAACTCACACTAATCGAACCGAAGGAAATGAAATCTAATTTTCCATGGGAACTTAGTGAAATACAGTCACCGTTAGGAAATGCAACTACAAATACGTGTACGGTATTTAGCCGTTAATACGTACTTATAACGGAGACTTTTTGTCAACTTGTTTCTTAATTGGATTATCCTACAATGCAACCTTCCGTTGCACCTCGAACACGCACGGTACGCTCTGATAAACATTCGCACACACGAAAACAAACTTTACGCTTATTGTTTTAAGATTAGATTTCCGCGGAAAATTCCGAGTCATGTGAAACAAACTATAATTACATACTAAACAATGCTAAGAGCAATGTTTAAAAACTAGGGCTTGAGGAACTCACGCGAAATAAGGCCTTACCAACACTTGCGGTTGATACGGAGACATCTAATTTCGTCCTGGTTTGCGAAAACGAACTTTATGGGTAGGGAAACAGAGGGTATTATTGTTGTGGGCTGTTATCGCAACGCTTGACTGCGGTTTCCGCAGAATGCCATTGTATTGCACTGTCATCCTAGATATATGTCACTGTTATAAGATCGACTGTGGCGTGACACGTCCGCCAGCGTGCAGAGATAACGCAGATACGTTTGTTTACCGTCACGCTAGCACGCTACGGGATGCGGAGTAAGGCAGAAGCAGGCTGATTCACCTTGAGATTAGTTGAGATCTATAAATGTATCTTAGCAAGTACTTTGTTTATGCGTTATTCCTGTCACTATCACACAACCATGAGTCCATGTCTAATTCAAATCCAGAGCTAAGAATCGTCGCGTTCTTGTTTCACGCGCGCCTAGAGATATCAGTAACCACGTAGGGGTCCGCATGGGCCGAATCTTGCCAGGGCTGCGGGACTGTTCGAAAGAGATACCGTGGCCTTGGAACACAAAGGGCAAAGAAGGAACATGGATGGGTTTTAGTCAGTACAAGTCTGACACTCGCTTCCCATCCGAAAAAAAAAAAATCTAAAAAGAAAAAGCAGATAATATGTCGGTACACTACATATTCTGTGACCACGTGTCTCCTTCATCGCTGGACAATAAACGGTCATTAAACTGTCTGAAATTACCATGGTTGATTGACCCAATGGATATTGTATAGATATTTGCATGAAAGATTGAGGACACTAGTTTTTTTTCATAGTTAAGTGTGTATTCATGACATGAGGGCCACTCGTGAAAGTTATTATGTAAAAAGCTTACGTATATCTACCTAAAACTGCATTTCAGCTGTATCAAATTTAATTACTATAGATGCAGTAAACGCTACATGCATCAGCAATTTGTACGGACAAAAAAAAACTGACTGAGTCTGACCACTAAAACTGAAAGTCGGTACTAAGACAGACAAACCACTATTTTCTAAAAGCTTATTCATATAATCTAGGTATTAGCTATTTAGGTTCATAATTTAACTTCTATTATTTATATTTTAAAGTTATCTTCGTATTCGGGCTCGTATTATGGTTCGGAATTATTGTTTGCGATTACGGAAATTCTTCAAACGATTATTTTGCAAATAACTAACTTTATTATACGGAATGATCAAATGTTACCTACAAAATGATCAAATGTATACGATCAATGTTTCAGTTCTATTTCAGTGCTGTTTCTTATTGTTTTAGCGGTTTATTTTCTCAGGATTCAGCCAAGGATAGGTAGATACTCTGAAGAATTTATTTTTCCCTTCTAGCTTTAGTTCATGGTTAGATCTTTATTCTCATTTTCTAAATACAAATATGTACATATTGTTGCAATTTAGACAATTTGTTAGTACTCATGCAACTTTTCAATTGTTTCAGTCCTAAATTAAAAAGAAAAACATCGTTGGTAAACCGATAATAACATTCAGAACCTTACATAACGACGAAAGACATTAAGACATAAATAACAGTTTGTCACCTCGTCGAACGACTCGAGGCGTCATTGCATCGCCCGGCGCGCCGAGTTCAAGGTCATACATAAATTATCAATTCCCACGGCCCTTTACAGCGACATCGCATTCAACATTCATAAAAACGACTGCACCAATTGACCCATTCATTTTTTAATGTTACAGATCAATAAACACAAAAATACGGTATTTCCGAACACATTAAAAGTCGCCGTGATCTTAACAACGCATACTTTCACGGAAAATCCCCGTTTAGACCCAATACGGCGTAAGCGACAAAAAAAGTAAAACGGGTCGCTTTCTGAAGCGTCATCCATCCATAGGATGTTATTGTTCTCCAAGCGATGCTACACAGAGTGCTCCAAGTCACCAAGCACGTGGATCGAATACGAGCAAGTGTGTGTTGTCATATTAACCTGATTGAGAATGATAAATGATGGGGCATCTTAACTCAGTGCGTGTTCTTCCACAATTAACTCAGTAATTCTATAGTTTACATACAATTTGCGTCTGTGGTCTCGGTTAGACTCGTTTGCTTTGAATGTTGGTATTATAGGATGTGTCAATTTGCTGCCAACCGCGGTGGCTCTAGTATTAATAGTATTCTAGATTTATTTCATCTGTCAAGTGTGCTTCCCTGATACGTTGATTTATTATTCTAAACATTTTATGCCTAACATTATTTATAAGATGACGTGAATAATTAAAACAAAAATCGTGAACCAATATATTTTGGTTTCCCTTTTAAAGTGTCGAGTCGTGAATTTTTGAAACTTACATGCCTATATGCTATCAAAATGACGCCTTAAATGTCAAAACTTTCATCGTCGCGAGAGCGGCATGTGTCCTGGTGCCACACTTGCGGGACGTGCGCACGCGCGCCGAATATTTACCACATTCAGATACACTTCATTACCGACACCCATTAACGCAGATGACAATCAGTTAAATAGTAATAAATGTAGAAAGTCATCCTAGCTTTCTTTGCGTTTATCAATTCGAATGTAATTGAATGTGAGCGGAGAGACTACTGGACATTGAGTAATTTGCTCCAACACCTCCATCCGCCGCACGGAAGCACATTGTTGCCGACCTAATAGCCGAGTTTCACACACCAGACGATTACCCATAAACAGACAACGTAAACGACAGATTCCGAAGACCAACGAACGAATATGGAACGGTAACTCTATTTAAGGCAACAAAAACTCCATTCATGAGCTGACCTCAACAAAATTATCTAACTGTTCGACACTTAATTTCCGAACGCAGAGCACGTATGTTTCTTTACAAAACATCCATTAGGCGTTAGAATTTGAAATTTAAATTAAAGATAAAACAAAATAAACTGTAACTTTCTTGAATGTACTCAAAGACAAATTCTTTTGTGCGAAGTAGTTACCTGTACGTGTAACGACATTGTGCAGACACGAATAGATTTAAAAGTTTCGCATTGCTGAGCTCGATACAAAGGAACGGTCCTTGTTACAGCGCGTAATGTGGACAATACAATGCCACTTCTTTGCGATTTACCAAGATGTGTTGCGTCTCTCGACGATCATTGTTTTTCGAACATTATGACGAAAATCATCAAAATCACTTGTCTCACATTATACCACTGTTTTATCTAGCATGATTCGTAAGGCATTATACTGGACATAGTACTATTGAGTAAAAAGAAGGCTCATTCGTAACTCTGACGCCTGCTTTGACAGACTCGGAAGCAGCATTAAGTAAAGCAAAGAGCGTCGAAAGGAATTCCAGTTCACATGACTAAATTAGTAATGTTCTAAATCTATCTTCCCTTCCTTGCAAGATAACTAGGTTCAAATATCTGCTCTGTTCCTATTCAATGTCTGATTAGTCTTCTAAACACACCTCACTAATAGCATGCATGTCTCTTTCAAAGCTTGTTACGGAGAGTTCTTTGTACACCGGTTAATATGTATTTATATGCACTTGCGAGCTACTGGTTCATGAAACTGTTACAAGCGGTCACGTCGCCCGCGCCGCACTAGCTGCTTAGTAATTATTGAAGAATTGCTTTCCGATGCGAGGGAAGGAAGTGAAGCGTAGAGACGATAACTGTCGAGCGAGCGACGACCTAGACCTTACAAATACATACTATAAACACTAGAACAATAGCCAAGAATACTAATCAAACGCACTAAAAATGCTATGAATACAAATGACTTTTTTCTGCACTTGAACTATAATGAGCTGGTGCAGCGGTTGCAAGACGCGGAGATTCTTACTCAATACATAATTACCGCTAGATAAAGTCATGAAATCAATGCCTAATGGAATAAGGAAAATCCTCAGTACACGTAATTATTTAATTATACGAACTTCATCGTCATTGTTGGCATTACGTGTGTGTTGGCTACGGTGGTGTTATTACAAAACGACTACGAAGAGCTTGTAATTTTACCACAAAATCTGTGTAATATGATATAATGGATGTTTGGAGAAAGTGTTGATGTAAGTGTGTTTTCGTGGACGGTGGTGTGTGAAGAGGCAGCACTCGACAGCACTCGGCAGCAGTCACAGTTGGCTATATTCCCGCTGGTGCAGAGAGCGGAACGTCGCGACACACACTGTGATAGTATCCTTAGAGACCTAATGCCCGATTTCACTCAATTCGCGACTTATTATGACGACATATCATACGTTCTATTACAGTATTTTATGGCAATAGAAAGTAGTCTTCATAACGTCGAATACTTAGAATCAGAATGTCTAAACATCTTCCCTTCGGTCGACGCCAGCTTTCACAAAACGCAAGTTTTCTATAACAACTTGTGCTGGAAAATCTAGATAACTAGTTTAAAAATCTAAAATATAATTTGAAAATGATAGGAGATGAATGACCAACTTCAGGTGTCTGCAGTTAAATGCAGAACGTTAATGCATATTTGTAAACAAATACTAAATAATTACGTAGAAAAGGAGAGCGTAGTAAATCTAGCAGTGAGCAAGGCTTTATATCAGAAGCGCGGCATGAAGTACAGCTAGCAGCAGGTAATGTGATCACTTATTCATGTCCAGTATGAGCACAGAGCCACCTGCCAGCTTCGTGCCACTAATTCGTACAACTTGCGCTGAATAGCAAATAACTAACATTCTACACATGTTTACTGATATTTCCCTAAACATTACACAATTCGCCATTAGGATATGTAAGGTGTTAGCATAATAAACCCACCCACTATTTGTAACTTGTCAATACTATGTTCACGTAATTACGGAAACGTTTTCTTAAAGGATTATGAAAGACAGTTTTCTTGAATACTAATCAGTTCGTTTGTTCGCAATTGGGTAGAATGTAGAGCGGTCATTCAGCCCCAAAACGGCATACTTGAGTACGTAATGTCAACCTTTTCCGAGCAAGTGTTGAACATTCTCAGTACTCTATTGTGGTATTGTAAACAAAGCCGCTAAAACTAAGTGCCGCATGTCTCTACTCGCTTTCTCAATAAAATTAGATTAAAGTCATTCATTTTCGCCATTAATATTCTTGCAAAAAAATTAAAAGACACCGTAATGACTATCTGCCATGTTATACGCGAGACATTGAGTATTTATAGCTCGAAATTAAGGTCATTGTAATTATTGAGATTTCTTTCACGCTCGTAAAACCCGAGAGCTGACGAAGAGATCCGAAGCAGCGCGAAGATGATGCGCTTGCGACGACAACGGCCGGGCGGCCGTCTCGGGACGCCGGCGCTGCCGTGCAACTGGAGCATGAACGCAGTTTCTCGATGAGAAATATTTTGCTGATTGCTACTTGCTGCATGAGAGCGATGTGCACTAAGATGCAATTCGAGAGCTTGTATATTATGTGATTTTATCTACTCAGAAAAAATCAAAGTATCAGGAAAATTTACTTAACACGTCATTTTAAACTGTAGTATGAGCAAACCGAGGATGAAGGAATATAACATGAAATGAAAACACGATTATTGAAGTACCCAGATTCGAAAAACTTCGTCGTTTTAGTACTAATATCGGTACTGGCTATAACAAGTTACGTCTAAAAGAACTATGCAATATGCTAATAGTACCTATAGCGGGATGATATACAGCCAGGTAGTAACTATTTACTACCCGGCTGTATATCATCCCGCTGTAGCTTAATGATATCAATGTCAGGTTGAAGGAAACAAGTACTAATTTAATTAACGATGCTAGTAACGGTCTCCCAAGTTTCACGTTGATTAATTTTATTATAAAATATTAAGCCCCCATTACGTCTTAAAATTAATTATTCATGAATGCATTGCAGGTCTTTGCTGTGTTACCTAACCATAAACATCAACTACTTGGATTTAAAAAAATACTCACCACACATTGACGCTGCAAACCATTGCCCAATGACCACCATATGAACCGTCATGGAAAATTTACTTTACTTATCTCACTACGCTTGGCAGACGAAATACTGATTGCAGTATCGTTGAAAGCAGTGGTGGCTTTACTTTGTGTAATTATTTCAACACCACTTGACTGCTCTCAAAATTATGAAGGGAAACATTTTGAGGAAACGCACACTTGGTCGGTGTGGTGGGTTGTGGCCCACTCCCTCTCACACAGATGACGTCCGTGTCCCAGGAGCGTAAATGTTCATCATCAACCTATAGTCTGTTTATGCAGAAGATTGTATGCTGCCAATTTGGCCATTGCTGACCAAACTGTTTGCACCACCTTCGAGCGAAGAACGGGTGGCCATTTCTTCTCTTAGAGCCACAACGTGGGTATATAACAGAATCTTCTTATATGAAAGCTAAGTATGCATACTCATGACAACGGTAATTTACTTCCGTCTGCTTCAGAGAACAACTGTTTGTTGACGACAATCATTTTACACACAATGATCACTAACAGGAATTGACTGAGAAAAGAAATGAGGAACATTGAAAGAATGTCAAAGAAATAAGATTAAAGACGGATGTCAATGATTACAGTAATTGATGAACAAATGATTCGCGATTGTAACTGAAAGGTTTTAAACCTTTATCTGCAGAATAACTGTTTTTTTTTCTTGTAGTGGTGTAACATTGTCTGTGATTTGAACTGACTCCTTCCATTGTGTCGGCACCCTTCTTCCGTTTCTATAAGAAGGTGGAAAGAAACTTGTTCACACCATAAATATAATTTAAGAAGCATTAGCACCGATTATAGTCTAATCATCATAGTTAACAGTTCAACACAACCTTCACAAGATTTTTTCTGTGGCAGAGTTTAAAATGCAAATTCCAATTCCCCTGTCGGTAGGCTAGACAAATATTATTTACATGTCTATAATTTAAGTAGCGTATAGTAACTCAGAACTACTCACCAACCTCATCCAGGGTACGGAATTAATAAATTGATTAATTTCATTGCATCAACAGTTCGACACCTCTCTTTTAACGACCACATATTCTATTCCGAATACAAAATCATACCAATATCACACCAGTTCTAAAAACCGCCCATAAATCAAAGAGATAATCATTAAACTTTATGACCACCATGGAAAACCATACAAAAACAGCAATATGGTAAGAGATCAAGTTCAACAAAACATTCAACATGCGGAATAACGCATTACATCATAAACAAGAAACATGCCATACATAAAATGCTGTCAGAATAAGAACACAAAAACTAGTATCCATGCCCTTTACAAGAAAACACAATGAATAAATAATTCAATAGGACGAACTCTGTTTTGCATAATAACACAGTTTCAATAGAATCATGTATCATATGGAAATATCTGTGAAACTCCGGCCCATTGAAACACCCTTGTCTCGCTAGACCTGGCATTGCCAACGAGGATCACACAACCTAACATTTCTTTCTGAAGTTTTATAACCTCTCTAATTACGTTTTTAACAGCTACACATTATCTTTCCGACTGTTACTAGGAATTTCATTTATTCTTACGCATTTGCTAAAGAATTTATCTGTGAGTCTTGATTGCTCATCGGAAGTTGGCTATCATAAATATTGTATTACATGTTTAAACACACGTTTGAAATGAAAGTCAATCATGACTTCGTCCTTCATGCCAAGAACTCTTAGGAGCAAGAAACTTGATGTGCTGGCACGAAGCCACATGAGACAGAAGTTCAAACACCGCGTTAGTGTACTGGAAGTTAGCAGGAACTTTGTTAACATAACCACGTGATTTGGTTAAAGTCTGAGTAAGTTGATCTTTCCGCTAAACTTTGGTTTAACTACACAGCCTGAAGTTCGTCTCTGCACAAGTGAACTTTGTTCTGTTGACTTAAAGCTGGTGGAAAATAGCTGGAGGCGTAGCTTTGAAAGTAAATTGTATCTACTTACTTTACAAGAATAGTTTTTACTGTTTTTTCACGGATTGTAATTACAACCTTCTTATTTAAACTGGGATCTTTTCTTACTAACATATTTGTTTATCATTTTCAGTTCGAATTAGGTAGCCAGCCTACCTATGAAAAGTTTTCAGACAGTTCCCAATGTTTTTAGGTGTGTTGCGCCTTTTGAACAGCCTTCAATGTACCACATCCGTAGCTAGGTACTTTAAAGAACAGAAGTTAAGTACGTTAGCATCGAAGTCAACGCACCATTGTCAGCTCCCGGCAACAATGCTCGCGATAAAGTTGACAAAAAGCGCAACCGCCACTGTCGGCGTGTCATTCACCCGACGTGAAAATCGATGTTTACATCTCCGACTTTAATCGATTCGACAATCGAATTAAATTTCGTATAAAATGATATTTTATCCACATCATTCGTTTCTTTGTATTAATTGCAATTAACTACGCCAGTCGTGCGGATCCGAACAGAAATTAATTGCTGATTCCCGAGATGAGGAGATAGTTATTTTTTATATCTGCTATCTTGTTCGCACTTTTTCCGTACATACAATACGGAATAACACAGTGAACGACTCTCATTCGAACAATGAGAACACTCAGACTTGAATACTATAATCATTATAAAAATAGCTTAAGAAAGTGCTTACCTCTTGGGCACACTAATCCGGCGCTGCCGGAACAGGTGCTCCATTGTTCCTGAGCTCTGCTTTGTCTTTACACTTAAGCTCGGCCTCTCCCACACAAATATAGGAAATTACAAACTTTCACTTAATCTTATGTTTATGTTCCGGATTGTCCACAGTTTTATTTCGAACTATAACTGAATCACTGTCCACACTGGTCCACTGAAACCCTTAGGTGTTCCTGATAACTTTACACGGTGCAGTGGCGCCGGGACTTGTACCACCACGGTACTATACTTCTATGTTTCTGTCTGCAACAAAAAAAGACTCAGTTTTAACGCTAATATAACATAAAATTAGTGATGCTTAACTGAGCACGAAATGTATCAAATTTTTTTATTGCAGAAAAAATAATTAGCAATAAAAAAAGTTAGAAAATAATAAATTACACTGTAGTTGTCTCATGGCAGTCATTTAGAATAATGCGTGTTTTGTTCTCAGTTCTCAATGCCACGAGAGAGTAATCAATCTAAACTGGAGCGAGCTGCGAAGACAACGACACGATGAATTAATTGATGGTATCTATATCATTTCGGCAGCGATTATATTCGCGCGGAGAAAGTGAAGGCGTATGATGCGCCGGCGCAGACGCAGACGCGCTCCTCTCGCTACATTAACATTGATCATGAGCGCAGCTTTAATAACGCCGGGAATTAATGTTTGTTTCTAATTTGTGAACACAGTCACTATAACATTATGTGTTCGTCTGTACTTGGAAGAAAAATAATGAAAACTGTTTTGTATAAGGCTGTACTTGCGTTTTATGAAGGATGTGTTTTTTACGTTTTCGGGTAGATTTGATTCAATATTTATTATAATATTGACAAACTATTTAATTAATATAAATAATTAAATAAAGTGGGATGCTATATTATTTAGTTATTAAAATTCGTGTTATTAATAACAAATGAAGAAAAATAAAATAATTTATATTACATATTAAGCTCTCCTATACATAAAACAACAAATAGCTGTATTTGGCCCAGTTTCTATTTTAATATTAATTATGTGTGGTGTGGTGACACTGATCTACTGTATCGTGTGCATAATGATGCCATATAAATACTTTACTGAAACACCGACATGCGAGAACTTTGTAGCGTTTACCTAATTACATTCCACAATAAAAATGCTCCACTTGCGTGATGTGTGAAAATATTTTGCATGAATTATTTTAACTGCTGCACTATATTTTTTCTAAGTTAATTACTAGTCCATTAAGGGCTTATTAAGTACGCTACCTATGAATATTTATTTCTCACATGTTTTTCTTTCTGAGTTAATTAAAAATGTAAATAATAAATAATATAAAAATTTGTAACTGAAAACTTTCCAAATTCAAAACCACAAGTCACTAAAACAAAGCTAAAAATATTAAACAAATTACTTTAGTCGTAGAGCGAGAGTTTCGCGCGACTTTCTACCGCGTGCGTGTATTGAAGGCTCGTCGTTGGCTCGGGACGTGCGGCCACGGGGCCATAGGACGGAGCACTGAGGCCGGCCAGCTCTCGGCGTCTCGGCGCTGCATCCCATCCCCTGCCGGCCGACACAGCCCTCGTGAGCATTCACGGCAAAACTGAAATGCTTCAGCAAAATGGCTGTCTGGAACTTTCATGAAGCTCTGAAAAATAAAAGATTTTTTTGATAAATATTTATTTGTCATAGCGCATAGGTGACGTCACTGAAACGTTTCAGCATAGACTGGCTATCTGAAATTTTCATGAAGTCCTGAAAAGTGAATGATTATTTGATTTGGCTGTAATAAAGCTTTAAACATCCGTTCTGTTAATTAGAGCACACAGCTATGATGACAAAGTATGGCAGACGGGTTCATAATCACAATTTCTATTCACCAAATTTTCCGTTACTTTTTTGTTTTACTATGATAAGATAAGTAACTTTAGCCAGTCTTTCTTTGAGACTGAATCCACACAACTTTTGGCCATTTATTACTAACTAAATAAAAGCGCATTTTTATATTGTTAATAGTACAGCACTGAGAGACATAGAGATATACAGTAATAATAGGTACAATATATAATAGGTATTTTTTTACATGTCCCTTAGTAGCATTAAAGAAATGGACAGTTTAAAAAACAGGCTTTTTTAAAATGAAAAGAAGGCAATTTAATTTATCTATCAAAATTCAACGCGTATACAAAGTTTCGTGTCCGTGCTATCAACTGTTGAGAAGTTCTCTCGTGAGGAGACGACCTTGGCTGCAGGATCAAGTCATGTCTGTCATAAAAATGTATTCTCACCAGAACCAAAGGTGCGTGAACACATTCAGCTCAATCGCTTGGGGGGAACTGGATTGAAATTCAGTTACAAGATTTGACCAAGACATCTAACTAACAAGACAAATTAAATAATAGCTTGTAAGAGGTCATTAGCGCTCTAAAACTCAAATGGACCATCTATAAAAGTGTGCTAACTACTGCCTATTAATATTCATACAAAAACTTCTACAGTAAAGCACCTATTAACACTTTAGGAGCACAGTAATAGTGTTTAATTTAAATCATTTGGAGTCTAGATATGTCAGTCACTTTGCACAAAGCTAAAATTATCACATTTCACATTGCATGCCTCGGACACAACGCTACACGCGATCGAGAAGTCAATTTAAACAAAACTTCACGGCTGTAATTCGCATGGGAGAAGCAGAGGTGTAGAAGTACTTTTCGCCACTTATATTTTTGTGTATTATTATCTAACTTAACGGAATTATAGGCGTGATATTAGTAATAAGGGTCGAGCTTTTTGTCGTTAACTAGTCGCAAAACAAGAATTAGGGCTGTTGCTTTTAATTGTAAAACCCAATGTCTCTTTTTGGTCGATCAAAGAACCAAACCAATACCCTCCCCTCTCTCTCTCACTCTCCCTTCCCTCTCCGTCCCTCTTCCTTCTAGACCAATAGAGCAATAGTTACATTGTCCTAACAAAATCCTACATGCTACACCTGTTCTAAATACTCGGTTTGAGTAAGAAATTTCAAATTCAAATTAATACTTTTCGGTCTAATTGCGTCTGCGCATCGTAAACATCGTAAGCATATATTTACTAGTTAACGGTGACTGCGATTATTGGCATAACGATAGGTGTGCTGTAACTAGCGATGCTCATCAAATAGTAGAGGAAACATGCTCGCATTCAGCCTGTTTAGTTATTATTTGCTCGTTACTGGCCATAGCCTAGAGCACTGCTGAAATAAATACCGTTTTTGTTTGTTTACATTGTAGATGCTGTTGTATGAAATTAAAGTTTGCTTAGAAATAACTGTCATTCACCTTATAACTTTGTAAACCATGCTTGGATCATGCATTCTTCTTATTTGTAATTATTTGTCTCTTTTTTGCCTTGTTTTTGTATAGATTAAGTATAAACGTAAGATACTTACAAAAAAATCGGGGCAAACTCTGCTCTATCATGAAAGATTTGCGTCATAATGTCATGATTTTATGTCATGATTAGACTGGTTAATTAAATAAATAAATAAATTAATAAATTTCTTTATTGCCATAAAAACAGGGTACAGAAAAATGTGAGACCCTGGCTCCAGAGCTAGGTTAGAGTACCTGTATTTCAGGAGCCAGTGACTTCTTCCATTTAGATAACAATAGGGCAAGTTTTATGCAGCAAAAAGTAACAAAATTATTTCACCTAAAATTAAGCGTAATAAGTTAACATTAAACATTAAAACATATAATTACGCATTAATATTATAATTAGAAAAATTAGACTAAAACCAAGTTAAAGAATCTTTTTAAATCAAAAACAAAATTCGAATAAAATCAGGATTGAAACATTAAAAATTGAGTCAAAAACAACATTAATTTTAAAATAAACATTGCAGTAAAATAAAATTAGAACAAATTAAAAAACAGTCAGGATGAATCAAAATTCAATTAGAAATAGGGGGTGGAGGTATGTGAATGTGCATTCGAGCGTTTGAGTGTGTGTGGGAGCGTGGTTGTGTGTGTGTGTGGGTGTGTGTGTGTGTGTGTGGGGGTGTGTGTGTGTGTGGGGGGGGGTGTATGTGCGTGAATACCATTTATTTGTGTCTTTATATACTTATGTTGATTGCAGTAAATTTTCAGTTGAGTTGTAGTCCTGTGTCAGTAGCCACATTTTTACCTTCTTTTTTGTTTCACGAGTCGTAAGGGGATTTATGTTCAGGATTTTGTTTAACTTATTATATAGAAAAATGGTAAGATATACCCGCTGTCGCCTAGCGGCCGCCGTGTGACAGCGTAAAGGTAGGCAAACGTTTTTTATAGTGCGCTTCTTATTACTTTGCGCATTACAAGGTGTAATACTGTGCTGCTTGCAAACAACTTGCAGAATATAATTCTGTCTTACTGTTAGTACTTCACACTTCTCGTATATGACTTTGGTGGGAAATCTAAAGGGTCTGAAAGTCATGACTTTAAGTAGAGATCTTTGGGCCCTTTCCAGGTGAATCATAAAAGTCTTGCATCCACCACCCCAAACAGCAACACAATATCCCACGACTGACTGCACGAGCGCATAGTACACTGTGCGAAGGAGTTCGAAGTCGGCTGCGTGTCTAAGTTTTTTAAATGCCCAAATAAGTTTCCTGATACGCGTTGAGGTGAGGTCTATGTGCTGTCGCCAGCCAAGTTTTTCATCTACAATCACACCAAGGTATTTTACATGTGTAGACTTAGTGATAGCAGTGCATGAACATGGCGTTGAAGAAGTTAAGTTGCAGACATGTAATCTAATATCTAAATCAGGAGGTTTAATTTTAGAAAAAGAGAATTGGAGAAATGCGGATTTGGAAAGGTTCAAAGTGAGTCGGTTAGATCTCAGCCAATGGCTTACCCTATGCAGTCCAAGTTCGGCGCTTCGTCGAACTTCGTCCCAGGTCCCCCCATGGAATATTAGTGCCGTATCGTCAGCATAGGTAACGACCTTGCCGTTTACAAGGGGTAACTGACACAGGTCATTGATGTAAATCAAGAAGAGGCTTGGGCCAAGAATACTGCCTTGTGGGACGCCATAGGTAACCCCAGCATCAGAGCTAACGTATTCTTTTATTTTAACTCTTTGCGTACGGTCACAGAGAAAATCCTTAAAAATTTTAAGAGCATTCCCGCCAATGATAGTGCCATTTATCATCACTTCTGTAACCATCGAAAGAACTGTTTTTGTCTGAGAACTTCACTTTATAAATAACCAAAGAATACTATTCCTCTGCGTAAATTAATTAATAATATTATTTACCTAAGTAAATGGCTATCAAACAAATATCAATGTATGTTATGTTACCTACTTAGGTACTTTAACACTTTTTATTATACCTAATGGCTTAATTAAAAATCGTTATATAGGTAAATAACAATTCAGTTTAGTACCTCACTGCTGTAGTAGGGGTATCGTGTTACCCAGTACTGACTGGGCTGTGGAGGTCAGATAGGCAGTCGCTCCATGTAAAATACTGGTATTCAGCTGCATCCGGTTAGACTGGAAGCCGACCTCAATATAGTTGGGAAAAGGCTAGGCAGATGATGATGACATCACTGCTGAAGTAAAGCTTCCTTATGCCACATTGCCATACAGCCTGCCTTTAAAAATATCTTCTTCCTTTTATATACGGGGTGGAGGGGCACCGACGCGAAAACGATAATCAAGTATTCAGTACATCATTTAAATACCACATAGAAATTTTCCATCGGTTGTTTAAAATTTTATTTTTGTTTTTTAGGCCTTTGCCCTGCAGTGGGACACAAATGGCTGATAATAATAATAATAATTGTTTAAAATAATCAGCTGTTCCATAAATTTTGATCGTATAGGTTGCACTTTTGTAGGAAACAGCTGTTTTTTTTAATAATCGATGTAAAATTTATATGTGTTAGGCGGCCAAAATGATGTACTGAATACGTGGTAATGATAACGGTTTTACCATCAAACTTCTGCGCATCCATCCGCACTAACTTTATATCCCGATATGTCGCACTCCGCGGTTCTGCTCTACCTTTGTTATACGCGCTGTGAATGTGAGAAATTCCTTGGCAACCACATAACTCTGTTACTCCTATCTAGCGGACTTCTAACGGCCTAGTTATGGCCATACTGAAGTATGGTGCAATTGGGAATAGCCTATTCAACGAGAACTAGTCTGGGAGCACACAGAAGTTACAACTAAGCTAAAATAAGTGACTTATACTAGAATAAGTAGGTATTTATGTTAAAATTGGCCTTCACAATAATGTCTAATCAGCTTATGAAGTTCCAACTGTTGGTTTATCCTTTTTTCCACATTGCATTCAATAATTACATAATTATTTCTAGATAATGATAAGTGGAAGAGCGGAGTTTCCTAGCACAAGCATGTGCTTGCTTGTATAACGCACTTTTGTTATTAAAATAAGCATTTTTTTATCTCACAGGGAAATAGGCCTACCCTTTGCGAGAGGGAGGGGGCCATAATTCACTCCGCGTAGGTACATCGCGATTCCGAAAATGTCAATCTTCGAATTTTTGATTCTAGGACCACACAATCTGTTAGTATCGGCGAAATTAACAAAGCTTAAATAAGATACAATCAGAAATTGAGGCCTATAAGAGAAAGTTATAATGACAGCGACATTTAGCCTGGTGGCAATGGTAGGCGATCAAATATTAGCATAATGTGCCTATACACGTGTTACGTATAGGTAGAACTAGCTGTATACTGTATGTAACACTATGTAATCTTCGGTAGTGAGATTTCACCTGACACTTTCTTCTCATGTGTTAAAGCTCGAACTGATGTGCAAGATTACACTTTCGTAGGTAGCTATATGCAAGTGAAACGTCATGCTCACTAGGTACGTACGTTTCACCCTATCGCGCCTATTTCTTACCGAATTTATATCAGAATCTTTGGTACTTTCCACATCAGGTATTTAGGTAACCTACTTTTAGTCAGGACTAGCAGTTTAGCCCAAAAACCTGAGTGGTACGCACGGCGGCCAATCAAGCTATGCAAAACCAAATTAAGCTGATCTCTCATCGTACGGAAAGCTCATACAAAACATGCGAAGTCAGGTTATACTGGTTAAATATAGCTTGATGTGCCGCCGTGTATACCATGTCCCATACTGTCCTGTCAGTTGTGTCTCTATATACTTACATCCAAAGTATCTTCGGTGTCCTTCTAGCGCTCTATACATCAACATTACTTGGATATTTAACTTTTAGCCCAAATGTTGTTTTTTGAACTCATTAATGTTGGTATGAAAATCAGTAGAACTAAAACATAAAACACACAAATGTGCTGCGATTTCGATGGTCTCACCAGTCCTGGAGTCATAGAGCTAGATGACGAGTTTCTTCCTGTCTGCTCCGAATTGCGGTATCTCGGTTCACTCAAGCAAAGCGATGCCGCTGCCGATAGCGAAAGAGATCGTAGTGTTAAGCACAGAATTAACACTGGATGGATGAAATGGCAGCAGGTCACAGGAACAATCTGCGACTCCCGCATTCCCCTTACCTAAAACCTAAGGAGACGATTTATAAAACAATTGTTAAACCTGCTGTGTTGTATGGATCAGAATGTTGGGCGACAAAAGCGATGAATGAAAGGCATTTGGATGTGGTTGAGATGAGAATGCTATCGGTGATGTGGTACGCGAATGGATAATATAAGCAATGAGTACATAAGAGGAAGAGTGAAAGTGGTGCCCGGTACTGAATTGGTGTGTGGTAATCGGTTGGCTTGGTATGCCATGAGATGTGTAGGAATTGAATTTCAGGAAAACAATACTAATCTATAGTTCTGTTCAAGCTTTATGGCGACTCGGAAGTTAGCTGCGAATGACGATCTGCGCAACGTACAGTCAAGTCAAGACGATGCGTCCTCTGCGCTGCGCCCCGCTGATATCTAAAATTGTGTTCTGCGCAACTTTACGGTAGATGTTCTGAGCCGCTTCAAAGTTTAAACCGTCACTTGCAGCTAACTTCAGAGCCGCCGTAAAGTTTGAACAGAACTAACTCAGACAGCTCACAGCTCAAATAAACCTACTAGTGGGTGTAGTCCGATGTAGCTTGTGAAGTAAGCTTAGTTCAAAGAAACGTTTACGAGTCGGTAGAAAGGGGTGTAAACTACTAATAGAAAATAAAGCTATGTGAAGCAACACCATTTAAGTACATAAATAGTAGCTCATCTACACGGAAACTGCTAAACGATGTAGATTCAACGGTAATTCCATTTGCTTTTTCATCATTTGAGGAGCTAGAGAAACTAATGATTGGAATTTACATGGACTTAACATCATTAAACGGCTATACAAGGATCTCTTAATTGAGGCAAGTGAAGGTATTAGTTACCTGTCTATGAAACCCTTTAAGTAGGTACCACCACCCCGCCACCACCTTACTCATTACGTGGCTAATATTAGATAAAACTTTCCACTTCCCTTAGGTATAGATAGGTACTGTTAGATATTTACAATTGTTAGATAGTTTTAAACGTTTTTAAATGTCATGTTAACCTTTAAAATCTTCCTATGCACATATTTGTAAGAGAATTAAGAAAACAGGTAATGAGACAACTTACCTACTATCTGTGTTGCCTTTGTGTCGAAAAATTTTGAGGACGATCCTTCTGAGGATGGCCACTGAATAGGTCCGACTGAAGATCGGCAGTCCCACAAGACCATAATAAAAACCTCCCACTGAACGAAGAGGATCCAAGAAAATAATTAATAAGATGAATAGAATAAGACTTACTACACAGGTGAATTTTTTAAGTGGGCGTTGATAGCCAAATACGAAACTATGAGGAACTAGCTTATGCCCGCGGCTTCGCCCGCGCGGAGTTCAGGAATTGCCCACGGGATGTTACGTCTAGGGTAATCTATGTATGTACTATATCAGACTACAACCCATCTCTGTGCCAAGTTTTATCCAGATCTGTTCGAGTAACAAACAGCAATCCATCCAAACTTTCGCATTTATACGTGTAATATTAGTTTTTACTTTTAAAGTTCAATAGGTAATAAAGAATAGTTTGAGGGGGGGGTATGTCCAGCAGTGGACGTCTTTCGGCTGAACTGATGATAATGAAAGAATAGTAAGTGTAGTGTGTTAGTGTACATGCTTATAACTTGCAAATATTAGTTCATAGTAATATCAATTAGATAAATTAGATTACATAATTATGTGAAATATTGATACCTTGGTTTGAGATTGGACACCAGTGACAACAATCAAATCATTCATTAGGAATCTATTTATAGACATATATTTAATATCAATGTCGCGTATCACGAGCCAACGCGAAAATCGGGATTTCACAAAAAGATTTCTCTGAGGTAGACGTGTCTGTAAACATGTTTAGAGACACGTCTACCTCAGAAAAAACCTACCTACTTACTAATACCCGCGCCCCGTGCAACACTGCGCGCCATGCACCCGTCTACGTGAGCTTCGAAGCCCCATTCGATTGTTTGGGGATGATTTAAAAAAAAACTGTGATAACCCACAAATAATACATCCTTCAAATTTCATGTCTGTAAGACCTGCACTTTAGGCTGTGCGTTTGTAGATCAGTCAGCCAGTCAAGACATTGAATTTTAAATTGGGGGATGATTTTAGAAAAACTGTGATACACGTATCTCATAATTTTAACTGAAGAGTATGTACACAAATTTTCATGTCAATCTACACCGTGAATAAAGATTTTCACAGAAAATTGAACACCCCATTTCACCCTCTTAGGGGTGGAATTTCTAAAAACCCTTTCTTAGTGGATACCTACTCTTCACAAAGAATACACCCCCCAAATTTCATGTCTCTAGGACCAGCGGTTTGGGCTGTGCGTTGATATATCAGTCAGTCAGGACTTTGAATTTTATATGTATAGATAGCAAAAAATACGCAAAGGAGTCGTTTGAGTATTTTTCGGTATTCCTCATAGTTTCGGATTTGGACATCCACTGGGTCCACCATATACAGGGTGATTTTTTTAAGAATCCGAAACTATGAGGAATAGAGAAAAATACTCAAAGGAGTCTTTGAGTATTTTTCGGTATTCCTCATAGTTTCGGACTTGCCCATCCACGCCCACTTAAAAATTCACTCTGTATAGTCTTGGTTGCCAGACACGAGAGTTCAAACCTGAAGCTCTGCATTACAACAGCACTTGTAGAACTAGAACGGCCCAAGTATGACGAGTTGACGACTACTAATTACTGCGTAACGTTTAACACAGAGGTATTATTTTTATTACGAACTAGTTACAAATGAGGGTACGACAGAGCTTAAGAAGTCAGTCGCACTTCGCAATGCGCGTCGCATCCCACTTCCCACACGGCACACACTTAATGTCTTCTAAACAACTCATTAAAGCTCATTATGTTACGAGACTCAGAACAATGAATATACTAAGCTGTGATGCGTGATGCTACTCTCTTTCAAAGTAACTCATCAATGAGACTGGCCTCCATTATCTTATCCACACTATAATCAACGCGAAAGTGAGTCTCCGTTGATCTATTTGCTATATTTCTTCATGGTTATACAGTAGGTACCTACTGTTGATGTTTGACAGAGTGGTAGCTCTGGTAGCCTCATAGTTATGGATCGTAATTAGGGAACTTTATAATTGAAAACTTATGCCTACAATACAGTACAAAATGGTTTGATCCAATATAAGAACTGTTAGTTACCTTGTAGCACACAAGTATAAAAGTTAAATACTTGTGTATGACCTATAATTATTTACACGATTAGGAGGTGAATGTAATTGTTTCTCTAGGATGCGATTGAAACCACAGGCAACAGCTAGTAGTACCAAATAAAACACACCGTTATTTTGAATAGGTATTGTGATTTTAATTTAATATTGTATCATCTACATGTCCTACAGACCTTCATGAACAAAATGTTCTGACAAATACATATGAGTCCAAACAGTAACCACAATTTACTGGAATTAAAACTTATAATAAGTTATTTATTTGCTTAATTTTCACTTACAAGTGAATTACTACTACAGTACACTTAGTATATATTTTCGATTATAATATTTTCAATACAAGTTTAACTACTATTCATTATCACACAAAATATGATGATGAAAATCCTTAATTGAACTTAAATGATAAAAAAAAACATAAATAGCTGCTAAGCTGCTACGTAACTAAAATTATAAATAGTTTTTATGCAACATATAAAAGCTACAAAGTATTTTGTACTTAAAGAAAACCTTTCCCAGAGTAGCAAAAGTGGAGTAAATTGCCGTTAAATATTCGTCAATAAAACTTAAACGAGGCAATGTAAACAACACGTACAGGTTGTTATGTTTTTAAAACATTCTTAGACTCGCTTGCACCACTACTTAATCACCAAATGGGTGTGTGCAATGCATGCCAATGAGTTTTGCAGAGAATCTTGGTTTAAATATGTGTAGCGTTTAATGTATTTAGTTATAAGTGAGCTTTGGTTTCAAAACAAGTTTTGTTAAATTAACGCAAATATTAAAAAAAAATCTCTTTAATTTGCTTCATTATTAAACGAATTTACAATTGCGAGTTTGACTAGAGTCAATGCGATAGCATGGTAAACGTCTTAATAGAGAAAACAGAACAATAAAAAAATTAAAAGCACAAAATAAACACAAGACCAGACCTGTCTATAACCCGAAGGTTGTATCCCTCACATTTTTAAACTTTTGACCGCCATAGTCACATATACGTGACAAGCAAGCGCGTGCCCTGTACGCCAAACGACACAAATATATGACAAAATGGTAGGTGAAATTGGGGCTTGGCGTGGAGCGCACGCGCATGCGTTTATGCTCTGGCGTTGAAAAGGTTAATAATGTTCCATGTAATAGGGGACGAGCCTGTTGCCATATAATGGGTACAAATCCAGTTTGCACAAACACTCTTATAGTTTAAGCCTCTCTCAATATTGACGAAGCACTTAAGGATAAACTAGAAGTAAAAAAGTACCTACAATTAATATCACCCCTCTTTTGGCGTGGGGGGGGGGTCAAAAATGCAATAATATGAGGGAAGGAACTCACTCTATCAACTACGTTCTGTATTACCTAACTTAATTTCTTTAGTATCAGAGCAGTAACTTCTCTGTATTATCGATTAGTAGGGATTCATCAATTAGAATCGGCTACAAGTTACTTGAAGTCGACACCTTAATTTTGCTCATATCCATGGCAAGGCCCTCTAACCCTGTTGTGGTCCCCCTAATGGTCATAAAGACTTATGTAGCCCTACCCGTCCCATCCGTCTGTCAGCAGGGCTATACTAATCGGTAATACTACTAAATGGAAGCGCTAAAACTGACCAAAAGACAGTCTTCAAAGTTATGGTATTTCTACACAATGGTATAAATGAAACTGTTTGCAAGCAACCCAGTAATCCCGGTATACTGTGATTTTATTTGTTTCTGTAAGAAATAGGCCATAACATTTTTCTCACAAAGGAGAAGCGAAAATATTTGACCAAACAAAATCGCAATGCACCTGTTTCAGTCACAGTATGCTAGCTTGAAAAGCATTTTAGCTGTTAATACTGTGAGAATAAACTTAATTTTGATCATGCTGGGCGCTACTATGGCCCTTAATGGCTTGAACTACACTACAGTCTTATTCTATAAATTCTTATACACTTTGGTAGTGTATCTAAGATAATGATTACCCAGTAAAATAAGCTCTTAAAATTTCCATAATTATTAAAAAGTATAAAACACACAGATAAACTGGGTGGCCCTTTTAGCGGTCCAAATCGATTTTTAGAAACCTCTCGCTTTCCGAAATACCCCCATGTAGGTTAAGTGATTATAATTATAGTTAAGGAGTAAAAGAAATTTTATTCTACAAAACTCGTTCCAGATTTTCAGACTAAACAATAATGGATGGAAAGATTACCAGTATTTTAAAAACTCAGGACTGAGCTCTGTTTTCTTCTAATAAAATATCATTAATAAATAAACTATCACCATACTCTTGCCCTTATTCCAATTTATTTGAATCCGGCGCAGCATGTATTCTTGTTCTACTAAACTATAATACTATAAATAATCGCGGAACGTAGACATACATAGTGGTATTTTGAAATCTTGATAAGAGGTTTCTCGTCGTTTTGGACCACCGTGAATGGGTCATACTATATGTAAAGAGTTTAACTTAATTTTATGGATTTTAGAGTTATGACAAGTAAGTGACCAAAGCTACAATGAATGTTTTTCAGAATGTTGAAGTAAATAAATGTACCGCATCCTCATCCATTCAAGTAGTTTCGGCTGGCTTTGTAATTCTGCCCCATCCAATGTATACGAAAATTGTGGCGTACGAGTACATGATACCATGATTGTCCGGTCGCTTGCGTTTCACAGTGCCCGCGCGAGCCTCGGGCCGTGTACGCTCCGGCAGATTGATCCCTAACTCTCCATTGCCATAGCAACCGACGAGGCGCGTTGTCGGGAACGCCGCACGGAAGAAGTTCTGCTCGCAACCATGCTTACTATCACGACCCACGCACGACATCTTTATCACCACACTGTGTTCGAAGTGAGGAACTTTCTTTGAAAACTGCAAAACATAAGTTATAACTTTATAAGACATTTTAATACCTGACTTTTTTAATATTAAGCAAAGAAAAATAATATTTCCCAAACATTGAAAAACTACATGTGGATAGAGCTTCAATTTCAACAGTTTTCTAAATTCTTGTTTGTCAAATTTAATATTTCTGTTTACAAACAAAAAGTAAAAACTTACCTCATTAATTGCACTTTGTATCTTAGCTTTGGACCAATCAGATGTATCTAATACAAGTGAAAACATGTCGAAATTACACCCATTCTCTGTTCGAGTGTCATCGAAGTTCTTGGGAACTGTAAACAGTCCAATGGATACAAGGTTTTCGCTCACAATATCTTGACTGGCATTGATTCTCTCCACCATAGTAGCCATATCTTTACTACTAGCCACAGTGTCGTCTACTATGCACCCTCCTAAGGCGTATGGTACATTAGGCTGGCTGAAACAACACAAAGTACTGTGACACACATAACTTTTGAATGGCAATCACATTTAAAGTAACTCAATTAATACTTACACATCCGTCAAATAATTTAAAAATTTAATATCATCTACAGATTGAAGGATGAAACTTTCATTCACAAAAACCAGTGCACCTTTGACATAGCGTGTTTCTGACAATTTATCTATGGTCTTAAAGAAATTCGTTTGTATATAACATAATGATTTTATATTAATAACATGGAACTCCACATTTGGTATGATTGGTATATAAATTCCTCCTATGAAAGGATGCCGTCCAAATTTTTGGCCTATAGCATATTCATTGGTTATTGATTGTGGCAGTGGCATATACGATGTATAGGTGGACTTGACTGCCAGCAAACATGTCTTCGGAGCAACCACTTGGCTTTTCACCAAATCTAGAACTGAAAAGTTAATTTTTATGCAAGTGACCTTCAAAAACTTACAATTATAAACAATTTTACTAGAAGGGTATTTCATTAGTACAGTGGAACCTCTTTAACTCAAACCATGTTAACTCGAAATCCTCTTTAAGACAAAGAAGTTAGTTATTCCCTTCCGTTGAAGTACAAAAAACCCTATAACTTGAATTACTTAGATGGTATAACTCAAACTGAATTTGATTTCCCTGTGAGGTACTATTCATACATATCACACTCTATAGCTCGACAACAAATCTAGCGGACTCTATATCTCGAAGAAGCAATATGTAAACTTTTCGGCTTCTTTAAATCTAAATTCTACCTGTGTGACTCTTTATCTCAAAGTAATGTGCATATTATGTTGATTCTAAATCTCTATAAGTCGATTTTTTATTTTCTCATGACTTTATAATTTAAAGTATCATACATAGATCATATTATGCCTCAGTCAAAATAACCGTTTAAAAACTCCTTATCGAAATTTGTAACCTTTCCCTTTAAATTTGAGTTAAAGAGGCTCTACTGTATATTTATTTTTCTGTAACAACTATTACAGTAAAATTCATAAAATTTTAGACTTTATCAGTCAATAAAATTATACTTCCACTGTAATAAAGAATCAACATAAATAATATTGCCTCAAGTTAAAAACACTAATGATTAATTGTTTAACTTTGAATAAATATGCATGGAATAGATACTCACGGTAATGATCCCTGAGACAGGGAGGATCACAGGTAGATGTGTTCTTCGCTTCACAATAGACTGTTACTGTGAAGCCTGCTGTGTTTGCAAATGCCAACACCACTAATGGCTCCGTATAGAAGCAGTCAGATTGCAGTAAGTTTATACCATGTCTTATTTGACTTGGTTTCATGCTTATGGCAAAGTCAGCTGGGGCTACTTGCTCCTTCTGCAGTGTATTCACAGCTGACCGCCACAGTGAGCAAACATTCTTACACATTAACTTATCTTGCCATGGCAAAAAACTGAGTATTTTTCTTACAATAACATAGTTAGCAGCAACATTCTCCAACAAACTTTGGTCACATAGTATTTGTTCATAATCTCTAATTAATTTTTGTCCACTTAAGAAGGCAGCTATATAAGCTGGTAAGTCTATCTTTAGACATATCTCTATCCTGGCATTAACTATGTCTAGATGCTCTTCATCTGAAGATGTCTCATCTAATGAATCTTGCTTATCGGCTAAAGGCGATGGAACTACTAGATCTTCAGCCATCTTCTATCTTAGATTTCAGTTACAATTTGGTCGTCTGCTGACCTCTGGAGGGGATCGCCTTTGAGCAACGCTAGTATGAAGCAGTAAAGATAAATAAAAAAGGAAATTAGATAATAACCAACATAAATCATTACATCTTTTAAGTGTTTTCTGAGTTGGCCCCGGTTGAGAATCTCTGCGGGATCATACGCACCCAAATTTCCACGCGGAACAGTGAAATATTCGTACGTTAGCCATATAAACAAAGGTAAGTTCAAAATGAATAAAATCACTTGACCATGTAACAAGAATATATACGTAATGAAAGAATGGGCTAAGTATTTTGGTAGTATCCAGTAATTGAGCCTATCGCAACATTCTTGAGCATTCAAATAGTCGCACTCCAGATCTGACAATGTTATTATGTAGTAAACTAAAAGGAATAATATACCACCGCTATCGATCAGTGTCAAAGCAAACAGAAGCGTTTCAGCCAATATCATAACTAAATATTTTACCACGTCACTTCAAAACGTTATGAAAATGATATGTTCCCAGTAAGTCAAGATTTTACTTAGTATCCACAAATAAGTAAGATTCTTCACATTAATTTGACGCCATTTGAGAAATATTCTGAAACATTACAGATGATGACAGATGCTCTGTGGATATCAGACATATGTCAGAATTCGACTTTCGAGAAATCGAGACTGTCAGACCCGATTAGGGATGTCGTATTATCGTTATTCACCGATAGTAGATAAACATCGATGTTTAGAGGGAAATTCTTTATTATTTAGATCGCATCAGTTGAAGTAGTCGTTAAAAAAGTGCTGCACCGCGACATCGACAGTTCGGAAAGACTTTTTTCAAAATCTGGTCAACACCTACATGAACAAAAGGAACAGAAATGAAAACTTCCAACATAGAGGAATCTATGGACTGTCTCCGAGCGAAAGCTCTCGAGTAGCGAATCACGAACAAAATTTTCTGCCACTTATTGCGGGAGGTGAGGTAAAAACGTAGGTACAGACGCCAGCACATCAAGCTACTACAATCTGTCAAATTTCTTTAATAGATTTTCAATTTTATTGCTATAGAATTAGGTTCCAAGGTTGATTGGAAAAATATAACAGTTTCGGGTTTAGCACACTACGGGAAATAGGCAACCACACACAGAGACCAAAAAAATCAAATCCATGCATTCTATTGCTACAAACATACAAACATATTGACAAATTAGCGGCGCGCTATGATTGTTGACATAACGATCCCGGATGACGAGTACCTACCTCGTGATGGCCGAGAAAGATAAATCGAGTAGCAAATCAAGTATCTTGACTTGGCTCGCGATATTTTTGACATGTGGGATGTGAACTTAATAATCATTGTGCCGATAGCAGCGTTGCTAGATTTTTGTTTTGCCAAGTCGTGATTTTGGAACTTTTTGAGTGAAAAAAGCGAGATTCTTTCGTCGAAAGCGATAAAAAAACGTATATAATTAATCAGAAGTTTTTAAACATTTATCTTTTTATTTGAATTCAAATTACGTTTACGTGACAATAGATAGCAAAATTGCCATAGAAAATGTATTTTAATAAAAATGTTATATTTTAAAACAGATTTACCCTATCGTTAAATAGTTGAGTCTTATTCGTCTTCTGAATAAAAAAAATAAAAACGGTCGAGTTATCCCCGAAAAGAGAGACTGAACCTGTCCCGCGCGGGACATTTAATTTTGATTTAAAAATCAGGACGTCCCGCCAAAATCGGGACGTCTAGCAACGCTGGCCGATAGTCTTTTCGAAACCTAGTAGTCGGTTCGATTGTGATTCGATATGAAGACATCAATCCAGCCGACAGCTATTTGCTGTCGGAAGTAATAACGAACGAAAAAGTAAAAGTACTAATAGGAAATTATTAATCGGGCGAATAAACATTTCATTGGCGACTAATATACTGAATGGACGACTATTAACAAGTAATTAGCTTGTTTTTTTTTTTTTTTCGGAGTCTTTGAATCATTACACTGATCGTATTGAACAACACTAGTAACTCATTTGTATTTACAAGTCGCCGTTTTGAAACACACACAAAACACTTGGTATTTCAGTAGCCTATATTCAGTATTTTTGCAACTTTAATTTAAATTAGTTTCGCTCATTTAATTGCTACCCTTACCTTATCTAGGCATTATCTGAAGTAAGAATATGTGTTGTATGCAAGTTTGACTATTGTTTTGACCACTGCTTATATATTTAAACAATTAGTTCCAAAGTGAAAAGGGTGATCGCAAATAAATGTGATCTGCACTAATACCTTCTATTTGTATGTGGTGTTGCCTCCGACACCTCAGATCCCAATGAAACATTATTTTATGTCAAAAACTTTTTATTCAACATTCTTTCCTTATGCTAATAAAGGCTTGGTAAATATTTACAAGGCTTCATTACAGGGCAAGGTAAAAAAACTATCCAGTTACACTACAAATCCGACTCCTGTGGTTATCACAATATATTAAATTTATTGAATACTTGGCTCTACTACAAATCAATGGCTTAAAGCCGGGTATTGCTTTAATCGCTTACTTTAAGGTAGTCAGTAAAAATGTATTCAACCGTAAAATATATTTAGTAAGTTTAAACTTAGTACAAGTAGAAGCCGATCAATTACATTATCATATACACATATTATTGCAGAGAGCAAATTAAGTAGGTGTCAGAAATATTAGGTGCACAATATTTGTGACATTGGGTTGGATATAGCTTAGTTTACAAACAAATATTAAAACTCTCCTAAAATAATTTACAACAATAATAACAAGTATGCAGATAATATGCTATTTATCAAACATTAATCTCACTTAGTATCTCGTTAAATACATTTAAACTATACTCTCGCAGAAGAGTGAATACAAAGCTAATTAACACACTAGGCCTGTTAATATAAATATTATAGGAGATGACATGAAAATCTCCCCATAAATTATGATTCGAATTATATATTTGACTAATATGGGTACAATTTTGATAATGAGCAAATAGATTTTATATTTAAATCTAGTGTAAAGATTCCGTACAATTTCACTTAGATAATGGAATATTACTTAAACAATAAAGCAAATTACAATTTGCGAGCCCTGTTTTAATTTTGAACGCAGCCTCTCGCTGGCTCGGTATTTTCGATAACTTTTCAAGTTCGAAACTAGCGACATTGATTTTAAAATGTTAATCATTTAGAGCCACATATTTACAAATTACGCAAAGGTAAAATATTTTTCTATATAAATTCAATGTTAACTTTTAATAGCACCATTCCGTATGCGAATGTACTATTATTTTATAATGAAACGTTTAATAAAGTACATTCGCATACCCACTCACCGACCGCAACCAACACTCGAGATTGTATACATTCAATTTAGGAAAATATTTCCGCGCATTGCTTCAACTGTGTGTCTGTCATACGTAATTAATGAACATATTGGCACACGCAGGGCAGTTATTCATAATTATTCGTTGTAGTAACAGGTATTCAAAAAACTAAATAATCGTAAATGCAAAAAATGGCAATATTTTTCGATTCGCAAATTTTGCTTTATCTAATCCTCCTTGACGAAGCAAAGGTAAACGCTAGATAAACAACACGTGATATTATATAAAATAAATTAGTAGAACACTCACACATAGTAATGAATACAACAGAAACAAAAAAAAACCTGTAAGTACACTTGAATGACTTTATAAATAAATAAATTATAATTATGCGCTCAAACAATTATGCAAGCAAACTGAAATTGTTTTGTAAAATAATAATTAAGATTTACTTCGTACGGAACTAAGGACATATAATTAACAAGCTAATATTTTAATACATAACTAAATCCTGACTACGCAAAAGATGCCACTTTATGAAGTGGCTTCATCTCTTGAGTATGCAAAATTTAGTTAGCTATCTCTTGGTGAGTGCAGTTTCAAGCCTCGTAAACAAAATTGGTCCAGTCGTTTGAGGGTCTCTAAGATAAAACTAATTACCATCGCATGCTGGTAACCATTGCGTAATCCGAGTAAAAACGACAACTTATTGATAACGGCGCACCTATCCTACATTTTAGACATTATAATGGAATGATACATTTTTTAAGAATGTTATGTTGTTACAATAATTAAAATAATTCTCTAGGTAAACTCAAACAATTACGATAATTTTGCAAGACGTTATAACACTACTATTAAAGAACGTCGAAGGTTTGCAAGTATTAATATAAGAGATAGTGCAGTGTACGATTAACAAGTGATTACAGAGTGCTTGCATAATAGTTGTGACGCGAGGAGCCGGCTCCCAAGTTATCTAAATGAATTCATATCTAACATTGTTCCCAAGCTGGTCCCACCCATGACGATGGCTTGTGAATGTGCACCTTGTTCTCTAATATTTTCCTAAATTTTACAATTTTAACTAAACATAAACATAAATTTTATAATTTTGTCAAAATTGTAAAAATAAATAAACGTAATGCGAGAGACAAGTGCTCTTGTGCCACATTTTGCACTTCAACAAGACTGGAATGTCACTTATTGATTCGGGAAATAGCTATCCATGCGCTAGGGACAGCGTCAAGCGGATTTTAAAAATTGACAACATCAATCTTAAGCTTTTATATCGTATAATTATAATTAACACAATGTGTACGTGACCAGGTGACTCATAGATTGACTGTGCCTAAACAAAAACAACTTTTCTTATGATAATTTTTTCCCTAAGTTTTAGTCATCGGGCGGAATGCAGAAATCCACAACTATGTTGAGTATTATTATTCTCAATATATACATAAGTAGATAATAATAATTATGCCTATAATAGTAAATAAAACTGACTTAATAAATTACGTGAGCCAAGTATACATGCGCACGCGGCGGCGACGCGCGATCACTCACTAGTGAAGTAAATGAAACATTCAACTATTATCAACTAGCGACACAAACGTTACGTACAGCATTAAGTACATATTATACATACTAATAATTTAATCATACAGTTCTATGTAAACACTTTGTGTTTCACAACATCAATCTCTTAATTCTAGTCTTTAATAAAAGTCATCATTATGGAAGAACGAGTCACGAGAGTAGACTAGCGCTTTAACGGTCACCACTCCGTACCGACCGAGCGAAGATAAGAAACGTACGTTCACATAGCACTCGCACTACGTTTATAAGTCGACGGAGGTCACTTCGACATAGACGAGTCCGGCGTTCGCAACAGGAGGCGGTGAGAGATCATAGGGTAAGCATCGTGAGAGAGCGGCAGCCCGAGACGACGGCGCTCGAGGGTCAGGTGGCGTCGAACTCGATGCGGTCCCACGAGTAGTGCTTGCGCGCGGGTCGCGGCTGCGGGCCGGCGCGGGCCACGCCGCCCAGCAGCGGGTCGCACGGCGGCACGTGGCCGCGCCCGAACAGGTTGGGGATGAGCTCCGTGTCCATGTAGTCGTAGGCGTCGCCGTCCACGTGCATGTGCGCGCTAGGCTCGATGCCGAACTCCTTCAGGTCGAACTCGCACGGCCGCGAGTCGAATGCGTCGTGCCGGGACTCCTCGTTGTGGAACGACGGCAACGACAGATCGTCCATGTACTCGAAGCCAGTGCGCGTGTGATCCAATATGTCCCCGTTGGTTAGTGGCGTCATACTCATTCTTTCCGGAACGTCCTCGCCGATATCCATCGCCTGTGATTTATCTTCTAATCTGTCTCCGCCGTCACCTGATAGAAGGCTGCCGAAGAAATCATCGTTGTCTACAGAATTGGGATCAGAACCAAAGTCAGTGTGAAATTCTCCATTAGACAACAAATCGACGGTAATATCCGTGTCTATGTCCGTAGTAGAGTGATCGACTTGGCATCGGTTGCTAGCATTCACGGCTTGCAAATCTGCATGACTCATGATTTCGTTTTGAATATCGTCAAGTTCCCTTTGTAGCTCATCTGCGGCGAGCGAATCTCGAACGTGATTGTCGTTGAGCACGTCATCCGTCAGGACATCCGTCGGCGCGTAAGTCGGCGTGCCGTTCGAAACGTAGCTCGTGTCCAACGACGGAGCGGCTGTCGCTTCGCCGACGGCCGAGGGAGGCAACTCACCATTCTCGACGAGGATCTCGAGGACGTCATCCATTATTTGACTATTCTCAGCGTCGTGAACGTCCGGCGCGTGCGACAGCTGCGGCATGGGGGGCGGCGGCGGCGGCGGAGGGGGCGGGGGCGGCGGCGCGCGCTCGGGCTCGTAGTGCGCGGGGGGCAGGATGGCGATGGGCACCACCTTGACGCCGTTGAGGATGTAGGCGGGGTTGGCGGCCTTCTGCGGCGCGGCGTCGCCCTCGGGCGCGGGCGGCGACACGGCGAACAGGCGCACCAGCCGCTCGGGCGCCGCGTCGTGCGCCGCCAGCACCAGGCGCGGCGGCGCGGCCGGCGCCTGCGTCAGCGCGTCCAGCTGCGCGCGCAGCTGCGACACGCACAGGTGCGCTTGCAGCAGGCGCCGGCTCTGGTCGCTAGCGGCGGCGCCCGCGGCCTCACGCCGCACGGCCTCCAGCTGCGCGCGCGACGCCTCCAGCTTGCGCTCGAGCTCCGAGATCTGTCTCCGCTGCGACTGCACGATGTCCTCGGGGGGCTCCGGCTCCAGCTTCACTTCCGGAGACGCGATAGATACGAACGACGCGACGGACGCGACCGACGCGGGAGACTTGGGCGGTTCCTCCTGTTTCTCCAGCAGATAAGGCCGCAGTCGGTCGATCAGTTGCGGCTTGGGTCCGGAGACCCGCAGGTTGCGGCGCTTGCACTCGGCGCGCAGGTCGGACACCTTCATGTCCTCGAAGCGCGCAGGCGGCGCGAGCGTCAGGCCGGGCGGCGCAGGCGCGTCCGAGCAGTCGGAGGCGGCGGGTGACGGCGCGGGCGATGCGGGCAGCATCAGCTGTAGGAGCAGCTGCTGCTGCTGCAGGAGCAGCTCATACGGCGTCTCTACGGAGCCCGGCGGAGACGACGCCTTCGCTGCGTTCGGGGGCCCTTTGTACTCGTGGAATTTAAACCGTGCCTTTGGTTGCTGTTTTTGTTTGTTTTTGATCTTCCTATTCTTGTCCTTGCCGGGCGCCGGGTGTTGCGGCGGCGAGGCGACACTGACTGGCGAGAGGGTGGAGGGCGGCGAGGGGGACGGGGACACTTCCTCGGGAGGACCGCAGTACGAAGACGGGTGCTGCGGCCGCCCCGACGCGCCCTCGCTGGTCGCCTTGAACGCGAGAGTCCCACTCTTGACAGCAGTTTCTATGGTCTCCTCTGTGTGTAGTATATTCTTTTTTATTAGCTCAAGCGGTCCGGGACGATGCGACAATTGGTCGTTGAGCTGATCCGCCAAACGTGCCTTCTTCAGCATGCGCTGTTTCTCAGCTAGGCTGGGATCTACATGACTCTCCTGAAAGGATAAAAAGTATTTTTGAGTGAAATATTATTGGCAGACCAAGATCTTAAGAGGATTAGATAGGAAAAGTGACATTACACCTACTTGTTCCAATATGTGTCTTCGCTCGAGTTCCTGTCGGTCCGGGCGCCGCTGAATTTTTGCTTTCAGTAAATCTCCTGTCTTGGCCCTCTCAAGCTGCTTGCATTGCTCGAAATAGGCTGGAGGTGTTTTTAAAGCTGTAAAAATATAAATTACATTAGGTTTAAATTGCGCTTAAGTGTTATAATTCTTCAAGGCGAGCTATATCGATGTTAGCGTAAGAACGTATATTAAAAGAACTTTGTTAAAGTTCTTTTTTTTGGGATGACTAATCATTACTTCTAAAAGTTAACACGATGAGTATTCCATTCGGTCACCAAGTAAATCTCATTAAACACATCGTTAAAATAGTAAATAAAATTGTTTCATCCCACGCACGTGAGGTCTGCGAGCGCGAGCACGAGCGGTGGGCGCTTCCCGCAACGCCACACACGTGTCTTATACTAATTCGCTATTTCAAAGTATACGCAATTATCAAAGCATGCGAATGTAAATCGCAGTGAACGGATATAAATATAAAACATCACTTACGCGGCATGATGCCTTGAGCCACGAGCTGGTTGATCGGCCGCCTCATCATTAGCTTCACCTTTAAAGCTGCAAAACAAAAATCTGGATTAGACGTTGTATAATAGTCAACTACTAATAATGTTATGATTCGAGTTACCTAAACCAATTTTCCTTATAATTTTTCCTTTGAATCGCCAACAATTCCAACAAAATCAGACCATGACAGAGTATACAATTTGATGGGAACATAATGCGACTGAATGCCGATGTTTGCCGGTTACCTTTTGCATACAACAATGGGCACTGATTGAATAGATGGCATTTCGTCGTGAAGAATACAGTGTTATGACGCCAGGTGACGAACTTTGACGTAGCATGTCGCGTGTGAAGCCGACGTGATCGATACGTCGATCGATACACCAAGATTATATCGATAAAATTCGCAGTAGAGCGTAGGAGTGGAGCTATATTCTTGTTTGCGTGTAGACAAGCGGCGAGCAGCGAACGATGGGCGGACAACGCTGGCGCGACGCCAATATAAATAAACACTGCACAAGGAAACTAGTGTTATGCCGCGACCGTATTACAGACGAAACATTCACTACCACTGGGCCGAACATTGTGGGTTACTGGGCGTCTTTACCGCCATACCCACTCAATTTAGCTTTGCTCATACTTGCAATTATAGAATTATATTTATGTCTGCTATGACTGGATTATTTTATTTTCAAACCAATAAATTAATTTTCAGATTTGGTGTAAAATATTACAGTTCTCTAAAGTGAATAAAACCACGAAATCTTTTCTTTCCATAACATACATTATTCTTAAATAATTTAACTGCGAAGGCACGTAGATTTTACCAGCTATATTTATTTGTGAAATCTTTTGAAAAAAGGGTTGAGAAATTGTTTACGCGGGATGCGCGCAGGCGCAGACTGGCAGACTATGCAAACATGGCCGGAAGTACCGACAGCATCGGCATACTAATGCAAACAACAGACGATCTGCGAGACGGGGCCAGTGCCCCTCGGATCTTACAGACCTCATCATGAAATAATCGCACTTAAAACATATAGTGTGAATAAGTTGTGCCAAAACAACCTATTAAGAAATGAATTTGTGTGAAAAAATATTTAATGTAAGTAAAACGATATAAATCTGGAATGACCCTCGTTGGGACTTATACCACAGATATAAAACATGAAAAGAGATAGCTATTCAGTGGCTTAGCTTCCGCATAGTAATTAATGTGCCCCCATTCACACGGGATGATCACTAATTGAAATTAATTAATTACTTTCTCTGTTACAGATTCCATGACTGGTAAAACTTTGATTACTTTTACAATTTCTGCTAGACATATTTGTATGCATATGTCATAAATGTTATTCTATGCTATAGTAAAGTGATATGGAAAGCACATGAAAATGAGACACTTTAGCTACGTCTCGGGGATGATCACGCAGTTTTACCACAATCTCGCCTGGTGACAATTATAATGCGGTCGACGATTATGCACACTTTTTAGAAGTAACCTACACATTTCGACACAAGAATCAATCTCAGACTGCGGCAGAAATTTAGATGATGATAAAAAAAATTAAGGTAAAATGACTTACATTCTTTATGTTTCCCCATGGCTGGTTGCAGTGGGCTATCGTCGACGACCACCTTGGGAGGCGAGACGCGCGGCGAGCTGGGCGGCTCGCTAGCGCCGCTGCTGCCCGCCTGCCGGCCGGCCATCTCCTCCGCACCGGAACTACTGACAAATTTAGTTCAGGATTAATATAAAGCACACAATTATCCTTCCTTATGAATTCGTTGGCTTTAAATATAGAATGTTTTAACCATCACCCTACGGTTGAGCTCTATCCTAATCATTGGCAGGGCAGGTCATGGTAATTAACAACTGGGTGTACACCGGCAATATGGTACAAAATCGCATGGCTGGCACTGAAATTTATCTAATTTTTTCGGGTCATACCTTTATTATTTGCTCGGGGGTCAGAATACTTTGTAAAGGTCTTTGCGATGCCTACCCTACCCTGTTAAATGACCAGTATATCCTCATTAGGAGATCCTAATATCCAGGAGTTAGTAGCCTGCTGCTGAAGCAATGATGATGTTAAGAAAATATCTCTTCATTTTAGGTTTCCTTACCTAAAGGTGTCGTCAGAAGGCGGCGTGGCGGGAGTTCGCGGCGGGGAAGCGGGCGATACCGGAGAGGCCGCGCGGCTGCGCTCCCGGCGGTGCTGCGGCTTGAACCACTCGGGGTAGATAGCGCTCAACGTCTCCACCAGGTCGTGGTCCAGCGTGACGCGCCAAGACGCACGCCCCTCCGAACCCTCCGAGTCGCCGCCTCCGCCACACGATGAACGACTCTCTGTTTATCCAAACATCTAAATGTTAAAAAGTTTCCCGAGGATGGTACTCAAGCCGGCGCGGTGCGGCAGTCGGTACACATAAACAGAGCAGGAAGTGTGTGTGCTCTCAGCACGTAGGTCGTTGGGTGAGGTGAATTGGGCGAGGCGAACCAATGGAGCGCGCTGTGATCACGGTGCCCTCATTATTTCGGGTCCTTGAACGAGTTTATGCGCGTGAAGGTGCGTTACTTACTTTACTGCATTACTGCTGGGGAACGTTATGCCGTTTCAGTTTTATGATTACGTGAATAGGGTGAGAACAACATCGCTTTACTGCATTTGTTGTGTTTAGAAATTTTGTTTGGCATGTTGAATATTTGTGTTTTGCTAGTAGTTTAAATAGCTGGAAACCATACTAACTTAGAAAAAATATAAATTATGTATGTCACATTACATAAACATAACAAAAAGTTTATATTCAATTTGTTTAAATAATGGGACTTCTACAGCTTAACTTTCAGTTTCAATCAAATAAATTGCCTGTAAGGCGCATTAACAAAACTATAAAATAGGCCTTAAAATCAAGAAACAGCTATCTATCTGTATTATGCGTTTAGAGAACGTTTTAACTGTTACCATAGGCGAGGAAAGATGGATGTATTATGTAATGTTTAAAACTCTCATAAAGCTGGATATACGAGGGAAAGAAAATACGAGCTGAAAATAAAACATCTGTCTGTGAGTCACGCACAATATAAAACTAAAAGTAAGGTAAACAAATGCAGTCTTCAAAAAAACGTAAAATCAGTAATCAATTTTGTAATAAATGCAACAAACTCGAGATTATGACTTCATCTATGCAATAAGGAGAATCACTGAAAATTATTAAGTTCATAACCATTTACATTTTAGCCAAAGGTAATGTAACGCATGCCAAGAAATAATTTACTATCTCAGCGTGTTAATACTAACAGATAAAGAGTGTAATAAATGTTATCATTTCGATAGCTAAACAACAGTAAATTAATAAGAGTGTAAATGCCTGTTACGCATTTTACGTCGGTGTTACAAAACACAATTTTGTAAACATTCTGGCGCACGTGCGCAATGATGATTCATTACGGTTTTGGTGGAAACTATGAGGGCAGATGTGCATAAGGCCATTGCCAATCGCAAATGAATAACCATACAATGAAGAGAAAAAAACTCCCAAGCTCCTAGCTAGATTTTTTATAATATTTGAAGTGCTATGCTTTATCTGTTTAAAACTCCACATCCTGCCAAACTATAACTCTTATTTTAGGGTAAATTATTAAATATTACACTAGACATTTAATGGGACATAATGGATGTTCAACACCGCGTACGTGGTAAGTATCAACAAGACAATGACAAATAGTACTAGCATTCTCTGCACTCCCACATTCCAGCGAGTGTTCACAAATACCTACGTGGTTCTAGTACTTTCTGGCTATAATATTCTGAGAAGGTAAAAATGAATTATGCACATATTTTCTCTCACTGTACGAGGCGGCGACGTGGTAGTCATCGCAGCTGATTTGTCTCGTGTCGGCGCTTCCCACGCGACGTTGTATCATAATTTGGTATCACACGACACTACTTGGTTACTTAGTCAATCGGTCATTGGGTATAGTCATCCTGTTTCTAGAAAAGTTTTATTAGGTACTTTTTATATCCGTATATTGACGCCTTTACTTCATTCTAAAAATGTCTGGCTAGTCTAACATCATACATCATTTTTAATTACAAGGGCTCGAGTTAAGAGATCTTTTTTAATGTCCTGCTATAAAACGAGCAGAAAAAAAAATACACTGCCAGTTTCAGTAGACTAGATCATGGATTTATTTACGTGGAAACATTTTTGTTTTTGATATAGGTCAAGGCTTGCTCCTTTGATGTGAGTGCGAGTTTTAAGTGGCTGAAAATTACGATGAAATAAAATGATCTAGTAGGCTGGCTGGTCGCATGCGTGATGCGCGTAGCGTAACGTAACACGTCAATCAAAATGTCAGCGTGGATGCGCAGCCGCCGCAGACGTCCGCACGTCCGCTAGCGCATGCTCACGTACTCGTCGCAGCGAGTCTCAATTTTGTTTGTATCTGATTTATTGCTCTGTTCCGCGCACAATCCAAGCGTTAATAGTATTTTATTTTGTCACAAATGAACCGGCTTAACATTTATCTACAACTCATTCGCACCCTTGTAGTGCAATTTGTATGTGTATCAGACTGTTATCAAAGCTATCAGTTGTAATGAACGTCGAGTACGTTTGTTGAAATTATAGCTATCAAGATAAATGAAGATAAGCTAGAAGTGCCAAAGGCCGGAACATGGTGATAAGTCGGTTACAGTAGAATGAATCACTTGTGTCTTAAAGACTAATTATCAAAGAATAAGTTACACACGGCTTAATTCAATATTCAATGAAATAATAATTTCGTATAGGTATATATATGCAGAATATAGATTGGGGTACCCGTTTGAAACCCACACAGAGTCTAGTAAAATTGAAAGTAATGTTTATGTAAATGAAGGTAGGTTCCGTATGGTACGTCATCGGAAGGTTGTCGGGGTGACGTCAGATTGCACACGGCCCTGGGCCGGCGTGGGCGCAAGCACCTGCCTCCACCCACAACACACGAACAACAACTTGAATGACTACCATCGTCATTTCAAATTCACATTTCGTTCGACCAGCTAATAAGAATTAAAGCACTACCCTACCTGTCTACTTATCTTGTAGTCCTTGTTACTCACCGCAGAACATAATCCTAGATCTGGACTTGGTACTCAATAATGTCGCAATATTATGTAAGAATCTGTTCTTATACGTATACGTATGGCATGGTTGATTATCTCTTTGCTTCGACTAAAACAATGTGGACAAAACAAACATCATTGTCATTTTTGTGAAAACATTACCTGTATTCAGTGTGTTAATATTTTTGTCTCAAAAGTTCTAATAGTTGTCATGTGTTTTTATATTCCACTTGAGACTAGAGATTACATTCAAAAGTAACACAGCTAGATTATATGCGTTAATCTTTGATTAAGAAACTTATTGAGGTAGGTACAAAACAAAGAGGTCTTAATATTGAACCTTGTGGAACTCCAGAGATTATTTCAGCTTGGAAGTCTGATTCAAAACTCTAAATTAGAATTCATGAATAGTGTTTACAAGGCAAGGGTCAGACTTTCAGAGACATGATTAGTTTATTCATTTGTAAAGTAAGTCCACATACTAAACAGTATCGAAAGCCATTTCAGCCAGTTTTCATTGTCTAATAGCTTCATGCTTGTACTTTTGTTTTGGCGAGTTTCATGCTGCTTAATAAATTGATAGTTGCAGTCAGTCTACATGGACCTCGTAGTACGTATACGTACACAAATTGAATAGTACGAGGGTGAATCAAAAAGTTCTTGGAATCAATATAAAAATTAAAAAATATTTTATTTTTCTACATAATCTCCTTCTAATGCAATGCATTTAGAATAACAAGTTTCTTACTTTCTTATTCCTTGCAAAAAAAATCTTTTTCTTAACTCTCGAAAAACTCCTCTACAGCGCGGCAGCCATTACCGAGTCGTCGTCATGAAAGTTAGTTCCTCGAATATGCTCTTTTAATTTTGGAAATAAGTGAAAATCACTAGGGGCTAACTCCGGAGAATATGGTGGGTGGTCAAGGCCATTGTAGCCAGCACAGCGGATCGCGTTG
Organism: Noctua fimbriata; assembly: GCA_905163415.1. NCBI lineage: Eukaryota > Metazoa > Arthropoda > Insecta > Lepidoptera > Noctuidae > Noctua > Noctua fimbriata. The sequence continues at coordinate 11,062,102 of LR990941.1, read as the reverse complement.
ACCGCAACTTCCGATCGATGAGCAGAAGCGTTATCGTGAAGAAACAACCTAACGCCTAACGATAGCTTTCCACGACGTTTTTCTTTAATTGCTTCACGCGCTTTCGGAATTAAGTTTGCATTAAAGACTCCAGTAATGTCTGGCCTTTTGGCAGGTAATCAATAAAAAGGATTCCTTCACTATCCCAGAATACTAAGGTATTGCCTACTTTTACCAGCAGTAGGCGCAACCCGAATTTCTTTATGGATGGTGACGATGGTCTTTTCTAAGACATGCTTTGTCTCTAAGTTTCAGGATCGGAATGGTGGACCCACGTTTTATCCATGGTGACAAGACGATGGCAAAATATTTCCGGATCACTCTGGAACATTTCGACATTACAAAGTTCCAAATGCCGCTTTTTGTTTTCGTCGGTTAACATTAGTGGCACCCATATTGCCGAAACTTTTTTAAACCCCAATGAACCAATTCAAATGGATTGAATGCTACCAAATGATATCTTAGGGATTTCAGCTAAATGTTTTATGATTATTCTTCTGTCTTCCAAAACCAGATTCTCAAACTTTTTGATATTTTCTTCCGTAACGGAGGTTGAAGGGCGGCCAGATCGCGGGCCAACTTTACAGCTTAATCTACCTCTTTTAAATTCAGCTACCTAGTACGCAACCGAAGAATAGGGTATAGCATCATCACTTAATGTCTTCTGAATGTTCAAAAAATTTCCACCGTGGACAGTTTTTTTTCAGACAGAGATACTTTATCACCGCACGTAACTCACTCTTCTCCATAATATCGCGTTTTTAGAAACTCGTACAAAACAATTTATTGCGTGCGAAAGAACTGATGAAATCAAGTGACACTTCGATAAATATTGTGTGATTGACACTCTTTCAAAAGAATATCGAACTATCCCATTTTTTTTTTATAATTACGCGCTTCCAAGAACTTTTTGATTCACTCTCGTACAAAACATACGTATAGTAATAAATTAATCAGCTGTCACGTTCAACTTTCAACAAAGACAATTCTAGTAATTTATCTACAGTGCTTTTAATTTACGAAATTTTATTATTTTACTGTGATATTTAGAATCCATAAGGCTAATTAACAGTAATGCTTATGTATATTGTGGACCAATCATCACTTGTATATTCATGAACAGAATGTTGGCTCATAGTGAGTGAACACGAATCATCGAGTTGCCCCAATGTCAGTCAACGACTCGCGAAGGGAATATATTTATCGATTTAGGGAAGTCAATTGAAAGGGAATTTGTGTGTCTAATTTTATGTTGTGAGTAATCAGTGCTGCTTTTTGCAGTGGACGAATACTACAGGTCTACACGGAACCGTTACAGAAAGTGGAAAACTACGTAACATCAGACTGCTTAATGTGTGTTTCAGTTAGATTTGATAATAACAACATTAAAGTTATTTTAATCACGCAAGTGTAGGGCAATTAAATCGAAAATAAACAAGAAACGAAAAGTAATAAAGATCACACACAGTAGAGTATCCATCACCTTGGTGGCAAACCCACAGACGCCGAGGAATACAGAGTAACCCATTGTTTTACACATCGCATAAACATGCACGGTTAGTTGTTGACTTTTGTTGAAATGTATTACATCGCCTATCCATCCAAACAATGAATCACCGTCGCCGTCGAGGTAAAAATATCATTCAGTTTAATTGAGGTCCTAAACACAACAAACCTTGATGTATCTGTATCAATAGACATGGTATAGTTTTAAATTTGATTTGAAATGGTGGTCCATTTCAAATCAAATTTAGTTTTTCACCATTGTGTTGTGCTGTTACAATAAGTAGTTTCACGCATACAAGCTTTCTTGCACATTCTGTTTTTTATATTCAGACCGGTCGCGGTCTAAGTTGTTTCTTCTACGTTTTAACGCTGAAAATGTTTGCTATATGAGAATGGACACATAAAACGGATATTTTCTAAACTTCGGCATCGTTAAGATGTTTGTAACATATTATTTTCACATTATATTTTAGTGAAAATCGTAGAAAAATAGAAAAACATAACAATCTTGTGGCATGGCGGACGACGGAACGGGGTCAGTCGCCACACTTCTCTGTCGCCGTCCGTTCGAGATGCGTCCGCGCGTCCCACAAATCATATTTAGCCTAGCACTGTGAAGAATTGTGACTATTGCTGTTTGTCTTGGAATGGACGCGTTAATGAAAGCGGCCATCTGATACATGAACTGAGAGCGACCTACATTTTATCCCCGAAAAGAGTTTCCATTTAATTAGGCACTCAGTCAAAATTGAACAAAAACATCAAATTCTATGAATTGATTTAAGAATGCGTCATGCTCACATTAGTCTCTCTGTATTCTGTTTGTAAAAATGAAAATTAAGAAACTGAAAATCTTCAGCGGAAAATACGACGAAGGATCGCTAGAAGAAAATAGCTCACTATTGATAACTATGACGCCAGAACGAATTCCAGAATGTAAATTCTTTTTCCAAACATAGACACATAATATAAGAACTTATAGCTCCGCTGAAGGCAGAAACCATAGCGAGGCGATGACGTAAAAGGATGTTTTCAGCGAGTCGGCAACAGCGGCCGTCTGTTTATCGTCGGAGCACAGTTAGAGCTACACCCAGTCTGGGCCTATGCCGAACTGCAGCTGTAAAAACACACGAATTACACCACTTCTGCCGATCGCAATAAATGTACATAGAATGCCTGCTACGCAACTCCCGGCGCCCACAGATATTATATGGCTGACCAACAATGTATGCTTAATGAGATGTGAGCGTATAGGTAATACAATATATCATTTATGATATAGCAATACCGTCGGGCTGTCTATACTTATAGGAGTGTGAAGTATCTTGTGCTCATCATGTGTATCCAAAGTAAAGGCCTCAAAAAGTATAAATCAGACAAGTTGAGAGCTTCGGAGAAAATCTAAAACTAGAAAAAGATCCCTTGCGGGCCCATGCTGATATAGTCAAGCACCATACTCCATTTGAGGGATAATGACGTTAAGGTCAATCAGGTATTACTAGAAAAGTTTATAAATTATTTGTATGTAACCTAACAAGTTAGTTAGTCTATTATTTTCTCAAGACAGACAAATTGGAAAACAAAATTTGCCATTCAAGAAATTGTTCATCAAGTTAATGTAAAATAATATGTGTGTGTGTGTGTAATTTAGGCACCTTCGGAAAGGCCTAAAACCGTACCTGTTACTTTTAAACTAACAAGCTCTGATCTGTCAAGATATATTTTATTTTATAGGAAAATAGCAATAAAACCCTAGTTCTAGTAGTCTGAGCATAATGCCAAATTGCCAACTATGCGCAATTTCGCATGTAAATTAATCTAAATAAAAGTCAAGGTATATTAAAAAATAAATAGCTCTTACGCAATATGCATGATTGGAGACATTTTAGTTTTTCGGGCAATATAAACATTTCCACACATACAATTAAATTTTCGCCTAAATTTATTATTATACACATATTAATATATCACGTTATTATCGTGCGTCCGCGCAGTTTTTTTACTCATCCTAGTAAATCATAATTTAAGACATACGGCGACACTACAGTTTGCTTTATGCGCTGCGCCATATCAAAAATACTTTTTTTATTTCCTGTTTAATGATAATATTTTGGATTTGAATACTTCCTGTCCTGTATTCAAATCATAATCAAACCGACAAAGTGCACAAATTATATTTAAATCGGTAACTCCTGGTATAATTTAGTATTTTCCTTGATCCGCGCAATTTAGATAAAAATCAATAGGAAAACGACTTTTCACAATTTATTTGCAACAGGGAAAAAGAAGTGAGCTTAGGTAGGTACGTTAATTAATTGTAATAAGTTATCTCTGCGTACTTTGTTAAACATAATAAAGTTACGTAGTCTATTAATTATTATTCGCCAGTAAGTCAGACGACCACCAAGCTGTGCAAAACCAGTATAAGCGGATCACTCATTGTACCGGTAATCTATAGGAAGCGAGGCCATGTTGTAATGGAAATGTATAGCTTGATATGTATTCGTGTACGAGACTTATACTTCAGATTTATATGACAATTCTTTTTGTTGGCAGTTGGACCTTTCTTTCGTCAATTAAATAGTCTCTTTTCTTGTATTATTATCATGAGTTTCCTGTACGTGTTTGCAACAGTTCAAAATTATTTTTATCAGTCGCCTGCCTCTGTGATATAAACATTATTTTTCCCGGACATCAGTAAGGTTCATTTTAGCTTGTTTAGAATATAGAAGCAGATAAAATATAGAAGCAAAACGTGAATAGGTATTTTCTAAAAATGTTAAGAGTCACTGACGCAAATCTCTACACATAAATTATGTGAAAATATTTTGGTTCGTTCACAAGTGGCTCTACATTCTTTTTATTTATAAATACCTAAGAAGCGAATAAGCGGTAAGCCGTATAAACTTCTGCGATCGCATACTTTTACTCTCGAGATAAATACGTGAATGAACTATTACAAAGGGCGATAAAAGTTGTCGAGTCCCTGTAAACAGAAGCTTTTACGAACGGTATTTACAATAGTGACTTATTTACGTTTATATTGAAAGGGCATAAATCTACAAACTTTACGATTTAGAACCGTATAATAAGAATCTCTAAATTCAGAGAACCCGCAACAACTACGTAAAGATGTTAACAATTTTATTTGTAACTGAAACATAACAGCTGTTTATGTTTAGTATCAGGGTTGCTACCTCAACATTACGTACGAACATTATTTTTTTATGTTCAAAGTAATCATTAATTTTCTTGCACGAGATTCAAAAACAAATCCCAATAAAATATTATTTAACAAGCTCACGGGCACGGCAAAGCAAAGATAAAATCATAATAACAGAGCTTTTAAGCCAGCATCGTTAATCGCAACCTTGGCGACGCGCGGCCCTGGTATAACACAACGACACTATCACGTCTGCTGATTAATCAGAATTTATAGATATTGGCAAGTGAGCGGAACTCACGAGACAATTAACTGTAACACTTGTTAAATTTTCTCACAGAGACAGTAGGAAATAACTTTCGTTGGCAACGTTGTATCTTCAGCCACAATATGGCTGCTGCTGCTGTGGTATAAAGTGCCAAATAAAACACGTTTAACAACATGCATAATATTTAAGTAAATTGTTTTGTCTCAAATACTCACGTACGCCTGCTGGCTGTTACATAACATCAGATAAATAAATATTAATCCAGATGGAGGAAAATAATTAAAACGTGTTTTTTTATGAGCCAGTAACAAAAATGAACTAAATGTTCGATACCCAAAAGTACTGTTTTGTGTTGCACATAAACAAAATCCTTTTGCCAAACAATCCGTTCAGCATTCACAGTATTTAACAACCCAAAGCATGGCGAAGTTCATGATTTATGATCGCTCCACCAATCTCGGAGAAGAATTTAAAACTGTTGTGGTATTGATTTAGCCAGAGATATTTGTTGCTAGAAGCTTTACAAATATGCATACTTGACACTTATGATGAAGGTTTTTCAACTCCGCAATTAGGTTTTTTGAACTAACGAGTTAACTAGTATTTGATGATCAAATCTTAACAGTTCTTTTAGCATGTTAACGGTACATCAGACACTGATAAACAGCTAATAAATTCCAACAAATCGTACAGGTGGCGTTTGTGGCGCGGTGTGTGGTTCGAACTCGCACGTGACGACTCTGACGACCCCCATTCATCCGTCATGTTCCACGTGTGATACGACTCTACCCGCTCTGGCACAGTGCCGCGTGACGAGAACACACCACAATTGTTGGAAATCGTGCTATTCTTACAAAAATTCCACATGTTTACTCCATCTAACATGCCGATCGACAGTTATTTGTTATGGCCACGACATCGCCAGAGTCAACACCGTGTATCGATCATATGCCGTGACAAATGTCTATTGAGAACACGAAATATTTCGTTTGATTGTAAGATATTCGCCAAAATATGTATGAGCGCAGTAGGCGGATGTTAATACACACAGTTCTGACAATATTCACGACGGGCTAGTCGGCCACGCGAATAACAAACGAGCAAAGCGAGTACTGTTTTAGGTCAACGTTGAACAAATACCAAACGGGTCGGTCGGACGCTTCCGTGGTCTATTTCTGAACTGCATCTAAACGATGAGGACTGTGGTGGCGTTTCTGTCGCGACTTTCGCGACCTATGCAGTCACACTCATTCTCCAACCATGAGCAGCGTTTATTGTACAGTCCCACTTTATAGACGTACCTGTACACGTTTAATAGTTTTATGGATTTATGATCAATAATTTATTTTAAAGGCACCTTTAAAGTAATCGTGTTCTGACTCGAGAATAAGTAGGCTACTCAAATTATATTATCTTTGTTTTAATGGATACAACCAAATTCCATCGGTAGGTAGCATAACCGCCAAGTTAGTTTTAGTTGATTTCCATTAAGATAACCTGAGTCATTATTATAAGTCATGTATGGATCGGACATGAAGGGTTGAATTCAGTACAGATTGCGGAAGTGATCATTCGTATCTATTTCGCGGAGCGGGCCAGGCGGCCCGATTGCGTGGTCGTCGTCTCCACTTCTATAATCTAAATAAGGAGCAAAAGTTCAACGGCCCGTCTCGGCAGACTAGGAAGAAACCGACAAAAGTCACCATGCTATTATACATCACAATTTTGTCCTCTTTTTATGGACGATCCATGTTCTTGACGATGATCCGGAGGAAAAATCAATACAACTATTTGCACCAATAAGCAGAAAATATAAATTCATCAGCAAAAATGAATCGCTCTTGATTAATTGCCATTATTGCTTTTGTACAAGTTCAATGAATTGGAGATGAAATCCTAAGAGGTTTAATTAATTTCTTCTAGTTCTATCTAATCAGCTCAACTTCATCAATATAACCTTGATGAACTGGAATTGTTTCTTATGCAGGACTAGCGGCTTAATAAACTTTCACGTTTTTAATGACATTGCGAGTATGTCGTCGTCCTCTTTGATGACATATTAAGGCTTTTAATATTATCGTAAGCATAGGCAATGCATGTTTAAATCCATCATAACTTACGAGAATTTTCGAATAACCGTTCATAACCATAAATAAATGTGAAGTCAATACATTTAAAATAACCAGTTTGTCATGGATTGTAAAGAAAAAACTAGGTCATTATACCTGAACTGAAGTCACCTGTGCCGTTTACAAGTGCTAGTTACTTCACAAGAAAATAGACTCAAAAGACAAATGTCTCCAAGCTCCACTTTCCTCTGCGTGTGAAAATGGCGACGCTTATGACGTCGCGCCTTGGCAAGCGCTAAAGCGTGAGACAGGAATTGCGTAAAGGTGTCGTGAACACTTCATTCGAACTGTCTCTGCGAACTTTTCGACAACGAAAGTACAGAAATACCATTAGCGTCCGTCAACAACAACCAAAATAGTTTGGTATGTTCAAAATACTCTGCTAATGCTTGATTGCTAATTACTTCAGAACAATATCAAAAATTCCCTCAAAACTCAATCCTCTTCTAATTACCTCGATGAATGACTGAAGCACACTTCAGCCATTAATGAACAATCTCACTAACAAAATAATCCTAAAATTAATTATCATCACTTCCTCTGCAAACGTCAGTAAACATTTTGAACTCTAATATGTTAGGTACTGTTAACTATGTTAAACCGCGATGACGCAGTGAACCAACATACGTTTATTTAAAGATTTAAAAAACTAGAGAATTTGTGTTTTCCTATTAAAATAATTGCTTTGTCTAGATCAATTGAAAAAGTTTAAAGATATACAACAATAAAGAGATTTGTGTTATGTTGCACAGTAGCGAGGGAAGGCGACAAGGAGTACGACAGAATTATCGAACTAATCTACGAAACCTAAACGTGGAAAAAATCTTGGACTCACTCCAAGCAGCTGATTGATGAGGATGGTCATTTCGTACACGGCCAATCCCGAGATTTTTCTTATTATTTAGCAAAGTAGTGGACTAGTCTATTTCTGTGAGCGAAAAACAAGCCACCCGCAAAATATGCCGTCGATTTAAAAAAAAACTAACTATTGAATTTGTTTTAGTAATATGCATGTATTTGTCGTGGTATTTTGTTCTTTATGACATACTAGACGTAAACAAATACCTTTTACTGACTGTCGTTACTTTGTTCTGATTTTCTCAAGGGACTACTAGTGCTACAGAACTACTGGAAAATATGCAGAATTCTTTTCTCACGATAGTTAAGGCGACTTTATTTTGTTTACGAGCGTTTACATGTCGATAAAACATGAATTTTCAAGTAATTTTCAGCCATTCGTTACTAACAAATCAGACATTTGTTCTGACTGCGGTTCACTAATTCATTAGACAATTATGTGCAGATTTACGTTCCTGTTGCCGTGGACCACCGTGACACATGAGAAAACTGAAATATTCTTAACTACGCACAACAAAAAATATCGTTTTCATTTTAAATGTGCAAGTGGGTTCGAGTTGTAAACATTGTTGCTCAATGCCGAAAGTCCCGCGGGCAAAACCGTGGGTAAAAGTTAGTAATAATAAAACGAAACCAGCACGCGAAGCGGAGCAACAGCCTCAGCACAAGGTGGCTAACGGAACCGCAGCTGCATGCAACACTGCTTTTGATGCAGACTCATGAAGAATTATGCTAATTGATTTAATAATTTCATATTTAATTAAACAAGATTAACAAAATAGAGGAGCTCATGCATGCATGGGTGACATCTGGGCAGGACCCGATTATAACGAGCATACATTTATGAACAGCACCAAGTCATCGCACTGGAAGACCGTGGCCTACTAACATCATATTATATGTTAGCAATTTCCATTAATTTTAAGGAAAATACTTAGCGAAGACGTCACGGAAGTCAATAAAACTGTACTACAAGATAATGATTACTGAAGTAAAAATGCTGGTTTTGGCCGATGTGCAAGCGTGGGTGAGCCGAATGCGCTTAGCGACCAGATAAATAAAACGCTCTACATTTTACCCAGCTCGTCGGATATAATTCGATTCACGATAATAGAATTAATAACAGCTGTTTTCTCAAGAAATAGCGCAGGCATCTATTGAAGTACAATGGCTTTTATGTACTAGGCAAGTACCTATACCATTTTCTACTACAGGCACACTGTTTTTATTCTGCTCTAAACCAGTTGTGCCCTACGCTATATGGAATGGATAATAATTATACAAGGTGTAAATAGAACCTTCACGAAGTCGTTAACCAAGCATTTTGTAAGTAAGTCTACGCAAAAATTATGGCTGGGAAACGATTTTTTTTGGAGTGAAAAGTCAGTTTACGGTAGGACTCAGTGTAACGCACTCAAAACATTGTGCTGATTGATGCATAACACGGGGGCCATGAAGGTATTTAAAGTAAAGTTTAAACATTAAAAACTTGTATTTATAAAAAAAAACTAGTGACATATTGAACTTCAATATCTCCGTAATCTAGGTTTCCAGTTATGGTCCAAAACAAAAAAAAATGTCGCATTTACGGGGAGAACAGTGCCTATCGGCTTCGTTAAGGTTCTTTTTACAGCCATTGTGAACATGTATTTAAGGACATATAATAAAAAAAGCTACGAGAACAAGAAGACTTCTTCTGTGTTTCAAAAGTCTGGAGACTTCAACAGATTGGACATAGATATCAAGCAGTAGGTAAAAACGAAATCGAGGCAAACTTAGACGAAGATTAAGAGCTTAAGATTGCTTGAAAAGATTGGGCCACAACACAACATCAAACAACCGTGACACCTTAGAAATGGCCGGCTTGAGCCAAGCAGTGGGTCAGTATGCTGCCTGCTTATATGTATATATGTATCTGCCTGTTTTTTTTTTAATAATAATTGCCTAAAGAATGAACGTGCTATGTTTCCGGCTCAAATCAATAACTCCAGTTAATCTGATGGCTGAGATTTACTGTTTAATATCTAAAAGTTGTCGGCAATATACACTTGGAAGTAATAAATAAAGATTGCTTAAACTTCTGAAGAAAAACCCACTAATTGTATACCAGAGTAGCATTACTTTATCAATTTCGTCAACAAACAACATACGTGAATTAGAACGTAGAATTCGAAGAGAAGCTCCGCGCTCGGGTGAAGACTGTCATTTGTACACCTGTCACGTAAATTAGTTCCTAGCAATTTAAGGCACTAAAGAATTCTGCTTGCCTGGTGTATTTATTATACAGCCGAAGATGTATTAGTTATTTAGCAAAATTGTTAAATATATTAGAAAAACTACGTTCTTTCAGTAACGGAATTTTTATTTGTCACGTTGATTTTTCCGGACGCGTCTGGTCGCGTGGCGGTTCGGAAGCTAATTTAACTGTTTGTTCAAATGTTTTAAATGCAATGCTAGACATATCCCTATCAACAACGTAGATGTCGTTTTAACGAGTGCAACTAGTCGCGTCATACTGTCCCCAGACTTACCTAAATATTGTGCCAAGCATTTAGACGTTTCAGAAAGAAGGAACGTGAAGGTTAATTACCTGAAAATATAAAATAAACAATTAGTACTTGCGTACCGCTACGGCCTAAATAATACCAACTAAAACTGCACGGAAACATAATGTAAACATTCCTTACACCAATACGTTCAAAATTGTGAACTCGTGCAAATTGCCGATAACTACTGGAACACCTAATAGGTACCTAGATTGAAAACAAAGTAAACTGTTTTGTTCTGAGCTTTCTGCACTCAACTGATTTCGCTATAATAAAATTGCCGAGTACAGTACAGTAAATTCAGAGGGGAAACGAAAATTTGTAAAAAAAAAAAATACTTTTGTAATTTTAGTACCGATAAATTTGAAATATGGCATATCTCGACATGTTTTTTCGATGCTATTGGGCTGTGAAACAAAAGTAATGCTGTTTCAGGGGCTCGGTCCTAAAATCAGATTGCCTGGTGAAGTTTATACAGGACTACGGAATCGCGGGCACATCCAAGGCTACAAAAACAAATATAGCTTAACAGGAATGTTTAGGTAGAAAGATTCACAGACGGATTAGGAATGTTAATTCTAAAAATAATCATAATAATACATCACGATGCGTTGGCAAAAGTTTAAACGTTTCGCTGGCGCTTGAATACGATTGTCAGAAAGCAGTACGGTAATTGGGGAGCACGCAAATAGACAAAACTTCGTAAACAAGTTTGACAGCATCGCCTGATACGACCCACCTACGCTCCAGCCGTCTGCACGGCCGAAACCCTAAAGAAAACAATATTATGTGTCCGACCATACTACAAAATGTTGTAAAAGTTAACGGGAGAAAATGTTATGTGTTTTGATTCCAGGACTAGAAGTTTATTTGCGCGCATCGTGCGCAACTATGTTACAATTAATGAAGGTGTGAATTATGATAAGGCGATAAAAAATCTTTAATACATGAAATATAATTTTATAATAATTTCAATAACGAATGATTCATAAAGCCATCATATAACAAACTCATCAAAATTAACGGAAAATCCCGCAATATATAGGTTGAGCAGATATAGTCAATGAGTTGCAGGTATGAATTTACCTGCACCGGTTTTATAGGTCAGGCGGCTGAAGTTCGTTAATCTCTGAACTGACATTATTTTAGCCGACGGCGGGCTACGAGCAGAGCGTATCGACAAGCCAAAAGGATCGGTCATTCTGGCGGTGTACCAAGGAACGCGAACACCGGTCTTACTAATGTACATTTCGAGACCCAAGTTGGCATTTTGTGCGGTAACCGACTCAATTCCAACAGTATAGTATAGCTATAGACGAAAGGTGTAGTAAACTTCCTACTTTCGTTACTCGTGTCTTGGATAATATCACTAATATAATCAGTTTTATTTTAAGTACAATAGAACATTTCACCGACTTCAAGGATCCCAATACTTGATATTGACCATTGCATCAAATAAATTTTACATACACGCCATTTTTGGCACTAAAAATAACTAATTAAATAACTTATTTTACAGAACAAACTATGCCAAATAACATAAAATAAAGCAACTACATAAATTGCAATGACCCTGTTAAAATTTACATATTTGAAACGAACCAGTAAATAGATTGACATTTATTCGCCATTAATCAACATCATGTCATGTTACGAAGATGAAACAGCTTTCTTATTTAGCGTCGTAATATTTAAGAAACGCACTGCCAATAATTTGTCTAGAATAGTTCTTGTAATTAGGTCATATTTGGAAACTATTAGCGCAGAACCGGAAGCTATGGCACTTGAAAAAAAATTGAATCCAAAGCAGCGCATTGACTTCGAATTTCAACCAAATTGTTGATTCTTGTTTTTAGCCATACAAAAACACATACACGTTTTCTTGATCTATAACAATTTAACAGGGTCTCGTAGCAAAGTAAAAAAATAAAATCGAACGTATATTTTTGTTAATTAATGCCAACCTCTATCCTGGCTGTTAGTCTGATATGATGATGCGGACAGTCTTCCTCGTCTTTGTCCTCCACTTCGCTCTATCTTCGACATCTGTGTTAAAAACGTGCCACGTCAGCATGATTTATGTACATACACACACTACTTACATCACTGGATTTTAGGGGTTCCTCATAAAATATAAAGGGTGTAAATAGAACCTTAAGGCGAAAGTCACTTGTTCTCCCCGCCATTTCTGGAACGTACCTGGGAACCTTCTAGTTACAGAGATATTGGAAAGTTCCAACATTTTTTTTTAAATAGTTTTTAAGTTTATAACTTTACATTAAATGCCTTCATGACCCGTTTACTATTCAAGGCATCCATCAGTACAATATTTTGAGTGCTTTACATTGAGTTTTACCGTTAAACGTGATTTATCACCCCAAAAAAAAGTGGTTTCCAGCAATAATTATTGCACATGGTTACTTAGTTTGATGTACAGATTGTTTGGTTGACGGCTTCGTGAAGGGTCCATTTACACCCTGTATAAGGACAAATTAAAGTGCTAGATTGCCAAGTAAACTTCGACTAACTACGAAATTTTCTATTCTACGAATACAGGTTAACCAAGAATATAAATCTCGACTAACAGCTAATGACACGTAAATACATAAATAAAAAATTAATAGAAATAAATCCATACATATGCAATAAATAAAAGACTACATTGATGTCGGGGACATGGCGTGCGTGACACGTGCGAAGCGATACCTCATGTTTACTTTATAAAATGAGCAGCTTTGATCTTCAGTCAATACATAATAGCAAATAGAGTAAGGGCAGAAGACGGTGGAACTGACATTGGAGGTAATTTTGTAGACGTCAAAGTTAAAGGAAAGGTGAAGCGTGATGACATAATTTTGGCAGGGATGGCCAAATGATTTGACGATAGCGGAATTCTTAAAATTAAATCTACCATGCATGCATAAAAATTTCGATATAAAGAAAAATCTAAAGAAGCTTTCTTTCATTTAAAAGGCAGGAGGTAGAGCATTCCTTTTTGTTATGGTTGACTCAAAAGAGCGTTATATTTTAAGGCACACCCTTGGGATGCCCCGAAAAATGGAGGATCTGAAAATTAGTATTTTCTCTATTGCTCATAAGCATTGGTTTACTATACTATTACGTAGTATTGTTATACTACAAGCCTAATGTGAAATGAGTGGCTTGTTGGTCTAGTGGTGGTCGCAAGAGTTACTGATGAGCATGAGGTCCTGAGTTCGGTTCCCAGGTGGGTTTTATTTTATTGGGCCTTTTCATTAGAAATTTGCCAGCAGCGGCCCAGAATCGGGATTTAAGCCCAGTTGGTGGCAATAAGCTCACCTATGACTTGGAACAGGCGTGACGTTATGTTAAAAATATGAGCAAAGTCGTGGTTAGGGGATTCAGTTTAATTTGTTACAATAAAAACTTTAACGAACAATTGTTCCTCGCTTACAATATGGCGGAAAATATGTTTTCTCTCTCGCATTGTCATTTGCATAGTTAATACATCATTTTAATGATAGACTATGAAGATGACCCGCCGGAAACTCCGCCTTTCGTAGAGGCCTTCCGTCAGAAATTATCACTTTTGGTTGCCATGGAACCTGAGTCTCTGAATGCACTGAACGGTCTCCTAACATAAATTCTAAACTAACACAATCATGATAATTATCAAATGTATTAATTGGTCATAAATCCATATTAATCGTCGCGCTTAATGGGACATGGTAAAAACCATTCCAATTAAATTATTATTTCGCCAAGCGTATGGCTGTATTTCCATCGACGGGAGCGCATCGAAAGAGACGTTGCGAAATTCACGTCAGCAAGCGCCAAGCGCACCCAGGCGGGACTGCCTCAGAGGATGACGCCCCCAGATGACACCGTATAGACAGAAATAAATCTGCAAGCTAAACAAACCTGGCATTTCCGGCGAACACGTGTGCACTGACACAATTAAATTTATTTCCCTAAATTGCATTCCGGTTACAAGCTTACAACACGTACCGCCCTGGCGGCCTGGTGGTCAGAGCGACGAAATTTCACTTTTGGCGACGATGCGCCATGAATGGGCTCGTTATTACGTAACTTGGCTTGGTCTTCGCTGCTGACTCATTTGTACAGAATTAACATATGTGCAGTTGACTGGAGCCCCCGCAGCTGCACTACATAAATCATTTATACAAATATTTGAGTTCTCCATTTTTCAGGAAAAAAATATTTTTTTGTTGCCAATAGTTAAATGCATTAGGAAAATCAATATTTACGTAATATGCTAGCTGTCATTGAGGAACGGATTGGCAACAATTCCTTTACTTCTACATAAATTATATTACTATGCATGAATTATAGCCAAAACGGCGTGACGACCGATCTGCATGTTTGCCAAAATGAGGATTATTATTGACGCTGCGTCTAGCTAATATGCCAGAGATGAAGACACCATTTTTTGGTTAAAGATAAGAAACACGCGACTTTCCATGTTTCAGTTCCAACATCACAGGATGAATAAATAATCAGGTAAAGTAATATATTGTTCTTACTATGGAATGGCCTTATGTTCCGGCTATAATAATGGATCGGCAACAAAACAAAACATAAACAT
Source organism: Noctua fimbriata (assembly GCA_905163415.1). Lineage (NCBI taxonomy): Eukaryota > Metazoa > Arthropoda > Insecta > Lepidoptera > Noctuidae > Noctua > Noctua fimbriata. The sequence continues at coordinate 11,047,008 of LR990941.1, read as the reverse complement.
TGTATAAAACTGTTATTTTTATCGCCGTCCATGGTTGATTACAGAACATTACAAAAGAGAATCACGTTACATAATTCCTTAAAATAAAGTAAGAAGTAGATAATACACCAACTGTAGCAGATAGATGTGAAATAGATTCAATGCACTGATTCACAGAGCAAGTAAGCGAGCATCTTTTCTCTTGCATTTTCAAACATTGACGTCAAAATCGGTTTTGTGCAAAATACTTCCAGCGCATAACACGTCAATGAAGAAATGATGTCCAAACAGATCCACTGTACAACACCTGAGAGGGAATGCGATTCTACAGTTTACATAGAGATAATATCAACAGGAACTTCTTACGTCATGAAATTGGAATTTAATGGAGAAGTTACATCAATTTACAGAATTTTGTTAGTTAAACGCTGAACTGAGTTCGGACTTCGGATTCAAATATAAACATTTCTTTACGAAAGACGTACATCTTCAGAGGAAAATAACGGCTACTTAGTCACGAATCATAAAACTATTGGTTAAACAAAAATTCACTAAAAGAAAATGTATACGTGACAGCGAGCGGATAAAATAATCCAAATAGAATCAGTTCCAATGTCGTACCGTCTGAGACACTCTTTATTTTAGAATATATTTGGGAATGCTTAGCGTTGGATGCCGAGCAGCACATTAATTTAACAGATTTGTCTTATGAAATCCCGCGAGACGCCCCCGGTCGAGAGCGCGCGCGGTGAGCTGTATTTTTATAGGGCGTATATGTGAGAACACTTCATTATAAACTTAATTTTTATTACGGTTTTTACAGGTGCGATGCGGTACGTCATCTGTATTTACTTCTTATGCTTAACAAGTAACAAATGTAGAACTACAAGGCATACTTGTGTGTTTAGAAGTTTGTCATCCGGCACTTGCGCAAAAGTAAACTGAGGAATTGGGTTATTCCACGGACCAGTAATCTCAGCACCATTGCGATCTTTTGTGACTCAGCGTTTAGCCGCATCATTAAATTTTATTTTCCAAAGCTGCTTACGAGCTTTTTATACTTCTTGCACCGTTGCACGTTTGAGCTTGTTATAGCGCTGCAGGTTTCCGTTCAACTTTTGTGTCTTCTTTAGATATAAATTGATTTATCATGTTGTCTTTGATCAATAAGATTCAAACACTATACAAAACAAACAAACATAAAATCGTGTTGGAAACTCTTCTCTTAAATAAAAACAAATTATTTCTATATTTACCTAAGCGAGAATGGGAAAATCTATCATGTTGGGATTCCAGAATATTATTTTAGATGCCGACCGAAATATGTCTGCACGTTGCATGTTGCATAATTAATGGGCGGCAACTTTAATTCTGGGAAGAATTTTATTCTCACATTTATTATAATTTATAAGATATTGTCTAAAAACATAACTTGGTTACAGACACCGTTTTATCACTCCCGAGACACTTGCATAGCACACCGCGTTTATGACAATTTAATGGTTTGACTTTTTTTGTCAGAAACGGCTCCATGCATGCCTGGTTTATAGTATTGCATGGGTATGTGTTGAAATTGAAAGTGTTTTGTCGGAGTCCAGTTGATATGAGTCCAAGATGCTGTCAGCAGATAACGGTAATATGGTTCATGTGGTCGGCGCACCTAGCGCTAATCGCGTTCGACGACACCTCTGCGTTAATCATACGGTCATACTGAAAGCCCGACTCGACTCTACGAGTACATGTACGTATGGGAGCTTATAAGCTCATGTCGTTATTGGTAATGCATTTGGCAGTAAACCACGGCCGTACACAATTCGTATATAACGTAGTGTAACGCACCGGTATGTCGATTACCTTCGAGAATAACATACGATTACACAGCGCAACAGACTGAAAATGACAACTACTAAAACATGATTTAAGCAAAAATTATTTGTCAGCAGAACTTGCACCTGTCGCTTTATGAGTTTTACAAAAAGAAAAGTATAAAAGTAGATAGTACATCGTAAACTAACACAACGAGGTCAAGGTGGCGATTTAGAACGAGGACGAGCCAGCTAATTACTGAACGATCGTCAATAATACATATGCCATGGAAAATAACAGTGGTGACGGACAAAATCGATTTAGGGCAAAATATTTCCGGAAAATACACATCTACATGAGATACAGGCACCAAATAATTTGGTGCTGTGCGCTTGAAGATAATTCACAACTACTGTTACCTTTACTGTATATTAACAATAGCTAGGTGATGACAGTATTATTGTATCAATAGCTGTGCTGTTTATTAATTGTTCACATTAATTAAAAACATTTCAACTGTTTATTACACGTCATACTTGTTACGTTTTAATGTGAATAGATAGTTTGAATTGAACAAGTGGTTTATACATGAATTACACAACCACAGACAGTCAGTGCCAAAATTCTATTTGTGACGACAAACCGAGACGGGTATATTTAACTGCCACCCATAAACTGTCGAATAAGTACTGCCTCTGACAACACACAAAACAATCAAACAGGGCAAGATCCACGTCAGCGGAGACACCTAACGGACATTAACAACCAGAATTTCTACAACAAGCAAATTAAAATATTTCAGGGTTTCTTGTAATTTATTTTTCCTAACATGTGTACATTTTCTCGCGTACAGCATAAAGCCAAGTCGGAATAACGCTAACCCATTTTCTTACAGTTTACTCTAAAAACTTGCGTAGGATTTTAGACTGATGATGGATATGTGGGTAGTTACACTGTGCTTGCTTGTTTTGTTTTAAATAAATAAAAATACCTGGCAACACAAAAATACATTGTTAAGTATAACATTGTTTGCACAATTGTAACATTTACAAACTAAACAAGGTATTATAATTTTAAGTACCATCAATCAAGTATTGCGCATGACGTACTCAAAATGAATCCCATACTCAATTTCCAATGTTAGAGTCTTATTATACGGTGCATACAATCACAGTAAAGTACTGAGCAACAACAACTTGCACATAATGCAATTTAAGCAGCTTGAGTCAGAGATAATGCCGTTAAGCATACATTGTGTACGAGCTACTGTTCTCGGAATAATTACGAGTTTGTTTGCGACTCCTCAAACCAAACATTCCGTTCCTATGTGCGGTACGCACGACCTATAACACTACAGTCGGGACGCCGACGCTTGTTGCATAAATAGACTCATTTCTTGGATGGAAATTCACTTTTATTTTAAGGCCATCATCGAAGATGACGAAAACGTAGTCAGCTAGTCATAGTCGCGATACTATTTTTCGTGAAAAACAACGAGGCATGACGCCATGAAAGCAAACTATAAAAAAATACGATTAGTCCGCCGTGACGGTATTACACAGTTATTTTCAACAGCCAAAACACGAATAAGCCAAGAATACGTAATGAAGCTAATAAAATACACATATTAAGAATTCGTCGGTAGCGCAGTCGTCTTCTGGAAAGGTGAAACATTATTTTAAATCTTATCCAAGTTTCTTTAAGCCTACTTTCATACGGTATTACAGCAATCGCCTTAGACCCTGCAACACACACATTTGCTAATGCGTTGCCAACCATTGTAGTTTAAATTTTAATGTCTTATGTGTCTGTAATTTCACCATCTTGATAACCATCAACACTGTTTGGCGGCAGAATGGAAAGGGGTACTCGGTACTAATCCGGAGCAGCATTCCATAGAAGTACTTCAACAGTTTTCGCAATAATGACTGAAACCTATTTTATACGATTCAGTCATAATTGATTGTCGTAGGTTTCTAACTAATAATAGGACACCCTTTTTCGTGGGCGTCGCCAGAGATGACTAAATCATAAAATTAGGTGGATGAACAACAGCCAATGACGCTACTAAAGACATACAGTGTTTTAAGATAAAGGAAGGCCATTTAGGAAATCCCAAACGCTAGAAACTGCAAAGAAGAGTCTGGAACTAAGAACTGACACAATAAAAGTGAAAGTTTCGAAATATCACAATAACTTTAAAACATACAACGAGCTCATTGACTAAACAACATTACAAGAGTTTAATAAGGTAAATAAAAACCCTAGATGATATAACGCGAATACTTGTTCACATATTTGCGCTGGCATGTGTTGGGCGGGCGCCGCCGTACGTGGGAGCTGGGCGCGTAACCGCCCTACTATGCGAAAACAATTACGTTGCGACGTTGACCCCGTGGCATCATGGATAGACAACTTATAGTATCTGAAGCTACAGTTCATCCGTAGAACAATGCAGAACTCTCTTAACTTTTAGTTTAATCCGTCAAACCAAAAGATTTGTGACGAAAACACAGGATGAAAGAACAGTGAGACGGCGGCGGCGCTTGAATGATTTTCAATGAGATGATTTAACCAGATTTGAAATTAGCTTCAAAGCATCAGTTAACACTTATCACAATCACACGAAATGACAGCTGCCAATCAGTGGTCTTTGTATAGTGTTGACGAGCGAAGATTACGTTAAACGTAAAGAAAATCTGTAGGTAGTACACATACATATGTACATTCCCTTATTTCATATTTCTACCAAATGTACTGCCAAAGGATGACGCAAAATAAAATTCCTAAATGGATGATCATTTGTTGACGAAATATAACTATTTTCGTGAACCTTCTAACGTGAACGTTTATAGGTTAGCAGCAGAAATAAACAAAAATCAGAATGCATGATCACGCATGGATTTAAAGAAACTTCTCAGAAATCATTTTGTGTACAAAAGCTAAGTTTGTGTTAATGTTTCTATCTTTAGGATCTTCAATGTTAAGATGATAGATCATAGTTGATTTTTTTTATTAGAAATTATAATGTTTCATTAAAAGTTATTACGGTCCACAGGTGCCTATAGTGTCTCCAAATGGTGTTAATTCTGAGAAAAATTATCGATGACGCACGGAGAATTCGCCATTTTATCCTCAAATGACTTACAAGTCCATACATTGCTTTCCCTTATGCTCGGGAAGAACATGACACAAATAACTAAATTAATCACTAAAGCAGCCAGGTAGTAGTAGTTATACAACGACAAAGGTATGCTTATGATCCATGACAAGTTAACCAGATGTCTAGTTCTAATTAGTGAAATACACAAAGCTTCGTTTGGCATGAGTGCAGTAGCAGTATGTAGTAACAGGTTGCCAAAATGCCAAACCATCTGTCTATTATAGTAAGTTACAAGTCTGCACAACTGTTATCCTTATTACCTTCGAACGTCTTTTGCAGGACAAAAAAATATTTGGACATTTCCATTTATTAACGTCATAATTTGGTTAAAGGCAAACGTGGAGTGAGAGATCGCAAAGGCGACTGGAGAGAAGACTTCAGAGGTTAAAGAAGAGACCTTATCTAAGAACAGAAAAGAAGACAGGAAATTGGTTCAAACCGAGAAATAATATGGCAAAAATTTTGTTGTGACAAATGAAACAATGTTTAGTTTAGACCCTTTGGTTAACCGTTAACTAAAGGGTCTACATTTCAGAAACGGTTTCAGGGCTCTATAGACGTACTGTTAATCTTGGCGATACTATAATTTCAATTTTATCCATGGACAAATGTTTGCAATTATTTGCTTGGCATAATTACTAATGTCATAATAGAAATAATTCATTGAATGTACTTTAATATTTGTTAGGTGGTCAATTATTTAATAATATTCCTAGATCCCTCGTGGCTTAGTACAATTAGATTATGTCATAGAACTAACTAACTACGAATTTACGGTTGTAAGTGATAAGAACCTAATTTTCCGTCTCATAAAAAATACAAATTAATAAAGAGAGAGCCGCCAGTATCCCGAGCCAGTTTGATCGTAAAGCTGCGAGAGAGAAGTGACAGCTTGGCAATGACTACTAGCCTCATAGTACTACGGGAACAAAGATAGTTATGAATGATTCTACTCTTCTGCTAATCGTAGAAAATAAACACTATTTATTCAATTTAGAAACTCACAGACATTCAAAGTATAGGAATTAAGGAGACTTTTGTGAACACGAAATTGAAGTACCAACGTCAATAATGAAATTAATGGATAAAGCTAGCACAACAACCAATCAGATCTACGAAATTTTGAAGTACCAACGTCATTAATGAAATTAATGGATAAAGCTAGCACAACAACCAATCAGATCTACGAAATTGCAGTCGTGTAGAAACTTACAGTAACACATAAATTACTAAAGGAATAGTTTCTAAGGCTTGAAGATCCCATTCAAAATCCGGTTCAGCAGCTCATAACTGTTCCCAATTCATGTTTATAAAGCTAATTTGGCAAAATATGCAACTATGTATTTTGGCGAGTTTATAATGATGACCGATGATTTCATTCGAGCGGTCCCGGTCTGCGGCTGTGGTCTCGACAGGCGATACTAATTAATCGACGTGCAAGTCTCGCCAGATCCCGTCGTTGAGTGACGCAGCACCTGTCACAACACGGGCTCAGTCACAACACACCCTCGCAATTTACGACGCTAACCAAAATTGAACACTGACAAAACTTGCCTATAATTGTTCACTTGTGTTTCCAAACAAAACGTGACCTACGTTTAAGTTCTACTTCTTGGAGTAAGTCTCAAACTTGAAACAAGAATACTGGGTTTCCTGCTGAAACGCAGTGCCTCTAATTATACATTTTAAATTATAATTCCTGTTGAATAAGGAAAAGCAAAGATGAATGATTCATACTTGGAAGGGTCATCGACATGATAAACGCCAAGTTGAACGCGAAACAAAAGTGCGCAAATAACGTGCGTCGACAATGCGTCTGCGATTTGAAAACCCTACAACAAATACGCAATGTGCGAGCAAATCGCAACATGTGAAGGTAAGTCAGAATACGCATTTGTTTACGAGCTTTCTGTTACATAAGGTGGGGAATGTGGCCCACTCGTAGTGGAGTCTGAACACCTATTTATACGCTCTTTCCATTCCCGACTGCGTGACACATATTACTTACTCCAGTGACTAAGGGCGGGCTAAAGATAATTTTCCTGCAGCTCAACCATTAACCGGATTTGCATAATCGTTTCATAATTTCTTTTTAGCACGTGTTATAATGTGCTTCAATGTAAACAATGTGATGGTACGTACCTCAATAAGTTTAACACATCAACGACTGGCTAAGTTTTTTACAAGTTTTATAGAATCTCTATCTTATTATTTTATAAATTTTAGGTTTCCTTTTTATTCCATTTCTTTACCATTAATTAAATGCATTGTTAATGTTACTGCACGATTCATTTAACATAAATTCGGAAGGCCGAAACAGCAGCATTATCGCACGATGCCGACGACGGCAAGTGATAACGATCCAATTAGTATCTCATAAAATAGCTTCTAACAACTAACTTAGATAATATAAATTGTTAGCCTTGGTAAGTGCCTTCTTTGCATATTATTTTCTTTTTCAGATTACTTATTTTCTGATAATAGGACTAGACAGTGATTGATATTATGTCTGCTTGTAATCAAAATGATAAACTCGGATCAATGAGTTTCAATTTAATTTAGATTTAGAAAGTGTTTATGTATGTACAGGATAACCTTCACTGTAAAGTATATCCTTTTAGTACAAACAGCTAATTAACTTAAACAGACAGCGTATTTTATGTTATGTTTAAGTTTAAAATAAGTGGGTTACTGATTCAGATGCATATTAATTAAATGTTTATCAATTTCAGTGCACACAACACTTTTGTGTAAGTTTTATCCTTAATTCAGTAGGAAAATATGTTCTAGCAGGAAAGCATCAACTTGCGACTGTGAGATAGCCATGGAAGTATTTTACACGAGTTACAAATATTATCAATAGTAATCAAAAGTAATTCCTTGATAGTTTTCGAAGTAAAGCAGATAACGCGTTATTAGTTCACAAGTAGGTTAAGACACCGAGTGTTAGATAAGTTGGTGTAATGTTTTGGTGAGAGTCCTGCGCTGCAAAGCTATGTATGTGATCGTACCGTCGCAGTGCCTGCAGCGCTTGGGCTCCGGGGGTGCGAGCTCGTCGCCGAGTTCGCGGTGTCGTACCGGCATGGCGGCGCATCCCGCGCCGGCGCCGCCACCACCCGTGTGTCAATCCGAGGCTCGCGCGCTCCACCTCGACCGCTCTCTAGATGCGGCGGCGTCGCAGCTGCCACTGAGCCCGACCAGAGCCGCCCGCCCCGGGCGGTAGGCGGCGCCCATTCCCAAGTTATTTTGGGCGGCTGTGACTCATGGCTCGAACTGCCCGAGGCGAGCGGCGCCTGCGCATCACAGGCTGTGCGGCGAATCCCGCCTAAGCCTACGCTCACTTGTTCCGATCTACTGCATTTATTTACTTGCAGCTTAAATCACTTCATCACACAGTCAAGGCTAATTAATTATATATATTTTTTATGATGTTGCTAAAAGTGTCCATTTTTAGATAACTTATTTTTATGTTATTCATACCATAGTGAGAGTTCCACTATTTTATCTTTATTATAACCAAGACAATTTTTACAAATTAATTTTGGATTTTTAGTTACACTGATGTTTGAACAACCACTTGTTAATAAAGATTTTATTTATTTATTAAATGTAACTAAAAATACAAAATAATAAGAAACTAGAAATTTTTGTCGTCTTGCTGATAAGGAAAGTAAGTAGTTCAGTTCAGTTATTATGTTCCAGAAAATAAAATAATATCTGGATATCTTACTTTGCTCTTAATGATACTCATGGTATTATGGCCACCCAAACTAATGTCCAGCACGCAAAGGCAGATTGTGAAAAGAAATCTGTCATTTTGTAGATTCTTCCATCGACAAAACCCGTTTCTACGGTGGTCATGCTACACATGCATGAAGTACAGAAAAACAGATAGTCTGAAAAATAATTAGCTAGTCTGCCAAATGATTGGCTAATAAAAATGACAGAAAAAGCAATTATTCCTCTAACTACATTATTATAAGTCTTTAGCATTTGAAGCGGTCATCTAAATAATTGACAATTTGAATGCAAGGCTACTAACTAACATACAACTACTTGAAGCTTAGATTATAAGGTTCATCTAGGTTCATCATTTAAAAAGAAATTGTGAAACAGACAATATAAGTATTATGATACGAGTCAATAAGGACAGTATCAAATCAAATCACATCACACCACAACTGCATTATGCATATAAAATCAAATATTTCCTTATATTCTTTGAGGAAAATTTGCTATTACGATTAACTTCACCAATGAATAATTAAAATAATTATACATGCCCAAAACAACATGGAAAGGTTATAAAATATATTCAACAATATTTAGCACCCAATACATTTGAGTTAGGACTGCCATAAATGCTGAAACACCAACCAGGAAATTTAAAATAGAAGTAGGGTTAAACCATGGATTACAAGAGGATGAGGAGATATGACAAGAGGATGTTGCAAGAGACATTATTCAGGGAGTTCTGGGTGAAGCCAGGACTTTTATTTCGGTTGGAGGATGAACAGTGCCAGTCCGAGGCTAGATGGATAGCAGAACAGCCACATGTTCAATATTCAGTAAAAGCAGTTGCGACATTTCTCGACATATTGAAGTAGCGTCATTAACATGAATGCGAGCAGAGATAGCGCAAAACTTAATTATTTTGTTCTGATAGATCAACCAACTGAACTGGGACAAATGACTAATTGACCATGACACAACTAGGGCCATCTGGAACCCAGTTTCAGTCCCATAGCAAAACCTAGGATTTCCCGGGTTTTACTATAGCATGCCCTAGACACAGTGTTTCAAACCCGGTATATCGAGACATTTCGTGGTTACACCAAACTTAATCCCCTGTCTCTTTAGCATTTTTTCTTTCTTTCAAAACTTAGACTACTAAGCGCTTGAAAAAGAATACCATTATTTTACAAGGAGCGACTGCCTCTCAGACTACATGTATGCCGATTGCATACAATTTTTACACAATAAAATTGTCTTGTGTCTCAAGTACATTCTGACATGAATCAAACATTCAAACATGACTTGTTAGTTGAAATGGGAAAAAAGCACTTCAAGGAATTAAGGTAGGTAGATCATGTTTGTGATTGGACTGTCCAGTCAACACTGGTCAAAAGATGTTCACTATCATGAAATCACAAGCTGTTTTTATTCAATAGCAATAAATGAATCACATTCTAAAATCACACTGACATTTATTGTTTGATTACATACCACATGTGATATGCTTTTCAGTTTACTAAAAATATTAAATACCCACAATGCATAAAAAAGGATGCTGGTAAAACGGTTTTTGTGTGTAATGGACTGTATTTTCAAACATTATTAAGTCAATTCATACTGTTTACTTTTACATTTTGTTCTTGACCTTGTTGTGAAGTTACTTAGCCAGTATGTTTTGAGAAAAGTCGTTTTGAAATTAATTATAGGCATGAGATAAAGTAATACGAGCTGAGTTCCAATTAGATATTTATAAGACCGTAATTCTGCCGGCGCACATACATGTAACACATGAGTTCAGTTTAAAATTAAGTTCAACAGGTAGAAAATAATATAATTTTAGTGTACCTTTTAAAACAATCCTTGATTTTTGTTAACAGCTGATGGAACCACAAGTTAATAATAACTTACAAATGCGTAGTGTCTGGTTACCGAACAAAAATCTATAACAATTGGACTGTTTGCAATGTGATATCACGACTATCCTTGGAAGAATGTCACATTTTTTAATCAACAAAAGGAATGTTTACTATGGACACTACCAATAAAAAGCACATAATACAACGTGACATCGCAATAATAACTAGAAATAGACTAAAACGAAACAGACTGAAAACCACTGTGGGCGGCTACGCAGAAAACTTACCTTGTGTTGAAAATATTGCTATCTTCAATAAAATCCAATATCTAAAATGAAAAAGTTGAAATATTCAACCCAAAATCACTACAATTCCGTTACACCACGTCACTATGATTTATTATTTCACAAACAGAAACAATATTTGTACTCGTTCCTGCCATTTTGAATTTTTGATGAATGTTGCCAATCTCTCATTTTGAAAAGTTTTTATAAATAGGGATACTAGTCTTTTAGCTAGCTATTTTAATTTTGGTAGCAACACTGAAACTTTCTTGTACCTACAATAGCCATGCAAAAAAGTTGAATGTAAGGGGCATTTCAAACCATCAATCCGTCGTTGGTTCATTCCGAATAAAAAGCACTTATTCTCCTCGTTATTGCGATACTATTTTTGCTTTAGACTATACCTCTTCCAGTGATATTGGAGATGAAAGTTCCAACTTTTTCACAAGTTTTTTTTTTTTAATACTTGTTTTAATGTAAGAACTTTAATTTAAACACCTCCACGACCTCCGTACTATTCAATCCATCCGCACAAAAGCACAAAGTTTCGAGTGTATTATATGGAGTCCTACCGTAAAACGTAAATTTTCACACAAAAAAAGTTGTTTGCCAGCAATAATTTTTGCGTAGGGTTTGATGTGAAGTGTGTGCAGAATACATGGTTGACAGCTTCGTGAAGGGTCCGTTTACACCCTTTATAGTTGTAGCATGTTTTTTTGTGTGTAGGGCACTCGCTGTTGGTAAATAATAATTTTGAATAAGGTCCGTAGCAATTATGTTGAAAAAAAAAGATCGCGGCGTTAGTTCCGACCACAGATATAGATAGACCTAGATAACGCAAGTATCACGATCTGTATGAAAACCAAGCGTGCCATTTTTTGACTACCTATTATGACGTCACAAGCACTATTTAGTGATGGGAAAATCAAATCGATTCAAAGACGCCGCCGCGGACGGCGCCCCCCTCGTCCTACCCCCCGCCATGACGCCCACTGACGTCCGCTATGCGCTATGCTCCGATGCAGACTGAGTTCGAAATTGGCCACTTACGATTTTTGTACGTAAGCTAGGCACGCGAAGTAGTTGCTCTCGCGTTATCTAGGTCTATCTATATCTGTGGTTCCGACATAATATGGTAGAAGTATTCTACTCTTTGGTTCCGACTATGGCACGCGCCAAAAGAACCATGTCATGTTCACAGAACATACTTTAACGAGGTCCTCACGAGAAATTCTGAACACTCATTTTAACCAGCTTTTCGCACAAACTTAATTGTAATATTTTTTTAACTTTTCGAAACGTGTCTGTTTGTTATGGCCCACGGTCAAAGACATTCCCAAGAAAATTCAAATTTTTCGGGCCATCTCGAATCAGCCCTTGCGGAACATACGTTTCTACACCCACCGTGTGAAGACTAGTCCCAATCTCATTATTAGTGATGATAAATTGATAATAAACAAACCATTATCAGTGCCTTTGCTTCAGTGTGCGGGCCGCGTCTGTTTGTGTGGGTTTGAAGTAATAAAAACAAAAAAATATCTTGATACAATTTTATTGAAATAGAACATATTTTATTTCGTAAAGATAATAATTTAATCCATTTAGGTTGTAGATTTCGTGCGTTTTACTCACTTATTTAGGTCGGCATTTGTGGGCACAGCAGCGCGGCAAAATTTAATAAATTATAATAGTAATTGCTTTAGCTCGGCGTTGTTGTTTAACAATTACTGCCGAATCGAATGTGCCGCCGACCCGGACAAGTGCGTAAGCACGCCTAATTATTGCGCCAATTTCAACTTACCTTGTTTTCTCGAAACATTTTAAGAGAGCTAATAAAAACTCCGTCTAAAGATGTAAATTACATTTAGTAACAGAAATAAAACATACCAACAAAAAAAATTTGTACATAACGTCAAATTATAATTAATTTCCTAACTTAGTAACAATAAATTGTAAAACAACTGAATAAAGCCACAAAATCTTCGATTGATAACAAAAATAAATAATTGTTAAGTTTATCGATTATTGCGCATTCCAAGCATTTAAAGAAACAAATAAATAGAGATTAATTCATTAACTAATTTTAGGACCTAACTTAAAAATGCAATTCAGTTACAATTAGGCAAAAAAAGAATAGAAAATAAATAGCCTGTATGTTTTTAGAAACTCAATTAATATGTCACATATGATACATATTACACTATAATATTAATTCCTGCGGCCTGGTATATTAAGGTTGGAAATAAAGCATATTTTTCATGTATTTTCTAAGCCAACCCGAGAAATGTTTTATGCAGAACAGACTCTCGGATTTTTTTTTATATCTAGACTTTTTTGCCAAGCTGTATTTAATATTAACATTAGTTTAGTATGACATTAAAATTATACTATGTCATGTCTACTCCATCGATGTTTTATAGATTAAATACGCCTAAAAACTACTGAACTGCGTCTTGAAGATTTTAAACATCGATGTTTCACTGTACTTTATTTGACATGATACAGGATATCATTCACATAACAATAGTTTGTAGATTCTATTAACTTGGTTAGCTACATTATTTATTTAACACGTTTAATACAACCTATGAATATACTAGAATATTAGACTTATGTATGTTGTAATTAATAGGCGGGCAAAAACTGGAATTTCATTAAAAACTATTATTATCTGAACCGTAATTTTAAGTATTAATAGATTAAGAATGTTTCCGAACAGAAATAAATAGTTTAAAAACGTTTATGGTGCACGCACAACATAATTTGTTGTTTTTGCATCTTATTCGTAACAATGGAGGATAAAATAAATAAGCGAATCGACTATTGAAATAAAATAGTTATGAGAATGTTTCCACTGGTTCTAACCTAAACAAGAACCAAGGACAACATTATATTTATCCCATTATTTAAAATAGCATTTTTTTTTCATTAATCAGAGAAACCAATTGGGGCCTTGCTTTATCAATAGCGAAAGGGTTTATTATTTATTGAATTATACACCTAAATAGCACATTCTAACACATATATTTGGTAAATTGATTAAAATTCACAGCTCGTGTAGTTTTAGCTACAGTTTACAACTTCGCAGTTACCGTTTTGTTTAACATGTTGATCTTTTTTCAAACCTTTTGTTATTGCTAATTCTTTTTGTTCTTTGCGTGTGTTCCGTACCTCAAATTCAAGTCGATGACGTATTATTCGTTGCACAATGTCTTCTGTTGTCATGGTGTTGCCAGAATTTAGAATCTGTAAAGAGTTAATATTATAAGTAAGTATAGCGTGACTATTCTAATTGCTTGCAGGAACTGGGACTGGGCGTTTTTAGCTTACAGCATGGATCTAAACAGATGGATCAGGATCGTCACACAGTAAGTACATGAAGACGGGTGTCGTCAGCTACGCAGGCCTAAGAAATGTGGGCGTAACTATTTGGACTTGTTCCAGACCAATTTGCCGGAGAAGGCAAAAGCTAAAAAGAAAAGGTGAGATTTAAGGATTCTTTTCAACAGAGATCAGCATAAATGAATCCAAAAAAGAAAATAAAGGGTTTACCTTGAAGCAGCCGCGTTGCTTGGGCACCTTGTACGGGTCGGAGCTGTCCGAGTCGCTGGCTATCGTGGTGTCGCCGTGGCACACCACCTTGACGCGGAAGTGGTCCATGAGCTCGGCGGTCACGGCGTACGGCGCGCCGATCACCACTTCGTGCACGTACTGGAACATTTTTGTTCAAATTTAGTTTTTTGTTCTGTATCATGTGCAAAATGCCGCTGTCTCAATTTAGATTGCCATCATCATTTATTTATTTATTTTTTAAATAGAACGGCCGAAGCCAATTACACTATTTAACATTTAATTTATTTAACCCAGTCATGCATTCTTCTCACAGAAAATCAAAGATTCTGATAGTATCACCTTCCATTCATCCGCAAACATATCAAGACTTGTGTTTGAGTCCAGGAGTAATAGCGGCTACTGTCCGAGGAATAGGTGACTTGGAGTGTGCAATAGTACGGCTACTTAGAACAGCCAGTAACCGGTGTTTTCTGCCACGACAGTAATTGTCTGGGACAAAAAGATTGCAGATTTCATTGTGCAGATCAGGATCATTGATAATCCCTCTAATAATTTTAAATATTACAGTTATCTGATCCCGCGACCGTCTTACTTCTAGAGAGTTGAAACTTAAGCAACCCAACAGAAATTTAGTGGGATACATGAAGGGATAAAACCCGTACATGTGCTTGTAAAGATATCTGAGAAATGCTTTTTGTACTTTCTCTAAAGCCAACACATATTGCTTCTCAAAAGGATTCCACACGCATGCACTAGACTCAAGTATGCTACGGACCAAAGCCCCATAAACAAGCTTGATAACGTGGGGGTTGTGGAAGTCACATGTTAAGAAGCAGCGGTAAACTATCACTAAACCAGTGAGATTAAGCATGATCAGCTTATAACGTGTCCTCTGTTGGGACCGCCTCCTCATAGTAAGACTGTGGGCCGTAATCCGCCACGCGGGCCATTGCAGGTTGGTTCTGGACTTCACATGGTCTAGGACATGCCGGTTTCTTAAGGTAGAAGCGCCAGGGTAACCCGTGAAAATCAAATTTTCTCAGGTTTTTTGCAATTTGCAGATCATTTTCTGGCTATATGTGAAACAAAATATGATTCGCGACCGTAACACGTATGTAGTTAGAGTTATAATCATTAAAATCATCAATACAACCCTCTAAGTTCATTTAATCCCATTTAATGACTATTTCATGAAAAAGTCATTCAATGGGATTAGTTATAGTTATTAAACTCGATTTATTGATGAGTTTAATAACTATAACTCTGTAAAACCATATTTGTTGCGATCGCTGATTCGCGATCGCAACAAATATGGTTATTCTTATGGATCTTAATCAACATACAACCTCACACTGGCCTGTAAATTGCAAAAAACGTAAGACTATTTAAAATTCTTTAACGATGTTTTCCTTCACCCTCTTGAGCGCTCTGGTGATAAAAAAGTTGATGTTCCCAATTTTTGAAAGCCTCTGAATTCTTTGAGCAATCAATCTGCCGTACGTCCGCGTTAAATGTCGTTCTAGCTTGATTTCATTAATGTGATTGATAGGCAAACAAATTACTTGATAAGCTTGAATGACTGAAAACAAGTGATTATAAAGATGACTGTTATGTAGGCTATATGAGTGACGTAAAAACTAGCAAATTATTATAACCCATTTTTTTTATCTCAATTGGTCAAGGTATCTCGTATTGATAAAATGAACTTATACTCGCAATAACGAAAATAGCGTGACATGTATAAGTTATAGACACAAATCTAGCCTCTGGGCTACTATTGAAAAAATCTTATTGGAATAACCCAATAACATTTTGCCTGACCTGAGAATCGAACCCTAGTCCAACATTCATTGGCGACACAATAACCGCTTGCGATCACTAAACCAGCAAGGCAGTCAAAAATATTGTTTCTATGTTATGAACATTGTACCTATTAGTCACTAAAATAGCAATCATCTTTATCGCCAGGCGTTGGGTGTGACTGCAAGGCCGTAATAGATAACTTTATGATGGTTATCTGTGAGTAATGAGTTATTGTTGGAATAGGTCATCGATACATCATAGATGACTAAGTTACGACGATAAGGATCATAAAACGTGGCATTGTGCAGTTACTGCTTACTTCCCCCATGAGAAAGGCGTGAGATTATTATTGTGCATCATAGATACTAAAAAAGATTTTAAACTAACATTATTATTTAGACTAGAAACGGGATATTTACCATGTTTACTGTTTTTATTGAGTTCCCGATATTTCGGCTTTGGCTTTTTCGGTTTTCGGATAACTTCAGTTTATCCGTGATCATGGTGCTTGCAACAGCGCCGAAATATCGGGAACTCAATAAAAACAGTAAACATGGTAAATATCTCGTTTCTAGTCAAAATAATATAGATACTATGTATAATTCTGTTTAATGACGCTTTAATAGAGCGCGAAAACTGTGCCGAAATAGGAAATTTGGATGGCATACTCTCATTCTGCCATCCCTTCGGAGGATGATGCATGATTTTAGTTAGTAATACAGGGTGAAAGGGACACCGACGCACGAACGATTATCACGTATCCAGTACATCATTTAGAAATATCTATGTGGGGGCTTCCACATAGATAACACTGAAACACGCGGATATTACTCACGGTAATTTTAAAAAACAAATCTGCTGTTTCCTACAAAAGTGCAATACCTACTATACTAGTCAAAATATATGGAACAGGAGTTTTAATTATTTTTTTAGCCTCTTTAATTGTCCCACTGCCTGGCAAAGGCCTCCCCTTTGTCCTTCTAAACCTCTCTGGCCTGTGCGATATCTGGCCATGTTCAAAAGTTACCCATGAAAAAATGCTATGTGGTTCGGAATGATGTACTGATTACGCGGTAGCCGTTTGAGCGTAGTTGTCCCTTTCATCCTATATACCCGTGTGGTATATTACAGGTCTCTACACTCGCTAAGAGAGGCATGAGTTGACACAGTTGTACAGATAATTCTCTACCAATGTACTCGTATTTGCGCAAGCGATACTAACCAAACCTATACCTATTGTTTCGCGTATCGTGTTTCCGCGTTTTTATTGTCGTTCGCTTATTGTCTGCCACGACCTGACCTGACTGCTACAACCTTTCGTAGCTGTACATATTTTTATATAATGACGTTACAATTTTCTTACTGATGAGAAATATTTATAGGAGCGAGGTAACAACAAAAACATCGCAAAACAACAAACAAACATTACAAAATCATCAATGATGCATCAGTCCTGCCTCACAAACACCTGCGCATGAAGTTGTTCATCATCGGTGAATCAAATTTGTCCAATAACATCTTCAGAATGCCATTAGGACTCGACCGCGTTTTTTCTAATAGTGACGCCGTTTTCTTCCTCACTATTGCGTGGAAGTCGTGAACACGTGCCTAAGCAAACATGTCAGAGGCACTACAGAAACGCGGTAACTCCAAGAGCATTCTGAAGATGTTATGGCGTCCATTATTTTCCGCGTGTTTATAGTGATAATGTTTTGTGGCCGATTCTGTCTGTTTTAATTTTATTTTGTCATGTTAAGTAATTTAGTCATGTAAGTTTTTAAGCAATTTTATCAGATAATTTTTAAAGTAATTTTGACAAGATAAAAATGTCATGTAAGTTTTTAAGTAATTTAGTCATGTAAAGTTTTAAAGTAATTTTGTCATGTAAGTTTTAAAGTAATTTTGTCATGTAAGTTTTAAAGTTATTTTGTCAAATAGTTATAAAGTAATTTTGGAAAAAAAAAAGTTTTATATTAAGTAATTTTGTCATGTAAGTTTTAAAGTAATTTAGTCGATGTAAGTCTATGAGTAATTTTGTCAAATAAGTTTTAAAGCAATTTTGTTACGTAAGTTTTAAAGTATGTATTTACCTTGCAAGCAAGCACAGACAGCACTCGCTCATGTAAGTTCATGATGGGGTAGTTGGAGCCCTTATAGCGGTTCACTTCAAGGTCGGTGTGTAAGCCCACGATTAGGAAGTCACCTTGTGCGTGCGCGGCCTCTAGGAAGTCGAGGTGGCCAACGTGGAAGAGATCAAAGGCGCCGGCGACGTAGACTACCTGTAATTGATATTAAAACCTTTTTTAATATTATTGAATATATGTTGGTATAACCTGTTAGCCTGTCGCTGTTAGTCTATGACACATCGTGCATTGAAAATAATTAAAAAAGAGGAATTATGACTGACAAAGACGACGCTCTAGCCGAACTTTTTCTCAAAATTGATGTTAATTAGTTTTAAATTATGTGATTTCAAATCATAATATACAACATTAGTATATGCGAAACCTGAAACACGCGTCTAGTATTTTTATGTAAAGATGTACTAAATCTCAAAACTGTATCATGAATAATCACAAAGTTATAAGCTTTATTCTGTTACCTGGCTGTCCGCACAAAAATGTGGTCACCACGCGGCACGCCCGCGCGCTCGCCTCCAGCGTCTTGAGCTCTATTAGCGAATAATTTGGCAGTAGGTACCTAAATGATTGCGATAGGTACTTAGTATCGCTCGGAATCAAACTTGTGGTCTTTTTTAAATATTTTTAGGACAAAATATGGTTGGTTTAAAAATTATCGGAATCGATTCAGTTACTTATTCTGAACAAACTATATTCAGGTTTCGCGTATACTAAAAATAATGTTGTATAGTAACTAAGTTTAGTTTCCATTTTGTAATGGAAAATTCATGACCGTTATAATGAATCAACTTAATTTGCACATAATATTGTTTCAAGGAAATAACATGTATTTAAAAAAGGATTTTAATAGACTTTAGGGTCATTATCAACTGACCTTATCGGTGGGTTTGGGCGAGAGGCCACTGCTGAACTGTATAATTTTCTGTGTGGTGGGCAAGAACTGTGAGCAACCGGTGTAGGGTGATCGGGCAGTCGAATCTGTGCCGAGGTTTGAAGAGTGTTCCAGGGCCACGGAGTACTCTTTGTCACCTCTCCTGGAAATCAAGATGCCTTAAGTGTAACCTAGAATAAGGTGACATGGTTAATGTTTTGAGTATCTGTGAATGTAAGCAAGATGGCCACTATAACTTCAGCATTGTTAATTGTTTTAAAACTACTTTAGATTTCTGAGAATAATTACTGCAAATAATTCTATTCTAATCACATTATACTACTCAAATCTGAAAACATGAAGCTACTGCTATTTATGTAAATTGTACTGTTTTTTTTTAATATTATGATCTTTACAGAAAATCTTGAAAATAAATGTAAATTTTTACTTGAAATGTTCTCTGGTGAGCAGCAACATGCGTCCTACTAGGTCTGTGGTAGACACTCCAGCCGTCCTCTGCACTTCCCTGAAAAGATTCAGACCCAACACATAAGACTTAGTTCAGCACACCTCACATTCAGGGTGTAAACGGACCCTTCACATAGCCGTCAACCAAGCATCAAACTAAGTAACTTTACGCCAAAATTATAGCTGGGAATCGACTTTTTTTTTTTGGGGTGAAAAATCACGTTTTACGGTAGGACTCGGTGGAAAGCACTCAAAGCATTGTGTGTATTGTACTGGGGTCGTAGAGGTGTGTAAAGTGAAAATCTTACATTAAAAATATGTATTAAAAAAAAAAAAACTTGTGAAAAAGTTATAACTTTGACCCCCAATATCTCCGTAACTAGAAGGTTCCCAGGTATGGTCTAGAACAAAAAAAATATCGCAAAGACGGGGAGAACAAGTACTTTTCGGCTATGTTAAGGGTCTATTTACACCCTTTTATAAAGGAATCAACAGAAACTGATAATAACAGAAACTACTCAGTACAATTCCAAAGGAGACAAACCTCTATGACTATGTAACAGACGGAATCTTGTAATAGGTTCCACTTAACTTTGAAAAACCTTAAAAGTAGGTTTTGAGATTCGAATTCCAATCTCAAAGCAAAAATAAGTCAAACATTTTTGAGGAGGATTTTTTTTTTTTAGCTATTTCAAGGAAACCTGTTACCGACTTATTGGTAACACGTTAGAAACCATTAGTTCTGCATGCAGATATCCATTGAGTTACTAGGCACAAATGATTACTAAGTATAGTCAGAAACTGGTTTTAATTATAATTTTCACCAAGTAAGAAGACCCTTTTTGTTTTTAATAACACAAGATTTGGAATCCTGTTTTGTAAATATCCATGAATAACACGGAGTTCCTCGCCAGTTTTGTGGCAAAACTAAACAGGCGATTATCGCACTACGTACCTATTTATATTGACGGCGTAACGAGGCAAAAAACTCGCCGTGACATAGGTACGCAATCATTGTGAGAAACGCAGGTTTAACGGAATTTGATACATCACGCGTCCATGACATTTTTTTACAATATTTGAAGGATTTCTTGTTGTATAAATATCGTGGAACTAGCTTTCGCCCATGGCTTTGCTTCCGTTATGGTCGATTTGTCGGAATTACTCACACGGGGACGTTTCAAATAAAGGCTATGACACTCGTGAGATCATCATCATCATCATCATCATCATTTCAGCCGAAAGACGTCCACTGCTGGACATAGGCCTCCCCCAAGTGTCGCCACATTGACCGGTCCCGTGCGACTCGCATCCAGCGGATCCCTGCAACCTTCACCAGGTCATCGGTCCACCTAGTGGGAGGCCTTCCAACGCAGCGTCTTCCGGTTCGCGGTCGCCACTCCAGAACTTTTTGGCCCCATCGGCCATCCGTTCTGCGAGCAATGTGCCCTGCCCACTGCCACTTCAGTTTGGCTATTCTTCGGGCTACGTCGGTTACCTTGGTTCTCTTGCGGATGTCCTCATTTCTGATTCGATCACGCAAGGAAACTCCGAGCATAGCCCTCTCCATTGCCCTTTGGGTGACTTTAAGCCTTCTGATAAGGCCCATTGTGAGCGACCACGTTTCGGTCCCGTATGTAATCACTGGCAACACACACTGGTCATAGACCTTCGTCTTGAGACACTGCGGTAAGTTGGACGAGAAGATACCCCGCAACTTCCCGAACGCTGCCCAGCCGAGTCGGATTCGACGATTGACCTCTTTCTCGAAGTTAGACCTACCTAACTGGATCGTTTGTCCAAGGTAGACATAATCGTCTACAACTTCGAGTGTAGAGTCTCCGATCTTGATAGGAGTGGGTGTTACATGGGTATTCAACATGATTTTGGTTTTGTCCATGTTCATTTTAAGACCCACTTTTTCGGAAGCTCTACTAAGGTCATCGAGCATTGTACTGAGGTCCTCCATGGTCTCAGCCATGACCACTATATCGTCGGCAAACCGAAGGTGAGAGATGTACTCGCCATTGACGTTGATGCCTAGCCCTCTCCAGTCCAGAACCTTGAAGATATCCTCCAGTGCAGCGGTGAACAGTTTCGGAGATATGACGTCTCCCTGTCTTACACCTCGCTGCAGAAGGATAGGTTCTGAGGTCTGGTCCTGAAGTCGGACTGACATGGTGGCGTTTTTGTACAAACACTTCAACACCTCGATGTACCGATAGTCGATTTGGCACCGTTGGAGAGACTGCAGTACAGCCCAAGTCTCGATCGAATCGAAGGCTTTCTCGTAGTCCACAAACGCCAAGCAGAGGCAGGTTATACTCTTCGGTCTTCTGTATAACCTGCCGCAGCGTATGTATGTGGTCTACGGTGCTAAAGCCTTTTCGGAATCCGGCTTGTTCGGGAGGCTGAAAATCGTCAAACCTGCGCGCGAGACGATTCGTGATGACTCTTGAGAACAACTTGTAGACATGGCTTAGAAGTGAGATGGGCCTATAGTTCTTCAGCCGGGCATTGTCGCCCTTTTTGAAGAAGAGTACCACCACACCCCTGCACCATGCCTGCGGCGTTTTCCCCTCGAGTATGACGGAATCAAACAGCTTCTGAAGGGCCTTAAGTACCGGTTTTCCACCCGCCTTCAGGAGTTCGGCCGTAATTCCGTTATCACCCGGTGCCTTGTTGTTTTTAAGCTGTTTAAGAGCCATCCTAATCTCGTACAGGCTGACATCCGGAATGTCTTCGGTATAGTGTCGGGTCAGTCTAGCTCTTGGGTCGTTAGCTAGAGTTGCAACAGGATTTCTAGTTGAAGTGTACAACTGCCCATAGAAACTCTCGATCTCCCTCAGCAGCTCCGGTTTGGCGGATACGATCCTGCCATCGTCGGTCTTCAGTTTCGTTAGCTGGCTCTGCCCAATAGCCAGATCTCTTGAAAATACCTTGGAGCCTTTATTCCGCTCAATAGCGTCTTTAATACGCTCGGTATTAAAGCGGCGGAGGTCGCTCATCAAGGATTTAGAGATCCGTCTATTGAGCTGCCGGTATTTCCACACCTCATCTGAAGACTGCAGGATCATCTCACGCCGCTCCTTCATGAGCTCGAGAGTATGATCAGAGAGTTTTTTGTTGTGTGCACGACGTGTCTTGAAAAACTTAGACCCAGTCGTGTGGACAGTTTCCACGAACCCATCGTTGTATTCGTCCACTGAGCTTCCTAGGCACTCGAAACGATTCTGGAGTTCAAGCAGAAAGCTCTCGGGGTTTTGGATCTGGATCTGTGCTGGACGGAGCGTAGACTTCATCAGTCGAGACCTTTCAAGCTTTATATTGATGTTCAATGTGCCTCTTACCATGCGGTGATCGCTCCCGGTTTTCACCGAATTGATCTCTGAGACATCATTGAACATTTGCTTCTTGGTTGACATGATGAAGTCAATCTCATTTTTAGTTGCACCATCGGGACTCTGCCAGGTCCACTTCCTGTGCTCGCGCTTTTTAAAGAAGGAGTTCATCATATAGAGGCCCTCCTTCTCCATAAAACTAGCCAGTTGGTGACCCCGGTGGTTCCGACTTCCAAACCCAAATTGCCCCACCTGCAGCTCATCTCCATCTCGTTTGCCCAGTTTCGCATTGAAGTCCCCCATGACAACGGTGAAGTGAGTCTTGAAACCATGCAGGGCTTTGGAAATATCTTCATACATGGTCTCCACTTCGTCGTCGGGGTGTGCCGAGGTCGGGGCGTAGACCTGTATGACCTTCAGCAAATATCTTGAGGATATTTTGAGTATAAGGTACGCCACCCTGGTCGACACACTCTCGATCTTCACCACGTTATTCACAAGGGGCTTGTGGACGATAAACCCAACACCACCCTGGGACTGCCGGTCACCCTCTCGGAAATAGAGCAGGTTGCCGGATTTCAGGATTATCGTGTCCTCACCCTCTCTTCGGACTTCAGATAATCCCACAATACTCCATCGCAGCCTGCTCAATTCCTCTTCGAGTTCCGTTATCTTCTCGTCGGTCCGGAGTGTACGCGTGTTATATGTTGCCAGGTCAAGTCGTCGGTATAGGCAGCCTGATCTCGTCCGGGGATTCTTCGCACCCCTTGCCACGCCGTAACCTCGACCGCTACCATAGTCGAGGGTAGACGGGCTGCCGGGTACTAGGGGCCATTTTTCAGTTGCGCTTACCATTTGGGGGGTTTTGCCCTAATCGCCACGCTTGGCAGGCGGGTTGGCGATCGCAGTATGGTTGTTGTAAAATCAGAGAACGCTGCTGCCCATTCTCTGGTAAGTCCCTTAGTCGCCTCTTACGACACCCACGGGAAGACATGGGATGGTGCTATTCTTTACGTCCGGACACCATACGGAACAATAAGAGAGATAATATAGCCCATTACTGAAATCATTTTCGCAATCGGATCAGTAGTTCCGAGGATTACACACTACATCCAAACCTACAAACTTTACGAGTACCTCTTTTTAATATCACCATAAATTAAAAAAAAGGCAAGTGCGTGTCGGAACACGCGCGGTGAAGGGTCCCGTAGTCGGGTCCAATTATTAAATATTTTCAATCGATAATCACTACAACATCAAAAAATATCAATAAACTGATAATAAAGAATTTGTGTTCCAATGAATTTATGAAAGACAGCTTTTTTACAATTGAAGATTTTGCCTAAACATAATATCCTGCTTACAGCTCTTAATTATGAAGGAAATTATATTATTTGCCTGACAATACAGGTAAGGAAAACTGTGCATCTATTAATAAACAAAGCTGTAGTGAAATAACATAGAAATAGTTATCTTTGTAGGGATACAAATGATGCAAAATACGAGAGGTGTATTTACAAAAGAATATACATAACATACAGTGTATGTAATTCGATATTGTGATATTGGATTTAGTTATGATTCTAGGCCCACAAGGGCAGCTATTAACATAACATATTCACGCCTGTAATCCCCGAAGGGTTAGGCAGACCTACCTAATAGTACATCCACATTTAGCCAGTTACATTTAAGTCAAAGTTAATAGGGGGACGAGCTATTGCCATCAACTGGGCCATCCATGAGTGCTACTGAGAAATTCCCCTATATCACTTTGCCCGACCTGGGAATCAAACCCACGACCTCATGCTAAGCAGTTGCGTTTACGACCACTAGACCATCGAGGCAGCAAAATTGAAGGATTCCATATAATTTTGCCATGTATTTCAGCAGCATTTTTATAGTACATACTTAACTGTTTAATTGCAGGATGAATTTAATGGTATGTACAAGTTCAGTCTTTTGAAACTAGCTAGCTATGTTTGGTTTTGATTGAACAAAATTTATAGTTTTTAAATTGCAATTTTTCTTCTAACTGGCAAAGTCTCAGCCTAGATTAGGCAAATTGGGATTTTTCATATGGAATTGTCAGTAGCACTTCAAAGCTTTTTTTTTATGTATGTAGTTGTATTGTATAACAGGCTGGTGTCCGCAACTCCACATCCAAAGCGCATTTTTGCATGCGGCTTGGAATAATATTTGATCCACCCCAGCTCCCTGAGAAAGGGCAGCAGCGCCTTGAATGTATGTAGTTAAAATGTATAATGTGCCATATAACTGCCTGATTCATAAGGTTCAACTCCATCATATACAGTTTAAAATATCTAGTGAAATATGGGTGTTTACTATGTATTATATCTCTGCCTATGCCTAACTCTGTGAAGAATACAGGTGTGATGTTATGATAAGTTATTACATTCCACAATGCAATTCACAATACAAAATGTATCTATATTTATAAAAAATTAATCCCTATTTCCCTTGGTCATCATGCATGAACGGCTGGACCGATTTCACTACTTCTTTTTTTTTATAATGTTTGTTACTGTCAGGAGGTTCTTTGGTAGCTAAGTTGTAGGTAGTAGGAAAAGGTGCATTGTAATGCATGCCGTGAACAGCTAGTTATGTTATAAAGTGCGAAATACCAATATTCTTTTAGGATTGTGAATGGGTTATTAAGTTTTATTACATTAAGGTTTTGATAGAGCTAAGATTACCTGTAGCGACCAGCTTTTTTCACCAAGTGATATGTATCAATTCCATCAGCAGTCACTGTGATGTCATCTGAATAAAAAAAAAATTAAAAAAAATAAAGCTCAAAATTCTGTTAACAAAACTAGAGTTAGTGTGCTTGATGAATCTTCAATATTTGAAACAGATTGGTATTAATTGGATAATTACATATTGGTATTTTATCTTATCAGTTCTTCACATACAATTAGAATAAGTAAGAGATTAATTACATAAAGATTAATAAAATATTTAAATTTAGTTACCATTTTATACATAAAGTTTCAACAAAAAATAAATTTGAGGTTGCAGAACAAAAACTGGTTTCAAGGTACATAAACAAGAGAAGAATAATAATAATTTTATTTTTTGTACAAACATTTAAGATGGGAAATAGAATACTTGTTAACAAAAGTTGTTGTGTTGTACTTGCTAACAAAAAAAAAAAAATCTAGTGCCTGTACATTTGTTTTTTTACAATATCCCTACAGTTGGTATTTATTGTCTGTTCTTAAATCTAGTAAATTCAGCTATCAAATTATTGTGAATAATGCATGTAATAACTAGTAATTATGCTATTATTCGGTTCTCAGTAAAACTGTAATTTAAATTACCTCCATGCACACAAAAATCGCACTGGTACTTGTCCAGAGTCTCCAGAGTGGTGACATAGGGGGCACCCTCCACCACCTGGTCCACCCACTTGATGGCACGCACCATTTTGTACCGTTCCTCTTGTGTGAACACTGGAGGACCCTTGTGCTTCGAGATTTCTTCATCTGTATGGACTCCCACAATCAACACATCGCCCAATTGTTTTGCTTGTCGCAGCGAATTTGCGTGACCGAAATGCACCATATCATAACTGGAAACAGAAATCAATACCACACTGTGATCCAGAGGAGAAATTTTTTAGAGAAAAGCATGTGTACACAACGATTGCGAGCTGAAATCGTTCGTGCCGACTGCCGGATGCTTTGTAATTACCTATTCGACATTTAAGTACCACAGCTCATTCACGTCAATGTATGAAGATATATCGAGAATTTTACTGGCTATAATCACTAATGCGACTAAATATTAACATCGGAACTACTAGTGTATAATGTTTCCAATTACCAAGCACGAAGACATGAAGTAAAAATAAAAACTCGATATTACTCACCACCCATCGCACCACACACGAACTTCTTTTTTGTTTTCGTTGTTGTCACCCATCTTTAAACAGTCTGATTTTATTGAAACCACAAACGAGTTGTAACACTTTTTACAATAATAATGTTTAGTAATTGAATTAAGAAACCGATCGCCGAACCACACTCACAGCACCTCTGCCCCTCGAAAGGTTCACGAAACAACTGATAAACGACGAGCACTGTCTCGTTTTCATTCAACCTCAGACGTCATGTGTCAAAATGCGAATACTGGCATGGTATAATACTGGTATTCTCGGTATACAGATTGTTAACGCCTGGAGGTAGAAATACAAACTTTTCTCAATGATTTTTCTATTGTAATTTTACTTACATGCCTCAATGTAGAAATGTGTATATTTTTGATCAATAATTGTATTGATTAAAAAAAAGGCTAGCTATGCGAAAATAAAGCTCAAAAAAAAAAATTTGGTAAAGAAGAATGATGAAGGAGTGATGGATTTGATCAATGTAATGAATGGCAGATCTTTCTGTTGATTTAATTGTTATGGTTGGTAAAAGGCCGGGGTGAAATTATTTAGTATCAACCAATTGGACCACTTAACAAATATTCAGAGCCGTCTTTCCCACTGGGCACTCTGGGCAAGTTCTCAGGGCCTCACGATCTAAGGGGGCCCCAAGTACCTGTAACTGTCAAAAGAAACTTAATAAATAATGCAAAATTAAAATTTTTGGATGATCGTTTCAGTGGTTTAGGCGTGAAAAGGTAACAAACAAACAACTTTACTTTCGCATTTATTACATTAGTTAGGATAGGAAGTTAGGATTAGGATTCAAGTTCTTCGCCGCAAAAAAACACCCATTATTTTTGTATGAACTGTTACAAGAAAAACTAACCTTTCCGAGGCGAGGTGCAAAAAAAATCGAGCTCGCTTCCTTCACTCTTACATCCTACAAGGGCCCCATTATTCTCAAGTGCCCAGGGACCCCAATTGGTTAAAGACGGCCCTGCTTACCTATCTATTTATCAGGCTTGCTTAAATATATGTGCACTTAATCTAGCATGCCTGCTAGATGAGATTTGCTAGTTAGAAGCCTGTGTTTGCAAAGTTTTTTACTAGGTCTTTATTACGGATTTACCCATGATTAACCCAAGTGCCTACTTTATATTCGAGTGGAGCTCTTGGAAGTTTGTTTGAAAAATTCCTAAATACCTACTTAGTTTTTTTTTTCATTTATTTGGGACACCAAACAATTACATAATAAAAAATAGAAACATTAAACTTAAAATTAACAATTATGTAAGTAGGTAATCAGCAGCGTTATTCACAGCATACAAGCAAAATATTAAGAGTCCCTATCAATTTCGTCACAGTACTAGTTTAGGTAATTTCAGAGAAATGTGTGCGTGTTAGCATTCGAAAGATCGTAGTGTGCGTAGTCTCATGCAGTGCAGCGGGAGCAAACAATCTTGGTCCGTAACCGTATTATAAGCAAATCAAATTTGCATTCATAGCGCATCGGCTTGTAAGGCTTTATTTAAATATTTTATTTCAATTAAATAAGTAGTAAAAAAAAATATAAAAAAATTGAATTGGATAGATAGGTAAACCTTAAGTTTTATAATTTAACATACTTATTGATATTTTCAACATAAATTCTTACGAGTTGACGACGGTTTTGCGCATTATTTTATCGGGTTTTTTCAGTGTAAACCACATTTTTTTTTAAGTACTAATTGAACTAATTTTAAATAAAAAAATCGTAGACTTACGAAAATACTATATGCCCAGTATGTACGATTATTATCAGATTATAATACATACCACCGGTTAGCGAAAAAAACTATTGAAAAACCTGGTGTTTCGTGCTTACGTAAAAAGGTATGTTTGATTTTTATTTTTCCTAATTTATGTTCAAAATTAAAATGCGTACACTTATTAGATATATAGTTGATATAATAATATATAACTGTGCATTAAAAAAATACCAGAGACCTTATGGTTATTGATAAATTTGGGCTGAAAAAAGTAGTATTTTCTTTTTTCAGACCGCGAAATTGATAGGGACTCTTAATTTTATTAGCTAAATATTATGTATATTTATAAATTAAAATAACCTAAAGTACATATCTAACTTGAAAATAAACTTAAAAAATGGCGTCAAAAAACTCCTCAACGCTGTCAACTAGTATTGTACCCAAAAAAATAAATAACAAATTACAGTAAATTATATACAAACCTAATTCATGATTCCTATATGAACCTAGAACCTACTAGTAATGAGACAGAGATAGTACTAACTTTTTGAGTTAAGTACCTATAAAAAATAACGGCGGGAAATATTTAATTTATCTTGAGTAGAAACAAGATAGGTAAATAATGAAGGTAATCTTTGGTCTCGTTTCTCAATGTACTTAAGTACCTACCTACCTATATTTAGTTAATACGTTCACACATCCACATTCCACACATAAGAAATAAACAACGTGTAACGTAAATCATGAAAGTATGGCAAGTAGGTAGTTTTATCTAATCGAGGCAAGAAACTTAATTGGTTCGTTTGAATCACGCCACTGTGAATGACGAAAACAAAACGATTTCGTTAGCGTTTGGACTTTGTGTTCGCTTGACTGCATACAGTGGGAGAGCGAAAACGAGCACGGGTTACAGAAGTTATCTCGATCTTCCGATTTACAGGTCGATGACATTGTTTAGTTACTTACCGACTTGTTATCTAGTTTTTTTTCAGTTTAAATTTTTAAGGAAAATTTTACTTTAGGTCTGTTATCGTTAGGTCTTGACATCCTGCTTCAATGGTCCACGCCAGATCAATCAACTTAGCTCAGCCCCAGCAGATTGGAGTTCACTGGTAATCGAATGCATGATCGATTAGCGTAAACCATTTTACACCTAACAGCATAGATTACTGTTACAATCCGGAAGCGTCAGGAATACGATAATTTGTAGGTACGTGGTACACGTAATCAGTAAAATGCAGCATGTCATATAGTTAGATAAGTAATACGATATCAAATGCGTCTAACAACCCTTTATCTGATACTTAATAGAAATCAATCATATAAACAACGTTCTGGCGTGTGCTATGCTATGGCATTGACGATTTACCTAGGTACATATTTATTTTGTTTTTCATTTTTCTAGCTTCTAGTCTTTCAGGAACCTACCTACACTCTTGTTCTGAGTGTGTCGATTGTAATCTAAATTGTGACGGCCCAGAACTACTGAGCCACCAGTTTGGCGCCTTCAGTAGCGCCCATCAGTTCCTGTAACGACCAAACAACAGGACACGCAGGTCACGATATTAAGGGCCCATTGTTTGTGGAAGATCACCACAACTACACTGCTAGAATAAAACATTTAAATGTAAAGTAATTAGCATATTTATTTAATCTTTAGCATCAGCCACACCCCCATTTGTGATAGCAAAAGTAGCTTCACTCTCAGGCAAATCAGGAGAATCGTATATTTTAGCAATTCTGTTTTCGCCACGTCCCTTCCTCAGCGATATTCTAGTTGTGGACGCATGTGCAAGAATGTTGCCTCCTATGGGTTTCTTAGGGTCTACTTGAAAGGACAGTGTTGCTCCAGGATCGGCCGTCATTTGATTTGTTATGAATACTGCGACGTTGTATTCTTCTGAAATCTTTAAGAGAATTATGTGTGTAATTAATATAATTCTAAACTAAAACCAGTTTTATCTTGATATTTAAGACTTTGAGTTTAAAGTAGGTAATAAGGAATCAAAAACTTTCCGCATACCGAATTATCGAAGCAATTAAGAATGGTTAATTTATGTATGGGTTGCATAATAACTTTTAATTCAAATTATTGAAATTAACTGTGGATTAAAAATAACTTAAGAGAAAGCCCATACAGAATAAAAAAAAAATCTTAAGTTATGAGAAATTGATAATACATAAATTTACAATTTCTCATAACAAAAATTATTTTTATTTTGTGTTGGGTCATGAATTCATTCTCTGATTTGTATTGATGGTTTTTTTATAATATTCCCGACGTTTTTCATGCTTTAAGTTTGCTGGTTTCTACAATTTTAATTTTAATATCGACAATTACAAGTAACTCTAACAATTATCACAGCGACAAAAAATCTTGATTATAAGTATTCTATTGTCATATCTCAAGTCGAATAACCGCTCAATAAACGTGGTTTGGTTGAAAACCGGACGTATGTTTATCTATTGAGACCAAACGAGTCAATCTTGGCGCGCCGTGATCTTGAACTCGTCTGTACATATGTTAAAAAATAAAAATAACGCTTATAAATAAAACGCATGGAATTGCGCCGTAGAATAAAATTGCGTGACACTGACGCTAGACAAAAGACAAAGACGCAGTTCATGTAGATTGTAGATAGAATCGTGACTCTGACTAGTAATATTTTAGGCAAAATCTTACGGAAGAAATGAACGCTTGAAGAAAGTAGTTTAGCATACCTACCTTTGTGATATATTCTGTCCTTCGGGCTCCGTTAATAAATGCTACCTTGGAGACGAGCCCAATTGTATTGTTTGTTCCGTCCAACAGATGGGGTACTGGCGTAACTGCGTAATTTGGGGCCCCCAGAAATTTGCTTCAGGTGCTCCGAAGTTAATAAACTCATAGCAGTTTAGTAAGCTATCTATTTCAGCCGCCCAACAGCATTATTATAATTAACATAATATTATGTTAATTGTAATAATGTTTGACTGTTTTTCCCGTAGGGTTAAGCAGAAGTTGGCCTATAGAAGATCAAAGATGCACCTACAGTTCGCCAGTTACATTTTTAGTCCAAAGTAGGTAATAGGGAGCGAGCCAATTGACATCAACTGGGCACAGATCTAAATACACTTCAGGTTGCTATTGAGAAATTCCAGATAAAAAAATCTCAATAACACTTTTTTCGACCCTTTTTCGAAACCTCAGCAGAAGCCTTTGTGACAACTAGATTTTCGAGGCAGTTGCGTTACGAGTGCGTTTGCTGTTTGATTAACTAGGATAGAAAAAAAACCATACAAATATAAAAACGAATTGCTCGAGAATCGGGAACAAACCTTTTGTAACCGTGAGAGAACTTGCGCTAGTTTCTGCTGCCTGTCGGCCAACTCGCCGCGTCCTGAGAAGTCGACTCTAAATAGCGCCATGATCGAGTCTATTATCAAAAGCTTGAATAAGCCAGCCTCTTCATGGAACTTTGCTGCTACGAAGTCTAGGAGTTCCGCCTAGTCAGGGGAGACAATGATTAAAGAAAATAAACAACAACAACACACTTGTACTATCAGCAACGAAAGTTTGTTCGGAATCGAATAGATACGTAACGCAGAATGAAATCTGGATCGTTCCCTACATGAAATGCAGTGTACACACGCCAAAAGAGAATGATAAGGTACCAGGCACGCACACTAAAAAACTATATCGCTACTGCTAAAACGATTAATTACGTACGTCGCGTCATACTGCTCACAATGACAGCCACGCACACATGAATTCATAGAGTGAGTAACATGCGTTAACGGCTTTGAAATAATAGTATAACATAATTTCGCATCGAAATTATGTTAAAGCGTTCGTAGCTCAACGAATAAGCCATATACCTACTTCTGAATACTCCTGTGAGTTCGAATCTCTGAAGTGATTATTCTTTTCGCGATTTAAAATTTTAAGCTAAAGCAATTAGAATAATTTTTGGTAAGAAATGGTTTTATTTATTTAAAATACCTTAATTAAATAGAACCATTTTAATTAATATTTTTATTTAAAAAATAAATCTTTAATACGATTATATAATAAACAATGGGCGGAGTGAATAAACATGTCACATAGATAAAAATATAATCTGATCCAGTAACAATAACATCACTTATACTCCAGTACCGCCGACTTATTTTATTATCATGTAGGTGCAGACCTGCGCATCAAATCACCCGAAACTGTCAAATTTTCCCAATCAACCTTGAACTTTATACTTTAGCGATAAAGTTGAAAAAGTAATAAAGAAATTTGACAGATAACAGATTGTAGTAGCTTTATGTGCTGGCGTCTGTACATTAAAAAAAAAACAATTATGAAAAACCATGTAAAACGATAATGGTAATTATAAAACATCGATATAGTGAGTGGCTATGCAGCTAATAAATAAATACTCCGGTGTCGTTTCATATTATTTTCAACTAGGTATTCATATCCACAACTAATTAAATGAGTTACAACTCAACAGACAATCTTATTGAAATTATTACTGGGTGATACAATTAAAAATACATTATTTTTAATAATAATTATACTCACCTATATCATTAGGGTCAGCGCAGACAGAACGGAGCGCAGCGGAGAGGATTTTATTAACGCACTTGAAAATAAACTTTAAAATTATTACGATAAAATGCATAAATGCTTGAACCTGACAAAAAATGCTCGCGCGTCCTCGAAGATACGCGGGAATCATACGCGATCCGAAAAGAAAATGCCCGAGACCGCGCGGGGATTATTCCTCTCTGTCTGCGCTGACCCTTCGGCGCCTTGTGATTTCACTATCAGAAATGTTTTGCTCGTGCAAAACAATAATCTGAGCTGTTTGGATTATTGGTTAATGATGCATGGTCTTAGTTAATCAATTTATCACAATCACAAACTCCGTAAAAGTGCAAAAGAAGGAGTATAGGCGTAGTTACTAATGTAGACTGACTTGTACATAAGTTCACAATTAGGCTGCCTGTCCACCGGACCGGAGCGAGGTTGCGGAGCGGAGAAACGGAGAAATATAAACCAATAGGATTGCATACTGGAGCGGAGCGGTTTTATGCAATCTGCTATTGGTTAATATTTTACATTTTTTAATTTGTTTTTTTTTTTTTAAATTTGGTAGCTTTTTTTTTGGTTTTGGTTATTTTTGTTTGTTTTTTTGGTTTTTATTTTTTTCCTTTTGGTTAGGTTGACCTATTGCGCCACGAGAGCATCTATCCTATGTCGCGGAATCATGTTCTAGTATTATTTCGAAGACGAAAGCGCGCATTGTGAGCAGTACGTACAGTAACGATATAGTTGTGTAGTGTACGTGCGTGGTTACTTATCTCCTTTAAAAAAAAAACATAATAAATATACACAACATATTATGTATTTTTTTGGGCAACATGGGTACCTAGATCGTGGGGTATGTCCAATGCACAGGCACTGCTTCGTAGTTAATTTACTTTCGTTGCTAACCGTACCTGCTCTATACTTATTTGTTTTAAAAATACAAAATAATAAAGAGTGTGGTGTACACTCTTTATAAAATTGAATAAATCTTAATACGTGTAATTATAACGTTCATGAATGGTTGCTTTAATGGTCTTCCCACTAATAGAGCCACTGACCTGATGTTCCGATGTGTAAGCCCTGGCGTATAGAACGTTATCTAGCACTGCAGTTTGGTCTAAATTGAATCTGTCTGCAATAGGACGCAATCGGTCGGGTCGGCTGCAGTATTGTTAAGGAATTAGATAACTAGGGGTTACAATGGAGCTGCAAATATCTATGAGGAGAGGCAATCATAGGGGCATTTGGTTTGGCGAAATATGATCGACTTACTTACCTGTGAATTTATTTTTGGATTCTTACTCTCATTAACTGTTCAAGTTAGCCTTGATATTTATTTCTATAATATAAAAAAAAATTGCTCTTAACACTAGAAGGTATTATTATTTCATACTCGTATTAAATGACGCAATATGAATAGCTAATCTAACGTATGAGGAAATATTAATGAATGAAGTCATCACTTAATGAATATGAAAATAATGTTTTATAGTTTTCTGATGATAATAATATTATCCGTACGATATCCACGTGCTTCTATGTTTGATATGTAGCAGCGTTACTGTAACATTATTATTACATAAGGGGTTTATAACGAAGTTTACTAAGCTGCTTGGTGCAGTCAGGGTCTAGGCCCTAACATTCAGCCTACGGTATCTACAAGAGCGGCGAGTGGCGCAGCGGAGAGGAGACGTGCGCGAATCGACCATCACATTGGTTGAAATTAAGAAAAAAGTTCGGAACT
Source organism: Noctua fimbriata (assembly GCA_905163415.1). Classification (NCBI taxonomy): domain Eukaryota; kingdom Metazoa; phylum Arthropoda; class Insecta; order Lepidoptera; family Noctuidae; genus Noctua; species Noctua fimbriata. The sequence goes on along the minus strand of LR990941.1, from coordinate 11,012,043 downwards.
ATTTATTTTAAGTTTTTATTTAATTTTTTCTACTTTTATTACAATTCTCTGAAGTCGAAAACCGGTAAAAATTACAAGGCTAGTAAAAGCCGGGATGGGAGCTAAATAGCTGAAATGTCCGGATAAATGTGAACGGATGGTAACCCTAGGCCGTAGTTAGTAAAGGATACAAAGTGTGTTCAGTGTCCAGGAACATGACCTTCCCGCCGTGGTAGCCCGTCGAGTTGGGTATTTGTGTGGTGATGCACAGGGTGTGCGACAGTTGCGTCTTGCCGGTACGGAACTCACCGAACACTTCGGTTATCGCCATTGATTCTACGCCACCGGCCAGTAACTTGCTAGAATTCGTATAATAGTGACAATGAAGTATTCAATACATAAATGTAAATAAACTGCCCTCAGGTCAGGACTGCCTGTTATGTTATAAGTTCGTGATTAAAATAGGAGCTCCTAGGGCGAATTTCACCACTAACACTGAACCTAATCAGTAGAATGAACCGCGTTCAAGACGGCGGGTCTTGAACGCGGTTTATTCTACTGATGTCCGTGAGAGAATTAATTGTGCCACTGACAGCTCCTGAGCGCGGTTTAGAAACACTGGCCGCGTTTGGTTTCATTGGTGAATTTCGCTCTTAGTCAAGCAAACTGATTATGATGTAATGGGGGTCTGGAGTCCTAAAATACAGGCCTAGGGTTAGTTTAGACTCCAGATCTCCCACAAATTACAACTTTCTGCCAAATTACCTGTCAACCTATATCTAACATAACGAAGTAATTTGTTGAGATGAATAAACGTTTTCATTATTATTTTCTATAACTATAAACAAAAAACCATTTCTATTTTTCAATACACTAATCTAATTAACGCATCAATTTCGCCTTCGTGTTCTAATTGAAGATTCACTGTGACTCATTACATTTATCTTCAGAAAAAGTAATTGTACCTACTATGAGATAATACTATCGTTAGCGTACAACGTGATGTCTATGCTACTGGTTGAACGTGTGTTGGTGCGATAAATTGATCAAGTGCAGTCAGACCATATTATACTTATCAATTTGATAGAGGAAGGTACCTACCTATCTACTTAGTGAAAAAACTGTAAACAAACGCCTCACATTTAATTATTGCTTGTATGAATAGTGTGTTTATTCAGTTGCAACAGAGCCTTGAGCTCTGCCTTCGTCATCCCGATCGTAGTACCAAGTGTGTAGTGTCTGCGTAGTTACACTAAGTAACTAATATTGCTGGTGGGTAGTTCTAATTTACTCAATCGTTGATAGGTACCTACACATTAACCACTTACTCTAATTCTGTACTTCCAGTACTGATTTTAAAAACCTGTTTCCGACGATCACTGACTTCCAATGCAGTCATAAAGCCAAGGGTAGCGACTTTTTGGCAGGCTTCTTTTATTTTCTCAACTTTTGCATCAGAAAATCCTTTGATATTGCATAATTTTTTCTTTGTGGACGAACGTGTGTTGGTGCGATAAATTGATCAAGTGCAGTCAGACCATATTATACTTATCAATTTGATAGAGGAAGGTACCTACCTATCTACTTAGTGAAAAAACTGTAAATAAACGCCTCACATTTAATTATTGCTTGTATGAATAGTGTGTTTATTCAGTTGCAACAGAGCCTTGAGCTCTGCCTTCGTCATCCCGATCGTAGTACCAAGTGTGTAGTGTCTGCGTAGTTACACTAAGTAACTAATATTGCTGGTGGGTAGTTCTAATTTACTCAATCGTTGATAGGTACCTACACATTAACCACTTACTCTAATTCTGTACTTCCAGTACTGATTTTAAAAACCTGTTTCCGACGATCACTGACTTCCAATGCAGTCATAAAGCCAAGGGTAGCGACTTTTTGGCAGGCTTCTTTTATTTTCTCAACTTTTGCATCAGAAAATCCTTTGATATTGCATAATTTTTTCTTTGTGGACATCTGAATCCCTTTTATCGTACATATTCCAGCTGCTTTTAATTTTTTTATGTCAGCTACGTTTATTCCATGTTTTTGTAATAAGTCGACGTCTTGAAAAAAACTTTCTTCCTCGTCATTATCAGATATATTATCGTCAAGAGCCTGTTCGATCATGACAACAGCGAATAAATAATAGAAACACACAAAATTAAATTTTATAGAAGTCGAATAACAGAAGCACTAAAGTAGGATCCAATTCTGTCAAATTATGAATTTTGCCGCGCTTTTCCTTTTTTTTTGAGCTCATAGACAAAATCACTATAGTGTTGCTACAAACAAAATACTAAGAAACATGGAACTAATAGGTACGAAAATGTTGTCTTAAAGGAACCCGAGAGACCACCATTGGGCAGCTGAGTCACATTTTGATACTTTTCTTGACTACTTACTGTGCGGGAAAATACATCTAGAATTTTAGAACCTTGCGGTGATTTTCCATTTTAGAACAAAGACTATTTAGTAACAAATTCTGAAAGCAACTCTATTTTTTCATTTAGCGTCACTTTGATTTTTGATTGATTTGTGTTTTTAGTCTATGGTTTTGATGACTTCGCTTCGTTGAGAGAGAATCGTTAGCGGCGCAAATAAAGGATTTTTTTATTATAAATTACAATTACTTCAAGAAATTAACCGTCTAATCCATCTCAGTAAAGGTAAGGGCGTAAGTTAACCCTACGGAAGTACTGGAAAGTGATTATTTATTATGTTCATGTATTTCCTTCAGTATCACAGCCATGTTGAAGTAGTGTTGATTTTACTAAGTTTTCGTCAGTTTATCGTTCAAAAAAGTTAAAAGTTGTTCACAAGTTTATGTGACAGACCTAAGTTTAGTTTGTGTTGTGATTATAAAGTTGAAAGTCTTTGCAATATGAAAAGTGTTACAAAGTGCAACCTATTCTGGCTTCGAGGCGTCGTCGTGAAGGTAAGGCTGGATGTGTCTTCAAATATACATCACAACGTAGCATTTACCAGTTGTATAAAAGTAAAGAAATACATCTTCAAATCAAGTCGATATACAAGTCATTTCTAATAATATTTTGAGATTTTTGAGTTCATTATTACAGACAGATATTAAAATGAAGAGTAGTGGTCTTCATTGTAAAGTAACATTTCGCAGACAACTCAGTAATCGACGGACGTAGATAGGTGTAAAACAAGAATGGCAGAGGGCAGTTTTTTTTTATAAGTTAATGTAAAATACTATGTTATAAAATTTTGAATACTATTGAAAAGGTGAGTCTTTAAAGCAGAGGCATGCATGTTTTTCTAAGACATTTTTAATACAGTATTCATTACATGTATTTATTTAACACAAATAATGTTGCCCTAATTGTTTTAAGCATTATATTACAATTTATGAAGTACTATCATTATGTATCATTTTGTCAAAATGTTAATAGGTTATGCCATTACTTAAATTACATTTTATTGATTATTTTCCTATAAGTACAACCTTTGTAAAACTACATGCAGTCTCATTTTTAGTTTTACTAGAGTATACATTATATTTATGGGTTCAATAAAGTTAAGAAAGTGAAGTAGGTTGATCAGTTCATGGATATTTGCTTCTGTGGAAGTAAATTGAGTATTTTTGGACTAACATTTGCTACAGTATTGCATATTTTGACTGGTTGAAGCTATTCATAAATGAAATAACAATCAGAGTGCTTGTTTGGGTTGGGTCCAAACTACAAAAGATTAATATCTTCATAAGTCACTCCCATTTTTACAGAGATGGATTCGGAAGACTCCAGGGATCAATCATCCTCAAGTAGTAGCAGTACAAGCTCTAGGAGTCGAAGGAGCTCATCATCAGAGAGGAGTGTCCACTCCAAAAAGGGGGCAAAGTCCCCGCCACACTCCCCAAAATCACCTAGGTCTCGGGGGCCACGGTCACCTTCACCTGAAAGTCGGTCTCAGTCACCTTCACCACAATCCCCAATACCGGGAAAGAGGCCACGGTCACCAGATAACCTGAGTGGAGCACATTCTGATATTAATTCACCAGAAAATTCAATACCTGCTTCACCAGTAGGTCCTAAATCACCAAGTGAAGTGGGTTCTAATATAGGCTCACCAGATCATGGTGATCAGTATTCTTCAGCTCCATTAGTAGGTGATGGTCCTAAGACACCACAGAGTCCGAGCAGCTCAGCTAGATCTCCTCCTGGTTCTCCAGACAATAGGTCGAGGCCTGCTTCTCCTGATTCTGTAAGGAATTCCAACAGAAGGTCCCCCTCTTCAAGTCCTTCTCCTGACAGGAAATCTTATAGATCCCCTCGCTCATCACCTGCTGCTAAACGAAATGATTGGAGCCCAAAGGAAAGAAATGAGAAATGGAGGAGGCACACTAAAGCTGAACAAAAGATGGTCCCGGCTCCCCGAGCCCGTAGTAGGTCAGACTCCAGCCGTTCCAGTAGGAGTTCATCATATAATAAAAGGAGTAATAAGGATCCTGCAACAGAAGAAATATCAGAAGGTAATGTTGAATGAAAAGTCATTTAATAAAATGCTGCTGTGCTTTACTTTGTGTTCAAAACAGTTCTAATGAGGGTTTGCCTTAGGGGAAATGGAGTCAGACCAAGAGGACAGGAAATCAAGAAGTAAATCTAGGACTAGTGACAAACCAGATGCAAAAGACCTCAATATCAGTCATGAGGATCTTTCTGATGTATCTGACTTGGACTCAATGGGACCAGAAGAAATAGAAAAAGGATCAAAGGTATTTCATAATCATAATCAATTATATGATGGATTTTTTATGCTCCTCCTGAAGACTGTAACACAACTTTCCTATAATTTATGATGTTACGCAAATCTCATAAAAATCAGTGACCAGAAAATCACAATGTGACGTGTCTTTATTCTTGCCTTTGCCTTTATTCATAAAAGGCACCATATATATATTTGCGTTGGTTCAGTGGTTCATATATTTGTTTGTTGTTTTAGCCCAAGTCTCCACCAGCATCACCAGAACACAAAGCAGAACCTGTCAATGGAGCAAGCAGACAATCCTCACCGCATTCTGATAACGGAAAGGGTGATACTCCTAAACTGGAAAAAGTAATAATTGTAAACTGCAGCATGAAACTTATTGCTTCTCTTATAATGATCAAATGACTTGATTTTGTTTAACATGTTATACATGATTGATGATGATGATGCATACATGATTTATTAACTGTCTTTTGACATTATTTTCATTATGTTCAGTTACTGTAAAGCCACCTCTAGTGTAGTTGTATGTTTAGGTACCACAAGAAAAGACAAGTAACACAGAAGATGGGGAAGAACAGTTAGATTTCGAGGCAGAGGAAGGCGAATGTATAGAACCAAAAGTTGTAGAACAATCAAACGGCGATGCTGAGGATAAAGGAGTGGAAAAAGGTAAATAATTGAAAGAACTTGTCTATCCCCAGTGAGGAATATTGTATATTGGATTTTTGACATAGACTGAGTTTAAAAGTGCTTCTTTTATAAAGTACAATAATTAATTTTGGGGTACAGCTTACAATATCAGTTTCTGATATTTTTAAAGCAGCAGCTTATAACCAGCGTAGACTGAGTCCAGATGCCTCGAAATACGAGCGTACATATCCGTAGCCATGGGTAGTTACAACGAGAAACACGTTAATGTGCACGTAATTAATACAGCCCTAGTGTACCACGTAAATTTAAGTATCCAGATACGTTCCAAATTAAAAAAAGTCATGCAATAATTAACAGAGGACGTAAGAGCGGTTCGACGGTCTCGGGGCTCGTCGCTGGAGGAAGGCGAGGTGTCAGACGAAGCTGAGCGGCGCCCTGAGGAGAGTGAGCCGAGGCCCGTGTGTCGGTTCTTCTCGAGGGGCGCTTGTACGTGGGGTGTTAGCTGCAGGTAAGTCACAGTCATAGACTTGTAAATGAATTAACAGAAATAATATCATGTCACTACATTAATAACGAAATTTCAAATGGTAAGTTAATATTTACTTTACCTGATCAAGTTTGCTTTGGTTAAGTCAAATTTGAATTTGGTTTCAAGAGTCTTGTTGGAAATGGCTTCGCTACTAAAAACTTGTTCTTAGCAGCGAAGTAGGCTTTGTCATATAGTGAGGCAGGCTTACGAATTGGTGTAGTGCGCAGAACAAATCAGAAGTTTCTTAGGGTATCATGTTTCTATTGTTTAGGTTCCTGCACCCGGGCGTGACGGACAAAGGCAACTATAACATGTTCGACGTGGTTCGCGGCGTTCCCGCGGGAGGGAGCTACCCGCCGGCGCCCGCCAGGGACGTCGCACCTCCTGAGTCTGCTTGGGAGAGGGGACTGCGGACTGCTAAGGAGGTGAGTTTAACATAGTTTCAAGTAATAGGGGGCGGTTCTATCACCATGAAATGGTCAGAAATAACGGCTCAGAACTTGTTACTAATAAATTATTTATTGTAAACTGAATAACATAGTCTGATAGAATAAATTCAATAACATGGGCCTGATCTGGGAATTGAGCCTTTGTTCATGATTAGACACCATTGAGGGAGAGGAGAGGAACTTTCAATAGTTTATTTTGATGTACTTAAACAAGTTTTCATCATCATTCTCTTATGGGTCGTTGCAGCTTTTCTTCTTCCATACTTCTAAATTCATCATCATCTCAATAGTCAGTAATTTTTCGCCATTTAGATAAGTGCAGTTGATATGTTAGCGTATTTACTATATGACCAGATGCTGCGAATAGCGAATAAACGTAAAGAGCAAGACATGGACTTTGAAGAGAAGAAGCTGCACCTATCCGTGGGCGGAGTGGTGCACGACCCCGACGCGGAGCTGGCGTACGCCGCCGCCGCCGTGGGCGCCTCGCCGCCGCGCCACCACGACGGGCCCGCGCCGCCGCACTACCGAGGAGACCCCGATGCCTTCAGGGGCGGGTATGTACAGTCACTACCAATCAAATGGATACATTCAAATTTAAAAAAATATTTTCAATTGTTAGCACTTTTCACTGTTTGTACCTGCAATTTTTTTTCGGGATTTGAATTAGAAACGCGACCTTAGAATAGAAAGAATAACTTATTTCAATCAACACAGGAAAACCATTATGACCTTTAACCATTAAGTGGCCGGTGTAAATTCGAATTTGTGTTTAGTCAAACAGATATTGTGATTGTTTAGTTTTTATTTTTTAGGTTGATTCATCACCAACACTTTCTGATGTGACATTTGCAAGGAACTGTGTCTAGGTTGTTTATATTTAATATATCAATGGGTTTGGTAAACAAACAAACAAATAAACTCTTCAGCTTTATCATATACATAGATGCGGTTCCATTAAAGTCTCACAAACAAATATCTGTCACAATTTTGTTTACTAATTTAGATACCATTCATCTCAAGCAAAGAGTTCTCCTTTAAATCGCATATCGGCTCTTGTAAACGCCCGCTAAGACGTTAGCGCGCGGTGATAAAGACAGACATTGATACGCCATCTTTTACGCTGTGTCTAGTACAGCGAAGTCAGTTTTGCCACAGCGTTGGTAAACTAGGGATCTTTTATCCATTTTCGGAAATTGTTCTTGGGTACATTTTGGGGAAATTAAATCCTTGGAGAAAATTTTCGGGAAAATTCCTCAAGGATAGATAGGCCAACACTAAAACTTGCGTATGATACGCCGATTGCAGCGCGTTATGCGTGGAAGGGAACGGGCAATACATCGATTAACTAGTGTTACCTTTTGTGAATGAACATAGGTTATATCTTCCCGTATGTTTCATTTCCTGTTTGGAAAATAGAATGGGAAAAAAGTTACAAAACGTATCATTTTAGGAATAAAGGGGACAATTCGTAAACTCGATCTAGCCAACCCGGTTTTTCAATAACTTGAGTAGTTACACGATTAGAATACTTAAATTAAACCGTATTGTGTACATATCTCCGAACTTTACGTTCAATACATACGTATAACGTGAAATGTGTATGCAATTATCTGATAGTGTTTTGTTTACATTTAATTGCAAGTCATAAATACGTCATGTTGATAGAATGGGACGGCTACATAATTTTAAAATGAAGCTAGTGCACTTTCTTTTGCAATTTTGTGTTGGCATGAATTTGAAAGATAGTCAATGTGCACATATAATTTCTCATGACTGTACGCTATACTTGACTATATTAAAGGCCTGATATACAGTTTTACTTATAGATGGGGAGACAAACTAAACATTTATGGGAGTTAGGGCCAAACGCTAGTCTATTTGGTGTGAAAAAAAACTTATTTAGTATCTGTGAAGAACGTTGTTAATTGCACATTTGATAATCCCTTATATTATATTTTTTGTAATATATGTATAATGTGTAATTTTTGGTTCTTCCGAATAAAAAAAAAATACAATCACCTAATTATAAACGTTATTTTGTAGGCCATACGGTCCAATGTACCGTGGTCGTTTCCCGCGGCCACAAGTTGACGAGCGAGAGCGTTTTTACGATCGCGAGCATATGTATGAGCGGGAGAGAGCTGGGTATGAACGAGTGCCGCATTATGATGAACGAGCTCCCGCACCGGAGGAAGGGGCTTATCATAAGGTATGCCTTCTTATTATGACTTATTTCTCGAACCGTATATGGAAGTCCTGAATATATCTGATTATTCACTGTTTTGCTTTGGATTGTTGTACCAAAAACTTTTTGGTATTTTGGGGTCAAAATTGACTAATCTTTAGTTCATAATGTTTTCCAAAGGTTCGTATGCTCAAAGGCAATGTCGTTTATTTTAGCGTCGCGTCCGCCCATCTCGTGAAGTAATAGTCCAACGCGCCGAAGTGGAGCGTCGCGAGGGCCGCGAGGTGCGCGGTGAGGCGCGCGAGGTGCGCGAGGCGCGGCGCGAGGGCCGCACGGAGGACTGGGCGGACCCGTGGATGCGCGCGGAGCCGGCCGCGCGCCGCCGCAAGCCGCCGTCCTCCGACGAGTCCTACTCCTCGTCTAGGTACGATTTTATTTCCTTATTTATTAAAACTTTAAATAACATGAGCCGACTTATTGTCTTTAGCATTTTGTACCAGTCTACCCACCTAGAGTGATGCAGAGACAATACAGTTATATACACTTATTTATTTACCAGCACTACTGCACTACCAGACTTTTAATAAGCCGTGTATGACTAGATGTATAAATGAACGAAACAAAAGGAGTATGTAAAGATTGTAGCTAATGACATTTGTAGTTTCTGACTATTGGAAAAAGGCGTGAGTATTTGTATGAGTTTAAAAACATCGGCTCTAAAAGTGTCGTCTCTGTCATTCAAAAATGACAATTTCTGTCTTAAATTCTATGTACCGTGTGAAGAGCTGCTTTATTGTTTAACCTATGTCTTACCAGATAGTACAGGCGTTATGTTAAGTACCAGCTGGGTATCAGACGCGTATTGTTGGGGTTCAATGTTATTAGGACTAGAACACAAAACTGCTTTGCAAAATAGCAATGTTTTAAAAGTATTTTGTAGTCGACAGATTTTTAAAGGGTGCGTAGTTTTGATTTTCGGCCATAAATGTTGATTTTTTCTGGGCGAGTCCGAGAGCAAGCTAAGGTGAGACGCAATGGCTACCGTCATAGCTGAGTGACCTCGCTAAGTTAATTTATCGAGAGCACAAGTTCTGCAGTTTTAAACCATCTAATAAAGCAAACGATTATTTTTTTAATTACTTGTATAAAAAGTATTCATAAATCCTACTATATTACTTTTATTCATAAAATTTTAATTCGATTTTTTCTCCTGCTTCGTCCCTCTCCCTTGGGCGATGGGTTTCGCTTTCATAACTCGTCTAATGTCGTGGTGTTTGCGGTGTTCGATTTCTCATGACTCTCATTTTAATCTCGTTTAACAACACTATAACTGCATGCTCGTTCTTGATATCATTTGTCACCTGTGGGACTCACTGTGGTCGCGACCGTGTGCGCATGTGACATGTTACATAACCATGCGTGCGTGTGTGCATGCGTGCGCGTGTACGAGCCATGCCCCGCCCCCCCTCCGCCCGCCCCGCGTCCCGCTCACTCCGCAGCTCTTCAAATTCCAGTTCCCGCAGTTCACGATCACCGAGCGCGCGACGCAAGAGAAGGGCGTCCTCTTCTTCAAGACAAAGGTGAGATGGACGTTTCACGATAACAGTAGAGCACAATGAAAAAATATGCCTAGGTGCGTCTTCGTAAATTCGACTTTCGCAAACGCGAAGCTCTTCGCGTAACTCTAAAAGCGCTAGAACCGCTACTTTTTGGCAATCTTGGCTTCATTCGAAATATTTTTCTTTTGCTACTTCTGCCTATCTTCTTTGGATTATAATCGAGTCTTTTTTTCTAAAGTTCTTGCTATACTTTCTTCTGCGTCCACTGCCAGGCCGCTTCTATATTGCGCCACAACCCCGGTTTGTCGTTTTTGTATCCTTCTTAAGAACACCAAAAAATATTAACGAGTCATAGGCATACAATCGGATCTAATTCTAACCCGGTCGGTATGGCGCAGGTTGTCGCCGTCCGTGATAGTTCGCGAGCGGCGCCTGGCGACGGCGCGCGCCACAGCCATGAACCCGCCCGCGCCGCGCCGCCGTGCGCCCTCCCCCGCCGCCGCGCGCCAGCTGTCCGCCAACCCGCCGCCCCCCGCCTCGCACGCGCTGCACCGGCACAAGGTAACTGACTACAGAACCCGCCCGCGCCCTCCCCGCCGCCGCGCGCCAGCTGTCCGCCAACCCGCCGCCCCCCGCCTCGCACGCGCTGCACCGGCACAAGGTAACTGACTACAGAACCCGCCCGCGCCCTCCCCGCCGCCGCGCGCCAGCTGTCCGCCAACCCGCCGCCCCCCGCCTCGCACGCGCTGCACCGGCACAAGGTAACTGACTACAGAACCCGCCCGCGCCCTCCCCGCCGCCGCGCGCCAGCTGTCCGCCAACCCGCCGCCCCCCGCCTCGCACGCGCTGCACCGGCACAAGGTAACTGACTACAGAACCCGCCCGCGCCCTCCCCGCCGCCGCGCGCCAGCTGTCCGCCAACCCGCCGCCCCCCGCCTCGCACGCGCTGCACCGGCACAAGGTAACTGACTACAGAACCCGCCCGCGCCCTCCCCGCCGCCGCGCGCCAGCTGTCCGCCAACCCGCCGCCCCCCGCCTCGCACGCGCTGCACCGGCACAAGGTAACTGACTACAGAACCCGCCCGCGCCCTCCCCGCCGCCGCGCGCCAGCTGTCCGCCAACCCGCCGCCCCCCGCCTCGCACGCGCTGCACCGGCACAAGGTAACTGACTACAGAACCCGCCCGCGCCCTCCCCGCCGCCGCGCGCCAGCTGTCCGCCAACCCGCCGCCCCCCGCCTCGCACGCGCTGCACCGGCACAAGGTAACTGACTACAGAACCCGCCCGCGCCCTCCCCGCCGCCGCGCGCCAGCTGTCCGCCAACCCGCCGCCCCCCGCCTCGCACGCGCTGCACCGGCACAAGGTAACTGACTACAGAACCCGCCCGCGCCCTCCCCGCCGCCGCGCGCCCGCTGTCCGCCAACCCGCCGCCCCCCGCCTCGCACGCGCTGCACCGGCACAAGGTAACTGACTACAGAACCCGCCCGCGCCCTCCCCGCCGCCGCGCGCCAGCTGTCCGCCAACCCGCCGCCCCCCGCCTCGCACGCGCTGCACCGGCACAAGGTAACTGACTACAGAACCCGACCGCGCCCTCCCCGCCGCCGCGCGCCAGCTGTCCGCCAACCCGCCGCCCCCCGCCTCGCACGCGCTGCACCGGCACAAGGTAACTGACTACAGAACCCGCCCGCGCCCTCCCCGCCGCCGCGCGCCAGCTGTCCGCCAACCCGCCGCCCCCCGCCTCGCACGCGCTGCACCGGCACAAGGTAACTGACTACAGAACCCGACCGCGCCCTCCCCGCCGCCGCGCGCCCGCTGTCCGCCAACCCGCCGCCCCCCGCCTCGCACGCGCTGCACCGGCACAAGGTAACTGACTACAGAACCCGACCGCGCCCTCCCCGCCGCCGCGCGCCAGCTGTCCGCCAACCCGCCGCCCCCCGCCTCGCACGCGCTGCACCGGCACAAGGTAACTGACTACAGAACCCGCCCGCGCCCTCCCCGCCGCCGCGCGCCAGCTGTCCGCCAACCCGCCGCCCCCCGCCTCGCACGCGCTGCACCGGCACAAGGTAACTGACTACAGAACCCGCCCGCGCCCTCCCCTCCGCCGCGCGCCAGCTGTCCGCCAACCCGCCGCCCCCCGCCTCGCACGCGCTGCACCGGCACAAGGTAACTGACTACAGAACCCGCCCGCGCCCTGTTTTAGTAAAACCGCCCTTTATCGCACACATGATGACACTCAATATAGTGTCAAACGAGAATACGCAGGAAGTTCTAGCCTGTTCACAAAGGGTTGGTCAGACTCCCAGCAATGAGAATTTATAAGCTGGTAATGGGTATTCTAACGTGCGTACTTAATACGACAAAATTATTTATGCAGTCAACACACACAAAGCGCCATGCTTCCACATTTATTGTGCGAACCGCCACTTGTGGAATTCACTGCCGCCTTATCTGTTTCCCGATCAATATTATCTGGATCTATTCTAAGTTCGAGTGAATCGCTTTCGTCTAGGCAAGCGTTGCTTGCTCCACCCTAGGCTGCATCATCGCTTCACATCTGGCGTGTTAGCAAGCCTTAAATAGTTTTGTGTAAAAAAAAACCAACATTTAGAAAAAGAAATACAAATCCATCTTTGGTGTTAACACTAAATTTGTGTATCAGGATGAGCTGGACCCCTACGGACGCAACAAGGTATCAAGTCGCAACAGGGATAGAAAGAAGTATTCGCGATCTTCATCATCTGGTTCTGGTGAGTGTTCATTAAGTACTAAACCATCCTTCTGTGCCCGGTTGATGGCAATAGGCTCGCCCCCTATAACATGGGCCTAACATAACTGGCGAAATGTGGGTGTACTACTAGGTACACCTCTGCCTAACTCTTCGGGGATTAGAGGCGTGTGTTTTGTTATGTTAAATTAGCTATAGCATAATTTTTGATATCACTGGTTTGTGCTCTTTTACTTTAAAATTACGTACCGTACGTAACCACGTAAACCAAAAATAGCAACTCGACAGGAGAGTGAAAAATCTGCATACCTAGTTAATGGTACAATACCATTTCATAATTTGTTGCATGAGAATGTTTCATTCCAAGAAGAACACATAACATTCGCGTTTGTTTTCTAGAATCATCGACGTCCTCCAGTGAGTCGGAGAGCGAGTCTCATTCATCCTCATCATCGGGCAGCTCCGGAGCTCGTCGTGCGCGCCACGCTCGCCTGCTGAATGCGGCTGCTAGACCCAGGTATCAATTACCTTTCAACTAATCGCAAGCGGAGCGAAGAGATGTGTAAGATTCGACCAATTACAAAAGAGACGGGAGACGCGATGTAGATTTCAACCAATGTGATTAGTTGGTGTTCGCAAGTCTCCTCTCCGCTCCGCTCGTCTCCGCTTTGGTGCAGTCAAGGCCTAACCTGCTTCATTCGGTTAGAAAAAGCTTTTTGTCCACGTAATAAGACTGATTCGTTTCGGTTCCGACGACGTGACCCGATACCGCGTCGACCTATTTTCGCTTTTATTTATAGTATAAAAGGTACTGCTTTCTAACTTATACATTTCGAAATTGCCTGCCCCAATCCTTATTGAAGCCAGTCAAAATATTCACACGATACGTTTTTATGTACAGGTTAAATGCTAAAACGGGTGCTGGTCTAGCGGTGGCTGTGAATGCTACCAGCAAGAAGGAAGTTCCAAGTGATAAAGGTAAGAGTAAATTCCAAGTTACACGCCGCGAAATAACCCTATGCGTTTATAAGTTACGCCATCCTTCCTTAAAAGGGTATAATTTAAGCCTGAAGGGAAAATTCGTCTACAATTGTAATATGTGGGCAATTAGGTATGATCGTCAAAATAACATTTCAGAATCTGGCGGCAAGAAACGTTCGGCGACATCTCCTGTAGACTCGGGACCTGCTAAGAAATCAGTGTCGAGACGAGAAGAACTGTTGAAACAATTAAAGGCAGTCGAGGACGCTATAGCTAGGAAGCGGTCTAAAATATAGTGGCGACGTTACGATGGGCTTGGGTACAGCTCTCGGCATAGGTCGTTCCGGCATCAATGCCGAACATTCATTTTTGCCTGGTGTCTGTTTGTAGTAGCATAAATTGTACACTGTATATCCGCGGGCCTATCCCAAAAAAAAATCAATGTACGCATGTTACTTTAAAAACTGTATAGATCTAGTTAACCTTTATCCAGGCAGAGTTGACCTCGTACAAATTTAAGCATTTACATTATATTATAATGTAACGATATCATCGTGTTAATATAGTTATGAAATTTCATAAAACAGAAGTATTTAATATTATGTTAACATTTGAATGTAATTTCTCAATCATTGTTGTGCTGACGAGAAAGCGGGTGTATCAAACTTGACAAGTGTTTGAAAAGTAAGTTATTTTTGCTATTCATCTCAAACTGAAGGCGGAACCTAGAAATGTAGGTTGTATGGTGAATTAGAATATGTAATAACGTAATTAGCTAAAGAATAAATGCATAATTTTGTAGAAATGATTTTTATTTACGTGTTTCTTACGATCACAATATTTGCCAGTCTGTATTTTCTTGATGTTGTGTTCCTTACAAGAACTTGATTCAGGCCATTTTTTAATAAATGGCTCAATGCGTTATAAGCAATATATCCTACACCACAACTGCGTGCTTCAGTAAAACTGAAAGCTCCTTGTGCAATATAGCCCATGACCTGTCTTGAGGCGACATTGCGAACAGTTTCAACTTTGGAAGGAAGCCATAGTTCTCTCATTGATTTTGTGTATTCTGTTGGCTCATGCTGAGTTAATTTACCTGCCCTTTCTGCACAAACCTGAAAACCAAAACAGTGGTTAAAATAATTATACTGTGTAAGTATATTCACACTCATACAATGTCTATATGATTAGTAACTTACAGATGTTTCTTTCTTTTTGAGTTTTATTCTGCTTTTTCTAATCTTCTTTAACAACTTTGTATGCTCTGAACGTTTGAGCTTTCTTATTATTCCATTAGGATCTTCATGATGTGGTTCAAATAATGTTTTCAAATTAGCTAGATCACCAGCTTCAGGCAAGCAAATGAGTGAGTGCTTTTGTAAACTACCTTTAGCTACTAATTTTATGTAAACAGGAATTAAACATAAAGTGGCATTTTCCACATTTGGTAGACTTCGTTTTTTAGTAATACACTCCTGAAAAACAAAACAATTAATTCAAGATTGAAATATTAAATTAAAAGCCTGTCATTTTTATCAACTGTATCATACCTGTATATCACTCAAGATAGTCCTATTCCGTAAAACAAAGCAATAATCGACTTCATTGTCGCCCCAATCAGTCAACAATACATTCCAAGGGCATATGAAAGGACTGTTGATGGCTATTTTCGTGTAGTTAACCCTCTTGCTTGGTGGAAGTCTAAAGTACCTTTCTCGTAATTCTAGTTCAATTCTTCTTTCATTATATTTCCCTGCATCTGAGTCTGGTGGTAGATAGCATTCTCCCATCTCAAATGCTAAGCTTTCTGCTTCTCGCAGACCTCCTGTTCTTGCTCCAAACATGATAAATGTTAACCAGAATGGTAGAGCATAGCCAGAAGGCAAGATAATGTCCCAACCACTACCATAACCTGAAATTATAAATATTTGAATTTTGTGGATACAGAAAACACTATTTTGCTGTTTGTTTTATTTAATTTGGACTAGTCAACAACTAAC
The DNA here is from genome assembly GCA_905163415.1 of Noctua fimbriata. NCBI lineage: Eukaryota > Metazoa > Arthropoda > Insecta > Lepidoptera > Noctuidae > Noctua > Noctua fimbriata. The sequence continues at coordinate 10,996,250 of LR990941.1, read as the reverse complement.
CAATTTTCTTAAATTCTGGATTTTGGGATCCTGGCCTCTGTACCAATATGACAGGCACACTCTGTAATGCTGGATCATCCTCATCCACTTCACCTGGTACTAATTGATTTTTGGTTACATGTTTTATGAACTCCCCATTAGTCATTAATTCTTTTTTAATTATTTCATGTATTTTAACATCCCACAGAGGAGAGTTTGAAATAAAAGGTGGGATACGAAGTAATGACTCTGTACTAATTTCAGTATGTGTATCTTGCTTTGCCTTTGTGCGGCGTGGAGGTCGACTTAAGCGAGGGTCTTTAACAATCAACCCAACAACCATGTTAGGAGGTAATTGTGAAGGTGAGCTAGCTGTACTCATTGTACGCCAGTACTCATCTTTATCTTTCAGATCAAGAGGCTTCTGTAATGACACCCACTTGTCATTTTTTATTCCTTCATTATCATTTACACACTTTAAGCTCTGGACCAGCAGTGCATGGCTATTTGGTCCTGTCAACCGAAACCTATTCAAGCTGTTAGGCATAGCTTTTACTTCTATAGTTCCATCAATGTTCTCAACTTTTCTCTTTTTTTTGGCAATTTCATAATCATCTTTGTCTTGTACAGAGATAGCTTCCATCAGAACTGAATTTATTAATTTTGATTGGGATGGATGTGCAAACAGCCAAAGAGTTTTATTAGTACTATCACTTTGAATCCAAATGAACTGAACTTTACCAATATAGCCAAATGGAAATGAGTTTATCCCATAGATATGTACAGTTCCTTGTCTATTGCCATTTATATATGACATAGCACTGATGCCCAGACCACACTGAGCACTAGTTATCTTTGCAAATATTTCTTTGATCAGTTTCACTGTCCCGGTTATTTGAATTGGTGTGTAGTAAGATATATCTTGTAGGAGACAGTGTGCTGAGCTCCCCCTATAGCATGCCCTGAATGCTTTATCACAGGGTGCGTATGGCAGGCGATGCCCCCAACGTTCAGTCATGTGGAATCTCTTGGCATGCCATATGTGGGTCTCAAGCCAAACATTTTGCTTTTGTCGTCGATTATACTCTTCTAACAGATTTGCTGGACGCCGTCTATATTTTCTGGATGGTCTTTTTTGTTTAGGAGGTAGACCACTCTTCTTTAGTTGATCAAAATGGGCTTTTCTTAACCTAAGGGGCAATCTTTTGCAGTTATGGCTCATCACACGGCGCCGCATGTGAACAGGTAATGTTTGGAATACGAGTTTCGTTTTACTCGGCCTTAAAATGCTTTCAGTCATTGCAGCTATTTCTATGCTTCTAGAAGACGCAAATTTTAAACTATTAGCTGCATATGGAAGGTGTTCAGTGCCACCTAAAGTGGCGTCAAATTCTGGTACTTCTGTTTCTGCCATAGTGAATTTTAATTAATGAATAAACACTTCACTTTATCCCTTCTGATTGGATACGAAATAATTGATAGCTAATGCTTGAAGTTTCTTATATTAAAATACCGATTGAAAATAAAGCCGCGGTACGACTTAACCTCAAAACAAGAACTGTCAATTTTGACACCCTGTCACATTGACATTTTGTTAATTTTGACGTTTTGTTTATGGTGTTTCCAGTTTACAAATAATTATGTCTAAAATGAAAACTAGCCCTTTGAACGAAAAAGCTTACTTTAAAACTTGAACTTAGTATAATAAACTGGACTGAGCACTCTACCAGAAAACCGTGACAAAAGAGATATTTATAACAGAGCCCTTTGTCTCTTTCTAATAGGGTGACCAAGCATTTTTATAACAAAAAAGAAACTTCGTTTTGACAGAGATAATTTGTGTCCGGTTAACACATAAACGGTTACTTAAAATAGTGAAATAATAATTTATGAGATAAAAAAAATAAGAATTTCGTTGGGGATCATGGCCTTTTCATGCTCTTTTTCCGTTTGCTCTGCAGAATTGGTGTTTGGGTATTCAAATGGATAAAACTAAGTGTGTGACAAACATTTATAAATCAAATATGGCTAAACTTAATTGTTTTGTGGAGTTTCTGCCGTAAGCTATTCTTACTGCCTAAGTTTCTCAATGCATAACATTTCGCATGATGGAATATTCTTAAAAATACGAATTAGCCAATGATTTTGTTATGTAATTGTAATTTTTATGGTTCTTCATCCGTTATACATTGGATAGAATGTGGTGGACTAATTAGATGATTGATCGGGAATCGCATTGCATTTTTGCCTTATTTCCTCTTTCAATGGAAAGCTGTAACAAACAAAAGTAATGCTATTTCAATAAGGCGATACATAGGTACAAATTAAATTTCTCATGCGCACAATATTACCAGTTTTAATGAAAAATACCCGAAAGCATTAAGTCTTTCGTCTGCAAACGTCTAAGGCATGGTCACACTAATCTTTGTTAGTAAACAAAATCTATAGTATAAGGAATATTATAGATTTTACTTGTGAAATGATATGCCACAACCACCATATGATTCACTTTTACATGACGTGCTACAACACTTTTTAACCATTTTAACAGTTGAAATAAAAAAGAACCGTAGATAAATGTTATAATTTTCTCAAAACAACTTATGACGTCAAAAAAGCCGCCCCAACACCATTGATGACAAATTACAGTGTTACCATAATCAGTTTATAATAGCTTTCAAATAATCATACTTATATTTAATTTAACTTAAAATAAATAAATTAGAATTATGTCCAGATTGTAAACCTATAAAAGAAAATAATTAAAGCTTATCTTAAAGTTAAAAACATATATACGTAACTTATTTTACTTGTGGTGTGATGTGACTGCCGGTGTAATATTTTCTACCATCTTTAACATTTTTATGTGTTGGCAATTGAGTGAAAGGGACAAAGGGCTCCCTTATCGCTATCTCTCTCGCCTCGGTTATGATAGCTTAACAAAAGTAAACCTACAGCGTGACCAATAAAGTTAATTTTTGTGTGTTACGAATGTCGCAGAATTTAGTCCTGTTTGTATACTAAGTCCATGCTTTAAAGTTAGTTAGTTACAGTACTGAAAGTTCCTTTATGGTCTTAGTGCTATAACATAGACAGCCACATTAGGAGATCAGCCTACTACCTTGTGAAAAGGTTGTTGGACTTATTGATTTCGCAAAAACATTGTACTAAAGCTTAGTACACCGTAATTCATCTGAGCTAGGCCGGCAAGGTCCTAGAATCGACTAAGGAAGCTGAGTTACGGATCCCCCTTGTTAAAAATTAGGTTTATGTTGAAATTCCAATCTATTTCAAGTGGCTCTATTTCTATTCTCCGGCGACTACTTGTTGGTTTAGAATTAAGTAAAGAATTATAAGCAGTGATAGGAATAGGTAGTGCCTATTTGCCTAAACTTCGAAGAACAGAGACAAGAAACGGAGACTTCCTTAGGACTAAATTTTTTCCGAGACATCTGTCCCGAAATTCTGAGACAACACATAAATACATTTAAAAAAATTGTTATTTGGAATAAGTAATTCGTCTATATTTACCTAAAGTTTGCGACTAGATATATCATAATAAATAACATACATAGTCGTTACAACCATAAAATTTTCTGAATTTTTTTTTGGAGAACATTTTGTAAATGACTTGTTGATCGTAATACACAATGAATCACAATGTTTGAATAAGAAGCCGTACACGTTTCGAAGTAAATATCTTCTTTCTAGCTCACTCTCGGCTACGTTTAATGAGATTTCTAAAGTTCAAGTGTAAAAAAGGCATTTTGTCTTTAAAATAATAAAACGGTAATTTTTTATCATTTTAGCATTCTCTATAGTAGAAAGAATTTATCATTAAAAAAAGGTATTTAAAATAAATAAATAATTTAGTCTTAAGGAAGTCTCCGTTTCTTGTCTCTGTTCTTCGAAGTTTAGGCTAATAGGCACTACCTATTCCTATCACTGATTATAAGCCACTTTTTGAAATATATTTCAATTCTGTTGGTCTTACGCCCAGATCTCATAGAAAAATGCCCATGGTCCTTTCTTTCTTATGAATTCGTTCATAATACATCTGAGAATGAGAATATGGATCTGAGAATGATTAGGTATGGTTGGAGTCAAATGGAAGTGATCTATTTTCTGACATAGGTTAGTTAGTCTTTAACTTTGGTCTAGGCAGCCTGTCTTCAGTGAAGGTAGGTACCTACTCTTTCTCAATAAAAATAAATGGACATGTACTTGAAAAATGCACCAATTGACAGGCGCTGAAGCGTAGAAGACATTCACGACGCTAGCTGCCAGATATGATTATTTTTGTAACTTTTAAAATCTAGAAGTTACCTAATCACAGAAGTTTCCCTACGAATATAGACCCGCATGGGTATTTAGGTATTTAATGTTCATTTCATATAATGACACGTTTTTAGGTTTGCTGTTCTGCAAGAGACAGTGCTAAAACAACTACCTATAGGCCATAAGGACATACCTAATACTTTCCAGAGTGTTTGACTTTGAACTGAAGAAGACTAGGCGCGTGCCACGTACTCGAAAGTACGAGTTACATTTGTTCATCGGAGCACCGGTAGATCCGAATATAAGACTAAGGGTGGGTAAAGATTCAGAGACGAAACTTGCTTATCGAAACTGATTTATTATATAAAATAAATGCATTTTGTCCCGTAGCTGACCGAAGCGTAGGTAGGTTAGGTACCTACCTAAGTTTATGCTTAGTATTATTTTACAGCTCTATTGATGGTACACAGTTTACCACTATTCTTATAGATCTTTACCTTAGTATCGTCAAGATAATATATTAAAAGCTCAAGTTGTGCCAGAAGCTAGCTAGCCGGGTGGTGGCCTGGCGGCCCGGGTGGACCGGACTTACTTACCTAGTCTACCTACACAATTATAATTCTCTCGTGGCCATTTTTAAAGCGTCCTTCTCTCTTTATCGTGTGGTTAGTGCCTTATCTGGTGTCGAGAGTACCTATATATACGGCCCATGGCCCTCGACTTTGTTTTTTTTTTTTTTAATACCTGCATGCTCTGTCCCACTGCTGGGCAAAGGCCTCCCCCATGGCTTCCCAATCCTGTTTACAATTTGCCCTTATCTAGATTTTACATGCCATCGAGAAATATCTCTCAGGCATGCTGGTTTCCTGACGATGTTTGCTTTCACCGAAGCAAGTGATAATTATACAATACGCACATGAATCCGAAAAATCAGAGGTGCGTTCTTCAGTTCTAACTTGAGACCTTATGATTTGGCAGTCTGGTCACAGCACTAGGCTATCACTAATTACGAAGAAAGAAATAAAGCATCCTTACTGTTTTCCATTTCATCGGTAGTCTAAAAAGAGATTAGACCTTATCCTTGTGTCGATCTAGAAATCTGTATGCTTCGCTTAGTTCCATAGCTTATAGTGCCTAGCGAGATTTCTGAATACTCCTATTCATGTTTCCCCAATTTTCGTCCAGCCTTGAGCGTGGTGGTTTATCATATAGTTCTTTGTCCAAGTGCCCTATAGCTTATAGATTTTTCTGAATAATTTAACTATACACTTGCCGTCTACCAGAAGAAGTCAAAAAGCAGCTAGCTGTGTATAAAACAGTCACTGCCAGGTAGGTAACTATCTTCCCAGAGGCGAAGTGCCTGATTTTCCAATTCATGTTTAAGAATGTGTCCCTGTTTGTTTTGTTCTATTGAATTTTACTTTTATTGTTAATGTTAGTTTTATATTCCATCATCATCATCATCATCATTTCAGCCGATAGACGTCCACTGCTGGACATAGGCCTCCCCCAAGTGTCGCCACATTGACCGGTCCCGTTCGACTCGCATCCAGCGGATCCTTGCAACTTTCACCAGATCATCGGTCCACCGAGTACGTAATATTAATTTAAATTTGTTAATTTTAGTTGATTACTCATCAACCTTATAGTACAGTGCTTGTGGCACACCTAATATGTGAAATTGGTACACTAACCTTAGATTGTAGTGGATGATTAGGTACCTACTTAAATATTTACGGTTTAAACAATTGTTGGTTGGCCAGTAAAGGAATATAAAATAAAATAGCCGAAACGAATCTAAGATTTCTGCAAATTCTGCCCACCACGGTGTGCCTGCTATCTGTCCAGTCACCTGATTTCTTCGTCATGTCGTTGTTACCTACCGATAGGAATTTGTTATGGGAATATGCAGTGACCCGTCTGTATTGATTTAGCGTTTCTCAATTTGGTTAGTATTTAAAAGTCAAGTAAAATACCATAAAATACGGTTTCATGGTATTTTCCAGTTCATATGCTGAACATTGGCATATTGTGTAATCCATGTTTAGGATGTTATATGGTAAATCGATTTGCAGTAATTAAGTAATTCACCGAGTTATGTATTCGTGATATAAGTTTTTAAACTGTCATGGTCACTAACATACAACGGGAGGATGGGTTTCAACTGTGGAGAGCCTGGAATCCAGTGGTACAACTGTGTAAAAACCAAAAAAGGTCCGTGTAAAGTTTGCGAGCGGACTCAGTGAGTTTCGTGTGTCGGGAACAGAATCGAGTTGCGAGTGACCGTGGTAGCGGTACTGAGTGCAAAAAATGAACAAGAACGAGGGTAGACCGATTTGTCTGCTCATAAACATCCACCCGCAATAACTTCAGTTTATCCGTGATCATGGTGTTTGCAACAGCACCGACGTATCGGGAACTCAAAACAAACAGTAAACATGGTAAATATCCCGTTTCTAGTGTTAATGATAATGTTAGTGACCATGGTAGTTTAAAAACTTATATCGCGAACCCGAAATAAGTTCAGCCGAAGTACGGGCCGGATGGTGTAAAACTAGTGAAACATCTAGAACGTGCGCGGATAAAGTTTGGTTGTTTGGAGGAGTTGGTCGTTATCCCAGTGTGTGTGAGACTAAAACCTCGTCATGACATCCACGGCTCCGCGAGCATTCTACGTATCGTGAGTGTTAAATTGTTGCAATACCAGATACCAACTGGATGTAATCCGCCGTGAGTTATATTGTTTACATCTTGAATGGTGCTTTGTTGAGAACTAGTGTTTTCTATGTTTGTGATCGTATTACCTACTTGCAAGCCGAACCTTCACGAGAGATTAGTGCATTGATTAAGCAACAAAAATATGAAACACTAATTAAAAAACAAAAAACGGTGAGCCCCTACAATGATAACTCACAAGAAACTCGAACGGTTGTCAATTTGTCTAGCAAGGAATTATCACATTGCTCTTAAAGTCCTTGAGAGAGGATTGAATTTTGCTCCTACTCTGAAACGCATACCTTACGAAGAGGTGATCGAAGTATAGAGCAGCGATAAGACGGAATATGATACCGGCCAGTGTTGCCGATGTGCTGAGACAGGACACCGCCGTAGCGTTACGTCATGCTAAACCTCCAACATCGAATATTACTGCTGAAGAATTAGCCGCACTACATGACCTCCGCAAGGATCAGGACGTACTTGTACTTAATGCGGACAAAGGTAATGCTACGGTAGTCATGAACGTTACTGAATACGATAATAAGATCCGCAACTAATTGAGTGATGTGAACACCTACAAGAAGTAAACTACAACCCGACGGCACGAACGAACCGCAGTACCTACACGCAAAATAATAAAGGAGTATCAACTTATTATCACAGATGATACAGCTAAGTACTTCCTCCGTCCTAGAAATATACAGCCCCCTAAACTATATGGCTTACCAAATGTACACAAGCAAAATGTTCCGCTACGGCCCATAGTCAGTCAGATTGACTCACCCACATACTACCTAGCGAAACACTTAGCTTCTGTTCTTCAACCATTAGTTGGACATTCAACATCTTATGTGAAACACTCTCGACATTTCATTTACATCTTGCAATCCATCAGTCTCCAAACAAATGACGTAATGATCAGCTTCGATGTTGAGTCCCTATTTACCAATGTACCAGTGGCGGACTGCTTGGAAATAGTTAAGATAAAATACCAAGAAAATAAAATCCCTGTAGAATACGTGAAATTACTACATCACTGTTTATCTACCAGTTACTTCATAAACCAAGGTCAATACTTCCTGCAAATTGACGGTGTGGCCATGGCTAGTCCAGTGGCTCCAGTGGTAGCCAACATTTAGATGAAGCATTTTGAAGAGTTGCCGGTCTCCACTGCATCTACAGCTATAAAACTGTGGAAAGTCTTTGGGATCATTGAAGGATACCAAGAAGACGTAGAACTATGCTCGGTGCACCTTGAACAGCCCAACCTTGCACTTGCATACATGGTAAAATAAAATTTACCTACGGGATGGAAAATGAGAGGACAATTCCATTCTTGGACGTGAATATAGCGGTCCGTACTGACGGTTCTCTAAGCCACTCAGTCAGTAGAATTTGACTCACACGGATCGATATCTACACGCTGATTCTCACCACCATCCCAGACAGCTGAACTCTGTAGTGATTTCACTCACCAACCGCGCATACGATCTATGCGACGAGGAACTTTTACGTGCGTAGCTAACACATGTGCAGAGGGTCCTACAGAGAAACGGATATACAGGGAAGCCCGCACATCTTAAATAAAAACTAGTTGTAAGCACCGGAAGTGCGAGGTTCGGAGGCAGCCAGCATTACGTAAGGGGAGCGACAAATAAGATTACTAACATTTTTCGGAAATACACCGTAAAGACTATCTTCACTCCTTTCAGAAAACTGTCTCAGATGTTGCGTTCGCCGAAGGACAACTTTCCGCTGGAAAAGCCCGGTGTTTATAAAGTAGACTGCAGTTGCGGCAAGTCGTATATCGGTCAGCTGTAAAAAGTTCGCGAGCGGACACAGTGAGTTTCGTGTGTCGGGAACAGAATCGAGTTGCGAGTGACAGTGGTAGCGGTACTGAGCGCAAAAAACGAACAAGAAAGAGGGTAGACCGATTTGTCTGCTCATAATCACCCACCCGCAATAACTTCAGTTTAACCGTGATCACGGTGCTTGCAACAACGCTGAAATATCGGGAACTCAAAACAAACAGTAAACATGGTAAATATCCCGTTTCTAGTGTTAATGATTATGTATTCGTGTCGCCAGTTATGGCGGTTATGGGTAGTCTCGACTCTCGAGGCTCGTCGCAAGCGCTACTGCTGAGTTTCTGGGCTCGATTCCCAGGTCGGGCAAGTGGTTTTTCATCAAAAATCAGTAGCAGCCCCGGAGTCTGGATTTGTGTATTGTAGTTGATGGCAATAGGCTTACCGTATGTCGTAGGAATGGCGAAATGACTACCTAATGGTACTCTTTTGCTTAACTCTTCGGGATAACAGGCGTAATGTTAATTGGCATGGATTCTGTCCTTCCATTAGCATCGGCGTAAGACCTAGATATTTTCCATTGACTACTTGATGCGGAGGGACGAGGCGACTAACGTTTTTCTTACTCCTTTCTATTCTGATTGATGTCGTTGCAGTTTTCTAGATAGTTGAATCATTACCTTGGGACTTACCAGGGTCTGTCTCGATTTTTATCTACTTGGTAGCCAATGTAGATTTTTGATAGTACAAGTTTCTGTGGTTGGGAATAGCGACGGGTGTGTCAAAAAATAAAACAAATTTGTTTTCGTGAATATTTTATATTTCTCACATATTGCTCTGTTAATTCAGTTAATATTGTGCTTGCTAGATACAGTTCAGAGCCAGTAAGCCCTCTAAGTGAACTAAAACATTTATTTCTTAAAAAAACACTTTCACGTCACATTTGCTTATGTTTTAAAACTAGGTAAGGCCGGTGTTTTGTACCTGACTACTCTAAGATGAAGCACCCGAAACAAACTCAGAGGTCACTGTCTCTTTTAAAGTTCAGACATGATCTTGGGAAAGTGTCTTGCAGATTAGTGTAGGTAGGTAATAGTGTAACTATTTTTGTACTTGGAGTAAGTAGGTCTTCCAGCGTTACTTTAATAATGTTATGTTATGTTATTGTTTGTTACCTCTTTAGGAGTAGAAGTAGCTTCATTTACAAAAATAAGTTGCTGTATAAAGGACTAACTTAAAACTAAAAATACTTAGGTAGGTATGTTAGGTACCAGTGGCGAAGGTTCCATACAACTCGATTCCTACCGGATTCCCTTTGAAAAATGGCACAGTCAGTATTCGATAGACAAATAATATAATCACTTTAAAAATATGTACTCCGGCTTACCTCTTACAAAAATTGACCCTTCGCTACTGTTAGGTACGTACTTTCATACAAGTCAACAACCTCGGCTTGCCCTTATAACCTACTACTCTTCATGAAGTAAGGATTTCTGAACAGTGTGCTTGCCGTATTGTTGGCCCCGGCACGCCACTGGTCACATGTTCAGTCCTATGACTAGACCCTTAAAATTTAAACACATTATGCCATTTAAAAACACCCAAGTTGTCTTTGTTATTGCACCTATCTATGTATTTGACAATTACTAAGAATACTTAAAGTCACACAGTCTTACAGTCGCCAACACATCAAGTTACCACAAACTGTCTAATTTCTCCAAATGATTTGAAACTATAACATGTTGAAGGTTAAGTTCAAAATCGAATGAGAAAATTTGACAGTGTGTGGTAACTTGATCCGCTGGCGACTGTACAAGCACAAACTCGTGATACGGAGGGATGAGAAACCATTCGTGAGACATAAAGGGTGTTAGAAGACCCTTAACGAAGTCGAAAGGCACTTGTTCTCCCCGTCATTGCGAACATTTTTTTGTTCTAGACCATACCTGGGAACCTTCTAGTTACGGAGATATTGGGTGTCAAAGTTCCAACTTTTTCACAAGTTTTTTTTTAGATACATGTTTTTAATGTATTTTTTTTTACTTTAAACGCTCCGTGACCCCCGTAATATTCAATCCATCCATCAGCACAATGTTTTGAATACGTGACATTGAGTGATCCTACCGTAAAACGTGATTTTTCATCCCGAAACAAAAAGTCGTTTCCCAGCAATAATTTTTGCGTAAAGTTACTTAGTTTGATGTATAGAATGCTTGGATGACGGCTTCGTGAAGGGTCCGTTTACATTCTGTACTTAAGTATGAATGTTAGAATAGCTTTAAGCTTAGGGAAGACCTACTAAACGATAGATGGATTGCATGAAATATGATCATGGTTAAGGAGGTGACTACTGGGATAAAAGCTAAAAGATACATGGTAGAATAATATATGTTGCGCAGACTCTTACTCAAACAATGAAGAGGGATGAATAGCATGTGACTTAAAGAGTGATGAATATAAATGTTGGTGGATGGAGAGGGAGAGGAAGACCAAGGAAACGACCACGGATGGATTGTGTAAGGAGTGATATATTAAAGAAAAAGGAGTAAGTAATAGCGTGACGGTTGACAGAGGAGAATGGAAGAAAAAAACGCGTTGTGCGACCCCAAGTAACATGGGACAAGGGCAGGAAGATGATGAAACTCCAATAATTGGGACAAGGGCAGAATGAAGAATGATAAAAAAATCCTTAACTTTCGAATTTAGCATAGCAAACGAATAATTATTACGTCATGCTCCCTGGCGGTGCCACCTTTGCTTTAACAACTATAAGTAAGAATTAATTAATTAATTACATTACATAGAGAAGTCTATGGAATGTCTATAAAATTCTAGTCCTATTAAAAAAAGTCTATATCTCTAGTTTCGACGTAAACTTTTATTTAAAGTGGTTGCGCTGTGGAGTATCCTTCCCGGCGAAACCACCATGATATGTACATCTATTACTATACATAGTATAAGCAAATATATAGTACCAAATAATTCTATAACAATTCTTTATTGATATTTAGCCACGAGCTCCTCCCAGAATTGCCTAAGCGCAACTGACAATTTCTATTGGACTAGATAGCCTAGTCTGGTCTTGACTGTGTATGGCAACTTATCAATTGTTTAGTTCCGTTAAGACTGAATAAAAACACCCTTTTGCATATGGGCTGCTTGAAATAGTAGGTAGGTAGGTACATAACTACGAAACACTAAAACGTATAGTTATAAGCCTGCGACGTTGCCATTGCTGAAACGCGCCTCCTCTGTGAGAGGGAATGTGCTATAATCCACCACAGGCACAGTGCGGGTTGGTGGATGTCGTAGAAAGCAGGGTGTGCAGAAAGTTGGTCATGCATCGGTTGCTATAGTGCCCCTTAGAGAGCTTGGGTATTGAGATAGTTAGACATACCATAATAGATTTATTGGTCCGTGCAAAAGATTTTTGGACTACAAGACTATTAGGGGCAAAATGAGAATGTTAAATAAAGTATATCTGGTGTGACGAGAATGAAGAAGATATTGAGTATTTATGCAAGAGAGAGTTTGAAAGTAGCGCTTGCGATATAATGGTGAGGGGGATTGACGTAATATGGATATATGGTGAGGGGTCGCATTAGGTACCTAATAAATCCAACCACACTTCGTCAATCGGCCAACTAAAGCTTCCTCAGAATAGGGGAAACATTTTTGTTGACATGCGTGCTCCTCGTATTAACAATGAAAGTAGTAGACTGATCTATCAAAGAAAATGTGTATGGGAAAAATGTGATGATGGTTGATTTAAAATGTAAAGACAATGATAAATTAAGGACATAAGATAGATTGGTTGGCCAGTCATTGCGTGGTCACTAATAGACGTAGGTAATATTCTCTACAGCTAGGCCCGCCTGCACTATCAATCACCAAATATATTTAAGGCTAATCGATTAAAGACCATCTTTAAATAGGTACTGTCTTTAAACGATTAGCAAAAACATTTTTTAAATTCGTTTAGCGTGAAATGTGTTTAGTGACAATTTATAATAACATGACATACATTTGGAAAGTCTTAAGAGTAAACACGTCAACATTTGAAACATTCCAGAAACACATAAAAATAAATAATAACAAACAGATCAAAATAAATAATACAAATTAATATTATATTGGCGTGAAGAGGCACAACACCGAGAGATGTGGAAGGATTGGGGGGAGGGAGGCCTTTGCCCAGGGGATACAACAGGTTAAATAACAAAAAAACCTTTCCCAGAAAATACAATCAATTAAATTGTTGCAAGTAATTACATTCCTCGCATCATCATACAATATACTTTCACATTTTTTTCATAACAATAAAAAAATGTGGCCGAATTGCTTCTGCGGAAAGATGTAACACAATATTGCGGTATTGCCCTGAAATATAGGAAACTAGCTGGTGTCCGCGACTTCGTTCGCGTGAAAATTTTGGTGTATTTTGCCGGCATATAGCCTATTGTGCTATTCCAGACTATAATCTACCTCTGTGCTAAATTTCTTCCAGATCTATTCAGCCGTTCTGGCGTCATTGATTAACAGACATCCATCCATTAAAACTTTCGCATTTTTAATATTATAAGTAAGATAAGAAAGATGTGATGTTATTTAAAAAGGTTAAAACAGAAAAGTTAGCTTTTATAACCACGACTTTCAAAATTGAATATTCCCGGATACATGGAACGAAAGTACGTTTACGGTTAATCAATACTGAGACAAGAAACTCAATGATTTGAATACTTTTTAACAGTCTCACAACTGACCCTTATATAAGAGTGGAGGGTTTCTGCTAAAATATTTGGATTTACATTGAAGTGAAGTGTGGTCTTTTACAAGCTAAACATACAAAAAACATAGATATAATGAGACACACAACACAGTTATTTAAAATAGCAAAGACAAATATAATCTTCCCGTTACAATTCAGTGTTCATTCCGCTTCCGATGGCTCCCGTTGAACTAGGAACAAAATCAGCTTTCACAATGATCTCAGAATATAGAACAATCTGTCAAATCATTATGAAAACCAGTTTCGTAATTCCTTTTATTCTTTCTTCATGTTCTTCGCGCTTCTTTGTTCAGTCCTCCTCGACGCGCCTGATTACAACCAGGAACACAATATCTATAGGAAAAATACCTGATTAATGTACTAGTTACTTACCTAAAGCGTAGATTCGCTCAGGAGAGGAAAACCGCAATTGGTTAGCAACGCACATCGTGTGCCGTTTCGTTTTATAGACTTTAATTACGTTGGAATTGCAAGAATTCAATGTTTAACACAACAGTTAGCAGCAATGGAAGAATATGAATGGATTTGTCATCGCTCGATTGGGTGAAGTATGCGGCGGGAATGGGATGTGACGTGGTCGGCGGGACGCTCCCATTAGCCGCATCACCGCCTGCTATGACATCATGCTGACTCAGGCGCGCAGCCCGCACTACAAAGCTTCTTTCCTCCGCTAATTGTCATCCATCTGTAACACATAAAACCGTTCTTTAATACGAAACAAAATGCGAACTGGCGGACCACGAGTTGGAGTTGCTGCGGCACGTCCTTTGACAAATGTATTAGAGCTCTGTTTGTACAATGTGTACAGAAAAGTCTGGTTATATTTCAGGGTGTGATTCAGCCCATTAAATAACACCTTTCCCCATTTGACCACAATGGAATCAGCTGAATAGAAGTGAATTGACTATAATAGTAATAAACGAAGGCGGCAGGGTCCGCGGCCAGCAATGCGGGCTCACCCACACCGCGTGCCGCTAATTAGGCGACGCGGTGTCAGTGCGCTGCTGCTGCCTCAAATGGTGCGGATAGCGGCTTCGGCCTTCTTCGGCCTTGTTCGGCGTGCGCGGGAGTCGGCGCCACTACAATTATTTTGCCAATTTATCGACATCGATGGTAGTACCACACACGAACCACCTACGATGACTCTAAATCTGCATGCTCTTAATTGCCGGACACATTACGACATCTTTCCCACAAAGGAAACTGCTCCGTTCACTACTAGGCTATGACCAGCTGAGAACGTGGGCTTGTAGTTTGAACTTCGCAGAGCTTTGGCCCTTGGACCATGGACATGCAATATGTTCCATGAAAGAGGACAATTTGTTAAATCAAGTTCTTAAATGAAGGTTTCTTGGTTGGAGTTACAGAATGACTAGTGATGGGAATTTAAGTGTGTTGGTGGCTGGTGGGTAGTGTTGTGTTGTGGGGGCGCAGGTGCGCTGGTGATGCTGACGTCACGTCCGGCGCGCTGGCGGTGGCGCGGGAGCTCAATGGGCGCGAACTATGTGGGCCACACGTGTCACCTCACCCCTCCCTGGCACACGCCCCCCCCCTGTCGCCCTCACACACACACACACAAACCTTGCTCTAATTGCTGACAACTATGGGAAATAGCGCAAATGTGTTACTTTTTATCGCGAAGCGTGTTTACACTTGTGATAATGACGAATGAGCCGTCTTTAGACACTCATTTTTATCGCCGCCAATGTGGACCCTGTCAGCAAATTATATAGCCCAAGGAGACAGGTATTAAAGACAATAAAATATATAAATACGACTACTAAGAATACTAAAACTCGGCAAGTGTTACGAGCGAGGCGCCCCAATAAGAATGTGTGGCGAGCGGAAGTGTATAACGTTTTTGACAGAATTGGATCGTGTGAATAATAAACATCAGGTCCGCGGCATAACATTGTCGTATCGAATGCTTCGGTGTGGGACGATGAGAATCGTATCTACGTCAGAGAGCGGCGAGCGGCGAGAGGCGCGGGGGGAGCGCGGGGGTCGTCCGACGCCGACGTCGCAGACGAGGAACAATGGACTTAAAAATGGAATTTAGCGCATGAGGTGACGAAACGTGGTCCCGGCTGTGGCGCGGACGTCGCGACAAGTATGTAGGGCGGGTGACGCGCCGACTATTGATAGTGCGCCGGCGACGCCGACGCCGCAACAACTACCATTATTCTCTTTACAATTCTGTGCTCTAGAATGCAGCGCGCTGCCGCGGTGAGCCTGCAAGCGGATCTATAGCCGTTCTATTTACAACCGGACTGTACAAACGCCGACGTGCCTTATATGTCATGCCGTTTATCACGCTTATTAGGCATACGTTAAATATACATGTATGTGCGTACCTACACAGATCTATTCTGTTTTATGAAAAATCCGGAGTTTAACTTGCTACGAAAAGTTTTAATTCGTAGACAGTTCGTAGAGGGTCTACGCAGTTTTAAGACACGTTTTTGCAATAAGGATTTTTAATGTTTCTTTTCTTTCGCAATTTCGCAAGTGTTTAGTAAATCTAATTCCGTAATTTGTAGATGATAAGTGTGTTACTCATGTTTGCGAAAATTTTGGCACAAAGTACCATAAATGCCGAAACTCAAAACAATTACAGTAATTGCTAATAAAATAAAACAAAATGCAAAATGTAAAGGAGATCAAGAACTCAAATAAGCAAAGGCTACGTCTGAAATATATCATTTGAAAACTGAAGATTGCACCGAGTGTGCTGTATATCATCGACTGTATGAAAAAACTTCTGATTAGCTACCAAAACTGTGTCTGAGGCGCATCTATTAAGACTAAAAGCCGGTTCCAAACACGAGAAAAGGCAAAGAGGCTGATGAGTTATGATTGGCTACAATGTTGGGTATAGAGATAGAGCGGCATTCCGCGGCTGTAACGGTGAGTTATTTGGCGGGCGGCGGGTGTAGTGCGCGGCGTGAATGGCCGCGAGATGCAGCCTCCGCTGCAGCGCCGCAGGCTGCGCCGCGCCCCCCTCCCCGCGCTCCGCGCCCCGGCGGGCCCCCCGCGACCCGCGCCGCCGCGTGCGCATTCCGCCGAGCGTTGAGCGCCGCGAAGCTAGTCGCTTGCGCAACCTCCGTCGCCGCATTCCATTCATAGCGACGCGCGACTCGATAAACACAGCTTGTGACCGCTGCGGGCCGCAGTCCGTCCGTCGCGGCTGCGGTCGGGCGAGGAGGCTCTCGCCTTCCCGGAATGGGAAAACGAGCGCGGTTTTTGAAATTTTAGAGCGTTACGCCACATTTGTTCGTGAACGTCACGGCGGCGGCGGTCGGCCGGTGTGAATTCCGCCGGACGTTGACCCATACCGCCACTGCTTTCTCCGACTCAGTGTTTGCTATTGGAACGAATCTATTAATTGGAGAAACTCAGTTCACACATGAGCGTGGAAAGTAGACCGATGAGCTTTAGCTATCCGAGTCACAGAGACGTAAAACGACACGCAAGCGCCCTTTATGAATAATAATCATTCAAATTTAAGTTAGGCACGGTCACCAAGTCATCTTTCACATGCGATGTAGGAACTGGACTATCGACTATGGTATGCTGTTAAAAACTGCGCTGGTTTGCCTGCGCTATAATAAAGTTAATAGCTCGCATTTCGCAGAGGGATTTCCCGTTCATGTGATAGTAGTGTCTCTAGTCCACATGTCTAAGCACGAGGTTCGCGTGGTAGTGTATGTGTGGCGGGGGATGCGCGTGCGGCGGTGTTCCGCCGAGCGAGGCGTGCGGCCGAATGCCGGAGGCTGCATTCCTCTCCCCGCCGCCCGCAGGTGAAATGTCACCAAACAGCATTCCGAAATATTTGAAACGACCTTTATGGCGCGAAAGAAAGTGTGTGGGGCGCGGGGCGCGGGGCCGCGCGACCGTGGGACAGCGGCGCGCGCGCCAGTCGCACGCCCCCACCCCCGCGCGCCCGCCCTGCCTCGCGCCCCGCGACCCGCACCGCATTCCAGCGCGCCTCCCTCCCAATTTATTCAGCCGCGACCCGACGCACCAGCACCAACACGCTCGCTACACCTGGACTCCTCCGTCTACCCTCCAGTGCTCCTCATAACACCATATCGCCCTTCGGTAGAACAACAATTATAGCGTCGTTTTTTCATTACTAGCCGTACGTGTGTACGTAGTCGAGTTGGCACGCCGCTAACTATGTACAAGACGAGTGGTTTCATGATTCACTCATACGAAATCGTTGTCAATCAGGTATAGGTACTTAATTATATTTATCTGATACAGTATCAGTTTTCGATTGGTGGAGAGGGAGTTATCAAGGATTCTAACAAAAGACTTCAACGCACGTTAAGGTTTCAGAAATTGGTAAGGACGATCTTTTGGTCGTGGTTTCCGGATTTCAAACAAAAAGATAAATGATTGTGTGAACGGAATTTTGTCTCTTCTGCTGAGTAGATAGTAAAAATGGAGAAGTGATATGGCAGCCATCCTGATTGCTCAGGGAAACAGACTGACTAATAAAGTACAGAGAAGTCGAAGTCATGCATGCAGCGATCCAGGCAGCAGACCTGGGATACCTCAACGAAGTCAAACATAGGAGACGAAGAAATGCATGCTAGAGTGGTGGAACAGCAAGTTGGTGGTGTGGTGGCGTGGAGCGAGAGCGGGGGCGGGCGCGGCAGCGGTGGACGGTGTCGCAAATAGCCCGTGACGCGGCGGGCGCTGCACTTTCGCGCGGTCATGTGCCCGGCGCCGCAGCCAGACGCTCGTAATCGCTCCTCTATTTAAAAACGTCGTCGGACGCCGCGCGGCGGGGAATGTGCGGCGACAATGCACGGCGTCAACGACCGCTCGCAACGGAAGCGACACACTTCCAGCCCGGAAATGTGCGCCCGCGCCTTAAGGGACCGCCGCCGCGCTATTTATAACCGCGCAGGGCGCACGCCGTGTGGGGAGCGTGATGTAATGAGCTTATTTCGGAACCGATCCCTTTACCCGCATGGACGGCCGCCGCGGGAAACTATCTGCTGTTAAGCTAAAATTAAACGAATAACTTTAAATTGTACGGGACATTAAGAGGACGAACCGACTTCCATTAGGAAGGCGACCCCACACTCAATCTGTCGGGCGGATGTTCAGCACACTGACACTGACAGTTCCCTCGATGGCGGGAGGCGCGGGTGTTTCATTATTTCCCCATCGGTCGGTTCCACTCGACTGTCTGTGTAACGTATAATTTTTCTAAAACCACAAGAATGATCACAGTAATAAAAGGAAAATGTGGTGTTATTGTGACAGTGTTTCAAAACATGGATGTAATAACTCAATCTGTAGGGCTGGTTGGTTCCCAGCGGCGTTCGTTCCGGTGTTGGATTCGTGCTCATTAACGAGTAAGCAGGTAAGGAAAGCGCAAGGGCCTCCACCGGAGATAAGGTCAATAAATGCGCGGCTCTGTGCCTCATAATTAATAAGTAAGCGCGATAACATCTCGGGGCAATTACCGAAATACAAGGAAACACGCCGGTGTGCAGTGTGTGTAGCATCAGAAACTCATTACACCATACATTCAATTACTACAATGTGCTTTAATAACTATGTGTAGCACATAAAGCCGCTAGCTCACGTAAACATTCTTTATTTTTGTTTCGTCAGCATTTAGGACACGGTGTAATAGAGACGCACGCTCTTTTGCATTTACTAATATTCGTTAGAAAGTAACTACATACATATTAATCGTAAAGTAAAGATATCTCCTTCAAAATACGAGAAGGAAACTAAGTTTTAATAATCATTTCCGTTTTCTAGAGACTGATTAGCAGTCTGAAAACTAGTCACAAATTGTCAAAAGTGATCAGCAATTAGAATTAATGTACAATTGAGCAGCTCTGTCGCGTAGCACCTTCACGAAGGTGTCCCACGACTTTCGTGTCGGATCTACGTCGCTACGTCATTACCATTGTACCGACGTTCGTAGCTAATAACTTGTGGGGGCCAGTACGAGTCCCGCATATCAACACACGGTAATTAAGTCGGAACATTTTACATTTTTAAACTGTTAATCACGACCACGCATTCGATGTAAATATGACATGATTTTTGAAGCTGTTAAATAATTAACCGCGAGACTCCTCGTGGGAAACGGTTACAAAGTACCGTTAGCTCGGCTGCCCGCCTGCTCGGCTGCTCGCCTGGCTAGTTCACGCTCTGCTGTGCTACGACACTGCTACGAAAGTGCTACGAAAATTAAACAGTTTGACAGACAATTTGAGCTACTTGGATATTTAATTGAACTGATTGTGGTTTGATTGTTTGTTCAACTAGATGTGTATGAGTGAGGCTCATATAATATGCATTGACTTTATCTTAACTTTCACCTAGAATGATTTTGTTGGAAGAATTTGGGCAGCGTAGCAACTGAGCTACGCCTGGGTCTTTTGTCTGTATAATGCAGTTTGCTTGATTTTCAGCGTATTTAAAGAAAGTTAAAAGTCTAGTCTAGATTGGGAAATCACCCAGCATACAAAATATATGTCCAGCGAGCCAGAGTGAACGCCTAGACATTTTTTGTGTAAAAATAGCAAACAATACAAAATGCTTTCACAACACAACACGTTGCAGACACTTCACATTCTCGGTGATTGCGTACTCATTTACTGAATTTATTTACACAGAATAGACATTCTTGTGGCAGATCATATAACCGGTGGGGTATCGCTTACAAAAAAATATTTATCGCATTTATAGTCTAATTTTCCGGCGATTGTTTGTTTTATTGTACATACTGTCATGATGGAATGTGGAGGTGTAAGCGGTTTCGGAGGTGGCTCACGTAGACGTGTGAGTGCTGAGTTGGTGTGTGTGGCAGCGAGCGCTGCACGCTGGTTCGAGTTGGCGCGACGTGTGTTTTCACGTTTCCAGGCTATCAGTAGTGTTTCAGGTGTCGGCGGAGGCCACGGCGCACGGCGCGGCGTCGTCTCGCACCTAGATTCCGCGTATTGTTCAGAGGCGCGCGCCGGCGGCGGCGGCGCTGGCGCCAGGCGCGCCGTATGTATTATTCAAGCGGCCACGACCCGCGCCGCCCCCGAATTTTGTTAGCCTCGCGCCCCACAGACGTCTCTAATTACATGCTATCATGACCGACTTTACTGTGTCACGATTATTTCGATTATCGTCAAAGTCAACAACTTGTGGCGACAGAAAATGTTTTACAAACTACCAGCTACCTATGTTGTAGCTAGGACATGTTTATTTTAGGATATGCGATGTAATTTATCGGTTTGTTGAATTTAGGTTAATTTTCATTTTTAGAAGACTTATGAAGCGACAAAGCACGTTGGTGTTCGCTATTGGCTAGTTTTCGCAGTGCAATAGACAAGTTGTACAGTTGTTGGGCTCATCAGCTCATAGGTAGGTGCGGATGTGGCCGCGGCCGGGGGGCGGCTGCTCGGGTGTCGGCTCCGGTGTCGCGGAATAGTCCATTGTGCGCGCGCGCCGCCGCCAGCAGCGGGAAACAGGTCAAGGTCTCACTGGCGCCTACCTCACACCACTACTAACTGCCTACCTACTTTATAAACACCAATACCTCGTATTGAATTAAATAGCACACATCTGTCATTATAACTTTACACTATTTTTATGGTTTCATTCTAAATTTATCTAAAATCGACTCTAGACACAATGTAAGAGAGTAAAGATTTGTGTTAACTCAACAGATTTCTTAAAATTAATGAGTCTCGGCCTGTCTGTGTTTAGTCGGCCGACGGAAGTATGTAAACGTTAATATTACAATATAAAATGTTGGCACGTAAACGCGATGGTCCCTGAAAATTTGTTTAAGCACATGTAAACTCGCGCCGAGCGAGATGTGATGTGAGGCTCAGTTTAGGTGTGAAGGTCAATGACCGATAAGGTTGGCGTTACGTCGACCTCTCTTTTCCCCTCACTTCGGCCACTATCGCCAACCGACCTATCAGCAAATATGTTGCCAAATACCTACTGAGCAGGACGGCCGGTGAGCTCAATACGTATGTGACCGATGTTGCCAGCTCACAATATAATCCGGGTTCAAACATTTGTCGTTTGCGTGATATTTGTTAAAACTCGAATCGTTCTCGATTTGTTATCGCGGGAGGGATTATTTACAGGGAAAACATAGCAGTAGCGTTAGACCAATCAGTCGATGTAAGCTGCGGTAAGAATCTTGCAGGCCGTCATAAGGGCGCTGGCGCACAGGCCAGTAACAAGCGCGTTCTCAAAAGGAATAATTGTTTGTATTGCAAATGAGGGTATTTCCCATACGTGTCTACGGTTGATAGTGTTTTGGTGGGCGAGGGGGAGTGGGGGGACGGTGCGCGGGGGGCCGGGGGGGGGTGTTCGGTATCGGCGCGGGCGCAAGGTGCACGTTATCGCGCCATTGTTAGCGCCGACAGATTTATAACTTCCCTTTGCCCTCAATAAGGGCCCGTGACCTGCACACACCTTACACTCCTAAATAACGCGAATACGTGAAACGATCATTCCAATATGTGGGCCTCTCAGTCATTACGTATGTTTATGGAGACAGTCACAAAAAGTGATCGTGAAGTTCCTTCATAAAAACTGGTTTGGCAAAAGGCTATATATTCTGGAGACCTAAGAATGTATGGTCCTATGACACTATGGCCTTATGATGAACAAAAGGAATTCCTCTTTTAATGTACTTTTATAGGTTGGTTGATAACACTGGTATTCAGCTACATCTAACCGGATGTAGCTGACTGGAAGTCGACCCCAACATAGTTGGGAATGGGCTAGGCAGACGATGATGGTTGATAAATTAGGGAATGAAGGCGATACTTTGCTATTTATAATTGTTATAACTAGTGCTTATAATATTTGAGCAAAACTTTGTTTTTAAAAGAATCACAATTTAGAAATATTCACAGAAATTTTAGATATTTCTAATCGAAATGAAAGAAACGGTTCAGATCAATAATTAATTTAAGAAGTTATATTTATGGCAAATTGGTTTAAAAAAAATACAAGTAGGTACTTGTTTGTAAATATGTAAATAACAAAGCTATAACAAAACAAATAAAAAATGGACTTACCTCATATTACAGTCGGGCGGCTCTTACAGCCATGGGTGAGGTTCGCACTGCCAGCCGATCTGCGCAGGCGGCGCGGCGGCGGTCGCAGCTACGGCTTTCGCCACATCCACCTGAAAAGGCAACAAAAACTCTTTGAAATAAATAATCACAAACGCTTAGTACAAAACAATGACAAAAATATTAAAAACAATCAACGTTATTTATTTCTGATTGAAAATAAGGATTGAGTTCCCAGCAGTAATTTAGACAATCTGTGAGAAATTCCGCCTGGCGCCATTCCGACTCCACTAATGTGACGTCCAATCATTAAGACTTTTTTGTGTGAAAAAATATCGTATTTAGTTAATTGCCATCCATTGCTATTTATTGACTTTATAGTTAGTGGGAACGTATGAAAGAACGCAATCATAACGCTACAAGTGTACATGCAGGAGTAAGTACAACACATAAACACAAAACTGACCCACGATATGTAGCACAAAACTCTACTTTCACAATTTCAATAAATGTTCAAGCTGGAACCATGGAATGAAATCCTAGTGCGAGCCCCGTGAACGTTCCTCAGCCAACTCGAGCGTAAAGCAAGCTGAACCGCGATACTCGACCCCGTCAATCTTGATCCTATTAAAAAAATATTGTTTATTTATGAATACCGTTATTATACAGAACGCGACATGTTAATAAACCCCCTGACATTATTTTCACTTAAATTTTTTGTTTACTGGTATACCTCGACCGTTAAATCCAATTTTAAAGTGACCGTCTCAGTTTTTATTACCCATTTAATTTATATGTTTATTATTGGCAGTTTGAAACGGAGAAATGGTAGTATCGAGTGGTGGTGGACGTCACAAACGGTGATGCTGATGATGTCATGCGTGAGGGCGGCGGCGGCCGCTGGTATGCGGCGTGCGACGCGCTAGCCGCATAACGGTGCGCGCGACGTCTGCGCGCGTTCCCAGGCTCCGAGCGCTCGATCGACGCCCCGAGATAAGCCCCATTCTATACGAAACCCAATAAGCCATTTCCTTGAAATTCTCACAGGAGAACCGCTCCCGTGAAAAAAATGACTAAAACCATACAAAAAAAGCCAGTGAATAAGGCGGGAGCGTGAAATAAGAATGGCCTCAGTTCTGGGAAGGCTCGGCGCCCGCGCCGGTGCAGTCTTTACATCCTTTATAATGATCTTTTTTTGTGGAGCGTCCCTTAATGGCTTATCGTGGGGCTGAGAATGTTGGCACAGTGCGAAGCGGCGTGTACCTTATTAGTTGGTGAGACCCGACGATGTGACCAAGCGGAAATCGACAATCGGTTAGAGATTCTACTGTGCAGATTGTGTGTGACGGAAGCGTGGTCCGCCTTCAATAGCAGCCAGCATGAATGACGGAACGCTCGCAGTTATAGCTGCGGATACAACAATGACTGACCAATTTAGTAACGTGACATTTGCATATTACACTTGGATTCATCCTACACGCTATCGCGACGTGTGGTGCAATTCGTGTCAATGTTTAATGAAGCGGTATATGGGCAGCGTATCCATCGGCGGCGAGGTGTACGGGACGTCCTCGGCGGGAGGAAGCGTGTCGGAGGAAGTGCTTATGAAACGGTCGCCCACGCCGCGTGCGCTGCCGGAAGCGGAGCCGCAGCGCGATCTGCACGCTCGCAGGCGGCAGCGGTGGCAGTAGGCGGTATGTGTCGCGCGCATGCGGCGCTGAGCCGCGCGGACAGGCGGAACAATGTAATCAATGCGCGATAAAATGAGAGCAAAGGTGAGAGGACTGAAGGGCGCCATGTGTGCGGCGACGTCACAGAGAGATGCTGTGAGTCAGCGGGACGAGGCACACGTGTCGCTGACGTCACGCGCACCTGACTCATCACGTACTCATGATCTGGGAAAGACAGTGTTATAATATACGCGCGTTGTGAGGCCCGCCGCCACCGCCGCCGGCGACCAGTCAATGGACGACTTGCATTCTATATCTGTTATGTTGACTAATGCTAAATATTCACCAAAATATTATTTTTAAACAACAGAATGTTATCCCTGCATTATACTTTCAACGCAGACAGAAGTATGTCATTTAAAAATCAAAAGAGAGTTGAGTTAGGTATCGTTAAAATTTTTGATCCTAACCAGAAAATACTAGAATAACTTCACTAAATACTTGAAATAATTTGAATGTAACTGTAATGTTTTTCTTGTAAAAAAAATTACTTTATGCTTTTAAGTCAAATTATTGGATACTTTCTGTCACCAAAATCATATAAGTGCCTTACAATAATTTAAGTGTCTTTGCAGAGTGCCTTACAGTTTATTACAATTTTGTTAAATAAACACAAATATAATTCGTTACACAATTAAGATTGTTTCTTCAATTTAGGAGTTGTTTTGACAAAATCTCTAAACATATTTAATAAATAAAATACAATGAAAGTTACATTGGCACTAGGATAAATACTTTTAATCATTGGTGCTGATAAAAAGTCATGTCAACTGAAAGATCATTTGAATTTTCGAGAAAGTGGAAAGTTGAACTTACTACCACGTCAATAGGAATGCGGAGTGAAGTAAATCATCTAAATAAGCACAACGAGGGTAGGGCAAGCAAGTGCCGGAGGGCAATGAACAGCCGGGGGTTAAGCAGAACTAGAGGAGAGCAGGGCGAGTGTGCGAGCGGGACGCGCGAGCAGACGTCATGCTCTGGTGACGTACGTCCTGTCGGCAACGTGCTGCCCGCAACACACTCCGCTGCACAGGGCACTGTTACCCCGCACTACCATCAGCACTACCCCCAACTGTCACACAACCCCCGAATTGTCTATTGACAAATATAGTTTGATGGCACAAGTAAATTCAAACAAGTATTACTACAGTTCAAAGATTTTCAAACAATGCAATAAAATTTGGCTACCCTCATTTACAAAAATAAAATAAGTAAACTAATAGAAGATCGCGAGACGTTACAGTTCAGAATTCGACTAAAGTTTTAGGAAGATTCGATGGTAGGCGATGTTAAGGTAGTAGTTTAAGTATAAGGAATAGAAAACCAAAAATATATTTCTAATCTTACGCTACTGGGTGTAACATTCCATTGATACAGACGGAAAATCACTATTTAAATTCACTATGCACTAAATTTCACAGTTGATTTCGGTGTAGCGATTGAACGGACACTTGTTTCCAACACAACGCACGAAGTCCGGCCTCAACTAGCGGCGTTCACTAAACAACGTGATAATACAAAAAGAAGTCAGAGGTTACGATGTTATCGAGGGAGACATGAATATTCGAAGACGCGAGGGTCACGAGTGAACGGGCGTCGTAGCATCGCGCCGCGCCGTGAATGGAACGACCGACATTTTATGAATCGAGAGCCGTCGCCCATTGAGCTCAGCGCGGCGAGCGGCGAGCCCGACGGGGCGCGCAGCACCGCCGCCGCAGGGCCCACAGCTCGGGCCCGCTCCGGCGCCGGTTCCGGCCCCGGCGGAAGTGACGCTCCGACCGAACATGGCGGCGCGCGCGCAGGAAGTGCGCAGCTTACCTATCGGGACGTCTCCGCCGGCGGCGGGCGCAGCCGACACCCGCCGCCGTCCGCCGCTTCGCGCAGCGCACGCGGGCCCGCATGCGCCGATACCGATATCCGCAAAAGTGCGCGCGATCACTACCTTGCGAATAAATTATTCGTGCTGTTATCTAAAAATATTCGTGTGCGACGCAGAGCGCTCGCAGCCCGCAGCCCGAGCCGACACGGACTTGCACACGCGAACCGCTTCCCCGCTGCGGGGAGACTGATGAGGGCAGGCCGCGCCGGCGCCGGCGGAGGCTCCGACGCATGCGCACACCGCCGTCCGTCCCTTTCCGCGGACGCGCTGCCCCTGCAGAGCGAGCGGGACGACGACAACTCATTATCACAGCGGCGACTCGTGAACACCAATAGACCGAGGAGTAGGGACGAAATATTCGACCTTCACTTCACAACGCACACGAGCGCGTGCGCTGATCGCGTCGCGACAGCTCCCCACACATGCGCGCTGCTCGCAAATTGCTCGCGGCCGCCGCCGCCGAGCCGCCGCCGCGCCGCCGGTGTGCTACATTTGACAATTTTTCCAGAAAACTGACATGCACCGTCACCGTGGACGAGGCGCGCCCGCGTGCCACGTGCCCGTCACTCGGTTCCACCACCGACACCCGACCAGCGACCAGCACCGACAATACACGACTCACTCACTACGGCACATTCCAACCGCATTTGATAAGGATTCTAGCATTTTGCAAAACAATCAATTTACCTATATGTAACAAAAGATTACCATCTAATATGAAAAATCACTTTTAACAAAGATACTACAAAATTTTTCCAAATCACCATTTTTTAGTTTTTGGCACTACTTTACACGGCCAGTATTTAACTATAATATAATTCAATACACTATTTCATTCATTACGAATTTATTTGTGGCCAACTGAAATTTGTCCACATCCAGTTAAACACATTCCTTTCTAATATGTCTGCATTAATTAGTAGATAATGAGATTTTTTATATATGAAGCTCATTAAATGTATAAAAAGTAACAAATGTAACATACTTAAATTGCAATACATAATGTAGAAGAGAGTGTTAAAGAAAAATGTTACCAAAAGTTACATGCACCGTTAGATGTAACTCTAACTGTGCATGTGATTTTTGGTTTGAACATTTTCTTTAGCATTCAGTCGACTATCTTAGCATTTTGCATAAATATCACAAATGTATCTGAGTTATACGAGAGCAAGGGTTCTATTAGATGAAAAGCAAACGGCTTCCTTATTACATTTATGCAGGACGTTTTGTTTTAAAGATTTTTCATCGGAATATTATTTTAAAAATGGGCCTCCAATACGAAAAAAAATATTTTGTGGAAAAATCATGACTATTTAATGTGTTTAAACGAAATCACTCAACCTAGGTATGGAAAATTAATTATTAGTGATAAACTTATAAATGTAATTAAATATGAATAGTTAAAAAGCTAATTTGTTGGAGAGTCATTTTTTATAAAAGGACGAATAGGTAAATATGCATATATTTAGGCAATTAAGAATTATTGAATTACACTACCTACTTATTATTTTTAGCACTAGGTAATATTTTTTGGAGTCATTTATTATTCAATAATAAAATTAGCACTCCTAAGGTGGTTTTAAAATGATAGTTAACTGCTTTGTATTTAGTACTTCACGATATAATAGATTTTTTCAAAGATACAAGTCCCCGTTTGTTCAATAGTAGCTTTTATTCAGAGGACACAATAGAGAATTTATCTTGCCTATTATGCCAGTAATTGAATAACAGAGAAATGCTCATTGTTCGGTTTCTTTAAAGCGAAAATTTGCCTTTCAACATTAAAATATAACTTTATTTTTAAGTGCATAGTTGCAGACTACTCAGTATCTAACTGTCACAAACTGACAATGATCTATTTTTTATGTTAAAAAAAATGTGTGTAAATAATATTATTATTATTTCCGAACATTAATTTGGAAGATTTAAACCTGTAATGATTTATTTTGAATAGTTAATTTCAATAGCTTTGGTACATAGCAGCAATAAACGGTTGATACAAAAATTTTAGAGAAAAATGGCCCTTAAAAAATTATCCAGCAATTATTTTGAAACTTTTTGCGTTTATTCATATTGTAAAATAGTTGAACTAGCGTACGCAATAAATTTTAAATAATTTAAATCATTGAATTTAAAATAAATTCAAAAATATCTATATGATTCCACTGGACTAAAACTGATTTCACTAGGGCAAAATAAAATGGTTTTATTTGATAAAAAATATGTAAAATTGTCAAGTTTTTTGATAATTTCTAATAGGCGCTGAGTTATAGTGCGGGTAGATGTGGAAGAAGTACGCAGGAAGTGCGTGCCAGTGTTGCCACACGCAGCCGTGAGCATGCGCGGGCGCCGGTGAGCCGCGCGCGCTCCCTCGCGCTTTACCACTGCCAACTTACATCCAATATTAATTTTATTATTTAAATTATTCGAATATTGTTTAATGAATAACTCATTGTTACTTCCAATCATTTAAAAATTGTTTAATGGTTTCTCGTTTTTTAAGTTTAAAAAAACCGAAATTCTGGAATTATTTGCACAAGTACCTAAGTATTGAAGACTACAAATAAAATTTTTCAGCGTCTAATGCTTAAATAAATTCAAATCAAACATAAAATAATTATTCTTGTCTGTCAAAATTAAATTACTAAATGCCCAATGAAAAATTGTTTGTGGTTACAAAGATAATCTATTATAGATTAGTTTTTATCATAAATGATGCATAAGGTATACCTTTAGTTGATATAATTGTTAAAATATTTAAGAAAACTGAAGTATTTATGAATCTGAGCTCAACCGATGACTGAATTTTAATTTTAAAGATTTAGTCTAACAAGAAAATAGGTATAAAAAGAAAGGGATTTTCAAAAATAACAAATACCTATACCTAAACATGTATATAATACATTAAATGATATAGTGTGTATGTGAGTGTGGGTGAGGTAATGTGTATGTGTGTAAATCGCGTTGGAATCCGGTGTCGTTATCAGCACGTAGGGCTGAGCCTATCTAATCTCGCTCCCACTTTAGCTCTTAGATAAAATTCACTTCTTTTCAAACTTATTTCAACAATAATTTACCTCACAAGTTGGCACCAATCATTCACTATTCACTTTATTTTTATATAAATAAACAATAACTACCACTTTGTATTTTTATTACACCAAACAGTATTTGTTAAAGTGAAATAAAAAAATACATGCTAAAATAGGTAAGTTGTTAGGTTGTTAAACAATGGTAGAAAAGTAATACCTAACTACAGCAAGTCATTTGAAAGAAAAAGAAATGCTTTGTCAAGTCAAAGGTGTTTTTGATTACTTAAATTATTTTTCGCAATATGGACTACTTTACCCATGCATATTATTAAAGCAATGGCCTACAGTAGGTACTTACCTACTCAGACGTAGAACTTTTTTCTACTATTGCAACTAGGTATTTTTTGCACTAGCAATATTCGAAGTTAAAAGCAAGATTAATTGAAAAATATACAACTAGACAGAAAACCAAAACATAAATTCTATTTAATTTAAATATGTTAGAAACTTTATTCTAACATTTATAAAATAAATAGAATTTTTAAATGTTGGTGCCTGCATGTATTTAGATCTTAAATAATCTAATAGATCTTAGATTTACCCATTTCTACACCTAGGTACATCAATTAATTCAGAACATTGGATAACTTAACGAGTTGTTATAGACAGCGAAAGAGTTGGTATACCAAATAAAAAAAACCTAAGCTAAAAAAAAGAAAATGTCAATGTTTTGGTTTTATGACCTAAGTATTAAACAAAAATAGCTATAGTCATTAAAATTGTTACTTACTAGGTTTTTATGGCTTAAACTGGCAACATTTAGGTGGGGAATACCCTGACTTAGGTATCCACATTTATGACTGAAAACCTAGGTAGGTAGTACAACAAAGATAGACAAGAATAAGTGAGACTGTGGACTCTGTGGTAGCTGTAAAGTTTGGTATTATGATTTATATATAATGTTAATTAGAACCTTTATTCTTTTAATCAGAAGTACAAGTAGTGTTTTAATATAATTATTTGAAGAACCTAAATCATTAAAAGTGAAGATACGACAACGGTTGAAAGCCGAAAAAACGGTAAAAGTTGTATTAAAAAATACTTTTCAATATTTATCAATATTTAGATAAATATTGAAAAGTATTTTTAATACAACTTCATAATTAACTGATTTGACTGAACAATTATGCTAGTTCTTTTAAAAATAACCGTTTTTAAGTACTTACCTACCTATTCTAATTTAATTTTCGGGCGAAGATTCCTTATTAATTTATATAATATACTTAATCCACTTACCTGTAAAAAGCATCTTCACAATTTGCACAAAATTCATCGATTCAGAACCGCCTTTCAGTACAATGTTTTTAATATTTTAGAGTTGATTATTTAGTTCACTTAAAATCACCACACTGTTCGTTCACTGAAGGAGGCCTCTAAAACTCACATGAAAAGGTCCCATATAGCAATTTAACAAAAATGTTTAGATCTCTCTGATCATTAACTGGGTAACTGGTTGCCGTAACCAACTATCTCAGAAAGTTTCAAAAGTCACTTTAAAAAAAAAACAAAACACATTGAATATCAAACTCCGTTAACAACTGCCAACAATTCGGTAGTCACAGATACAACAACACTCCACATCAGTCCACTAAGTGAGCGCTGGCTTCCACCCTCCCTTATGGTTAAGACTAGGAGAAGGACAAAGGCGTATTAAGCTCGATTAAGGTTCGGCTGATTGCATGATTTATAAGAATTGATTTGAATGTGATCCGGGCTAGTCAGCTGCAGGCGCGGGCGGCGCAGTGCGGCGGGCAGCGCAGGCGCAGGGCAGCCGGCGTGAGCTGCACTCGGCTTCTCTCAGGCGTGACGTCCGGCCGGGGTCAGCGAACGCAGGGCCGCCGATAGCTTTCTTGTGCCCGACAAACGACCCTCCGAGATGTCACTCACGTGTTTTCTGTCGCCCCTTCCCGGGCTGACACTTCCCAACGACTGTTCGTCCCGTCCTCGCTACCGAACTCGCGCGCCCTTTGATGCTTCGCGTTGCTCTCAACTAAATAGCCGAAGGAGGAAGTATTCGGAATGGCGCTTGTCACATTTCGTAGCACTAATACTTTTTTGAACACAAACACGCGGGACCCTCGTGAAGTGATATCGTTAAGTCGGGGGGCTGTGTCTCGTTAATAGATAATTGTTGTGCGATATGATCGTTTCTTCGGCGCGCATCAGCGCTAACAGATTAATCGTGGCAATGTATCACACGTGCAGTCCGCGCTAGCGGCCCTTCTATTTGTAAACCGGCGCCGAGGGCCGCGCATTCCTAGCGTGCCTCGTGCCCTGCGCCCGCGCCACCCGAGCGCTCTCCGCTACGGAACTAGCACTACCCACTATCGGTGACCGCCTATAATACCGCTAACATCTACTACTACATTCTAATTTCCCTACATTTGCGGCAGTGTACGTCGTCCATGGCGATACGAACGTTGCCCAACGCGCACACTCGACTCTGAACTCTAATGCTGTATTAACCAATGCTACTGTAACTGTCACTGTCAAACACTGAATATTGTTGAGAAGATTCCGTCAAATTCTTCTACCTTATATGGAGTTGTAAATGGTTTCGGACGAAACGTTTAAATGGTACTAAAATCTTTAGGTGTACTGTTTTTGTGTATTGCTGTTTATAAAAACGATATCTAAAAAAATGCATAAGCATAAGTATAATCAGCCTATAATGTACCCACTGCTGGGACACAGGCCTCCTCTCTATGAGAGGGAATGGGCAATAATCCACCACGCGGGCCCAGTGCGGGTTGGTAGAACCTAAAAAAATGATTTGATGAAAATTTAACCATGCGGGTTTATTTCCTCAACCTAGCCAACCTTTTTCGTAGCACTTTCGTAGCCGTTGGCGTAGCAGTTAAGCCTAAAGGAAATGCCTTTCTCCAAATCTAGACTTATATACCTACTTAAGTATATGCCAGTGATATGTATGATAATGTCATACTTAACGGCAAAGTGAAATAAGTTACGAATAAGGGTTTAAAAGCAAAGATAACGAGTTTACTAAACTATAACCCAAATACGGTTAAATAGCGTCTATTCATAATGAGATGTACCAAAGTACAGTCCCTGCATTCCGATGAATGGTGAGCGGGCGCCGCGACACGGCCGGGGCCGGGGGGTAGGGGAGGGGGGCGAGGGGATGCGAGGGGGGAGGGGCAGCACGTACGCATGCCTGCGCGTGCGCCTGCCTGCGACAAATAGCCGCTACAACAAATTCTAACAGGTGTCCACTTCAGACCAATTTTGGGCTTAGTTAACAGTCACACGTCACGTAAAAGCCCTTCGGATTACAAGAAGTTCAAAAGGAACGAAAAACATATTAATTAAAGCGTTCCTTCTTCAGAACTGTAATTAGGGGTTTGACAACGATTATACTTTAGTTTCTAATCGTGAGCCATAAAACGAGACAACTCAATAAATAGTCAGCCCTAGTTCTATTCAACTCGCAGCAGCAGAACTATGAGCAATCACGACCATACACGGAACATCCTGACTCACGCGGATGCGAACGGAAATGAAAACTTCCGAATTTTCTCAGAATTACGTTACAATCCTAACAATTTCCGTACAAACTTTGGAATCATTAATTGTACCCGATTGATGAATCAGAAAATATAGCTATCTGATTTGCTCATTAAGTAGTTGATTGAATAACCCGAATGGAGGCAATCAGTGGTCAGCAAGCGGCGGTCGTCGATTGAAGAGCTGCTAGAGGTACTAGCGTTTGCTGGAATGTTAATGAATGTGGTGCAGTGTCGCAAATGACTCACAGCGATCTTTATAAAAGCGCTACATATTAAGAACATGTTCTAATGGAATGCGGATGCTTCCTGGAATCAACTATGAGCTGTGATGACGGTCCTTCTAACGTGACTTGATTGTGTCAACGTGTAACATACCTTGACTTAGATTTTTTAAGACTTTAGAATAAACGAGAAGATTATCATCACCAACAACTTATATTGATGAGTGCAAAGAGATCACAAATTTGTGGCCTGTAAACTTTATCAATACATAAATAGGAACAGGTAGGCAGCAAGTTTGAATCCTAAAACATCAATAGTTCTCAAAATAATCCAATTTTCGCAAAAGATCAGAAAACAAGACTTGCAGAAGAGAGATTGATTCTGGAGAAACCATACGCACTTGGCTTCAGGTAAGTAGGTACGATATTTTTTAATGTTGGCAAAAATGCTGGTCTGGTCCATCATTAGAAGATAAAGATAAAGCACATACTTTGGAATTTCTAAACCGTGCAAAGACTCATATAAAATCGTTACTTGGAAGGAATGCGCTAATCTTTAACTAAAATATTTGAATGCGTTGTCCAAGTAACGATTAAAAAATGTTTAGGTACAAGGCGCTAATTTGTATAGACTATTAATTAAAAAGAAAATAAATGTAATGAAGTAAGTTTATTGTAGTAATAGAACGTCCCTAGCTATTATGCTATCTATTTTCGATTGGAGTTCCCCAAGGGCCCATTCTTGAGCCAATATTATTTGGTAAGACGAAAAACTGAGGTTCTGAAGTCTAATAGTTTACCCAATTACATAAATCTTTATTGAATAACAATTATTTTGGCGCATAAATTACATCGTGTTAACAAAGCTGCGTAAAATCCGAACCATCGTCCGTCACTATATGCGTTCAAAATTCTCCAAAGATATTTCGATAGCAACTTTTATTATATTTTACGAGACTTTTATGAGACAGGAATTTGTCTTCAAAGCAACAAATTTTTGTTAAAGTAGAAATGCTACTGGTCATAATGTTGAGGAATGGATGCCGGCTATAAATTTTGAGGGTAGTTATATCATGTGAGAAGCCTGCGCAGCTGATGATAAGGCAGTCACAGTAGTCACTATGAATGTGCGCTCCGGGCGCTGTGTTCTTCTTTACATGACTTAAAGCCTTCATTTATAATACCAGTCGTTTATGCTGATAAAAATATGATAAAAGGAGTAAGCAATATAAACATTGGAAGACCACGTGTTCCAGTCAACTCATTCCAACACATTATTAAAGTTCCCATCACATTTCATTTGAAAACGACACTTGATCACACTCGGTAAAGGCTTGTTAGCGTTTCGAAAGAAAAAACTTGAGTATTATTTGATCAAAAAGATTAAGTAAGTCAGTGTTGGGTAAGAAGTCAGTGGTGCAACAAGGTACGGTGGTGTTGCAGCTTGCGGCTCGCGGGTGGCTGCGCGCGTGCGAGGGCAGGTGCGCCCGCGCACCCGGCCGGGCGGCTTGCTGCGCCGTGTGAGAATTCCCTACCGTTGTAATTACCGACCCTTTAGGGTTCTGTCAGCCTAACATGCGCTGCAGCTAATCTTTTGCTTGTAGAATTCATTTCGCATTTGGGGTTGTACAGCCATTTTGGGGTTGTCTGTTTAAATTGAAGTGCTTCGCGAGATTCTTTCTCTATTCAATTTCCACGTCAACAGAAACAGTATGTTGTTGTTCGTTTTCGCGCATTTTTAAGGTATTTGAGACAATAAATCTTTAAATCACTTACTGGTAACCATTGCTACCTGTGATACAATCATTGAGCGTCATATAACCTGTAACACGCGCGAGCCCTAGATACCAGTTCACTGATATCTAGATTATTATCAGTTATCGTAGTAAAATGATTGATTTCATAAATAAAGAGACACTAATCTTTAAATTCATAAGAAACCTTGTATCTGTTGAACCATTTGAAGTACTAGTATCTACAAATGTTTATCTTAATCACTATTTATTTCGCAACTAAAAGGTATCTTTATGTAACCGTTCTGTTGTTTGATACTACACACAATTTGGTTACCATCATCATGTATATCATCATGTCCCCTCAGTTCCCTGTCCACCTTAACATCAGTCATCTACGTCATATCCACAATCGTGTCATTTTCTGTACCTATAGCTCTTATACTAATTTAAATTATTTTTAAGGTCTTTTATTACACTTAGTAAGGTCTTAGTAAATTGATCTTTATTACCATGGTTTAATAACCACACGTAAAATGATTAAAATAAGACAATATTTACACTCAAGGTAAAATAAACCATATTGCCTATGTTAAAAGGTATGTTTCTACATTATAACTGCAACACCGATTAATACCAAACGGAATATCAAAATAAAAACTCCCTAACGTTAATTAAATATCTAACAGCGACGTTTAGCAAACATAATTCCTATTTATTGACAAACTCCAATTTATCTGATTGATAGATTAATCTTTGATCGATTGTTACCGTACCGATCTAAACCGTAAATCATTTAATTACCTACCTATATCTAATGATGACACATTAAGTGATCTTGATAATATAGTTTATGTTATTTTCACAAATCTTTGTAGATTTAGTGACGGCTGACCGTCCCTAAAGGCTTTTTCAGTAAACTACATATATACTCGTATCTATCTGTAGTTTT
This sequence comes from Noctua fimbriata, assembly GCA_905163415.1. Lineage (NCBI taxonomy): Eukaryota > Metazoa > Arthropoda > Insecta > Lepidoptera > Noctuidae > Noctua > Noctua fimbriata. The sequence goes on along the minus strand of LR990941.1, from coordinate 10,960,479 downwards.
ACTTAGTCGAGTTTGTTATTTGAGTGTTCCCGAAAACTCATGAAATCTATGAAAATCTGTGAATCTAGCTTTGATTGTGTGATTTGATTAAAAACTAGGAATTTCGCTTGCGTTTACAAAAAAATTAAACTCACACACACAAACAGCCAGACCCGGAACAACTATCTGTAGGCTATACAAATATTTGTTCCGTGCGGGGATCGAACCCGCAAATTGCAGGTAATAACATCATTTGCATGGTTTCAAACACTTACACAAAACGTGGAAATATTGGAAGGAAAGAAAGAATAAGCCGCTATATTGTAAAAGCAGTGAAAATCTGAAACACCTAATTCTTCATTAAAATCTATGATAATAAAAAGAAGAAGCTTAATTACCAGCTTTTCTGCGAAATACAAAATTATTTTTCACTGCACAATAGACAAGAAGGCTTTGCCACATAAATAAAAGCTCATTCATAAGCTTTCATAAAACAATGCCCGTAAACCTTAACAATGCCTCATTTATTGCATTTATTTGATGTTTTAACGAAAACTTATAAAAAAACGGCATTAGATAGGTAATACCTACCACAGAAAATTTTGTAAGATTACCTACAGAGTACGGATTTAAAAAACGCTGAATGGGACCTGAAACCAAAACTTTTCTTCTAGAAACTGGGTTCTTACGTCAAGTTGTTGAGTACGAAAATCACTGATAGATGTATCAGTACGAAGATCTATGTAAAAGCATACGACCCACAGTCAACAAGTCAATAAAAACACCTTTTAAGAGTTGTATCCACAGGCGGTCCACTTTAAAAACCAGAAAATATGTCCCTTTTACGCATTTCTAAAGAAAAATATTTACGCATCTATTTATGCAGTATCGATCCAATTAATTTAGTTCCACTATTGAAAACATACCTCTATAAGGAGTTGTCTTTAATTACAATTCTACAATGTAAAAGTCAAAGATGTCGCCGTAGAGTGGTCCTTTGTTAGATAAAGCGAACGGTACTTTATCGCTATTTGCATTTTAGATAGAATTCTTAATGGACACATCGTAATCCCATTACAAGTTCCCAGGAACGATCATTCTTCCACTTTTTATGGTCAATCGGCTCCCTGTGAAGGTATCGCGGCTCATAGCACTTGTAATCGACTTGAAATGAATTAAGTAACCTGTCTAATGTATGTTCGTAATAAAAAAGTGGTAAATAGTCGCCATTCCGTTTAGTGGTGAAACTGTTTTAGCTCGTAAGCCTTTGAGAAATATGCTTTTCATTGCTGTAATGGAAGCGAGTATTTTAATTATGAATGTTGGGCTTTAATTTTTATCTCTTATCGAGAATGTTGAGATAATCATCCCTATGACTGCCAGTCCAAGTATCGGATGTCACATTTTTATGAAACGTAAGGTCACCGCTGCAGTAACTCGTTGACATATGCACGCCGCTGAGTGTTCTCCAGACAAAAAAGTTTGGTGTCCACTCGACCAGTACGGTGCTTATTACTAGACCTTATGAAAAGGAATTTGGGTGATTTTGGTACCCGAACTTTAGTCAAATTGCATACCTACCATTGAACTCTGGAAGCTGTAACGATCTCAGTCATGTAGCTCTTATGAACGGTAAGTGTAGCTCATATTGGATCAGAATTTCAATGTATTGCAGTACAACAAGTCATAAGGACGTCGCTGCGTGTAAGACCGTACACATTCCGCACACTGTCCATACCGGCTTAGTTCTTTAGAATGATCCAAATAAGATAGCGCCCTTACGATGATACTTTTTAGGGTGCTTACAATTCGTGCATAGGGTGCGTCGTGACAGCTGCGCGATTGTGTTGCTATACAACGATTCCATGGCATAAAATTGGCATTTCAGCAAAATTTTGCGAAACACATGTCTTATGATTGAAAGGGGACTTTGATTTCAAATTCGACCTAAATATTTCTGTGTCCCTTCCCTTCTTTTTGGTTCAGCTCGGTTCTAAAGTACGATGCAAGTTATGGCAAAAGAGGTGTCCACCACCTCACGACTTCTTGAAGCCTCAAGCTGGCTGCTAGCTCTCGGCAGTGAACTACAGTCGCCTATTTGGAAAGCTCTGAATCGATGGCGTACCCAAGTAGGCCGCTGCAAAAATAATCTGGCAAAATGGGGTATTATTGGTTCCTCCAACACAGAGTGCGAATGCGGCGGTCAAACTATGCACCCGCTGGAGTTTCCCAGATCACCGTTTACCTGCACTCTTGACGACCTGAATAGCGCCTGCAGAGGCGCTGCAATAAACGTGGCCACCTTCTGGGCCCAAACTGTATAATATGGAAGTAACATCGATACGACAAGAAGAAGCTCGGTTCTAAACATCCGCGATAAAGATAAAAACTGGATCTAGCGCTTGTTTTCAGGCGTAGTTTTTAAGAGGTTAACATTTGGGGGCTTGTAATTTTTGCTACGAAATAATGAAGTGCAGCGTAGCAGTCCATCTTTTTGCTACACATGAAGGATAGAAGATCTACTCTTCTGAGATTAAAAGCTCGATTTGAGAACTTGCAATAGTTTCAACCCCCTGCAAATTTTAAGAAGATGTCTAATGATTGTAAGGTGCTACGCAGCACTACGAAATCTTATAATGGATTATGGGTCTTCAATTGTCATGCTACGAAGACATAATGGATAAAAGGTTCTGCAACGCGCCTCTATTAGGATTTCCATAAGTGAAAGGTTCTGCTAAGCAGTGCCACGAAGTGTTATAAAGGATGAAAGATGGTCCAAAGATTTCTAATGGTTGAAAGGTTCTGCTACGCAGTGCTTCGCAAGTAAGGTTCTGCTTAGCAGTCCTACGAACATTTCTAATGAATTAAAGGTTTTGCTACGCCGCGCTACGAAAATGGCTAATGTAAGGTTCTGCCCTGCAGTGCTATGAACCTCTCTTATGGAAGAAAAGTTCTGCTACACAGTGCTACATATATTTCTAAAGGATCAAAGGTTTGGCCCGTTGGTCTCGTAATCGCAAGAGCGACTGCTGAGGGTGGGGTCTTGCATTAGATTCCCGGGTCGGGCAAAAAGTGCTATTGGGTTTTCCCATTAGAAATTTCTCGGTAGTAGCCTGGAGTTTGGAAGTTGGCGGTACGATACCCCCCCACCTTGGAAAGCACGTTAAGGCGTTGATCTTGCTCCTGATCTCTCTCCGGTCGTGCCGGATTGCCGTGACGTAGGACTGTGAGAGTCAAGGATCAGAGAGTGCACATGGGTCTGCGTGCACTATAATATCTCCCGCGCCGATGGCTAATCTGCACTAAGATTGGCTGACGTGACTTAAAACGTGCAGGACTATACAACATTAGTTTTAATATATGCGAAACCTGAAACACGTGTCTAGTATTTTTATGTAAAGAATCTATGTACACAATTTCAAAACTGTATCATGAAAAATCACAAGCTATAAGCTTGTTCTGTTACCTGGTTGTCCGCACAAAAATGTGGTCACCACGCAGCGCGAACGCGCGCGCGCCTCTAGCGTCGTCTTGAGCTCATTGATAATAATAATTTGGCAGTAGGTACTTAAATAATTGCGTACTAAATGGTACTTAATGTCGCTCGGTGTCCAACTTGTATCTTTTTTTAAATATTTTTGGGACAAAATAATAACATGGTTTAAAAATTATTGGAATCGATTCAGCTACTTATTCTGAACAAACTATATTCAGGTTTCGCATATACTAAAAATAATGTTGTATAGCAACCTTGTGGAATCGGAAGTGCCATACTATAGGTATGTACCCGACCCAGTTCTCGAAAATGGTAGTATCACATTGTACTGGGATCAATCCATCATCACTGACAAGACTATTGTAGCCAATAAGCCTGATATAGTGGTGGTGGATAGATCAGAGCGGCGCGCAATGTTTGTTGAAATAACGGTCCCGCATGATCAGAACCTCGTGAAAGCCGAGAAAGATAAGAAAATCAAGTATCTTGACTTGACTCGCGGAGTTGTCGACATGTGGGATGTGGACTCATCGATCATTGTGCCGATAGTCGTATCAGCCCATGGCTTAATTGCCAAGAGCCTCGACCAATACCTGAGGAGGCTCTCGTTAGGCAGCTGGATCAAGGGCTTGATTCAGAAAGCGGTACTTCTGGACACGGCTCGTATTGTTAGGAGGTTCCTCTCTCTGGAGCCCTGACTGCCGGTAGCCTGCCGGTTCCTGATACCGGTGGGCTACAATTTTTTTATATTTTTAAATGTTTTTTATATTGTTTTTTAAGGAATATTTAAAAATGAAAATAATTTGTAAAAATATAAATAAAGGAAATAATAATGTTGTATAGTACCAATAATGGAGAGAAAGTCCTACAGATTGCGCCAATATGAAGATGTTTAATGGTTGAAGGTGGTCGATAGAAGGGTGCTACTGTGTTTTGAAGATTTCTACTATCTGGCTGTACGTTAGGAGATTGTTTTATGGATGAAAGAGAACAGTGGTACAGATTATGAATAATTCAAATAGATCAAAGGGACTTGCCTTTATTTGTAACTCAGGAACGATTAATCCAAGGCGTTTAAAGAATTTTGGTTTGCTTACAGAGTTTGTGTTTGTTTCATTTTCATTCGTTTGTACCTATCAATATTCTATGAAAACGTCTTGTTTAGTTATCGAATGCACGCGCATTTTCTTCAGGTAATCTCAAGATATCTTCGCGGATTTTCCGAATGATGAAATATTCAGTCACACTTATTAAATCTCCCTTAAAGTTCTAATCTTGTTGTTCCTAGTATCAATGAATATTTTTATCTTGCATTACTATGCTTGATGATATTTATAGTCAATAGTCATTGATAAGTCATGACTTCATGAGTCAATTTTGTTTTTTGTTTTGCATTTTACTTTTCGGAGAAACTTAAGTTTATTTAAATAAAAACTGTATGACTCACCCTTTGACGTGTGATAAGAGTTAACTGAAATATTGTTTGCAACAAAATCTGCATCAGATCAAGCGATGATTCATATTAATGATTAACATATCGGCGCCATTATAGATAATTACATTATTTATTATTATTATTACTTGGTGTTTGTGAAAGTAGGTACTATACAACTGTTTATACCTATTGTTTACATTTTGAATATTGGGAGTCATGACATGCATTACAGCCCGCATAAGTTCATAGTCGTAGCTCTTAGCATACATATAAAATCATGCTGACATGCATATTCTTGAAAGTGTTACAATTAGGGGTGGTACAGCTTTACTTTGTCATAATTTTTGTATTAGTTTTTTTTGTTGCCCTGCTTTGGCATAATAATCAGCCTGTAACATTCCCAACGCTGGGATACAATACTCTGTGAGGGCGAACTTTCATCCATCACGCGGGCCCCTAGCAGATTGTTGTTGGATACTGTGAAAATAAGTTGCTAGCGTTAAAATACCATATAAGACAACACATAATCAATTTTCTAATCATTCTTCATAGTTTCAATAGTCTAAGAACCTTAATTGTGGACTAAGTCGACTAGAGTCGAGTTCGCCCGCGACCTAAAGCGCTGAAAAGTGGAATAAACTGCAAAATTATCTGTGGAATGTTAATTTGTTCGCGTATATAACAGAAATCGTTAACCCAAATAGATAGCTCCGCGTTTTTTTAATTATCTGATGTTTTCATGGTGCTAATATTATGTTTAATCCGAAGATGATATATTTAGTTAAGCATAGTGAGTTTGCAAAAAAGAAAAGGAGTGGGGTGTGATAAAATGAAGCAATCTGCCAGTCTACTGAAAAAGCCAATACTTGTAGAAGGTGTTATCTCTGTTACAATAATCTCTTCTTGTTCATTTTTTGACTAGTTTCGGAAAATAACAAAATACGGATAAAGAGATAAACTACGAACAAAACTAATTATAATTTCTTCTGAATGCATCAGTCACTAGCCGCGAGACTACCTAGTAACGAGCAGCCGAGGCATTTTAAAACTCATTAATTTCGGGTAATTCAATTTAACTATCGACTATTATTGTTACAATTATAAGAACAGTAATTTGGCTATCGTCCACTGTTCCTAATCTCCCAACCTAATGACCCGAAATGCAAATTTATTTCACTTTTAAATAGCTCACATCTTTTTGTTTTGTTTCACATTGTTAGTTACATCGATTAGAAATACATTCTTGTGTTTTGAATAAGAACTAATAACTAATTACGCGTATATTAATTCGCTAATATTGACTGTTTACTAAATAATTTGCGCATGTAGAGTGTGTCATAGGGACACATATTACGCGATACGGTTTGCGATGTGCGACCTTTCTACTCGCCTTTGTACGGTAGATAAAACGAGACAATGACGTTTGCGGACGATTATGTCCATTTCTGAGTAGCTAATTAATACGTTCCCATGAAATCACTTCAGTCATGGTAGAAGGATATTTGCATACACATAAATAAACAAGGATCACGGTATCCGCAGGCGATGAACAATGTGCAGGAAGTAGCTGAACCGCTTTTTGTTTTCAATCGAGTACTTTGATATTATTATAATTTTATTCCCATGACATTACATGAAACATTCTATATTTTAATACCAAAACATTTCAGTGATTGTTGTTTACAACCAGCGGTGCATTAGCGGTTCTACGCATTATTATGAAGTCCGTGAAGGCCTCAGATCGTTGCGTTCTAGCATTGAAGACAAAATCGGGTGCCTTAAAGCGACAACGGCATTAATTCGATTGATAAACCTAAGTCGACTCGGGCAACGAAAGTGGAACAGGGTTTGTCAACATGGACCGTCAGCTGGCCCCGACGATAGTGCTTATCGCCCGCGGGACATAGTCCGCTCATTCACAAGCCTGTCCATTCATGCGCCTGCTCCCACCGCTGGCTACGGACCAATATGGTCCTTAAGACTTCCATAAAAGGGTTTAAATTCGTGTGTGGGATGTGAGGGGGAGGTGGGGCGAGGGGTAATGTAGATCGAGGATATCGCGGGGTCAGCGCGGATTGCAGGCGCCCGATAAACGTCGATGGCGTCCAACGAGTCAACTAACAAGCTAACACACACGCACACGCCATCGCACGCACACATACACACCGTCTAAAAAATGTAACGCACATAGAATTGAATTATCACCCCATTAAATATTTTCAACATGAATTCTTACTCTTGTGTCGTCGATAAAGAAAATATGTCACAAATAAAAAGTTCAACTGTCCCATTCATTTGTTGCGTGCGTGATAGTAAGCTTGATAAGGATTTAATGTAGAGTGTCGAAAACAACGGCAGTTATTTTGTCATTTTATAGTAATTTCTCTATTCAAGTAGTAAACGGAATGAAATCGCGCTTTCTATCTTTATTATCAGCTTAAAAGTTCATAACTATTAAAATTATTAAACTGCAACACGCTTAAGACATGGCAGGTGTCATAAAACAATTGTTTTATTTTGTTTTGTTAACATTTAGAATTAAGTACTGAAGACGTCAGAGTTAAGCAATAAGGTAAATGTTTATGATGTGTTAATTAAAAATAACTTTAAACTATATTAGGGGCTCACTTCGAACGGGAAGCTCCAATTTTCAGAACGGTATGTTTTGCGGTTTTGTTTCAGGTGCACCTTGTGTTAGTTTCAGCATCGGTTGTAACCGCGACGTCACATGAGTAGTGACGGTGGTCCAACGTCAAGTAACGTCCTAAAACACTTATGAATAGGTAGATAATTGTATTAGTCATTTACTTCACTTCATTTAATATACAGCATTGATTCATTGATCATGTAAAATCATGACACATATGTACAATATGGTAACGATTTCCGCTAAAACTTGCAGGACCTGCCCTGTTGACTTTTGACATCGCTGGGTACTGAATCATCTAACAAATGAACGTATCATTCAGACCACGAGTGTCCGTTATTCACAAGTATCACTCATTCATGCTCATGTGACACCGCGAAGTATTTAAAACGATTTCATTGTGTCGTGCAAAATATACTACATTTACCTACGCAATTGATAAATGGATTACAGACTTGGATGTCCCCGCTTTGCGCGCAATCTGTAGCATTCTTCGCAATGCATTCAGAGATCATCATCATAAAATAAACTTTATATTGTGTGATGTAAGGCTTTGTTTAGATTGCGCCGATGGCACTTAATCAGTGCGTATAAATGATTGTTTTGATCTGCCGATGCCACTGCGTAATAACATACGTACATAGTGTAACAATGGTCTAAATTGCCAGTGCAAGATGTTTGGCGCCTAAATGCAACACACTGCGTTGAGAAGCTATCCCATGTAAGAACGTGGTTACCAATACCGTCCATAACACATATATTTTTCTTGGCACTCGATTCTACCAGACAGCCCCAAACTATATCAGATGACATTAGAAAAAAGATTACTTTTACGACAATTTAAGGGTTCTATTACAGGTTTAGCAGATGCTTTAGGATCTATCTATTGACACTCTATCAGCAAAGCATCATCAAGTTGACACTACGTGTTTCAGGAAACGGTGCACCCAGGATCAGAACAGACAGCGTTAAGATGTATAAGCTATTGTGCGAATAACTAATGATTCTTTGCGAACAGAAACTCTTAATTCAAATTGTGGGGTAACAACTTGAAATTTTAATACAGGGGGGTAAGAGAAAGACTAATCTAGGTAACGTGCATGACTTTCCAAAATCATTCCAACGGACTAGCATTTTCCATCTTAACTTAAAAACTAAATACAAAACCAAAATTCATAACATATCTCAGACATGGTTAAAATAGGAGAGAAAAAATGAAGATTACGAAGTATGATACTGCATTCTGCTCTTTGTTTATCATATTTCTAAATGCAGACATCGGTGGGGTACTTGTGACATACCATCTATGAACTTTTTTCTCAAGACGTAGTAAGCACCTAACAGGCCAGGTTCCCAGCACTCCTGCCACTTCGACCGGACGTCAATGGATCCGACTTGACCCGCCAATAAAGGGCTCCATTCATGACATCATTTATCGGCGATGTCTCCAGGAGGGTGCTTATCGACCAACCAAATCCATCGATTGTGGCACGTCACAGGCGCCATCGCTAAATTCTAACGAGTTATCAATGTAAACGGTTTGTATACACAGTTAACCGTAATCTTATCCGGTGACCTCCTTAGACTCTCCCGTTTCGAAATTGTATCGTCGGTATCGTGTGGTGTCCTTATTACTTGTCGCCGGAAGTGCGCGCTCGACTCGATCCGGCGAGCAAACGTTCATTCATGTTGTACGTATTTATTTAGTGGGCAACCGTACCTACCGCGCTCTTCAGATAATGACTTCAGACAGTTAAGGCACCTAGTTTATTTTTATGTTTATTGCTTTATCTACACGATGGTACTTGAATGAAGGAGTGACAAATTCTACAATGCGTTGGAATGCGCTGTTTGATGACAAAGAAAGTTCAAAGTCCTTTGTTGCATGTGTGTGAAGGGTGATACGAATTGTTTATACGACGACAGTTCTTGACAAAATGGAATTGTTTTGAGGCCAGCTTTGTTTTATGAAATGTCGTTATGGAGCTGAATAACTTAGACCATTTTCATTCAATTTTTTTCAAATTTATCAGTGACTTATCAACGAACGCACTATTTCATCGAACAGGTCGTCCCCATTTAGTTGTTATCAAGGAGACAAAAGCTAACATACAAAATACGCCACCGATATCTATTTTTACAAGTCTGTTTGCTTTCCAAGGTGTCGGTTGGAGCGGAAGTGGCGAGTAGGAGCGGGAGGAAAGGGACGCACGCGCAAGCTAATTGCCGGGAATTTCGGAGGTCGCCCGATAACCCGCGTCTGCGCCGGAAGTCGATAGTGCTTTGATGTGTTGCGGTGGCGTCCGCTCCCCTACGTAATGTACTTCACTAATAAACGGCCACCTAGTTGAGCCACTCTTATTCGACACTAAAGGCTTCCGTACATGGTCATTCTTCCTAAGGCTACTTACAGATCCGTAGATTTGACCAAATTCTGCGCGGTCGGTCATGTGTGGTTGCGACGGCATAAAGATCGATCGATCATCTATATGATGGCTAAAGCGACCACTCCCCGAAGCGAATTGCTGCAAACGATTTATACGATACTATTTCATATTTTGTGTATGTGCGTACATCTTGTCGGAGTTCGGACCGGGCTGCTGCAGGATCTCTTCATGCTCATGGCCTTTATAGAATGACATGATAAACCAAAGAGATTTTTGATGATGATAAATGATCAAAATACACCGATTCGCCGACCGTAAAAATCGGGTGATCATCTTAAGGAAGCTGAAAATCAAAGGAAGTGATACTTGGATGCAAGATGAGTTAAAACAAGAGTGCGTCATGTTTACACAGAATCGGAAACTGTGAGTATTGTGCATGGGTTTGCTGCTGATGAGTCATGTCGTATGCAGGATGAGTGCAGTTTGTCATAAGACCGGGTGACGTCATAAGGAAAATGGTAAGTGATAAGACGTCACTTAGGATTTGAATACACTTGAATTGCACCGGTGCGATGTGATATTTACTGTATCAACTAACTCAGAGTGACAGTTATGTATATGAATGCTTAAATGAAAACGCGCTGGTGGAGTTTCAAGACTCAGGTCAGCGCCGAAACGTGAAAATTTAACAGTGCGCATATATTTATTGTGTTAGTGTGGTAGTACAACAGGCATTAGCAGTACAAGAACTTGAGTAACTTGGGTATTTCCCGAACAAACGCTGTGGGATATCGCCGGTACGATGTAGCTTTAGTGTGTGCCGACCCTGGTGAAAATGCGCAGGCGCCGTTTTCAGGTAAAAAGGGGTAAGACATAAATCGTTCGCTACATGTAGCATGTAGGTACAGACAACCGCACATCAGTGGTAAGAAATTGATTGTAGCAGTGTGGACGATTGTAGCAGTGCTTATATGTTACCACTATATGTGCGGTTGGCTGTGTTGGCTGTGCAATATCCGATGGGTGTTACAAAAAACTTACTGAAAATTGATCTCTCAATTATTTTACTACAGAGAAAGCAATTGGTATGACTTTCTACATCTACTTACGAGTATCTGTAACCCTATTGACATGTTTTGATGCTGGTTCGTTCCTAATTCTAGTTTCCCGCTAAATTTTCCTGCTTTTTTGCCACTCCTAATAGAGACTGTTATTTGTCTAGATGTCTCTACACTTGACTGATTTATAGAGACTTCGACATTACTGGCGAAATGTGGTAATCAGTTCGGGGATTACAGGCGTGTTTTCATCACTTGATCTATGCATTTGCAGATCTTGATTTTCATCCGATATAATTTTAACTATGCGGTTGAAACGCGACAACGTCGTTTTTGCGTGCTTCAGATTATCTACCTTCGAATCAAACAAAAGCTACAAAGTTACTCAACAGTATTAAAAAACTATATTTATTAAGTCTTTCACCAATCGTATTTATTGAAACTAATAAGGTTATTTAATTACAAAGGACTTATCTGAATTCCAGCTTAGGCTATCTAAATGCGAACAATAATACACAAAGTTATAAATACAGCTCTTATCGGGAATAAAAGGAAAATCGTAAGGAATCGTGCGCACGCGCGGCTGTAAGTTCCCCGGGGGAATACCAGCCACATCCCGGTAAATTACACGAACGTCGTTTCCGGGACATACACGTCAATAAGTTGTTCCTAATAATAGATATTATATTCCTTTTGTTATGTTAATTGGCTACTGTTAAGTGTTGCGAAGGGAATTGTTTCGAATTATTTTGTTGTTTTTTTGGACCAGTAGGTAGATTTGCACTGTGGACGCATAAATACAGGAAAAAGTCGTTTGGTTGCCATTACGGTCTTAATGTGGCTTGATTGTAATAACTGCTTGTGGTTTGACAATGTTTTTGTAAAAACAGGAAAACCATTTAAATTAGCAGGTATTCTCAGGTTACCATGCAAGACTGTCGGCAAGAATTTGGAGAAAATAATGTAATTGCGAGCGACTAACGAACGTTGATTGGTGTGCTTTGTAAAATTTTTGTATCGTTTTGCTGTGTTTCGCCGGTGTCAGTGTGCGTTGGCCCTTAGATGGCAACCGATCGAGTTTTCATGAAATTCAGCTGATACTCCGAGAGCCGACAAAATAAATTACTCGATTGCTGAATACGATTATTGTTGTAAGATGGTTAATTTCATTGAGTCGCAAATAAATATTTTTAACAATTTTGTTAATTTCTAAACAAGGATGTATTTCGTGAGGAAAATGTCCGAAGTGACAATCATCTCTCGTCACCATCTCAATAGAATTGACGTTAATGAAACAGATAACAAGTACGTTGAGTAACGGAATTATACAATTTCGTCACTTTTTTATGATAAAAAATCAATTTGTGTCAGTCTGTTTAACCTTTATTATCAAAGGCCGTGTGTTTTTGCTCTAGAATGCTATTTAAGGCGATAGTGCATCCTCTTTAGGGTTTAGCTAGGTCTCCAACTAGCGAAACAATTGTAGCACCTAGTGAACTGCGTTCTGAAGTAAATGGGACTTTTTTGTGACTATTACTTCCAAAAAGGTCTGATATGTCGTAGTCTATGGGTTAAATGATTGTCTATGTTCGAGGTGGTAAACATATCCGGAGAATTTTACGGTCTTGACTTGATCACCATTTTCTAACAACTTTCCAGTGTCTCCAATAAAAAGAACGCTTAACATTTGACTTATACATTTCTATTATTATCTATATCGTCGAACCTTCTAACCGGTAACTGTAAGTGGCGTATATAAACATTATCGAAGCCGCTACCAATAGATACGGTACCGAAATCTCTGTTCAATCCAATATTTTTTAACGTTATCTCTCGAGTTGTTACATTTAAACAAATAGATAAGGGAACGGTAACTAGCTCCTACTTACGAAAAGTATACCAACCGGATGTAGCGTAGTTCTAATGACAATGTTACACGTATCGGTGGCCAGATCTAAGTAATATCAATTTGATATTTAATGATACTAAGGGTTTCAAGTGTCCGGATATGGGTATTATCTACTAGATAAATAAAAATGGGACAAATTTTTTTATTGAAATTGTTGGCCATTTATGTTGAAACGACCATCAATGAAGAGGAGTCCAACGGTGCTATGGCAAAGTTTTTTTTTCGAATCGTCGATTTTTCTGGTGTATTGCCATGGGACCAGCAGGAGGTCACGTTAAGCATGGTGTCAGTGGCAAAAGCAACAGTGGTAGGAGGTCCCTTTCTAAACATGACAATCCTCTACAAATTATCAAATTGAATTCCCCTGTGGTTACTAAGAATTACTGATTGGGGCCAAACTATCAGTTAATCTTGAAGATTTTTTCCATAAAATTTTGGTACCAAGTTAGGCTTGAAGATCCAGCAAAGTGCAATTAAGAGCTTTGCCAACGTCCAGCACAGGACTGATCAAGTCTGATGATTACTTACCTACCTAAATAAATTAAATAAAAGTTTATTTTCAGATTACAGTCCATAGTTTTGTTAGTATCTTAGTGTTAGTAACAATGGTGCTTAAGCTTAACCTAATTAAGGTTAGAATTGTTAGTGTTTATAACTATAATGTTGTTGCAGCCAAAATTAAAAAAAGGTTCAAAATGACGGGACCATGGCAACACTTCCAACAGAAACAAACAAAAGTGGAATGCGGTTCGATACTATGTAGGATAATAATACTTCTAGAAATATTTTAATCTCCATTAATGTGTCACAATATAAATAATTTCACCGGGACAATGTCAGGAGTGACTCCGACGACCCGGATGTTGGTCATTTCCATGGAAACTTCCGAATTATGAACGTAGGTACATATGCGTTCCGTTAGTTAAAAATGCCAGAGCTAAATCGGTCATCTCATCATACAATGGCATATGGAAATCCAAAAATAGTTTCAATTTTCAGCAAGAATTTTGTAAAATCATCAATCGGAATTTTGAAAAGACTGAAATTGGGTTAAAAATGCTTCAGCCGACAGTGTTAAAGCAGAGTAATGAAGTCAAAATTAATTGAAAACTAATCGTGATTAATGGGAATATTCGCTTGAGTTCCTGAAAAATACTCCTAAGCTGCCTTCATTTAAAAACACTGGCGGGTTGTTTTACTAAGTACGACTTCAGCTATGGAGTCCGCACTTGTCTTACAAAAACCATCGGTAAACTAAAGGAACCCGTTACTGTAACCCTTCGTAGTATCATTAGCGATTGTTGAACTTATAATCGTGCGTTCTCGTCGCCGCTCGCGTTAATTCGTCAAGGTGTCAAACAATGATGTCCATGTAAGTATCGTGAGCAGTTGGGCACGCATCACAATTATCAACGACCTATTTAGTACGCATAATTAGTGAACATTACGGACGGATCCACTAATCACTCGTCCGATAAAACACGCTTGTACATAAGGTCCCTTTTGTTTTGAATGCGAAGACAATTGAATCTAATTACCTTTAAGTACTTATCGTTTAATAAGCGGGACTGGCGCCAAATATGTCAATATAGATTATAATTCGACTATGTCATCATTAGTTTGCTTAAATTCTACATATCGTGGTAGCTCGTAGAGACAGCGACTTACCATCAGCAGGTTTTCAGGACATCTGAAACAAAAACAAACAACGATTTCAGTAAGGGCGACCTCAGGCAGACGATTTTGTATGCAAGCGAAGCCTTGGGAGCTACCAACTTGTCACATCAATGTTTGGGGCCCGATATTTGCCAAGAATTGCAAGGAATTTGCGCAGACGACGTTCTTTTGTTTATCGAGGCTGGCCCCCGTTCCGTGCTCCAGAAACCGTGGAAGCGGGCCGGGCCGTCGGGCAGACAGTTTGCAATTAATCGATTACAATAATTGAATTACGTGATGACGTAGTGACAGCTGCGCAAGCGTCGCCGCTGTGTGCGCAGGTGTCTGTGTGACGCGCTCTTTGAGAAAATCAAAGGAAAACCCACGCGCTCGTCTCGCGCCGCAATCGACACGTTTTCATTTGCAAAATATTGGTGTTACCACCTGTAATCCGGTTACATTAATGTATTCTGCGCTCGGGGCGTCGACTTTGTTACTTTTTTTAACGAACATGACGCGAATTGTTCACGAGCTGTATCATTAACGTGTAATAAAAATGGAGAAAATGCGAATACATGATAAAGTTAAATATCCATTGGGTTGTCAGTCATTGTTTAGTACGTAGTCATGTTTGGTGATAGCAAGTTCGCAGTATTTCGTAAATAATAAAATTAATTAAAGGTGACGTATCACTTCAGGTATAGATTTGGTAGGTGATAATGCAGAAGAAGAAACTAATCTTGGCCAACTGATTAAGATATACCTAATCAGAGGTTATATCAGGTCCAATTTTGTTGACGGATCATGTGAGAAAATTTGGATCCAAAGTAGCACCGGTCTAACTATAAAAAAACATTGAGAAAGATTCTGCTGTGGTTACAAAAAATTGGGGCCATATAATATTAGCACCATAGGTCCATCGGAAAATGAAGGAATGCGAAATCTTACACAACTTCTTGAAATACTACGCTAAAGTTACTTATAAATAACCATGACTTACTCACTGCTTTAATGCAAAAGTGACTGTTTACCTTGGGTCATGGACATCATTGACTTATCCTTAGATGACTCATACAACATCGTCTGAGTCATAACATGCAAAAATCAGTAATCTTTGAATCCCAGTATCCATTGCACATGCTTTACACCACATTGCAATGCCGAGTGGATCCTTCTTATCCCTCAGCCTATGGGATCCTCTGTCAAGTCCCTCCGTTTTGTACGGTTCCTCAGGTCCACAAACCTAAAGTTAGACAGGGTTGGTCTGAAGTGGCGCTTTGTATGCAGGTTTTTAACTCCAAACTGGATGCACTATGAAACTTTTTTTATGAATGGAACATGTAACGCATACAATATTAGGAATCCGGCGGGTATATGCCAGTCTGTATTCTAATGTGAGCCATATTTGATACGGTCCACTGAAGACGGCCACCAATGCAGCTGCACATGCGCAGGACTACCAAATGTCGTATGATTTAAGAACGGCATAGGTCTATGCCAATTGCCAATGTGGATAATCCTACGCAGTAGCGGTCATACTATGGCCCAGGTAGACCGTGTGTGAATTGAAATATTAGTGTCTCCGTGTGCAGGCCCATGCGGGCATGACCGCAACAACACAGGTCCGCCATAACGCATCGAAGCTATTGGGGGCTATTGGGGGAGCTATTGCTATTTGGGGTAGAAGACAGACGGAAAACACGATGATGAGTTGGTTTCGTATGCACATTGCGGAAAACAATTAAAAGTTTAATTTTTGCCAGATTTCGAGCCATCTCTTACCCAGCTTGACCAGACTACCAGACGATGGCACCTTGGCCCAAAGTGTTAGTGTACAATTTGAAGAAGGCAATCAGGCTAAGTAGAATATTTTCAAATAATCCTCTCAAGTCTCAACTGTATGCAATCATAACACATTCATAAAGCTTGGCATAAGTATGTATTTTGTACTTTTAGCCGCAATCGGGAGTAGAAGACTCACGAAATTATGGATAGTCTGGTCTATGCAGAAATTTGGGATGGACAGCATCACGGGGCAATAAGGTGATCAGCGCCAAGTCGTACTAATATATATATTATATATATTAGTAAGACTTGGCTTACTATAATTTTGAGAATGTATGGATGGATGTTTGTTACTCTTTCACGCTACAGTTACTGAACGAATTTGAATGAAATTTAGCACACAGATAGTTTATAACCTGGATTAACACCCTATGTGGTATGATCCCGTGGGACAATTATCGAACTCCACGTGAGCGAAGCCGCGGGCTTAAGCTAATTCATTATTGTATCAGCAACATTTAGTTTGATTTCGGGAAAGCTTTGAGACGCATCAATGAAAGCTTGCTTCAGATTTTGACGTTAAAGAGCTGAAAACATTTCTGTTTTGGATATCTCCCATAAACATGGAGTCTCAAGTTTCCTGCCTTGAAATTGGCATTTTTATAAAAGCAGCAGTGTAAAATTCAAAGAGTACTCTATACTCTTTGAAGTTTAAACGGCTGATTTTCAGCACTGCATCATTGCCTGAAAATGCGCCGATTCTCTGTGATTTAAAATACGGATCCCACAGACAGTGTCTGATTCTTCAATAATTCACAGTTACCTACAACCTGTAGATAATAGTGGCGCCTGCTGAAGGTGTTATCTTTAGTTTATCCTATAGTAAGGCTGCCATGATTGTTTAATCGTCACAAGTGTTAATTAGAGATCTTAAGTTCGATTCCCAGATCGTGCAAAGTGATACTGGCTTTTACCTGATAAGAATTTCTCAGTAGCGGTTATATAGCGGAGTATGAATCTTTTACCCGGTTGATGACAAGAAGCTCGCACATTATGGCATTTAACCATGATTGGGAAAATGTGAGTGTACACCGCTGCCTTCTCTCATGGATTAGGTACAGGCGGGTAGTTATTTTATCTCAGAACAATATAAAGTTTAACCAGGTGACTAGATGAGGGCTTTTTGCTACTTAGTCAGTTCTGTCGAGGTTTAGGGATAGCGAGGATTGGCTAGCCCGCTACACTATTCCCATACCACTGCAGCTCCTGAAAGCCAGAATCAACAGTGGCGACCACCAGAAAAGCGCCGAGATAATGAAGCTCGACGAAATCCCAGAGAAAAAAATTAACTGTCTTGGTATCCCGCAACGAATTTTAGAAACGAATAGTAGAGGAATAGGAAAAATATAATTTGCAGTTCCCTCTATATCATCAGCCCCCGTAGCATCATCACCGTAGACAAGGATTTCTTTGACGGAAGAATCGACAAAATGACAGATTGTGTCGACAAAGAAATCTGTCATTGCGCTACGGGGGCAAGAGACAAAACAAAAGAAGGCAAATAGGCACAAAGGGACGTTTACAATTGGGATAAGCCCAATTGCCTAGCACTACGGATAAATATTATCATGAAAAATTAATGGGTCTTAAGTTGTTAGCTGCGAGAGGATTGGCTAGCCCAACTTCTGCCTATTCTGGACGACCAACCAGGACATTAACCACTCTTCAATTTTAATCCAAACCAACCATGTAGGTACCTAACAAGTTATTACAGGGTTGGCGGTAAAGAGCAAGCAACTATGACGGATTAACTACTCTAAGGAGGGGGACCGGACAGTCCAACCCAGCTGTTCCTACTAGTTGTGGAGATTATATAGTAGTTCAACATTCCAAGCAAGTCGAGTAATTATACTGAAGGTCACCGAGGGGGCTGTGAACCTATTGAAGGGTTCAACTGAGGGACGATTACAGAGCAAAGGGGGATTTACAGGGTGTTTCACAGCTGTTGGTCTTAATACAAAGTGGTATTTTTACACCTTGTAATATATTTTCCAAAGACATTTCGATAGCTTAGCCTGTCTCCTTGTATAGCTTAATATAAATATAATAATGCGGTTTTATGATACTTAGCTATATTATAATATAAAAAGGATTATTGAACCTAAATTATGTTATATAAAAGAAAAACTAACTAAAGACCACCTAATTGTCTGCATTCTCTATTTTAGTGATTTTCTATATACCTTTCAAATAATTAATTACTTATTTTAATTTTCTAATCTACTAAATATCTAATAAAAATATAATGAAATTAAAATCAATGAAGTAAATTGAGGGTTTCTGAAATAACTAACATATTGTAATAAGAATCAATTTAATTGGACGGCCTTGGTTTCTTTACCTATTTTAATCAAAATATTAAAATCAATTTAATCTTGAAAATATAACTATGAACTCAAAAATATTCATAATCCATAAAACGCATGAATATCTTCCCCTACCCATGTGAAAATGATCAGCGTCTCCATGGGGGGTACAAGATTATGATCATAAACAAAAAATATTCCAAAGGAATCGATATTTTTTTAAGAATTCCTATTTAAAATAAATCAAATAGGTACAAAGAATTTTTTAACGAATAAAAAAAAATATCATCATCACATTTTAAAACTAAAGCAAAAATATTTAATAGAATTTAAATAAACGAAATGACATAAATATCGGGCGCAGGTTGTATTGCGCGGCGTGCGTGCGCATGTGTGTGTCGGTGTGGTGCGCGTGTGGTGGCGCGGGCGCCGGCGCGCGGTAGGTATGGTGAGAGGCCGAGCGGGGGCGCGCACACACACAGCCGCGCGCCGGCCAATCGCCGCGCCTCTCACACGCACACCACCGCACACCCGCTATGCCATAAACCTAGTTTTCTTACGAAAAACGAATTCATTTTGTGCACGTTTAGGGTTCGGGCGCCCCCGCGCACGCTACCCGCCCTCACCACCACCACCCTTCACGACTCTACACCTTCAGAACACATAGAAAAAAAATCACAAATATTCGCACTCTGGCCGGCGCCCTCCGGACTTCAACAAATTTTCAGGATTTTTCCTGATCTTTTTTCCAGGGTTGTTTTACATATTCGGAAAGCTGCCGAAACGCGCTTTCGAGTGAGTAGAAATAGATTGAGAACACAAAAGAGGGGAATGAATTGTTCCCTTTTGAACTGTACATCTGTACCGCGTGTTCTAGTTAGACCCGAAGAAAAAATATCTAGGTTTTTATAAATTATTTTGTTGAAGGAGATCCTGTAGGATCCTTTTGCGAAATAAAATGAGCAATGAGTCCATTTGGGTTCACGTGGCGGCGACGGCGCGGGGGCCCGCCCAGGCGGCACTGCGCGGGCGCGGGGCGGCGGCTTCACTGCGCCCTCGCACTCGCACATAAGTGCTAAAAAAAAACTTCCTCACCCCAAACCTTTTGCTACCGACGTGTAGGCGCAAGTCTATACATCACTTTTGTAAAATAAAAGCTATGAAATATTCGCGCGTATTACGAGGAAAATTGGTGAAAATTTTCCGACCTCACGGTGGGTTTGACGTCGAACCCGCGACTTCCATCGCAATGAGATTTATAAAAATCAATTTAAATTAAAGTATAAAATTCTATTTTTGTATTTAGAGCATAAAAAGTTAGAATTCGCTACGGGAACGCGGAATATAATAAATTAAAGCAATCGGGAATGTGTTTGGCGGCGCACCGATAAAATGGCTCTACGTTGGCCGATATTTAAAAATTATTGATTTATAATATTAGCACGAAATATACGTTAATAGATAGTCCATATTATGTAGTTGTTGTTGAGCGCATAAAAGTGCAATTCATTGTGCGCGTGTCCTGAGCGCAGCGGATCTGCGCCCCAAACGTAACGCATCGGCAAAAATCGCATGCTTTTCGATGGTTAGGGTATTTTCGGTTAGTTTTCGTTTTGATTTCGGTCCGAATATTTTGTTTACAGGCGGAAAGACCTTATTTTAAATAAGTAGTTAAATTAAGTAGATAAATTAATTAGCAACACTTGCAAAAAAACGTTTAAATCTCTTCTAATGCGCCATTTTTCGCCCATCGATTTTGATTGGTCGATTATTTTTAACTTCACCTATTCCATAATGTCGAATCTTGAAAGATTTAAATTTAATAGAGAATAATAGACAAGCTTTAACATTTCTAAAATATGGAAAAGCATGCCTCTCAAAAAGGAGATGCCATTCCAAAATCTTCCGACTAGAAATAATTTAAAAGAAAAATATATCTGCCAGTTTTTAATTTTAGTGAAAATTATACCTGCCAATGTGTGAACAGTTTTGTAGACAGTTACTGATCTACAAAAACGTCTGAAATAAAGTAAAGTTAAGAAACATTTTCAAGAGCAACTTGGTATCTACAGATGAAAGTCGGGAACGATTGAAAAACCTGATGAAATGTCTTTCTCCAGTGCAATCACGGTAAATTTTTTTTCATAAATAAATACTTGAGGGTAGTAGCTACCGTTGTACCCAATGAGAAAATTGTATATTGCAGGAGGATAGTCTGAAAGAGATCATGTAATATCCTTAACATGCAACAGTTTTTTACAATGAGACCGTTATGGTTGTTTCAAAGAACATGATATTGTTCGATGCTTATTAAGCGGGACTTTATTTATACATTCTAAATGTAGATGCCCACATCGAGCTGGTTGAATTCAATTTAAACAAATGTTAAAGAAAAACACCGAATAGTAATTTAAAACTATAATAAATAAGTGTGAAAGAGTTTTGTTTTCGGGCGGGTGTATGTACCGATGGGCCAAGGAATGTTATCAGCGGTCGGCGGTGTGGGAGAGATTCCCGGAATGCCGGGAACTAATCCTAGAGGCGCGAGGCACGAGGCGCGAGGCGCGAACACACACCGCCTCCGCCTCCGTGACGCCTGCGCCACCGGCCGCGCAGGCGCACTATACAACACCACAATTTATTATACAAGGACTTTTCGGTTAGGTTACTTTTTCTTGGTGATGAAAATTGTTTAAAGACCTCTTATGATCCTGGGAGAGAATTGCTTGGGATATTTTGCATTAACTTTTTTGCGAATTTTGGTTTTGCGAAAATTATTTGGAATTTTTGCTTAGAATCCGTTTAACCCTTTCACTACCGTATATGTCTTTTTTTCTAAAAAAGGATGTTTTTTTAGTCCAATTTATGATATTCTGCAATTCATTTTTATATGTAGGTCCTAAGTATCTATAGTATGAGTTAAACATGAGGAAAACTAAACTAAATTTTAATAATAAAAAGGGTGCAATTCGCAAACGTTTGCGATTCTCTCGCTAACATTCGCATTATGATATCGCTAGTCTATTCGCACTTAGCTCTAGGATTTAAAACTTGAGTTGCAAGAATATTAGAGAAAGCAAACACAGATAAGTCAGGAATTCATTAGAAAAGCTTGAACGGTTTGTTTTGAGAACACTTCACATTAGAAAATGTGTTTATGTTTGCTGTTGAATTACAAATTGTTATTTACCATTCTTGGAATACAGGCATACAGGCCACAGGCCTTGCCGTATCAAAAGAAACACCTATCACGGAATAATTAGACAGACAGCTACTTGTCCTTTGATCTCTTCTGACAACAATTATAATCGCATTGAAAAATGAAGTAAGTACATCCGCGCACATTCTTACAAGATAATTACATGGAACTAACATGCTTGGCTTGACATCGCAACTTGGCGCTATAGATTAGCCGCTCACCAAAGAAATGAACTCAGACATGGATGCAGATTACATGTAGTACAAGTGCCTATTTATACGACGTGGATACAATTAATTAACATACAGTGGGGCGTAGGAAGGGGTGGAGTGCGTTGACCCCGGAACGGGAGCCACTGCCTGGCAATTGTTATTTTTTAATTTATCATGTGCAGGTGCCGAGTGAAATTTTGACGGCATTTTATTTTACGGAATAATAAATTAAATAGAGACTATTAAACAGGCCAGGTGGAGTTTTTTTTATATTTGATGAAGAAATTAGCGTTCGATGAGTATTGTGGGATAGTGCGCACGCGCCGCATAGGCATTGAGTAGTTACACGTTGCACCTGTAGGTACAGCGTACACGTGGCGACAAGGTGTCGCATAGAATGCTCTGCCGCAATAATGCGAGCCAAGCGTGTTTATGTGTTTAATTATATTAATAATTTAGCTTATTTTATTGCCATCAGATCACTATCGTATCATATTTTAATATCAGATGGAATTTTATTTCGCTATTAATAACGCAATTTAAGCGGTATTTCAAATTTTAGAAGCTGCAGTAACTGTTGGTCTTTTAGTGAGTATGTTTTTGAATGAATAATTAATAAGCTAGTTTTTATGCCTATTAATAGAAATATGGACAAGCCTGAGCCCACCTGTAGACCTAAGTCACCTGTTTAGGTTATACCAGGCCTTCTTTATTTGGTATCACTTAAAACTAAATAAGGTGTGAGTAAATTCTAAAGCATTTAAAGATCATTTTATTTTACACTTAATTACACACTTTATCCTTAGGAATATTATGATTTACCGATATTTTAGACCTAAATTGAAAAGTTAGTTTCTTGTCAACACTTTTCGATGTGACTGTACGCGCCATAGGTTTGTTTAAAGAACAAAGGTCCCTTTTAGCCAATTAAACGTGGTTTTTAACTTTACGGACATTATTAATGTTTAGTGGAGCTCCTTGTTTTCAAAACTTTACTCCAAAAATGTCGAAACTTTTTTTAATTTGGTACCAACAGGGGAATTGGGAAATTAACCTTTTTCTTTCCAGTATAAGGTACAAATTCGATCACCGATGAACTTAAGTAAATAGGAACTCTTCGTTAATTATAACGTCAGTAATTAAGTAAGACTTTTATTGCTGTCCTTGGCTTACCCGAGGGAAGCGAAGGGCGGAAATAGAGGTTAGACACACGTGTTCCACATGCGACGATAACGATGCTTTATACTAACTGCTGCCAAATATTTCTGATACTAACAATTAAAATGTACCTTATGACGCGATGATAAAGTTTGGATTTCTTTGAAGGTGTATTCGGGTACATCCGATAACAAAATGCATAGTTTGGTGATAAAGGAAAAATATATTGTCAGTGTAAGCGGGTAAGTAGAGGAAAATGATACCGTCGAGTAGGTAGGTAGGTAGGTAGGTAGGTGTTGCACGTGGAAGTACCAAGTAGTTCCAAGTAACTGAGAAGGGAGCTAATACCTATGGCATTAGCAAGTGCTGACACGAAGTGGCCGTGTGAAGTATTATATTAACTACGTCGCTAACAATACCGAACTATCATGTTTTCCTTGTTGTATTCATTACATTTTTGTTTCTAATCAGGATTATTATTTATGTAGTTATTTGTAGTTTTTGCAAATTAAAAATACTTAGTTTAATTCTTAAATTGTTAAGTGCAGTTACCAACTGTTTTTGGAACACCCTGTGCAATATTATGCAATTTTATAGCTTATACTTGTGTTAATAAGATTCTTCTCTTAATTTCCAAATTAAGTTGGTACCTGAGCATTGATTTAGTTTTAGAAAAGACAAACAAGACGAAGAATAACGAAGAATATTGCCGGAGAATATTGAAATAATGTAGGTTAAAGGAGCTTAGAGAACTGAACTTTTATTCCCTAAAAATAATGAGGAACACATATCATCATCATCATTCTCTTGCCCTTACTCATTTGGGAATGAAGATATTAAGTGTTATTGTTGAAGTGTATTGTTCCTAAGTCGATTAAACCGACATAGGTTAAGGAATACTAACAATTTTGATGGGTACCTGAAACAAAGATAAATAAATAAATATATAACAAAGCTACATCTTTTATTCTTAAGGTCTGTGGTAGAATCTCAGGATCGGACGCTAAAAGAACAGAAGCATCGCCAATCGCTTTAAACTCTTATTTTAACAGAGTTTTCGTCTGCAACTCCACATCTTTATGCTTATATCTTAAAAACTATTCCATATATTTTGATATAGTTTAAATGAGCATTAAGAGTGTTTTCCAGGGAATATTTAGATATATCAAAAGTTATTGTATCATGTAAGGTTCTTAAGTTATTGCAATTTTATAGGCAACAGAATTAATCGCGGATTGCCTTCAACATATTCTGTGAGCATTCATTTTATGATAATACAATTTTTAGGCATAGTTTTTAGGTATCTAAATCCTAGGCTTAGATAATATAGTATATAAGAAAATACATAGCCAGTCGATTAGATTTAGAGTGAGTAATGCAATGAAGAACAATATCTATTGATTGGTCGCACATTGTTATCTTCTGTTATCTATGCAAAGATGTAAATCGCTCAGGCTGGTGAATTTTCGCGATATCTCTATGTATTCGATAAAAAACGTAGATAGTCAGTAAATAAGGTGCCATTTACAACAATGCCTAGGTGTATAATCGTTAATCACCCGCCTACTGTTCTACCTATCTCTTATATACTAGCCTAAGTTAGTATTACTGATAATGTTTTGTTTAGAGATTTGGGTACATGAATTGGAATAATGAAACCTAAAGATGCGAAAAGATTGGAATATTTCGGTGTTTGTTACATCGTTGCATCGTGGAAATAGCATTTGATTGTATCTAGAAGGGCAAAACAGTTGCTGTTGGATAAAAAAACATAGTGCTGAGAAATTAATCGTAATTCATAGTGTCGTCAAGTTACCGGTGATCCTTGTAACACACAATGTAACATAATGCATGCTACGCGATTTACGTATCATTACTTGCTACAAGATAGGCGTAGCACTACGTACGAGGCGTTACGTTGCGTGCTACGCGGCTACACGGCTACAGTGTATCGTCGAATAAGAAGAAGAAACTTCACAAATGGAATTTTCTGTTTAATTTGATTAATTTACCACTATTTTGTATTGTGATGAAAAACAGTCAATCAAGTGGATTATTGATTTTGAAATGTGAAATTTGTTCAAGTTTTCAACAAGAACTGAATTGTGTATATTAATGATCATTAAACTAATATCTTCATTTAAAATCAAAGCACTTGTTTGTTTTTACTTTAAGCTTTGAACATACAGAAATGGGTTATCAGTGAAATATACATATAGGCGATGTAATGCTAACTAAAAGAACAGAGATGTCTAAATCCAATCATTTTTAACAATGAACGTTAGTAAATTATGATTAACTGTGGATACTCTTGATATTTCATATCTAAGTGGCAAAGGCATTGGAAATAGATTGTGTTGGTATTTAAAAATCATTAATTTAAACTTACTAGGTACTTATTTCAAAGAATGTTAATAGCTTGTTAGATACTTGTTAGTTACTGGAATTAATATTTAGTGTCCATTACAAAAAGTATAGGTATAATTTCTATTTCGCCAGTAGGTACAATTATAACGATGAATCAATGGAATAAAACTCACAAACGAATGCGGAGTGACCTTAAATAATATTTTTTGTTTCCTGGTTACGTTCAACGGTAGTTTAGGTACACACGATGTGTGCGGAAAATGAGATTGGTAACTCATTAAAACAAAACTCTTTACATTTGCGTGGTGGTTCCAATTAAAACAATAGATTGCGAGTAGGTGCGTAGTCAATTTCCCTAATCGGGCGGCGGTGTGCGCGTGCGCCGGCTACCTACTTGGGGCCGCGAGGGTGCCGTTACACGCCGACACGCCTCCTAACGCACAACACACGTTTATAAACCCAATATTAATTCATAATCTTAATTTTTCTCATTAATAACAAGTCTAATTCTCATGTGTCCACCCATCTTGTTTGACAGGAGAGACCTAGCTGGCATAGTTTCAGCGAGCCACGGCGACAGGCACTGAAAACTTTTCTCGGAAAGTTCGGCCTCCTTACGCACACGCGGCTGCGTGAACCAATGGTTGTACATATATTATATACACACATATATACGAGCAGTTACACACACATGTGCACATTCGCCCCGTAGGTATGTTTCTGCCATTTTGCGAGGATCGCGTAGAGGCCTCACCAATAAACGCTACATTGCGTGGAATGTTCTGATCGCGGCGGAAGCGCTCGTTCATGACTGGACGTGTATGAATTGCAATTGAAGAAAATATGGATGATGATAGTGACCAGTGATTTGGGCGGTGTGAGTGAGATCTATTAGAGCGTAGTGACGCGCGAGTGTGCGTGAGGCCCACCAACTGCCACCGACGAGGTTATCAATTTATGAATCGTAAAGTAAAAAAAATGCGCATAAATGCGTACTGCGATCATGAATTCTCTCTGATCACGATCAACGAAGTATTATTTGCAACCCGTGACGTAAGTGTCAGTGTTTGATCCGAGCCGTATCGACGGTTTCGTGTACAGGACACGGCAACGGTTAGATACTGTAGTCACTACAGTCTACAAACGTACTTGAGAGGTAGACTAACTGTAAAAAACTTGCGGTTATTCTGTTTTCTTTTTTGGAAAAATTATTTGACATTCCGAATAGATATCAAATTAATGTAAGTACAGTTTGATCATTCGGTGTCTCAAAACCAGTCCAATATTTGCACGTTTCAATAACGGTGTAACAAAATTCAAATTAAATGAGAGCAGAGAGTTTGCGTACTATTGAGCGATTCTTTAAATGAAATGATGACTTTTCAGTTGTGTAATTAAATTAGTACTCTTCACGTTCCTTCTAATTAATTATGTTTCAAAATAAGATAAGAAAGAACGTAGAATTATTACAGATATTACTATAAAATTTACAAAATTGCACAATGTCTTGCAAAGTTTCAGTACAGCAAAGAGTTTTTTTTTATCTCTGAAAGCGTTCAATTTATTTTATGACTAATAGATTGATCTTTCAATTCTAATACAGTTGCCAGATTTTTTTCTATTTATTACAGATGATGTTTCAGTTCAAGCGGTACATCTCACTCTACTCTATTGAACAGTAAAGTTCTTACAAGCTTGGATCTTAACAAAACATCAAAGTGTCTATAAATAGAACGCAAGGCGAATTCCACAAAGTTGCTCTATGTTATCGCAAAGGACGTGTGACAAAGTCGAACGTGTTGCAGGAACGCGAGCACGATTAGAGGTTGCATCGCTATGCAGCGGCGGGCGGCGGGAGCGGGCGGCGCGGGCGCAGGCAGCGAGCGCAGAGCGCTGCGACTGCGACGACCGCCGGAGGAATGCGACAGGTAACCAATTCCAGGAAGGCCGCGGCCCGTTACCGCGCCGAATATCTCCGGCAGTCAAACGCGCCGACAAGTGCGGCGGCCACTTGCGACAACACCGTCCGATGCGCCCGCGCCGCCCCTCCCCGCGCGCCCCCGCGTCCCCTTCGCCCGCCACCTGCATTCCACACGACATTGAGTTAGAAACCAGTCGAACGGACTCAGCGCATTCTATCTGCAGTACCTGCTGCACGCACCCGGACCTCCTTTACCTAATATTGCTTTACTATCTGTAATGCGCCCACGATGGCCGCGACACTCGCTGACTGTGAACCTGACTCGACGCACTAGCCATGACTCACATCTGAGACCTACGGGGACGTAATCGGCTGTCGGCAATCGATAGCGAAATGAGTTCAAACTTGTGCGCCCCGAACGGAAACGGATGCCTATTATGTTATTGCTTTTTTAATTCCGAAAACTGATAATAAACTTTTGTGAAACCATTAAGGGAATGGACGGCTTGCAATGATCACATTGATACCTACCCATTAAGCCGGGTACTTAGCCGCCTGCATACTTCGTTTTAGGAAACACGTCGCGCGCACATTTGCCACGGTCTCGATACCTGCGTAAAGCACTTTAAGCACCCATTAAGGAAACATCTTTACGATGCTTACTTCGTACTTCTATTTATATACAATTTTACACTGTACAAACTAGAATGCCAGGCGAGCCTTTAACATTTCAATAAAAATGTCACTAAAGAATTGATAGTGCACTTTTATCGGTAGTAAAAAGAACCAAAAAGTACATACTATTGAAAAGTTGAGTGTGAGCATATCTGGGAGTTGGGACATCGAGAGAGATCCGGGCCACCCGAATAATTCATTCATAATAATCATTCATAAGTCACAAGGACACGTCCAAGGGCCGTTCATTCATAACGACCTTCGTTTTCTATTTTGATGAGGCAAAAAATTTAATGAAGTTTGTGGGCCAAATGTGTTCCTCAAAGTATGGGGAGTAGCGCGATGGTGGTGTCGTTACATGGCTGCTAGATATTGGGTAGTGACAGATGTAGCTTCAGTTCCGAGTCCACCAGATGTGCGTGAGTACGTCACTCGATAGGGCTGCCACGGCTGCCACGGACGGCTCCACATCTGGCGCCCAGCACGCAGGAAACGTCTATTTGTTTCCTGATTACATTATCACATTGTAATTATGAGAGAGGAAACTAGAGAGCCACGATTGAGTCATTGGGACAATTTGAATAGAACAGGAACGACTTAATGAGCGCCTGAATGAGGCAAATGTATGAGAGATACCTTAATTAGGAGATCCTTATTCAATCACGAATGGGTTGGAAAGTCCAAAGTAATTGGGTCTTCGTATTAATTAAAATTTGTGAAGAACTGAATTAAAAGAGAAGTGATAGCCGGATAGCTGTAGGAAGTCGTTTGGACTGTAGACTCAAAAGTCTATCACTATTGTGCCCTATCAAGTTTCATGAACGCATGCATGCGAAATAGTGTATGGTTTTTAAGAAGAAAATAAGTCTGCATAATATTTGGTTATATGAGTTGTGGCTTATGCCCAAGAAATGTCGCTACGAATGAGATTAATAATAAAGGCGCTTCAAACTGCAATTCTTAAGTTACATCTTTCATTTCTTATTATCACTTGTTTAGCCTTTTCCCAACTATGTTGGAGTTGGCTTCCAGAATAACCGGATGCAGCTGAATACCACAACTTTATTTAGAACGACTGCCTGTCTTACTTGTTAGCTAATATATATGCCCCAAAATAACATGAATAATCACTCTAGGCACTGTATATGATACATGAATCAGTTCATGCACAAGCCTGCACAACATGGTCTATGGTAAGTGAAACGTAAACAGCGCCTAATAAGAATAACTTGATGTAATTGCACGTTAAAGCTAAAAGTTAATAGCTGTTTGTTAAAGTTGAGTATTTTTCCAAGACAAATTACTAAAGAAACACATTTTAAACTAGCTTTTGTCTGCGGCGCCGCTGTGGCCTTTACTTTGTGCATGAACGACCTTTCTCAAATTGTAGACGATAATCTTGAAGCGAACACAAACAGACCGACATGCTGCGTCGTTGCATCATTACTCGAAGGGACAAAGTTGTTTACAACGGATTGTTTTCCTCCGACACTAAAGTTATTTAACCTCTTTAAGTGAAAGCGTCACAGAGCGTAAACAAGGGACGTCATATCGACGCATTTATGACCATTTAAGATCGGTACGGCAAACAAATATGGTGTTGGTTAATGAACTAACAATCATACAACCGTATTTGGTCACTTTAGAAAACGCATCTCAGGCTTATTTGTCTCGAACGTACGTCAATTAATTTAAAACGATTAGAAATTTTAATTAAATTTTGAAGTAGCAATTAAAACGGACTGGTTGCGTATTACAAAGTAACGCGCGTATGTCACAACAATTTACTGATCATATTTATGTTAACTGCACTAAACAGAAACACAACGATACCGTTGGTCTAACTCCTTATCTTCTGTACCTTTGTACCAAAACAAATACCATATTTAGAATATTTACCCACTAAATCTTAATGACGTCGAAAGTTCTATTTAGCTAGCTGTGATGCATTTACGGTTATAGAAAACCAACTATAATCTTACACAAATACTTCCCTCTCGATAAGTCACCACACATGGCGCGGAGCTAAGTTTAAAGGAACGTTCTATTTTGATAGTAGGGAGGAACCACCCCTGATTTATAAAAATTATAATGACAAAAGCGAGCAACGGCACGGCTGCCACGTGGTCGCGGGGACCGCCACACCGGAAATATCATCGCGATATATTTTGAGAAGAGCGCCCCCTGCGACGCATCTCAATCATCCACTAATAAGCAGACGGAAGGAAAGTAATATAGACAAAAGTTTAAAAATAAGACAGCCAGGAATAGATCGAAAGGTGAGCTTGAGCGCGCCGGCCCCACGGGTTAAAAATACGCGCGTGTGGCGACGCGAGCGGCCTACGCGCCCTACCGGCACGCACCACCCGCCACAAGCTCTGTGCGCAAGTATGCTCCTAAATGCTTTATTTAAATCACTAAACTTTTATTTATCTACCTCCAGAATAAAATAATGGACATCAAAAACGTTATTCAAAAGTAACGTCAAAAAATTACGCTCTGCCAATCTCTAAGCCTTAGAGGTTTGAATTCGAAACCCTTAGAATCTATAGGCTGACGATTTCTTGACAGTTGGAAAATAATATTTAAAATGAGCAAAACTTTTTTAATAAAGGACTTGGCTGTTATGTTTTCAGTGCCAAATCAATGGACAACACAGATTAGTGGATCTAACTAATTACTTACATAATGAGTTAGATACAGCGACATAAACACTCTGCTACTAACTAAATTCTGAAAATCTTTTTATCTGACTTATTGAATATTTATGAAAATTTAAATTTTATCTTAACCAGATCTGTTTTATCTGAGGACTTATCAGATTTAACCATTAAAATGTGATAACAGAAGTTTACAACAAGCTTTATTTTATTAGTTATGTCTTACTTAAACTAGCCGGCTTCTCTGATGTACGCAGATTTTAGTAAACCATTCTATCCTTTGCATTTATTTTAATTACGAATTTAAAACATGTCCTCGAAATAACACCTTTTAAAGAAAATGCTCTAAATAATGAGTTGAAGAAATGTAGGGTCTATCGCAGCACTACAATGTACTCCTAAGCTCTAGACTATAGAGCTAAACAAATTTTTGAATCGGAAAGTTCGTCCAAATCTAACTGAATCCATTATTCTTTATCACAAGTTTTTTGCTCGTCAGTAGCATTGCGCAGCAATAAACTACAGACATAACATTTCAGAGAAAGCAAAAGCAAACGTCAATTCCGTATTCAAAAGTGTAACAATGTCTAATTGAACATTCAGATCAAAATGAAACAGCCCCAATTACGAACAATAACATAAAGCAAAGGTAACATGTGTTAGAAACATTAACTCACTGGAGCATTGTTGTAATGTTGTCATTAAGAAATTAGGCAATCATATAATGGTGCGTTTACAGCACAGTATACTGTACCCGCGTACCATATCTACGCGAACTCATTTTGTATGAAATTAGGACAACGCGTACGTATCGAACGCACCGAGATAGTTTTATAGGTCGAGTTTAGTTTTATATTTATAAATGGATAATAACACGCATCTTGATATGTTTATTATGTTTTATAAACGTTTTTACATGATTGAGAAACGTTATTTTGATACAGAATAAACGCAAAATTGGTACAATCTCGCCTCGTTCCCAGGTCGTCGATCGCGAATCAAGCTTGTAGAAGTAACAATTACAAAAATTCAAAGAAATTGTATCATTGTTCCAGTTTTCAACTAGTTTTAGACAAATTTTACGAGGTGCCAGACCGTGTTGATGATTTCTATGATTAACAGCATCCAGAATTTCGATATAAAATCCTTGACTTTGACACAAAATAGATCCAATTCTATTTGAGTATTCATATTTGACCTGAAAACATGGAAACTAGATTCTAATTTTAGTTTTATACGTTTATATCTTTTTATAAACGAGAAATAAGAATCGTTTGAAATGTTACATTTTAGATGTATTTTGTATTTGGAACAAAACAAAGATGGGACAAGCTGATAGACTGCATCTTCACATATTTGAGAGAACCACCAGCCATCAAGCAACTGTGTTTATTGAATACATATTGACTTCACAGTTCTAAGCAATACGCGTGAATGACAATGGTTCCTGTACATAAAGAAGATATGCATGGCATTTCGTACACCATCTACGCCACAACGCCGCTATCGAGTAATACGCAAAGAGGCAACAGGTCCTCTGACCACTTTGGCGCATCATGCGCCGATCTACTTGGAACGTCACAGAATGGATAAAGTGAAATGCAGTGCAAAGAAACGAGTTCATTCGATTCTGAAACCGCAACAATGTAAAAGACTATCATCATAGGCATCTCCTCAATATTTCCTGTTAAGGCCTTGCTGTCTGATAGAATGTTCTAATCACAGATGGAAAAAGGGCAGGCGAAACTGGCTCTTTAACAAACTTGGAACTGCCATCGTACTCCTGTAACTTGATCGGTTGGATTTTGTGAAGAATGACGTGAAAGATAAGGGATTGAATGATAGCGAGACGGTTGAAAAGGAAGAATGGAAGATGTTGCGCCGACCCCAAGTAACATGGAATAAGGGCAGTAAGATGATCATCTTAGTCCGAGGTCTGTATACGTTACTTTGCACTGGCTTTTTCTTAGATACGTCACCGTCTCTACTTTGCACTTTTAGTTTGACAGTTGTGTGAAAGCTACAGAAACACTAGCCATAATGTCACTAGTGCAATGAAATTTTCGACCCTTGACTTGTAACTTGAAGAATATATTGAAATAGTTGAGTCTTGAGTTTCAAGTTTGAATGAAACACATATCAAGGGCCTACCTGTCAACTCTATAGTGCACTATTCAAACAAGTGGGTCTAGCTTTCAAATGATCTTTTATTATCATGCAGTTCAAGGGTTGGTAGTACACAGTTGGTTTTAGGATGATTTCCACGAAACGGCTCGCATCGCATCGGATCGGTAAGGATACTAACGGATACGGCGACAGCCGGCCGTGTCCGGCAGGATGTCGACGCATACTATCGGCTCCGTACCGTCGCTTGCGAACGTAGCTCGGCTTTCTGAGCCTAGTCAAATAGTTTAATTCCTACCGTGTTGACGTATTCTAATTTTCGAAAGGATCCGATTGGATACGACAACAGGCGAACGGAGCCGATCGCCTGTCGCGAAAGACACCCGCGGTCAAGCTGCTGTGCGCGGCTTGGTAATATAGACTTTAAATACTGTGTAAACGATTTAATATCGTTTAAAGATTGTAAAATCCGTTCCGATCTGATGCGATGCGAGCCGTTTGGTGGAAATCATCCTTTAAGTACAGGAAATGCACTCGTCTAGTAAACAACCGCGGGCTCGATATCTTACCCTAGCCTCGAAACTTGTTAGTAAATTCCTTTGAAAACCATAAACGTTTCGAAAATGTGCCGATGCTTGGATACCCAGTTCTTTGCTAATAAGTCTTTCGGCTGAAATATGCTGATGATAGAACGTATCAAAAGGCAATGATAAATCTATAAAGAGTATGTTGTAAGCGAGTAGTGTGTCGCAGTGTCGGCTAGTGGGATGCTCGCTGCGCTTCTCGGAAGGCAGGGTGTCGCCTTCCGCGCCCGATAGCCACGCGCATTCGACACGAGGCAGACGTCACGGCGATCCACATAGCTGGGATACTTCGCATTTTGTATGATATGTCAGCCTAGCTTCGTGAGTTGGAATCGACTTTCAGTATACCCAGATGCGGTGTAGTAATAGACGTATACCTAGAACGACTGCGACTTGATCTCTTTTTTATAAATACGATGGCGATGATTTCGATAATTTCAAGTCAGTTAGGTAGACTTTTTCTAAAATGACTTTAGATCTATGGTTAGACTATGTGTTAGCCATTAAATGTCTGGCGGATAGTAAGGTCCAAATAGTTCCTGCAAAACTGGAAGGCATGAAAACATCTAGGAACCTTTCAGATTGATCTGCTTTCCTGAGCTAAAAGTCCCAGGTAGAGGTGTACGGCATGCGACGTTGTCAGAATCACTAGAAACAATGAGTATTCATTCTAAAACAGTTAACTAAAGATTGATTTTTCGTTTAGTAAAGGAAGACTAAAGAAGCTAAAGACTAGAAATGTGACAGATGATATTGGTAGGAAGGAGATGACTAACGAAATAACGGCTAATAGAGAGATATGGAAGAAGAGCACATTGTGCGCCAACTCCGAGTTTTATGACGCCGAATAAAATGTTACAAACTTACAATGTAACAGGGTGAATGAATGTTGCAGGATGTTGATCTCTGAGCCTCTTAACCGAAATTAGCATTTAAAAAGGTATTAAACGCATTTTACAACTTTGTTTACGTTTTCACGAGAGGCCAGATGCAAAAAGTCGAATGCAATAATGTTGCAATACAAATGTAATACAAGGTACCCAGGTAATACAAGAAAAGGTGGTTACAAAGAATTTAAGTGCCTTTAATAGACTCCCACCCTTTTCCCCCTTTGTTGAATCAATTTGTCGCCACGCTCTGGCGCTTTATCTTGTCTAGAGGGTGATATTATCAATCTATGACCATTACATACTACTTCCTTAGGTTCAAAGGTATTGCGATGAATGTAGATAGATTCAACTTGTATTATAAAAACATCTGCTTCAGTCAGTTTTTCGCACAGGAGAAAAGATGAAGTTTGTAGCTTGTAGCTTATCAAAGTCACTAATCAAGGTATAGTTTTTATAAACATCCAAAACAGTTTTGTATACAAACATTACGCCTGTAAGTCCGAAGCACATGTTGACAGTTTTATCAAAACTTCGTTTTTTTGGACAATTCAATGCGTTTGCCAAATTGGTACATAAATTGATAACACATCTTAGTATTCTATCTACAATCTGTATGAATTTTCTAACGCCTCATTAATTTACACATCCGCCAACTAATTCCTTTTTACACAGGACACAGTTTCTTAGGTTTAGATTGTATACATATTGTTTACTAATTGTTGACCGTGCGATTATGGCCGCGCTTCGAGCAGTCTCGTGGGAGCTAACATTTTCCCATATTTTTATGTGGCTGTGAGACAAAACAAACTATTCGGCAATTTGCCGGAAGAATATTAATTTGTTAGCTTTTAATTTAGCAACGATTTTTGTAAAAATAAATTAATGTATGTTGATGAATGATATTATATCCTGTGTATGTTATATTAATAGCCTTAATTTCTAACTGCTTTTAGCTGAAAAAGTTTCATATGTATTTGCTTCGTGATTGATGTAAAATATCGGCCTTTATTTTTCTATTTTCAATCGTTTTTTGTGGAAGTTCTGCCAACAGCATAGCAAAAATTTGCCTTGTTAACGCTTTTCAAAATAGCGTCGGCGTCGTTCCTATACATGATTTATTTGCATTGTTGCGATAAGTTAAATGTTTACATGGTGTCATTTTGTTGACGGCAAGTAAAATTACAATAAAGCCAAAACTACACTGTCCAAGTCTACAGGCAATTTATTGTTTAATAATATAAAGCGCGCTCTCTCTGAGCCGTTGTTATAAGTCTATTGCTTCAAGTTCAAACATTCAGCAGAACGAATCAAGGAGGCGGTTTTATTCTAATTGATATTTCCATTTATTCAAAAGATATAAACATCTATCTAATAAAAACTAGATTTATATAGAATACTTAATTATTCTTACTTCTCAAAGATATAACAATTTTATAACATTTACAATACATTTAAATATTTTGGGTATAAATCAGGTACTATTCATTAGTATTGATGTCTATGTGTTTCAGAGCCAACCGGAATTTTTCCACAAGAATATGGAATATGTCCTTTTGTTCTGAACACCACATTAATCTTTCCAGGCTGCCGCGTGAAATTTAAAGTATTCAGTTCTCACGGAAACTGAGTCCCACACAAAAGGTACGATTTTCAAAATGTAAGTCAAGGATGATTAGTGTTACGATGTGTCTAAGAACCGTGGGAGAGTTACTCATCCCGCGCACTGGCGCACTCGCACTGGCGCACTGGCGCGCACTACCGACTACGTGACTAATACTACAGGCTGCTAGAAGAATCGTTGTCAATAATAATTGTGACCTTTGAAAAGGAAGAAAAATAATGAGTAGCAGTAGCGAAGCATGGGAAAGCGAGCTCGCCCCGCCCCGCTCGCTCCCACTTATATAATTTATACGTGTTTCATTCATCTTGTCTCTACAAGAACGACATTTTATCTGTCTTTGTTTATGCGCGGCTCTCTGCATTTTGATGTCTTTTTTTTCTATTTAGGTATCTAGTATTCTATTATATTAGATAGATTCGTTTTGTGAACAAGTTTTGGCATCGAGTTACGAGTTTAGAACAGAGCTCTAAAAGCAAGTAGCAGATATTGCGCACTCCGTTATACTCATAGTTTCGAAACGGTAGAGATAAGAAAATTAACACGTATCTCCTAATATTCCTATCTATAGCATTGAGATTCAGTTTTTTGTTAAAATCACTCCAAGATCTGTACGTTTAGTTAGTGCGCAGTAAGTGCGTCGCCCATTGTGGCGGCAGCAGCATAGCGGCAGTATTGTATGTATGTAGTGAATGTAGACGAAGGAGACCGCGCGGATGTAAACAGACTTAGTGAGGTTCATTCAATTAGAGTCAGGACAGTCGGGAGTGGGAGTCAGGGGACGTCATTGAAGGGCCGATGGTGGCGCGGGGCGAGGGAGCGCCTGCGGCGGAGGGGGGCGCGGAGAGGCAGCCGGGAGCAGGAATATTCAAAGCGTGAGAACGCCGCGCGACCCGCATGCCGCGACTTCACATATCTCACGCGCAACCTCCACGCCCGCACGCCACGCTAATACCGACTCTACCCGCCGGATGGAAGGTTGCAATTCGGTTCGAGCCCAATTGTGGTTATCGCTTGGAACATCGAGGACAATACTTTTCTAGTTTAGGTACGGCGGTGTCGGCTGGCATTGGCCTGGATACTGTCGATGAGTGCGCACGTCCACTCGCTACTTACAGCCACGAGAAGGACTCCTAATACATTGGAATGTCTTACAGACATGCCGTCATTACGGATTTGCAATAAGTTGTCTCATTCTGTTAACCTAGTCTACTTAGAAATACCTCGTAAGCTATTAGTCACGGTGGCTGCGAATGTCACGATATATCCTAAAATAGTCCTCTAGACTAGATGCCTGATCTACCACAAATCATGTGGGCTACGTCTACGTCAAAACCTCCGGGTCGACAATAACGATTGTTTTATTGGCGGAACGTCGTCTTTATGCGATCGCGCTCAGTAGGCGTGTCATAAAACATTTTCTTTCGGCGCCGACAACCAGGCTAATCTTATTTTTGCGCTGAACTCAACGGCCAACGTTCCTGGAAAGACAATATCTGGGAGGGTCACGGGGCGGGTGCGTGTGCGCAGTCAGCTCCACTCACCTTGAGACGGAGCGCCCGTTTCTTGATATGGGCATGGAGGAGCCAGTGGTGGTGCTGAAGCTTGCTGATGCAGCGGTTGTTGGCGAATTAGGGAAATGAGTGAGGGGGTCAGGGATGCGGGCGGCGCGGGGGCCGGGGGTCGGTTTCGGCGGGCCCCCGCCGGGCGTCGACCTCGTGAAAGGCGCGCGGCGGATCCGCGCGCGCGCCGGCCGCTCGCCTTTTTACGCGCTCTTTCCCGCGCCGCGCGCCGCCGCCGCCGCCAACCCCGCGGGCCCCCGGCGCGGTCGCCGCCCGCAGATAGCGAGCCAGCCGCGCCCAACCGATTCACTGTCTGCACCGCAAACATTTGTTTCGAACAAATTCTGCTATACTTTTGCGCTGATGTCTATTTTGCCAATTTTTCAGCGGTGAATAGTTTAGTTTCAGTTTTCTGTTACTCTTGGTAGTGTTTTTTGTCTTGTAACATATTTTTGAACGATGGAGAAAATTCAAACGTCTTTTTTGGGGTACTTGACTGAATTGTGTGACATTTTCAGTTTCTTCGCGATGGAGTTAACTAAAATGCCCTTAGGTCAGGTTATATTGCTTGTAATTTTGATTATAACATAGGTATTTAAAAAAAAAAAGATTGGAACATGTATGAGATCCATCCGTCTACCTATGAGAACCATAATTTTTTCCTGATTTCCTTAACCGTTTTCTACATTTGTAATACTGGGATGTGTTGACTTGTCATGGATCTGACTAACTAATTAGCTCAACTTAAAAACTAATCAGCACGACTTAAATTAAACAGAAAGTAAATGAAAGTAATATTTACATTTAGGTGATGGTAGCGGGCCGCGCGTTGGTGCCCCCTGGCCGCCGCTCCGCCGCCGCTTCGCCCTAATTAAACAATAATCGAAAAACTACAATGAACGGGCGCGCGGCTCCGCGTCCTCGGTGTCCCGCGCCCGCCCCCTCCCCCCGCCCCGCGGCACTCCGCCACCCGCGCCCCCCCGTACCGCACTCCCGCGTGACGTCACCATTGCACTCCTCATTATCGCCTCTCGACTCGAAGACACACTCACTAATAGATCCGACCGAAATATTCAGACTGGTTTTTTGTCAGATTTGTCTGCGAATTCGCGATGTCCATATCGATGAGAACGCCGCCTCTAAGCGCCCGCGCACTCTGTGCTCGCGCTGCCAGCTTGCAGCTGATAACAACATCGGTACTCTCTACTTAAAATAGTTGGTCATTTAGATGGATCCCCTACTCTCGCATGACGAATTGTGAGGTACTATTGCAGGTATATTGCACAATTGTCGCAACTGAACTTTACTTTTTCACTGAACTATGTAGAGTTAAAGCACGCCCCGCACCTGAAATGGACTATTTATATTCTTGATTTTCCACTCAAATCCCAATGATGATACAATAAATCAGAATCTAAGACTAGACTAAGAACAGTGCTGATAGAAATGACAAATAGAGTCACTTGAAGAATTGTCAAGTGACTCTACATGTCATTTCTACTTGGTAAAATTCTCAGCAGCCACAGCTTGAAAACTAAATTAAGAAGAAAATAGCCAATGTTTAAGAACATTATTTAAATCTGTTGCTCAAAGAAATGAACATGTTGAATAAAATAAAAAAGTGAATTATTTAGTTAGGCAAAATGGGTAGACCGGCCGAAGGTCGCCTCATGACGGCGGGGAACCAATGAATGAGATTGGCCCAATACTTGTCTTGGCTGGCTGTATATGGATGTTATAGTACCGACTGCCGGCAGAGCGACCACTGCTCGACATTTACTTAGTTAATCATTCAGTTACGTCACTTGTTCGGGGGTGTCATCGCGATTCGCCCGCAGACTATTAAAATATCACGCCTGTGTGAAAACCTTACGTTTTAATTTATAAGCGTGGACGTAGAGATTATATGAAAAGCGGCGTGTTTGTCGACGCCGCGCCGGGATTTACGTAGTGTCGTCACAGATACAACGGTGACGCAACGCGAGCTGTAATGTATTCCTTGTCGCCTGCGCTCGCGCACTGCGATACGCATTAGTATGCCGAGTGCGATGCCTCACTTGTAATGATTTAATTACTGTAACAATACAATACACCATAATAGCATTGTAACCATCACAATAACTCAAAGATAACGAAGGGTGTGAATTTTTACTAATTAGTTAAACTGAGCGCGCACATGATTCAAATAAACTTAAGAAATGTATTTGACATAAATACATATACAATATCTACAGCCATGATGTCATCACGCTCTAAATAGATGCAAATGAATCGATTTAATTATGTATTATAATTAAATAATTAATGGAAACCATGACCACTCTAAATTATTTGTGAGTTTTTGTATTATTATGTAGTAAACATTATTTTTAATAATGCTGGAAATTGGGTAAAGGAGAGTTCTTAGAAAGATGAATGGCAAGTCTTTCCATAAAAGTCAGGCAGATATCAAACTATTAAAAATCATGCCAGCACAGTATTTGTCTTAGCTTACTTGCTTGTCTGGGAATTTAGCTTATACTACGATAGTAGCGTTCAAATAAAAATAACTCTTGCGTGGCTTACAATAATGTTTATTATCTATATGTACATAAAATCTCGAGACGGATAAAGCTTCAACTGATTGAAAAGATGACCGCTAGTACTTATCAGCTTTATAATCACTTTCCACGGCTTTAATTTTGTATCCTATATTAATATTAACTGTACAAGAAATCGTTTAATGAGAGCAGACGAGTATTTTGGTACTTACATAAATTAAGGTTTTATTTAATGCATGTTTGAAGTGGCTTGATTGAGACCGATAAACCAGTGAGGAAGAAATGGAATATGATGGATATAATAAATATGAAAGAGAATGGAAATGCATTGACTTAATGGGTTACTGATTAGGACAGGAATGTGTGAAAGAATGTGTGAAAGAAATATTTTAAAATTAATTTAGATAAATGATGATTGAACCGATGATGAATATTGTACCTAACTGTAGATAATTAGCGAAAATAGTATCTGCCAGAAAACTAGAACAAAAAGGCTCTGTACATTTTCCGGCTCTATGACAATAGTAATAATAATTCTTTTGTAATAAAAAATATTCTGCATATTCCCTTAATTGTGTTCCCGAAGGTTATCGAAATCAAAACTCTATCTTAATAAAGACCTCAATTTCCCATGCACTGGTCGGAATGTCTGTACTAGAAGGTACGACAAGGAATCAGCTATCATCGATGACGTAACGGATATATTGTTCGCTCATAACCTCGGCTAGGCCGTTGATCTACATCTAATTCGTATCTAGACGGTAAGCGCAACAGAGTATGAATGGGGTAATCTGTACAGCGCGATGCGGTACGTATTCGTCAAGTTTCTCCCGCATTAGAACCATGGATTTGTGTAGACGCTCTTATATATAAAATATTTCAGGAAATAAGTTGTAATTGTATCTTCTCAGAAACAAAAATAAATTAATTTTTTTAATTGTCAACCACTACGTAAAACCGTACTACCAACCACTGAAATATTTTCTTGTACCTTTTTGTGTAGCGATCTTATTGTTGTTAGAAAAAAAGCTAAGCTCTTCCAGTATGTGACGAAAATTGTTACGGTCTCCTGAACACAGTTTAGATTCCCAAGTTCTGTACCAATTACTCATACATAGCGCAGATGTTTGTTCTCAGCATGAGCGTGTCTGTCTAAACTTGTTATATTTCGGCGCGCTCGTCTAATTCATACCTGAAGGTAGTCTATGTACCTCTGTACAAGCGGTGGGGGTTCGTGTGTGTGACGCAGTCGCTGCGTATGTCTGCGCAATAGCGTTAGACCATTGCTTATTTTATATTTACCACATAACTAACCTTACATCACACGTTTTTGAAATGTTTAAACGTGATGATGCCCTTTAATTGCGCCATAGGACCGCAATCATTTAAAAAAAGGTTGCTGTACCTAGTAACACGACATTTTGTCACAAAGTTTGTATGGGCACTATCCAATTTGTGACATGTCTGTTCGAAAATTGTCGCATCACGATAAGACATTGGCAACACAAATCATAACTAGTCATAAGTCACATGTAAAATGTAAATATACGTCTGATCATGATTGGGAGAGGACCTTTGTCGTTGTCAGTGCCAGTTGCAAATTGATGTAGACTTGTCCGTCTGACTTCGGTACCTACCTAAAGACGATCCATTGCGTATCTCATTATCACCTTTGATAGTTTTTAGCGCGGAGGCCGCGACCGAACATTCAGTCGATTTTGACGTCACAATGTACCTATTACACGATGTCTGTGAATTTCATCACGATGCTGTCTAGAAACTGTCGCCAGATTTAAAAAGTAGGCTTTGGTTTTATTAGTAGCCATCTGTAGAATGACTGCAACTTCCTATTCGCTGCAAAAATCTGCTTAGGTCAACTGTATGTTCTGTTTTTTTATATGATGACCCGACTGTAGTATATTTTCCCAACACGTAGAGTGGATATTTAGTTATGCCACTGAAGCGCAACACAAGTTGATTGATGATGAACTTAACGAGGGCTGCGTCCATAAAAAGCTATGCAAATCTACAGGGCTTCGCCGTAAATTCTAGACTAGAGTATGTAGATTTCGACCAGCGATAGAACGACTCAAATATGCAAAGTTGAAGGCTAACATTTACGCCCGAAGTTATAATTAGTAATGAAGTATGCAAAAAGAATCAAATCAACTCGTAAATATTCACAACTGAACATTGGTGTTCAACAAAACGTCATGATGTATGGACTGACACACTAGCTAGCAGGATATGTTTTTCCAGAAGTACTACAGTTAGCGTCAAGGGCGTCGCCAGCTTTTGCGCTGGGGGTGGTGGGGAGATGAGAAAAAACTGATTTGTTAAATTCACTATTTACCGATGTAGGTAAAATTCTTCTAAGAATCTAAAATGCAATAGCCACCTTAAAAACATTAGCACCTCGGATTGGTTAGATTTTCTATACATATACTCGTATAAGTAGAAGTTACTAGTTTTGTCGAGTTATTTGAATAGTTTAGGAACTAAGAGAAAATGTAAACTCTCCACTCCAGAAAAGTTAACTATTCATAAGTCCTTTTATTCAGAAATAGATGTTACTTTACTTAACTGACTTAGGGAGACAATATTAAGAATAAAAGGCTCCAAGAGCGAGCGAAGCGAGCTCGATTTTAGCACTGTAGGTTAGAATTGTTTTGACCCTACATACAAGAGATACTTGG
The DNA here is from genome assembly GCA_905163415.1 of Noctua fimbriata. NCBI lineage: Eukaryota > Metazoa > Arthropoda > Insecta > Lepidoptera > Noctuidae > Noctua > Noctua fimbriata. The sequence continues at coordinate 10,917,555 of LR990941.1, read as the reverse complement.
TCGATCAGACCAAGATTCAAGACAAAGTAGTCTGCAAGAGCGGGCGAAGCAAGCTCAAAAATTTTAAGACTACCTTGGACAGGTTAGAAGATTATTAAGCTGAGCAAGTTGACTATATCCGACTTATCGCCTGAAACCAGACAATACCAACTCTGTAGAAGTGTAAAACAATAGCAACAGGCAAAATTTGGTCAGTGGGGTTGAGCAGTTTACCTTTTTTGAAGAACACCTGACCATTTAGTCAACTAACGAATACAGAAACTTTAACCATACAGTTTTAGTGTTCATTGAACTGAATTAAAGTCTAACAGACTATAATTTAAATTTCACACTTTTACATGGTGCCGACCGACCAACTGTATGTACTACAAGGCAGCTCTCACACCTCTACCCTCCGAAGAACAGAGGCGTGACGAAAACAGGAGTCGGTAACAAAAGGGTTATAATATATGATGACAGCTACTCGAGGCTTTATCATAGAAAATAGTTTAATTCACTAATCACTCGAACAAGAAAAAAAATGCATTCGCAAAAATGTGCCACAAAATGCGTTGATGTCTTTTGTTTAAATATTAACTTTTTGCAACGAAACTTTTGGAGGCTTTTAAACATTTCCGATTTTGGAAGATCAAATTTGTCTTTTGATCTGTATTTTATGTTTTGTTATTGGAATTCAGTGTAATATAATAAATAATCACCGAGCCAAAATCCAACGTGTCAATTTGAGATAGCGTAATTCCGCTCCTAGAAATATATAAAATACTAGCACTTCGCCCGCGACTTCGTCCACAAAAATTGTGATAGCTTGGCAATATGCATGATATAAATATAACTTACAGCCTATAACACCCTCGAATAATGTAGCTTTCTGCCAGTGAAAGAATTTTTAGAATTGGATGATTAGTTCCAGAGATTACCCCCTACATACAAACTTACAAACAAATACCTCTTTATTATATTATTATAGATATAGATATACGGAACGTTGGTATCATGATGACGACAATATATATTCAATACTGCTTGCTACACTAAGAATTATATTTAAGTGTCAAATCTAACTACGGTTCTTTCAGCGACTATAAATTATTGAAATAACCGAGAACCAACGCCCGCATAAATAGAGCAGATAGGACATCGGATGAGCAGGATTTAATTTGTCTAATTCGACTGAAAAAGCTTCCTAACTACGGTATAAAATTTAATCATTGCGTAACTTTAAAAAGTCACTTTTGGTTAGAAGAACACACAGGTTCCAAAAATGAGGAAATTAGCCGTAGCTACCAATAACAGATACCTACTCCATCGACTACAACCTCCAATCCAGGATTTAGAGCTAAACCAAGCGAGCGTAAAATTCATGGTTATGGTCCTTCGAGCATTAAGGGCCTCGGTTCTCTAAAAGCAGAGAACACGATACCTGTTGGAGACTACATTTTCGATACGAACAATCATCTTGTTGCGAAAAAGTTCTGAATACGGAGTGTGATAGGGATTCTATATGAATAGAGGAAGACCAAAGAAACGATCGATCTATGATGATGCATCATAGATATATTTGCTTGCGGTCCTTCACGATCTCTCGGTGTCAGGACTGGGTAAAAGTCTTCATTTCGTTGGTGATCAGAAATGATCTTCAATGCAATTCCAGGATGTGCAATACACAAACACATCCATACTTATATTATAAATGCGAAAGTAACTCTGTTTGTTTGTTTGTTACCTTTTCACGACTAAACGACTGATTGTATCGTTATGAAATTTGGCAAGCAGATAGATTATATCCTAGGCAAGAACATAGGCTTCTTTTTATCCCTGAAAAACACATCAAAATTCTCACACGAACGACGTCGCGGGCAGTAGCTAGTTTTCTTGTAATTCAAATCGATACAAAGATGAGGCACGTCCTAAGTCCCTAACTCGCAGGATATGCAAACAGCATGTCCTGCTTACTTCATTGGAAACGCCGTAAAATTAGGTACCTATGTTTAATGTACATATTACAAGTTTACAAGCTTTATTTTTTGATAAATGCAAGCATTTATGACGAATTTAAAAAATTGAACCAGGTAATATAGCAGACAAGTTAGGTATGTTCTCTGACTATAAGTCTGTGATTTATATCCCATTGTTTACCTCTACGTTTTACATAATTATGTGCATTCTTTGTTAATTCCTGTAAATAACGCGCATGGGCAGGGTAACAAATAGATTCGAAGATTTCTGAAAAGCAAGTTTTGGTGCAGCACAGAAAATTAGTGTCGACAAGTGGTTTCTTTAAATTTCTGAGTAGAAATAATGTATGCGCGTGCGCATATCAGCGTTTCTATTGATGGAGGCAGAAGTAATCAAACTGATATATCTAGTACTGTTTTGTCGATGCGATTAACAGTTTCATGAACAATTTTGTAAATTCATTAAGATTAGATAGGATGCTGATTACATTGACAGGTACCGCTCCTTAAACTGTTTTCATTGTTAATGTTTTCATCAGTCCACTATAGTTCTCAGTAAACTACTTAAATGTGCAAGTCCAAGACCAAGACCTTGTCGATGTTCCACACATTCGCACGAAGCGCTTTGCTACATCATTTATTATGCGCACAGCCAAGGAGTGGAATTCCCTGCCTGCGTCGGTGTTTCCAAGTTCATATGACCCCAATCTATTTAAATCGCGAGTTAATAGGCTTCTTTTGGGTTAGCTCGTTCCATCGTCGACCTCATCTCTGTCCTCAGGACTAGATTGAGGTCAAGAGTAAGTCCATAAAGAATAAAAAAATAAAATAAAATAAAGTTTTTTTTTTAAACTTTGGGTGGTAAACAAATGAGGGCGAGCAACCTAAATATTTGGTTTTCTTTGAATATGGAATCGTTGCTTAAAACTGGACTGATTACAGTTTAAAATGAATTCATGTAATAATATCTAGTTGAGCCAGAAGCGTCAAATTCAATCGTGCATTCCAAAGATTTCCTTAAATGGAGATAAACATTATGGCAATGTATCTCGGTATCTATTTACATAGCCAAGCGAGATGGTATCTACTGATACGTATCTGTGGAGCATTCCCACGATGATTGCCTATCACACGTACCGACGTGAATGTTATGCATGCACTGCAAAATTATCTTAACCTTACAAAGTAAACAATAATGTCTAAGCGTCACTATTTATGTTCTCATTTTCCTATGACGCACAAGGCGCATCTGTTGCAACAGATAGTGCTTAATGCACAATTTAAACAAAATAGTCCACGTTGTAACGCAAATATGGCGGGTCGGGCAGGTGTGAGCGCCGGCGCAGCCCCTCAGCTACCCTGCCTGCTTCGGCGACCACTTCCGACCACGACTGCAACGCGAATTGCTACTCACTCTCACAACCACCGGCCGCCACGAAACACCACCTTCACCCCAACACATAGAGTCTATTATCCAGTCTCACACCACACCGCGTGTATTCATTACGTTAACGGTTTTTGATTTAAGCAACTAACGTTTAATCGATCCCAAATCGGACTGTGAGTTCATAAGAATCTTGACAACACTCAACGATGAACACAAAATATAAGTGGAGACATTAACTAATGGGACGTGGAGCGACGCGACGCAGTATGTAAACAAACAAACAAGTCACGCATCGAATCGAGTGCATTGTGAAATGCACACACGGGACATGTAACACATGCATAACTTACGTGTTTATGCGCAGGCGACGGTACGTAAACAAAGCTGTAATAGTCCATCGATCGGTGAGTGCAGGGAACCTAGTGATCGAAGGTGGCGCTGCGTCGATGCAGTTCGTGCGGCTTGGTGGTGCGGCCGCGGTGGTCCGTATCGCGCACTCCATAAGGGCGAGTTTAGATTGAATTATTGTTTTCCCAAGTTGGATGGAATTTAAACGGGTGTAGAACGCGTGCGCGGTGCATAGGCCCGCGGTGCAGCGTGCAGCGTGCGCGGGGCGCGGGCGCGCGTCGCTGACTGCACGCGGCCACCCCGCGCCCCCCGCGCCCGCCGCGCCCTCTGACCGCCACCACCATACATTGTCAACAAATGAATGGAAATCACTTTGATGGGCTTCTTCACGTTACATCGCCCATAAATGTTTCCGTAGCATCTAACTGCAGACTTGTTGCTACACATTTCAAAATGATCTAGTTTGAGATAAAAGAAAGTGGATTACATTATAAACGATACTAATGTTTCGAAGACATCCGCGCAAAATATTTGCATTTTATTAGCCAAATATTTATGTAACAGAACACACTTTTCCTTGTTCGTAGACGTGCTATGAAACGAACGAGGCTTAGGAAAATCACGAAAAATTCTTAATTCGTTTTATTGATACCAATTTAGAGTTGCATGATATCTAATTGAACATGGAAGATGTATGCGTGTATCCATTTTAGTTATTACTGTGAGCAGCATGATGCGGGCGTAAGTGTGATCTTCCAAAACAAATGATTGAGCGCGTGCCTGCCCCAGTGCTCAGTGCTCGGCCGCCACATGCAGGCATGCCACGGATTCCATTGAGAGGGTTTTATCGGTGGCGGCGGAGCGAGGAGCTGCGTACGCGCAAGTATTCGGGTGTTTGGGTGCGCGCGAGGGGTCGTTGACCGCGTAGTGCCGCGCGCCCTTTGAGCAATTTTTCTAATGCGTGTGCGACGACGTCGCAGGCACGCCCCGCCTGAAGCGCCGCGACGAGGGACTTCAGTTATCACTCTGCGTATCATAAACTTGATATAGATTGTATGAAAGTTATTCGTTGCGTTACTTTCTCCTTTCAGAATCTTGCTTGTTTTTAGATGTTAGCAGAATTGCATTGTGTTTGTAACTAATGAATGGTCGCGCCCCCGACTCATGTTTCAAAATCAGATGCATGAGAGCTATTCAAGTACATATTTCAGAATACCTACTTATGATTGGTTACAGCGCGCTGATAGGTTGGTAGTCACCTGACTAAACATTATAGTTCTTAAAATGACAGCTGTCAGGAAAAATGACTACATAACTTTGTAGTAACGTCTAAAGAGTGTTTGATATTTGTACACGCAAAATCATTTGTATTTGGCATGGTAACATTGTTTTTTAATACTTGTGCTTCACACATAAATAGCATATTGTATAAAATCAGCAATGTTAGTCAGTATGTTCTGTATGGTGTCCGGACGTAAAGAATAGCACCATCCCATATCTTCCCGTGGGTGTCGTAAGAGGCGACTAAGGGACTTACCAGAGAATGGGCAGCAGCGTTCTCTGATTCTACAACAACCATACTGCGATCGCCAACCCGCCTGCCAAGCGTGGCGATTATGGCAAAACCCCCCTTCTCGGGGGAGGCCTATGTCCAGCAGTGGACTTTTCGGCTGAAATGATGATGATGATGATAAAATCAGCTTTATTTTAACTTTAAAACTAAAATAAATCATACTATACATAATCTTAGAAATCCACCCAATATCTACAAGGTTTCGTAATGTTGCAAAAATGTTATGGATAGGACATATCGATAAATGTAAATCGATAATGATGACAGAAATTGGGAACGCCATGTCCGCTTTGATTCATTATGTGACCAGGAATTAATAAATAATCTTCAAGATTGTTTTAGCGATTCTGATAATGATGACAATATTGACTTAGGATGTACAGACGTCAGCACATCAAGCTACCCGAAACTGTCAAATTTTCCCAATCCACCTTGAACCTAATGGGTTAGTTATAAAGTTGAAAATCTATTATTTATTAAAGAAATTGATATCTTGAGATTGTAGAAGCGTGATGTGCTGGAGTCTGTACCTAAATCATCATCATCATCTTCCTGTACTTTTCCTATTATATTTGGGGTCGGCGCAACATGTTTTCTTCTTCCATTCTCCTTCGTCATGGCATTATTTACTCCTTTCTCTTTCCTATAATTCCTCACACAATCCATCCTTCTCTTATTTTCTCTTACATCTCTCTCCATCTCCATTCATCAACATTCAAGTCCATCACTCTTTTAGTCACATGCGTTTCATCTCTCCTCATGCCCACACACATGTCCTTACTATGTATGTAGCATCATTTAGCTAATAATTCTATTATAACTAAGTTTAATTTTATTGGACCCAAATAATACCCATATTTACATAGCGTGAAATACTGACTGTATTAATATGAATTTGTAATTATTTACATCGATATAACCAAAGCTATTTCCCTAGTACTAGTCACATTAGTTTGACAGCTGTCATCTTAATCAAGTTAGATTTTATGGACAAAGTTAGATCAAGTTAGATTTAAGTATCTATATCTACTAGTCCTGAAAATGTGCTTACATCTCGTAGTGATGATAAAGTACACAGATTAAAACGAATTTAGTAATGAAATAGTAAATTGATTTAAATAATAGATTAACAATAAAAAAAAAGTATTAGGTTAAAGCACACATTTTAAGATTTTGCGACGCAAAAAATCGAATTATTTCTAATTGATCTTATTTTAAGCTGTAAAAGCTAAACAAAAGTTGTCACGTGACAACGGTCTCAGTTATGTTGTTTCCTGTTATAGATTACTGGATTCTCGGAACTCGCATAAACTATACAATAAAAGTTGATGGGGAACACTGAGCCTTAACTATGAACAATTTTTATACGCATTTTTAAGATCAACCTTGAATCTTTAATTAGTGCCAACTTTAAACGTAGCTTAATAGCGACTAATCAGCTTAATAGCTTGAGTTATTTAAAACTTCACTTGCCGCGGTCAATCCACAGATGGGTGATCATTTTGTTCACACCCAGCCTAGACAAAGTAACATTCTCACGCAGCGATAACGTTAATGAACAAGTCTAAAATGTATGGCACTGACTAAGACTTACTTACTTAGGCCCGCTTGCACTACGAATCGGTAAACGCGTTTAACGTAGAACGCATTTAAAACATCGTTCTGTTTTTATCAATCGTTTAAAACTGACAGAGACAGAATGATGTTTTAAATATGTTTCTCGCTTGCAAATGTTGGTTCTGAGATTGGTTCGGAGTCACAGAAGAGGATAAGTACGACTAAGTGCTGCTGTATGAGGTTCAACCCTTAAGCTACCGTAAAGCTATCATACACGTAAAGTGCTGTAGAAATATGAAATTGTTGAAAGCGATTGCCACATGAGTCATCAGAGTCATGTGGCAATCGCAATCACTTTCAACCATTACTACGCAGACTACTAGGACCTATTCATGCGATAAGACTAGGGTCCTAGGACTCTGCGTAGTTCGCAGGGCCTGTAATATAGACGGTCGGCAGAAGCGAGAATGTCGAGAAAATCAAACCTAACCAGAATTTCAGGGTACAAGTTCAGGTGACATATTTAAACTTACCGTTAATCTTTAGGTATATTTGGTGTAAAAAAACCGAAGCCGAAAGGTAGTTAGTTGTTCTCCCCGTCATTGCGATATTTTTAGTTCTGGACCAAACCTGGGAACCTTCTAGTTACGGATATAATTTGGAGGTTATTTATACATGTGTTTAATGCTATAACTTTACGTTAAATACCTCCATGACCACTCTATTATGCATCTATCAGCATATTGTTTTGAGTGCGTTACATTGAGTTCTATTGTAAACCATGGTATTTCACCCCAAAAAAATCGTTTCCCAGCAATATTTTTTGCGTAGAGTTACTTACTAGTTAGATGTACAAAATACTTGGTTGACAGCTTCGTAAGGGGTCCATTTCCATTTACACCTTTTATTTATCTTTAGGTACATATGTAGTTCTTCTGTACATGTGTATTTTACTGAACTCCCCCTAAACGGCTAGACGAAATTTGATGTGTTGTTTTTCAACTACATGTGTGTGTTTATCTCTAAATCTTTAGTAGGTAAGTGTTATTCGGGTTTTTGAATTATACATTTCACAGTAGCAGCCGGGAGCTAGGATTTTTGACCGGTAAATAGTAATAATATAAGCTCGCCCCTATTACATGGGACGTAAACATAACTGGCGATATGTTGGTGTACCTTCCATCTGATTAGGTAAGCCTTCCAAGATTAAGCACAGGCCAGATATAGTTGAATCGAACGAGATAAAATACTAAAAATAGACGTACCTATTAAATAAATAAGCATCTAGAAGAAACACTACATATTATTAAGTTATTAACATAACGGTTGCTTGGGTGACAGCCGTACCATTAAAGGTTTTGCACTCTGCAATGTGCTACTGCGCCCACGCAGTGCTCACTGAAGCATTGCTTGGAGGGAGTAGGTAACTGATTTTCAGTGTAAGTTTTTATTTATTTGTAGGTCTATCTTTAATGGTTGCACTCATAAGCCCATACAAACGCTAGCCAGGACACAAGCCAAGTGCAGAGTATTAAGCGATGGACACAGCACGCGAGTTTTCACTGCGGTTACTTATTACTGTTAATATGTCATTAAAGCTTGGGCATTAACAGCTTAGTACTTACTAAGAAAGTGGTTGACTATTAATAAACGATAATACTAGAATTACACGTAAACATCGCGATTAAATTATACCTACTTATAGGATTTTATAGGCTAGGTAATTGCTATCTTTGATAAGATGCTTGTAAAATTTTATGTTGTACGTAAAGTCGACTTTGTCTATCTGTGTGGCCGTTTAGTTATTCTAAACTTTACAATAGATTTTGTGGTCGTTTTCACCATCAGTTAAAAGTCTGCAGGTTTACCTATCCCTATAAAAAGTAGACTAATATTTAACTTAGACAAAGTTTAGGAATCTTGATATATTTATAAAGAACTTTGACAGGTTAACTACAGGTTAACACATCAGAAGATACGTTCTAAGTAGGGGCTAGTCGATCGCTAGTTGTTTAGTAAAAGGCAGGAAGCAGATACAACTGTAATCTCCAACTCTGACTTGGAGATTAAAGATTAATCTGAAAATCTTTTTCTTAGCCTGTTGATGCCAACTATATTGATTCGGCCCAGAACTTAGCGTTCTTAAAAAAAAAAAAGTTCAAAGTTTGGCGCTATTACTAGTGTCCATCAATTCTTGAAGTGGCTTTACATTTTTAAATATTTATACACAAAATTATATAAAAAACATTTAAAAATATAAAAAATAGTAGCCCACCGGCATCGGGAACAGGGTCCGAGCTACCGGTGGTCAGGGCTCATTATTATTATTATTTGTAATTTTTTTATTTTCAGATGTGTCCACTTTGTACCTAGCTTATGTTATTTCAGCGATGCGATACATAACGATAAAACTAAAGCTAATTAAAATGTCTGAAATTCTTAAAGTACTTACCTACCTACTGCTAAGGTATCAGAACTCCAAAGGAGAATCTCGAAATTCGCCTTAATTAGGCGCCGGTATCGAAAGGCGTTTACGTAACTGCGATAATGACGGGCGGATTCCTTTCTGCATTCCTGTTGTGTGAAGCTCTTCGCAGAGAAAGGTTTTCTGCATATCTTTGTGTAGCAGAAACTTTAAGCAGTAGTTATTACTTATGTTTAGGTACATACCTAAGTATTTATAGTTGTGACTAAAATCCAAAAACGAATGCTGCCATCTCGTTTTTCCATTATCTGCCTAGTATTTTCCCAACTATGTTGGGGTCGGACTTAGCCCACAGCCCCTGAATACAATTTCTCCAATGTTAACCAAAACAACCCTCTATCTATGTCTTTCAAGCGCCAAAATATCCTTGTAACACTGTACAGTACGGTAGTCTTTTCGAGGGTAGCGTAAACAGCGCCGGCGCCTGCCAGATAACCTATATCAAGAAGGCGGTTTCCAAGATCCTCTATTTTCTAGCTATAACAAAAAAAGTCATGATTTTAGGAAAAACCTTTTCAAATCAAGGGACAGCGACGCACAAACCTTACCACGTATTCAGTAAATCATTCTGAAGATTCTGGAAGCCGACCAAAAGCTAGGCAAATGAGGACGATGAGTTGGGTTTGAGGATAGTTCAACGTGCTACTCAAGCAAATCCATCATACGGGGTGTAACAAGACCCTTAACGAAGCCATCAATCAAGCATTATGTACATCAAATTAAGTATCTTTACGCAAAAAATATTTCTGGGAAACGACTTTTTTTTTTGGGGGTGAAAAATCACGTTTTACTGTAGGACGCAATTTAACGTACTCAAAACATTGTGCTGATGGATAGATTGAATAATACGGGGGTCGTGGAAGTGTTTAAAGTAAAAAAAACTTACATTAAAAACATGTATTTAAAAAAAAAATACTAGTGAAAAAGTTGGAACTTTGATCCATAATATCTCTGTAACTAGAAGGTTCCCAGTTTTTTGTTCTAGACCATACGTCTAGAACAAAAAAAATATCTCTTTGACGGGGAGAACAAGTGTGTTTCGGCTTCGTTAAGGGTCTTGTTACACCTTTTATTACGGCACTAGTCGCCTTTTTTTTAATTTTTTTTTTAGGATGGAAAATCATCAAATGACCCCCCCCCCCCGCTCTGGGCGGAGCGGAAGGGAGTGTCAGACTTGTACTGACTAAAACCCATCCATGTTCCTTCTTTGCCCTTTGTGTTCCAGGGCCGCGGTATCTCTTTCGAACAGTCCCGCAGCCCTGGCAGGCATCGGCCCGTGCGGACCCCTACGTGGTTGCTGACATCTCTTTGAGGCGCGCGTGGAACACGAACGCGCCGTCGACACGGCCTGTCGTCATAAGACGGCCGGACGGCGAGCTAGCCCATAACTCGCCGTCCACAGGCCCGCGCCTACGGTGGCCGGGGGCCACCACGTGACCCCCGACGCCCAGGGCGTCTCCCGCGGCGGCTGGGACGTGAGGCTCTTTCCCTCTCACGTTCCGCCACCTCCTTCACTAGCATGACTGCTTCGCAGAAGGAGGTGACGGCTTCCCATTCCCTCTCGCTCCGGACCATGGCTTGAACCAGGGCCGGGCGCGAGAGGTCGCCGCCGCCGATCGCCTCTACGAGGACACGGCGCTGCTCCGCCCAAGCGGGACAGGCCTCCACAGTGTGCTGCACCGTGTCCTCCGGACGATCCTCACAATGGAAACACCCGGGCGTTTCCATCCGCCCGATTCGGTGCAGGAACCTCCCGAAACAGGCACTAGTCGCCTAAGGTTGGGCACACTGCTACATCAGTACAGAATCTGAATAGATTTGTTACATTCTGATAAATGTTAGTTAGCTCTACAAAATACCACCGTGTTGGCGTTTGTATACCGTTTTAGTGTATAGGTACACACAAAAACGGTTACCACGCATTCAGTACATCATTCTGAACCCCCCAACATAGAAATGTTTCATCGGTCATGAAAAAAAAAACAGCTGTTCCATACATTTTGGTCGTGCGGTGTAGGTATTGCTCTTTTGTAGGAAATAGCTAACACAAATGGTATTTTGTAGAGCTAACTAACATTTATCAGAATGGAACAAAGCTATACAGATGCTGCGCACTGATGCAGCAGTGTACAAGTGAAGCGTAAGTAAGCGACTATGTTCCACCTCCTATCCTGCTATCTGTGCTTCTAATCATGCAGTCAATGAAACCTATGCGCTGCCACTAAGGTCACCGTGGAACTGGCGAAGATTAGGGAAAAAAAAATTAAAAATATACACAAAAAAAAAGAGTACCACTATCGAGGCTCGGTACAGTTAGCTCCAGATTCTTCAAAGCATCAGTTTTGTCATCTTGTGTTTGCTGTCATATGCTCACGTCAGCGGAGCATGTGACAGCAAAACACAAGAGGAAGTGGTGTCGCTGGTACATATCTACGACCAGGTTTATTACCGACCCGACCGGGCCTCGTTTATCGGTCCCGTTCCATTTAAATACGCTCGATAAGGAAAACTTTTGTTGCGAGGTAAAATCACATTCCGTTCGCGGTACATGCTATGTTCGAATAGTAACGGAATTATTTTTTTTAAAGTTACTTTGAATGTTTGAGATCGTTGTGTCAAATGTCGATAGTTTTTAGATCTTAAGGATGGCTTCTGGGTGTTAAAATAAACATGGAAGGAGGGTAGTCTTCAAATAATACTACATATGGACACTGCATTTTGTATAATATAAAAACAATAAAAGTAATCTTAAGTAACAATGTAATCAGAACTAAAAATTGTGCTATTGTGACAAAGGTGTCTCAATAGAGGATGAATTAATAAATGCAAAACACTTTGAATTCACATAACAACTATGTTCACTTTGAACGCACATAAAAATAAATTCATTTATTAAATCTTTATTATTCAATAAATTCATAATCTTTTTTTTTTGGGAAACCTATGACCAAATTGCAAGTAAATCTCGAGTGATGTGAGCTTCTCTGAACTTCTGAAAATACCTACGTATGTTAATCTAGATAGATTAGAAATACTTTTAAGACCATAATCTACATCAATTACGAATGTTCCTAAAGTATTCATTTATAAGGCTATTCTTCTAACAATTAACATACCATTTGCACAATAAAATTACACTATACTTACAGCACACAGGGGCTCACACCACTAGTAGTACCTACTTAATACTATTTCATGAAATATGAAGGTAAGTACTCAAATGTACAATTTCAAATTCAGATTAGTAGGCTATTTGATTCCTTATTAATCATTCATATTGTCTTTCAATTTTTATTTCTAATTCAATATAAAATTAAAATATAAGGCCTGTATTTGTCACAGTCTAAGCAAATTGACATACGACCTCATATTTGTGGGGCAATCGCCTAACTTGGTCTATAAAACTAATGTTATTTTCGAAGAAACTGCCAAAGACACAGTTCAAGGAATTGTTTAATTCTGTGAAACAGTAGAAAGGTCTGTCACTGCTATTTTGAACAGTGAAATCATTGACTTAATTGGGAACATGCATATGTATGCCTTCGCGTTGCTGCACTTACGACTAACTGACAAGCACAGGCCTTAAAATGTTGGCTTAAAACCGATAAAATACTCCTGAATGTAGTCGCCGCAGTTAACTCTGACTAAACTAAAAAGAAACTAATAAATACTGCGACAACAACAGCCAGGGCGCAGGAACAGGTGGAATTCGTAACTACGCAATAAATTTATCTACACTAACCAAAATAACCGGAATACCACAAATATCTTACAGATACTTATATAATACTTTGATATATAAAACATTAATATCATTTTTTGGAATTAAATATTTGACCACCTCTTGTGGTATAAAGCTTTCATTTATTTATTTTAATTTCAAGTGTTAAGCCATAAAATGTTGGCGTCGTCATCCGTAAAGTGAATTAAAGTAACTATTAACGGAATTTTCAGAATAGGATCATAAATATCCTACATTTGAATCTCATTAATCGCGTATTTACTAAATATCAATATAGCACTGGAGAACTACGAATCGTAAAACGTATAAATCTGCATTTTAGCGGAGTATGAAACAAACTCAAGTAGATATAACGTTATGATCAGCTCAGTTAGTTATGAAATATTGGTATTAATAAGAATCTTATACCGTATACGGTTCTTACGCCATTAAACACCGTTTTAACTAAATAACGCGAATGTATGAAATGGAAAGTTAATTCTGATCTGTAACCGCATTGCTACGCAACGCTCTGTATGTATCAAAATATATTATACACTTTACATATTTACAACGAATTCCACCTTTAAGTAATAAAATCATTTGGCTGCGGCTTCAATAGATAACATTACCACAAATATATTATTACACATCTGTTTTCCTAATTAGTAAATTAGTCAAAAGGAGTCATATAGAGTTCTACTACAAGAGCTGCTAATACAAAAAGGGAAGTTTTTCATAAAGTATGAATGCCAATCCGATGCACAGATCGAAGACATGTTGGAAGTACTTGCAATGATCCACAACAACAAACAATACTCAATAATTAAACTTACTAACGTCTTACTAAAATCTGGAGTGGGCAGTAAGTATCTAACTTAGAAGTTCACTTATAATCTGTATAGTAATGTATACAAATGATTTTGGATACAATTGAAATTCATATCAATAGAACATTTACTCGACGACTTTCCTTTTAGTTTACAAGGTTTTTATAGTTTATTAAGTATCATCGGCGTCTGCCCGCCACAGCTACCTGTAGCGAGCCAATTAGAGGACTGAATACAACCAATTATAGAAAACGTACAAAATCTGAGACACGTACACACTCGTGTGCCGTGCAACTATTTCGACCAATGGATTCTTAACCTTTTGATGACCGGCTTAAAAACTTGAGATCGCTTCATTATGCAATTAAATTATTGATAAATTCAGAATCCTAATCAATGTTTGGTTTAATGAAATAGTTTTGAAATTTCAAGAATGTTTTATGAATACCTATGTTTTTTTTTCAGTCAAATAGGCGAATGTGACAAGAAAGCCATGCCCATTTAGTATCCAAAATCGAACGATGATGAGCACACTTGAGTTTATACAAAAATATCTACATCTAAGTTACAATGGGGTATCTCAGAGCATTAATACTAGTCAGCATTAAGTCGGCGGTTGAAGGCACGGCGTGATCGGCGACAGGTGCGCTTACCCGAGCCCCACGTCCAGGCACATCATGACCACGAAGCCGATGATGCAGCCCCAAGTCGCCAGCTTGCCGTTACCACTGCGAACAAACATCACGTTTACAATCATCATCCTAGCAGGTACAGGCAGGGTTCTGCACACTACAGAACTGGCTAAATATGTATTAATCAATATAGAACATCTTAACTTAAAAGTGTATCTTAGCCTTAATTAGACATTGGTTTCTGTTTGATTGTTCGCGCCTTAAACTGCTCGCTGGTCACTTAAATTAGAGCCAATCCGAAAATCACTGGAACTTCATAGCGCCAAATCAGTCCAAATGCGCTTAGAAAATCTAATGATGGAATTATGAGTCATACTAAGGAAGGCTACGACCAACCGTAGCTTGTACTTGATAGGGCATTTAACGTCAGTAGTTAAATGCATATTGTTATTTTGATTCTCACAGCCAGGTATTGCTCAACCTCGGCTATTTCAATTTATAACTGGAATTAGTCATCGCTAATTAAAATTTCCATACACGATTCCCTATTTCTAGATTTCAGATTACCAAAACGTGAAGGCTCGTAGGTGTTGATTTTGACAGCCGGAAACTTTATATTACAATGTAAACGGACACCATCATAAACACATTAAAATGTATGTCTCGTGTTAAGGAGGCAGTAATACGTTTACTGACGCACTTTGACTGTGATATACATAATGGTATGTACATAATAACATATAGGGGTCCGTTATAAAATGCTGTCGTCATACAATGCCGGCCATTGAGAAATAACGAGTAAACGATATTTGAATATCAAATAGGTAGCAAAATTACGATATCGGAAAGGCCGCCGATGGCGCTTGCGTCTCACGCACGCGGATTTACAGAACCGACCGGCCGGAATACACTAACTGGAATCACGGGCCATTACATTAAAACGATTCCTAGTACTTAGTACCTACATACCACGTTGTGTACATACACAATTTTATTGGAAAATCAACGCTCTTTTTTAAGTCCACACCGCGCCTTATTAATAATCTAGGAACGCATGATGCTACTGATCACATGATCTTTAATATTCACAAGTTTCTTAAGTATCACGGAATACAAATTTCCCAATCGAAATAGATTGATTTAGTAAGAAACAGAGGTAGGTACTTTATGCAAAACGTACGAAGTATGCATGATGTAACTCTGTATATGTAATTCAATCATTTCTTTTAAGTCTTTATCTTGTATATTCAACTAAACGTTGTTTTGTTGACGTGATTACGCAGGACATTCATTTTAATTCATCATATTCTGGTAGCGTGTGTTTATCAATGATTGTAGGTGACCTAAGGCCATGTGAAAATTTAAACAGCAGCTTGGCGTAACTTTGGGTTTATCCACATTGAAACATGATTCCTAATCGACTCCTTACCTAATCGGGAATTTACGGTTTTGGTTGCAAGAATAATTGCTCAATGTTTAGTTACAGTAAATCTATTTAGCGGAGTATAGTTGAGACATCCGGCTCGTGACGAGGTGTACGGCCGGAGTATGCCATGTCAAGTATGACAGGTCGGCGTACATTCTGCTCACGTGCCGTGGGGAACCCCGACTGGACACACGACATGCACCTAAATACCTCTGCTGACATCACGCCCAAAAACTGAGGAATTTTCAAGACAAACTCGTAGCTGACGAGAAAACTAATCAAGTTATATCAAAGGAATGTTTCTAGTCGTTTAATAATCAAGCATTGTACGCATGTCTGCATACGCAATTAGCTTAATTGGTTGGTATGTAAATGCTAGAGTTGAACATGCCTGAAACGTCTTAATTTTCTGAGTTTTCTAAGCTGTTATATTAAGTTCATGCTGTTCTTCAGTATGCATACTGAAGCTGAAATCTAAATATAAAAACGATCTCTATCGGTGAACAATGTTGAAGTTAAGTAGATAATTGCTCGGGACTATTTTAAAGTTCGGTTGAATTATATTTCAAGCACCATTATGTTTTCATCGGCAACCGAATTTTCCTGAATCAAGTTTTTCGTTATAGAAGTCATTATCAAAAGAAATTACTACCGTGCGGCAGTTGTCTTCCAAAACCTTTTATTGGGAGGGTGATTATTTTAATGGTGTAGTTGATCCAGCTGGAGACCGGGGTACATGCGGCGCGATGTCTGGAGGTAGGTCAGGGAGTGTCGGTCGGCGGCGCACTGGATTCCCAGACAGTGACGTCAGCGCATAGACAAACTAGAGCATCGTCACCGTCTTTATCCCAGCAACAAACGCGTTATTTCTTATATTTATTGTTATTGACAGTGGCGAGACGGTGACAAGCCCACGCACGGCGCGCACCGAATTTACTTCATAATGCGCGAGGCTGCGCCGCGCCGCCCTGCGCACGCGCCGCCCGCCCGCTGGAAATAGACGCGCCGACCACCGCACCCACAACCACGCACAACCAACTTCTCTATCCTCGCATTACTGGAAGACTAACTAAATTTTCATAAAATTAAATATCTACATAATTATTTCAAGTTTTCAGGAACGAAAACAATATGACATAATGAGAGTAATCCTGTATGAACAGTTCTTTTAAGAAAGTCAGTCTACAAGCAGGTTTTTCAGGATTGAAAAGTGAATACAAACAAAGGTTTCTGCGACGTTACATTTTACAATTGCGAATTTGCAAGTAGCGCACTTAACAAGGCGATCACTTTTCATAAGCCAAGCCTGTAATTTCCTGCTGGCACAAAGGCCTTTTTCTTCTTTTTCACACACGTCTGTCTTCGCCATGACGGACCAGTTCTTTCGGTTTCCCATCGTGAGCTTTATTGACTTGACTTTCCTAGATACAAATATCATTAAACATCAAGTAAACCCTTATAATAATGTCATGGTTTGCCAGTGCCAGTACTTTCCAGTATGCGATTGACCGCGATATTCGTATAATTCAATGTATGCTTCGAAAAAGCGAGAGCCTGAAAGCTAAGAGCCCGCACAAACAAAGTTCATACAAATACAACATTAGTTTTAGTATATGCGAAACCTGAAACACGTGTCTAGAATTTTTACGTATAGAATCTATGTACAAAACTGTATCATGAAAAATCACAAAGTTATAACTTAGTGATTTTTTTGTTACCTAGTTGTCCGCACAAAATCGTGGTCACCACGCAGCGCGCGCCTCCAGCGTCGTCTTGATCTCATTGATAATAATAATTTGGCAGTAGGTACCTAAATTATTGCGATAGGTACTAAAAGTCGCTCGGTGTACTTTTAACTTTTTTAAATATTTTTGGGAAAAAATATAACCTGGTTTAAAAATTATTGGAATCGATTCAGTTACTTATTCTGAACAAACTATATTCAGGTTTCGCATATACTAAAAATAATGTTGTATATGCCAGCAATATTTGTTGCGTCCCTCCCTTACTTTAACACTCGGGACCCTGACCCTAATATGCGTGGATACACCCGAAAGCATATTAAACAAAAAGGCATGAACGTCTACTTAGTTAGATAATTTCTCAATACTTCTACGAGGCCCTACTAGATTGTAGGGTCTACTATATTGGCAGCTGGCATCAGTGATCACTCATCTTGTAACTACTGGCGGGATAGTTAGCAGTTTTTAGGATAGACTGATTGGTATATGGACAGCTAAGGTTCTTAGTGGTTTCTTTTCTGCATGGTGCTTTTCGGTTAAGGCTGTGTTATGATCAGTCAAGATCGAGCGACTTTGTAAAGTGCTATGATGTTATCAGCGGTAAGACCGCCATTGTTTCCATAAAATTAGCAATATTGTAAGAGAGTTTTGTTACAATTTTGTCGTACAACAATCGTTATCATTTCGGTAATATATTACGGAAATGATAACGCATATAACATCTTATTCAGAGCCACAAGCTCTGACTTTGTACAGTCACGAGCACCAATATGTAAACACTGAACAACTTTTAAGTGTTTTTCTCCTACTGTTCTGATTAAAATTTCATATTGTTACGAACATAGTACTCTGGAACTCATATTTTTATGAAAGAGATCCTATCTCCAAGTTAGAATCGTTATTTCTCGCGAAAATTGCTTTTAAATTTAGAAAAGTGTATACATATTGGTGCTCGTGACTGTACTACCCTTTCGAAACTTAACCTTTTTCAACTAATTTTAGACAGAAAAACCAAAAGTCGGCGCTCTACATTCAAATGCATATAACAAATAGGAATCATGAAAAATTGGGTCGTCTGGCGATTTAGTCGTAATTTAATTTTATTATGTGGAGTAACAAATAGTGGGACATGTTGGTAGGTAATAAACGTCGGGCTGTGTTGTCGCCGGCGGTTTCGCGTCCGGGGTGTTAGACGGCGCGCCGCTATTTCGGGCAGGATATTTGTGTCCCGCCGCCGACGCCGCGCGCCTACTCTTCACGTGCCGCTTGCAATGCAAAACTATTGTCTCACTTGCTATTATTGCAAGCTAGTAGACTGCAGTGTATTAAAAGAATCGGTTCTACTGTTCATTTGAATCGAAGCTTTGCAATAAAGAGTAATTCATTCTTCACTTGCGTTCGCGCGTGAAAATTTTCAAGATATCCGAGCTGAAAATTTAAATTGTTGTCCTAGAGAGCATACATTTTGCCTGGAAGTCCGCTCAGCCTTTACGCGAACAAACGCATGTATAGTTTTCAAACATCATCATCTTCCTGCCCTTGTTCCATTCTACTTGGGGTCGGCGCAACGCAACACGTTTTCTTCTTCTATTCTTCCCTGTCAGACGTCACGGTATCATTTACTCCTTTCTCTTTCATATCATTCCTCACACAATTCATGCATCTTTTCTTTGGCCTCCCTCTCCATCCATCAACATTAATATCTATAACTTTTTTAGTAACATGCGTTTCATCCCACACCAAGTCATGTCCTTACCAAGATAGACGACTTCCTTGCAATTTTTCTGTAATAGGCGCCACTTTCAAACTTCCTCTAATATACTCATTCCTTACTTTATCCATTCTTGTCACTCCACACATTCATCTCAACATTCTCATCTCCGCTATATGCAATCGTTTTTATCCATCTTTTTCCTAGCCCAGCATACTGATTCATACAGTACGATAGGTCTAATGACGGACTTGTATATGTTCCCACTTGAGGGGCATCCGTGGGTCGCAAGTTGGTCCAGTGACCTGTCGCCATTGCATCCATCCTGAGTTGATCCGGTGCGTTAAATCCCGGTCTACTTCGCTATTCCCTTAGACGGGTTTCAAACAAAACTAGAAGTATCTGTTATGTATTTAGTTTGTAAAACTCGTTATCAGAAGCTTTGAGCAAGCAAGGTAAAGCTTGCCAGAACGAAATAGCGTATTAATATAAATCAACCGAATAAAACTTCACTGGTCAAATACAGGAAATAACAGTAAAATCATAGACGTGCTATAAATTTGATTTGGTCAAAATACTCTCGGCCGATAAGAGCACTCGTGGCGAGCAAACAGTTGTCATATTCTGTGATAATGCTAATCAGGCTAAGAGATGCGCGCGCGTGCTTCACGAGGGAGTGTCAGGTGCTGCACGCATGCTGTACACACACTTGTTTATTTCCGTTATTTGTAATTTCGTCCGATGCAGGCTTTTCAACCAACTTTTTTACGGGTGAATAAAACACAAGTGTCAAACAAGATAAGACCTAGGTATGCCAGTGGATAAAAGTCACCTCGTCGTTTTTAGACGATCTCAGTTTGACTTTAGCGCACAAGCAATCAAATTGTCGTCGTCCATTGTAAGTCCTGCTCCTCAACAAAATACTGATATCTTCTAAACTGTAAAAAAGAGATGGACCTACACTTCAATCAATGGATTTCAACATAATCAGCGTTGCTTACAGCTGCCTCAAAATATTTGGGGTGTGTAATATAATAAACGTTCCCACAAAAGGACATAAACCAGAAAGAAAAGTCGCGCTTCGTGAGAACTGTTGAAAGCTCTTATAAAATATCTGTTCAGCATGTCTGAATGTGAATCTCACCATTACATTGGTAAATTGTTAGTCTAGACGTCCAGACATCCAGACGGCAGACATAATAAGTCGGCCGACAATAGCTTGTGTTCATTAAAATCACAAGAGTTTATCGAAAGTTCATTGATGTATCTGTCATTCAGATGTCGCGACAACTTGGCCCCAAACAAGTAAACAACTTCTTCAACGACAGACATTCAAAACATTTGCCATATTGTTACCAATCTACAACAATTGTTAGTTCGCTTCCGTCTAGCAACAAACTCGTCGGTTCAAACGTGTAGTCGAAAGCAACGTTGTAAGCGGTTACCACGGTTTGAAAGCAGTTGTTGCTTGGTCCCAGGACACTGAACAATTAGTCAATAAGGGGCTCGACAGACAGGCTAGTCCGGAAGGGAGACGCGACCGGTCTGCAACAATACTCCAGATGGACAACAATACTGTCGCTAAGGGGAAGCATGGCCTTCGCTCTCACCCCACCGAACCTCGCATATTGACGGTTAACAATCTATATCGACCGAAATACTGACGTGAATCAGAACAATCAAACACAGACGACCCTCGTCAGTCCAATTATGTCAAGAGCCCGGAGATTTTATACCGTAGCTTCATATTGGTATGTAACGTTACCTACTGTTATGGTTCTTCCTTATGTGCTACGCACAAAGAGTTGGGTCTAGCACTGTTCAACACATGTCCTTAACTCGGATATTGGTTTCACTTTACTGAATACCCCTTAAAATTTAAGAATCTTTCACGTAAGTGCACTCTTAATTAATGATTTTGGGAGCTTTACTGAGTACTCGACGCCAACATACTACAAATGGGACCTACAATCTTTGCAGAAACTGATAAGAAAATGTACCATTTGTATCAATCTACATAACATTATGAAATCATCCATTAGGAGTATATCAGTGGTTTCGATCAGAATATGCGAGTATATGAATAGCAAGATGCGCAATAAAGGGACATTATCCTTTACCGTCAAAGATGGGCAGTGTCTGTCTCACGGGGGTCCACAACAAAGAGGTTTTCGTACTCAGGATCCTTTTGGGTTATTTTCAAGGGCAACTCTTTTAACTCGGCATTTGGAGGGGTACTCGCACATGACAGCGCATTATCTGTGCTAATAATTATGAGCGTCTAGTCTGAGATTTTTTCTTTTATTTGGATTTGAAAGATGTTGGTACTTTTGGAAATTGTAAAAGACTGGTTTGCTCCCTTGTGTGGGGTTCCAGACGGTTCCGGTAATGTATTGTGTTAGGAAGAGCATGTTCCCTCAAAAAGTAATCCAAAATATTTATGACGCCATAAAAGTTCTTAACACTCCAGGGAAAAGAAACGTTCACGACGAAAGAAGACGTCTTTCTAAAGAGGATGAAGAGGAGCATTTAATGGTGTTTGTAAATGAATGTTATGTGCGTAGGTAAAGCTCGGCGAAATAATAAGGCGCCCTAGAGTCTTATATCCCAATTCGACATAATATAATAATGTTATTCGCTATGATTGATTGACTACATCGTCTGTAAAATTGGCGTCTGTGGAATCGTTTCGTGATTAGTTTTAAAACTATATTTTAAACCTTACAGGTCACAATTAGGTATGCCTAAAGGAAGAGCTCGTCAGGATTTTCATCACAAAATCGTATTTGTATATTAATATCAGTTTCTTATTTTCAGCAATGTATATTCGCATATTTCCGTATTTTAAGAAATTTATTGTATTCTACGTGGGTCTCAACACTCACGCCGCTTTTATAGAGGCCACGGGTTTTCGAGGCATAAGCTACCATCCAAGTGTTAGCGTTAGTGTTGTTAGACTGCTTGACTCCGATTGCAATATCCGGCACACTTGAGACGTTACCTCTAAAAAGCAACAGATAATCTCATCTATCACCCGCTAGTTACTATCAGATTGTATCCTTAACATTGCGGCTGTTCTTCTCAATCACAAATTATCAAAACACAAGGACTGCCTCATTGATCTGGTTGTCGTCACCGCTACTGCTGAGCATGAGTTTTTGGGGTTCGGTTCCCACGTCAGGATTTGTGCCCGGTTGGCGGCCATAGGCTTATCTTTATTACAAAATATTTACACATAACTGGCTAAATGTGGGTGTACTGAAAGAGCACCTCTGCCTTACCGTTCAGTGATTACATGCGTGATGTTATGTTAAGATGAGATATACATACCTATGTCAGAAGTTCCTAAAACGCACGTTATTCAACCTGCATGTTCTGCTTACTTCATTTGGAAAGCTATTAGTCCAACCCGTCGTGGATTACAGGAACATCATCGTCATCATCATTTCAGTCGAAAGACGTCCACTGCTGGACATTGGCCTCCCCCCAAACGGGGTGGGGGGTTGCTATAATCGCCACGCTTGGCAGGCTGGTTGATTACAGGAACAATGTTAAGTTAAAGATTAGAGCAGTACTCACGATGCGTTTGCCTCTGGAATGATGTCGTCAGCCACGACATAGATCATGGCGCCGGCGGCGAACGCCAGCGCGTAGGGGAGCGCGGGCTGGGCCGCAGCCACGGCCACGGCGCCTAACACGCCGAATACTGGCTCCACCATGCCAGACAGCTGGCCGTACCTGGGTGACAAACAGGATGATTAGGAAACATAACATAGGCTGTACTCCCGATTTCCACCAAACTGGTAATGAGCGGAACGGTGCGGAGACGTAAGATTCGCGAAAAGACGTGTTGTGCCCTAAATTACAATACCCGCGCAATACGTGTCTTTTACGCTCCACTTTGATGCAAAAGGGACCTAAATCTAGTAGGTATAATCTTGGTACACTTAATAACTACTAAGACAGTGACCAGGATAAGATATGACAGGTATACTTATATTGCAAAGTATATCGAACTTTAGAATAAGCAGCGGCTTGATCAGATTATGCTTATTTTTAGAAAATTTAATTCTTTTACGTTTTCTGTCAAAATCTAGAATGACATTGTTCAAAAGCCGTGATTGCAATATCATCTATCTTTATTACTAAACAAACAAAAATATCAATGTTCTTGAAAATAAATAACCGTAACCTAAGAAGGCATTATTCCTTTATTTTTTCTTTCTCTACAGATTGTCTTCGGTCTACTAAATATCATGATAGGTTACGGCTGAAAGGCTAGGCCTATTTCTAACTGTTCTAAAGTGGGTGTAGCGAGTTAGAACCATCCCTAACATTAGGGCGGGTCCCACAACAACAGGAAATGAAAGCCCGCGATGCGCGAAGCGGGGCACTGTCTTCTAGGTACTCAAGTTAGGAAAACGGATTGTTATACGGACGCGTTCTAAGAACCAGACTTTTAACTGTTATACCCGACATACCTTTCTGTTTATTGTCGGTCCAAGGCAAGACTACTTGGTACTTGGACTTCATTAAACATAGAAAACAACATCCGCGATTAAATTTTGGCTAAACATTTATAAATCCTGTACCTAATTGATCTTTTCTTTTCCCCAAGAACATTCATTTATTGCATTTCCCAATGCCTGAAATTACATTGGCTAGTAAATTAATAGTCTGAGATTGAGTACATCTTAATCTCTTTCCATAATCTTTTCATCTTATACCAACTTTAGTACAAAATAATATGTTTCTAGACCCAGTGATTGAGGTTATTCGTTATCTGTCAGTGAAAGATTTCAACTGCGATTTGAACGCAAAACATACAATGCGTCCTATAGTTTTATTATTGAAACAAAGACGACTTCCACAAACATGGTCCATTTATTTAATATTTAAAATCGGGTTGGAATCTGCCACGCTTTGCTCTATCTTAAGCATTCTTTCGACGCTTAGATTGTAAGCTCTCGTTTCAACTTTCACAACATCCTGTCGGCGCTTCTCACATCGTGCATTCTTTTATAATATCAATTAATTCGTTATTAAAAGAAACATGTTACGATGAATAGCCGTCTGAAATATTTGTCTGAACATCTGTTCAGCACCTACATACAATTAGGTGGATCGTAAAACCTTGTTTGCCAACATCAGCGTTGAAAAAACATTCGATTATGGTTTTCAAAAAATTAATACGTAAATGTATCGCGAACCATGGGGAATGATGACTTCCAATGAATTCCACTATTTTAATTAGTTTTGGCCGTTAGGCGGTCGTGCCATTATTGGTGTAGGTACGGTTGCCGTATGAAGAGCTTTTCATTGCTACGATGATTGCAATCATACTGACAATATATGGGCCCAGTTACTTATCACAAACAGAAAACATAATAAATCATAACTGATCTAGGAAAACTTAGTCACGTAGCAGTAGGTACCTCCTGAAACAAGCTTTCAATTACGGACATGTACGGACTGATCAATTATAGCAGAAATGAATAGTAAGTTCCGTTGCATTTAAACTTTCAACTATGGTGACGACTATCCTTAAAATCTATGAATGTAGTTTCCGCAAAAATCTTTATGCAACCAAGAAACTGTTATACGCACCAATTTTAGAGAATTTGACTTACTGTCATTAGGTAATAGCAAATTAACCTGAGTAGTGAGGCCATACATAGGTTCATGAACGAGCACGAAAAACTTTCAGGCTGAAAGCTTTGTGGACGTAAGCAGTATAAACTCTGACTCAAATAGGTAGTTACAAACTACTTCATCTCAATGTATTGAAACATCGTATCTAGGGAGCCGGAACTTCAAAAGGGCCGTATTCAAAATACTGATCACGACGTCATGTATCAGTATGTTGTTAATTTTCACGTGTGCGGGTGGCGGGGTGGCGGGGCGGTGGGGTGGAGGGGTAGAGGCAAGCGCGCGGTGCGATGCCGAAAGAGGCCGCTAACGAATTGTTTTGGTGAAAGTGCGGGCCAGTGCCGCGACCACATTCCGACGAACTGGTCGAGGAGCCGCTGCTGTGGGAAACGCCGCCAGGGCCACCCCACACGACGACCAGCCTATATCTGCCTGCCAAGTGCCACCAACCAACCGCCGACCGGCAGCTTCAATAGCCGGATACGCCCTTCGTTTTCAGATCAGGCTCAACTACGCTCTTGAGAACCGCCTAGATATTCAGCACTATTCGGAACTGTTTGGTCATGAATTTAGAACTTTAGCAGAAAACCGTTCGCAACTGAATAGAAAGTCACTCAAAAAAGAAATGCTTGAACATTTGAAAGTTCGGCTGGTTGTGTAAGGATATGATAACACGCACATAGGGAAGTTTAATTTGCATTAGATAACAAGTAGTGTAGCGGCAATGCTAGGCGGAATGCGAGGGGGAAACGAGTTTGATGGAATAGTGAGGTGCGGGGCGGCGAGCGGCGAGCGCGCTGCGGCGGCGCGACGGGTGCGCGACGTGATGTTATGTTATCGCATGCATTATTCAGCGGGTGGCGAAAGCGGCAATTTGCGACAATATCCACTGATTCGCAGAATCGCCGACTGTTGAGCCGCCGACGAGCCATAAAACAGGATACCCGTCACTCAATAACTACGTTGAATTTAAATAAAAGCTCACGAATAAAAGATATACATTGTATTTTTTTTTGAAAATTGTCCATTGTTTATAATGGTACTTGGCAGTGAATTTTTGGTGGCGTGGGTAAAATATTGCTTTTACATAATAACTTTTTGCACATTATATTAATACAGGGTGAAGACAGAATGTTTATGAAAATCGTTTCAGAAAGTCTAGCAGTCATTTATATTAGCTAGAGTAGGTGGGCTTCGAAGACAGGTATGTTATGTATGAGCACCTACATAACTATGAATAAAACATTTTACACTCATGCCAATGGGTTGGAAAACATGAAGTGTTCAGTGACCTGCTGATAGACGGCTACCGTGTTAATAACGAAGCCTTTGCTACTTGCCTTCGATTGTTGCTGTTGCTAGTATATGCGAAGACTGTTGTGACTTGTGAATATCAGTATTCATAAAGGTATATCCTACTGCATGTTGTGTGGAATGCAGAAGCTATAAAAGTAACCATCATCGCATTGAAAGATGTAAGGCCACATTAGTCATAGTGTGTGGGTACGATGTCATCGTTAAAGTTAAAAGAGTGGTGTTGGACGTATTCAGGAAGGTGTTCGAGAAGATTAGGCGCGCCAACAACGCAATATGCGGCCGACAAACCGGCCTCGATTGCGCAGGACAGCGCCACCAAGGCTGGCAGCGCCTTCCGCGACGACTTCTTCGGGGCCCGCGCGGCGGCGGCGGCGGCGGCTGTAGCGGCGTCGCTCTCTCGATTTAATTATTTAACTGTGAAGGCCGATCGCCCGAGGCGGGCAGCGGGCGGTGCGCTGCGACTGGTCGGACGGGTGCGGTCCGGAAGAACGCGCAGACAGCGCGCCGCCGTCCGCTTGCCGCGCAGCGCACCAGACTCCGCGGCACCGCAGCGACACATCGCACACCGAGCACACGCAACACTCAAATTTCGAAATAGACGACTTTCTCGGGTCCAGTTAGCAATGACCATCTGACCAAATAGCGTCGCTTGCGCCGAGAGCGGCCTCCAGACACGCGGACGCGGCCCGCGCGTCGACGAGCGGCCGGCCGCCGTCCACCGCGCTGGCCGAGCCGTCGCCATCGCCACCACACTTACGAAAACTTTCGATATGTAATCGGTGTAACAATTTGAATATTTGTAAATCGATTTCAAATCGATTGCAAACACTGACGTAGATAAAGAATAACAGTCTCTCTCCATGTCTCAACACTAACAAATGAGTCTAAATAAGAAAAAACTTAAGTAAGCCATTAAGAGTGAATTGATTAGGTTTTCTAACGGATGAGGCACCTACCTACATGGTGCGTAAGCATGATGTTTGCTACGTCACTGTGAGTCATATGCGCATGCGGTGAGAAATGTTGACTAGACGCATTGTCTACAACAATGGATCACTACACTAGTTGGACTTATTATATCATGCCACAAAAAATTGCGTCAAGTTGCTTCGACAAAACGACAAGAATTTGTTTAATAATAGCCGTAAAAACCTACTTGTACCAAGTCACATTGTGTCTCAGTGTTAAGAGACTGTATTGTATTGATTATGTTATGCTTGCTAGACTCATTAGGTTAGGCTTCATGGTTATGACTGCCTATTCCTAGTATAATCTGATAATTATTGTGGTAAGATGAATAAGTTTACACATATGATCATCGTCTGCCACAAGTGTTGAGCGACTGGCACATCGTTCAGTATTGAAGGTTCCTCTCAAAGTATAAATGAGTACCATAATAAATAGTGTACCACTGAAAAACTAAGGCTGTTTTAACAAAGCTAACCACCTAAGCTCAATTGTCGCCGATTATTCGACAACTCTTAAATATTTGTCATCCTAAAATCTATTTATTGACATGACCAACGATACACAGAATCAATAAGGCAACAGCAATGCAGCATGCAGTCGTTGCGGCTGAAAACGGCTAGATTGCATTATCATCACCATTGACAAGAAGACTGCGATAGGAAAACATCCGAATTCCTCCGCAAAAGAATTCAGATTAAACCATAAACATATCACAAATAAATCGCATCTTATAGTGAGGTACCATCAATTTACACAACGTAGATCGTTCAAAATGTCAACACCGATTTCGAAAGGTGCCTAACATATACGAAACGGTGGCAAATGCGATCCCGTATCGGGCATGCGAGCTGGCCAGAGCACTTCTTGCTCAGGCCGCATTCCTTGCCCCTTGAATTCCGCACCGCAGACCCTATCGTACACGTCTTTACGTATGCTGTACTCACATCAATTTTAACATGAGACTTTCTTTGAAATTTGTTTGGAGATATTTCTGTTTAGTATTGACGTACTATGTCCTGAAGGGGTGTGACGGGAATTCTGATAAACATACGCTGAAATTCAGCTATAGCTTGATAACGGTATTAAGTCTTATGTCGTAGAGAACTTGTAGCCACGTTCAGTGCAGAATTTTCTTAATACTTGATGTTTCATGAATACTCTTTGACTGACAACGGAAAGCTTAAGTTTCGTCGACCTTGCGCACAATAGACTAGACCTAAGAAGGTGATTTAATCATCATGACTAATTGACAATCTTTGAAGTAACAGCCGCGAACGTTAAAGTTCTTTGGAACTCTTCGGTCGTATGTGTGTGCAGAGGCAAAAAGAATTTAAGAGTAGGTTTCGCGGTGGTTAATATATTGGCCAGTCAGCGAAATGGTACTGAGACTACTTTAATGCACAGTCTTTTATCACTCGCAGTTACTGGACGAAACAGAGATCATTCAGCCACTGTGAGAAACACAAAAGTTACAAACTTAATAACATTTTCTAAATAGCTTACTAAAGCCACTTAGATATCCAATTTTAGATTGCGGTTAAGGAGGACTGCACACAGCGTCTTCATACTAATAGCTTTATATGCTTAGCTACTCGGTTTAGTTAGATGTAATTAGCGGCCAAGAATTCTATAAATTGCGGTGTAATTGCGTTTCATAGAGTAAATGCTTAGTTGTAAAAACGCATGATCGTTTAATTTTCTGCGGTCGCGTGTAACTTGTGTTAAGCTGTGCTTACACGAGCAAACATGAATTGCTGGATTCTGGGTAAAATTGATCAGATAAGAGTTACGACAACATAAAGCAATGCGATGTCAGCATGTAGCAATTGTTGCTACAGATAGATAGTAAAGCAATCAAGTGTGATTCCTGATTGTTATTCATTAATGTAATCATCTCTGCGAAAGGGGGTAGACCATACTCCACCACGCGGGGTTAGTGCAGGAATGTCACATGCCTTCGAATTTTTGGTTCTAGAACCTGCAGATTTCCTAAATAGCATAAGCACTTGATTGCTCCACTGATAGCTTTCATACTAGCTTCTGTTACCGGACTATAATTGCAGCAAAAATTGCCCGTGTGAGCGTAAGCTTAGCTTTAAGGTTGGGGTACACGGCACGAGCGGCCGTGCGGGGTCGTCGCTCGGCGCACATTCCCGGCCTACTCCGCGGCCAGGATTCCCACTCGAGCACATTCTTACCGCCACTGCCAGCTAAGGAGCTACGAAGTAGCCACACGGGAGAACGACTTTCTCCACATTTTGGATATGCTAGTTTTAGCAGCGTTGACTGTGCGAATCCTTACATAAAGAAATTTGATGATGGATGACATCTAAGTTCAGCCTTTTGAATTGAACCTTTTAGTAATTGTACGGGAAAGCAGAATCTATTGCAGTATGCCTTCAGTTTTTGATAAGACCAGAATTAATGGCAATTTGGCAATCGTAATTTAACGGTTTCAAATCGAAATGTTGTGATTATATAATTTTTATTGCTTCTCCTTATTTTCAGATGGCATGAGATAAAATGAGGAGAAAAATTATGTTTGAAAAGGTAGTTCGTCATAAAAGTAACGTAGCTTTCTTGAGCATACGGCGAATTCGTTTCCGCGTTCCTCAATAAAAGTTTTTTAGCATTCTTTAAAGGCATAACGATTATGTACCACGTTATTTCATAAGTTTGTTAGCATTCTTCAAAAGCATATCCATTACCGTGTTTCGTAGCTCGTTAGTCGCGGGCTGTGCACCGGCCAAGCGGCGCCAGCGCAGCGGTTCCGAGAACACGACGGAATGCGACTATTTACAACTTTTACCTATTTGGTAACGTTTACAATGCGTGCACGTACCACAATGCCTAAGTAACCTTTTGCTCTGACAATTTAAACTTATTTAGAGTGTGCTCGTTCATGACGGACGCATATTTTAACGAATCTCGCAGCAATACATCTTTCGCGGAAACTGGAATACGACTTTTCGGATATGTAAACTTGGATCGACAGGATTTCTCTTTGGGAATTTGCAAAACCAAATCGAAGACCTCAGAGAATTGGAGAAAATACAGTAGATCTAAAGAATCTGCTTAAGTGTACAAGTAATACACGTTGTCGGAGGGACATCAGAAATCTCGGCGTGTAGTCGAGTTGGTCGGGCCGGCAACAGTCGCTAAATGAATTAGCCTGAACAGGAATGGGGTCGTCCAGTCTGGTTGCGTTGGCATCCGGCCTAACGACGAGCGGGCGCATTCTCTAACCGCGCGCCGTGCTCTAACCGCCGCCCGGCAAACTTGCTGCCACCATGTGAACCCTATTCTACCAACCAGTACGTGGAATGTTGTCAAACATTCACATATTATTACTTCGACAATTTGCTAAGTGACCTCTGGGAACACATGGAGGTTATAACGAGACGTATGAAACATGACAGTGAATAAGAAAGCGTTATCAGAATTATGTTCTTTTTGTAAAACTGAAATGTTTTTGCATTAACATAAATATGCAAATCGCGTCTAGACAATTTGAAAGTATTCTCTTTGTTCAAATGCCGTATTCGTGGTACGTCGCTCATGTTAAACTTTTCTTTTTAAGGGATGCGAGCATTGACCTAGCAGATCACGAGTTGGACATTATTCGTTAGTTTGCTTACCAGAATGCTCTCCATACGGAGAAGCCGGCGGCTTGCAGCGGCAAGCTGACAGCCAACCCCTCAGGGAAGTTCTGGATGCCGATGCCTATCGCCAGATTTCTGTGGACAAACAAATTAATGTAATTTAGTCAACAATTCACTGTTTTGATAACTTTCGCACTTCTCTATAATGAAAGACATGATATTTTTGTCCGATAAGCTCACTTTTGTAAATCAAATCGTATTATACCCAGAAGTACATAGATAACTCTGATGACACCATTAAAAGGCGGAGTTTGACGTTTTCAAGGGAGAAATCGCCGACGATTGCGAAAATGTTTGAGAAATAACGCGGCGACCTTGTCTAGATGTGATTATTTTATTGTTTTTTCCTTAGAATCAATGACTCAAAATGTTTGGACGATAGACATCACATTATGAATCAATAGAATCACGTCAGTGATTGATTTCTCAATAACTACCTAACTCATTGAATTCAACGGCCACTGAATTTTACGGACATATTCCAAAAAGTGCATAAAAAATCCGTGTGTGCTTTGGTAGCAAGTTATCAAGTAAACGCAGTACGAATACAGAATGAGATCATAATCATAGGAATATAAAATGTGTGGCACGTTAACATGAAGCTGCATGTATATCGTAACAAATAGAAGCAATAGCGGATATGTGCTGACACTGGCACATTCCTCGGCGCCGCGTCCCCCCTGCACCTGCCAGCCTGCCACCCTGGCCGCGAACCGCTCTAGGAATGCGACTAACTGTACTCCACAGCCTCGGTCACCGTTAAACTCAACTGTTCCCGCGATGCAGCTAAAACTTAACTCTCGTCATGTATTACGTAATGACGTAATAATATGCTATTCGCTGATTTCGATCGACTTACTTTAAGCGACCGTTAACTATGGCGGAGTACCAATCAAAGGTTCTTTTGTACTCGCTAACGTAACTGTATTACAGTCAGTATTTCAGACTGCCTCGTCTGAATGACGACATAAGGAAAATCTTTTTCTGCGGATTGATTTTAGCCGAATAGTTAAGTAGGGCTTAGCTTATGTGGAAACTTATGTTAAGGAAAATATATGGGGTGGATGGGACACCGACGCGAAAACGGTTACAAAGTATTCAGACATCATTCTGAGCCCCTCACATTGAAATTTTTCATCGTTTATCAAAAAAGAAATCAGCCGTTTCCTACAAAAGTGCAATACCTACACGGTCAAAATGTATGGAACAGCAGATTTTTTTTTTAATACCCGATGAAAAATTTCTATGTGGGAGGCTCAGAATGATGTACTGAATACTTGGTAACCGTTTTTGCGTCGGTGTCCCTTCCACCCCGTATATGATAAATGATTCATGTGATTCATTTTCCTTGACAAGATGTTTTAAAGTTATCTGTTAGAGCTACATACTTCTAGTGCGCTTACGCAAGAAAGAGAAGGCAACAAAACTTTTCATTTAATATGGCTTTAACGGGACACATTCAAGTACCATGACAACTAAAAGTACTAATAGCGACGTAAACGGAAGCCTCGGGAATTCCTGTTAAAATGGTTAAGTTAATAAACATGCATGGCGGCGCGAGCCTTTGAGCTCGGTGAAAGCTGCGGCGCGCGCGTGCGACACACCGCACACGGCACACCGCTCATCATACGAGTTTAAACCTCCATTGGTACCAACAAGGATAGCTGTACTGCAATACAACATGTTTGTTATAAAGATACATTTGGAATTTGTTTGATAATTATAAGCTTATTTATTTCCTTGCTTCTTTAGGCAGTAGAGACCAGATTTCGGCAATTCTGAGTTGAGGACAAAAATATTGAAATCCAAAGCTAACCCAAGGTGAAAAATCACCAGAATCGGGAGTTTCATACGATGAGACAAAGGAATATTAAAAATGTCTTCATGCTTCATTAGCTGTATGATGCTGACCCAATCATAGCCTGGTAATGCGGTATGATCATCATATGCCTATTCCTTGATCAAGTTGGGGCCGGTCTTCATTCTAACCGGATGCAGTTGAATACCAGAATTTTACATGGAGCGACTGCCTATCTACCAATGATGACAATAGATTAAATATGGTCTACAGAGCCAAACGCATTCAATTGACAAATTCTAGCACCAGGTTGCAAGTTCCACATAAATCACACTCTTGGTATATTTGCACATCATCCTTTTTCGTTTCTTGCACATCGTCATTTTTTGTTCGGTTGAAATCGGAGGTTATTTGACTAAAGAAATGGTCCAAAGACTTAGTTGAAGAGTCTCATCATCATCTTCCTGCCCTTGTCCAACGTGGGGTCGGCACAACACGTTTTTACTTCCGTTCTCCTCTGTCAACTGTCATGCTATCATTTACTTCTTTTTCTTTCATATCCTTCCTCACACATCCCATCCATCGTTTCCTAGTTGCATTTTATCCTCGGTTTTCGGCCTTTATACCTGCAAGGTATAAGCTTATCTATCGTCAGTGTTTAAAATACTTTGTAGTGGCAATAGACGTAGCCTATACTAAAGAGGTTACTTCAGACAGTGCGTCTATGAAAAAAAAAAAACAAAAAATACAAATCCTCCAGGTCACATTGAAGAACATAAGCAAAACCCTTATTGCTGTTCATAGTTCTTTTGAAATCTATCATTGGTCAACTTTAGAACCGACCTAAGAAAAATCATGAAGATTACACTTATGTATGTTGTCCAAAAAATACTGGATGAGCCTGGCACATGAGCCTGGAGATTAGTACAAACAAAGAGAAGCCCATACCCAGCAGTGGGTGATGTAGGGCTGTGGATGATGATGATGTAATCCAACATAAAATATTTCAGTAGTCTTCCGTAATGTGCGAAAAGGCCTCCTCCCTTACTGTCTTTTAGATACTTCGGTCTTCCATTGTGTATGTAAATGGTGCATTATTGGTTCATTTTGTTTAATTCATTCCATGCAGCTATTCATATTTCTGGACTCACGGGTTGGATACTTGGTAGTGGCTATCATTTCGCACTTCATTGTTCATAACTAATGAAATGGGTTCGCTCTTGTCATGCCAAGTATAGTGGGACTGTAAGCAATCTGTTGTTTATGTAACATAAGCTAGTCTCTTTTGCATTACTGAGGCCGATAAGCGACAAATATATTCTGGTGTTTCGACGTATAAATATTACACATTCACAATCTTGAAAAAAAAAACGTAGATTTACTACCGACTACTTATGAGGCTTCGTCTATGATTTACCAACGACTAACTGGTAGTAGTTAATTGTAAATTCAAATTGGCTTTGTACCGTCGCTCGGTTGTTGCGCTCGACTGTTAGCCATTCAGAGAGGTATGTAAAATAAAAGTTATAACTTATGCAGTGGCGGCAGAAAAAAGTCATCTTACGCTTCATCGCTTCAACTGTTTAGTGTGTCACGGAAACGGTTGCGGTGCGCGGCCTATTATGTCAACCGATACCTATAGAATTTTATAAGTGAATGGAGTAACGCTGACTCCGGATACATCCGAATTCCAATTACATCACAGACGGGTCCATTTCACTTTCCGACCTACCCGGAAGTGAATTCCTAAGCACGAGCATACGGCGCGGCCGAATTTTCAGCGAAACGTCCGAAATTGGACTCTATTTGTACAATCATAGAGTTCTCACAGTGAGCCGACGCAGAAAGTCTTCGAGGCACGCACGAAACGACGAAGCGGATGTGAACGTTAGCAGACGTCGCTCCAAAAGTGACTCAGTTGTGTTGCACTAGAGTGCAAATTGTGATGATGGTGAGAGCGACAGTCGCGAAAGTAGTGGCAACTTTCACGGCACGATGGGGGCGCATGAGGCGGCTGCGCGGGGCCCTGCCGACGGCCCATTGACGACACCGTGACCTACATACCGCAGCTCCATTCATACCGTGGCCTCGCCAGCGCCGCGCACGCACAGGACTCTAGCCCGCACACTTGCCGCTGTTACAGCGACACCGGAATTTCCATCGGCCACTTACACAACTCGTGTCAGCCGTTGTCGCAATCGGACCTACGCACTGGGCCGAGGGCGCAACACCATCACCACACTTGTTCAATTAGAGCCTCCAATAATATGTTCAATCGATCAATAAATTTTATATTCTCAACAAAATAAAACTAGTCGGACATGTAAATATAACATTAGGTAATAGCTATTAAGATACCAATTAGCTGGACCGTATAATGATAATTACATAATGTCGGTTCAGTGTGAAACTGAAACATCTGGCGAGAAGCGATCACCTAACGAGGCGACAGCCTGTGTATCAGTAAAGGATTAACGTGAGAAGTCGATATCGTATCTCTCACGTCCTAATTTTATCCAATTTATGTATGAAATTCGCACGTTTTATAATACATGGCTCTTAATTATGCAAAGTTGACCTAGCAGCTATCTCATACCTTCGCAAAACCATAATAATCTGCAATTGCAGATTGTGCGATTAAAAGCGTTCATCATGTTGCTCGATATTATTTACCAAGGGATGCATTGATGCATGTCTCCCACTTGGGAAGGAAAGAGGCCGTTAGCTATAGCAATTACCAGCTTGGATTACATGGCATGACAGACAAAAACGAAACGAAAAAGTTGAGATGTTTGCAAATCATCCATAACGACTGTATCTATTAACGTTGCTAGACACCTAATCTAGATTTCTTGCAAAAGCTCTCAAATAACAAAAGCATCCGCGCTAATGGATAATGTAAGCAAGTAGGTTAGGTTGTAAGACACGAAATATTCTGATTTAAAATAATATTATGATGTATCTAGTCAACCTTGGGAAGTGGCAATGAGAGAATTGTCGACGAGTCTTTACTGTACCTAGCGAATATAAGGTGGTAGATGAATTAGCAATACGAGGTGGTTGCGCTAGGTATCGCAGCGAGCGGGGCGCAGGCGGGGGGGAGGGGACCGCAGGCGGGGGGGGGGGCGCGTGGCTGCCAGACAGCGGGGCTCCGCATGGGAGGCTAGCACCAGCCTCTTGCATCGCTCGCTGCTCACCGTCGCGACAGCTTCACGCGAACGCTGCTCCACTTTGATTAAAATTGCATATTAAGCCACGTTTACACGACACTTTAGCGACGAACGTGTTAACTGGCTTGTGAAAACATTCTGTTGATCTAGTAGAATTGAATACTCTTGCACACTATACACAGCATAGCAACGCGACAACCTTTAATTTGAGTGCTTATGCAAACATGAAGTCAGACCTCGAACAAACATTGAAGGAATCAAAGAAACTAACTCTACCATTACTGAGTTGACAAAGATATGTTCCAAAGATCCAAAAGCAGCAGCATTGAGGCTAAATACCTACAAGGTAAAGTCAAGTCTGTCTATGTATGCCTTTGTTACCGTATTACATGCTTTGAATATCAAACAAAGAAAATAAATATTGAAATTGGGTAATTAAGATTAATCACATGAAAAATTCTATAGCAAGTCTGCACGAGGAAGGCATTTTGTAAAAAAGACGTTTACTATTTATATTACAGCTTGGCGCCATCGTCTGCTTGCATAAACAAATAGTGTGCGATTGTAGCCCAATGTAAATCACTGAAACGCGTTTTGAATATAATTGTTGGTCAAACAATCCTAATCGGAAACATTCAGTGCATTTGATATGTGAAGATAGTACAATCGAAGATTATGATTCTATTCATAAACGTATGCAAATACAATTTCTAATCGGTCGAAGACGAAAATAAATGAATGGGCCGCGCACTTTATTTGTGAATGGTAGCCATTACGTAGGTATGTTGAAGAGAGAGCATTCGCTTCGATCGTATTATTCATAGTCAGAAATGGCACTAAACAGTGAGAAGGGTGTGGGGTGTGCAAGCCCACACTCCCAACTGCCTCATGTAGACACACAGTGGGCGAAGGCGGGCGGATTGGAGGACTCACAACATCTGATCTACTAAGTATCAACACTTTACTACAACCTTTATGGTAACATAACACCAAACATAAAACCAGTACCTCAATCAGAAGCAGATTCTCAAAACGATAACAAAGAATATTAACCTGAATATTTAAGACTCAAAACATACATGTGTGTACAGGCATGTTGTAACAAACACTCATGAACATTCCGAGTGATACCAAACTTGCCTACTTAAACATACTATTTCCATATGAAGATATGTATGGAATGATTGGAATGTAATATCTATTGAATGAGAGAGCAATTAATAATCAACATTGGAAAGCGTAAAAGATTACACGAGAGCCGACGAATTCCTTTGCAGCGCGAGTTCGGTTGCGGCGTTCATCAATAGCAGGACATTAACCAACTTCACCGCGGGACAGATGAGAAGCATCAATAACGACAAACCGATTGCCAAACAAAATTTACACCGCATTCAGATCACTAACTGTAAAAAGGCATCATTAAAATGACTAATCAAACGATCGACGCTCAAGAATCTAGTAAATGTTAATTATATGTCGGAATTTATTGAAATTATTCGAAATAAAATTAATTCTTGTTGTGATATTTAGTAAAAGAGAGGTTTGGGTCGATTTTGGAGAAGTGGAAGGCTCCCACGGACCGGTCGAGGTAAGTGGTCCATCAACCTCTGCGGTGCTTGGCGGTCGCCGATCGCTCCGCTCCCGCTGCCGCCGCCGCCGCTGACTGGGCCCGCAGCGCCAGCCCGTCAGACGCCCTTCACTACATGCGTACAGTGCACACTTCTAACCGTACACTCATTAGGAAAGACGACAAGCGCATATTGCATGAATTGATGTACAAAAGGAATCATGAGTAACAGTTATTTGCAACGAATTATTATCATCAGGTGCAATCCGTTTTTTAGTTATTTTCTTGGAAAATAACTTGATGATACGACATGAACTTACACAGGTACTACAGTCAAATTAGAGTCCCTCATAATAACCCAACACGACTACACTCTATTCTCTGTAGTGTTAATAATATGCAGAGCCTTTTCTACATCTTCGTCTTACCGGCTCCTTCATCTAATGATGAATTGTTAGGTGCCAATTAAATATGAGAAATTCCGATTAAATTTACAATTACTTGTCTTGCCTAACATGGTTGATTTTCGTCACGACTCATAAATTCATTGTAGTTAGTAGTGGTCCAGAAAAAGGTTCATATTCCGTGGAGGATGTTGAGAAAGTTAGACCCTAAGCAATTTATGAAAAGTTTAACGAAACATCAGAAACAGACGCAGCACCAAGCACTGCATCAAATTACAAGCATTGCAGTGATTGCAACAAATTTCTAGAAGGTTTGAATAAGCTGACACATTTCAAGTAAACTTAGGTTTGATTGGG
This sequence comes from Noctua fimbriata, assembly GCA_905163415.1. Taxonomy (NCBI): domain Eukaryota; kingdom Metazoa; phylum Arthropoda; class Insecta; order Lepidoptera; family Noctuidae; genus Noctua; species Noctua fimbriata. Next base: position 10,879,295 of record LR990941.1, on the reverse strand, counting down.
CTTACAGAAACAAACTAGGCAAGACCTTAGACTTTATGAAATCAAAATTAGAAACGATCCACAGAAATAAAACTCTCGAAAATGTATCGAGTCACTGTCATTGAATCACTAATAATGAAGAAAGAAGCTTAGAAGACAAAGGACCACACGATAGCAAATGCCAAACACTATTTAACCAAACACGAAGTAGAATCGCATTGCTTTTCTCTAAGTTAACGGCACAAAACGGACCGCTTTCGAAGATCCGTTTAAGTTATAGCTTCAAGCGAAATCGTTACTATGCATCAAAGTTGAAGCACACGCAGGAATGTGGCCGCAAAGTGTTATGTTCTCTGACAATTGTACCGAACCGAGCGATAGTTTGATGGCTCTGATAACCCGTGAAGGTGAACAAGAATGTGTTTCTATTGCCGTCCTTTTTCTTTCAAAAACAGTAGGCATACCACCGGTAGTAAACTAGTAACCTGTAGGTAATGGCTGTTAATCAAGTATGAATGGCCTGGATGAAAGATGGGCTTCGAAAGAAACATCAATTGTGATGGTGGCTCCAGAATGGCCTGAAAGACTGCGTATGGCCGTTTCTTTTTGTTGCAGGACCCAGCAGACTTCGATGGTATCAAAACTTCAAAAGTGTGTAAAGGGCGACTCTATAAAGGATCATTCTAATTGATACGGGTAAATTGCGGTCCAGGTGGAAACCGAACACTGCCAGCAATATCGGTAGTATTTGTATGGAGGTGTACGCGTCCAATTCGTTCGTACCGGTTAGATCGAACCTTTACCAGTACTTTGAAAAATGTTTAAGCAATGAACTGAAATTGAACATTTCAGCAACAAAAACCTCTGCATTTGCTTGAAAAAAGATCGAAGTGATCTTCGAAGACTATAATTTTGTGGAACACGAATTTTCTTAATAAAGACGATGCTTAGCATTACCAAGATTTCATTGGTTTCGCAACGATTATTTTCTACTAGATCTTGCCGAATTTTAAGTGCAACTGTATGAAAGTCAAGGTACCTAATCGCAATACTGAGTAGAACAGTTTGTGTTAAACCTAACCCTTTGGTGAAGTGCATCGAGATCGGCGTCGGCGCCGCTCGCGTCACGCGACCGCATTCCATGGCGCGGGCGCCTTCATTCATGTCGTGCTGCTAGGGCTGTCAGTAATCTAACTTGAATCCCGGGATTCCGCAATGAACGGTTAAGTTTGGTCTACTTTGAGGCATGCAGTTCATCATCATCATCATCATTTCAGCCGAAAGACGTCCACTGCTGGACATAGGCCTCCCCCAAGTGTCGCCACATTGACCGGTCTAGGGGGGTTTTGCCATAGTCGCCACGCTTGGCAGGCGGGCATGCAGTTGCTTTGCGAGAATTGTTTTGAATGGTAGAAAGTTGGACATTGATTTGACATGCAGGAAAAGTTAAGACATTTTGGAAAAATTGCAAGTAATGGTTGATCAATATTTAAACTACTTTTCTACCTATTTATTTGGAAATCATAAATAGAATTGAATGAAGTCAGTAAGCAATTTGACCAGAGAGAGCCTGATACAAAAATGCAGTCTATGCATGTATTTTCAGTTATGAGAAACAATCAGGTTTCTCAAATGAAAAGAGTCTGCGTAGAACTGGACAAAAAGCTTTATAAATTAGCACAGTTCAAAATATAATAACTACAAATTCCGCGGGACTAGATTAGGCTCGGGACTGCAAGCCCTATGCACGAGCGAGAGGTCGCAACAAGACCTTTGGACGGAACGAGAAAGGCGACGTGCGCCATTACCCAGTATGGGAACGCAATTCGTAGACGCACGCGCACGTATTTGATGCCGGACTTGCTGTGTTCCATCTCGCACCCGTTTCCCGGCATAGCCCTGTCCCTGTCGCTCACTAGGAGAATTTCCTTTCGGCGCAGTATCTACCGATGCGTCTGTTTGCATACTAGCGGTGTGATTTGATCGATCGCCGGTTTCCTGTGAGAAAAACAGGTTGTTTGTCAAGTCAGGTGGTGCGGTGCCTTACCGTTAATTCTTTGTGTGTGTCCGGACCGCACGCATGCGCCTAGCCTATATGGACTTGTCGACTAGTACGTTTTATACGCAATAAAGTTTGTGAAGTAAACAATAGTTGGCAGCTAAACAACAGTTAGCTTTTATCTACATCATAGCTTAATTCTGTTATCACGTTATTGTTGTCGTAGTTTAAGACAATGAACAGAATCCTCCTAGTTAAATGTATCACAAAATCAATAAAAAAAAATGATCTTTAAAGATCAGACCAAGGAAACATTCATTACTTGACAAAAACTGAATGAGCGAAAGAACGCGAAGCAAACCAATCTAGACATTCATGGGAAATTGCGAGTGGCGTCAGGAATGTAGGTATACATAACACCAACTGTTACAAAAAGGACCTGACGTGAAATTTTTAGCAGCTCCACGTATCTAGAAACATGAAACGTTTCACGAGCAATACAAGAATAGAGCATTGTCGCCCCGATACAGTTACGCTTAGTCACATCCGCCTATAACATAGGTACACAATACAATAGCGAGAATTCTAAAAATAGGAGCAAAATGAACAATGAGACTTTCTTCTAAGAAGCTGTTTCCGTTCTGCGCCTCTCAAATAAATATTTTCAGAAAAGTTTCAAAGTCTTCAAAAGCTGCATGTGTGACAAACAATATGGTACCTACCTTTTGCGCAGGAGTCGTCGCTGGCAAATACTTCGAAACGAATCGAATGGGAGGATGTACAGTAAAAATTACTCATGAAAAATGTCATAAGATTACCGATAGCTACGATGAAATATGTATAACATAGATATAAGCTACCAAAAAACCTGTTGAACGCTGTTGTAGAAATTCCAGACGCTTTGAAAGGTTTTGCTACTTGTCTAAATATAACTGAGATGCTAGTCGTTGGCCAAACAATATAGACTATAACTTCAAAAGCCACAAGCTTTAGACCCAGCCAGTACGCACTGCCATGGTTCCTTCTGCGCCTCTAATCTAACCCTTGATTGGTGTATTTATCTCCACAATCTGTATGCAAGCACTCTTCTGGAGACTTGGGGAAATATAGATCTAAAAGAAAATCGACCCGAAAGTGTCAATGGCTCGATCTCCACTCATGGGGTTCTTTCTGCAGATACAACGAACATAATGACGGACAAAAACTATTGAACGATATTAGTATAGACAACAATGAAACTCTGTTTAGTATTATTTAATTTATCGCGACTGCTGAACATGAGGTCCTGGGTTCGATTCCCGGGTTGGGCAAATTGTTATTGGGGTTTTCCATCAGAGATTTCTCAGTAGCTGTCACGGAGTGTGGATTTGTGCCGGGTTGATGGCAATAGGCTTGCCCCCTATTACATGGGACTTAAACAAAGTTGGCGAAATGTCAGTGTACTATTAGATACACCTCTGCCTAACCCTTCGGGGATTACAGGCGTGATGTTATGTTAACGAAATTTAGGGTTTTAACGAGCAGGTCGATCAGCAATGAACTAATGAAGGATCATTTGCTTGCGACATTAACCATTACAGATAAGAACGCGTTACATCGACTAAACTGTCGATTGCACTTTCAAGTATGCGACGGACAGTTTATTTTATATCTCAACCTGGATTGTTGCCAAAAATGTCACAATAAGGAGAAAAATGTAAACACAGCCGCATTCTAATTCAAAAATAAGGTCGTCTCGTCTCCCTGTCCGTGAACGAGACAACGATGTCTCGCCAAAACAAAACTCGTGTTACCTACGAGTGCAGGGATTATTTCTGTGCAGACTAATTTATAAATACTTTAATGCTCTCAGACGACAAGACTAATGCTCTACAATATATTGAGACTAGTGCATGCCGCGACACATACTCACACATTTATTAAAAGCTTTCTTTCGTAAGTTTAAAAAAGTCGTAACGCAAATATAGCCGTCTAGACAGTACGCTTATATAAAACGTCTGCGTTCGTGTTTGCTTACATACAAAGCATGTGTCTGAGTCCTTTAGACAACCGAACATTAGCATTTAAACGATGACAATCGGATACGCACTATTTAGCTCTAGTCTTCAGTGATCCCAATATGTAAAATGTTTCGACCTTTTTGTAGCGTTTTGCATTAGCGTGAGGCTGAAACAATTCTGAAACCTAATTTCGTAATATTCATGTTCGAGCCCTTTGTCGATCACATCACCTATGCAAACGAATATGATGTCATGACTGAGCAATATGCTTAGGTATCTGAGAAGTAGTTCCACAGATTATGTAGGTACGAGCGAAGGCGCCATGGCGGATTTCCTTCGGCACTGCAGCATTCCTCGCGAGCCTCCGTCGTTAGTCAGCCTCGCGTTTTACCGATAATCGCGCGAAGGTAATCGTTCGCATGTTGAACAGGTGAATTATGAATGGGACACGTCATTACACCCACGTGCGTGTCCGTGGCACCGCGGGCCCGCTGACAGGCGCCACCGATACCGCATACCTACACCATCGCCATCAATATTTGATGAACTATAACAATAACTATTTTAATAGGGTCATTAATAGTTCTTTATAAGGTCTTCAGAACATACAAGGTTAATATTATATAAGTTTAATAAAGATACAATCTTTAGTTCCCGTCAGTGGTCTGAACTTTGAACTATCGCAAATTCACAATTGAACACAACAAAACTTTTAATTTGTCATCGACTGCGATAACTTTTACTATGAATTTTATATTTCGATGATGTAATACATGTTACGGCAGTAAAATAGTAAACTCAAAATATTTTCCCTTCACTCCTACTTAGTATTTAGTCCATCTACTGTATAAGGCGAGGCGCCGAACCAGTGCAGTTATAGCATATTGATGACAAGGTGTATAATGTGCGGACTGACTCATCCATTCATATCACCAAAGAAGGTAACCGGCAACATCATTTTGGAATGTATAGGTAGATTTACTCACCAATAAGTCTTAATATTCGCACAACTTATTCATGCTATACTTGGAAAAATTGTGCATATGAGGAGAACCGGTCCCAGATGGTAAACATTCATGAGTCATGGATATCTGCAGTAAATAATTACTTATTCATATAATAAAAATAGTTACGGATTTTCCTGTTACAGCGCTGTACTCGAGTGCGACACGAGAACATCGGTGCTGCATTTAGTTGCGTCGTGACTTATTGATTTGGTTCTGTTTGGCTTGCGAGGAAGGCGCAGTCTTTTTATTTTGTTTTGAATGGTTGGATAACATAACAGGAGTGTAGATATAAAAATAAATGAGTTGTTTGCTAACGTCATGTTTGAAGTGCAACAGTATAAAATGTTTGTTACCGGTGTATTTAATAGGCAATTAGATTGTGGTGTGACGCACATGACGCATGCGCGTGCGTGCCTGACGTGTGGCGCTGCGCACCCGCCAGGCCGCCAAACACTAATTGATTCAGTTAAACAATGCCGTGCAAGAAACTGCAATGAATTTATGTAACTCATGATCAAGTGCACATGCTGGCTTCGCTAACTAAAGTAAATACCACTTGGCAGAATAAAAATGCATTGCGCACATCTGTATACGTGGGTAGAGATCGTGCACATAGTTTACTACCTACAACAGAGTATTGTCACAGAGAAAAGTTCTTATAGGTTTTTATGATAATGGCGTTACGAAACTGTCATTTGCCTTTTAGCTATCTGTTGCTTTTCCTGTCGTCCTCTAAGCTCTCAACAATGCGCATAATAAAACGACTAAACGTTTTAAACAAAAACAAAGCGAACAGCGGTCGGTGATTGAGTGAGCAGTTTTAGCTGAGTAGCCGAATGTCCGGCGCGCGCGGCGGCAGGAAATCGTAAAAGCTCATATAGAGCATCATCGGCGCGGGCGCATCTTCCGGTAAGGCGCTTTCCGACGTATCGCGCGCACACTTCCGCCTTATATCGTACACTTTACGATTGAGGCCGACGTTTACTGAACTCCCTCTATTTCGGGATAACATCAGAATAATAGGTAACTTTAGCATCGACTTTAGCATAACTTTAGGAGCTTCCACTATTTATTAGTGTAAATAAATGAATTTAGTTGCATCTAATTTAGCTGGAATCTATCTTGAAAATGACAGGTCTTTAATAAAGTTGTACTTATTTACGTTGCATATCTACACTACATGCAGTACGATTGCCCCGTTGTTAAGTGTTACAGATCACAATTTTACGGTGAATTCTTGGCGCAGCCATAAAGAGCGCCAATTTAACAAGACGGAATATTTTAACTGCAAGTCGAAACTGACCGAGACCGATCAATATAATTCTAATAGCAGATGCCTAGGATTCTACGGTAGGTTACTTTAACTATCCGTTCAGGATCTAAATGTTGCGAAAAGAATTTAAATTGACGGACTGTAGGTATACTGTTTATACGTATTCTAGATTTGACTCGCTATCTTCACCAGTGAAATAAATATTCAAATTGCATACTTTATTGAATTGAAACTCAGACTAACTGAAGTCACCTTTCTCGAAAGCATATTTCAAACAAAGCAAAAAATGTCAATACGTACAGGCGAACAGTGTTTTAGAAAGTATCGCGTTAGTAAAGAATTCGTTATGAAATAGTATGAAAAGGTATTGTTTGTGGCGGCAAAGAAAAAATGAAAAAGCAAACAGTTGCGCATTCCATTGGCTAGTGCACGTGGTACATTCCAATGGGGTCATGCACCACACGGTGCGCGCGTGCGTAAAACAAGTGCAACGTTCTCAACGAGTCCGGCCCTGTGGTTTCGTGCAACGTTCGAGGAATCCGGCCCTGCTGCTTCGCACATTTCACCGAACCGAGCCGCGCCGAGCGACGAAAGCGACGTGTATATATCAAATCACATCACTATTATCCCACTAATACTAAATGCGAAAGTTTGAATGACTCTACTTTACCACGCCGCTGTGTCTCGAGTTCTCGACAGATATGAATGGGTTTTGGAACGGAAGTTTACTGCGGGCTGAATTATCATAGAAGGTGCTTAATTCTTGCAAATCGTGCTATTTTTAATACCACGAGAACTAAATCGCGAGCCATAGCAGTTAGTATCATAATAAGACTACATATGTATATATCCGTCAATCTAGATATGCAGGTAACACTCAATAGATAGGTGTCATTCCGTTAGATTTACATATTGGCTCCCACGCGCAAATGCTCAAGTTTTTGCGGCAATAGTGCAGACGGTAATGACTAATGACAAATAACGCAAACAATGCGATGATTTAAGCATGTCAAATATTGATGCATGCTCCTTTTATGACATACCTATACCTATGGTAGCTACAGCGATATTCGGGAAGGTATTATGAAGTTAATTGTAACAGGATAAGGTAAACAAATAGTCAAAACTAACGAAGAACGAGAGGTAGTTAGATATTTGTTTGATTGATCTATGATGATTAGAGAAGCAGACTATAGCCGAGACAAAAGTAATCAATCATTGCAAAGTAAGTACGTTAAGTTTAATTATGTTGTCGGAATTTGATAGTCTTCCTCTGCTGTACTTTTTACATTTTTGCATATTCTGCAAACCCAATCTTTACGCGTTTGTAGTGAACATTTCGCTAGGAGTGTATGGGCAAATAAGGATAACATGAGCAAATGAAACGACATTGCTTTACCGCGAATGCGAATGGACGTACCATTGCAAAAAATTCCGCGAAAACTGGCGTTGGTGACATGCATAACGCGTAACTTTATCAAGTCTCTTTTTGACAATGCTAAGGTTTCTCATAGGTTTAGGTACATTCGTTAGATCTCATTCACTTGTCATTTAATAAATGAATCTTATGGAAACGGGAGATAGGTTTACAAAAGTGCCATAAACTTTCGTTTGTGATTCGAAGCTTGTCATTCACGCTATGAAGGAAAAATCTCATCGATCGCCTCACATCGAAATCCACTCCACACGCACTTTTGCGATTTGACGTCGAAGTTTGAGTTAACAATATGCCAAATACTCGTGTTAGACATTTCCCCAATACACTGAACAATTATCAAAACGGCGAAATGGACGGTTTACAAGTACAAAGTGTTAAAATGTTACATAAACTGAAAACCCATAAAAGCTCATTGACATGTCATCAGAAGCATGCGGGTTACTAGAGTTGAGATTACGCTGTAAACTTAGTACCAGTGCCAACTCAAATACATTACATAATGCCTTGAACACACGGACAACAAAAAAATCGGTAAGGTTCAACTTCAGGATACCCAATGTGTAAATTCAATCCAAAAAGTGCCCATTGCAAATGGCCTACGAATGAACCTTCAAATCTATCTCAGGGCTCAATATTAGAGGTACTAGTCTGGTATGTAAGTGCTTAGATAGCACTGGGTATAGGGAAAGCGGCACTCGGCAGAAGCTGGGACGTGAGCTCAGGGCGGTGGGTCGGAGGCTTCGCAGGAATGCGGCCGCCCCCTCCCCCCAGCGCCCGCCCGCCGCGCCAAACATTATTTATGGACTTTGTAAACTTTAATCACAACTTTCAGATTCCTTTCAAAGTTATAGAAAAGCTCTCTTTATGACACGCAAGGGTTAAGCATGAAATGGTAACTGGAATCAAATGTTTGCAATTTCAGTGCTCATTTGGGGGTTTATCGAGTTTCTCTTATATTCAGGCATGACTTGGATTGATGGGATTTTGTAATCCAGCTTTTGCCTAGATATGAACTTCTGTAGAAATTTTCTAGCTGACTAGCTAGAAAATGTCTGCCTCTCTTCCAGTGAACAATTAAAAAACTAATTACTGAGTATGTTCAGCAAGCAGTTAAAGATTACAAGTCCCGTTTTCATCTACTTCTAAAAGTTTGTCCTTTATTAAAACAAGAATTTTAATCGCTAAAATTAAAATAAACCATAATCAGATATAATGCGTGTTAAGGCGTTTTCTGGCAAGGAGGAGGTAATATAAAATCGACAAAACGGCTTTGCGTCCATGGAAGGAGCGAACGCCGACACATTCCCGAGGCTTGAATCGTAAATTACGGCATCGCGAGCGGCGCCGGCGCCGGGAGGAGAGCGCTTGTTACGATATTTGAACAAATTCCCGGCGGTGTTAATCTGCATAATAACAGCGGCGGATACAAAGCGGTTGCCGACTCCCATTATGCGCGGGCGCCACCCCTCCCGCGCGCCCTTCGCGCTCCTCCGGGCAGACTGCGCCCGAATACCTATACGTGATTACCCACACCAACTACGGTGTTAAATCCACCGCCTTATCGCTTCCCATCGTAATGAACGACCGCTCCGAGTTTTCATACGGATTATTTATGAAAAATATGAAGTGATGGATAACGTATAATTTTTTAAATCGGAGCATGAGTAGCGTTTTAATATACACGGGCCGAATTGTTGTTCCGGTGGTTAATAATAATTATGATTCTGGCACTTACCGTTCGCCTACCTAATTGGATGGATTAACTTTTTCTGCTTTTGTCAAACTATAACTAGGACCTTATATTGATTTACCTTTAATGTATGAGGTAAGTTTGGCCAAAGTTAACTTTTCAGGTCATCCTCGAAAATTAATTAAAGAGAAGAAAGTTTATAGACGTTGCAAATTTATGCAGGGATCTTTGAGCTACAGAAATAATTAAACAAACGTTAGCTCGTTAAAGAAGGTGCAATTATGAGTGTAATAAGCGGGAGGGCGATCTGCATAACAAGCGGGAACAAAGGAAACGCCGAGTGCTATCTCGTAGCCTCGTTACCTGCCATTACGCGGAGCGGCTGCCCGAGCGAACCTCGGGTAGGTTCGCCCGCTCTCACAAAACGCAATCGCGAAATCTACAGCTTAATATCAATGTTCATTCTTTTGCATTTTTGCATGTTTTAAATAAGGTCATATTTTGACTTGTTTTCTTAGTCATAAAAATGTAGAACTGTTTTTCGATATGTAGAATGACTACAGGTTTTTCTACGAACTCGCGATTTATTCAAATTTTGCATTGCAATAGTTTCTACATAGAAGAAGTGAAAATCATGATAGGTAGATCCGTGTGACTGACAGGTCTGTGATTCAACATCTTAATAGGAAGCTAACTTCCAAATAGATATCTAGTGAATCACACAGTGATTATAGATTTGTGGGTACTATGTGTTATTGTGATGATGGCGACGTCTCGCCAAGATAGTAACAAGTTTGTAATAGACACAACAACGGTGAATCTCGAAAACATTCTGGGGAACTGTAACAAATGAGAATAGTTGGAATCTTTCGAAAAGAATCAGTAACGTCGCGTACATTAGTGAGAGGTGCCAATATTTAACAGTTATGAATATGCTCGGGAGGCACCCACGCGTCAGTATAGACGACGCGACAAATCGCCAAGGTTGACTTCAATGATACGGCGCGCGCCGGCGGATTTTTCATGAAATAGTTTCATCGGGCGGTTTCGGCGGCGGTGACGGCAACGTCTGCGCCGGCGCGCCGGTCGATGCCCCCGCGGCCACGCGATTTGGCTCCACTCGACGCAACTACTAATGAAACGACGTTGCCAATACAGTCGCAAGCCGACTCTTTGCCGCACTCGAGCTACCTTCACCGATAGACCACAGCCGCAACACCGTCTCGACACGTACCACCGACTCCATCTCCATGCTACACAGGCCGGCTGTCGGTAGCTAGTCACCTTCAGACACCAGCCAACCCGATCGTGAACAAAAAACGAAAGTAAAAATCGCATTTCTAAACGGTCATTAAACATATTTTCACAAAAAGCAGTCCCAGTTTAGACGAAACAAAGCACTAAACGTTTCATAATGAATTGGCAAAATGATCTCTAATCTATATCGCAATCCCCATGCCAAAAGGCAAGTAGGCGTGTGACGGCTCATGCCAAACATTCGATGAGACGAGACGAGACAATTCTCGTTGCTTTTCTTAACCGAAATTATACATTTATTTATAGTTTGTGAAAACTAAAAACGAATCGGTGACAAACATGACTAATGTGAGCACCCATCGGACGGGATACTTAATATGTTTTAAATATCAATATAAATGAGAGTCAAGTTGGCGCAAGCGGCTATTGTTAACCTCGGCTAGCGGGTCCGATGCACAAGCAATAGTGCAGCCGTAGACGGCTAGCTGCATCCCGCTCGCGCCCGCAACTTATCAATGAAATGCCTGCGCAGCCGCCGCCGCAACGGTGCCTCGCGTTCCTTCTTCTGACGTAACAAAATGGCGGACAACAAATTTACGTAGGTACTTATCCTATTTAAGTATTTATAGAAAATTTGCTAGCAGAATTAACAATGCTCACAATATACGCCATTAAATAAACATAATTCCCGAGAAGTACTGAATTTGAAGTGTCATGACTACGAAATTACGTTCGAAAGAACAGTTACACAACACAATAGATTTTTAAGAAACGATGATGTACTAATATTGCGCACCTTTATACTGAATATAGGAATGACATAAACTTCTGAGTATTTGTGTCATCTAGTCGGAGTCGAAATGAGGAATAAAAATTTCATAATTGTAACTTTCGACCTGTTATCGAAATTAGCGTAATCTCTCTGAATATTATTATCAGCCAAGGATATTTGCTACCGGTAGCGCCATCTAAGCTCATTCCATGAAAAGTGTGTACTGATCTACGAATTGTACTTAAGTAACATACAACCACTAACGAATCACGAGTCAGAAGTAGTCATAGATCCCGCTAGATGGCAGTAACCTAAGTTCGCGTTTGGTCTCGTATGCTCTTACGTTCGAAGATACCACTAAGCTTTGTGGCTAGATGGCGCTGTTAAAAATTATGGCAATTTACCTCCATATTTAGTCTAGATAGATAAAATTTAAAGGTATTTAATACTTTTTGCTCATTGCGTCTAGTTTGCTGAGTGCCATTATAGGAGGCGACTCACCTGGCGGTGTGAAAGGACGCCTCGTCGGATGAGCCGGCGGCGCCGAACGACACGCCAACCGCGAGCCCCTCGGGGATATTATGCACGGTGATGGCGACCACGAGGAGCATGATGCGCTTCCACTGCGACTGCCGCGCCTCTAGCGACCTCGTCACGCTATCACGGCGGTCACCTTCGCCATTCTCACCAACTTTCTGAAATTAACAATAATATTTGTGAGAACAAGTAAAACAGATGTTGATAAATATTCCATGCAATTCAATTCCACGAAAAATACGTTTTGTTTTATTTTTATTTTGTACCATGCATAACGATAGTGATTAATTATGCAGTTTTGTACTTGAATCGGTTATCAGTTATTTATTTAGACACGCTTTATTTTACCTACGCATGATAAAAATAGTGCGGCACAAGAATTCCATTAATAATGAACGATAGGTGGTCTTATCACACAAGATGATCTGTTTCAGGCAGCCTTTGGATCAATGTCAATAGATAGGAGTGAGCATTACTACCACCTGTTCTTTTTTTTTTAAACTGATGCATACCTAAATAACAATGAGATGAAATCAAGTAAATCACACTGTAGTGCTTGACTTCACAAACGGGGGGACAGTGAATTTATTCAATCATCTTGGTACACCTAGCTTGCAGAACACGAACGTCATGTGGTTTTTACATCATTGACATAAGGTTTAACTTGCATTGACTTCGGAGCACTTGTGAAATGTAACTCCTACAGTTATATGCAACATTATTTTTAGTATATGCGAAACTTGAATATAGTCTGTTCAGAATAAGTAACTGAATCGATTCGAATAATTTTTGAACCATGTTAATTGTTTCTCAAAAATATTTAAAAAGGCTACAAGTTGGACACCGAGCGACACTAAGCACCTATCGCAATCATTTAGGTACCTACTGCCAAATTATTATTTTCAATGACCTCAAGATGACGATGGAGGCGCGGGCGCGGGTGCGCCGCGTGGTTACGTTTTTGTGCGGACAACCAGGTAACAGAACAAGCCTAAAACTTTGTAATTTTTCATGATACAGTTTTGAATTTTTTTTACATAGATTTTTTACGTGAAAATACTAGACACGTGTTTCAGGTTTCGCATATACTAAAACTAATGTTGTGTATGCAATTTAAACTGGTCGAAATATGCATCACAAATGCACGAAGTAGTGTATAATATACGATGTTTTTTTTATTTTCCCCGAGTTTTTTTTTTTTTCTTGAGAACTTTCGTAATCGAGTAGGTACTGTTAACTATGTCGTGTTACAAATATCAGCAGTACGATTGAGCCTTCTATGAATTTAAATATTCATTGACTTGGAAAACGATCGTTCTTCATCCACTGAGGTCAATAGGCACTACTTGAATTTCGGTGCTTTGTCAATAAATGCACAATCAGTCTATTTTAGGTTAAAAACGCATTATATTAAAAAAATAACAGCCATAATATGCAGTTGCATATGTAAATATACATTTCCTTTTGCTAATATGCATTTGCATATAATCCGGTCTCTAGTGCTAAACAACAAGAATTAAAATAACACAAAAAATGCCATTAATTATACTCTGTTAGATAGATAGTAGGCCTACACGTGTTCTTTTTTTGACAAAAAAACATTACATTTTCGAAATTCCACAAGAAGATAGAGGATGTAAAAAACCGAGCAGACAACATTTTTAAAATGTTTTATCTTTATTGGGCATTCTGAAGTGGCAATTAATTGGCCAAACAAGTTTAAAAATTTTGCTCGGATATTATTATGTACGGTTTCGTCTTGAAATCTAGCTACGCATTAAACGAATAGACCTTGTCACCTGAAGGTTTCTGTACTAATTGGTGAGTTAAGGGTACCTACGACTAGCTTCATAATGATAATGAAAGATTAAAAATTATTTATAGCGACAACAATAAGGAAAATAATAATGTAATCACTTAATCAACTCCCCTAAATGGTTGGAAATATTTGAATAACTTTTAACAAGGTCTCAAGTAGAGTCAATGCACTGCTAAATAAATACAACTTCGAGCCCATCAAGGAAAACGAATGTGTTAATAACTTATTTTAAACATTCCTCCATAATTCATTCATTCACGAATTATTCGAATTTTGTAAACATATCAGATCACTTTGAAGCGCCAGCGGTCGTGCTTAATAATCCTTTCAATGAAAATAGATAAATAAGCCTCGCGAATACATAAAAAGGTTAAGGTGAACGCAGTGAACTGAGGCATAAAACTAGTTTTTAAAACATACCTAAGATTATACTAATAATTTCTATAGAACCTAATATTAAATAGACGGAGATGTAGTCGATTTACAACTACTAATCTTCTCAGTTTAGTATGAGCGCCAGAAACCTTTTGTTATAGCATCAGTCAGCCGAATTCATGTGAATTTCACACCTTTGTGACATAAACACGTTTCCGTAAGAATACGTTTGATTCCGTTTTCTTAAATAATAAGTATTTTAAAATTATCCTAGGTCGTTTGTTTGAAACGGTTCAGAAACATTAGACAACTTCAAGTTTTTCATAAAACAGTTATGTTCGTAGCATAAATAAACGTAAAAAATGGGGTGCATTAACGAGTGGCGATACTTCGGTTAGTGTACGTCCGGCGAACCGTGGCAAGTTAGCCTTACTACCATCTTGTTGACTGGCTTATATTTTCACGAGACAAGTTATTCAACATAAAGAATTCACAAAAGTACGATAATGACGTCATGGGGCTAGATGGAGTGCAGATTTTTGCAGGGAGTAAACTACTCCGTGTAAATCGAGTTTACTAGCCTGCGATGTCCTTCGCAGGCCAGACCATCTTCGTGGCCTGTAAATATACGCTGATAGCAGAGACCCCTATTCTCATATAGTTATTACGTGCCAATACAAGAGAAAATTAAAAAGAAAGCCACCTCTTCACCCAAACTTTCGTCAAAGGAAATCGTTTGATCGTGCAAGATTTTTGACGGTTATAATTGTATACTCGTCTTCTTATCCCATCGGAAATGAAAGTGATGTAACGATAATAATGTTAAATATAACAATATAGTAACGGACCAGTGAGTGGTGCGAATGATGGTGCCCTCGGCGTCGCTGCGCCGTATGCTGGTTGCTGATGCAGTCGGCGAAGTCTCCCGGCTGCTGCGGGTCCATTGTCACCACGCTGGTGTTGTTGGACGGCCGCCGGTTCAGCGCGGTCATCATCTCCAAGTCTTCTAGCTTCTCTTTTGAGTCTTTGCTCTTTGTTATAGCTATAATTTATAAAATAGTTGGTTAGATTATTGCTTTTGGGCGCATGCGCAGTTCTGGTGAATGGGAATCTAATAAAGTGGTGGCTTTTTAGACTAGTAATTTCTCAGTTTCAGCCCGGAGCCTGGATTTTGGCTCGATTGACAATGATGCGCCCTCTATTTTATGAGACTTAAACATAACTGGCGAAATGTGGGTGTAGTCAACATCTCTACCAATCTTACGGGGAGCTTAAAAAAGCCTAGTCTACTAATTTTAAAACGGTACAATTGAGACACAATTACATTTGCAAGTTCATTTGTAAGCCCTTGGTTTGTCGCTAGGTTTGTTAAATTTTATATTCACGACATCCAAGGTGGATGTAATCAAAGTGCAATTAATTTGGAGATTTCAATTAAGAAATTATTCAGAAATTAGTAGTTCTTTTGTGTACAATAATTGCCATAGACTTGGTCTTCATTACATAGTAAACTTGCGCAACACATTTAGCTCGTACTAGATTTCAATTAACGTTAAACGAGCATATTCTAAGGTCGCGGTCGCTAACTAGTAACAATAGTAACTATTATAAGTAGGTACTATTACACTTATACCTATATCTGGGTTCATTGAATATTTTATAAAATAAACTCATATCAAAAGCATCTTAACTTTAGAACATTTGAATAATCACCGTGTTGCTATCAATTTAATTGGTTGTATTGAATTCGATATCCCTTTGATTTTTGCCGTGTTTGTCAAAAAACTGTTTTTGACAAACACGGCAAAAACATTCCTAAGTCGTAATATCTATTTGTTTTTTCCTTGACTTTTCCTTGTCATGCCTCTTGAAGTTTAATGGACTAAGGGCGCGTACATATGACAGTAATTTAATCGCGTTCGAGTAGCGTTTAGTTCTGGGGCGCGGTCTCTCGCCGAAAATTTCACATGTAGACGCGACCTAAGGACAACTGCCGCCATTTACTTACAAAGACCATAGTTTATAAGGTGAATCAAAACGTTTCACGTTATATTATTGGAGAAGTACTTTGGTGCCTTATCGCTTCTCTATTTTATCTTCACGCGATCGTGGCTTTCAGCACGTTCCTCCTAGTCATACAATCATAAAATATCCAAGCCTCAAGGCATTATATTTGTTCATGTGCATAGTAAGTAATTAATTTGATTCGTTACAATTCCATTATGACTGCTGTTAATTACTAACTCCTGTAATATAATCTTATATAGTTAAAATAAACAGAGAAATGTTTGTTTATAGTGATAACAAACTACCATTGAGTTTAGATATATAACTTAGTAGCTAAGTCCCGCAGATAACATAGAAATCCTTCACATAAAGATTCTGAGAGTTTAAAATCAAAAAGGCACAAATATAATATAAGATAAGACATATAAAACTTTAAACAAGGTAATCTTTGACTAAATACTGAATACTTCCTTGATCGCAAAGTTTGTAAAAAAACACTAAAAGTAATTTATGCCATATTTATTAAATTTAAGTACATTAAAATGAGGAAAATCATTAACACCAGTCATAACCAGTTACCTACGCTGGGGGATTTAAAGCGACCGACGGCTATTAAAAATTAAGGTACTTATTTTATAACCAGGAAAATTGTAGATGTTTACGAGAAGTGAAAGTTTGAAAACCTTTAAATTCTGTGAATTTTAAGGATAAAGTATGATAATATTAAGGATTAACTACTCAATTCGAATAATTTTAAATTTATAATCTTAATCCGTACTTCGTTCTCTATGTGTTCATATTGTTGGCGAGGTGGTAAGTTTGGCACTGGCGTTATATTCATATTATTTCTTAGCATGGAGTTTATTGCCGGTTCTTCTCCATAGGAAACGACCAACCCGAACCGTGCACGTTTTGTCGACGTTTTATAAGTGCCCATCTAGGCCTATGTGAAATAAAATATTTTGATTTTAGCTAACCTAACCTAACCTAACAGACAGCGGTCTTCATTACATTAATTTCAAAAAATTTAAATTAATGTGTAAATGTTTCAAATATCTCATATTCATACAAGCTTTCAGAGTACACTCTACTACTGATTTATTTTTGAAAACTAGCAGTTTTCATAGACATATCTCTATCAAAACATTGAGTAGTTTTAAGGTATTTCTTAGGTGCGAAGTTTAAGAGAAATCTCCTTTTTTTTCGCTTCTGGTAAAAATAAACCAGGATTCCCAGGAAAATCAAGTATTCAACAAATCCTTTACTTACATGTCTAACGCATAATGCACGCACAGTTTAATGAAAGCACTATTACTTACTATTGAGGCTAATTTATCTTCTATCAATGCCAATAAAAGCTATCTACATAGTATTTATGCTCATACATTTCTCCGGAGCTCAATAATAGTCCCAGTGTACGATATTCAACTGATAAATTAATAAACTGAGTGTATTCTTCGCTATATTGATATCTGAAGGAGGTCATTAAAGTTTATTAGACAATGTTAATCACTACATTTAAAATTGATATAAGCTATAAAAGTTATGATGTCTATTATGAGTTATTTTCAGTATTGTTGAAGGCTTTTTACATATAAATAATTATGGGAGCACATGTATTTTTTTCGTCAACGTAGGTAAAAAGTTACCTACATTGACGAAAAACTAATTTGCTAGAAACTAGTTTTCCGTCAACGTTACTTCTTTTCCAATAGTAAACGCTATTCACTACAATTCTTAGTCTTGTTACCCTGTAATGATTTCACACGGATAAGTTAAGAAAGGACTTTCATAATTCATATCAATAATTTAATAGGGAATACCCGTTAACGGAATAATATAATCTTTTGGATTATAATAATTGGCAAAATGGTTGAATTCGTTGAAAACAATGGGGAAGAACCCGAAAACAACCAAGTCAATATGTCAACATTTAAATTAATGTTTAGGTAGGAATGATTTTCGAAAAACTTCGTAAAACAAAGGCTAAGTGAAAATTTTTCAAATTTCAATTTGTTTTAAGTATTATAAAAAATACAGCTTCCTTAAGACGGGGTCATCACAGAACAAAAACTGTTTACACGTAACATGTCGAACGGCATTTTTTAGTTTATAATACAACTTTCGTAAGATACATTCATGTTGTTTACAGTTTTTTTACGGTTTTACTCGCGTGTTATTTTGGGAGTGTCGGACAAGTTTCGAAGTCCAAAACAAGTCGGACAATCCCTAAATCAAGTGAAGATCACGTGGCAAGGTCGCGATTAAACTGGTTTTTAGTTGAGTACAGATTTAGTACACTGTTTATCGAACTTTTTATACGGTTGGAAACCTTTTCTGGGGGATTTCCCTAGACGCAAAGCCGAAGCAGAGTTACGGTTGGAATGTAGCCTTAGGGGCGCTATGGCGCGAGGACTAAGAAATTTTTTCTTTTTTTTTTCGGAAATTTCACCCCTATCTCCGCCCCTAAGACGACTCACTGACCAGAGTTACTTCCAGACAAAGCGAATAAAGATATTAGAAGAAAGATAGGCTATCAGAAAAAGAAAAAACGTGATCCCACGTCTCGGTTGGACCATTTATAGCAAAATGATATGATTGCCAAGTTCGACACGTAACGACACGTTACACTTGAACCAACATCGACTGTAAGTTGGCGTAGTGGTAGGCTATTGCAAGATAACGATTTTTTCACGTTTTCTGAAATGTCTTTGCTTCCAGGCTACTTCATATAACCGGGAGTCCGGGACAAAACATCCGGCTCTATAGCATAGCATAGCATAGCATAGTCAGCCTATAATGTTACCACTGCTGGGACACAGCCCTCCTCTCTATGAGAGGGAATGAATCCACCACGCGGGACCAGTGCGGGTTGGTAGATGTCATATGTCTTCGATTTTTTGGTTCTAGGTTTTCTCACTATGTTTTCCTTCACCGTTTTGAGACCGGCTCTTTGAGTTTGTAGTATAGTCGACGTACCTACACAGCTACGGGCAACCGCATTAGTTACGAAAACCTCCATTCATTTCAGTTTTAATTAATCCATGAAATAGGTACGTTGAGTGGCTAGGATTGTTTTTTCAATGATTGTACATGTACTCCGTAATGCCTTAATGTAATAGTACAGCAAAGTGAGAAAAATTTTTTTTATCGATTTTAGATCAGGTCATTCAAAACCAGCATTTTGAGATCTTAAATTAGATAAGAGTAATAAATGAAAATGATGGTCTTGTGCATTTGCTGTAAACAATGTGAATGTTTATAGGATGATGGATTTAGGTATTACAATATAATCTCACAAAGTCTACCAAGGTTAACTTGTTGAGTGCATTCATGTATTGTTATCATTATTCAAATTGCTTAGATATTGACTGTTCTTCCGCTAGAAAAAGCAACAGTTTGGGTGTTATCAAAAAGAGCCAATGGTTTACTTGGCTGCAGAATGAGGGCGAAGGTAATAAATATTATATAATTTGTATGTTGTTAGCAATGTGACGTTTTACCAAATATTAAAATGAAGGTTATTGAGTGTCGTCCAAAAGCTGGTTTGACTTGTTTGTGACTGTATGGGTTATATGAATGCTCAATGCTTTACTTTTCTTATTATTTTGACAGAGGTGACAATGTTATTCTGGAGTCGTTGGACGGACACATACGCAACGAGAGGATGGAAGATGATCGGAATTTACAGTGATTTCCAGTGATTGAGTTAGAACGAGCTGATTGGTTTTCTTTAAGGGGGGTTCAATAAGGTATGGTAGCCTATGAAATTCAAATTTTCCTTACCTTTTTTTTTATAAAACGTACCCCGTATGTAATGTAGCCGTCACGACTCCGTGGCGATATTTCACTTGCGCGTGACCAGCGCTGCACGGTATTCTTATTCTTATCATCGTATTTTTTCAACTATTATTTCAAATTACTTATTGTAAAAGACGAAGTTTATCTACCAACAGGTAGAGGTATTTGTTTTGATAAGAATTAATTTATTACTAACATGTGCTATGTTAATACAGTTTCCAATTTAAATATATTAATGATTCACTATCTACGCTATAATGGCTTCCACATAAAGATATATCTATAGCCTGATGAGGACTATTTTTTAAAATTGTTTAAGAAAAAAAATAGTTAATGAATAAATTAGATAAAAAAAAATTGTACAATCCACCACACATTAAATTCTCTCTGTAGGTAACCAAAGGTTTATGCAGTGTACGGCAACATAACTCTCAAATAGTGGGGTTTTTTCGACATGACACTTCGTGATTTATTTTGGCTAATTTACACACTATCTTTATAAATTATACGGGTGAACCGTCCCAGCTTCACACGGCGGGACATTTTTTTATTGGTTGAAATGGAAAAATGCACTATCATCAATTTCAAGTAACATGAATGTATGTAGTTATTGATTATTTCATAAACCTGCATAAATATTATAAATTTCATGGAAATACATTAAAGATATTGAAAAAAAAAGCAATAAGTATGAAACTTATTTATATGTATGAATCTGGAGTCCACAAAAAAGTAAAGAATGGGATGGAAAAGTCAAGTTATTGGCTATCACATTTATCATGTTATTTCGAGATAATAGGTACCTACTTCAAGACAGTCAGATATATCAGATTTATTTTAAAAACGAAATCTAGTACCTAAAAAGTTTTGGAATGCTCTTTTGAAGACACTAGCAAACAACAAACTGCTGAAATTAGCACTAATTAAACAAATTATTGTATGTACCTAGCAAAAATAATTAGGTCTTCAATTATGAATCACCATTTCTCCATTTGGTATTGAGATGGCAAAATAATTAAATGTAGAACCATACAATGAATGAAATCTTAGTATAAATCATGCATTGTCCATATCTTTTGTTTCATTATAAGTTTAATTTATTTTATTATCTATCATGCAACAATTTAGCTTATTTTCACATGAATTTCACTAGTAATTGGTATAAGGTTATGTCATTAACTGCTTAAGAATAAATCAAACATAGAAACGTTGTAACTATTAATTAGATATTGGATAATACTGGGTTTCAATTTAATTACAAATTAGAGAGAAAGTCTATTTGAGGCAAAAGACAACATAACATTATTATTGTTTTGGTAATGAGTTACTTGATAATGTTTCATGCATGTGTTATTGTTTTACTGAAGGTCAGCATTTTAACTGATTATAAATGCAAATAATTAAGTTGATTAAATGGTTCAAGTACCATAATATTTCACTAGAAATAACAAACATTGATAATAATTATCAATGTTTGTTATTGATCTAAATGATTAATATTATGTAGATCAGTGAACACTTTAAATTCATTATGTTGAAATGCAATAAAAAGACTTTTCTTCTATTAATAAAAATGAAATTGGCTCCTTATGGGTATGTGTTCAAGTAGCTTCATAATGTTCTATGATGATAATATTTATGGTTTGTACAAATTGTAAACAATTTAATCGCATTCACTGTGTTTTAAATAGTCATTATGTCAAATAAAATATGTCACCAATTCATATGATCTTTCAGTTACATGTACTTTATTGTGACAGCACTACTTCAACTATTTTTAAACCAAGTATGGTATTGTTTATGTAGAAACTAAATAAACATCACTTTATTTCAATGTTTACTGTATTAGGTTATCAATACTAAGCTATCCAAGTATCCCAATATAAGGATACTAATAAACATACTTATTTAATTAATTCACATTCAGGTAAATAGCTTAATGCCTGTGCTTATTTCCAAAGGAATTCTTACAAGCCTAATAGGATTCACTGTAAAACGTGCATGCAACATCCTGTTCAAAGTATGAAAGTAAACAAAAATCATAAATATGTAGTACTTACTGATCATCATTCCAGTAGAGTTAATTCCTAAGTAATCCAGGAACTTGTCAGTTCCATAAACAAACACAGCTCCAAACAAGAATCCAAATGCAACCGGTGCGAAAGCATACTGTCCCTCTGATCCATAGCTCTTCGATCTCTTACACATACTGATAGCTGGCTCCAGCAGAGACCAGTACGACGCTGCGGTCATCACTCCCGCCGCAAAACCCAATGACACGTCAAGCACTTTCCTCTAAAAAATAAATACAAATCAATAAGTGTCTGACTTCATCACTTGTGTAGTAACTTTGACTAAATTAGGGGTAATAATATTATCTTACATGTTTTCCTCTTATAAAAAACACACAACCGGCCCCTACAGCAGTCAAGCCCCACGTCAGAAGCGTCCCCAAAAGGGCCTGGGTCACAGCACCGTATCCTTCTATCATTTTGTACAATTTATTTCTAAGTAAATAATTTAAAGTTAAGTACTCCTTATCACATAAACATTTTATGTGCACGAATGTTTTATAGCAGCGCGAACTTAACCATCATATTATCGACAAGAGTCACGACTTAAATCTTTTTATACATTCCACATGTTTTTATCGTAGTTCTGACCTTGTGTCATGTCAGATTTTACGTACACAGATAATTTATTTCATGGCTGTCAGTGTCAAATATATTCATGTGTTGCCAGTTGTGATAAAGGTTTTTTGTTGTCACACTGTTTTAGGACCATCAGAATCTCGAAACAACTCGCAATTTATGTATGTTGGTTTCTTTTATGACTATTAAATAGGTTAATGAAGTTCTATCACAGGAAATTTTATAAAAACGCTTTGCCAAAAAGTTTTGTTTGAAGGAAACACGTTTGTCACATTTACGTGCAGGTTGAAATGACAATCAATGCGTAGTTCAGAAATAATTATACAGATTAAATAAAAAAGGAACTCGTTTAATAACTTATTAAAAAAATATTCATGCTGTGACTGATGCAGTACGGAGTTTAAACGTACGAATTTTCGATGCGTGTCGTAGCAAGCATACATCTTCTTATATATAAAAATTTCGTGTCACGGTCTTTGTGGTCGCGGTCAGTGGGTCGTCTTAGAGGCGGGTCGTATTCCTCCGAAACGGGTCGACCGATTTTTATAATTTTTTTAATGTATATTTGGTAGGTATGAGAATAGGTCGTATAGGATATTTCACACTGATAATTTTTTGCGGACGAAGGTCGCGGGGCACAGCTAGTATTATCATGTAAAAATATGTGTATTTCTTGTAATAAGATGGCAGATTTTGAAGACAGGAGTTAAAAAATTGTTACACATCTGTAAAGTGACTTTGATGACAACTGTAGCCTGTAGGTTTGGTCATGACGAAGTCTAGTCTGCAAGTATGACCACTTTAAGTGTGCAGTTCTAGATGGCGCAGGTTGTCAAGAAAAATGCATCGATATGTCAAACTTGGCACATTTATGGTGTTGGTGTTTTCGCGTCTGCACAAACTAGTTGGCTGAACTGTAAGTATCAACATGTAGGTGGACCGCTAGACTAATGGAGAAAAATAGTAAGGGAGCCAAACACGTAGCTAGTGGAGATCTGGAATCTTCAGCAGAACACAACGAAGTACAAATGCAGATTGCAGACTACTTCCAAAAAAATAAAACCAAAGATTCTGCAAAAATTTTTTTGCTCATCTGTTTATTCAAATTAAAAGTCTGTCTGCTTACTTACTTAGGATTAGGAGAAACTTTTAATTTGGTAACAGATCCCCAACTGTTGTGTGCACTGTGTTTTAGGTGTTTTGTTTATGTTCAAGCTACCTACACTATTCGCAGTTGACGCACAAGGAGTTTAAAAAAAACTTCGGCTTGTCGCTTTTACTCAACTGTTGCTCGGTACCTAAGTGTTTGGGTAAAAAACCGCGTAGTGAAAACTAGCATTCGTTTTGTTTTGTAGGTAAGTGCTTGCTAGTTTTCTCCCCACACAACAAACACTATGAGAAGCCTAAATGAACTCCTAACTATTATGGCCCTGTTGGAATTATACTGTCGGCACTGAGCCGTAGATAAAAAAGGATAACAATTCAATCGTATGATAGGTGTGTTTACTGCAAACGGGCATCCAGACTCACTTATGCGGGCCATAGACGTTCAAGTTATTTGATCAAACAGGCTGGTTTAAACAGTTTTATCAAATTGGCATGAATGCCTGTGGGAAAATTTTATCAAAAATGAGTTGTCAAATGACATGAAGAAATATGAATTTTCGTATTTCTATTTGATGAAACAGTTTGATAAAATTACTTGAACGTCTATGGCCCGCTTTATTAAATTAATAGTACTTTGCCAGCGACTACGTCCATGTAGATTTCGGTCTTTCCAAATAAACTTTCATCCCTTCCATCCTTCCCACCACTTTTGGGCAAGAATTTTGGGAAATCCTGAAACATGCGTGAAACACGTGTCTTTTATTTTCTTAAATGTTTTTCATAAAATTAATGAAATGAATTTCCTAAGGCAACAGAAAGCTTCAAAAATTTTGAAATACATGTGCCATAATTTCAAACCAAAAGCCCAACTTGTAGTTGGTGGTTTTAGGTACGACCAACTTACTCGAAAAACTTACAGATTATTATAGGACATTTCTTCCTCTATTAATCAAATTTTGGGTTCTATGTGATTTTAGAAAAATACACTTGGATAGATAACGACACAGAAGAACATAGATAATACCTAGTAGATTCTGTGCAATGATGGCGCTTTCTCATATTATTATGTAGAGACAACTTTGTATTTAGGTAGGTACTTTGAGCAAGGGCCTGTTTACTCCCTCAGTCAAACCTGATTGGATGTAACATGTAGTTTGCCAATTCAAGTAAAAAACAAACAGGTAGCCGGCCATGATTTATGTTAAGTAGGTAGGTACCTACTGTTCTGGTCGTTGACTCTTTCCCAGATAGGTCACACAGGTGACACGATCAAAAGGACAATTTATGTACCTAAACGTAGATTTACTCTTTGCAGACCTTCCTACCAGTATCACGTTTCCGTTTAATATGCATATCGGCTTAGATAATTATTTCGGTTACCACTCAGCATTTTGTACCTAGCTTATTTTTAAGAGCCTTAAGACATAGTCCACAGGCCTCCAATTTAATCACGTCGGAGGTCAAACAAGACCATTGTGTAAATATTTTCTTTTTGTTGTTTTACTGATTAGTCACTAATCAGTAGGTAAGTATGTGCCTAAGAATAGTGGTGGGACAATCGTTACATCCCCGACTTACGTGTTGCATGCCGTCGGTTCGAACCCATTTTTAATAGCGGTAGCGTTAGCGGGCAGTAAATGAAGATGAGATGGTAATAATGGTATATAATTGGCGCACACTACATGTAAGATAGTCAACCCAGGCAGGTGCTTTACTTTGTGAACCCAATTTATACAAGGCGGAAGCGCCAGGGTCGCCCGCGATATTCCAATTGTCTTCCGTTTTTTGGAATTTGCCAATGCCAGGTTGTATATTAATCAGGTCGGAACAAGTATATATTTACAGAATTATAATGGGATTAAATGAACTTACAGGGTTGTATTGATGGTTCTAAAGATTATATAGAACTCATTAAAACCATATTTGTTACGATCGCGAATCATATCTTAATCAATATATAACCTGACACTGACTTTCAAATTGCAAAAAAACAAAATAAAATTTGAATTTCGTGGGCTACTCCAGGCCCGCACTGGGCCCGCGTGTTTAATAAGGTACCTAAGTATGTCCTATTAGCTCTAAATTATTATTGAGTAGATATGGCAGATGTGGTTAATTACAAACGTATAGGAACAAAGCATTTAGTACAAAACGAGTGATTTACTTTAAATTGTGTACACGTTAATTACGTTCATATCTGTTTAACGGACTTAACAGTTAAGTTAAATGAGTCATTTGCAGCAAACGCCGTTATAATGAGATGACATTAATTAAAATACACGTTGTCTCATTCTTATAAGTCCTTAGACAAACTATGTCTTTTATCTTAACAGATATCAGTCACGTCGCCGTTCCACTGACGAAAACTCGGTTTATAAGTAAACCGCTTTTATGGCCCTTCTAAATTGCGTTAAGAAACAATTAAATAAGTAAGTATTCTGAAATTGCCGTGAAAAACTACACGTACCTTTGAGTCTGGCAAGTAGGTGTATCTTAACTAAATTATAAGCAAATATTATATTCAAACCACCGAGTCACAGAGCAGGTAAATAGTTATCTACGAAGTAATTTTATGTCAGTAGACTCTTCGGTACAGTATTTTAAATCTTTTTCTGGCACAGTTGAACATTCTTTTCATAGAAATACCATAAGCAATGAGTTTTTATTACTTTGATACTTACCTACCTATAAAAGCCGCTACAATAAATATCTCCGTATTGTAATTTCCATGGACGTATTGTCCTCATTAGAATACTCGCAAGAAACGTCCAAGAGACAGTAATAACAGGCCGGTAATTACATCGAGGTGTTGTAACACCTCGATGTAATTACCGGCCTGTTATTAGTGACAACCGCATATTCCACTTGTAATACATGTGCAGTATTAGCAAGTACATTTTCCTAAGGAAACAATGGCGACCGTATTCGACAGCCTGCTGCATCTAATTACTTTACCGATACTGTAATTTTGTAATTACATCGTAATTTTACAGATTCTATTAGCGTATCATTGCGACCTCGTCTCTTTCTATAGATCACCGAAAACGTGTCAATGGACCGTTACGTTTTTCTCAAATACGTTACCTTACCACAGTAAAAAGAAAATTTTGCCATGAAACGAACTTATATCTTGTGCACAAAGGGTATTTTTTTATAAAGTACTCTATTCAACCAGGATGGGATTAAATTACAATAAAATTAAGATTACTTTTTTATTTTTCAAAACAGGTAGTGGATGAATTAAGTAGGTAGTTAAAGTTGGTATCTATCCTATAATTTATTCTACACCTTGGTCCTTGCCATTTTAGCTGTCTTAGAACATAGGTTGTAGAAAAAAGAACTAACACTTGACATTCTTAGGTGAACTTCAATCAGTTGATTGGCCTTATGAATAATATTACTAACTGCATAGGTACATAGCTATACGTGATTATATTTATGTACGTGATTATACTTATGCACTTGACCGACATTTTCAACTTGCACTTGACTAGTTTTTTATGTCACCTACAACCTAATGATCAATAACAACAAGTAGTGCGTGCCGACTACTTAAGGCTTCAATAGCGAAATGTGCACGCAGAGCCGTCGGCGGCGGCCACAGCCCCACAGACATTACATTAACCACCGTGCGCCGGCGCAGCAATCGCAGGGCGGTTCTGTCGCGGTGTAGTATTATGTCCCGCATGCTCCACATTCGCTACAATTAGCGGGGAGGTACCTCGATACCTCAAACAGTCAGCAAACTATATTGCCTCCTTACCTTCAAACGGCTCTTGATAGCGAGGCAGCTATCAAGTAAATAGACACTGTCAGGCAATTACATCTGAAACTGAAATGTTGAACAATACAGAAAGAGGAGCACTCATAAAGCTATAATTGCCAAATAAAACAAACAAGACTCTCATTACGCATCTTATTTCGGTGATCTAAATCACACAACAAGAGCCATATAATTTGATATTCGAAGCTGCTACGCAACTGTTACAAATTCTCATGAGCGAGTGACGTGGTCTGCGTAGACGCAGCCACCGTAGCGTTAAACGAACAAAACATTCCGCTAGATCGTCATTATTCAAATTTTCGCTGTACTAGTTGCCCGCTTGTTCCGGCCTCTGCTTTTTGTCCTATTTCGTACTAGTCTGAAATTACGATTAGTCCGGTCAAAATGAGATGCGGTCATCCGTGGTGGATGGCCGTGTGAACGGACCGTTATCCAAACAGCTTGAGCGGTTTATGGAGATGCTCATTGTCTTCAAACTTCGGATGAAACGGAAGTAAGCAGTTTGACAGTTTGTTTAAACTTAAAAGCGTTAAAGCAGAAAATTATTGGGCATTTCTGGTCAAAACTGGACCAGCTTCCGAGTTGTTGTGGTACACTCTTCGGAAGTCATCCAATTGATATGATCATAAAGATTTGA
The DNA here is from genome assembly GCA_905163415.1 of Noctua fimbriata. NCBI lineage: Eukaryota > Metazoa > Arthropoda > Insecta > Lepidoptera > Noctuidae > Noctua > Noctua fimbriata. The sequence continues at coordinate 10,851,162 of LR990941.1, read as the reverse complement.
GCGACTTAAAGAATGTCAGGCCAGTAAGTTATCGATTACGTATCCTCGTGGAAGTGCTATAAAGTTATCATACTTTATAAGTAGTTTTCCAATTTTCGTACAATAATCGTAGAGCACCGATTCAGCCAGTTTATTGCCCCTTACCGGTAGCCTCATCATAGTGCAACCCAAGAGAAAAAAATCTGCTACATCATAACTATAAAAAATACTACGAACACTAGCCATGAACATAAGAAATTAATCGGAACTACACCGTGACAATTAAAATTAGTAGGTAGGCTTTCAGATTTTTACCGGACAGCAAAAAACGGCATTTGTTTTAAAATCCAAGAAATCGATTTTTAGCCCAATAAACTAAAGAAGCATTTGTTTTTTTTTACAGTGTAATGACGCCGCCGCTGCCCTTTATGTTACCGTTACGAAAGATCAAGCTGAAAGTAGATACTCGGATAAAGTATGCGGTTTTACTGATTTCCATGTACACTACCGCACGCTGTTACATAACGGGGCCACATACTGTTGCGATCAATTTCGGTGCGTCGGCGGATGATCTTTAATATCTTTATACAATAGTAAGTGTCACTGTAGCATGCGGAAGATCGTGGATCATAAATCATAGAATTGGATTCGTAGCGCACGTCGGCAGGTAATGGAGGCAAAAACGCCGACAGAAGCGCGTGCCATGCGTTTCCCGGCGGTTGTCGGCAGGCGCGGCGGTGTGATCGTCACATCATGTTGTAGCAATTTACTGTTTCAATGTTCACATTAATGCTATGGCATTGGTGCTGCATTGTTTGTTTAATGATTTTATTTTCTCAAGCAATTCTTTCTCATAAAAATAATAGGTAAAGTGAATAGGGCAATTTTTAATAGAGTGGTTCTATAAAAAGCTTGTTAATCCCAGGTTTTTTTTTTCTAGAAATTATATTATTAACTGGAAGCCTTTTTTTCTACATTCTGTAAAGTAGTCGTAGAGTATAGGTATGTGTAGATGGATGTGAAGGAGTGCACCTGAAGTTTGAAGTGTAGTCCAGTTATGAATGGTCTCTCAGGTTGGAGAAGGTGCATAGACACACGAAACATTTCAGCTTTGTCTCTGATATGGAAACCCACCGAGGATTTAGAAAGTACAGTTACCTCTGAAAGAGAAGTACCAAAATATCATCCTTCTCGAATCGATAGTTAATAAATATCTGCTAATATACACGTATACCTAAATCTTATCGATTAAATCAGAAGTCGTAGTCACCAATCAAGAACGCGGTGAACATCCTTTCAAGAAAATAGCAATTATATGTACTGCTAATCAAAGAGATTAGTGAAGACTTATCATTTTCCACTCGACTGAATTCTTTATAATTAGCACTTTTAATTCATTACGATTTACGAGTTACAGCGTCTAGCGCTAGTTAGTGGTTACGAGCATTTGAGCAACTTTTATAACTTTTTTAAATTTATTTGTGTTCATAACGAGTCTTTATGGGTAGTTAATCACCATTTTTCATTTATGTGGACTCAATGAATCGGTTAGTCCCGGCACTTCCTAATTAGGCCAAGAATGAACAAGCTGTACTGATAATCTGGATAAGTACGTTTCATTTTCATTAATTATCACTTTATTTACAGGGCGTACGACCAAGGAAGAATTTCTATCCGTATTTGCAACAGTTCCTCCTCCATCATTTATTTATTTTTATAAATGAGTCAGGTATTAAAAACACGATTTGTCGTCTTATTTTCAGTGCTTCCGCGCCTACTAGGCCTCACGGCGAATTTGCTTTACAAAATCTCTGCGCATACAAATCTAATATCAAAACGTAATTCAAGTGTAAGAAAGCGCGTCAGTCAAGCGAGCACGGTGTATGTAAACACAATCGGTGGAGGTTGACAGGCGATGCGTACGCGCAGGCCGACTACTAAATTGACCCTCTGTCGCCGCATCAGCGCGTCAACGCCACGTTTCCGTGACGTTAGCATAAAGGACACAAACATGGCCAGTGACAGTTGTGCCGAGATGGAAAGCCTTTCAGTTGTTCGTCTTCTTCCTCGTTTCTTAGTAAGAATTTCTTCGTTATTGTTTAGTGCTTGAAAGATTTTCATGTTCGAAAAGATTTAGTTGTTTTTCTTTTGTGAAGTGCGCGTCATAAGTTTTTACCAACAGAATTTTGCATTCGTCTAGACGGGCCATTTGTTGAAAAGTCTCTATCTTTTTGCTCTCTTCCTGTTTCCAAAAGATAAGGTTTTATAAAAATTTTATGTATCTATCTTTTTGACGGAAAATCTAACTTCCTTCTGATCGTATCGCAAATTAAGTAATTAAAACGATTTACAGAAAAACTCTTCATAAAATAATAATATCGTGAATTTCATTACAGGATACAGTTAATTTAACTTTCCATAGGGGATCTTATCTTTTAGTGCCTACTTGTTGGCATACAGCGAACACTTGTCAATTAATGAGTAAAAGAGAAAATGTTTCTCATTTTATTTAGGTATAATTGTATAAAGTTCTTGGTTCAATACGCTGGTTTTTATGTTGGTAGCAGGCGTAAGTCCGAGTTACTGTAACCACGGCTAATGCACTTCTTGTTACAGGCAAAAACACGCCGCTCTGTGCAAAGGGAATTGAACCATTAGACAAACTATCATGGGGCGTACACACGGCGGCACATCAAGCTATACATAACCAGTATAACCTGACTTCGCATTGTATGAACTTCCCATACCATGAGAGATCAGCTTAATTTGGTTTTGCATAGCTTGACTGGCCGCCGTGCGTACCAACTTACAATTATAGATTACAGAGATATAAAAATAAACATTGATTTACCGTCCTTTCTCAAATATTTTACCCCTTGTTTTTGTATTATTGTCAAAGTCACAGTTGTCTTTACGTTAAACCGAATTCTAAAAAAGGAGGTGGTAATGTATTCGGCCAGCAACTTTTTTCATGTATGTACACCGATTTCTCTGTGATTACTGTTTTTTTTTTCATTTGGTAGAGGAAGCTTGCGTGGTCGTCCCATATTTTTATTAAGTTTGCTTCGGTACTTTATGATTTATCCTCTATCTATTTTTTCTTCTTCGTCTATGTGGATGATGTGCTAATAACTTCTAGTTACAATTTAAAATTGGTATTTGTCAAGGATTTGAGTGAGATACTACCACAACTAAAAATGGTAAAATAAAGGCTTTTTTGCGTATAAAAACGTTTTCGTTGCGATAAGGTTGCTGGGTTGCTGACTTTTCAGTAGAACCAGTCAGTTGAAATCAGTGATATTTATAGTTTTTAAAATAAGGTCGCTATTGGATTGTTGCGTTCAGGGATAAAAAGGGCAACAATACAAACACTTCATGAAAAAGAAGCTATAACCATAGAAAGGAACTTCTAAAAGATTAGATAAATTTTAATCTATTCTTCAATAGTTTGGTAAATTAGGTTAGTTAGATGCAAACATTAGGTAACCTGAGTGATTGTAAGCGCAATAGCATCTCTCATAATCGTGTAAATATTCACGCTTAGCCAGTAAAGAAAGAAAACATTATCAACTGCTCTTCAAACTGCGATAAAAAGTGTGTTAAATGATGCATCAGTAATCAACTTGCCGTTGAATCTAGCAGAAACGTAGTGAAATGATGATAGCATAGCTGAGTGCAGTGAGATAAACGAATATAAAGTCTCAGATATTATAAAAAAATAATACGAGCCGCTTACCTAGTCCACCACATAGACAAGATTATCAATCAGTAGGACGTACTCTATTAACTTTTATAGTTGCAAATCTTCGCTATACTTACTTTATATCATCATGAAGACAAATTTTGATAGTTCTTTATTTGAATGGGAAGTGGAGCGTCATCTTTTGCGGTTTATTTAGTTGGCCAATCACTGAACGATTCCGTCGAAAAAATATCAAAATCCGTTCCGTGTGTTGCGCCGCATCGCTTGCTGATTGGAAACTATCCACCCGTTTGTTTACTTTAGTTTTACGACCGAAACAATCTACTGGTGACCGCCTTCATTGAATGGGTAATGTTATTGATCTAAATACAATCCTAACCGCCAGCTAGTCGGTATGAAATTACCATAATTCACAAAGTATCACATCATGTCGTTCTCCGATCTCATCTAATAAGTTACTTTTTATTGACTGCAGGATAAGTGATTTAAAACATTATCTGTGCTCATCTTCGACTTTGATTGACTTTCTATACCGGTTTAATTGTATATCGTATCGATAGCCCCAGTGCTCACTGGGCCACCGGGCCTCGCTCGGTCAGATATAAAGCTATTTAGTTATCTTATCTGGCAATCATCTCCAGCCACCAGAGTCATCTGCGGAGATGACGACCCAAACATAACATCGATGACCCGATACCGCCGCAACACCGAGATGCCACTCAATCATTAGGCAGATAGGCAGGTACGCCGCAATTTCTCCACGCGAATGTCACGGTTATGAACGCGTCGCGGCGCTCGGTGGAGCCCAATTCGCCCAATAATCCGACGCCAATCAACTATATAGATCACGAGATTGTTCGCGGCGGTTCGGTGATCGTGTCGTGAGAACGATAAGACACAGGCGAGCAGGTGGTTCCCTCCCCGGCCATGCTAACTGTTCCACCATCATCAACGGAGCGAGCCGAGCGCGCCTCCGCGCAGTCCCGACGCAGGCGCACCACGCGGCGCACTCCACACCACCACTCACCAGCGCTACCGAACTGTTTGCAACTCGCGCGGGAAACCACCGACCACGCTTGTGTTGAGCTTTCGGACTTAAGTAGTGGCAGTGAAGATACTAACCAATATTGACGCATAAAAAAAATAGTGATTTATTTTGTTTAATCGGATAGCTAATCCGAATTGTTGGGCGTTTTTTTTTCGTATTTGAACGAGTAAGGTAATCGGGGCAGATAGCATTAACGGTTGGCTCCGCGCTCGAGTGTGGCAGACCGCAAGCATGACGAGCGCCGGCGACTGCGCTCTCGTGCTCCTCCTACTGGTATGTTAAAGAGCTTTAACCACTCACTTGTAATTTTCCCAATTTAGAGATCAATGAAAGTTATATTTTTTACTAATTATGAACTGAAATCCGCGTAAACACAAAATTCACATACCTAGAAATGCTTCGAAAGTTGAGGTGGAACTACTTAATAAGTTAGATATTTCCATGTTATTTAGATTTAGCTATAAATCGTTTTGCTCGTTTTGCTGGCGGTGCACGGTGTACTAAATACTGAATGTTTCGTCCCCATTCTGGAGTATTGAAGACAAGTTTATATTTGAATCCGGTTTGCTTGTACGAACGTATAATCATAAACACAGTGTTTGTAATAAGCTCTAAGCTATCTCCACAGCTGAACACTGCCAACTGACCTACATTGCGATAGTTTACTTTGTCGTAGTCACTTATGCTGCAAAGTAGCTAACTTCATTTTAAAGTTTTAACGAAAAACATAGGTATACCTAGTTACTTTGCTTTTACACGATAATATTTTCAATGTTTCATAATTTAAGTTCATGAATCACGAATCACGCATAGGTAATTAGGTAAAGGAAAATCAAGCTTTCTTTATAAATAAATTTAAAAAAAGAAATCTTTATTAAACTCACATATAAGGCGCCAGTATATTTACATTGTAAACTTACTGAGGTGTAAATAATGCTATGAAACTTTGACAATAATGGCCGTACGACGCACTTTAGTTTTTTTTTTCTGATATAATAATAATAATAAGATTTATTTTCTCCCACAAAGTACAATTTTAACAAAGAAGTGTTCCAAATATAGGAGGTACAAAGGTTTGTGGAAGTCAGGAATCCAAACTAGGATACCCTGTGCTATGGAATCCTGGCACCCCTCGCCTAGATTGGTATTGTTATTTGTCCAATCAATCAGAAGGTTGTTATTGTTTACACGAAATTGCCATAAGCAGACTAATTAAGGAACGAATATAAACCCCGTTAGTACCTATATAAAAACATTCGGTATTTTCAAAGGTTTTTGTAGACTTACGTAGCACAAAAGCATTGAAGAGCTTTATTCTATGCAGGGACATGCTGATTTTCATAACATTTTGTCTGTATTCCACTTCCTTTGCAATACTGAGGGCGATCATTATGCGTCTGCCTTTGATCTCAAGCTTAATAATCAACGTATTATCAAGCCATTATGTTATGATTATGAGTGTCAACTTTGGTACATGTCTCTTCATTTATGTATTTACTGCTGGAAAATCATCTTTTCTCATAATATTTTATTCTTCAAACATCGCAAAACAGCGAAAAGCAAATTTCATTCAATTTTAAACTTCCGCATTGACAGTTGCTCCGCAGCCTAAGTTTCCCACCACTCCAGTTGCATATAATGAGAAATCAATGATCCAATCGTTGCAAATACTCTCGCCATGAATTTCAGATAATATACAGCATCAAGTCCACTTATAGAAATTGCTCATAAATTCGGTGTTCACGGGCAGTAACTTTCACACGAGCGATACAGAAATTGAGCTCCTGTTCTCAGAGCAATGCACACGCTCTACTTTTTTTTTCAATTTAGCAGCGTAGCAATTTCCTTACAGTGTTATTCACACTACGTATATCATTAAGTAGAGCCGCCTTTTATAGGTAGATACATGGAATCAATCTGTTAGGTAGATACACCAGATCCCTGACAGGCTCAGTTTCCTGGTGATGTTTTCTTCCACCGTCTTGAGAGCTATGGTAATGAAGTCATTGGGCCACCATTGCACGGCACTGTCAGACTCATTTCAAGTGATTTGATTGACTTCATCATCATCATCATCATTCTCCTACCCTTATCTCAATTTATTTGGGGTCGGTGCTGAACTTTCCCTTTCGAAACGGGGTGAGAGCAGATAGCATATCACAGTCTGTAATAGCACTTAGCAAGCCTGAGTTTATGCTGAGTCTCACACTTTGAATCGGCCTCAGCTATCTTCCTCCGATTGTACGTTGTGATTGCCCATCGATCTTTGATAGGTATTGACGAGATGACTCCAAATCCTAAGATTTGTGATGAAGGCAAACATTGCAAAGCAACATCAAACCATTATTTTTTTGTTACATTCCTTAATCAAAAATATGGTGATGTTGACAAGAAAAGGCTTCTAACTTTTCATGTAAGGAGAACTGCGTATGATAAGGTGGAAAAATCTGAAAACAATTAAATTGGTAGAACTTAAAACCTTATTAAATGAAAATTACTTTGAAGGAGATACGTCGTAGTCTTTGGGATGATAAGGGATAAGGGAAATACCTAAAAAATGTGTTTATACAGTCGATTAAATCAATATTTTGTGTACGAAAAAATTCATCTCGACTACGGAACCACTGTCTGTGATCCGTCCGATACGCACGTGGCTCTTTTAAGTTTTTTTACGAAGGTACCTACCTACATGCACGAATTCATTCAAAGTTAGCCATCAACGTTCAAAAACAATTAAAATAAATAAAACTCGAACACTACGTGATGTCCTAAAAACTTTCACTATTCGCTGAAAATTGTTTTAATTTGATTTCTTCATTGTTTTTCTTCGTTCGTGTTGTAGAAAACGTTTAAAAATTGCGATCTTTTACTTTGTTCTCGCTAGACGTAGAGACTTTTTAAAAAGTAGTCTCAGATGAAATAAAATTATTAGACACAATCATTCATCATCACCTACATATTTATTTTAAAAACTGCAACTATTTTTAGAACTAACTTATGGTTTATACTTTAGTAAGTGTTGTCATTTTTAGGATCAAATGGTACTAATCCAAATGAATTGCCCAGCTATGGCCAGAACTGCACCGAATAAATTGTGGAAGGGAAGAGCTAGGTGACCAGATTGAAAGTGCCCACCTACATATGCAAATAGCGATGTCGTTGTACATAACATGCTTAGTTTTTCCTTAGATTCAGAACATCTTGCAGCTTCTACCTCCTTGTAGGTACCGACCAAGTCACTAACTAATATAAAAATAGAGAAAAACAAAAGAACAGCATTAGCTATGTTAGTAGGTTATTCCCACGAAATCACATCAACTTGCTAATTTGGCCGAAAATAGAAAATAAACTCGCGAAAGCAAAAGTACAAGCTTAATCGAAAAAAGAAAAGTGAAATTAGAGCAGATTATTATTTGATAGCAAAAAGTAGAGCAATTCTGCAGTTTGTATTATTTTTTCGGTAGCAAAACGCTAAAATTAGAGATTTAGCGGAAAATCGGCAACCTATTGCCCTAGTGGCTTCTAGACCGCCTTGCTCATAAAAAGATTATGATCAACACTAAACTTAAAGCTATCTCATGGTGCTTATAATATAATAGGAAAACATTTCATCGATCGAATAGTTATATTCAAACCGTTTAACCTTTGATAAAAGACATTTAGAAAAATTAGATTTCACGCAGATTAGATTTCTAAGATTCGCACAAAAAATAGAAACATTCATACCAGACAGCTTTCATGCTAAAAATTAACAACTAAAGTGAGCACGGGTTTAGAAAGTATTTTCTAAATGCTCTAATAGATCTTTCACGTTCATTGGAAAAAGAAAATAAATGGTGGCTAACTAACAATCATAGAAACCATAGGGGTCACAAAATTATAACAATAATAAGCGCTAGCTATCATTAAAATTGCAGTTACCCATAAAAGTATAGTACACAGACACACGGCGGCTCATGAAGCTGTACATTTCCAGTATAACTTGGCCTCGCTTTGTATAGATATCCTATACAATGAGAGTTCCGCATAAACTGGTTTTGTATAGCTTGATTGGACGTCGTGCGTACCTAACTAGTAACACTTTCATAGCAACCTACTCTTTGCCTTTATTGCCTTCCTTAATAACTAAATCAAGCTTACAAAGCAGTAAAGATCAAATCACAAATCGAATTAGTATACAATTGTAATAAGTTGCTCACGGGCGGTTACTCACCTCACGATCGATCGATGATGGCTGTTACAGATCTTGCGCATGCGTGCTCCCCGCTTGAATTAGAGTCTGCGCGCACGCTTTCATGTCCGATGCAACCAGACGTAACTAGGGTTACCATTTCCAAACCTTACACCTATCTTTTGATTTTGGTTTGGAATTAGAAAACTCCTAATAAAAAAACCTAACATAAGAAGTACGGATATTTGACGTTCCAATCTTTCGATTTTAAATAAATGTTCTTTTTTTTATTAATTCCCAAAAAAATCCCTTTTGTGGAAATTTTCGGCCAATTGACAAACCTGGTCAAAAATTGGACGGGAAGACTAAAAGCCGGACATGTCAGTACAAATCTGAAAATATGGTAAGACTAGACGTAACTGTAGTGTGTAGTGTACTAACAATCACATAGAAATGTCTTACTGTATGATAGATTTAGAATTAAATTGACACAAAATGATTAACGGTGGATTTATGAGCTCTATGGTAATAAAACTGTAAATAGATTAGATATTTTTCCTACAAAGGAAATAATAGCAATGAATGAACACAGTTTGCGAAACGGATAGCAGTTTTATTCAAACTCAAGTCAAAAAGAAATATAACTCCAAGTATTTTTAGGTAGGTACTAATAAATATTTTAAAAAGGTAGATTTTGTTAGTTTGTATGTCCGGTATATCTTCGGAACTACTAATCAGATTCCGAAAATTCTTTCAGTAATAGGAAGCTTTGGGAACATTATCCCCGATTGTCAGTTGTTTTAAACTGGCTGTTGCCCACGACGTCAGTCCGCGTGAAATTATTATAAGAATTACTTTCCGATTTGAATCTGATTTTGTAAACAATTTCGAGCCCTAATCCTTTTTCTAAAACAAAATTAAGTTCAAATGCCTAAGTTACTCCTTATAACATCAGCTATTTGCCAGTAAAAGTCCTGTCATTATCGAGATTAGTTCCGGACAAACAGACAAAGACACAGATAAAATTTTCAAAAATGTTTTTTTGCCATAAGTACCATACTCGTATATACATTCTTTCACATACATTCAGTAAAAAGTTGTCATTTGGATATCCAAACAGACACTTTAATTTTATTTATTTGTATGGATGTTCTCGTGGGACAATTTACGAACATAATGCGAGCGAGCGAAGGCACGGGCAAAAGGTAGTTAGTTGTAGATAAACCAGAGCCTATCATAGTACTAAGTTGGGCACCGATCTAAAATCTCTCAGAAGAATCTTGACCATTCCTAATTTTCATAGGTTCATTAATAGGTATGTGTATGGGTAAGTTCTAATTGACACAAACTACTAAACAACACAGAAATAAGAAGTTCATCCTGTGGTAAAAAATATGATATTTCCGAAATACATGTTTTAAGCGCATGTGCCTATGACTCTAAAGTAAATCAATACTCTTAAGGATGATTTCCACCAAACGGCTCGTATCGCATCGGATCGAAAAGGATACGAACGGATGCGGCGACAGCCGATCGCGTCCGGCAGGATTTCAGCGCTTACGATCAGTTCCGTACCGTCGCGTCGCTTGCGAACGTATCCGTTTCTGCGCCTAATCAAATAGTTCCAATCCTTACGGCGACAGGCGAGCGGAGCAGATCGCGCGTCGCAGCATACTTTCGGCTACGATCGCGTGTCGCGGAAAATGCCCGCGTTCAAGCTGCTGTGCGTGGCTTGGTAATATATACTGTGTACATGATTTAATATCGTTTAAAGATTGTAAAATCCGTTCCGATCCGTTGCGATGCGTACCGTTTGGTGGAAATCATCTTCTATAGGTAGCTACTTATCTCCTACCATGAAACAAGCTTTTAAAAACACAGACATGTGGATGAAAAATGAAAAGCTTATAAATGGCCCCGATTATTGTCTCACCAGAATTGGATGAATTGAAGGCGTGAAAGTGATTCCCATAAAACAAGAATAACAAAGTAATTTAATAACTCAACGTAGTATAAAAATGTAATGCCACCTCATAAATTAAAACGGCAAATAATAACTAAGTATCTCAAAGTAACCATTACTCGTAAACAGTTCACCACGGCAATTAAGGCTTACAATAAAGACACTGCCCTGAGAATACGATAAGGTACCAACCGTGGGAGACTGCGAGTACTGCGACCGACGCCAATCTCTAAATTAAGGAAGTGTTAATTTGTTACAAGATACTGCTAACTACTTGATGAGACATATTATGAGAAGAGAGTTCCGCACTCCATTATAATTACGACGGAAGAGTATATTGAAGCCTAATGGACTTGAGTATGGACTTAATAGAACAAGCACATTGAAACTGTAATTATGTAGGTATATGAAGAGATTGTGGGAGTCGTTTTTAGTACTCAGGTAGCTGTTAGTGCTGTCTTTTATAGCTAAACATGGGCTTCACTTAAGCAGCTATCTAACTACCCACATTCTGATTAGTACGGTTGGAAACTAGGTCAGGTTAAAGCTAGGTGATGAAGAGATTAACCTTCCGGGTAATGTGATGTAGCTATTATTAAAATCACCTATAGACCCACCAACATTAAATGTTTAGCAGCCTGACAGATTCGGTTAATCTCAGACTCGGAGAATCCAATTTTCAGTTTGTCATACAATACAATCTATACTAATACTAATAATTAATATTATAAAGCTGAAGAGTTTGTTTGTTTCTTTGCTTGAACGCGCTAATCTCAGGAACTACTGGTTGGATTTGAAAAATTATTTTAGTGTTGGATAGCCATTTATCGAGGAAGGTTATAGGCTATAAAATTTCACGCGGACGAATGTCGCGGGCAACAGCTAGTCTACTATATGTAAGTACCAGTGGCGAAAGTACCATACAACTCAATTCCTACCGGCTTCCCTTTGAAAACGCGCAATCAGTATTCCATAGACAAATTATAAAATCACATTGAAGACATGTACTCCGGCTTACCTCTTAAAAAAATTAACCCTTCGCTACTGGTAAGTACCTATTTTATTCGGCCACACTCCGTCAACACAAGTAACACATAACTAAGAAAGTACTTACCTTACCTACCCATTTAAATATACAAGATTATCTTGAAAAGAACCAGCATAATGAAATGCATTTACAAGATACATTCATATTCAAGCAGACAACCACGTAACGAAACCGTTTGAAACGCAGAATCAATTAGTTCCCCGAAACAACTCTTCACGCCCGATAATCAGAGTAAAACCGTTTTAGAAAAAAAAACCGTTTAACAGTCTGCACAAAAATTTACATACAAGCAAGTAAGAGCGATTATCTTGGTCCCGGACGCGGGACGTCGTTTCCGCACGAACTTCTGTGCCAACGGTCAACTGAATGACCCGCGTGGCCGCGTACGTTACCGAAAACGATGCTCAATCGACACAGTTTTAAAACGCACTATCTCTTACGAACCCATAAGGCAAAGAAACTCCAACCTTGGGTATTGACTCAGCGATGTATACTGCGCGATTCACGATATACCGCAGCAGTTGGAGCATGAAGCGTGATAAAGAGTATAAAATCGACTTACTTTCAACGACGCGGCATCAGCCGACCTCACGTTCACGGACCAAATGATGTGGTATGGTTCGCTTCATTTACAAAACCACAACCACACTTATAATCCTCTCCGACTGCTCTATTCCGATTTAAAAGTTTTATATCTTGAATGGTTTGTAAATCAACTGTTTTCACTGAGTTTAATGCTAAAGTTGACTAATTTTAATAACTGTACTACTTATCCCGTTAATACTGAGTAAGCTTTGAAGTTTACGAAGCACATAAATTCCCGATAACTCATTGAATACGTTATTTATTAGTTATTTGAATGGCAATAATATTAAATTAGTAACCTAGAAAAGTATTCGCTTTACAATCGGTCGTATTTTAAACATATAGACCAACGGCTCTAATACCTAGTGTACCTTCGGTTTGACAGAATGCAAAAGGTAAAGTAATAAACGTTATACAAGTTTAGTGCTTGGCCTGATTTTTTTTTTCATTGGAGCTTTCCTTTTCAGCATGTCGGAAAACACCTGAATGGGTTATCGAGATCAAATCAAATCAAATAATTTAATTTGCTTGAATATGGGTACACATAAGGATGAAACACAACAAATATAGCTCAGGACCATATCCTACCCTAACAGGTGTGCAAAATTAGTACATATTAAGATTAAAATTAAAATTTAATAAATCATGAGGAATTGGAATGTCAATAATTAAAACAAATGACACCTTACATACATTACATTATATTATGACGTCAGAAATTAAATTAAATTAATTAATAGATCTGTCAATTTATTTTTAAAAAGTGGAATTATCTATTTTTTTATTACATTGGATATTTTGTTAAAAATTTTCGGACCCATACTTATAATACTTTTCTCGGTATCGGAACCACTAACATTAGCAAATTTTTATACTGTCTCCTGATTGGCCGGTTGCTATTTTCGGCCACTTTATTAAAAATATGCATATTTGATTAAACAAAAACAGCTACCTCGAAAATATAAAGTGATGGGAATGTTAGTAATTTTAGGGACTTAAATACCGGTACGCAGCTACCTGTTACTATTAAATTGCACATAGCTCTTATACAACGTTTATGAGCCTTGAACACCTGCTCCCTCAGACTACAATTTCCCTGAAATATTATGCCGAATCTCAAAATTGACGCGACTAACCCGTAGCATGCAATTAACCTTGTAGGCATATTCACTTTTTTAGATAAGTTAAAGAGTACATATGCAGCTGCACTAAGTTTTTTGCATACTTCTTCCGCTTGTGGCTTCCAAGTTAATTGGCTATCTATCATAATGCCAAGGAATTTTGCAACTAGTACTTGATCAACTTTTTGTCCATAGTGTAGATATAAGACTTCTGGTGGAACCCGTTGATAAAAATGCATTACATTAGTCTTTGGTATATTAATCATTAAATTATTTTGGTCAAGCCAGCGTATAATGTTTATTAGAGTATCATTTATGTCATGTTCATATATTTTTTTTTGTCAATACATTTAATCAAGGCAGTACTTACAACGCTTAGTTTTAAGACATATTCCAGATATTTCTGTGTGCTGCTTACGATTGTAAAGATATGACTTTAAGAGATTAAGTACATTTCCTCTGATGCCTATGATGTCTGGCTTTTTTATAAGAATTTCGTGATCAACACAATCAAATGCCCTCGACGTGTCCGTAAAAATTGCGCAAACTGGTACTTTTTTATCCACATTTTGCAATATGACATTTATCAAATCGTAAACGGGAGTATTTATACCTTATTTTTTTCTGAAAACCCCATTTGTTCCGCACTAAAAATATTATATTTGGTTAAGACGTTATTAACTGAGTTATAAATTATTTTTTCTATAACCTTAGAAGAGATCACGAACGCTTTCATCGCATTGCCTCGCATTAAAGCAAGTTTCCATGACCACTAACCAGAATTTTAGGAAACGATCAACGGGACTTTCAGTCGGAATAATCGTTTGGAAAAACTAGCTTTCCGTGACCAAATTGTCGTAACAAAATGTTATGAATGTAGGTAGGTATTAGTGTTGTTATTAAAAATTATAGATATTATGTAAAAGTATATTTATGCCCCCGACTTCACCCGCGTGGAGTTCAGTAATTGTCTCAAGGGATCGTAGGTACTATCGGCATAAAAAGTATCCTATGTGTTAATCCAGGTTAAAAACTATCTGCGTGCCAATTTCATCCAATTCCGGTCAGTAGTTTTTGCGTGAAAGTGTAACAAACATCCAGAGATCCAGACATCCATACATCCTCACAAACTTTCGCATTAATAATATTAGTAAGATGTATCTAATCATCTATAGCTATACTATTAAATGAGCAATATTTGTAATCACCTTCTCTAAAATGGCTCTACCGATTTCGATGAAACCTGCAATATAGGGGATTAGGGAGGCGTAAAATCGATCTAGCTAGGTCTCTATTTTCACCCCAGCAGAGCTCGATCGCCCAGGTGCTTTAGATTTAAGGTACATTGTACACTTGTGGGTTTTCCCAAATAAAAAAATATAAAAAGCCATCACGTAAAACATTAAAAATAAATAATAATACCGAGTCGACATCCGATGAGCTTTTCCGTAAGATAATCGCAAACATTTTCTTTGCGGTCAGCTTTTATGGTTCCTATGCTATCATTACACTGATTTCTGGAATTATCTGCGCTTAAACGATATCCACTATCGATCAAAGTCTCTCTCAGAACATCAACGTTGGTATACAAAAAATTGTGGCCACGGGTACCTACCTAATGCCACCATTCGCAATATTGTATTTCTTTATTGAGGGGAAAAACCGTATCCGTATTTTAACTCTGTTGGTGCTTTATTTCGAAGTATTTACACCGACCTAGTATAGAGTAAATAAGCACTTCTGGATTCTACTATAGACCTAGGGAGCATCAAAAATCATACAGCCGTTTCTAGCCATCTGTTGACAATTTGGCATTAACTGTACTGGTAGAGTACCTCACCTGGGTAAAACGGAAGGCTTACCCTGCAAGAAATTGTTGATTATCACATAACACACATGATCTGCCAGCAAGGAGGTCGATTAACTTTTAACTTTTCTAAACACCAATCAGATAAACAAATAGATATATTTAACAATGGCACAGGATCAACGTTTGAGATAACCATCCAATAAACGAAGATGCTTGTTCTACTGTAAGTCCCACATAGATCTGGTCAGATAAGCCTCGGAGTGTTTGTGAACACAATGTGAAAGGAACTTTATGTATGTGTATAACAATACTTACATTCAATTAACCTCCTAATTGTTTGATGGCGTGTTGGTCTTCCTTCCTACAAATTGTATGCTCATTGTTACAGTTCCGGGCTGCATTCGCACAAGACTACGATGGTACGTATTCACCGTTATTCATTCATTCTTTTACATATTGGGTGTCTACCTACCACACATCGTTCTCGATATCTGTGTCGAGTCTACTTTTTTTAGGGTAAAGTTTGAAATCAATCATAAAATATAGACGCGGAAATCATCCTTACCCACCTGGGAAAACTTATCAGTTAAATTCATGATTGGACTATTGTATTGTTGATTCGACCTTAAACTATACATACGACATTTATTTACACTTAAATTCATTTGGGAGCTTAGCTGTGCATATATACTGAACAGGTAAAGAAAATCATAAAATATTTAAGCTCCCGGAGTTCAGTATGGCACAAGCTGTAATGGTACGAGTTCGTACCACCTAACAAAAATCAGTAGGCACTGACTCGGTCAAATCGAAGGTGATATCTATTTGCTTTCTACAATTCACAGTAAATGAATGGATCCAGGTAAATTGTAGCTTTACCAATTTCAGTGACGGACATTCAGTGTACATTTGCGAGTGGCGGCACCGGTTTGCGAGACTCCGTCGCGGCTTTACTGAGGAAACCGGAAGGGTTCCGAGGTGCGCCGCTTTTCGCAGATGATCGGGCCACCGACCCTGTGGCTGACCCTGTCTGCCAAATCAGACCTGAATCTGAAGACCCCACAGGGCTACTATACAGGCTAAAGATCACAGACTTCACGAGGTGCGGCGTGCTCAAAAGAAACGTAAGTATTTTTTTACAAAATGTCAATGTCGTCGAAGCAACCTTGCAAGATTTGATGAATTAGGTAGGTACCTACCTACGTAAAACTTGTCTGGTCAGACCATATTTTTGCATTTTTAATTTTAAAGTTGTTATGCATTTTGAGATCGTCAATACTCGTGATGAAAACCTGTTTAGGTATTCGGTCTGAAAAAGCACCATGCTAACTTACTCCGTTCCATATAACTTCAACAGATTTTCTGTTTCCACCTAAAAAGTCTTGCAGGGTGCAACGTGGTTTGGTAACCCGAACAGATTTTTTTCGTTCGATATCAATTTACATTTGGACTCACTCGAAGCTTTTGTCCTCCGTTTTCTCACATTAAATTAAAGTGTCGTTAGCAGTTAAACAGCAGACACTATATTCTGGACCACTTTAATTTGGTGTCGTTGTCGTACCGTGCGAAATAGTCCTATTGTTTGTCGGGTTAGCGTTAAGTTTCGTGCAGCAGGCGCAGGCGCATAATGATAACATGGGCACCGGGTGTTGTGTCATCAACAGATAATAACGTATTCCGTTACTAACAGTAGAGGTTTCCTAGTGGCCTACACACAACGAGCCCCTCAGCTGATATATTATTAACCGCTGAGACCGGTACACTATTGAGGTAAAGAGAAATCTGAAACACGTGTGTCAATACGGGAATGTTGCATCGATTGAATACAATGCACTTCACTTAACTCGGTGCCTGCATTCCCGATAATTGTGTCAATCGATCTAGTTCTAGGTTAAAGAGATAAGAAATCTGTATATTGTCTTTAATAAATTATGCTGCTTATGTTCTCTCTGCTATTTCCATTCTGCACGCGTAGCATGGCCACCGTAGAAACGGAGTTTGTCGACAGAATAATCGACAAAATGACAGATTTCTTGTGTTGATCTGTCATTTTGGCTACGCGTGCAGGAGTATTTTCGCGTTATCCGCATGACTGTCCTCACTCCTAAATAACGGCTCTTATAAATCACGACGAAAGTTTCTCATTTTTTAATATAAACCTATATCCCATGCCTATAAAATTCTACTAAAATAAA
This sequence comes from Noctua fimbriata, assembly GCA_905163415.1. Lineage (NCBI taxonomy): Eukaryota > Metazoa > Arthropoda > Insecta > Lepidoptera > Noctuidae > Noctua > Noctua fimbriata. Next base: position 10,833,539 of record LR990941.1, on the reverse strand, counting down.
TAATAAATTCTACCTATCCTGCATAAACTACATTTACCTATATGGCCACACTTAACTCACAGATTCGCCAAGTCGGCGATTCCATTGCAGGTTTTAATAAATCGGACTCTCTCTTTGGTAAAGCTACGTAAATGAGCTACTTAGACACTTAATAAGTACTTATTATACCCATTAGCGAAATATTTTCCTGCACGGTTGAAATACAAGAATTATGCGGGGCCGGGGAAGTACCTACACAGCAGGTAGTATCAAACTGGTTAACCCGTTTGCCTATAAATACCAGCGATAACTCATTCCTCTGTTGCCCTTGGCCACCCGGCAAATGGCTTACAAAGACGGTCAACTACACTTGTTTTGGCGGTCTAGGTCTAATTTATCCAGCCTAGATAGTCTAGACATCTGTTGAACATCTGATAATTCATACTGTGATAAGTTCGATAACCAGTGAAAACATATTTGCCAAGGTTTTTATTCAGTTTAAGGTTAAGCAGATATAGGTATGTCGAAGCAAATACCTTTTAATCTTAATGGTTTGGTCATACTGGTGTGGACAAATTGAGTTCTGGCTGAGGACACCGGACTCTGGTAGATACTTCAATAGGTTCAGTATCTATCTGTCAGTCTATGTCCGGTGACTGGAGCCGCGACCGCAATTTGTATATTACCACTTTGACAAAACCTTTAGACAGTGAGCACTGCTTCTGAAACACTAACAAGTAAGTCGCACGGAAAAGCTAGGTAGTAATAAAAATTTAATGTAGATAATTACTTGCAGGTAGTTACGAGCACACAACGATTCTAACGCTGAAAGTTATTACCTTTTTATTATGATAGCTATTTGTGAAAGCGCAAGCAGACCCAGTGGAACCAAGCTTCACCTAAAACAATAAAAAAAATTATTAAAGTAATCTAGTTTGAAGACCCTGAAGGCTTACGCGAAGAACATTTTTACGAATGATTTGGTGAGCTCTGTTAGCGAAAGAATAGGTATTCGTTTTGAGAATGAATGTTAAGCTGCGTCCTCACTTGCAACAGTGTTCGCGCAGTGTCGCTTTATAAAACCAATTCGTGAATCGAATATTCTTCGCGCAATGAGTACAAAGGGCGAGCTTTTGCCATCAACCGGGCGCAAATCCAGACTCCTTTCACTTTGGCTGAATAGCAGGAGCGCGACTATAAATAGACCAAGTAGGCTATCAAATTCGAGTTTACTTACTGCTAAACAGATTTTGCTCTGCTGTGTCAAACTTTTTAATCTTTACATGCAGGGTTTTGTCCACGTGCGGGTATGGTTCCCGCAATTCCCGGGCGTGGTGATGCAGTCGGACCAGGAGCTGATCATCATGTGCAAGCCACCAGAACCCACCATCATTGAGAACAAGGCAGCGGGGTTCGCTGGGAGCTTGTGAGTATAATACTATGAAAAGTTTACCTTAACTTTTTGATAAGCTGATGTGTTTAAAACCAAATCTTCTGAAGCAAACTTGGCACTTCTGTAGTGCTACGCATTGAAAATAGTTAAACCCAAAATTCATATTGGTTTATAGTTCCAATCACACAATTTTGAACCATTCATTTACCTACATCATTAGCGTTTTCCTGACATGATGTGCATGTACCTTCACAGTCCCCATGGCGCGAGGGTATCAGGCGTGGTAGAGGAGACGCCAGGCCGCCTGGAGTACGAAGTGGCGCTATACAAGGAGGCACCCCCCGTCACCCGACACAACAACCACTCCGTTGACTTGCCTGTTGATCAGGTAACTGGTGTACGTTCCCATGCTTTCAATCTTTTTTTCTAAAATGCCGCAGTCCATTGCTGGCTATAGATCTAAGGTTTCTTACTAAGTCAAGGAGTATTCGTAGGGTTCATTTTAGATTAATTCAGGGATTAATGAAGCATACTGTTATTGTCTTCTAACCGTCGCTCGCTGGTGGATTCCCCTGTCGGCTACTTGTACATTTTGAATTGACAAACTAGAACATCGAATGGCAGCCGTTGACTAAAACTAGAAGGCCAACAACAAGTCAAGAAACGACTGTCAAAATCATTTATTCTATTATACCGAGACCCCTCCGTGTATCGGATAACCGGCTGTCGTTTCTAGATGTTCGATGTATAGACCTAACAAAATAATGATAGCTCATAGAAACAGAGAAAATATTCCGTTGTGATACTTATAAATGGATAATAATTGAACCGTTAATCGTACAGGCGGTACCAATCGGCACGAAACTCCAGTTGCGCGCGCGCATCAACCCGGACTCGGCGTGGCGGCACATCAAGCTGCTGGAGGTGGCCGTGTCACCTGACCCTGATCGGCCGCACGCGCCAGGCGCCGTGCTGCTCGTCAAAGATGGGTAAATGTTGCTAAAACTCTCTTTTTTCCATTTTTTGTAGAATGCCTTTGAAGTTGGATACGGATTTGCTAAACGATCCACGCAGAGCAGGCCTACGTTTCAGTTGATTTCAGCTACAAAAACTACGCTAGTTAGATTTATATATCAAAACATTGATATGGTTTAATGAAACTGACTTTCAGGGGATATGTAGCACTGACTAGAAAATGTTCCAAAAGCCTAGTAACTAATGTGCTTAGGTGAGTGTAGCCTATTGATTTCTAAACCAAGAATTAGCTACATAACTTCCCTATACTTGTGGGAGTGACCACACCCACATTTATCGACGCGGAACAGATTGACCCGGTCAGAAAGAGCTTTCTGTCCAATTTTCTATGCTAAATCAACAGAGAAATTGAAGCTTGAACAAATACTAATTCAGAATCTATACTCCCGACAGCTGCAGAAACCGAGACTTCGCCTCAATCATCCCGCACCAGCCGGCCCGCTACCGAGAGAGGCACAACGAAGTGTTCCTGGACTTCGAAGCTTTCCTTCTGGCTTCTATGAAGGAACGCTCCACGCTGTGGATCCACTCGCAGATCAAGGCTTGCATGGACGCCGCTGACTGCCAACCGGACTACTGCTTGGACTTATTTGAGCCTTCAGGTAAATCTATCGTAACTATTCATTCTCACTCTTACTTAAAAAAATATGTAATCGTATTTTTCGGCCAAAATGGGAAAGCGAGTTACCTTTTTCTTTCCAATGTTCCAGTTAGTTTTAGTCTATCCCATTAGTTGTTGCATATTATAATAAAACTTGCCTCAGAACATTATCATCTCTACATACCTCCCTACCTATTCCACATTTTTCGCCTTCCACATTTATAAGCGTTTACGTAAATTCGATCCACTTTTAAATGGTTGGGCTATTACCGTTTAGAACTCTCTTAAATATGAGCCATGTCAAATCAATTTCCATTATTGTATCTAATAGTTGCCGTATTAAATATAATTATTTACTTTATAGGACACGGTCGTCGCCGAAGATCGCTGCCGGAGGGTTCCCACAGCCACAACATCACGAGTTCGGCATTAGTGGCTGACAACTCGACGACTCCATTCACACGGTTCAAAGAAAACTTGGAATACTCCGTAGTGATGCCCGGGGAGCTGTTCCATAGAACTCCCATGGAAGCTACCTGTGCCACTTCTATGATGGTCGCGGTGGCTTTGGGAGCGCTCCTGTTCATGTCTGCTTTGCTAGTAAGTTACACCTCGATATATTTTTTCCTTTTTTACTAATCAATCAACAGTTCTCCAAATGACTCGTTTTAAAACTTTAAATGGCCATGAGGAGAAATTCGTTTACCATAAGCGGTAATTGTTTCTTTGTTTTCAATCCTAGTCGCCCGCTGTGGCAAGTGGTCTAATTGCCACCTCATCAGACTTTTAACAAGGGTCTTCAGAAACATCTTACGAGGCCAAGCTGTACCCAGCGGTAACATACACATCAAATGGATTCTAATAGCTTTATTTATTTTTTCAGATGTGTTACTTAGCAACGAAACTGAACTCGACGATGCTCAAGAACAGCAATCTACAGTCGCCATCAGGAAAGGGGTTCGAGCAGATCTTACGGGAGTTGGCGCATCACTCACTACCAGACACGGGGTACACTGGCCGTCCAACTGTGCAGTGATACATGTGATAACAAGTTCTTAGTATTTAACAAGATGGTGCTCATTGATATGTCTATTTTTTGGTAGATACATCGATTCTTTTTTGATAGTAATCCGTAATTTATATTCAGTAAACAATAGTTTGTGAAGCTTCTTGCGCTGCATAGATAAGAATCTCAAGCTAAGATGTCATTATTTAATAATTTACAGCGAAAAAGAATCTCAAATAGCTTAAATTAGCTGCTCAATATTCAAGTGTGTCCACTAATGTCTGTCAACGGCAGTGGCTTAACCTTTTGAACGCCAGAGTATAAACGCTCGCGTGTCCCCTCCACGCCAAGCCACAATACCATTTTGTCACTTGTATTTGTGTCGTTTGCCGTACAGGGCACGCTCGTGCTTGTCACGTTTATAATGTAACAATGGCGTTCAAAAAGTTAATGTGCCGAATAATCGCACTGCGCTGTGCGGTGAACAAGGCTTTAGCCAACTTTTCTTAGTGGCTATACTTGTAGCATTACAGACAAATTAAACTGGCATTTTTAGTAGGTACTTAGATATTTCTAAACAATAAAAACGGATATGTAGACTAAGTTTACCTTGACAAACCTTACAAGGAATAATTTATTTAAAAATAAAATACGAAACAAATAGTTAATTGAACTTATGACTGAAAAATCGCAAGTTCAACTTTATGCAGAAGAGCTTGGTAATTTTTTCAGTCATGACTGTCACATTTGTAATAAGACAATAATTTAATAATATTTAAAGATCTAATTTATTAATAATTTTAAGTTAATTGTAGAATAGAATAAACAAAATAGATATAACTACATTGTTTTATTCCTTAAACCTAATTCAATTGCACTTACGAGAACTAAATTAAGGAGTTTTAACGACACGTACTTTGCACAATATGTGCGAATACCCATTCAATGACTATTTCATGAAAAAGTCAACAATGTGATTAAATTAACTTAAAAGGGTTGTATAGATGATTTTAATGATTATAACTCTGTAAAACCATAGTTGTTACGGCCGCGAATCATACTTTAATCAACATACTACCTGACACTGACCTGCTAATTGCAAAAATCGTAAGAAAATTTGAGTTTCGCGGGCCACCCTGGCGTTTTCCCCTTATACAATTGTGATACCGACACAGGATAGTAACCAGTTCCGTTTTCAGACGCTTGCGTTTAATTTTCAAACCTTGCCGTGGAGTTGATTTAACCATAGTCAACAATAACTTGACCGATTCCAAATTTCCGAACGAGTGCTTTCTAAACTCGTTCCCAGGTTCCTGTCAAATAAAAAAAAAAAAAAAAAAAAGGTTCCTGTCAAATCAGAAAAGTATTTTTTTTTACATCACTCCTGCTGTCTTTTTTGACGTTGACAGGACAACGTTGACTGTTTGACATTGACATTGTAATTTCGCTAAATTGTTATGAATCGCAAACTAAATCATTCCATTTGAATTTTATTTCATTTTAACTAATAAGAAAAATGAGCAAAAGAAGTGCAACTATTGCAGCGGCAAATGTAAACTCGAAGAAACCAAAACATTGGTCTTTAGGTTTACTGGAATCGATGAAAGATCCCGCAAGTATTGTAAAAAAAACTAAACAAGCTGTTATTATTAAAGATAAATATCCCAAAGCTAAAATTCACTATTTAGTAATGCCTCATGAAGAAATCAATAGTATTTACAAGTTAGCTAAGTCCCATATAGAACTTTTAGAAGAATTTGGAGATGTATTTAAGGAGTTACAAAATGAGACTGATCTTCCACTGAGAGCCGGCTTCCACGCTGTTCCCAGCATGCAGAGGTTGCACATGCACATAATAAGCACAGATATGGTGTCCCCTTGCTTAAAAACAAAAATACATTGGAATAGTTTCACTACTCAACATTTTAAACCTTACGCTGGTAAGTTAAATTTATGCATTCATAGCTTAAAGTAGTAAAGTGGACAGTTTGTTACTTATTGAAGAAAATCTTGATTATTGGATAAAATGGTACAATAAATAGAAATAAAATATGTACAAGATTTATTTGATTTCAAAGAGTAGGAAGTCATAAGTCTATGTCTTAAAACTGTTTTTTTTTACAGATGTACTTACAGAATTAAAAGAGAAGGGTTGTATAGAAAAAATGTCGCCGGAATTACACAAGAGTCTGATGGCTACCGAGCTACAATGTAACCAATGTACATACAAACCTAAAAACATGCCACAGCTTAAAGATCATTTACTAACACATATTAAAACATAGAACTTGATTTATTATATTACTTCTGTAATTCATTTTTATTGGGAAGACAAATTGAATAATGTATTGTGATTAATATACAGTTGTATAATGTATTGGTAATTTTTAGGTATATCCTAAAAATTACCAATACATTATACAACTGTTAATTTTGGAGTACATTCTTGTATGGAATGCCAAAACACAAAATGATAGTTATTCAGATTCTGTTGATCTGGGATATCATTATACATAACTCATACTGAGTAAACTGCTATAGTTCATATTACTATCAACTTGGATGTGCATCCTTGTTGGGTTATAAACTGCCTTAGTTTTTAAACTTTTTGTTTTCAACTATCAGAGGTTATATACACAACAATGTCAACAGTTATGCTAATTGATATCTGAAAACTTACCTCTATACTGTTCATGATTATTTAAGTGTAAATACATTAAAACAATAAATTGTGCTAAAACATTGTAGAAAGTTAAGATACTCTTGTAATTTTCTGTTAATTAAATCCTATTAAAACAATTTCCCTACATTGCACTTCATTTATTGCCTAAATGCATATTGACATTCAACTTAATTATATAATTTTCAGTTAAAAACTAAATTGATCTAAAAGTTCACCTATTTACAGTCCCAGCACCAATCAGCTAAAACGTTGATGATGTTGTCATTTAATCACTAGCTACTAAATATAATAAGTAATATTTTCAAGGTTTAACCTACTGGTGTAAGAGACAACAATAAATGGGTGAAAATGCTTAAGTTATTAATAATTATGCACGTAATGGCGCTCCCTCACTGGGTGCATTAGCAATTATTAATCTAACAATCCAAGATTGGATTTTGTACTGAAATAAGTGTATCTGAACTGTAACATTACAGGAGAATGCTCCCGGTGATGGAGTGCCCTAACAAAAAGGATACTGACAAATTAGTCACGCAATTCATTTTCTCTACAAGTGTTTTTACTTGACGTAGGGCTATCTGCATCCACTAAGGAACTGGAGTCTGCATTACCATCAACATCTGGAGTATTATAAATTGACATATTACGTCTCTTGAATGTCTTTTTAAGGCCAGCAGATATTGGTGTCTTACACTCATAAATTAAACTGTCAAAACTGTTCGCCACTGAAGAAGTGTCTGGAGTAGACACAGGTGGGGACTTCTCATTTTCACTGGGCGTGACAGGCGCAGGAAGAAGTAGCGAAAGCTTGGATGTTTTAACTGGAGTTTGAATAACAGAACTTTGTGTTACAGTATTTTGCATTACTGGACTTTCTCTCATAGATGAACTTACAAATTCTTCAGGCGAATCGGATTTCAAGTCTTCACTTGGTGGATTATTATCAACATACGGCTGTTTCATATTCTGACCCGACCTTGCCATGAGTACTTGTACTGGGTCATCAATCCCTAGTTTCTCACACAGTTCAACTGTTTGTGGGTTCATTATTGGCACCATCGGAACAGTTTTTCGGATTTCTGGATTGTAAACAGGAGCAGTTCTAACAAAACTATCTTCTTTTATTAGTAGACTTCCAAGTAGTTTAATTACATTCTCTTTCTCATCTTGTGTAGGTGTAAAATCATGCCTGTAATTATTTACAAATACATTAAAATAAAAGACAATTGCATTGTAATAATTCCAGAGATCCTAAAATTACAGATCAATTATAGAAACACTAACCTCTCATTACCACCTGGTCCAGGCATGTGACAATTGATATTTTTCACAGTCAATAAATGGTTTGTATTCTTCAATATTGCTAGCCATTCCACATCATGACTTAAGCACAATTCACCATCAAATTCTGATGGTACATCCAAAATTTGCAGATGTCTGCGTTTGGGCAAACATTTGTCCAGTGCCAAAAACTTTGTCTCTGTATCAGTATCATGTTTGACGAGTGCTGCGTACTGGCAATGCAAATGTGCAGCAAACCAATAGTCTGGCTTCAGAGTTAGAAGTAGTTTCATAGCTGGGACACTGCCTAATTGATTTGATTCTATATCTTCCCTGAAATATTTAAAGTTTTAATAAGCATACTTTATTTACAGAACACCAACAATAAATTCATATTATTTGTATATTTCAGAACTTATTGCAGATATTTTTGTTATAAAATTTTATATGTAGAATCTTAAAAGTCATAAAAATTTTAACAGCAACCTCTTTTATACTACTCTTAAAAATCAGTGTGTACCTCAAAAAAGATTTTCGTCTTAATAAATTTTCTGTATTGCCATAATCTGTAATTCCCCTAGGCCAATCATGAGATAACATCACATGAAGTTTCTGTTTTATTTGGCTTAATCGGAAAACTTCTAAACTTCTGATATGGTAAACTGTCCGAAGTGACTTTCCTGAGTAAGGCAGACACTCCCAGTGTCCTTGCAGATAGTCCTGACCTTTATAAATCCCTGACATTCCTGAAAATTTGAAAATAGAGCACATTAGTGAAATGGGCTCTACATAGTAAGTTAGCACTTTATGATAATAATTTTATTTGCTGTCAGGTATGTACATTATTACAAATAATTGCACAAATCTATTACTGCTAACGGGAAAACCGAAGTATATATTACAAACCTCCAATTCTAATGCCTCCATACTGCACAACACCAGCTCGGCCCAAATAATAAATGTTAGGTGCCACCCAACCACCGTATGGGAGTTCTTGTAAGTAGTTAGAGGCTTCATGGTTGCCGCCAATAAATATTGTCATAATTGGCGCTTTTTTCTCACCACTATAGTATCTGTAAACATTTCACACAATCATGATGTACTAAAATCATGAAAATAAGGTAACGAAAAGGATTTGATGGTTTCATGTTAGATACCGAGGTCTACAAAATGATAAACAACTGAGTATCTTACTTATAAAATGAACACATATTTTGGTATTTCTCAGGCACAGCCATTGCCCCTAGGTCTTCATGGTTTCGGACCGATTGGAAGTCACCACAACATATCAACAGGTCAATTTTTATGCCTTCTCTTGCTTGTATTGTTTCAATACACTCGTATATTTTTTCAAGTTCGCCATGGGCGCATCCTTCTACAGCGATTTTCATTCTTGATGACTAAATGGGTCAATGACATGTAGTTCTCCAATAAGATTTTGCAGTAACGGTTCTATACGAAATAATAATAATTTAGGTAGAAACACAATTACATCGCCATTTATTTAAGCATAACAACAAAAAGCTAACCTCACTCAATCGATTCTGAATACAGAATACCATAAACAAGTTTTGACATTGACATTGACAGCAGAGAATTGATAAATATACCACCGAGCACAATGTTTTGCTGGTTACACTCCCAAGCAATTTCGAAAATACATTGTGAATTCAAGCTCTAGGCTTAAGCCAAACCCAGGAAGCAAGTCTTGCTGCCGACTGCCAATATTCTAATCCAATAAAGGGCTAATATGCTAAAAGCAAAAATCAATGGTCTGCAACTGCAAGTATGTGAAGCCAACTTGTCAATTTAATCAATATTTTGTAAAATACAAACGAAGTCGATATAATGTGCTGGCATTAGCATTGTTCGCACACAAAAAAGGCGGTATTGCAGGCAATTTGGTTGCACATCCAGGCGGGCATGTTAAGGTGTTTTCGCACGTATGCGCAACATGAATCTTTCAACACGTGGCCAAAATCGGAACTAACTCTGTTTTCTTGTTTTGTTTTTTAAATACGATTTCATGAACACTTTCAGATAAGAAAGTGTTTACCGGCAACGTCCCCCTGTTTGTGTAATTCTAGCGGCAAAAGATCCTGGTAGCACTGACTACAATTTGCTTAGCACCACTACACCTAATGATTGTGCTGTTATCGTGAATGTGCACCAATGAGTTCTAAGGATTTCCACGTTTATTACACATGAAGTCACATGATGCATTAAAGTTTCACTATTTCTTTGTGGAATATTCAACTTTCTAGAATAGAGAAAATATCAACTTACTACGATACGTTCCTCGACTATCCATTTTACTCAGTAGTATTTTCGTTTATGAACTGCCCCAATGGTCTAGTACACGTAAAGAGTGTGTCCAAGTTCGATTTCCGGTTCGAGAAAAGTATTCATACATTCAAAAAAGCAACTAAGTTGGAAAGTATTACGCTATCCTTGGAAAATGTGATTAATTACGCCTCAGCAACACCGAGAAACTTACGGCAAAACCAAGATTGTTTTGCCAACAATTGCATTGGGATTGCGTTTTCTCGTGGTCTCATGATTGTAAACGGTGATGTCACTGTATTTATTGAGTTGGATACCGGATGGTACCGGGCCGTAAGTAGCCACATAGATAAGTATTAAGATTTTGAAAAATAGTGGCACTGAGAGCACAGGTGTGAGCGAAAGTGACGACATCATACAAAAAGAAAAAAAACTAAAACTTCATAATAATTATGTCGTATTACAATTTTTCTGGACTTAAATTTTGTCCGACCAGTACCTACCTACTTTGCACCTGCGACCCTGGACAGCTCTGCCGTTTGCTCCCGTTTGCTCCGTTTACCTAAGTACCTACTACAGGATGAGTAATGAGGGCTATCGTTTTTGAGCTCACAAGATGGCACCACTGTCGAGTAAAGTCCTGTCTACAATTATATTTTATACTTTAAAGTACCAATAACTTCATGAAAAGTTTATTTTATTACGTATGACAACACAGTGTAAACTTCAGATAATTATTTACAATATTCTCCCTAAAATTAGCAAGCATGATACATTTAAAAATCGTTGTACCTCTAAGTACTAACAAATAAGCTCCTAACTTGCTAACTTGCTACCTTGCTACCTTGCTTAATATCTTCAAGTCATAATTAATCAAGAATGGCTCAATATAGACCCCAATCCCCAATCGTGAATGGTAGTAAAAATACGTGATAAAAAAAGCGCGTTACGCCACGTCACGACACCTAATGACATCTGTCATTTCTGAAGACCTTATGCTACACGAACTGCTCTAGCGGCAAATACATGCGCTATAGACCCTATTGTGCACGATGAACAGGATAGGTAATTAGGTAACTGAGTAAATAATAAAGAGTATTCTATCTATTATGGTCTTGTTATGGGGCTCCACAATCACACTTGGTTAGGTAGGTCCTTAGTTTAGGAAAAGAGTGTCCATGGAGTTTCTTGCCCATTCCTCTACTCATCTACGCTTTAGAATGTGCAACTACAGTACTTTCTCAAGTTATTATGCCTTGTGACTGTGACTGTAGCTTCGCTTTTTTTTGTTTTTTTGACATTTGAAAGTGCCTGTGATGGTCTAATTGAAATAAATGCTTTGCGTTTGAGTTAGGTACTTTAGGACAAAGGATTAGTATACCAAAATGTCACACTTGTCATGTGACACTTGTGCACTATGAAAATGTCGGATATTAGGTACTACCGGGATGGGTAATAGACAGTCAAATGACGTTACGATTAGAATAGCTACAAGAAAGTAGGTAGGTACCTACCTCATCCAAAATAAGATTATTTAAGTACCTACCTAGTTATTAGTTACTTTAACAGAAATATAATTTTGTTTATTTTTTTAAATAAATGTTTTAATAAAAAGCACTTCGTAGCGCTACGTAGTAACAAGATAATTTAGAAATATTTCATGACAACAATTTCTACAACATATTCAAATAAACAGGGAAGTGCGCATTAAATGAGCTTCCTATATCTAATAAAATTAAGCAGGTACGGTTAGTAAAAAAATCTCTATGAACACTTCAGTATTTAAATCTTGATTCTAAGTCTTACAATAATATAATCTAATATACAACATTATTTTTAGTATATGCGAAACCTGAATATAGTTTGTTCAGAATAAGTAACTGAATCGATTCCAATAATTTTTAAACCATGTTATATTTTTTCCCAAAAATATTTAAAAAAGTTAAAAGTTGGATACCGAGCAACTTTGAGTACCTATCGCAATAATTTAGGTACCTACTGATAAATTATTATTATCAATGAGCTCAAGACGAAGCTGGAGGCTCGCACTGCGTGGTGACCGCGTTTTTGTGCAGACAACTAGGTAACAGAACATGCTTTGCAACTTTGTGATTTTTCATGATACAGTTTTGAAATTTTGTATATAGATTCTTTACATAAAAATACTAGACACGTGTATCAGGTTTCATCATATACTAAAACTAATGTTGTATATTGAAAAAATCTAATATATTAAGTAAATTAAAAACTTCTACTTTTATTTTAAATTCTAATTCTTAGGTACCTATATTTAGGATGTTTTTTTTTTTTAAATTAGAACAATGTTGTGAAGATGACTGCGCTGCGAGTGTCATCAACAAGGACATTTATTAAAAATGCGTAAAATCATAAAAAATAACCTTTTCGTTTAAGTTTGTCGCTTGTCATTACTTCCCAGAATTTGATATCTATTAACGACACTATCGAATGGTGTAATAATACAGCGTGTGTTTTTTTTTGCAAATTCAACGGGCTCGACTCTTGGCTATGAATGTTAATTTTCTAAAAATCTCTTGATGCAGTTTTAGGTTTCGTCCGTCAAGGCCATGGTTGCGTCAAGTTATGACAAACTTAACCATAAGTCAGGAAAGCAACTTTATGAGTGTGCTAAGTCGGTAGCGCACACTCTTTAATGGAGTAGTACGTAGCACCTCAGGGATTTTGCCACTGAGATGCATTGGTAAGTTTTAATACCTAAATGTCATGTAACATTGGTACCCATCCTGAATTGAATAGACACCGCCACCACGTTCAATCCGGAAAAGGTATCTACAGAAATACTCACTTAGATAAACACCTAGAAATACCATAATAATATAGTAAGCACTATAAGCTAACTACTACATAATTAGTAGCTAGGTATTTAAAGAGAATGAGATGCACCTACCTACCTAGGTAATATAAATCATAAGTTAGTAAGACCATGTTTCGCTAACTCGCCAGACGATAGCTTACCTACCTACCGCATACCTTGACAACTCAATTAGCGGTTACATTGCGCGAAGTGGGCACAAAATTAGATCGTGCTAATTGCTACGAAGTGGAAGGTTTAATAAAAAGCAACTAATTGCATGTGTTAGTGGACCGTCGATCATGTAACGTGGCCATAACACGTACCTGATGTTAACACCTCACCTCTACGATTTTGGTGCTATTTTCACTTGTGAAAACATCTGTCTAAATAAAATACTTTATTATTTTCACTGTGGAACAGTTTATTCAGTAGATTTGAATTATTTTTTATTTTCTTCTGAATAAACCGTGTGGCAAGTGTAGGCATCCAGTAAGTTCTATACATACTACTGAACGTGAACCTCGCTATCAGGGGTCGGCCTAGCTTCTCCAGTAGTCACGTAGATAAAGGCCCGGGCGCTGTGACGTCAGAGCGGCCGGCTGCGCGAGCCAATAGCGGGGCGAGGCGGCGCTACGGCGCGCGCGCACCGCCCACTTACACCGCTGAAGGGAAAACTTGGAAAACTTGTAGCGCTCTCGCGGTGACACGTAAACAAAAAAAATAAGAATTAGGTAGTGTTATTTGCTGATTTAGGACATTACCTTTACATTAATAATTATTTTTAGATTTCAAAAACTGTTTTTCTAGTGATTAAATTATAGAATATTGAAAAAACTGTTTGATGCTTTCGAGATACTCACTTAATTATGTTCAGGTATCACTATAAAAATCCTTTTTGTCACTCAATATCCTAATACCCTATTCAAATATGCCACGGCTTTTAGCTACGACGATAATGTTTACTTGTTAACATTTTTATAAGTTTATTTACTTTAAAAAGCAATATAATAATGAGTAATCGATAAGTAAACAAATACGAGACCGACGTATCAGCGAGCGGCGCGCGCGCCCCTTCTGTCAAACATTTTTATAGTTATGCGCAGAGCATAAGGAACTCTTTATAGTCTATGCGCGCGAGTCGGTCGCACGCGCGTTCATCTTGCGACGTTTAAAAAAAAACTCTTCGCGGTATTTGAATTTGTTCTATAAAGTTTTTTTAATAAGTTTGTGGTGACAATGAGCTGGGATCAAGATCGCGACCGGCCCTGCGACAAGCTGGAAATCAACGAGGCGGTCGGAAAACTGTTGGAAAGCTTCAATTATGACAGCATTGTACCACAACCGACGAGGTATGTAATTGTTTACATTTATTTGGTAAAAAATATATTTTTGGTTGGAGGATACATTTTACATAAGTAATATCTACAGATTTGGTCCAAGTTTCAAAAATTTTTTATCAAGAAAACTTAAGCAAAATCACACAGTCACTTCAAGCTTTTTTCAGACTTTTTTAGTAAACTTTGAGTAATGGAAAAATAGGAGTAGATATGCAAACAGACATTCTTAATTTATTATGTTATTGAGATATTCTGTTTCCAATTTTGATAAATACTTGTACATTGTATGCGTGCAATAGGAGCCAGAGGCCTTTGTTCAACATTGGACTGCTGTTAGTAGGCTGATGATGTTGGGTGGTATATATCAATAATTTTTGATACATACAGGGTGTAAACAGACCCTTCACATAGGCGTCAACCAAGCATTCTGTACATCAAACTAAGTAACTTTACGCTAAAATTATTGCTGGGAATCGACTTTTTTTTTTGGGTGAAAAATCACGTTTTACGTAACGTTTACGTTAGGACTCGATGGAAAGCACGATTGTACGGGGGTCGTGGAGGTGTGTAAAGTAAAAATCTTACAATTAAAACATGTATTTAAAAAATAAACTTGTGAAAAAGTTGAAACTTTGGCCACCAATATCTCCGTAACTAGATGGTTCCCAGGTATGGTCTAGAACAAAAAAATATCGCAAAAACGGGAGAACAAGTGCCTTTCGGATATGTTAAGGGTCTATTTACACCCTTTGTAGAAGATGATAATGTTTAAAGCCGACATAAAAAATAACGATGCCTAAGCATCATTTTTTCCTCGTCTTCCGGTAGTCACCGTTATATATTTGCTGAATGACGATGTATCCTGCAACAGGGATTAGGAACGTACTTAGGTTTTTTTTGCTATTTGTAGCTCTAGTTTCGAAGAAAGTACTAGAATAATTAATGGAGTATGTAATACTTTTAGTTCGTTAGGTGTAGTCAGATTCCGAATTGCGAATGGGCAAATCGAAATGTACAACATTTCCAACAGCTTAGTTTATTTTTAGTAAAGAGCTCGTGGATAATTAATAACAGCCGCTCGAGTCGATCTTCAGGTTAAGCTGTGCCTGCCTAGGTTGGTTCGTGGATGGGTACCCATTACATACCGAGCTTCCTCCGTGTCTCGGAAAACACGTTAAGCCGTTGGTCCCGGCTGTCATTTGTAGATCTTTGACAGTCATTACAGGTAGTTAGTCGCTGGCCCGTAACTCTGACAAGCAGTATTACCCAGTATTAACTAGGTTGTGGAGGTCAGATAGGCAGTCGCTCCATGTAAAGTATTGTTACTCAGCTGTATCCGGTTAGACTGTAAGTCGACCCTAACATAATTGAGAAAGGCTAGGCAGATGATGATGAGTTTCTTTCAGTAACAAAGAGAATTTATTATGTTAAACACTCGGTGGACACCTACGCGAAACCCCACATAGCCCTTATTTCTACAGCCTGTATTATGATGGCTTGTGAAGATACCTGAATTTTAATAATATTGTCAGCAAAATAATAATAGATAAAGGTTGAATAATAATCTCTTTTCAGGAGTTACCACTATCATTTCATGTTGTGTACTAGGTATCTGCTGCGATGCTTTCTACAAACTGCCACACTATTCCATTGTGATTAACTTGAGTAGAGTCCTTAACATTGTCTATGGTCCGTAGAAAATACGAATAGGCATTAACAAAAGCTTTTCCTCGCTATCTGTCTTACATTTTTTTTTTCGGCTTTGTTGTCTATTTATTGGATTTATACCAATAAGCATTGAAAAGTAGCAGAAAAGAAATTCAACAAAGAGGGTGCAATAGGTCTCATACTTAGGTGAGCTATTTATGTGACTATGAGAGCTTTGAAGAACTGTACATCGTCGTCGGCGACTGTCACAATCCCCGTATACCATCATAGGAAGAAATACCTACTGTCTGTGCGTTGAATGTTTTAGTTAACTAGAAAAATAACAGATACTTTCTCATTACCATTAACTACCACAAAAGCTCCTCAAAGAAAGAGGTCCAAGTTGAGGAACTTTTTAAAGAAAAAGCTGCAAGTTATCGAACTTGTATGCACTACGTTTTAAGTTTTCCATAATTTACCAGAAATCATGAGCAAGTCCCAAGAATGGGTTCTAGTAAATCTTCAGCACTCTTCAGAATTACCCTTCGCGTAACTAAAAGGTAATTTTTGGTCAGGAGTTCCTAATTGGGTAAGACATTATAGTCCACAACTGATACGTTCAAAAACATCACGACAATAAACCAATGACAACATTAAATTAAATATCCAGTTATTTTCCCAAGATAGAGGTTACCTTCGCACAAATACCTACTGGTCTTCGCATAAATAATTAAAGAACAATAAATTCGCTTTAAACGCCCATTTGTTTATCGTAATATTATTTATTGCTGAAGTGACCCCGTATAACATGAATTATTCCGTAATTAGTTATACTTAAATACCTAAATAGATAGAGTAATATCTAGCTAACGCCGACCCCGGGTCAGCAGCGGGGCGGTGTACATGAAAACGACACGCGATTACCGCCTCTAATTGAATAGGCACTATGTTATCTGCTCCTTGTTTATTAATTTCCTATCCTATCAACCGCGTCGGCTTCTTACATCGGGCCTTTTCGGGACTTCAAGACTATGTTAATTGTTGCTACTATCTTCTTTTCATGTGGCGGTGGATTCAAATACTTTTTCTGGGAAGTACAACATTTTAGGGGATTTTTTTTTTAATCGGCTTGCTTTAAACACCTACTTAGGTTTTGGGTACGGCTTTTAAATTCCTGATCATAAAAATCTTCTCAACATTATGTACTACATGTACATGGCAACCCATAGCTAATATAGCTAAAGAAGTATTATAGATAGCTATTCCTATTCTAACGGTTTAAGATAAACAGTTGTAGCTACTAGTTCGGTAGTAGGTCCTGCATATTAGCTAGTGTTATATGCAAATAAAGGGTGTAACAAGACACTTAGAAAAGCCGAAAGACTTTTGTTCTCCCCGTCATTGCGATATTTTTTTTTGTTCCAGACCATACCTGGGAAGCTTCTAGTTAGTGAGATAATAGGGGTTAAAGTACCAAGTTTGTTTTAAAATACATGAGTAAGAACTTTACTTTATACACCTCCTCGACCCCCATACTATTAAATCCAGCCATCAGCACAATGTTCTGAGTACGTTACATTGAGTCCTACCGTAAAACGTGACTTTTCACCCCAAAAAAAAGTCGTTTCTCAACAATAATTTTTGCGTAAAGTTACTTAGTTTGATGTATCTACATAATGCTCTGTATAGACAGATCTTAGATATTATGCAAAGAAGTTGAGGAAAAGTTCGGAAAGTGGGCAGAGCTACGAGCCCTCGACTGCGTCTGTAAATCATTACAGATTAGGTTTTCGCCTTTGCAATCTAATGAAATGCAATCAATTCTTTTCGGAAAATCCGGAATCATCAATAATGGACGTGACAAGATTAAATTAGTTAATATTTATTGGGTAGTCTGTCTTTTAGGATAAGGCCCATTAATATATTTTATGGAAGCAATATTGTGCCGAGTGCTTCTTCGGAGAAAATTATTAGGCTTTATATAATTATTAAAACTTTAGATTTTTATGGAGGAAAAGTCTCCATTTAGCCAGTAACGGAACATGATCTTGTTTATATAAATTCAATATTTTGAAAGCGAGTTTAAAGATAAGATAAAGCTGGCAGTTACTTTAAAATCAAAGTAGATATAAATATGTAGATGCCAATATTGATCGATTATTATATCATTCCGTGGTCGTGCTGAAATCTAGTTTGCCATAAACAGCAACATATAATAAGATAAAGGTTTTGCCGTCGATATGAAACGGGAAACTTTCACTGTCAATGTAAATAGAGTTCTAATCACCACGTTTTGGGTGGATTTTTCACTTCTTTGTCAATATCTATATCGACGAAAAAAGTAGCCGGTATGCCTGTTTACAGTGGCGAAGGTTCCATACAACTCGATTCCTACCGGCTTCCCTTTGACATCGGGCGGCGCCCGACGGGCGCAATCAGTATTCCATAGGAAAATAATAAAATTACATTAAACACATGTATACCGGCTTTCCTCTTAATAAAAATATTCTTCGCTACTGCCTGCTTAACAGACACTAAACCGGGTTGACTGACGGTTGTTCTTTATACTGCAATAATTATGCATAATTAACGACTTCATCGCAACGCATGTTCCGGGAGTGCGGGATAGTTTCAAATATTGACAGAGTGTAATCTGGCCGGCACCGTGTGTTGGTTAGCGGGGGCCCGGTAATGTGCTCGGTTAACACCGCCGCTGCGTCTGCGCACCGGCTCATTACCGCAGCCCTACTATCTGGTACAAGTACAACACTACGCGCTAAACGTTATTCGCGATGCCTTCTACGGGCTACGCAACGTTTGCCCATACCTACCTATAATTGGATGATGCTATGTAGACCTTAATGTTGTTGAAAACATGGAAAAGTGTAACTCCCAAGCCAGAATAAACTTTAAATAAAATCACAAGAAGCTTATTATAAATCAAACTGGTTTTGCCGTCCTTATAGAAAGTTCTGAAAGCTATCTTGCCGAGGTCGGCTGCTCTACATCGCCAACATGGTCGGCCAAGCACTCACTGCTGTTATTTTAGCCTAAAACGCGAATATTTGAGTAGACGCAAGTATTTTTTAATTTGAAGTACAACTTAAAAAGAGCTTATTAATAATTTGTTGGAGATATAAAAACATTATTACAATATTTACCTTGTCGCAATGAAACTGGAGCTCGTGGCCGAATCAAGTCAAAGGTCAAACTGCGCTTGCCTAGTTCGGTCCGTGGATGTGTGACCATCCATTACATACCGAGTTTTTTCCGTGCCTCGGAAAGCACGGTATCGGCTGTCATTTGTAGATCTTTGACAGTCGTTTCAGGTAGTCGGTGACCCGAAACAACAACCAGTCTTACCAAGGTGTTATTGTATTACCTACTACTAACTGGGTTGTGGAAATCAGATAGGCAGACGCTCCATGTAAAATACTGGTATTCAGCTGTATCCCCTTAGACTGGACCCCAACACAGTTTGGGCTACGGCAATGATGATTTTGTCGAAACTAGTTTTCAGCTCATAACAACACATCATTATCATCATCATCATTTCAGCCGAAAAGTCCACTGCTGGACATAGGCCTCCCCCAAGAAGGGGGGTTTTGCCATAATCGCCACGCTTGGCAGGCGGGTTGGCGATCGCAGTATGGTTGTTGTAGAATCAGAGAACGCTGCTGCCCATTCTCTGGTAAGTCCCTTAGTCGCCTCTTACGACACCCACGGGAAGATATGGGATGGTGCTATTCTTTACGTCCGGACACCATACAGAACAACACATACAATAAAATAATGGAAAATTCCTACTCTTGAAAGCAAACAAAATTATGTTTACCCCTAGTCTTGTTCCTATGTTTTGACGTACTTCCCCAGTACCGCAACGTAGTTAGGTGGGCCCCAGTGCCTACGTACCTACTTATTGACAAAGATACCGGGCCGAGTGGCCGTTATCAGTGTTTTGTGGACACAGATGTAGTCTGCGTGTTCCCATGCATGCCACCCTCCTTGTGGCCGGTAATTGAACGTCCTAATGTAAGTCAAGGACTTATTGGACTATGTTTTGATATTTTCATCGGCTTGATTAATTACATAGCTTAAACTAAAGTATCTGGTTAGTTAACTTTGATTTAGGAGGTGCCGAGATGTTTTTGGTGGCAAATTTATCATCAACTGTCTATTGAAGTCTGTAGTAAAGGTTCCTTTTACATTGGAAACATTGCAAAAATTTTGGATATTTTATAAAGCTTAAATGCAGAAGCTAAGTAACGAATTTACTTTTTTAGAAAGCTCATTCATTTATTAATTTTATTAAACTTATGAAGCTACACAAAGTAATTTTGAAAGCTTTGAAACAAAACCTAACCTAACTCAACCTAAATTGATAGAATACCTAATATATTTATAAAGTAAATTATAAAATTCTTCCACTTCCGGGATGTGAGGGCCAATCAGATTGCATTCGCGGAACGGCGGCGGCTTATCATCTACAAACAGGGCGCATCTGTAGGTAGGCGCGCCCTGTCTCTACTCCGTGTTCAAACAAAGCCGGCAGCGTTTTGATTAATATACTACCTATAATATAATGTTGGTTTAAGATGCAGATTTACTATAAAACTAGCAAAGTATGAAATGGTACCTTCCAGGACAGAATTTATTCGCAATGCTGCTGCTCATTGGGAAGTAAATTGATATCTGCTTTATACTTCACCAGAATCTGTTGAGCAAAGTTACAAATTATAACGACCGTTTCATCATCATCATCATTTCAGCCGAAAGACGTCCACTGCTGGACATAGGCCTCCCCCAAGTGTCGCCACATTGACCGGTCCCGTGCGACTCGCATCCAGCGGATCCCTGCAACCTTCACCAGGTCATCGGTCCACCTAGTGGGAGGCCTTCCAACACAGCGTCTTCCGGTTCGCGGTCGCCACTTAAAACAGCGACCGTTTAAAATAACTTTATTCTGATTAATAAAGTACCTACCTAAATAGGTATATTTTGCACTTTCCGATTTAACAAGCTGACGATGTTTCCACAGGAACCCTCACCCTTCATCGGAATTCAATTCAGGGCGCGATAATTCCACAAAACCACAGTGTTTACTCTGCAGGGAATTCTGTGAGAAAATTTTCCCCTTTTCAATTGGATTCCGATACACGGTATCTATCCCTAACACCACCCCTATAAATCGATACCGATACCAGTTTTCCCAGGGATACTTGAAGCAGGTGCTAGTAATCTAATCACTAGGTAATTATTCGATGATAAAACGCGCTCGAGTGGTACAATAATGATTTTGAAAGTCATCTTTCAGCTACCGTCGGGTTTTACAACGCCATTAATTGTTTTATAGCCGTTGTTACATCCACTGTGGAGATAACTGCGGTCGTGGGGATGTTTATAAAAGATTTCAAGACCAACCGACTGAAGGGGAGACTTTTAGTGCCCGTTTGAATGTAAACATGTCGGTTTTGTTTTAACATTGATTTGCTAATACGGGATTCTGAGAAAGTAACTTTAGACAGAGCCTTTGTATGGACATCCCTTTCGAACATACAAAAGCAAAAATCTAGTTTTCTTGAAATAAAAGATGACTTATACTTGCCGTAGGCATTTCGTAGACAGTGCTACGATCAATTTCTCTTCTCACTTAAAATATGCCAAATCAAAACCGTCAAACCTCTTGTGTTTATTAAAACTAAACCAATTCAATATTCTGAAGTTTATCGTTTTTCGGCGAAGGACATCTTGAACCAAACTAATCAGGATTTCCGTACCTACCGTAGCCATGTTGACGTAGCAAATGTCGTAGTAGGTATTAACAAGAGTGAGCCAATCAGAAAAAAACTGTTGTAAATATATGTTCGGACTTAGCAATGCTTGAGCTTAACCAATAAATAATAAATCCGGATTAATGTTTTCAAATAAATTTCGTGTTATTCAGAGTTGATTTCACCAATTAAAATGAACGTGATCAGCACATCTAAACGACGTTCAAGAACTGTCAGGGTCAGTATTGCATAACATAGTAGGTAATTATGATACTGCATAACAGCTCTTGAACGTAGTTAGTTTCATTGGTGAAATTCGGCCTTAGTGTTTTAGGGGGCTGATTTAGTATAATAATTATGGTGTACAACTGTTCATTACGACTAAATAAGGCTGAACATATTGAAATGCTTCTCACGTTCCGTTCTACGAAGAGCAGACGGTTTTCATTTTCCACATGAATCTCTCGCGTTTTTACTGATCGAGATATCGGAGGAATTCTTTCAAATGCATTTGAGTAGGCACTCATTGACTTTACTTGATGATTTTGGCAAATCATCAAATAAAGTCAATGGGTGCCTACTAAAATAAACCAGAAGAAAATAAAGACGTAAGTGTTAGCGTTAGTTGGTACAGTCGCCAGCGCATCAAGTTACTACAAACTGACAAATTTTCTCATTCGATTTTGACCTTAACCACCAACATTTTATGGCTTTAAATCATTTGGAGAAAATGTACAGTTTGTGGTAACTTGATGGCTGGCGAAGTGGCGACTGTACCTGCCGATTACGGAGCAAAGCCAAACGTATATTTATAAACTATTTTGCTTCTTCATCTTCTACTACCTACAACATTAATTCAATTCGAACCAAGATCCACAGTCCGTAACCTGGGAAGTTATGGGCAAACATAAGTCAAAATCGACAACAGGAATGTTGCAACAAATGGACTTTGGCGGCAACAAACTATCGTATGCACGTTCCCTTGGCAAATTTATGTGCAATAATACACTAGTACCTAAGTACGGTGGGCGGTTGCGTCGGCGCAACACTGAAAGCAGAAATAGCGTGGGCGGGCTCTTCACAGATGACAGCTATCTGCTCTGTTTATGACTTCCTCAGCCAATGGCCTCAAGGCGCACGCAAGTGCATACCTAGCCTAGGCCAATTTTATATTAGGAGTGTGTACCTAATAATATCCTAAAATACCTTTTGCGTACTAGCATTTACCTAGGTCTTGGGCTCTTAGCGGAGTTAAAAACTATAGCAAATGTATGCCTACTTTCAATACAACTACAGTGACACTTAAATTAATGGCTTAATATTGTTGCACTGAAAATCAAAGAGTGCGCTTTTATGTGGGCATTCGTTTAGGTGTTACTAAAAGCGTGTACACGAAAGTAGGTGCTTAATTGTAGGTAATTCAACATAAAAAGTGCCTTGCTAACCTCGCCTATTACTAAAGTTCAAGATGTAAAGACTATACGAGCTTTCATAGAAATATGTAGGTTGCTGTAAAAAGTAGGCGTCCAAATTTTAAAACCAGGCCTGAAAACATCGAACCTGAAATTCAAACTCAATAAACGCTAGCGATAACGTTTAAATTGTAAACACCCAAACTTACGAACGTGTTTTAGGTCAGCAAAATAGTATTAAACAATAGTTTAGAACTAGGCAATAATGCTTCTAATGTAACCGTATCTTTGTTTGGACACATCAATCACTGTTACTGCTTACTACCTACCACTGGCTTTACCATTAGGCTGCTGAGCTTTTCTAAACAATAGTTAATAACACCTAAGCATACCTTAGCTCAACATAATGTTGTAACATGCCTAAATTTGACACGTGTTCTCGTGTGTAGCCTTGATGAAATGTTATTTAGTTCAATTGTTTCAAAAGTATGTGATTTTAGTGCCTCTGTTTTGAAGGGAATGTTTTGACCTCATTTCATACAAAAACACTAAAACTTAAAAATAAACTTAAGTACTAGCTTACAATACTATAATGTCTGTGTTACTTAATTCTAGTCCGTGCTGCAAACCATGTCGTTGCACATCTCTCTCTCAAAGTCGTGGTAGCTCATTTAAGTAGTTAAACTCCCAAACGCCATTGCCATTTGACTTTGAATACATAACCAGTAGGTATCATGCCTCTTAATAACGAAAACCCTTAAGTGACTTAATTCTTTATTAAAATACATTCATCAACACCATCTTTGAAACAAACCCGACTGCAGTCCAAAACAAAAACATACTTAAACAAGATTGAGTAACGCGGATATAATAAACACGTGCCCTCTGTGCCTAAAACCGAAGCACTTGTAGATAAAATAGGTGCGTATAGTTAACTAATACTTATGGCTCTTATAATCCTTAGCATATACACATGTATGGCAGACGGATGGCTGTGAAATCTGGCAGTAAATCATTGTGCGCGCGACTATAAAACTTTTTGTCATTGACATGTCGTCCTATTAAGATTTTTAAATTAAACTTTAATGGCGTAATAGTTGGTATCTATTATTACGTAAAGGGTGAACGAATCGGTAGACTTACCTTTGAAAATAGTCGATAGTACGGAACTAAAGAATAGGGACAATGCATGGCTAAAGCTTTCGTCATAATTTTTAATATTACTTGCGTGCCTTCCTACACACAATCATGAAGGTAGAGCTTTTAGTGCGCTAGTTTGTCATTTATTATTATAATCCTGAAAACATCGAGAAGCCAAGCATCATTTCCGTAATAGTGATTTTTGACGAATTACTGAATTTTTGTTCTGTAACTTCTTGGTAAGTCTTATGAAAATCGACTTGTGTAGGTCCAGTAACATAGGTAGTAGCTTACATATCGATAAAATTTCTCCAATTTCTATAACGACAAACGATGCCATATAAATCACAGTGTTCGCTATGAGTAGGTACCACTTTGAGAACATAATGTAAGTTGTAGCAATTAAAGCAGGACTGCTATCAGCAATTGTCAGGAGCCCGATGTTACTAACCAGATGGCGACGCGCGGAGGGTCTGTGGCAGCAAAAACTAGTACTCAATCTGTGATACAAAAGGAAGCGCCCATATGTACTACGGGGACAGATGTAGACAAACTGCGCGCTTTAATTTGTCATTCTTTGAAGATTTCTTGCTATCAATATGAGTATGTAGGTGAACAAGTTCTCCATTAGTTTTTCAGTTCTTAATCTTAAGTAAATAAAGTTCTTTTTTTTTCAGGATGTAGTAACATACATTACCTATTTTATTGTTTTTCAGAAAGCACCATAGGCTAACTGAGCTAGTAATGTTAGGGCTGAACATAGGTAGAATTATCAGAAACTAGCTTTTGCCCTCGGCTTCCCTCGCGTTAATTTAGAATTTGGCAGTCAATTCGGGTTGTACTCTGGTTGTAATAATATAATTTAATCATGATTCGAAAGACCGTGGCGTTTAAGAACGTTATTGTTATTTTCCTCGGCAACAGTAATTTTTTTTCGGGCTGAGTACCCTGTATCTGTTTCAGTACACCTGACAACGTATCTGCAAAATTTCAGGATGATTTGTTCAGTGAGTTAGGCGTGAAAAGGTAACAAAAAAACTTACTTTCGCATTTATAATGTTAGGCATGTAAACAGTCTACTCATTCCTCAGTTTAGTATTAGTGTAATAAAAATGTTTTACATTATGAGAACTCGTTCTGGGTAATAAACAAGGAAACCGCTGAAGTTCGCCGAAGCTGGAGGTGATTATTTCTCCTCAGATTACTTCCCGAGAGTAATCCGTTAGAAATCGATCGACTTTTAGTGGCGTGTCAGTGTTTGAAGAAAAAAACATAATTTATTGTCAGCATTCAGATCGCAAGGAAACCCGAACGGGCATTAGAAAATAAAAAAGTAATAAAATAAGAGATGTTTACGAGCGTAAAATGACGTGAGTCGTGAGGCCGCGCCACTTGGGCTGTTTACAAACGTTCGCTGCGCAGACGCACCACTGTTCACTGCTGTACATAAAGGGTAAATCGTAATTTATTTTCTTTATAGTCGTTGGTCGTCGACACTTGATGGGTTTGGTTACCTAGTAATTATCGGGCGCGCGCCGAAAGCTAAACCAATTTGAGTAGCGTCGGGCGCGCCCGCTCAAGTGCGCATTTCATATTGTTTATGTCAATATCAGCTTTTTGTTCGGTTATGGGTCTAAACTTCAAAACTATTTATAGCTGTGTTACCAAACAAAACAGCCGATGTTTCATATTCGTTAGTTTGTTTTATAATTTATGAATCAACTCAAGATTTAGCAATATAGGTATTATATTGTTTACATAAAGCAATGTTGACGTAGATTTGCTTTTCGCTAACAGGTGTCCGAGTCACTCAGTACCTTAGTTACCTAGACAGAGTAAATAAACTTTCTGAAGGAGCTTTTACTCTCACCATCGGGCACGTAGCTCTAGCTAGATACTCGACTATTGAGTCACCTCAAATGGAACTTTACCCTAAAGTGAGTTCCTATCTATTATAAATGAGCGATCGTGTCTGAACTGATGGTGATGACTCAATGCATGTGTCAAATTATCGTTCGTTAAGAGACATAGACTCGTGTTCTAGAATGGATTAGTATTTAAATTATATTAATAGTATAGTGTGATGCTTTCAGGTCAAAAATATCAGCAGTAAAATCAAATACTGGAGTTGCGAACAATAACTATTAATAATAATTTATTTCTCTTGGCGTCCATCCTCCTTCTTAACCCTCCGTCGTATCGTGTCTCTAACACGACAGTATCTTATTTAATTGCCCCAATGGTCTCTTGGTTGCAAACGCGACTGCAGAGTGTGGTTCTGGGTTCAATTCGGTCGGGGTCGGGCAAAAGTTTTATTGAGTTTCCATTAGGAACTGCATAGCAGCAAACTGAAGAAACCCCTGAAGCACAGGATAGCCGTTGGTCCTGCGCCTGATGTCTGCCCGATCCCCGGTAGAACATAGTTCTCATAACACTATAATAATCGATAGGTTCGATAATTACAAAAAAAAAGTGGTAATGGTAAGGTGGATTACATCCAGCTTCCTCTCACAGAAGTCACAGAAGGCATATCAGAATCCCATCAGTGGGATTACTTCAGGCCGATACTATTAAGTTCTAACAAATTATTGTTGTCTTCACAGGGGTGGCGGCTGCATGCGACGGGCACACGTCAAAAGGCCCATGAACGCCTTCATGGTATTCGCACAGGCGATGCGCAGACGTCTCTCCGAGCAGCGGCCCGCGCTGCACAACGCCGAGCTCAGCAAATCGCTTGGTTCTATGTGGAAGTGAGTGAACATGTAATTTTTAAGCACTGTACGTCACTGTTCTGGCGTGTCAGGGGATATAATCAAAGTGACATTCTATCAGCGACGTTTATGTAAAAGTCAAACTGACATAACTCAGCATAGCAAAGTATTTGTAGAAATACGAAACATTGAAAACACTGAAAGCTCTACGAGATTTGAATCGAGATGATTGAGAGCGTTTTTTCCTTTGTTTTAAATCATAGATCCTAACATTAAGTCTCTTTATTACATTACTAATCAATATTTATGGGATAGCAAAAATCCATCGAAGTTCATTGAAGGTACTAAAGACTAAATAATAGTGAGCTTTTCGGTAAAGCTTAAATTTTTCGCCAAATTTAGTAACAAACTAAATCTCATCAGCATCACATTCTTCAAGTCATAATCCGACATCCAAGTGAATCTGATAGCACGATAGTATGAACCCGAATAACCGCTTCGCCGTACACTGGCCTGGTCGAGTGGTTGCCAGCGCGATGCGCGTGCGGCGTCCCACAGCGCGGCGTGCATCGATTGTTTACTCATTAAAATGCTATCGCCGCTAACCGATGCGATAACATCTCTAACTGTTTCTACTTCGGCTCAGATCGGCTGACTTCGGCTCGTTCATATAGAAAATTGTGGAACAAATTTGCACCGAGATCAATCTAGGATCGAGTTTTTTCTAACTTTGGTACCTGTAGCAGATGTATTTACAAAATTAGGAAGTAGAAAGTTAAAACAAGTTAAACGTTATGTAAATATCAATTTTTGGCCAATTATTAGATGCTACCCTTATGCATAAGTTTGTGTCCACAAAAGGTCCGCTGAAATAATCAAAAACCGTACAATGCCGTCGCAAAGAAAACGGGCCGTAGTTTGGGATGCACAACTACAGTAATTTACCACCAAGCCATTTATAAAATACAGAGATCTGGATTCCATTTTAATTTTAAACAAATAGATAGGTAATTAGTAAAAAAAACAGAGACGTGGCTTAAAGATGACAAATCTACGGTCTACGAAAAATTCGTAGCAAGCGCGTAGCAACCAACAAAACTCACATTTTTACTCAGATACTCGCTCGCATGCAGCATGACTATGCGAATTCTTTGAAGCAAGTACTATTTCCGAACATTGGGATCAAATAAGCACTAAGTACTGCTCAACGATCGTAAAAGCAACTTGTCGTAGGCCACCCGCGCACTGCGCGCGCTCTCCGCTGCTACGATGACGAGAATGACATGGCTGTAGAAGTATGAATAAGATATAGCGCTAAAGGTAAAGGTACATTCCGCGGAAACTGACCTTGATACTAATATTAATATGATTTATGAAATGCTAAAATTTTATCAGCTAAGTGTAATTTAGAAACACACGTACAAAATTGCACCATAAAAAAGTTATAAAATTATATGTGGCTGTTTCAGAATTGGAAATCCATAGAACTTTATAATAAATAAACTGTTTAGGAACTGTATCTTGGCAAGTTTCAATGGGAAAGAGAGAGCAAATCTTCGCGTATCTGTTTCAAATACTTAAATTATTGGCCGGCCGGCTGGTCGGAGCACTCAACGTCGTAGACGCTCTACGTCTTTTTATACTCTGAGCCATGGAGTAAACTCTCGAATCATCAAAGAAAACAGTCGGTGAAGTGAGCCTGATTGCTCTGTTGTGATTGGTGAGCTCTCTTACACTGTCATCGCGCTCACCTCTCAAGATGCAGATCTCGATCAAGTAGATTAGCAAGGTCAAAGGTCGAAGAGATGTGCTCGATTACCTTCATATTTACGAAATTAAATGTTTAATTCTGTGGTTAAATTAACAATAAAAACTTTTGGTACGAAAGCTCGTCGTGATTTTTGACGTAGTGGCTTTTTTGGCATAATGCTTGTATCTACACGGCACGTGCAAAAAAAACATAAGTTTAATAACATTAATGAACTTAGTTTGAAATAAAACCACAACAAACACCTATCGCAAGCTCATAAATTAACTATCATACACTTTGTATGGAATGTGTAAGTACTACCAAGACAAGACAAGTTTAAGTGGTGTGCATTGACCAGAGAACACGGCACATTAGTAGTGACGCGCTGCATCTGGTAATAGTCAAGTTGATGCGCCTCTCAAAAAACCGCACTGACTCAGCAGTTTGGAACACTCGTTTCACTTATCAAAGTCATCTCGATTTCAAATAACCGATAACTTCCTTTACAGAAGTTTGAGCGAAGATGAGAAGTTGCCTTTCATCAAAGAAGCTGACAAGCTCCGGACGCAGCACAAGAAGGAGTACCCAGATTACAAGTACCAACCGCGACGTCGCAAGCCTCAGCCGACATCAGCGGTGCGGCCAAAGAGAGAGCCTTCTCCGGAGAGGGATCAGATCGACTTCGCCGGCATGCCGGACATCTCGCCGGCGCTGCTGGCGGACGGCCCGCCGGACAACGCCGAGCTCGAACAGTACTTGAAGCCGGGTACGGTGCAGGACTACCACGAACTGCAGCCGCGGTACGGCGCGCACAGCCTCCACCACGCGCCCCCGCCGCTGTACGCGCCCGTCCCGCCCCACCTCCACCCCTGTACAGACTGGCAACACTACACGGGACACCCCTAAAAATCCTTAAAACTAAATCTATTTTTAAAACAGTGTCGTGATTGCGCGGTGGTTTCTCAAAGACTTTTAGTAATATCAATAAGCTTTATCAAAAGATCGGAATATTTTATCGCCGCTCATATTTTTTGTAACTTATAAAAATAGGTCACGTAGCTGTTGTAAATATAATTGGGTAGACATGTAAGTGCTACACGAAAACGAAGCGACGCGCACGTGCGCTTAATTTGTGTAAGCTGAATAAATATTTATTAGGTTAAAGTTTGGGTAAATTATTATTTTTTGTTAACAATATGAGACCAAAATGTCATGGTGTCCACGTGGATAAATCATCGTATGTTCTCAAGTAATATGTTATCTTCAGCGGATAATAAAAATATAATCGATGCAGTAATTAAAATCCTGAAATGAAGGAGTAAAAGATGTTTAGGTACCTACTTAATTATTTACTGAAAATCATGAAAAGCTGCTTAGCTAATTACTAATTAGGTATCAAATTCATTACCACATACACTTTGTCATTCACTGTTATAAGTGTGGAAAGTAATCACTTTCAGCCTTTTGTGCCTAGCTGTATGAACTGTCTCATACACTTCGCACAGACATATTTTTGGCTAAGTATGTAATGAAACGTGTGTTATGGTAGGGTTGCTTTTCATTGGTGTTTAAAAGAATTATATAATACCAATTTATGCCACTCGAAAAACTTATTAATAAATAACTGTTACGTTAGTTTGGTACTTTACGAAATTCCTCAAGTTCCAAAGCTTAATATGTTAAGTAGATAGTTAGGATAAGTTATACATAAATAAGTAAGTATATAGGTAATATAGTGACTATAATATCTGATAAGTATTGTTGTGATTTATTAGTTGTAGTTCATAACAATTATGTTGTTTAATAAATATATTTTTCTATGTTCTACACTAAGCTTGAGTTTTGTATGAAATCCTTCTAAGAAAATAATTTGTGACGTTGAGTGATGTTTGGACGCAGCCCAGAAGATAAATTATATTATTTGCTTTGTTGCAGTCCCAAAAAGTAGTCTCATTCTGATATTCATTTAGTCGAGTGGTTCACGTTTCTGCGAACTGCTGGTAGTATACCTACAGGTCCTCGGACGATGCGCGCGATAGGCGGCGACCCCTGGCCGTCCGCCGCTTCCGGCGGCGCAGGCGCAGCCCGGCCGGGTCGCGCCCGCGCCCGCCCCGGCGCACAACGCCTCTCTTGTTCTCACCCCTATCTTATCACTCTCACATTTTTCGCGACCGACACTAATGAGGCCAATAAACATATCGGCCAATTATGTAATTATGATACTTTAAGAGAATTTATGAGAAATAAGGCTGATTTATCGCAGGCGCAGTTTATGATGTTACCGACTACCGATAAGCTTGGAATCATCGATTCACTTGCATCTGTTTGCTATCGAAACAGAATAGTGGATGCAAATTATAAAGGAATGGTGACATGTTGGTGCCTATTTCGTATATATTTTAAATAAACTCTAGCAACATGTCAACACGCCCTTATCGATTTACTTTGTTAATTTATCATCGCATGACTAATGTTACAGTTCCGAGATTTCAAGCTTCCAGAGAAACAAAAACATTGTACAAAAAGGTTGTTATGAATTTGTAATGGTGCATCGAGGCTGCAATATTAAGATTGAGTGCAAATGAAGCGCGAGGCGCGTGCGCAGGGCGGCGGCTCGCGTTACACATACGATACACATGGGCCGACGGACGGCCGATGATACCCTATACTTTGACTAACACACTTTTTGTGCGCCAACACATAAGATATTAATTACAGAGGCGGGAGCAGTATGCTCAATTTTACGCTTTAATCTTGTGTGTTTTTTGTTCTTATCCGTCGAGCGGATTACCAGCACATTAACATAAAACAGTGATCTCAGAAACTTATACTTAATAAAAAGTGAAGTTAAACCAAAGCTGGTCAATTTAGATTCCAATCCGAACAAAAACTAAGTTATCATAAATCAAGAACGTTTCATCGGCTGCTCCAGACCGTAGTTCCAGCACTATCGGTTTAGCCATATGTAACGGAATTTATAACTGCACAAAAAAAAATCTCAATGCTGATGTTCCTTTTCTATTTTATGATGTTCAAAGACGAAATAATGAAGATGTAGGTGATAGGTTCAAACTGTAAAACATCTCTATCGTCTGTAACTACTGCAGCTGATGTGCACCGATTGGTCTGACTCAAGTTGGAAAGTAGCAAAGCATTCGGCCACACCGCGCACCGCCACAGAATAAAACTAAACAGTCCAACTCAAGTGGAGTCATCGAGCGACATTTCGTGTGAACATAGTCCATCTGTGGCACGCTCACTGCTCAGTGTAAGGCGATACCACGGCGTCTGGGGAACATCGAGGAATCAAATCCTACACTACAATGTAAGTACCCACTGATACCGACACATGTGGAATCATTCCGTTCAATTATTTACACTAGAGAGGCGATCTGTACCTACGTATGGTTTTGATTGTTAAATACTCACACGTCCTTATACAATACTTAAGAATAATGGAACTCGCACTACTTTTTCATGAAATATCTCTATTATCAAAATCCATTTTGAGTAGAAATCCATTAAGTCTGGATTATCAAAACATAAATTATCCAACACGTCGAACAGAGAACCACCTACTTGAAGAGGTCCATATCAAAGAAGCTTGACGATGACGACGATTTTTGCAGGGTAGCAGCCGCAATACCTACTGGATGCGGGGATCGAGCAAAATGCGTGCCATTTGAGAAGCCTGTTTAGCAATCGACTGCAACGGATTGCTACAAGTTGACAAAAGTTTAAATAAAAGTATTATGCCTAACTACCTAAGTATCTCATTACATCCATCTTAAAAAGTTAGGAAGTCTCGTAGATTTACAAAATGTAAGGTAACCCTTAATACACAACACTTGACTAGTACTTGCACCAAGGTCTGCAAATAGCAGGCACGCATTTCTAACACTCGCCAAACAGAAGTAGTTACTGTTATATCTCAATGGCAAATAAGCTTCTTACATAGGTACTTTTGTGCAAGTTACTTCTTAGCGTGTCGATGGCAAATTTTTATTAAAGATACCTTTAAAGAAAGATAGAAGAAAGAACTCCGCTCGCTGATGCAGTCATAGATCGTCAAGTGCGCAGGTGTCAGGGCAAGGGATCTGAGCCGTCCTTGAACACCCATCTGAAAAGATTGTCTTTGCTACGGCTAACTTGGGTTTGGAGTTTATTTAGAGATTTCCAAGTCGGCCACGGGAAATGCTGATCCCTGAAGACTTTCAGGCGGCTCGATGAAGCCGATGAAGGAGGCTTAAGCAGCTACCGCTAGAGATCACATCTTGCTGTGGTGGCATTGCTTTTAGCTGGACTAGCTGGGCCAACGCCCCCAAAAAAGACTTTGCAAGTTTCTGGCACGCGTAATTGGGGCTTCAAAC
This sequence comes from Noctua fimbriata, assembly GCA_905163415.1. NCBI lineage: Eukaryota > Metazoa > Arthropoda > Insecta > Lepidoptera > Noctuidae > Noctua > Noctua fimbriata. The sequence continues at coordinate 10,800,307 of LR990941.1, read as the reverse complement.
TTTTGGGAAACCATTAGGTACTGCCATACGGTAATGAGTATACGGGGTGGAAGGGATATCGACGCACAAACGGTTACCTCGAGTTCAGTTCATCATTCTGAATTCCTCAAATAGAAAATTTTCATCGGCAATTTAAAAAAAACTTCAGCGAGCTGTTTCCTACAAAAGTGCCTATGCGGTCAAAATGTATGGCACACCATAATAGGTCTTTAACTATGAAATTGCCGTTTTCTTCTCTCATGTTCTGTTTGTAACTTTGACGTATTGTTATATTTTTTCCTAATTCCTTTTTTATTGGATTATTATTTCCTTTATTTATCTTCTTACACACTAATTACATTTTTAAATATTTCTTAAAACCATATAAAAATATAAAAAAATAGTGGTCCGCCGGTAGCGGGAGCAGGGTCCAAGCTACCGGTGGTTAGGGCTCCAGAGACAAGAACCTCCTCACAATACGAGCCGTATCGAGGAGTACTGCCTTCTGAATCAGGCCCTTGATCCAACCGCCTAAGGAGAGCTTCGAAAGATGTTCATCGAGGCTCTTGGCTATAAGGCCATTGGCCGTCACGACGATCGGCACAATGATAGCCGAGTTCACATTCCACATGTCGACAACCTCGTGTGCCAAGTCGAGATATTTTATTTGTTTCTCTTTCTCAGCTTTCACGAGGTTCTCTTCATGCGGGATGGTAACATCGACTATCATTACGCGGCGCGCTGATCGGTCTATCACTACTATGTCAGGCTTATTGGCGACAATAGTCCTGTCAGTAATGATAGACTGATCCCAGTACAGCGTGACATGGTCTTTCTCGAGAACTGGGTCGGGCACATACTTGTAGGACGGTACCTCAGATTCCACAAGTTTATATTTCAAGGCAAGTTGCTGGTGAATTATCCTGGCTACTTGGTTGTGCCTGTGCAAGTACTCGCCGTTAGCCAGACGAGAACAACCAGAAATAATATGTCTGATGGACTCACCCGGACGGTGGCATGCCCGACACACGTCAACCGTCCCGTCCTTCATAATATATTTCCGGTAGTTGTTCGTCAACATAACTTCGTCCATAATCGCACAGACAAAACCTTCAGTTTCTCTTTATTGGATTAATTGTTAAATGACGTACCTTTTAGAGTTTTGAAACCGTACTAGTAGTTCCATATTACCACATAGGGTAGTGTGACAAAACATCTGTTTCAATGTGCCGTCGGTTTCACTACTTCAAGTAGGTATATTTTAGTCATAAGACTGTGTTTTGAGAATTTAAGATACGCAGTGCAGCGCAGCTTTTTTCACTATAACTATTGCAATTGCATCATACATAATTTCAGACGTTTCCAAGAAAAATAAAAAAATGTTAGTGCCTATGGAAATATCACTTTTCACGAAATCGTCCATACAAATCGGCAATTTCATACTTAAACAGCTGCATCAAACATTTCAGGGCTTCAAATAGTGGAAATCCTACCAACGCGCACATATTTTATAGTCGACAGGTACATGGCTGAAGTGGTTATGGCAATCAATACTTAATAGTTAGGTACATATAAAACCTTGGGATTAGTTATCTAAATCGGGCTAAAATAAAGTTTGTTCCTCTCCTTGTCAATCTATTTAGTGTCCTCCTCTACTCTTCCTGTCAATTTGTGTAAACACCGCATGCATAGGTCACTTAAGCCTCGTGTCTAACATCGCCAGGCACGTAGGCAGGGGAAGGGTGCGAAATCTTGGGCATCTATAGAGAAACCAATCTAACCGAGGCGGAAAGCAAAAATTATCGCGCTCGATTCGCCCGCTCGTACTCCTATTATCGTGCATGCATGTATGTATGAACAAAAATTACCTAATTTATCTGACAATATCCTAAATTATTCGAGACGTCTTATGTCCATTGCGTTTGTAACCTTTCTTTAATAATAGGCAGAATTAGCCCAATTGCTATAAAACGCAAAAACCTATCAAATTCGAGGTTGGTGCTAAAATTGTCAAGCTTGCTACGCTCGTCTTTGCATCCTATTTTTTCCATTGATAGGCTTTTCTGTATAAATCAACAAAATGACTCCTTGTACGAATTGATAAACAAAAATCTAACATTTCCGAGGTGGAGTGCAAAAATTGTCGAGCTGTTTTCATGGAACTAAAGATGCACCCCCCTGCAAATAATCCTGCATGCGCCCATGATCGTATGTCTAAAAGATTGTAGTGTGTGCTGGGCCTAAAGCGCCACAGTATGTATGTGTGGACGGCGTCCGTTTAGTCGCGAACGCCTGATTACTTATATTTGAAACCACCGGTTTCAGTTGAAACCAGAAGATGAAGATGGAACATGACATTTGTATTATACACTTGGCTTGTAGCCTTGTAGGTATGTCACAAGGAAAAACATTGGATTGACTAGAAACTTTTCTATATCGATTTATATCAAAATCAATGTATGTTTGTCTATTCGTACCCTATAGACTCCAAAACTACTGAACCGTTTTGATGAAAGCACAGTTGTTTTACATGCCTAAGCTACGCCAGGGACGATTTCTGAAAAATAAACTGAATAAAAGGCATTGCAACCCCTAAAAGGCACAACTAGTCTTAAATAAATTCTTATATAAATCTGTTTAATTTGGGCCCGAAATGTGGCGTTGTTTTCGCTTATAAATCTCGATGTTTTGTCATAATATTACTCGTGCGAAGTAAAAGACAGGTTGCTACTTTCAATATGAAAATTACAAACTAAGAAGATAATATTCTGCGCAAACCCTAAACAAATTGGGATACGGGCAGGAGAATGATGTTGAAGGTGATGATAAAAATTAAAATTTTCTCTAAACGAGAAAAGTCTGTTAAAATTAACTAAATAAACCTTTTTAAACTTTGAGTGCGGAAATGATAAATTTAATTATTGCCATTAGAAAAATTTGGTTTCTCTTTTGGTTGGTAGCACTGAAAATCTGCTGCGTTTCAGGTTCCAGTTTCATAAATAACAGCTTATTTAACATTGCTTAATGAATTTTATCACTTATGGTTTAATTCTTTATGAAAGTAATGAATTATAGTTACATAAAATAATAATATTCAAAAAATAATATTAATTGAAAATCATGAATAAGAATTATTATTAAAATATTCACAGCAAGTTGATAAAACAAAATATTGCAGAATGGAACTGACCTGTCAAATCACAAGGTTGTCAAAGTTGTCAATTGACGATTTGACAAATCGAATTTATTTAGTCAAAAAGGAAAATGTTATCGGGTTTGTGATTAAAGTTCTCACTTATTGCAATAGTATGAAAGTTTTTTGGAAGTGATAACATGTTTACTCATGAAGATTATTGAGTGATAGTATTAATGGCCGATTTACCGAATGGCTGGGTTCAGCTGGTAAGTTCAATTGACCCTTCCTATTTATTTATCGGGATTCAATTCATACTGTTTCGCAGTTGTTTGTGTGCTTGTATTGTCTCCCTTGAACTCTATAATTGGATAAATTGTTCAATTGAGCGGGCAAGGTACTCTATATTTGTTTTGAGATTCAAATGCAATCGTTGTGTCCTGTTGCACTAGGCGTGTTTATAACGTAGATAACTGATTTTTGTAATAATGGGAAAGTAGCATTTGGTCCCACGGTCAATAATGAATACTTTATAGTCTCTTAAAATTATTGTAACTATTTCTTGTGAAAGGAAACCCTTCAAGTTCTGATTCCAAGTTTGGTATTCAATTCTGTGTGTTCAAATAATGTTTTTATTCCAGGTACCTTTCTGAAGGCTTCCAAGTAATTATTGAGAAGTCCTCGAAGGATGCAAAATGCTCTCTAAAAGATATTCAATTGCGTTTCTTGTGCCCTGATGACCTAGAGGAGGTTAGTAATAATTAGCACAACATCTAACATGACCAAAATAATGTTTGACCCTGTGGTTTCATGTAGACATACCAATTTAGGTCACAGTGCTTTTGAGTGTATCCTGCTTATTAATACTGTTTTGCAGGAGATTCATAACTTTAAAAAAAAATACACTAACTTGTGAATAAAAATATAAATTTAATTAAATATGTTTTTGGAAAACAAAATATGGCTATAAATGATTTCAAAACTAAGTAGGTACAGGTAAAATGATGTTTTTCCATGACAAATATTGTTTTTCTTGTTGACATCCTTATGAGTAATAAGCTGATGAAAATAATTTGGATGAGCAACCAATATGAATCATGTATCTGTGTCTTGCGAAATAGTTGAAGTTTGCTTAAACTTCAATAACATATCTAAATGCATGAATGTATTATTTATTACCATTAGTACTCAAAAACCATTGTTTCTCAGTACCTAACTTTTGTTTTTCTACCTCTGTGAATTTTAATTCAAAGTTGAAGGTCAAGCAGTCTTTGGTGCCTGACACTCATTTATTATGGGATTTTATCATTACTTACATACATTTAGTTCGTTACAACACATTGTGTTTCAAGGTCTCGGTTTTCTAATGGCATGATTGTATTCATAATTCAGCAGCTTGTAAAATTCTCAGTAACTTGAAGACAAGGTTGGAACATAAGTATTTAGTTTTCACATATTTCCAAATATACCTTTTTGAATAGATAGTTAAATTAAATCATGTGAGAGTTTGATTTTTAATCTATTCTACCCGACACATAGTTGGTATAACCATGTCACTACGGCTAGACCAAAACAATATTTTTACCAACTATGCCAACATGCAAGCAATGTATTTTTACATGTTTCAGGTGAGATCTCTTTGCAGAGATTGGTTTCCGATAGAATACCCTCAGTCATGGTATGAGGACATTACTTCTTCAGATAGGTTTTTCGCCCTTGCTGCAGTGCACAAAAGTGAAATTATAGGCCTTATTGTGGCAGAAATAAAGCCTTACTTGAAACTGAATGCTGAGGACCGCGGGATACTTTCAAGATGGTTTGCTTCAAAGGAGACACTTGTTGCTTACATACTGTCTTTAGGTATTTTTTTTTTGTTATTTTTTTTAGTAGCTCCTCCTTTATTGCATAACACAATACATTAGTAATTAATAGTGACGTATCCTTCATACCTAATTATGTTCTAGTAAAAAGCACTAATTGCATTATCAAGCCATAGTGGAACTTTTGAAGTTCTTCATAAGTCTAACACTATCCATTTTCTATGTAAATTTTTGTAACCATATAATTTCCTATAGATGCCCAAGTTACACTGGAAAATGAAATGGAGGAACAACCAAACCACACTTTTAAAAGACTTAAGAGACATGCTCCTCATGATCTTCTCTAACCCAAATATAAAGAAGCCATACTAGATGGACGTATCATTGATACTGTACCATGCACGCCATTTTTTAAATACATAAAATCCAGCTTAATGTCTGCAAGACAGCTTACAGGACGAAAAGGAGATAAATAAAATATGCTGATTGTTACGACATTAAGAAGGTGGCTGTGATAGATTGAATGCGCCTTCCGTATCCTGGCTTTGCCAAGCCAGGATACGGAACAGTTTGGGAGAGGCCTATCTCCAGAAATGGACTGCGATAGATACGCTGAGTTGATTGATTCAGGGTGTGACTATGACCAGTATACCCTATAGCCTAGAAATTCGACGTCATTACAGGACTGTTTGATCAGTGGTCTATGGTCATCAAATAACAGTATTGCATGTCTCGCTCCAGGAGTGGCTCGCTCGTTCCGGCGCTCGGGCGTGGCGACGATGCTGCTGGACGTGCTCATCAACCACCTGGCGGGGCCGGTGCCGCAGCCGCCTCATGAGCACCGCGTCAAGGCCATATTCCTGCACGTACTCACCACCAACTCAGAGGCTATACTTTTTTATGAACACAGAAGGTGAGTACAGTAGCATTATTTTTTTTTGTGGGATTGCATGATAGATTTCGTCCCACTCCCTCTAGCAGAGAAGAGGCATGTATCGCAGCATAGGAAAATCATAGGTTGATTATACTGTTTACTAATATTCTATGACTTAGTTATGTAAATATTTAGGTCTTCTTTTGTGTCATGCATGACCTATTCGACAATAGGTCATAGGTATTGTGTGAAAAGAATAGCGCGTTTAGTAAAAAAGGCTGTCTAGCGTGGGTGTGCCACACGTAACGGTAGTGTCCGAAATGTATTGCTACCTGTGTGTTTGTATTTTTCCGAACGATTTAATCTGGAATTAGTCCATGTCCATCATTAATTGTTTTTTTGTTTCCATGACTAGTAATGAATAACTGTATTGTATTGTACCCGAAGTGTCCTCCCAGTCGTTGAATGTCATGACGCGTCGATGACTTTTATGCCCGTTACACAAGGTCCACAATGAAACCTGCACGCATTATGTGTAATACGACAATCTCATATTTTTATCTTTACTAAGAATCTGAGATATGACCCATTTAATATCGACTTACAAATATTACGAAGATTGAGACAGACTGATATAATCAGATTGCGTTTATTCATCTTCACATTGATTAATATTTTATAGTTTGTTATAGCAGAACAATCGATGACTTACCACGCGAATGCGGGACAGCAAAGACGGTTACTATATTAAACGCCTTGTAGTAGGTACAGCTAATAGCTATTCCAATAATGACCATAGTTTAGACAAGAGTCATCAAGAGTATAGTTATTATGCTAGGACTCAACTGAAACCTATGTAAAGACTAGATAATGTTATAGCTTTCGGCTCTTAGATTTTTTTGTAGGTATATCCACTCGGGCACGTGATAGCTAATTAGCTATCTTAAGTTGTATTCGGTAATAGCTACAAATAATAATTATTATACAAAACCGTAGTCGATGAAAACGTATCTTATCTAAAATTATCACAGATTGTAGTTAAAAATTAGTATATTTCGCTTATCTTAGCCATGAAATTTGCCGTAATATTTATCGTTTTAACAAACCAACCATCAATAATAAGCATCGTTATTTTATAGACCGACCGCTTTAATGAGTCCTGGTGGTGGAATTTAAATGAAATATTCTGGAGGTTGATCACGTATGGGTTCAATTAGTATCGTAATACCTACCTGGATTATGGTTAATTTAAAAATAAAAACCTGTGGGATATTGTTAGGACTTTGTGGACGCTTATTGTGCCTTTGATGGGGCAAGGCGGAGGCCTCATTAAAGCGGTTGGTCTATAGCTGTTGTATAATTTAAGTATGAATCGAATTGCTTTTTGTTTCAAGGGACGTAGCGTAAAATTCTTCTTGTTATTCTTATGTTGCGTGTAGAATGTTCTACTTATTTGTAAGTAACATATTTTCGTATATTTCTGTAATTGCGGAATGTTACAGAATGCCGTGTGGGATTCAGTTCACCTGTGACACTTAAGTACAATTGAATATGAAGTTTAAATAAATACATAAATCATACACCAGTAACATAATTAAAGGATCGCACGTAACAGACCGTTTAGTTGCCCGTCCTTTAACAAATACTTATCTACACGACTAAGGAAGGAGATACCTACCTTCCGTTAATTCGTTATCGGAAACAGACACTCAATATGGTTCCTTTATTACCAAACCGGTAGGTATTTACAACCTCAAAACTGGTATTTACATGAATACAGTAGAGTTAATTTATTTAATCCATGTTCCAAAAATATATCATATAATTTATAAACGAGTTTCATTTTCATTTATAAAAGCACGTTTGAACGCAAGCGAGTGTCGATTGAATAACTGATAAATAACAGTTCAACGTCTAAATAAAATAAAAATAGCTTTTATTCTACACAATTTAACTAATATTAAAACAAAACTTAAATAATCACAAATAATAAAATATGAATATATAAATATATCGAGTTGAGTGGGGTGCGATTGAGGAGGCCAACACTGGACTGCTATAGGTTGATGATGATTAGTAAATACCTATATTAACTAAAGTTGAATTTTAATTAATATAATTATTGAATAAAAAAATCATAAATTATCATTTTCATGCATTATTATTATATATTTTTTCATTATTTAATTTGTGGAAGTCGCCTCTTTTGCGTCGGCCTCCCCCAGCTTCCCCCCGTTATCTCTGTCCCTAGTATGTCTTCTCCAGTCTGATCCACATCTTTGTCAATGTCTAAATAGTCTCTAAATTATTGTTAATTTTCAAATATTGTGAACGTTGTATACCTACCTAATTATCTCCGAGAGCAAATTTCGAAATAAGTACCTACTTACGCAGTAAACTGTACATTCTCCGTTGAGCTCACCTTGTATCTACTGCATTCATGCATTCTTTGGCTGAGAGGCACAAATGATTTCGAAAAGATAAATAAACAATTACCTACCTCGTAGTTAATGGTTATTTCGTAGTTGCTAGTAGGTAGGTACCTACCTACGTTATCTCGAGTGTAATATTATCCACATCATATAAATAGGTGTATACTACACTTTTTAACCGGTTCCGTTTTATCTGTAAGTGTGCGTAGGTAACGCATGTTCGTATATTTATCTTAACTGATAGGTACTTATATCTATAGATTATTTTTTCCTTGACCTGTATAATAGCAATGAAAATTACTTGTGAATGTTATAATCATGTAACTTTTCAATAAACAGAACTACTGTCATTTTCAAAATATTTGAAGTGGGAGTCAGAAAAAACATTTAATGTTGAGGTCATCTGTTACATCAACACAGCATAATAAGCTTTAATAGATAATCTGATTCATCATCATCAATAACCAATGACTAGCTAGACTAGAAATACAGTAAAGGTCATCCAATTTTCATGTTTAATCCACCGATAAAACGGGTTTTGTAGACGGAAGAATCGAAAAAATTACAGATTTCTTTTGTGCATCTGTCATTTTGTCGATTCTTCCATCGACAAAACCCTTTATAAGGTGATCATGCTGCGCGTGCTGGTAAAATAGCAGCAGACTTTTCCAATCTACGAATCGGCCAATCGCTTAGCATTCGCACTTGCGACCACCAGTCAGATTATAAGACTTCAATAAAAATAACCTGGTAAATGTTTTGTTTCGTAGATTCCGTCTTCACTCCTTTCTGCCGTACTACTATTCGATCAAGGGGCGATGTAAAGACGGGTTCACATACGTGTACTACGTGAACGGCGGGCACGCGCCGTGGGGGCTGGTGGACTACGTGAAGTACGTGGCACGCGCGGCCTGGCGCGGCGGCGGCCTGTACCCGTGGCTGTGGGGCAAGCTGCGCACCGCGCTCACCATCGCCTGGCACAGGTAGTGGGCGCCAGGCCCGGCCGGCCGGATACTAACGTGTTTACGTGCACTGTATATACCTGTGTGTGATAGCTCGCCGAGCTCGTGGTTCAGTTCGTTGGTTTCGTCAGTGTTCGGATTTATTCCTATGTAAATACCTAGTCCAAAATTGTATTTGCGATTACGTGTACGACTGGCTGCGTCTGGCATGTGTCTGTTCCGTGGTTGTATGTGATGTGTATAGAATACATGCGCAGGTTCAATGTTCAGCAATACAGTAACTTCTAACGAGCTAATAATACGCAATAATTTGGGTAGTTTTTTAATCTAGATTTACTTTGTCATTCTTCAAAGCATGTTTAATTGTGGTTGAATACGTCCGTCGAACAAATAACTCACCCAATGTTTTTCCTTAGATGTAACGGGAAAAGAACTGGCACTTTTTAAAAGGAATTGTTGTAATTTTTACTATTTTAGTTTTTAAGTTAAAATATTTTGCATTGTGTTTCTAACTCTACGCATTCCGTGAGATTTGTCTCATCATAAGAATTTGAAAACTTTATTGATTTGGTTTACAATTTTGCTACGTTTTCAGAAATTTCCACAAAACGTAGAAGTGCAGTGTGTACGCAGTGATTGAACGAGAGAATTTATGAAATATCAGTAAGTTATGGATTATTTATAGAGAGCACTGTTTATTGTTTTTATACATTGACGTGAAGCCAAATTTGATAAAAAGTATTTTTGCACAACTATTAATAACACGATCGCTGTGCATATTTTTATATTATACGTATCTAGAATAAAAAAGAAACACCAAACATGAAAAAACTCGAACAAACACTGGATCCCAAGGGAGCATCAATTTGGCTTCATATATTAAACTGACAAAGTTATTTGTGATATTTTTATTACTCAAAGCTTTAAATTTAATAATTCATTGTATTTTCATATTATACGAACAAAGAATTGACACATTTTACACGAGAATATAATTTGGTTTAAAATAGTTGCGTTTGTTTGAGTATTAAGGAGGGCATCGAATGCTACAGAAATACAAGTGTCACGTGCCATGATATACTGCCAAGATTACTAAAGTAAGGTGCCTGCGTGTTCAATGTAAGACATAATGTACGGATAAACAATAATATTGTAACAATAACATTCTTATTTACGAGCAATACCTGTATCGGCTATGCGAGAGCGATGCGAACACTACGGAGAGATAGCCAATGAGGGCGAAACAGTTATCAGTGGCCTTTCGTATTTGGTGGCAATCACTGGATCAAGTAGCTTCACATACAACTTGTGTACACAAGCATGTTGTTATGACATAGAGTAGGTAAGTGCAGTCATGGTTAATTGCTTTAGATATTATCAGACCTTTGACCTTTTCGTGAAGTCGCATGATACTGAACTAGCAAGGTTAACACGGTTGGGAATGTCAACCAGTCATATAATCAAGGGCGGGTACAGGATTTTTTTCTGGGAGCGGCACAAGGGGCAGACTGACAAAAATAATCAACAATAACTGTTAAAAATAAACTTGTAGTATTTGTATAAAGGTTTATTAAAGTTTGAAAACAATATTAAAATTACATGTTTAATAAAGATAGTTTTCTTTTATGTTTCTTGCTAAAGATGTAGCACGTCATTAACGTTCATTTTTGTCGCAACGTCTTGATGGATGTGCATTAAAGGCACTCCATTCAAACGTTCTTCTGTCATCCTGCGCCATCCATATAAGTATGCACTGTGATGGAAACTCCACACGTGCCCCGATGCGCCCCCCCCCCACCCCTAAATCCGCCCTTGCATATAATAATAAACAGTTCAGTTAGCCCAATGGTTAAGTCCCGAGCTCTTGGGACGTATTGATTTTGAGGGCATATACCTAAATGATAATTATAATGTGCCTTTCAATTTATTTTATTGTAAAATAAAACAGTGGTCTGAATACGTAATAATAATGCTGATATCTGTTTGTGGCCCAGAGAGTACGTCCATTGTTGAAGCTCCTCTAGTGTATAATATAATACTCTAATACTACACAATACCATAGAAACTTCTGTACTTAGGTAACTGTAAATTAAAAGAACTAGTAATTTATGTAAATAGTTTTTTATCGAAATATTATAAATAGGCATTGTACAGATTACGAATAAGACGAATTTACAATTAATATTATCAAAAGAAGGCTGTCGTATTCTTCGTTTCACGTCTCCATGTCTTGTGAAGTATTACAGTAAGATATTTACAAGTGTGTTCAGTTTATACATTTTCTTTGAATACAATTTGAAAACGTGTGAAACTATGAAGCTGAACAATCTCCCCGATACATGGCATTGACTACAATAATTGATGTGTAAGCCTTAGGGAGGCCTTTTCTCTCAAAGCTTTTAATGAAATTTACACAATGTAGCCGATAAATGGTATTACTAAATTAGCTGTCTGTCAAACGTGTATATTTTGGGCACTTCAGAACAATTTATTTCAGCATTCAGTCATACCAGTGTACGTAGATTTATTAATGTACTCACATGAACCAAAGTATTTTAATATCTTAGTTTTGTTATCACTCATACACTCGATGTTTTATTCTTTTATAATTAAGTATTAATACAATTATTAATGTTTATCGTTAATGTAAAAATTGAGTATTATTATTTGGACCATTTTTAAATTATTTGTATAAATTCCAAAACCAGTCATAAGAGTTGATTACGTTTTGTAATTTGTGATATTGTCATCATTTAGATAATTATTTCGAATTATTTTATACGTTTTTGCAAAATTGAAATAATAAGGTCGACATTGTGGGGTAAATTGTCCTTTTCTATAATATAGCACGTTCCTAATGATAAATGGAAATTTTACGTTATAATTCTATGTTTAATACTCTAAAATAGAAAGATTTTAGCTTCCAAATAAATATCATTGTTGACTAAATTGTATTTTTGTTTGCATACCCATGTACCCAATGATGATTGTGAAAGGTTTAAGTGAAACAATCTGTAACAATTTCAGAAAATGTTTAATTTTAATAATTGCTTCATTTTTCATCAACTATGCTGTACAAACTATATCGCTTACATTAGAATTAGCAATTAATAATTGCACGTAAAAAAACTTAACAAATAGGTTTCTTCAACTTTTCGATTGGAATGAACGATTATTACAATAAGTAATATTTTTTTACAATATTTATAACTCTACGAAATGAAAATCTATTCAACAAGCAGTCACAATAGCCCAATGATATGTTAAAATTATTTGTATATAATTTTAATGTTATTGCATTCTAAGTATTAAGTTCGCGTCGTGTGTGGGGCGGGCGAGTGTCGTGTCGCGTGTCTACGCTAGGGCTCGGGCGCGTCGCGGTGCCGCGTCAGTCGCGTCGCGGCGCCCTCTGTCGCGTCAAGCAAGAAGCGCCCTCTACACACTACGTGACTAGGTTGTCTCTCTCAGTGGCGCTGCCCTTGTGGTTCTGGCCCTTGAAGTCTTTCAATCTAATTGGTGATGACTCGCTGCCGGAATCGCCCTGAAACATTATATTATTGAGTCTATCTCTTTCTAGCTCAGCGTTAAATGGTTTTAAGTAATTCACTTACATTAGCACCAAGCGAGGTGGTCTCCTGTAGTAGCAGCTCGCTGTCGGTGCCCCGGGACTCCTTGTTCTTGAGGATGGAGCGCGAGCGAGAGTCGCCCTCTAGCGGCCAGCCGCCGCCGCGTTTGTTGCCGTTTTTACCTATTTACACATTTTCAAAAAAATATTGTCATAAGTGCCTTTGGTTTATGCTCAGGGGAGCCAGTCCTATGTTTCGTAATCACGGACGACTAACAACGAATAACGACAAGAGAGATAGTCGCATATAGTAATTATTGTAAGTTAGATAGAGGATAGGCATCTAATAAGTAGAGTGTGAGGTGTATTTTCTTTATCAAGTAGGTCCTACCTACTCAAGTGTCCTCTAATGACGTCCTATAAAGCTACGTTTTATTCAAAATCATCAGCGCCCCTTGAACAAAATCTTTTGCAGAACACAGCCCCAAATAAACCCATCTTGCTCATCTTTTAAGTCCTGTTGAGTTTGTCGTAAGGTTCGACTAGGCATATCAGACTTGCTAGAAGTTGCAGTGGCCCCATCAAAACATCACAATTTACATCCCCATTCAAATTTTTAGCATCGTGGTTTAAAATTAAACTTATTTGATTGTTACTGCATAGTAATCAAGCCACACTTCAAACATCTCGTTATTCAGCTGCTGAAACGGCACAAATGATGAGATGGGTATAAGCTTTGAACATGGCCTTTAATACAACAGGTATCTTTTTGTGGTCATCACGTATCTAGTCATTCCCAAAGGTCGCATGAAATTAGCACGTAGGCAAGCAAAGCCAGCTCTAAGTTTTCTGAGTTCATGTTTGTCATGTGCCTAATGTTTTCTCGTTTGTAAAGTCGTAAAAAATGGTAACAAAATTATAGAGAAGCCCTAACCGCTGTCTCCCAATGTTGTAAAGCTTATCTCTGTTTTTCTTATAGTCACTTTCACTGGACTGCAAAGCGTTTTAAAATAGACACGTATAAGTTGGTATTAGGTAGGCGTATTTAAAATGAGACGAACCGAAAAGGATGTGATGATTAATGATCCTCGTAGCTATCCCTCTCGGCGGCTTCCTCTCTTCCTCCGTCCAGTCCTGTGGGACAAACGATCATGTTCGCGTTACCAACATGACCATTGAAATAAGCATCGTCATAACATGAAAGCAGTCAAACAACTCATGCATTTAGAACACATTGAAGTATTAGTCAAACTGTGTCTATGTCATGCAAACACAACGTCGGACAAGGTTGGGAAGAAGAGGCTATTCGGACACACTGTCGAACCTTTTGTCACAAGCTGGGTATAGTCGGTGAGCGGCGCTGCGGATCGCCATCGCTCACCTGTTGGAAGCGGGCCTTCCTGTGTTTGGGCTTGGCGTCGTCGGCGGGTGGCTCTTCTAGCGTCTGCGGCAAGCTGGTGCGCGACGCGTCCAGCGGCCGCGCGCCCGCCCCGGGGGCCGCGCACGCCGCCGGCCCGGCGCCTGCGCCCGCCAGACTGGCCCGCGAGCCTCGCGGCGACCCTTCGCCCTGTGAACCTTTGGCACACAACACGCTTCCATCCCCAGATGCACTCCTGCGCACTCCATTAAAGTCGGCGTTCACCCCGCCCCCACCCCCACCCGCGCCGCCACCGCCGCTACCGTCCAGAGGATTCACATACAAGTTTGATGAGTCGTTCTCGCATGCGATGTCGCCCTCTGAAGGAAAAGGGTGCGTAAGGCATGATGCAAATGTATCTGTAACGTAAGACATAATACGTACATGGAGCCGCACACGACTATACGCCGTATGCTGCTCTTATACACATATCATACAATACGCATTACGCATGGTTAGAGTACAGTGGATATACGTGTGTGCCGAAAGGACATCGACGTTACAACAGTGAACGAAAAAGGACAAGATAGTGAAAATAATTGATCTGATTCTACGACTACGGGTTGATTACACATATAAAAACATTAAAACAAACTAATAATTTTTATTAAATATTAAAAATGACAATATGAACAAGTTTTGTAAACAACAGAGATAACAAGAAAATGAGTTTAAGCTTTTTGAAGTAAGATTTTATACTGTTCTGTTGTTTACATTAAAGTTAGGAAAATATGTAAGGTTCCGAGTGTCTGTACCTGGACTGTCGAGGCTGTTGGGCGTGGCCTCGGGCAGCGCCTTGGGCGCGGGGTGCCGCTGCAGACATGCCAGCTCCACGCACACCGGCTGCCGCAGGTCCGACGTCGCCATCGGCATCAGCTGCTCTGCGTCAATGAACTCCTTATACCCCTACACCAAAGTGTTACACGCACTATTAACGCCGATTAGAAAAGAAACCGTCGTTTGTATGATATCATTCCGATCAGTTACGATCTCACGTTTCTGAACGTTTACATTTCATTTTACAGTTACTGGTTTGGTAGGACCATTTTATATTTGAATTTTGGACGTCAACAAAATGAATTTACTCATTTGACGAAACAATTGTATGTTTGACAAAAATTACCTTGAAGGGTCCTATGTTAATAAAATGATTAGCTGCAAACATTTAAACGGAAAGAAAGAAATCATAAACCAGCGGATGGGTAGTTATTAAATTACTTATTACACTTATCTAAAATATTAAGCAAGTAAATACTTACAGGTTAATGCTAAATGGGAATATTGTTATTAGTCAAGTATTACATACATCAAATAATAAGAAAAAAAATCGCATAATTAGGTAATCAATAATGAGGCGTCTACAAAACCATGGATGCGTTAGTATCTTAGTACCTTGAACGTGCAAAAACAACATTCAAACTCAGAAGGCAGCTGATCCAAGTCAAGCTGTTTGTCAGCCATCTTCTTTTCCTAGAAAAAGAGAAATTATTAGTAACTAGTTATTCTCGTTCCTAGCCTTAAGTTAGAGAATAAGTAGTGCGTCAGTCCAAACCGTCGACGAAGTGTTGTATCGCTCTGAAGAAATGATACGGAAATGCAAACGCGGTGATCGCCGACGGTTCACGAAAGCTTAAATCTGTAATGCGTTTTTAATTTGGCTTTGACAAACAGGCAACTATGAACGTTCTACAATGATTAATTGTCCGGCAAAGAGTGTTGGCAAAGATGTAACATAGATGATAGCTTACTGGTGTTGGTTCAGGATTTATGAGCAAGCGTTTCTCCGGCGAGCCGAGCCCCTCGTTCGAGTAACGACGCTCTTTCTGAGGGCTGCTCTGAAACTGTTACCTACAGTGTTAGCGGAAAGCTTTATATTATTTCTGCAATGTGACTACAGCTTCAAAAGGGTCCGTCCAAAGCTTAAGCGAAAACAATTTAGATTCTCCCCCTCCACTAGCGCACTGCTGATATCTGCTGAAGCAAAAACAGATTGTGTCGTGAAATTGCAATGACCAGACTAATTAATTGGCAGTTAAAAATGTCTACTAAAAGGCTTGTTAGAGCTCACCCTACGATAGGCAAGATTATTGTTGGACGTACCCATAGGTTGTGAGCAAGTATTATTACCTGGCCGGGGTCAGTACTCTCAGGCAGCTTATTGGTGATGGCATGTTCGTACTGTTTGTAGCAGCCGGTGATGGCCGGGGCCTCGCCCTCCAGGCTAGTGGCGTCCGCCTGCGACAAGTTGTGTCCTGAAGACACATACCACTGTGAGTAGCGACGTATTCCATATGGTTCACTATTGTCCCCGTTTATATTTATTTCATTTATTAATAGTATGAAGTAACATTTAAAACATGACAAAAATAACGGCGTGAACTACACAACACACATTCCACACGAACAGTACAGTACACAGAATCCAGCGTCCTCCGGATACACACATCAGACAGTCCACAGAAGAGGAATGTTAGTTCTAAGAAGCGTTAGGCTTACGCTGACAATGTAATCGACCTTAGATTATAGTCTTCGTCGCACATCGCTAGCTACACGCGACGCGACTCGACCCCGAGTAACAACTTAATATAAAGGGGTCGAGCGTGACCACTGTGACAGTGGCAAGATGCTCATCTGGCGTCGTCTCTCGCCTCAATGAGGACGCACTTGTCACCTGAAGACAAGGAATAAAACTCTCTGAGTGCACCTCGCCGCAACCAACGAGTGAACATAGCTGTAGCTGCGATGTATCGTGAACTGTTTGTTTGATTTCAAGATGTCTGCGAGTCCGGAGAGCTATATCGATGCGACGTGCACACATTCATTGCATCCAACATTCATTGCATCCAATAAACACAGACACTGTTTGAGCACGAAAGGCATGCGTGCACAGTGATAGATAGAGTTAACGTGCATTCCGAGCAAGAGACTTATGACATGGACAAGCGGCAAAGCGAGTGGCCTACGCGATACTGACCTGTGTCCACGATGACGTCGATGAGGTCCATGCTCTTGGCGAAGGCGTCGCGCAAGTTAATATGGTGGAAGGAAACGATGGAGCCCTCGCGCTTGGCCCGTTCCAGCGCCTCTCGTCGCTTGAGCGCCTTTTCGCGCCGCATCTGGTTCTTGTAAAACTCGGCGAAATTGTTGACGATAATGGGGATGGGTAACGCAATTACCAACACGCCGCAAATACAGCAAACTGAGCCGATGACCTTGCCCAACGGGGTCGTGGGGTAAATGTCACCGTATCCGACTGTGGTCATGGTGATGCCGGCCCACCAAAACGTTTCCGGAATAGAAATAAATTTTGTTCCTGGCTCTTCTTTCTCAGCGAAGTATGCCAGTGAGGAGAATATGAGTACTCCCATCGCAAGGAACAACATGAGCAATCCGAGCTCTTTATATGAGTTTCTGAGTGTGAACCCAAGCGACTGGAGCCCGGTCGAATGTCGGGCAAGTTTTAGGATACGCAATATTCGCATGATACGGAAAATTTGCACGACACGCCGGACGTCTTGAAACTGATCAGTGGCGTTCTTATTTGTTTCGAGCAGGAAGAGGGATACAAAGTAAGGCAATATAGCCAGTAAGTCTATCACGTTCAGTCCACCCTTGAAGAACTTCCATTTATCCGGCGAAGCACTGAACCGCAGCACGTACTCGAGCGTGAACCACGTGATGCACACCGCCTCGACCATGGCCAGCTGCGGGTTATCCATGGGCGCGCCCTTGTCGTCGTACACTTGCATCTGGGGTATCGTGTTGAGAGTGAGCCCTATCGTGGACAGCACGATGAAGAGGATCGAGATGACCGCGATGACCTGCAAGCACGCACCAGTGAGCGGCGAGCGGCGGGCCCGCAGACCCGCGCTCGTCGCCACCGCGCCGCCACACTGTGTGCCGCTACCTCGGTACCTAATGATACTGTGGTAGCCAATAGCCACATGTGTACGATCGGTCAGTTATATGCCAGTGTTTATACAGAACTACTCTTCCTACATGTTTGTACATCGGTAGTATGCTACTTAAATATTTGTAAGATATGTCATTAGGTATGTATTTACAGACAAAAGGTTTAAGCCAATATCGTATGTAACAAATGTCTTAACAGTAATCTTAAATTTTGGTGTAGAAATAACATCTATTCGTGTGACTATGTTAGTAGTGTTGTGTGGTTTTGGTGTAGATAAGTAGGTAATTAATATAAAAAGTGTGGGTGAACGGACGCGCGTCCGAATTCAGACTTTGTATATGCGCCTAGCCCTGGAGCGGGAGGCGGAACGAAGCAGACGCTCGTCCGTCCATCGGCCGCATCGCTCGGTTAGTCGGATCAGTACCACGAAGCGGAAGCGCTGGTGGAGTAGTGGAGTAGAGCGGGAGGCGAGCGGGAACGGGATCAGGGAGGCGGGGAAGGGGGGGACGCCGGCGGGCGGCGCCACGCCGTGGTGGGAGGCGGCGCGGGCGCAGCGCGGCGCGTGCCGGACCCCAGGGGGTCGCGTCCGGCGCGCGCCGGAGCCGTCCCGTGCCACCCCGCACGCCGGGCCACTGTGCGCCGCCTCGGCGGCGGCTGGTCACATCGCGTAAGCCCATCCCATCTTTGCAACTTTGCGACAACAATTAAGCTTTGTTTTTATAAAGTTCCCTATCGAGAACTTTCGACGTGGCTGTGAACATTTATAAAATTTATTGTAATAAAATATTATTTACAATCCTGTAGATTGCCGTGAATTGAGATATTTGACTTGGTGAAAGCGTAAAATACTTTTTGCTAATTTGAAAAGAAGTGGCACTGTACGTATGGAAACAATAACAAATCAATAATCTCATTTTCTTTAAGAAAACTAGTTAACAAGTACTTATTATTATTATGAAAGAACTCCTTTTCAAACTCTTCTCGTCTTCTGTAGACCACAACACAATCAGTGTTATCACTAAAGTTAGCACAAAACAATAACTAATTCTCGGTAAGTAGGCACAATTAATTCTAGATCTTGTGTTGCAGAATACTGTGTCTTAAATCTTACAACAACAAAAATGGTTTCCATAACTTGTTTAAAACTTAATATAACAAGGTGTAGAATTATAATACAATAATTAATAAATACATACAATCAAAAATACTTAATAATACATAAATAAAGTATGCAATGCACTTAAGCAGTGTTTGCTGAACTTTCGTGTGGAATTAAGTAGATAGAAAGAACAAAGACGTTTAAATGTAATAACTTGCAAGTACATAATAAACAAAGGAAAAGAAATACTATATTAAGTTTGTACTTACATACGCATAAAGTTGCACCGCTGTTGTCGAAATATTAAATAGAAAGTAGAAGTAAGCTGAAAGGTGCTCAAACATACACAACACAATATCGACTCGACAAAAGCGATCAAAGGTTACGGATTACGATCACAAACAAGACACAACATTCACATGAAACACAACACCACATTCCATTAACGACAACCAACAAACTGACTTGCGACACTGAAGGAGAGCCAGCGATAGATGTTATTCATGCACCACAACACAACACATATAAATATAAACTCTTATACCAAGCTTGTTTCCTAAATGCATTTATTCATGAAAGCTCTCTATAGAAAGTGTCAAATCCTTGAAACAACGTGTGGCAAAGTGAAATGTGTACGGATTACAAAACAAGCCTTTCATGTACATTTAGGAAGAAGGTGTTTGTATATACGTTAAATATTTAATATTTGTATGTGTAAACAGGAAGTCTTACAGTGGTGGAATGAAAGTGGACATTAGTTACAGAATATTTTATGTTCATGGATGTACAGTAGACAGTGAGTGTGCTTACAGTGCTTAGTGTACCTAAACTTAAGTGAGACTAGTATCATTTAAAAGGTGCCCTTAATGTTACGTTTAAAAGTTGTACAAAAAAACTACTTCTGCAAATATCTACCAGTAACAGTACAAATCTTGCGCACATGAACATTTCAAGAGCTTTACTCAAAACTCACAATTCACAAAAGCATCTATCTAAAATTTTACTAGATTTAGGAAAAAAATCTATAACCCTTAAGTACTCTTACACTAAACTATCCTCGGCAGCTTTGCTAGAGTGGCAGGGTTAATAATATCGATAAACTGTTATTATTTTGGTTGAATGCGCTGCGATACGTTACCCTGGCTGCGATACTGGTGGTGGGTTTCTCGAGGAGGTCCCAGAGCCACTTCTGGTACTGGGCGCACGTGCCCTGGCCGAACTCCTCCTCCTCCCTCTGGCGTAAGCTCTCAGCCTCCTTGCGCATTTCCTCGTGCACGTGCTCCTTGCGCTGGTGGTACTTGTGCTGGCAACACGACTCCAGGTACAGTTCGTCCACGCCCCAATACTCGAGATCGTCGCTAAACGCCAACACACACATTTCATCAACTAAATGTAACTTTCCAGTCCGATAAAAATTGAGTATTGAACTGAAGCTCTTCGGGTGCCTGGAAAGATTAAAGAGCTGTGTTGAGATGCAGTTCTGGGCAAAGTGCAATGTATTTGAGTGTGGGTATTACAAATAAGCACAATATAAACTTTTACAGAACCAAGTTAAATTAGTCTAAATAACTACGGACTTAAGAACCATAGTAGCTAGTTATGTCTGCTCTTGTAGCGTCGAAAAATAAATAAAAATCTCCATCAGCGAACAGCAATTGTAAATCACTGAAATAGTCCTTAATAGTGATACATTAGCGTTATGAAGAACAAAAACAGCGTACCTATCAAAAAAATACTCGTTGTCTTGTAACGAGTAGTCGTCGCAGAGTTCCGTGATGGCTTCGTGCGTGTTGCAGTCCCGGAGGCGCCCAAGGCGCGTGTGCGGCAGGCGCTCCAGCGTGCGCCAGAGCACCTCGTGCCTCACACCGCCGACGTTGATGATCACTCGCTTGCTGAGCGCCTTCGCGCGGAGCATCATAAACGGCTCCGGTGGTAGTGACGACATCGACCTGCAAGTGAGTGTTGGTGGCTGTAAGTCGGTGATGTAATCAAATGTCTCGGCTAATGCTAGAAGATATTCGCATAATATAACATCATACCTGTAATCCCCGAAAGGTTAGGTAGTTTATCTATGGTACACCCACATTTCGCCAGTTTTGTTTAAGACCCATATGTAATAGGGAGACCCTAATTGCCATCAACAGGGCTCAAATCAAGACTGCTACTGAGAAATTCCTGATGGAAAAACCCAATAACGCTTTATCCGACTTGGGAATCGGGACTTGGGAATGATCCTGCTAAGCACTAGACTAACGAGATAGTCAATAAGGCAAGATATTCATATTAATTAATTCATTTCTATAACAAAGTCGTAAGTTTTTCGTCAACTTGAAAGCAATGTGACGAAAATGTGAAGCGACCTTATATTTGTTCTGCCCACCTCTATTGAAAGAGAGATCATCGAGTTTATACAGTGTAACGAGGATAAAAATATTTAATTCAAAAGAACCGTCGAACAAATGAATGGACCACTCTATCTATAATAGGGTTGGCATTCAAACGGAATTCCCCGAACGCGCGCGGAAAATCAATTGGAGGCGGGGGAACTGCATCGTATCGGTATTTTGCGTGGCGGGGATATAACGTTCCGCCGCCCGCTGCGTTCAATTTCCAGGAAATTTAAAAAAGATCACAGTTTTCGAAAGAATACCAGGAATACTGTCGGGTTCAATTTAACTGTATGGCCTAGCCTTGTCATTAATTCCGTGAACGAGTTGTGGGGATGTTCCTAGGGGGTTCGTGATCAAGCGTCCCGAAGTGCATGCTATATATCTGCCTTGTGGTAGCCAGTATAGCTTTAGGTACGAATTAACTAACACGTACTTTGTTTAGTGATAGGAATCAACATCACTCAAGCGCATGAATCGGTCGAACAGTATGGTTGATGTTTCCCAAGTGGAAACAACGAACATAGTGCTATTAAGAAAATAAAATGTCATGTGTACACTTTGAATGCTGCTTAAATCATCATCACCATCATATACTGCTGGAAACAGATCTCATCAACCGCACGCCATTCAACTCGATTTTCGGCAACTCTCAACCAGCTGCTACCAGCCACTCTGCGAAGATCATCGCTCCACCTAGTCTAAGGGCGTCTTACCTTCAGTTTATGTTACGTGTCGATTTGCGGTCTCCACTCAAGAACACGTCTATCCCAACCGTCACCGGTTCTACGGCTAATATGGCCGGCGCATTGCCACTTATGACCAGATTTATGCAACGAATGGCAGTACCTGGAGTGCGTCCGCTGGAGCACCGCATTGCCGGCGGGCGCGGGCACGGGCGCCGGCGCCAGCCCGCGGTCAAGCGGCGCATCCTGCGCGGGCGCCGCGAAGCCCATGGGCGCGCGCGGGGGCGAGTCGCCCACGTTCCAGCGCGCGGCGCCGCGGCCCGCCCCCTCGCCCCCCATTCCCGCTAGCTCATGGCGCCAGGCGCCGTCGCCTCATCGGCTCCGTATGGTGCACATGTGTTCCAGGAATCTGAAAATAATTATGATATATAAAGTTAAGTTTTGCATGTTTGTCACACATAACCCCCGTAAAAATCTACTGTGGGACCTAACGGATAGACCAATAACAATTATTCTATCTTCGGTCTCCGTGATTTTTGACCCGGTGTCAATTATCTTAAATAACAACCAAGAATGAAATAGAGCTAACAAATATTTCTTTATAACTCTCTCTTTAACAGAAGAAGCCTGCCCCAGAGCCTCTACGCCGTAGGCCTTGGCGTAGCAGCCGCGTAGCACATTCTATAAATGACTTCTATTCACATAGGAAAGCCTTATTCTATCACGTTGATAGCACAGTCCTTAATTTTCTGTACACTCTTTCATTTAAATAGCAATATAATTAATATCAAAGTCGAATATTCACACTAAAGCCTCTACGCCGTAGACACCAGCGTAGCCACAGACTTATATCCACTCAGCTAGGCCGTTTTGTATTGATAGGCCAAAGGCCAGTCTCTACTACCCGGTGGCTTCCTTCCTTTAAACATTAACATTGTAGATTACCCGGCCAGCCGGTTACCCACACCAGAGCCTCTACGTCGTATGCCCAAACGTAGCTACGGCGTAGCACAGTCTGTTAATGACTTATTTGTGCTTAGCAAAACACTCCTCTATTGCTAATGCAGTATTTACTACTATGTAGGCTTCATCCTTTAAAAGTTGAAATATTAACATTATAAAGCAAGCCGATTAAGTGTCCACACCGGAGCCTCTACGCGGTAGGCCTAAGCGTAGCAACGTCGTAGCACAGTCCACAAATGGTTAATATTCACCACAAGCAAAAGTGTCTTCTATTGACAGTCCTTTACTGTTATGTAGAATAAAGCCTATCTGCTATAATTCAGTTAAACTTAAAACGATAAAATACCTATACATTAAATGATTAGCCCTAATAAAAAATGGCGTATTCTCTTCATAAATCCGGGATAAAGTAAAGTACGTAATTCTGTAAGAGCGGCTAAGCTGACACAAACTACATTGTGTAATGGCTACAGTCGTTTGTGTCGAGCCGTCGACCGGTGAACAACATCCCTTTCAAATTCACTACCCTTGACCTATCCCTAATTCATTTTAGGAAATCCCCAACCGGCATCGTTTCATGTGCTCAATACGTATTTGAACGATTTGTATTCAAAATGTATTAAACCGGCTTCAAAAAAGAAGTACGTTATGCATTGGACGAGTATTTTTTTCATCAATTAAAAGATTTGATTGCGTAATTAAGGAAATACGAGGCTGACTTGCCTTTAAGGATAAAAGCCTCCGATAAAATATAAGAATACTAAAAAAAACGGTAAGAAACTCTTTAAAAAATTCCGGTTTTGGAAACTTGAAAGTTCACTCCACCTACCTATCATAGTTCATGGTACCTATCACTATTATATAAGAAGAATGGCTTGTAAGTAATGAATAACCTTACTGTATTATATAATGAATGTAGACCTTCAAATCCACTTTCAAAGCAAGCTTCGTGGCTTCGGCGTCGTATCGTTACGAAACCCACTCACTCACAAACATTGATAGATTACTTCCGCAGCCCCAACGGTCAATGTTTGAAGGTACACGCAAGTGCCTCCAATCCTATCTTAAGATTCCGGATCATAACGACATTTGATCCTCTCGAGGATAAAGTTATTATTTTTCCTCTAGGGTATGACTGGTAAAAACGAAGAAGCTTTTTTTTGGTAAAGCTGTTTTGATGAGTGCGTTTCATGGTTTCTTCTTAGAGGAAATTGCATGAATTCTCACGCTCGTTATTTATTTATCTATTTATTTATTTAATTATGGCACTCCAACGACTTATTCACTAATACATTTTTGGGGTAATGTAACAATTAAACTTAAAATCTAGGGTGGATATGTCACTTACAGGTGTGCACGAGCACTTGCATAAGTATTTCAAGTTTTATAGTAAAAAAAAAAAAAAAAGAAAAGAAATAACTAAATCTATTTTGTTGCTCTAAAGAATGACACAATCAAATGATAAATAAGTGAGTAATAATATTAAGTAAGTAATAATGTAAAATGTAATAAAATTAATATTATTATTGTAACTTTACTAAGTATCAAAACATTGCTGGCTACTGGAGTGCGGAAAAATAGAAAAATCGACATTATATGTAGTTTAGCATATTACACTTTGTTTAAAAGTAATATCGCCGAGATTGTCAACCAAAAAGATGTAGAAAGGAGGTCTCACGAAAAACAAAAGGTTATTCACCCCGAAAGTGGTATTACAAGTTCAGTCAACCGATGCTGATTTATATGATATCTTTTGTTCGAGGTTTGCCGTTGTTCACTATTTTCATAAATCATTCCAAAACTAAATACGCAACCAAAATACTTTCAATTAAAGGTCGGTGTTCTTAAAACAGCGTAGGTAATTTAGGTAGAATTTAAGTTCGTGTTAACGATTTGATTACGAAAATGAAAAAGAAAAATAGTTTGTATGAAAATTATTACAAAACAAAATGAAACGACGTTATAAAGCTGTCAAGTCACCGTACGGCACGAACCACTATGTAAAGCCAAAGCACTCCAACAACGGCGCTGCTATTAAATAATAAATTCGAGGCAGTCCAGTCGCATCGATCCACTAGAACTTTACGGTTGCTATTCCTTGAAACATCGTCTGTGGCGAACAGAATACATCAATACGTACTGAACGAAATACTCAGCGTGCACTTGTAACTCAACTGAAAAGAAAATATATAACAAATAGTTCGAAGTGGAAAACATAAATAGTTGCTTTCATTTTGTTATCTTGTACCTACATTCTCTTGGCAGATTTAGGGCAATTATGAATGTTTGCGTTAGTATTTCAATCAAGTACACCTACGTAATGTAGATGCTCGTAATAGAACACAGAAATAATATCTCATTCCATTCAGTTCAACATATGGAACCGTGTGACGACACTAAAAGCTCAACAAGTTTTTCATAACACCTGTCACCGCGTAACATTGGTAGGTCTCATTGATAATTATGCACAACACAACGCTAACATTCTGGTACAAAAAATGTCTAAAATAATACCAACCTAACAACAAAAATATCTCAAACGAAAACCTCGTTCGAATCTGATTCAGACGCGGACGTTTGAATAACAAAAACAAAAAGCATTACGGGTCACAGATCAGGGGGGCGTTGAATAAACAAGTCGAGATCCTAATTTACTATTCAATCGGAGCCGTCATAAAACTACTGAAGTTAAATAAATAAAAGTCGGATAGGTATATATTTGCTGGAGAGTCCGAGAGCAGTGAGAGCCGGTGGTCAGCAATCGATTACCGGCTCGCGTGGCGCGCCCCGCGACCCGAGCTTATCAAGCCTTCTGACCGAGCCTAATCTAATAATAGACATCATGGTAACGTCCTCCACGCAAACCTTATTTGTCTACCCTTTGTTTGCATTCTAGTTTACAAAACATTGTAATCTGTAATCGATATCGTAGAGCATAGGTGAACGAACGAAAAACATGTACCTAAGCTGGTATGTGTTTTTTTTTTAGTTTAAAAATGCCTTAAATTAACTTTTAAAATCCATCTGCGTTCTCTTTGAAAGTTTGAAATTGCAATAAAGTCTGCAACTATAAACCTGGTAATAAAACTAAAGCACAGTACGCGAACTTGCGAAACATTTACAAAATTTTGCTATTTGAAGAAATGTTTCCGTTTCCGCTATTTCCGTACAAACTGTGAGAGGAAAATAGGTAACCTAGTTTAAGGTTCACGTAATAGCGTTACTTGGCCACCGCCTGCAGCATTATTGTAGGTTTTTAACACATTTAGTGAACCGTTTCCAGCTTAAATTCCAGAGTAATGACAACTGCGTGATCCAATTCCTTTTTTTTTTGTTGGTAAAACCTCTTTGTAGGAACCTGTATGGGAATCCTACTGCGTCCCACGAACGTACAGTATCTAAAGAGTGATGAAAATAGCCTAAAAACTGCTAATAAAAGAAACAGAATCAGGAAAATGCTAGTAAAACAGACGAGCTTCTGAATGTTCACATTCATGTCCAGATATAACTTCACCAAAGTTATACTGTACTACAATAAATGCTGGTAGAAAAACTACAGCGGTGGACAAATACGAGGGGTGAATGCTAGTAGATGTAGGTCATTGCTTCCCCTTCCGTATTATTAGACAATGTTAACCGGTGAAAGCCATTTCAGGAAGATCGTTTTGAAAGATAGTAATAAGTAGAAAGAATAAGTATAGTATAACTAGTAAGTGGTATTTTTATCACACTGCCAGTATATTCGTATTTGGTTACAAATCATATATTTGTTTGTACATCATATTTAAAAAAATGTTACTTCTGCCAAACAGCATAGCAATTTGTTTCATCTAAGTCTATACTATATAATAAAGCAGAAGAGTTTGAGAGTCTTTTTTAGTCGTTTGTTTGAAATCATCACGCATTAGTTCTTAAGTTATTAATCTAAATTAGTTTTATACCTGCAAGTCTTGGGGGGCCTGTGACCCGTAACACAGGTATTGTATGCCTATTTCGGGCACCAGTCTCTCACAAATGTTTACCATGTCTATTAGATTTAATCATTCCTGTTCACTGTAACGTTTGTGATGAGAAAATAAACATATTATTTATTTATTTATTTTGTACTTTTGTTTGTACGCGCTCATCTCTGAAAATGCCTGCAGCCCAATTCTTAAAGAACGTTATGGGCTATTTAACACGATACGGCCGTTAGGAGCCCAGCAAAAGGGTAACCGCGAAGCACAGCCAATTTAAAAATGTTTTCAAAAAAACACAAACCATTCACAATAGTGCTGAAAACGATAGCCTACTTTTCTCACAGCAAACTATTGCAGCACGTTTTTCCAAACGTTGACACTCAAAGCGAAAGAACTCGACCGAATTAAAAGTTTAAATAAGAAAAGTAAAAGGAACGTTGTGAAACGTCTCTCCAAATGGTCGGACATACTGAATCCACTGACAACCAACAAATGGGGTGTGCATTCAATTTGCCAAGTTAAACATAGGGTTGCTTAGACGGCTTAGCGTTATGGACCGTATTTTAGAAACTTTTTCCGGGGACTTACTAACTTCAAACGGGGATTGTGACTCAATAATTCACATTTTTCATTATAATTTACACAAAAATAAAACACTGCGGTGATTTACCTAATGTATGCCTACTATAGAACAAAATATTCGTCACCAATTTACTTAAAATTACCATTTATTCGTACGTAGGCCTGAAATTCCATAACAATATTACCGAAATATTGCTGCGGGTTCCACTGCGGGAATCGTAAACATGATTTTATGTAATATATTGGACGTGTGGTCCTGTTATGTAACTAAGAATACAGCTGAAAGGAATAAAAGGTATTCAGAATACGGACCCTTTTTATCTCACTCAACCCGGAAAACTAGGACGTCGATATGCGACACTCAACAGACGATAAAACTCCATTGTGGAACAAAAGCCTCTCCCGATCAATGAACTGAACTGTCACAGACTCATAGTCCACTGTTGGACAAAGGCCTACCACGAGTTGAGCTTATCTTGTCCGTTGTAGTGCAGACGTGCAGTACAAAGAACCTGCGATATTGCTATAACCATAACATTTAGAAGGGGTTGTAATCGTGATCGCACTACCAAAGATCATGTTGCAGCTCACCCCAATATAACCCCTAATAGCTTTTATGGTGCTCATGGGAAATGATGTGACAACCTCTTCCAAGCCGGCGACGGTCTCCTTATAATGTATGGTATATAATATGTTTATCACCATAAACACAATAACCAAGATATCATCTCAGTGCCAGCGACCACAAAAGCGTTCACCCAATAAGAACAAACTAGTATCTTGTCCTGGTAATGGGTCGGTTGCGGCGAAAGTTCGTATTGGCCTATATACCTACAGCTAGAATATAGGTCACGTGACGTTTATATCCGGAGCCAGCCATTATCTCGACGCCACTCCGTCTGCGAGGCCTACCGTCGCACAGACCTACTCACAGTCGTACCTGACGTACAAATAAACTGTTTGGAATATATTATGAGTTGAGTAATTCTGTTACTTTCTGTATTTTATGTTGGCAAGAGCGGGACGGAACTACGTAACTGCTTAATAGGCTTGCTTGGGACGAGGGTGGAGACTGGCTCCGTATTGATCTCAAGTCGTGAACGGGACAGCCGCCGCCACTAGTAAATAAGCCAAAGCTTCGCAAACTTTTATCATCGCCTTACTACTTTTATTTGTTCGCGTCAACAGCGCTACACACACATCAGTACACGCTTCACTAAACCGCTCTCTTTATGTGAAAACGCGACTATTGTGCACGATAACATTGTAAGACGTATTAGAGAATTGCATGCGACCCTCTGCCAAGTTTGCGAAGGGTGGAGAGTGGTTACTTATTTACGCTTGAGTGGAAATAAATCCTTCTTTGTAAAAAATGTCCCACGAGACCACAGCTCCTCATAGAATTTAACAAATCTTTTTTTTTCACTGGCCAGTGTTGCCCTTGTATCTAAAAACCCAGTCACTTCAGTAAAGGGCAGAGTGCACATAGTTAAAAATGAACAGTAAGCTGTAGTCAATTAACAAAGCGCATGACATACGCATGTGTTGTATACTGAAATCAGTTACAGTCATTGACCTACGTAGTGTAATATTCAAGCTTCCATAAGCGCAATGATTGGCCTATAGCATGGTCGTTACACGGCTGCTACGAGGCGTAGAGCGCAACCGATTCGTAGCAGGGTGCTACGCGCTCCCGTAACCTCTAACCTTTATCGACGCGCCCGCGCCGCCCACCGGCCCGTTCCGGTTAATGTAGCCCCCACAACCCCTCTGCACTGAGCTTCCAGTAATTGAATCCAGAGCACGTGTGCATGAATAAACCATTTTAATACCAGCCTTTGAACGACACGTGCATAATACCTGGCTACAACGGCTAATAACATTTTACCACCTTCCATAACATTAAAAGATCATCCAATAAATGTAACTGCACCAATGATAAACCATTCGCACACACATAAGTAGAACATCCGGTAAAGTGAGCGGGCTATTAAATTCTCCAGCGGGTAATGTGAATATAATGAATACCGATCGAGCGCCAATTACGAGCCTATGTATCACGTTGAAAATTGGTAGTCATTTTGTCTCTATCCTGCACGGGTGCTATCATTATGTCGTTACGCCAGCTCGAACATAAAAATTATGCGTTCACTAACAAATGCAGTATATGGGTTCACGTAAATGATTTGGTATCTATAACGGCGCAATAAATATTATATGAGCTTTGTATTTAACATTACAATAATGATAAGATAATGGTTATTTAGATAAGCGCAGAATGCGAATACAAAGGAAAGCTTTCAGAATTATTCAGCATTATCAGGTCAATCTAACCTTACGTAGAACACTATCACGGCTCGCTTACGTAGGTAGTGGGTATATCGTCCACAACATGAATAAATACGCTTATTTTATTCTGCGTGTTCACTCGAAAGTTCCGAGGGCAATAGAATAAATTTTCTGGTCCATTAAATTGATTTGAATTACAGCGAGTGGCTGAAGAACTAATGACGCCAATCACCATTGTTTATCTGCCCTTTACAGCGCCATTGACGTACAGTAAGTACTCAATAAATTATTATAAGGACATATTATTAGTATTGGTACAGTTTCCACTGTAGCTGAATATTATAATCGTTTGTATTCATAAGTACAGTATCGCCAATGAATTTATTCATTATTTTCATTTTAATAGCCACGTATTATTGAAAGTTGTTGTTTTGAATACCGTGATATTGATACCCTTTATGTATGTTCTATATTTGTATTTATGACATGACTACTATTCCCAGGTAGTTTTTTTTTTCAATAATAGTACTTGGTGTTAGCAATTAAGGTAATGCTTAAAATACAAAACAGAACCACTCCTGGTAAACATTAGGAGGAGCTATCAAGAACATTAATGGTAGCACAATCACTCTGGTTGTCTCTCTCTAAAACAATCCAAAGAAACCGCTGTCAATGGTCAATGTAAAAAGCATCACCAATCCACATCCTATATTACTGAAATCAATCAATTCAGCACCTAATTTGGCGCCATATTTTTTTTAAATTTAGCAATGGCGGATGCACACTTCGGAAAATAGTAGATACTTCAAATTATTTATTTTATCAAAGCATATTCCTAGTAATTTAAGTTAATACTAGGAGGTAAATAATTTGCTACAGTATAGCGATCTCTGCTAATTCGTATTTTCTGTAGTTTGCCGAGCAAACAGAAACCCAGCTGCATGGATGTTGATTGGATGTCAAATGTTTGTAGACGCTAGTTTCTAATCATTTGCTAGTTCTAGCTAGAATACAAAAACTATTTGAAGTACAGGACGACTAAGCGAGTAGTTCATTAGCCTAACACTTGTTTGTAAACCTAGCCCCTGTTTAGTTTATGAAATAAATAAAAAGAATTCCATTTACACAATGTAAATAATTATAAATACTTAAGTATTTGGCTATCATCGAGGCACTGTCCATTTCGGGTCTTTTTAAGTAAGATAAATGTGTAGTAACACTCTATTCTAGCACTCCTCGTTATGGAAAAATCGACGTTTTTATGTGTGTGAGTAATAAAGAAAGTCGAAGTACAATTATCAGTCCATTTTGGGGTGTCACGCATGTAAAGTGGCAGTGGCTGACACATGTAGCCGTGTTATTGACATACACACGCACGCCGAAAGCATTTTAAAAATGTATGTGAGGTGGAAACGTTTCAATAGATTTTGTGATAAGGCACACTGCGCGTCGTCAAAAATGTACTACAAATTGTGGCATTTTAATCATTTTGTTGTACAAAATAACTGAATACCTACACCGTATATTAAAAATAAAATCTTGAAAAATGTTTTGTTCAGGAAGTAACAGAGAATCCATTAGTTTTTCAAGGAACAATCATGTTTAGTTTGATTTTGACGCAAAATAAACACATGTCACACGTACGACAAGGATAAACACGAAAGTAATTATGAAATTAACAGAAAGAAGTGCGAGGCGCGCGGCGGCGTGTGCGCGGCCGCGGGTGCGGTGGCGACGCGTGACAGTTCGCGCGGGACTCTCGCGTGACGTGGCCGCCACATTTAGCACGACCAGTGTTTTTGGCACGACGCACGATGTTCTTCCCGTTTGTCTCCCGCTACTTAGCCCACCACGCTCCAGAACGTTTACTACGCAAGATGACAACGAAAACAATCATAACATCATTAGAGGATCTTCAACTGAGTGACTAAGCCTGACCGACCGAGTCTTTTGCGAGCTTTGTCATAAACAATACTTAGCTTATTTTATGATTCTTTGTTCTTAAATGTCTGTATCTGCTTTTAAAATGTTTTTGCTGTATATTTTTATATGTACACAAAATACTGCAGCTGTATACATTAATTTTGCAAAAATAAGTACTGTGTACATAATGTCAACCCTTATAACGATCCAGGCAGAGATCGTGACCGTCCCAGGGGTAGAATTTACGATTGCATGAAGCCACGTTGCGTGCTCGAATTCGGAGAAGGGGAACTTTTTACAGTCCAACAGAATGGTCACAAAAGAAACAGACAAATAGTCGATTATCCTACATGGACAGCCGGCCCGACCGTCGTTAGCCTCAACAGGTTGAGTGTCTTTGATCACACGCTAATGAGCCAGCCTGCCTACTTATTAAATAGCTCAAAAACAAACTGTTGATTCACGTTTGAAACAGGCTGATTTTGAACCGCATTGAAATTGGGTTAAGAAGTTTTTGCAGTGCTTTACTAGCGACTATTCAATTTACATATGTACAACATGTGTGGGTTTCAGATGTCATCTGCTAATAAAATTAACGTTTTTAACTCTATCCTACAAAGTAGGTGACTCTAAGAGCTTCCATTAGTTGCCAGGCAAGTTATTGATTGTCATACACGCGTACGACTAATTAGCCAGGCTATGTTAAAGTCCATCGACACCGTCAGTTACGACATGTTGGTCTCCAAATAACATGGATACGTGTGGCGCCGGCGACGTAGGTCAAGACGAGTATTTTCGTCCTCGCCTTGATACAGGGCTACCGCATATCATACGCGGCAGTTTAATATTAACTATACCGTCACTCGCGGAGCATGCCGATATTCCGATTCCTATTCGAACTCCAATCCCACTGACAACTTCCAGACAAGTAATGCCCACTTATAAAAAGCCGCGAGTCACGTCGAACGCGGCGCCGATGTTTTATGTCTTATATCATCCGATATTAATCTTCGGAATAGATGTTCGTTTGCTTCGTAGATCATTTTAAAACTTTCCATGATTAAAACCATGTGATAAAACGGTTAAGCTTTGTCATAGATAACGGCAAGGGTGAGTGGTATGCGCTCGATCCGGCTCAAGACATTGACCTATCTATTTGTCCGACTATCGGCATTAGGAACGCGTACAGTGCTATAGATACGTAGTGAGCTATTACGAATATATGCCGAGTGGAGATATTTTTGCCGAGCAGCTGTAGCATGCGACCGCGACTCATCTGGCACATCCACACATCGATCGACAAGCGCACAAGTACATCTGTAGTGAACTCGCAAACTTTCCACGTAAACAATACACATGCTACATGAAAATGTTACAGCGGGAATTAAGGATATCGTTACGGCTTACACGATGAAAGCTGCAAGGCGATTGTTCTGTTCTCAGGCCACGTAACTATTTGGTCTTACTAAAGAAATCGTGCTCTTAAGATCACTAAATCGAGGACGCAATAAGAGATGGATTTACTAATCATCAGCCACCTCGCTGCGTAAACTTTTTTGATTAAAACTGTATTGACATTCTTTCAACGTTTGCCCTCTCCATGTGCTACATAAGTCTCACAATTTCTGCGAACTTACAGCGTTAGAACATTTTTATTCTGATTACCCAAATGTTTATTAATGAGTGCGAATCCGAGTGCAAATGAACGCTTTTAATGTAAATATTGAGGAGCTATGGTATAAACGCATTCAAATACGTGTCGATACATCAATGCACGCATAATATACTGGTTCCTTGCACTAATTTGGTTGCGGAGGTCAAATGGCGGATGCTCCGTGTAATTTGTTGATTTCAAAACATCTGAATGAAACTTATTTATAAATTAAAATTCATAATTATAATTAAATTTAATAAAATTTAATTTAATTTAAATTGTTAAGTATTTCCTCTTGGACTGTAAATTCTGTCACATTCGCGTAGTTACGCGAAAAAAAAAACGAAAAAACAATTCTGTCGAATTTGGATAGAAATCTCCCAGTTGGATTCGACAGAATTGTTTTTTTTTACACATGGCGTTTTATTTGTAAACATAGTCATTATTAATCCATCAATGGATACTAAAGCATGTCCAACATGGACCAATATGTACGAACATGACCCTTAAGCGATTGCCGAGCAACCTATCATTATTTATATGCCCTACATAGATATGTATCTATAGGTTATATTATACTATGAAAGCGGGAAGGCGTCACGTAAAAGTAATGCCGAGCGAGGGACCGCTTCGCTTTGTGCTGTATTTCAAAGAAATGAACACAAACTGTAACTCGTTTAGACTTTTATCTCCGAGGAATGCGTTAATGCGAGATACAGCGCTAACTCAAACGACTCAATCTCATAATCAGGTTGGCTTTTAAATTCTTAACTACCTTTTTTATCCAGAAGCATATTATTCTATTTCTAAGCACACAACATTATGATCACAATGTTAATAATTTAGTTATAAACATTTCGTGGTTGTCGAATATGATTTTCCAATAAATTACAACTGTATTTATAACACTATAAAATAGATTTTACGCCGTCCGGTCGTAAACAATTGTATGACCGTAATTGAATTTATTTGTAGTAAAACATACTAAAATTAAATGTATTTGGTAGATACGCTGACGGATTCGCACTTTAATTGTTAAAGACTGAAAGAATTCCTTGTTATATTTTGGGTACAACCACTTGGACATGTTTAAATAAGCAATTCGATGCCGACACAACGCAACCTATAGCAGATGTGTATGTTTTGGATACATTTGTTTCCCCTACGTGAACCATTTCAAAACAGCAACAAACATAATGACGTACTACTACTGAGTGCATTCGTTTGTTTCTTGCATGAACGCCGGTAATAATGTCTCTATTAGACGGTTTGGCGGGCTCGTCCACACAACACTGCCCTAGTAATCAATAAATATTTCTAATTGGGAAATCCATAGTACACGAATGAGGCTACTACTTACGTAAAGTAGATTATCATAAAATATTGTACAGTAATCATAATTATCGTTCATTTTTCATCCACTTGTACGACCTCCAAATCAAGATAAGGAAAATAACAAGTTTTTCATTATGTAGGCAGAAAAACGAAAAATAAACAAAAGTAGTACCGACGTAGGTAAGTGTGCTGGCTCGTTTGATTTATATCTCGAAGCTTCAGAAAATACTTAATTCAATTTATTCTGTTAAAAAAAAGCACTCTGAAAAAAGCTTCCGCCAATTCTTATCGCATGCGATACCAAAATTACAATTTAACGTGTACCTACCTATGTGTACTTAATTTTCTTTTGTGTTATAATGCTGGTAGAGAACTTATTCCATAACATATATAATAAGTTCTAATAATAAGAATAAGTTCTCTAAGAAGTATTAAAAGTTGTATACTCGTAATGTATGGCTGTAGCTAAACAAAGAAAACCCAGAATGAAAAATTCTTAGCCATTCCACTGGATACTGACCTAAATATCACGAATGCCTGCGGAACTACTTTTCAAGCATGAGATTGTAGGTCCGAACTTAGCTATTCTTAGTACCAAATACTCTGCGGATTTCAGTGCACGTCAATCTCCAACATCATTGGCTGAAGGTGCAGGAAAACATTCTCGGCAAACGTAGACTAAACTAATCATCTGAAATAGCCAACTAGCAATGGGAAACAAGGCGAAGATTGATGAGTGGTCGTTCCTTCTCTGTAAGAAGCATTCCCTGCAGTAGGACAAGCGCAGGAGTGCAGTAAATAGATTCTTTCAAGAGCAACATTGAAAAAGACTTAATTTGTAATCCCGACCGCGACACGGGCCATGGGCTGCCGTCACCGCGCGTCTCATAAAGACTCCAATTTAATGGCTGTCAATAATGGCCAAGTTTACGAGCCATCCTACCAATTTACGGCATATTGGCAAGCAGCCGATACAGTGCGTGTTCATTGTCTCACGACAAATGATGGTTTTAATATTAATCGTAAGAAGCTAAGAGTAACAAACTGACGCCATGTTTTCCATAAATTTTATTAGACATGGAACGAAATTGCCAATTGCATTCACTAGGTGATGAAATTTAAAATAGCTGTTTATGCATTAGATCATTAAATAGCCAATGCTCACACTCAAACGTCTACTTTAAATTTCATCACCTCCTATTTTCCGAATCACTAAATATCTACAGAATTCCCGATTAAAATCCAGTTAATGAACGTCTCAACTTCAGAGATTGTGTTACGTAACAGTTTACTGTTTAAATTATACACAAGCGTCGTATAAATCGAGTTTGTTAATGTAAGTGAACGAGACAATTACCACCATCAACATCACATATGTAAACGTTGGCTGGTAGTGAACGAGGGACTGTGGGGCGAAGGTCATTGACCCTCGAACACCTGGCGTGCTACCTTTACTTAAACGACACTCACATCCATTACAACAACAATAGACATTCAGACAGTGACTAGTAAATCAATGATAGTATTATGTCGTTTTGTCCTCTCAGATCTCAGAACATTTCCAGTTTATACAGAACCCAAAATATCAATGACAACTTATACCTCACATAAAATATATCTACCAATTCAAAGCTTTCAAAAAGTCTGACTTGCATAAAAGCGGTCATTAATGGGGCTCAGGGAAGGAGCTACGTAAATGTTTTAAAAAAATCGTAGCGGTCGCTCGTAGCCGTAGCGTCGTAGCGTCGTAGGCCTTCGTAGGCTTTCGTTAACGGACAATTTTAATTTTCACAGTTAATATACTGCGCTTATAAAAGATAAGGCGTTGTTACGGTGCACATGATTTATGTTCTACTCCCAGCGTTCCTTTTCTCTCTGAACATCTTTATGGCTATTCGTTTGTCAGTCTTGTGTATTACCGGAGTAAACCTAGTAAATTATATAGAGGATGAACTTTTGACTAACACGTTGTGCTAGATTAAAGTAAGCCATAAATTATATGCAGGTAAATGATTCGGTACGACTCGTATCTTTTATTGACGGCTGTTCGAAGCTTCGAGCAGCTCGAGCACATAATTGATGAATGACCGACCTGGACGAATGAGCGTTTAATACCACATTCAAGGTGTTACTACTGTATTGTTACTTAGTAGTACAATGCGGTGTTTCTATTACATGTCTATTTCAAAGCTACATAAAAAACTGCAATGGATTCGATGTACGTCGAATTGTTCAATTTGGGTTACGTACGGTAGTGGCGGCCGACGACAGTGTACGTCAGTTGGTATCGAACAAAACGTATCACGCGCACACTCCAGTGTGTTTGCTTACGTTCACGTCGAATGATCTGCATCTAATGTACCGAAGCTCTCAACTCTATAAAATACAGGTTCACAAAATTTGTTCCAGTTTTAACGACCAGCACGAGGCAACTCTTTCTATTAGCTAAGATGGGGAAGGTAAAGCTAACTGAAAAACATGTCCAGAAAAAAATGAGGATTTTTTTCCGCCGTATAATGGTTTATTTTGTATGTTTGCCAACAATTACGCCCTAATTGACAGCTATAAAGCCAACGTAAAAAACAAAATGTTTGTACATTTCCATTAAACTGTTTTTTACACTTTTCACAAGTAAACTTTGGCTTCGGTTTCGATTTATTCGCCGTCACTGACGTTTCTCCAGAATAATTTATGTGCAAATGATGTTGATATTTTAATATACGAATATACCGAGTACATTTGGATGATTTATAATGTGTGCATTAAATAAAAACTAAACTACTGCTTAAAGAAATAAAACTTTGTAAAAACTTGACGTCAGAAAACGAAAGGTCATCGGACTCAACCTTGTCACGGCGACCATCAACAAAATGAATCTTGAAACTAATGCTAACTCGTTAAAGCAAATATGAAGGCCAGGTTAAATTCGGTTTAAGTTTATCATGATTTTCTAAGATCAACGATCGGTGCACGATATAGCATCTGCAGTATAGTTTAATTATAATGCATCCTGTATAAAGTGCGCCATATTCGCCCCTTTAACATCAAAGAAACTCGATCACTCCGACATTATAAACACCACACCGGCATCCCACCGCGGTCGCGAGTGCGACGTGGAGCACATTTTCTCAGAATATGAGCGGACGCGGACTGGTTCCCTGTTCCGTTCTCTACAAAATTAACCGTCTCACTGTTAATCCGACGCTAATAGAGCCGACCTTGACAGTCGTAAATATTTATATCAGGGTTTACGATGGTCAGTGTGAATGTCTTCTAATTTTAAGATGAGACGAGATTGGGAGTTATGTAAATAGTGGGGACAGATGCGCGCCCAATAATGTTAGGGTTCCGGATCTGTGTCAACGTCTCATCCTTTTTACAGGCGGGTCACGTTAGCGTAAAGTAAGGTTGATGTACATGACGCTTGACAGGACCGTGTGTCAAATAACGCATTGAGTTTATCTTCATATATACTTTATCCTTGTAGCAATATCTATAGCGAGGACAAAAAATGAAAATGATTTTCCTGTGTTTTTATCCTTTCGGACAAGGTCTGTAACGACTGCATGTTTAACTGTAAAAAATATATTAAAAAAGCTAACTATTCGTATGAAATACTTGTAGAAACATAAATACAGAAATGTACACAGTAAAAGCCATTTGCACTTAAAGAATGTCGCCGTTAATCGTTCTCCATACATGTCAGCGCTGAATAGACCATCCCATTGCCTCCGGTCGAAGCGATTAAAGGGATGATGATAAAATATGGAGATAGGTGGGCAGCACCTAACTGAATATTTATTTAGATTAGACTGCGATCACCAAATGCATCAACAAAGCTTGGCGATTAGAGGAATATGCTGCTAGATCATTCATTGCAATGATTTATGGCGATCCCATATTAAGTCGATGAGTTCTGAAGGGATTGTAAAAAATTACCATGCTGCTCATGGCACGGAATTTAACCTAAATAATACCACGCTTCAGCCAATCAATCGTTAATTAAGTGTCATGGTGTTTGATGGGTTCAAATAGGTCGTTAGTCAAATGAGAATGAACCTTGCTATCAATTTTGGCCTCAGATATGAGACACACTCAATAAATTAAATTTATTGATTATGCAGCATACAAAATGTTGCATATATGTATTCTAAACTTCGGCAAAAAAATGAAAGACCAGATTGACAAATAAACAAATCTTAAGAAATACGGAAAAACCGGAACCAAATTTTCCATTTTCCTTTTTATCCACCCAACGTCCGCGCTGGCTTCTAAAGGCAATAGTTAATGTAAACATAAGGCCGGAACTGTGAACAGGGCGCCACCTTAATTGCGTTGCTCATGGAGTTTCGATTAGAGCCGTAAACTTTGTACCTGGCCTCGTTAGTCTAGTGCTGTAGCCTTAGGATGAATGAATACTGTATTTTTCTTCACTTGCCTATAAGCACTATTTTATCAACGTTGGTATAATATATTACAGTGACTGGCCACGTTGCTAGTTTTCTAACTTTTTTTGAAGACAATTTTGGACTTATTCTCGCAATGAAAAACTACGTGAGTTGGCAAAATATATGGCTTCTTACTAAGTCTGAGAAAGGGAAACGATATACTCGTATGTTAGTTAAGTCATTAAACAACAAAGTACTGAGCAATATGATTATGTGGTTGTCGATAGACTGTACAGAATAGGACAAGTTCAGCTACTATTTCTGTCCACTGGTCGATACAGCGGAACTGCCTACTGTAAGGTTCTATACCTTCTAACCAACCTTAAATTATGCAGGCTGGCTATTTTATAGGTCTGGCTGCATTCAGGCGCTCAAAGTATTTTGAATTAAAACAATTTAGAAAAAGAATAGATGGTTGTTTGTTTATCAAGGTGATAACAGGTCTGTCTTAGTCATGTGCAATTGTGGACCATAATTTCAGACTTTTTGACTGCACAGTTGGCGCAGAGGCTGAGCGATTGGCTGCTGGGCTGCGGGTCGCGGGTTCGATTCCCGCCCAGAACAAATAATTGTATGGTTTACAGGTGGTTGCTCCGGGTCTGGCTTTTTGTATATGTGAGTTTAAATGTTTGTAAAGGCACCCACGATTCAGGAGAAATTCCTACTGTGTAGGATCACGATTTAAA
Source organism: Noctua fimbriata (assembly GCA_905163415.1). NCBI lineage: Eukaryota > Metazoa > Arthropoda > Insecta > Lepidoptera > Noctuidae > Noctua > Noctua fimbriata. The sequence continues at coordinate 10,760,201 of LR990941.1, read as the reverse complement.
AAAAAAACACAAGAAAAAATATAGCGTTTTACATAAAGCAGTGTACTAGCTCATAAACAGGTACATTACAGTACATACAGCCTCTGAGTTATCGACCATTCATGAAGCAGTCCTTCCTGCTTTTACAGACACGTCATGAGGCAACACCGTCTACGACTAAGTGTCATGATGACGTAAATAGGTACGTAACATAGGAGAGCCTATTTCCAGCAAGCGTTAAACGATAGAATCGACTGTGTTGATGCCTGTCAATACAACACAATGCAGGCATTAAGAAAAACCAACAATCAAAGCATTGTTGGTTTCATCATCAACGCACTCGTTTAGACTTTTCAAACATTCAACATGACTTCAATAATGCATTTCTTTCTTCGTTCTGAGTGTTGGTATTCCACACGTACATTTGTAAGTATTTTTACCATACGAACTCGGCATACCGAAAATGTTAAGTGGACTGAATTCTTGACATTTCACAACAAACAACGAAACATTTTTTTCGTTTCTGTAAAAACATGTGTTGTTCCACTCTGTGGTATTATTAACACGTGTATTTAACTTTTATTGTTTTTGACCGAGTTCAAAAGGGTCAAAGGGGCATTTTGTGAAGCGATAGCAGCAAGTGCACAATGTGCATAATCTAATTTTCCAATATTGACTAAATTGATTTTTTCAGACTTTTTTTTAACTTTTATGGATTGAACAGACCTTCGAACCATTTCAAACTTTATCAATACCCATAGATAGTCAGATAATCCCGAGATATTCTTAAAACATAATCGGTTTATTTTCTAACTAAACAAAGTATATATACTCGTATGACGTCGGTAAAGTATAGAAAGTGTATATTGTCAAGGGAGCTTGAACCGTGTACAGCCATCCGATCGCTACTAAGTTCCTTTAATTAATGAACATTTATCGTTGAAACCACGACGCGACGATTGCTAAATAAAATTAGAAACCTTTACTGAAATTAGACATTACAATTATCCCGAATACAACCGAAATGAGTTAGGGCTCTTACGAGTCAGCTGTGTTTGCGTACAAATGCTTTATTGTTTCTTAATTTTCACGGCGTTTTGTCAGTTCTGTGCCAGGCTTTTTGTTTTCAACCTATTTGTTTTCAAGTGACTGAACCGGATGCTTCAAAATGTTTCATAAGATCTTTGAGTAGAGAACTAATCTACGTACTAACATGTAACATTTTACATCGATACGTTTGTAAGAGGTAGGGCTAGTAGTGTAACTCGCAACCTACGAAACCTACGATATATCAATGACCTTATTAAGTTCAGTGCGATAGAGAGCGGGTCCATTGTCATTTATCAGGCGGCTCCAATCCCGGGCTATAACCGAATGCTGTCTATATGAGAAAGCCCCAATTACACTTTGTCCGCCCCCGCCCGAACCGAGCCAAGACCTTTAAAGCGGTAGCGATCCCAGACTAGACTTACGATAGAACTGTATTATGTAACATACCTACGATATTCGAACGGTCCTTCATATAATCATGTGTCTCTCAACATCGTTACGTCCCTAAAGAATGAAAATATTTTAGGCCTAACGATTTCTCAACTTTATCTTCAAAGTTTTCAATTCAGTTCCCCGGATACTCCTTAAATAAATATATGCATAAAATACCTACACATCAATACGTATAACATCAGTTTCTGCAATCTAAATATAATTTTATCGCGAATGAATCACTATTTATATTCCAGCGATGTAAAATGAAAAGTTCAGAATAAAATAACCAAATGAATAAATATTTTTGAATGTTGGAAATCCGACACAATGCACATTGAATTTTATCCCTAATCCTAGATCTAAGATGCTGAATCTAAAGATAAAAACGTTCAAGTTATTAATTTCAAGACACGAGAACAACAACACCAACTAACAGCATATTTACATTGTTCAATGCTAAAACACAATGTAGTCTGCTTTGCTATGTGAAAGAAAAAGTTGTTCCATGATAGTATAGTTTCAAACAACGTGCCTTTTTCAATTAATATAACGACGTTATAATGCCACAAGTTTTAATAACAGCAGGAAATTGAAGTGGCATGCAATTAAAAGGTACGACAACGAACAAAACAATACCCACAGACTAGTTAGTACGAATAAAAAGACAATGTTGTTGAATAAATTAACTTTTTCAATGGAACAGAAATAGGTGATGGGAATTTAATTGTTATTACAGCCAAAGTTCAATAAAGCTTGAGTTTATTTTCACAAATCACTGGAGCGCTAGAGACTGCGTTTGAAAGAAATATTAGGGAAGTATCGTCGGAAGTGAGCTGACTCCGCCTGGCACTCGGCCAGCACTAGCTGTTCCTGTCACACACTTCAAACTACACTTTCACACAGTTTTACGTTTCATAGAACTTCAGCTAGTTGCCGAAACTTTAACTAAATTAGAGGAGTCCCACTCGAAAAAGTGACGTATTTTTCTGAATGTTTTACCACTTGTAAAGTACGGTCAAGTTTCTTAAACAGAATCGTACCCTTAGGAATAAAGTAGATGTTGAACATAAATTCAAGGAGTTCGTCACACGACTTCTCGAGCTTAAGATCTGCAGAATGAAAGCATGACTTAGTTGTTTATTTATTTGTTTGATGGTTGCTTACTTTACGAAACGTTATGCATCCTAATAAATGTCTAAAAGATACTTATCACATGCTTACTCTTTGTCTACCTGAGTACATTTTATACATATACAGGGTGTAAACAGACCCTTCACATAGCCGTCAACCAAGCACATCAAACTAAGTAACTTTACGCAAAAATTATTGCTGGTAATCGACTTTTCTTTTTTGGGGTGAAAAATCAAAATCGATGGAAAGCACTCAAAAGCATTGTGCTGATGAATGGATTGAATAGTACGGGGGTCGTGGAGGTGTGTAAAGTAAAATTCTTACATTAAAAACATGTATTTTAAACTCCGTAACTAGAAGGTTCCCAGGTATGGTCTAGAACAAAAAAAATGATCGCAAAGACGGGGAAAACAAGTACCTTTCGCATATGTGGGTGGTATGTATGTGTGTGTGTTGTATTTGTTGTGTGTGTGTGTGTGTGTGTGTGTGTATGTTTGTATGTGGTCTATTTACACCCTTTATGTTAAAGTGCTCCACCAATTATATGCTGCTCTAAAAGGCTGCATAGTTTTCTTTGTTCTCTGTGTCACGTCTTGCGAGCGAAGCCGGCCGTAGGACGCTTTCCGCTCGAGTGAACGTGGCTTTCCATTTGTGACGGACCGCGCCCGGAAAAAGGAATTCCCTTTCATAAAACCGCAGCTCAAAGGGGTATTTGAAAGTTAAATTAAGTAGCGGCCGCTTTCCAGTGCCACGATATAGCTCTGTTTTACGAATTTCGTCTTTACGTACTATTCGGAAAGAGAAAGTCATGGTCCAATTAAAGTTGTTAGACTATCGATCGGAATATTGACACCTCGCGTATATTGATACCTCGCGTAACCACCGATAGTGTAGAAACATCGGACTTATAGTGGCTTAAAATGGTCTTTTCAAAATGACTCGCTAAGCTGATTTTGAATATGTAATCCCTTCTGTTCATATTTTCGGAATTAATTAAAAGAAAAGTCATTTAGCACCCATATATGTATATTTAAGATGCAACGATTATATCGAAACAATAATTATAGAGCAGGATTTATTTATAATGTATCAATCTACTGCCTACGCATGCAGTTATTTATCATCACTTCATCAGCTAATGATTAATATTGCTGAACGTTAATCTCGTAAGATAGTTCGCCGTCGACAGTTGGAGCAATGCGTGACGATACGTAACTGACATAATATTGAATATAATCACCAATACATATATATTCGTGCCGCCTCACTTGGCTCAACGCGGCTTTTGTATCGTATAAATTCGGGTTCAGTGACTCATGTACTTGTTATGAACCTAGCAACTCAACATCGGCTAATTTGATATTAATGCTTTTAAATCTACATACATTTTTCGGCTTTGATCAGTCCCACGATACATATTTGATTAGTAATCAACTGTTCCATTAGCACTAAGTATTATAACGGTTATTTTAACTCTTTTTAGTCACGTTACATTTTGAATTATGAACCTAAAGAATATTCCCTTCGTTGCCTGTGCAAGCGAACCTTTCTAATCACTATAGAGTCTAATCTCACTGATGTAACACTGGCTAGTTACTCAACGATCTAATGTTGATGTATAAGAGTTCTATTTATAGAACTGCAGATTATTTTGAACTAGATAATACAGCGACGTCACCTACTTACTATGCGAGTCATGACTCTAATTAGTGCTCTGACAGCCGCATATGACGCAACGTACGCATCAGAGCAGCGGCCAAATGTGAGGCCGTAATGCCGCAGTGCAACCACAGAGAGTTTAGCGGTGACGTGTGCCCACAGAAATACACCGTCAGCAAAGTGAAGCCACCCCGGGCAGGCACGCTGGTGACCTGCCAGCCTGGCCTGCCAAGTGGGTGAACAGGCGCAGCCGACTCTACAATCGCCCATAGCATAACGATGCAAAAATAATGTACTACTTCAAAAATATAACATACAGAACAGTTTCAGCGAATAAAACTAAATTCATAAATCTTCCTTCGGAAGCTCTCGTGACGTTTCATATTATTTAAATACCTACGATGCTTACACTCGTAAAACTTTTTAAGCTTACTGTGTGTATTCAATTTTTATTTATTTTTTATAGTAACTGCGTAAAAAAATATTGGAGCAGCTTGAAATTGACGAGATGTCGGCAACCGGCCGCCATTGCCACCCCTTCCGAGGCGAGCACAGAATGTCAACACCATGTTGATGTTTTCCGACATTGAATAGAAAATGTGAACTATATAAGGTTCCATTAAAATAAATGGACAAACTTTTAGAAATCATTCAGACCACCAAAATAAGGACAATAGTAAAAAATAAGAAAAACGCATTAGATACTTACAATCAGCTAACGAAAATACACTAAAAATGTTGGGTAACCAATGATTTTAGGTCAAAATAAAATCACTTTAATCAGTGTCTTTTTTTTGCTTGGATATCTTTGGTTAGACGTACTGAACGCTGTGTTAAAATTGGCCATTTATTTTAATGGGACCTTATATATTTTAAATTCTCTTTGCAACTTTGAGATAACATAGATATTACACACATTTTCCTTTTACTTGGTAACCTATTTAAAGATACACGACAGGCGTTCAGAATGCGTTCCACCGATTGCTACTTTGCATGAGTAAACGTGAAAGATCATCGTTTAGCGATGGCAAACTCGAGCGGTAGCGGAAAAGGGTAATAAATTGTTTGGCTCGACTCGTATCTGAAGTGAAACATCACCGAAGGCTTTCAGAAATAGGTCACGGACTCAGGGGCTGGCGCCAGCGAATAACAAATATCTTACCTTACCGACTATAGGTACGAACAAATACTACCTTGGCTTGTAGAGCGAGGCCTTCCTTTAATAAAACTAATTAAGTGGAAGTTCGGTCCCTTTGTGACTTCCCTGTCGTGTCACTTGCACTGCGCATGTGTGTACTCCAACTTATCATCAGCACAGATCTCCTCCAACGTCATATTATTATATCAACGCTGGGGGATATTTATTAGATTGCTGACGTCTGCTCTCTAAGAGGATTATACCACCTTATATTTTATCCATCGAAACTTTTCCTCCGTGTTTCCTTTTATGAGATTTACTGAAACCCATTACAAGTGATGGGATTTCCAAGCTTCACTCTATGTCTACTTTCACCCTTATGACTACAACTCCAGTCATTAAAGATCTACTCTTTTACCTAAAAAACTAGCTAACTACTCTTCAACATCAATAAAAGCATAATTATTGGCATCTGCAAAATGAAAACATTAACTGTTCATAACCATTAATCAATCATTGGGACATGGACAAATAACACTTGTGCGGAATAATCCCATCGATTAATTAGATGTGTACTAAGATTACTGTGCTATCTGCTGTTAATGGTGTGATAACAAAACGCTTGGCTGTTCACTGACAGGCAATCCCGCGTTATCAGCTGAATCGAGGTGAATCTGCATCAAATGAAGGTATATTAAGTAGGTAGTAGCTATAGTTACGACACGGTATAAGCATAAGCATAATCAGCCTATAATGTTCCCACTGCTGGGACACAGGCCTCCTCTCTTTGAGAGGGAATGGGCTATAATCCACCACGCGGGCGCAGTGCGGGTTGGTAGATGTCACATGTCTTCGATTTTTTGGTTCTAGGACATGCCGGTTTTCTCACGATGTTTTACTTCACCGTTTTGAGAGCAGTGGTGATGAAATAAATTACACAAAGTAATGCGCCTGCCTGGGTTCGAACCCACGACTTACTGGTCGTAAGTCGGGACTGCCACCACTGGGCCACCGCTGCTCTCCACACGGTATACTATATTTTTAAAGCTGGGTATCCAATATGTCCGCGCACCAGCTCTGCTTTGTCGTGGTGGCTGATTTTATGCAAACACAATGGAGATCCGCGAAGGACAGTTGCTGCACGAATATAGTGGATGTGTTGTAATATATGTCATAATGATAAACTTAACGCGTACCGTGTTCGGATGCTCTCTTTGTTTCAGGTGCTTGAGCCAGCTGTCAACATGTCGGCACAAAGACTATCGGATCAGGTGCGAGTCATCCAGCGTAATCGTATGTTGGATGACACCGTACTTGATCGCTTGCGGATTAAAATGCAGAGTAGCCATGTCATTGCCACGCCGCCGCAGGCTGTGGTTCCACCACAGTCTACCATAATATCAAATCGCGATAACGACGTGAGTAATAATAATAATAATGTCTACATGCTGGATAGATTATAAGAAGGCGTACGACTCGATGCCACATACATGGCTCATGAGGGTGCTGGAGTTGTACAAGATAGATGCAACTCTGCGCGCCTTCCTTGAGTCGTGTATGGGGCAATGGAGGACGGTCCTTCGATATCCAGGATGTCGGCAGATCCAGGGGAACGATGAGCCTGAATGAATTAAACGGGGAATATTCCAGGGCGACAGTCTGAGCCCACTTTGGTTCTGTCTAGCCCTGAATCCTCTGAGCACATTGCTGGAGGATTCAGGTCTAGGCTACCGGTTGAGGAGAGGTGGTCAGGTCATATCTCACCTTCTTTACATGGATGATCTAAAACTCTTTGCCCCCAACAAATTGCGACTGATGGAGCTACTGAAAGTAACTGAAACATTCAGTAGCGCCATCAGGATGGAATTTGGTGTGGACAAATGTGCGGTCATGCATGTAAAGCGAGGGGAGATTGTGGAATCTGTGGGAACCCAGCTCTCGGATTCCATAAATCTTAGATCCCTCTCAGCAACCGAAACCTATAAGTATTTGGGTATGTCGGAAGCGCTGGGCATCAATGTTGCTGACATGAAGCAATCGTTGAAGGAGCGCTTCTTTGGCCGCCTGAAAAAAGTATTTAATAGTCTGTTATCAGGCGGAAATAAGGTACGTGCCTTCAATGGTTGGGTCATGCCGGTTTTGATGTACTCTTTCGGCATACTCAAATGGACTCAAACAGAACTAGACGCCCTGGATAGGAGGGTCCGTACATTGTTGACGGCATATCGAATGCATCACCCGCGTTCTTCTGTTATGAGACTGTTATATCCCGCGGAGGTGTGGGGGTCGAGGCTTCAATAAGCCTGATATAGTGGTGGTGGATCGATCAGAGCGACGCGCAATGATTGTTGACATAACGGTCCCGCATGATGAGAACCTCGTGAAAGCCGAGAAAGATAAGAAAATCAAGTATCTTGACTTGGCTCGCGAGGTTGTCCCTGACCGCCGGTCGCTTGGACCCTGTTCCCGATACCGGTGGTCTACAATTTTTTAAATATTTTTAAATGTTTTTTTATATTGTTTTTTAAGGAATATTTAAAAATGTAAATAATTTGTATAAATATAAATAAAGGAAATTAAACTTAAAAGAATATAGTGGATATTATCGTTATGGCTAAAGATGGGTGAGATGGATTAGCCGACTAAACTTAGCTTGGTTTAGCCGTAACCACTTGGCTCTAAAAATGATGAATTTTTACGACGCGCGAAACCTTGAAAATACGATTGTTACTGGCAATTGATACATGTAACCAACTTTCATGTAGCCTTTGCTGGTCACAGTTTTAACCAAATCTAACCCATTTAGTCTGGGTGCCCCAGCTTATTTACTGCGACTATGTCTACTCGCAAATGGTTGGGTGGTTGGGTATTTTACCTTCATATCTTTAGCCGTAACAGATACATACCATATTGTATTCAATGTTCGATAAAGTACTTGCAAATTCAAATATCCATAGATGTGACACACGATCCGCACGAACCGTGGATAATGTGCTATTTTCTAAATGCATGGTGGAAATGATTTTCTGATATGCATATCGAAATAAACTATAACGGGAACGTTAAATGCGCTCCAGTTTGTGTTTGCTACATGTAACTAGTTATATTCTGCATTTGAACAAGGTTATCATGAAGCTGAAATTCATATAAGAGCTATACCTACCTACCTACCTACGTCAATCTTATGATAGAGTTTCTGATAGCTCAAAGGATATTTGCTCTACGCCCGGATCATCTAAAAAGTTGACTGTTTGATTTGTCTTTCCATGGACTATGATGTCATGGTGAAAGTAATCACAGCAGTTTCATCTTATATCTATTTAAAGTACGTAGTTAAAGTTCAGGTCACGTCAATTGAGAAAACTCTCTGGGGTCCAATTTAAAGCTAGGTAAGAGCTCGTTTTATAACCTTTCAAAAACATAGGCTTAATTTTTTTTTTGCGCATGGGTGCCTACATGGTTGCTGACATCTCTTTGAGGCATGCGTGGAACACGAACGCGCCGTCGACACGGCCTGTCGTCATAAGACGGCCGGATGGCGAGCTAGCCCAAAACCCGTCCACAGGTCCGCGCCTACGATGCCCGGGAGCCACCACGTGACCACCACCCGACGCCCGAGGCGTCTCCCGCGGCAGCTGGGATGTGAGGCTCTTTCCCTCTCACGTCCCGCCACCTCCTTCACTAGCATGACTGCTTCGCAGAAGGAGGTGACGGCTTCCCATTCCCTCTCGCTCCGGACCATGGCTTGAACCAGGCCAGATCGCCGCCGCCAATCGCCGCTACGAGGACACGGTGATGCTCCGCCCAAGCGGGGCAGACCTCCACGGTGTGTTCCACCGTGTCCTCGTACGATCCTCGCAATGGAAACACCCGGGCGTTTCCTCCCGCCCGATTCGGTGCAGGAACCTCCCGAAACAACCGTGTCCGGTAAGGACCTGCGTCAGGCGGAAGGCGAGGGCGCCGTGGCGCCTCTCTAGCCACTCCTCAAAGAAGGAACGTATCGCCACTATGGTGGCGTGCCCTGCACGGGGTTGCGACAGTCGCTCTCTCCATGTCGCCATGAGATCGCGCCGGAGATCTGTCCGCTGAGCGGCGATTTGCCGCGGCAGCGGAGTTTCCCCCCGACGTAGTGCCTCCGCGCGCCATTCGTGTAGGCGCGCGAGGACTATCGCCTCCAGATTCCATGTCGGCAATCCGGCAAGGAGACTCGCCGCCTCGCCGGAGATCGTGCGGTACCACCGGACTAGCCTTAGGGCTATCACCTTTTGGGGCCACACCGGGGCCCCGTAAAGGGCCATGGACCGCACGACCCCCGCGTAGAGCCTCCGGCAGAAGGCCGATCTCTGATTCTTCATATACTGTCATGAGTCGATTCTTCAATAATTCATACCTTTTCGCTTCCGGAGGTGCCAGTAATACGTCACTTGCCTGCTCCACGTTGTCCTTGACGAGTTTGGTAACCAGCAGGTTATATTTGTTCTCATCTGACATCTTTTGATTCGCAACAACAGCCTCGAACTGAACGAACCACAACCTGGGTTGATCGCTCCAGAAGGTAGGTATCTTCGACGCTACCGAGACTGCTGCTACCTCCGTGATGTCCTGGATTCCGCTTTTCACCTGCCCGGATCCCGCGGCTTGGTTCATTTTGTTGAATTAACTATACTGTCCGTCACTATTTAATACCTTCCACCACCAATGTTCACGTACACAGGGGTCACTAGTGTGAGTTTAGCCTACGCCCCCTTAGCTGGTGGTGGAGATAAATGATAACTCGAATTAACTACACAAACACGTTACGACTTTTATTAGATAATTGTTACAGCGACCTACTTAGTCCGAGGCGTGAGGCTAACTCCTAGTTGCCAAGCCGCGCGTCGAACTATTACAATAATGTGTGCGTCAGCCCCTTACAAGGCGTTTGGACCCCTAAAAAAAATTTCACAGAATGCGTATTTCTGTTGCCGCTATAATAACGCAATAATGCAATAATAATGCACTGAGAGTGCTGCTGCGGCTGCCGTGGCGTAGTAGTGCTTCAGGGATGTTTGCAGATAATAATATTGATGGTTTTGCCGCCATTATTAGAAATAGATGTGCATCCCTGATGACTCGTGTTCGCGGCAGCACCAACAGTATTCTCGGTGTGTTCGCAGATCGGTGGGATTCCCCGATGTTGCGAAGGTGGATGCGGCTCCATGCTGTATTTTAACTTGTATATTTTCATCTACTAACACTAGAACTTAAGTAAAATTGTTACTAACCCTATGGACCCTGGTCTGAAATAAACTTTCTATTCTATTCTATTCTATTCTATTCTATTCTATTCTATTCTATTCTATTCTATTCTATTCTATTCTATAACAAATAATAAAATTAAAGGTGGCTCGTTGTACGACTGTACGGACTCTTCATGCGCCAGTCAGACTCGCACTTGGCCGGTTTTTTTATGACTGGTCCTTTGACCTGTTCAGTTTTACGGTCGTTACCGTTAATAAGGTGCTTGTGCGGATTCTTGAGGACCAGGCCTTAAGGCGTCTACGAAAAGAATATTCTGTATTCCCCAAAAACCGTATTTATTTAAACCACATTCCCATGCAAACAATGATCTCATCCACTCGTATCAATTTGGAGTCGGTAATCGCAAACTCTCATGACGCTAGCTTTTTTTACGAAGATTTTGTTCCTTGTTTTCATCGGACATATTGATAAATGTATGAAAATGCTTCCACCGTGTGTATCAGTCATAATTTTCTCACGAACGAACAATGGCTTCGACTGGATTTTTATGTTATCTCTATCTGTAGCTGGCGACAGAAATGGATCTCATTTAAATCCGGTCACACTGAATAAACATCATACAGTACCTCAATCGAAATCGCTAAAAATCCTTGATGATTACGTATAAACAGCTATTTGGCACTCGTCTCCGTGTGGAATATTAACGAGAATACCCTCACTCAACGCTCATCGGCAATTAACGGCATTAAAGCTTGTTTGATGAACTCGTTAATAGCCACGAACAAAACTCTATTCATTATAAATACTTTAAAACCGGCTTTTAATAAAAATGTATCAATAATCTTACAAGAAAATACTTTTTGTATACTGAAATGTCTTTTTCCTCGTTCGTTGTTAGCATTACCTACTTTCCACTCTTCAAATCGTTTTAGGTCAGGAAAATGGAATGTACGTAAATCGGTAATAAGATGGAGAGGTGTAACAAAAATTGGTATGCAGGACTTCGTCCCCATTATGTGCGAAGCGTGATGTGCACATAGATAACCAGATCCCCGCCCGGAAGAGTCTTCCGGAAAAAGTTATAAAATGAAAAAAGTTATTTACTTAAACATGAATAAAACGCTTCAAAATCAATGCATCCACTGTCACAATCATAAACAAAAACTATTATTGTATATTTAAACTCGGCGACCTTCGGCGACCTTCGTCCTTATAACATCAGCTATCTGCCAGTAAATGTACCGTATATACTTTCATATGCATTTAGCTGTTTTTTTTTAATTACAAACAAACACTTAAATTGTATTTATTTATAATTATAGATTATTCTCCAACAAGTACGTGTTTAATACTTCTTTTAGAGTAATAGTCTCCAGACAAAAAGAACTTTATAGATCTGCAAAAGCACTTAATAAATTGCGCGCTCCGTTTATAGACCTTCCAGAGGACCGTTGAGGATCGACTCAACTTTAATACTTGCAGTAAAACGTAACGTTCGTGTAAATTACTGTTCCACGTACTGCTACCTGAATATTGGTCTCATAAAACGATTAATTGCTGCAGATTTTTTGTCGTTCCGGTTTTCCGTCGCAGGATTAATCGTTACGGTTATACAATAGCGGTCCTTCACAAAACAAACACGGTTTATGATAAACAAGTACGGTGTGCATGCGTGATGTTGGCTACCCCGCGCGACTGTTCGGTGTGAGTGGCAGCCCGATGGACTTGTACCTAATGTTGCTGGGCTAAGCTACGACCTCTGTAGATCGTATCAGATAATTTCAGTGTAAGTATATTCGGTGCTGCGTGTGAAAGCGGGGTTAGTTTTTTCTTTAAAGGTATAAAGTAATAACGTATTACGTTTATTTTTAGCCTGGATTTTTCCACCCCAGGGCAAAGTCCTACCTTCTCTCCTTCCACTGCCATATTACGTTTGTTCCGTATTAATTTACGGAGAACAAAAATACGTTGAAATTTTTAAAACTTATTACATCTCATAACATCACGCCTGTGGTCCCCGAATGGTTAGGCAGAGGTGTACCTAATAGTAAATCCACGTTTCATCAATTATGTTAAAGTCCCTTGTTGTTGTTTTAGGCGAGAATATTGCTATTTGCCTACACGGAGTCTGGAATTATATCCACTGGATACAATTCCAGACTCCGTGTCTGATACTGAGAAGTTTTAGATGGAAATAAATAATAATCTTAATAATCCAACCACACTTTGGCTGGCTTGGGAATCTAACCCAGGACCGATCATGCTCAGCAGTCGCGATTGCGACCACTAAAGCAACGAGGCAACTTCTTATAAAATTATATTTTAAGTTTTGTCACGTAAAATATGATTTCACAATATTTTCAATATCCTTTACGCAACGGTGTATTTCTGTAGTCTTAGGTCGGTCCGACAATATTGACGTTAGTAGCACCTCTGCGAACCTACATAATACCTATCTAATTATGTCAGTATGTACTAAGATTGCAATAAATATAATGTGTTATCTATTACCGTGTCGCACTATTATCATTTGATAAAATGCGTACTTCAAAAATTATAATAAATTAATGTGGCAGGCGCCAACAACGCAGAACTTTCATACAGTCAGCCAAAATAGGTGTTGTAAAAGAATAAAGAAAATGGAAACACACAATAATAATTATAACATCACATAAATACTAGAGGTAAATTTCTATTTTTTTCCATTAACGCGTAATCATATCAAATCATAAATTCATAACAGTGCTTTCATTCATTGAAAACTGGCCGTTCGCTTATTGGCCAGTAAGTAGTTCAGTGCGCAGACATCAATAGGGAAGTGATAACACTCATTATCAAGCCTCTAATCTTTATTACTGTTGGCCTGTGTGTATGCTAGCCAGCAACAAACACGTTGTATACATTCAATGAGTTCCTTATGAAACAGTTTGACTGCTGCAGCAGCCGCAACCATCTGTTCTATCTCTACGGATGTAGCCATAAATTATTTCCAATCGATTTTATGGCTTTACATTGTCTTAGAACACTTCATTTCTAACAGGTTCCCCACTTCACATTCATAAATTTTATTGCAAGTTTTAATGTTTACAAATATTTTTAGCTTGAAATTCCAATTCGTAAACATTTGTAGTGTTTCCTCGTGATTGAGAAGTGCTAAGCTTCAGAAACGATGATGTGGTGCAACTTGTTTGATGTAGGATCCCAAGGCAATTACTAAACGCTAGGATAAGCGTCGTGTTTGGGCTAGGCAGGCAGTCGCTGGCCAGTGGGACGAGCGCAAGCGAGCGTGGGCCGCACAACGCCGCCCGCCCTTTGTTCTCGCCGCTCGCGACCGGCACGCGATCAATATTCGCTCCAAGTCCAAGATATACACTTTTGTCCGGTGTAAGCTCACTAATTTACCTGTCCGACTGCCCCACTGAGTAGCCCCACTAATTAACTAAATGTACTCATTATTTTTACCCTGTAGGTTTAAAAAGGAAACTTTGTCACCCTCAACGCTCCACAGAGCCATTCAAGCGACAAAGCGAGGTTTGTCTCAAGTTTGGGAAATCTCATTTAGAAGCTCAATTAGCTAGAGTGATTTTCATTGAGTGAAACTCAGCCGTCTGCCATAAATATACAAAAAACTAATTTAAGTTCCTAAATAGTGAAAGTTGTTTATTGACGTGAAAATATAACTTTATTTGGAGTAGGGGTGATAAAATTCTTAATGTATTGAACGTCGCTTGGCTAGTGCAACAGCGTAATGTTCCGTTTTAAATCAGTTTATTCGTATAAATCATAAGTTTATTTATCCTTACGGGAACGCGGATGGATCACACGCAATCTATTCATAACAAATCAGTCAAAACATTAAGTATGTTTACGTAATACGTAAAAAAACAACATGCAAATAGATATTACTGAAAGTGAAACAGTGGCATTCTATGATATGATATAATTTTGAATGTATTATCATATTATGTATATGCAGTATTAACCGCTTTACGCATAACATGCCTATTACATTGGGTGCCCCCGAATTCTCGAAATAACTAGTTTCGTACTCCAAATTCCTGTTATTATATTTTGGTACCTACTCATATTTCTCTGTAGGTAAACCTATTGTAAAGTAAATAAACAAAACAATATACTAATATAGTGGAGTGGTATTCTACATAAACGATCCACCTGCGAGAACATCTCTAGGTACACACGTACAGATAGACGAGTCGCTGAAACACTCAACATAAGTAAGTTTCAATTTCAGATAGACACCGTCGTGTACGAAACTACAAACAGTCGACGATTTTCTTTCGATTTAGATTTATAAATGGTAAACCTCGCCCCCGGATCCACTCGTGTGGTAGCTAATAGCAATCTACCTCAGTTGCTGCACCTGCTCCCGAGATTCCTAGAACTCCTACCACGTTTTCTACCCTCCCCTCTCCGAACCGTCCTTTTCTTACACAACATTTTCTGCATTTATTGACTAGAACCGAAATTGCTTTTCAGAGTGTTGTGGAAAAACCAGCCAAGTTCGAGTCGTACTAACACAGGGTTCCGTAGCACCAAACAGTATAATAAAAATATTTTGAAGGCTCATTCAATGTTGTATTGTATTACATTCAACAGCAAAACTATATTTTTTTTCATAGTATGTTAATGAAAAACAAAGTTACTACTGCAGTTTGATGAAAAAGTCTCACATCTCAAAAACTATACATTAAATATTATTCAAACCAATTTTCGTTGAAAGTCTTTTTTACGTTCCACAATCCAAAATTTTTCAGAATTATTGTTACACATTTTACCACCTTAGAAGTGTATCTTTCAAACGATTGACTTTGAGAAAAAATGGTTTAAGAAATCTCAATGTGATAATATGTTTAAAGAACTATCTATAGTTCAACAACTATCTATAGTTGCACGTATAGGTTTGAAGATTTTTTTTTTTAGTTTCGTTTCCATGTATGGGGAGCCCTTCATTTTTTATTTTTGTATAAAAATCGTAAAGCAGTTCACATCACACAAAACACATCTACCTACTAAGTTTCAACTATGTAGTCCTAATAGTTTCGGAATAAAGTGGCTGTGACATAAAGACGGACAGACAGACATGACGAATCTATAATGGTTCCGTTTTTTGACATTATGCTACGGAACACTAAAAAGGACTCTTATTACCTGTTCTAGTGACGCAAGGCCCGGAAATCATATCAACTCCTTACAAATTAAAAGAGGCACAAGATTTTACTGAAATAGAAAAATAATATCGCAAAGCAATTCGCAAGCAGCAAGAGCTACATTACGACATAGTTGCCATCGGGAGAAAAACCTGGATGAGGCTGGCACAGGACCGTGGGGATTGGCACGAGAAAAGAGAGGCCTATACCCAGTAGTGGGTGAGTTCGGGCTGTGGATGATGATGATGAAGAGCTACATTATGTTAGAAATGTGAAAATGTCGTTCGAGTTGGTAACTCTAAGTACTCAAACCACAAATCACGATTAAATGACCTAACAGTGAGTTCCGTGGGTTTGTCATTAACTCCCGGACCGGCGCCGGATCGGTCACGTCACTCCATAGTACATAGTCGGCTGGAAAATAGCCAAATGTGGCACAGGCCACGTTATGTACTGGCTGCCGACTAGATACATACTACCTTGACATTTAGGCCAATTTGGACACGTATCACTTTTGAACTTTTGACATACATAATATTATATCAGTTTAATATCGATCAATAAAGATATAAAGAGTTGCATGCACTGGCAGATTTGCTAAAAGGAAATTCAAGCGTGAATTCCTCGCCTTCGTTCTTAGTTATTTAAATGGACTTGGTGGGCTTCTTCGGAAGTCCTTTTTAGTTTTTTGGAATAGTTATAGCTATAAGATTTTAAACTGACATGGTCACTAATATAGTTATAGCTGAATGTTATAATTTCTTTTCCGTTTTTATATTTTATTAGCACTGGGTTAGGCCTGAATTCAGGACAATGTTAAACCATTCCCCGTCAGCAAATCCGATTATAGTCCATAGATCGTGATTCTTGCGTGCGTTATAGCGCCGGTCACACAAAGCCTACAATCCAACAAGCTAGTATGTAAACCAAGTTAGCTCAGCGCTATTAGTGTTTTCAAACTGCCAGCCGTATAAAAAGTTTTATATACGGTCATTATTTCAAGAGCGCTAGCGCTCTCCACAAACATTCTTCATTTTCTAAATATCTTCCGATATTCAGACGCTAAAGCCTTTTTCTTTTTTTTTTTAGGATGAGAAATCATCAAATGACCCCGGCTCTGGGCGGAGCGGAAGGGAGTGTCAGACTTGTACTGACTACTAAAACCCATCCATGTTCCTTCTTTGCCCTTTGTGTTCCAGGACCGCGGTATCTCTTTGGAACAGTCCCGCAGCCCTGGCAGGAGCCCCGCAGCCCTGGAATTTTCCCTACATAATTATGCGCTTTTTTTACAAAAAACGTTTTAAAGTTATGCCATTTTATTTAAATCTAAAACCCACATGGTTCATTGAAATACTTGGACTGTTCCATTCAGACCCTTCATTTTAATAACATCACGCCTGTAATCCCCGAAGGGTTAGGCAGAGGTGTACCTCTACCTAACAGTTCAACCACATTTCGCCAGTTATAATAAAGTCCCATCCCAAAGAGAGACTCGCCTCCTATTACGGCGACTCGCCTCTCTTTTAATCTCCCTGCATAATTAAATATGAGGTTTCGTACAAGCTTCATTTTACAATAAAACCTACCTACACGTTACCAGGATAGTTCAACAAAATAATGTTGCCAAATAAATATTATTCTTGCTTTCCATAAACTCTCAGGTCAGATGGCAAGGACCTGGCAATTGCGTGTTAATTATTGCAATGAAAGGCGTTAAAGCTAAGAATAAAGAGCGCTGGAGTACTACTTCAAATCCGAGAAAATACGGGTGTAGATTCACCCGTATTTTCTGCTGCAGTAAACAAGTGCTCTTACTTATGAGAATACTTCTGAAGTTTTTTTACTGTCACCTTCTCAGCTTTGAAGGATTATTTATTACTCTCGTGAATAATGTTTTGTTAAATGACATAGAAAATAAAGTACACCAACGATTTCGTCCGCCCAGACCCGTAGAAATTTAAAAAAAATCTTAGTCTTTGCCTACACTATAAAGAAAACTCCGTGCAACTCAGAGCTCAAAGTCAGGCAGAGAGTGAGATATGATAATTCGTTTTACAATAAGTATTGATTGTAAAAATAATCGCTTCTGAACCGCTTTCCTTCCTTAACTTGTGAGACGGTCGCTAAACGACCTAATTAACTCAGTTATACGAAATGTTATTCTTTTGAAAACTTGTTTGACACACGGCTATCACATAACTGTCAGCATTATAACAAAAGCTCGTTATTTAGCTGCCTATTACTTTACTACCATAAATTATATAAGCAATCGGGATGTCTAGTCAGTTAGTTACATCTACGTCACGTGCTACGTAAGCTGTATATTTTCATTATGACAGCTAAACACCGATGCACTACAAGTAATAAATCCTTCAGTTAAAGTAAACAAACAGTGCAAAGGAAGTACACGTTTCTTTTAGTTTTAATGATTTATTGATTTTCTTCAGTCCACAGTTTCAGTCTAATACAGTTTAATGTCCTATAGAAATCACACAAGTTTAAGCTTTTCAAGATTATTTTTCTAGAGGCTCAGCTACTGGTTTGAATCTACTTATTACAAAAAGTATTTTATAAATATTCAATTATATAAAGGAGTAAAAGACGACGTTAATTAGTTGGCCAAACATGTGTATAACTGCGAGGATTGGCTATAGCCGTTTGTAGCCGTAAAACGTTATAACTCGTGACATACAACTATAAACATCGCCGTGGGTGGTTATTGCAATGAAGTGTGAACTGATGTATTTATTACTTCTCTACTATTGGGCAGACCATTTCGCAATATTTTCGTAGACTATTTCAACGAATGATGAATGTGAAGTGAATCATAGGACATAATACACCACGCAACCTCGTAGACACTTCAGCTCATGATTGAGTGCGAGTGTTCACTGCTCAGCCCATATAAACCCCGCATATTTATTTTTAATGGGATCGTATATTGGTATGAGTTTCTCATCATCATATATAGGTTGCGATTAGAGCCTTTGTGCTGAATATAATGTAGATATGAAAACTTGACATTGCTTGAAGTGAAAATGTAGAGCAGAAACTGTATTTATTAAAATCTCTATTTTAACTTAATTGTTGAATCGATTAAACAATTAAGTCAACATAGCGATGTATCAGCGCGTTTATAGCGATACAAACGCAAGGATCGTGTGCAAAGGTACATGACTTCAGTATGACTTCAGTATTGCGTTTACTGAGCGTCCTGATTGCGTGCTACGCGCGTCGTCAGCGCATAAAAAAAAAACGTGGTGTGCAAAGGCTCTAAGGCCGAACGTTGTATCGTTTAATTAGCATAATAATCATTTGATCAATAGAATTTTGTAACATTCATTCGTTATAAACAATAGCGAGAAGGGATACATCAAACCAGAAAATCATGAGCCACTGACACGGTGGGTAACGCGGTACATTTTTGGTGGAACAAAAACAACTTAGAAAAGAAATCTACGAAAATGTTTTTCAGCCGGTCCCTAGGCTAGACGACAAGACTAGAAAACAGAGATAATATCTTTTAGCGGTACTGCTTTCTTTATCCCTCATAGGATACCTACTAGCACAAATAAACAAGAACCTATTTCATAAAGACTCCGAAAATAAAGCCTTTTGGCAAACAAGATATTATGTCATGGCTGACTTGCTGGATATTTGCCAGCCGAAGCCTCCCCGGGAACTTCAGCAAGTCGGCTAACAGAAATTAGACACGATATACATAAAGATGTTATATTGAATTTTCACGTAACTTCGGGGCACCCACTATTTATTTTCGGGCCTAATATTTTTCAAATGGACAATAATTTAACATAATTTAGGAGATTACAGAGTATTAACTGTATTAGTAGGAATTAGTGTCTCCCTTCATCCACAAAATGTTGTATTAGCGCTTACATATAACGCTTTAGCCGGATCCGTGAAGTTTTTTAAACCTCGTCTGTAAAAGATAAGCCAATCTTTCTCTTCGTATTTCCTCGGTATTGTCAATTTACTGTTTTTCTTTGGTCTTGTTTTTGGAGAAGAGTAACGACGGGGAATCAGATTAATTACCTATATTTTAATACTTGACATATTGACTTTTTCCATTTCCATGTATGTCTACAATATCTATAACACGGCGAAAATCTCCATCCCAATATGGCTAAGCACATAAATATTAGGTGTAGGTATTTTCTAACACATTTATGGATTATTTTTTTTATGTAATATTAAAATGACGGGATTTAAATTTGCAGTTTATTCTAGCAGACTGATTAAAATAATCCTGGCTGTTTCCGTCTCCAAGAGTAGTGTTGACGTAGTTAGCAATAGATAATGGATTTTCAACTGTGCTGAGCACACATTGTCATTTTATCATGAACGTTCAAAGCAGGTACTAAATCGCAACATGCCATGTACCATCTTCCATACAAACCACAACACGTTAGGAAACAAGCCGCGATTCTAGGATTCTCAGTTAGGTATGCTCAAATTTGATTTACATCAGAACCTTCTGTCAAAACTATGGGGCTTTGTATTTTACGGTTGCAATAAAAATGCGGTACCAAAATGGATATTGATATAAAATATGGATTAAAAGGTAGAATAAATCGTTTGTTATATTACCCAGGAAATGTTTTCGACAGAAATGCATATAAGCTTCCGATGTATTTAAAATAATTAATTCTCACATGAATGAGAATGCACCATCCGCGGAACAAGATTCCAATAATAATTACAATAGCACGCCTGCATGCGAGAAGCGTTCAAAATATGTCACACATACAGCACCTCCATCTTGTACGCATAATTCAGCTTAAACTTACTCCTAATCCCCTTGGAAAAACTTTGAAGAGCACTTGTATGTACGAATATTTAGTTAAATATCTCTTCGTTCACTTCAAAGACAAAAGACTATTTTTAGCCTAAACTACACTCTAATAATAGAAAATACTACCTAGCTAGCTAGCTAGAGACAAAAAAGGGGAAAGTATATTTGACTGGGGAAAGTCGATGAAGAAGCAAACCTTTTTCTTTTGGTTACGTTTATGTAATACTTAGTGAGAAAAGATTCAAGTATTTTATGTAGTTTGGTAGAGGTAGACTAAATAAAAGAAGGTTAGATTGTGAGAGGGATGATGTGAATGAAAATGTATAGTGAATGATAACGTGACGACGACCCCAAGTTTCAGGGATTCTTTCAAAAGTATCTATTTTTGTGCCTGCAATGTTTCCCTGTAACATAATCTTAGATACGCAAACTTACGTGGAATTTATACAGGTTACAAACCCGAGAGCCTTTTAACATGTTTACTTACAAAACTTCAATATCCTTCAGCAATATTCTTGCAAAACACTAGTTATTTAAGGAAGGTAGTATTGTAGCTGTACGGTGTACTCAGCTAAGTGTTTACTAATGAAACTAATCAATAATAGATAGCAAGCCGGCAGCGACGTAAGACGTTGGATCAATATTGGTTTACGGTGGTATTCACGTAGGTAAGTTGCACGGCGTGCCGCGTGTGTCACGGGATCCGGAGCTTTTTCACGTAGGCAAATGTTATTGGCTGTAATGCCTGTTCTACTATTTCCACTAAGGAGTTTTTTATTCGTAGGCTAGATTTCAGTTCCAACAGTTGTGGTGCAGGATTTCAGCTTGCATTTAAAATGCGGAATTTCCGGAATAATCCTGTTTATTCTTCAACAGAAATGGATATTGGGAACAATCCAAATTAAAATAACGATAAATTCTTACGTCATTCATAGTTCTCACTTATTCGTACAGAAATACGTTTCCCAACCCATTATACCTACAGGGTGGAAAGGACACAAACGGTTACAACATATTCAGTACAAGATTCTGAACCCCTTAGTAATTTGAGAAAAACAGCTGTTTCCTGCAAAAGTGCAATACTTACACGGTCAAAATGTATGGAACACCCTGTAGATATAAATGCGATCCCTTATAAAAGGGGTAATAAAAAGCGATCTAATGATTTCCCCTTACTTTCCGAACGTGCTTTCCCGGCCGACTGCCTTATAGGATTCCTGCTTTATCGTGCCCAGAGCAGCTTCCATTACCACTAAAGGCACAAGAACATCATAATTTTTGATAGCTACCGCAGTGATATCGTAAATAATTTTGGCGTTTATCAATTAAATATACCAGGATCTTGATAACTGCATGTTTTTGCAAGTTCAACATGAAAAATGCGTTGCTTAGTCTTTTCTCTTCTCAAGTGCAAGTTTATTTAATTGATATTAGCTATTTCAGGCAGCATTTAGTTTTATTTTTCCTGTCTTTATTAACGACCGTGTTGTGTCCATCCAACTTGTATTATTTAATTTCGTATACTTAGTACCATGGTACTCTTGTAAAACGGTATTTTTGTAAAGCCTTTAATCGGTTATTCACTTCCCTCTACCGAAATTGAAACGTAATTCTATAGTGGTTTAATTAATCCACTTCCTTCAAAGCGGCTAAAGCCGATAAATCCATTAAATGAAGAGCATACTACCTATTCAAAACAATACATTTACCTACTAAGTAGAATAGAATACATACATTGTACGTGTACACAGAGTTAGAAAAAAAACATAAGTAATGCAAGTTACAGTTCAAGCAATTTGCAAAGCGGGTAAGAACTACCGTACTGTGGCGAATAGTTTCCTTCTTATGCTAATATAATTATCTTCAGTACGATTTACCCTTTCATTGCAATATTGTAGCTCGGTTTAACTTTACACAAAGAGTAACAAATGTCACACGTAATATAATCTATCCAAATAAATAAAATTGAAGTGTATGTTTGTAATTTCAAAATAACAGTTTTTAACTGAATGCATATGAAAGTATATACGGTACTTATATTCTTTTGTTTAATTTTGTCTGTCCCTCTGCTTATTCCGGCTAATGTCCGAAACGGATGAACCGATTTTGACGAGCTGAATTTCACCGGGATAGCTCAGTTTAACTTAAAGCTTAACAAATGCCTCACTTGTTACAATAATATAATTTTATTAAAAAAGTATGTTTACATTTAGCCACATATGTATTATTTCCCATTGAATGAGGAATGATACCACATAGTAAGTTTCTAGGTGTATTAATACAAGTTATATTCGTACAAACAAATACTTGCAGTAATAGTCAATGTGGTTAATAACATCTGGTGACATATTATACACTATTATAATTATGCTGATATTAGGATGTTTACATCATAAAACGTAGCATCACGTGGAAATAATATGAATCGCTCTTGGCAATACTCCACAGGGACGCATTTTTTATACATCATAGATTAACAAAATTGTATCATTTGGTCCTTTGATCTACAATTCTAAGATTGGTCCGGTAAACACTGTAGTTTATTTATTGATATTTAGAATTGAAGTAAGTAGACTTTTAAGCCCGTACCTACACTTCTAGGCATACAAAACTAGAATTTTATAGAACTGTTAAAATAAACTTTGGCCCATACTAGGAATTTCTCCTGTGTCGTGGATGCGTTTACAATCATTTAAACTCACATACACAAACAGTCAGACCCGGAACAAACCTGTAGATCATACAAATACTTGTTCCGTGCGGGGATCGAACCCGCGACACGCAGTGCAGCAGCCAATCGCTCAGCCACTGCGTCAACCGTGCCGTCAACATTATTCCTGTTTCCCCAAAGAGTAAGACTGAGATGACTAATAGTGAGTGTAGTCACAAAAGGGACAAAAACGAAGATACCTCTATTACCAATTAAATACTTTAAAGAAAGTTACATTCACATTAATCAAATGCAAATCTTTCAATTACAAGTACCTAAAGTCCCTAACTTAATAATCCGTGTTATAGTGTAGTCTATAACGTTATTAAGCATATAATAGGCCGTGCACGCAAGCACCGTGCAAACAATGGGAGCTTTGGTGAGCCGAAGGTATTTATTCAAAGGAGTTTGTTGATCGAGCGTACATTTGCTAACTAATCGTGGCTTCTACTCGGCCGACGATAAATAATAGTTCCGAGTACCGAATAACCAGATACAAGACATAGAAAAATTACTTTACAACAACTTTACAACAGTCCTATATACGATTCTCTACGTAATTTAAATAAAATGAGGAAAATAGTGAATAAACCCACAACCACACTTTTCACACCTTAAAACTCTTTTTTACTTTAAATGTTATTTAAAACTGTATCAAAACTATAATTAAAAAACTACAGAAAGTTGATAATCATTATCGCACACACACACGCACACACACACACCAACACACACTCACTCGACATTGAATTAACATTAGAATACTTTTTATTTTCATTATTGTAATATAATTTTATTTTATTTTTTGTAAAAGGTAATCCACAATTACCTACTTACCAAAACGCCTTGTTAACATAACTATCACATCAACAATATGTGTTTTAATTTTAAGTCAACGCAACTCTGGCCCCTAAGATACAGGCGCAGCCTAGTTTGAGGACCTCTGTTTACTAAATACAATGTTAAATTTCAATTTTGTTACGATTATATTATAGTAGCTCTAAGTTAGATTAAGCTAATGTTTGTAACAATGGCTTAATAAATTTATTCTTATTATATCATCATAAGGGCAGAATAATGATGATGATTATGGTGATGATCATCCAAAAATATGTTTTATCAACAAAGCTCTAAGCGAGCTTTTGTGCCATAAAGAGAATCTCCCTGTTGCTACTTCGTTAAGATCTTATCATATTTCCTCGTAACGTACAAAGAAACGTAATGTATGCCAATATTTATTTAAATCGTCTATTTTACTTTGTTTTATATCTTTTATATTTAATTACGAGATTAAATTAAACAAAATGCCAGCTCTCGACTCATATAATAATGAAATGCGGAGTTTCACAAAAGCTTTCAATTTGGCAAACGTTGGGAAAAAAAAGTTCACATACACAAAAAAAAACTGAAACATAACATAATACTATTAGTATTAAATAGGAACCTGATGGGTTATTCGCCAAATATCTACATAATAACAATTACATCCTATAACTTCCAAATGCTTTACAAAACATCGGAAATGGTCATTGTTTTCAGTGTGGCATTACAAAGTAACACACATTTTAATTTCTCAAAATATTTTTAGAGAGTAGCAGAAAATAAAATTGTCCCGTCTGCCTATTGCTAACCGTTGTTGCCGAATGTCAAAGTTGCGAAAATGGGTCACCGGATGGAATAGATGCCGTGCAACGTATAACAATCGATGCAATTTCACCTTTATGTTTCTATTATACCTATACGAATATACGTCGCCAGAATCTGCCAACAGGATTTGTGGATGCGATTATTTTTGTTTCAGTATCATTCGTAATTCGTGCTCACATTCTTATCTACGAAATTGTTCAATAATAAACACTCAGCGGCGTTTAAACAGTTTTGAAACATTACATATCCATTATCGAATAACAGTTCCCATTCATTACGATCACTGGAAATATTAATGATGAATGAAAGTGAAATGTTTACCTGCCGTTGTGACCTTGAGATGTAAGAGACAATGAAGAGCGTAGTGCCCGCTATCGATCCTGAAGCCACGTCTGCCTGCTAAGAGTTGAATCACCAGCGCTGATGAGGCCAGGATTACGTGAAGGTGTCACAATTGCACAACAAGGGTTTAACACACTAGTGGTTGGGAAGTAACGCCGGGTGGGATCACGAGTGGCTTGATGTGAAAAGGGTGTTCACAGAGATGTCAGGGTTCGCGCGTGAGGTTCGCGAGTGATGATGTCGGTGCGGCAGGTCGCGGGCTCGGGAGCGCGTGGCGCTGAGCGTGCGGGGGCGCGGGCGTCGGGCGTCGGGCGCAGACTGGCCGAGCGTCGAGCCGAGTGTTCGGCCGACTCGGCGACGCGCGCTGCCGCTATTTGCGCCCACTGCGCCCGCTTGCCGCCCGCCCCGCCCGCCCAGAGCTTTCTCTGCGCAGCGCAACAACAAACATTTCTTTATTCCACCTGTAACTGTTTTCGATTGCTTGCATAAAAACATAATGATAGAGGATTTATTGTGTAACGTGTGTTGTGTGTGTAATATGTAGGTAGACTTACACATATAAACCTCGCATTCATATTTCTAGGGCGGAAATTCTGTTTCCTGAAGTTTAAATGTAAAAAGAGCTTTAAGTACCTGAAAATGATAAGCAAACCTGTGGCCGTTTATATTTATCAACAATGTCGTGGAGATCAATAACGAAAGCCGAAGTTAACTTCAGTTTTATAATCGTTATTTTCAACAAAAAAAAGGAATTCCTTTAAAATTAAAATAGAAAAACACATAACGTTAACATTAAATAAGTAGGTACTGAACAGTGAACAGAGTAGGTACAGCATACAGCATATCGATGTAGGTACTAATCACTTATAATTTTGCATTCATCTACATAAAATGTAAAAGTTCTAGGGAAATCATGACACTGATTTTCAGCATTTCATGTAAATTTAACAACTAAGAGAGAGAGAGCGGTTTGTTTTTATAATCTTATTCTGTTGATGATTTTAGCTCTTGAATTATTATTTAGGAATATACCTGAACTGATACTGTAAACTGTAGATAGATATTACAGAAACTTCGCCGTCATATTTTGTTGCTAATAACTGTAATTTATAATTATATAGGTTACATTTTTTTTATAAGGCCTCTAATGTCCGGTCTGTTGTCCGATAACCCAAGGAAATTACCTCTCACATGCATTGCGATATAATCATATTATCCCTGATTACCTACACGACACTGCATGATTCCTTATCAGTAATTCAGTATCAAACGTAATAATACATCATTCAATACTGAGCGGTACCAACTAAAGGCGCAGTAAAAGTGAAACATTTGACGACTGTTACAAAACATAACCTCCTTTACAAAGAGTATATGGTCATGTAAAGTTTTAAAGGTAGGGGTACCTTTTATTTTAGTAAAAGTTAAGATAGGTACTTACTCCACACTTTCAAGTTATCGAACTTTTCGTAATTGCACCGCTTTGTTACGGGTTTGGTAAATATTGTTTCTGTAACCATTTTTATTGTTTGCAAAATGATCCTACATTTTTTTTCAATTAAATTTTGTCAATATTAGTGGCTGTTAATCTCATGTTCGAATCATTGCCTAACAGGCCTTTATGTTACGCCTCGGCTAGTATATAAAATAAAGGCCAAGTGCGAGTGGAACTCGTGCACCGAGGGTTCCGTTTAAACTTGTACATATGTATTTTGTTACTAAACTATATATTTACGGTTTTCTGACTTTTTCCTTTACATGTGCTGTAAGACATGGCTCCTTGCCAAATTTCATGATTCTAGGTCAACGGGAAGTACCCTATAGGTTTTGATTCCCTTTTGAAATCGCAAAATATGCGACATAAACGGTCATATCTTTTGATCGCGTCGACTTACAAGTTTGATATGTCACCGGGGTAGCAGACCTGAGTATTTGATATTAATTTCAGCTTGATACATCCACGCGTTCCTGAGAAAAAGCCAGAGATTCAGTGTATCTATTGCAATTGCAATGGCTGTCAGTTCATCAAAGTTACGTAAAAGTTTTAAAAATGAATCGAACCAGGATTCGTAACCGGAGAAAATCTCGTTGAGGCCTAGCCTTTTTTATAACGGAAAGATAATAAATACACTATGGTCTCAGTCGATCATTTGTTCTCTACAATCTACAAGTGCTGCTAAGTAATAGTAATAATAATATGTTAGGTTTATAATTAATCCTGGAGACTGCTTCCAAGAGCGCAGTTACACGGCGAGTCTGAGGTCAGGTCGATCAACGGAACGCCTGGGTGAAAGAAAACCAAGTGAAAACTATAGACGAATCAACGGCGACTTTGCGTTGTTGGGTGACACATGTGTAACGGCACTGTAGAAAATTATTATTCGTGGTTATTTACACCACATAATTATAATATAGTTTTACTTCTTGCACGATTTTTTTTTTCACATTATTAATTTTAGCGTGTTGCTCAAAATAAGTTCGTTCTACGATTCAATTATCACCATAAAAAACTGACAATCTTTTTTTAAGTCATATGCAAATTAAAATCGAATAATTAGACAGTTACAAAATAAACGATTGTAAGTCAGTAATAAATAGAAAAGTTTCAAACCTAGAGGTTTTTTGCAGGGGAACACTGCACTACGTACTGCATGTATAGTGGACTATATTCGTACATTTCTCATTTCATATTCCTATCTTTCTCTGTCAGTTTAAGAAATTACAAAACAATGTACCGTTTAGCATCGCTCAGAAGAGCTTATTAAAATTTATAATAAACTATCTGTTGCCCACGACATCGTTCGCAAAATTGACCAAGTTTCATACAAACTTTTAACCCTCGTATTAACCCCTTAGGGAACGAATTTTCAAAAATGACGTAAGTGTACACACTTACGTCATTTAAGGAAAGTTTGTGCAAAATTTCATGCTTCTAGACCCAGCGGTTTCAGCTATGCGTCGATCGATCAGTCAGTGAATGAGTCAGTTTCTTACTTTATACATATATATATAGATAAACAATACCAAAAAAATAATACTAGCTGTGCGGTTTCAGCCTCCGTTTCTCTTTTTGTTCGGCTCCTCATGTTGTCTCGTGATA
The DNA here is from genome assembly GCA_905163415.1 of Noctua fimbriata. Taxonomy (NCBI): domain Eukaryota; kingdom Metazoa; phylum Arthropoda; class Insecta; order Lepidoptera; family Noctuidae; genus Noctua; species Noctua fimbriata. Next base: position 10,731,788 of record LR990941.1, on the reverse strand, counting down.
TCAAAATAGCCTATAACCTGCCTCAAAAATTGGGCTACATATTTTCAAATCCGACTGGTTGTTCGAGATATTAACGCGTTCAAACAAACACTCTCTTCAGCTCTCTTATATCAGTATCTAATAGATTAAAATCACAATAATAGAATCACATCTAGGATCACCTACTACGGCTTCATCATTAAATATGATGATTCAATAAAACACACTTACCTACTTACACGACAAGTAATGTGTACCTACGCGGGCACGTATCTAGCGCAATACCTAGGCTAGGGGTAGGTACCTGCTACAGCTATGCCGATGCCGGAGCCCTAATTTTGGCAAGTATGTGCGAGCGTGAGCACGACGAACGTAGTCGCACGCGCCCCCGTAACGGATGTAGCATCTGCCCCCTAAAGCCCGGGTTCCACCAAAGCAACTCCGCGTTAGTGTAAATCTGCACCTACTAAAATGCCTTAACTGGACCAACGTCCACCCTAAACTGTAAAATAAGAGTTCGTAAGTAATTTTGTTGGTCCCGTTGCAGCTGATTCACAATTAGCACTTTTTATAAATGATTTCTGACATTTGGATAAACAGCTCGATTTAATTATTACTTTCACTTCACACATTTTGGCTGGATAGTAGCTATGGTAGTTTTTACGCGGCGGTAGCGAAATACCATTTTCGACACTTAATACACGTATAGTTTTGTAGACTTAAAAGATATAATAAAAATAGAAAATACAATAGGTCTTAAAACGATAATATTAAAAGTTTTGGCGTCGCGGAATTGGTCATGAAGGGGTAGTTTAAATTATTAGATGATTTTTGATACCGCTTTATTTTAGTTACTACTAGCAATTGCAATAGCTTTCGGTGAAAGAATCCTAGTTACGTCAAAAGTTTTAATTAATTGAACAAGATTACCGAATAAACCGGGATTCAAAAGTATCAAACAAGATTTTGAATTAAACATAAATGAATTATAAGAATAACAAACAGCAACACAACTATCAAACAAACAACAATACACTAGCACAACAACAATAGAACTTAAAAATAAATATATTCTACCAAAATTTTACAATGTGTACGGGACGAGGGTTGCTGCATATTTAGCAGGGGGGGCACTCTTAGTACTGTCATCAATTTACATAGAGGACAGCGACATCTGGAGTTTGGTGGGATAAAAAACTTGGCAGCCATCTTGTCTTGTTTGTCAAATTGTCAAACAAATGTCATAGTCGCCATTCGGCAATGTCATTGTCGATCAACTCCGGCTTTCCCGACGTGTTGATGCGCTTGCCGAGTTTAACTCAGCTAATTCTGTTAAAATTGTTACTTGTTACTGTTATTTTTTTTGTTAATTTTTGTTTTTATTTCATAATATTGTTATCAATCTGTTTTTCGTTGGTAATTTTTGTTGTTTTGTTATCATGAGTGAACTCCGAAGAAATAGCAGCTCAAATATATTATCATCATCATCATTCTCTTGCCCTTATCCCAATTCATTTGGGGTCGGCGTAGCATGTCTTCTTCTTCCATACTTCTCTATTACTCGTCATCTCATCCGACACCTCCTTTCTTGCCATATCATTCTTTATACAGTCCATCCATCGTTTCTTTGGTCTTCCTCTACTCATATACCCATCCACATTCATACTCAAAACTTTCCTCACAACATTTTCCTCATTCCTCCGCATCACATGCCCATACCACGACAACCGATTACCACACAACTTTTCAGTCACCGGCGCCACTTTCAGACTTCCTCTTATATACTCATTTCTTATTTTATCCATTCGCGTAACGCCACACATTCCCCTTAGCATTCTCATCTCCGCCACATGCAAATGCCTTTCATTCATCCCTTTTGTGGCCCAACATTCTGATCCATACAAGACAGCAGGTCTAACCATTGTTTTATAAATCTTCCCCTTAAGTTTAAGGGGAATGCGGGAGTCGCAGATTGTTCCCGTGACCTGCCGCCATTTCATCCATCCCGTGTTAATTCTGTGCTTTACTCTACGATCTATTTCGCCATCGCTTTGCACGAGTGAACCGAGATACCGAAAGTCGGAGCAGACAGGAAGAAACGCGCCATCTAGCGCTATGGCTCCAGAACTGGAGAGACCGCCGAAATCGCAGAACATGTATTCTGTTTTAGTTCTGCTGATTTTTAACCCAACATTCTCCAGCTTCTGTTGCCATTTCTCCAATCTGCTCTGGATCACAGGTCCATCTTCACCGACAAGAACAATGTCGTCGGCAAACAGCATGCACCAGGGTGCCTCTTCCTGTATGTCCGACGTCAAAGCGTCCATAATCAACAGGAAGAGGTAAGGACTTAAAGCCGACCCTTGATGCAAGCCTACAGCCACACTGAACTCATCGGTGTTGCCAGCAGCTGACCGGACGTAGGTACAAGATTGGCTGTACATAGCACGAATTAACTCTACATACTTCCCAGGTATACCTTTCTCTTTCAAGGCCCACCACAACACATCCCGAGGTATAATAATAATAATAATATAATAATATATGTTTATTCAAAAAATGTCACAGAATTTTACAAATATCTTACAGGCTATATTTTTCAATATGCAAAAGAATTTAACATCTGTAGCCGAACTAGGCAAAAGCCTGTATTTCGGCTATCAGCGCCAATCCCCTCAAAATAATTAATAATTTATGGCAGCCATCAAGCAGAAATGTTTACCTTTTTATAAAATTCTACCAATAAATAATCATAAAAAATAAAATCATTAAAATCTAGTTTCTAAGAATAATAAAATCATTACTATTAAATAATTTAAATATAATCACTAAATTAAATTACAACCATTAAAATAAATTAATACAATAATTACAATTTTAGCATTTAAATAAAGTCAATAAAATAAAACCTACGAAATAAATTAACAAAATCATTACAATAAAATCGGTGATACAAAATAATCAAAACCGTTAAAATAAAATAAATTCTGAATAGTGAGTATGTCCTCTCTTTGTGTAATATGATAATGTGGGTGCGTGAGTGTGAGAGGGTGTGTATCTGTGGGAAGCAGACAATCACCTTGGTATATGTAGCAGAAGTTCAGTCTCTTCGTAAGAGAGTTTTTGTAAGTATTCAGTTACCTTTTTCTTACATTGTGTTTTATTCAAAGGGTAGATGTGTATAGCCTTGTTTATCTTATTGTAGATGTAAGGTCCAAAGAAGTTAGTAAATTTTGTGCTGAATTTAGTATTAGTAAAATCTTTTCTGACACAGACCCTATCTTTTTTCCGTGTTTGTAGATTTAACCGTTTAAAGTTTTGTTTACCGTGTTGTAGGAGAGTAACATTTAATATATACAGCTGCCTTACAGTCAGGACCTCACAATTCTTGTATAGTTGAGCAGTGGGGAAAAAAATACGTTTGAAAGTGCTGACCTTCAGAACTGCACGTTGGGCTATTTCAAGATGTTTTATAGTAGTTTTAGAGGAGCCACCCCAGGAGGAAATACAGTATGATAAAAGCGACTGACAGAGAGCATAATAAATCTGTTTCAGTAGTTGTGGGTCAGCGACATGCCGCAAATTTTTAAATACAAATATTAATTTTCGGATCCTACCACATAGGAGTTTAATGTGTTCTTTAAAATTAAGATTACTATCAATTGTTACGCCTAGGTATTTAATCGTCTGTACACGCTCAAGCAAAGGGCATGGGCAGACTGATTTTACTTGACACTCGTGTGAGACGATTTTTAGGGTACTAGCGACTCCACTTAAATTCCTAATTCCGAAACAGACATACTTGGTTTTATCTACATTTAAAGTAAGAATATTACTCTGCAGCCACTTTCCAACTACATCAAAACCAAGCTGAGCAGCACTGAAAGCCTCTTCCCAGGTATCGGCAGCAAAACAGAGGGCAGTATCATCTGCGAAGGAGATTATTTCGCCTTGGGACAGATTAATATTTGTGAGTTGGTTGATGTATACCAGAAACAAGGTCGGCCCCAAGATGCTGCCCTGCGGCACTCCGTGCGTTATTGGGAGGTCATCACTCCTATGTGCATCAAGACGAACACATTGAGATCGCCCAGTAAGATAGCTTTTGAAAAGCTCGTGCTGCGTACCTCTAATTCCCAACCTTTCCAGTTTATCCAGGAGGAGGGAGACAGAAATCGTATCGAAGGCCTTTGCTAAGTCGAGAAAGATAGCGATACATTTTTTTCTCTTATCTAGGTTTGAACTTATGTAATTTGTAAGTTTATTAACTGCTTGCTCAGTCGACTTACCCTGTCGAAAGCCGAATTGATTGGAAGATAGCAATGATTTTTTTTCTAAATAATCTACCAGTCTTAGGTTAATAATTCTTTCGAGTACCTTCGACAGAGCCGGCAAAATAGATATTGGCCTATAATTATTGATATGATTTCTGTCACCACTCTTATGAATAGGGCAAATAACTGCCTTCTTCAAAGAATCAGGGAATACTCCCTTTTGCAGGCAGCTGTTAAATATTTTAGTAATAGGTGGTACAAGAACGGTTTTGTAAGTTTTTAAAAACTCACTTCTAATATTATCGCACCCACTAGCACAGTTAACCTTTAAGTCAAGTATAAGACGTTCAACCTCAGCTTCAGTGGTATCCATTAAAACGAATGAATTAACCGTATCCGTGTCAGTACTTGTAGTTTGTGTGTTGCTGTTAAGCGTATGTGTATTTTTTTTGTAAATTTTATCTGCTAATGACCTTCCTACGTTAACGAAGAAGTTATTAACTTCATTAAGGGATTTTTCAGGAGTTGTTGACAAGGCGAGTAATTCTTTTGGAGAAATTGATTTTTTTGACGTGTTGGTGATGTCTTTAATTACTTTCCACAGTTTTTTGTTATCCCGTTTTGCTGCTTGAAGTTCGTCCTTCTCGTATGCTCTTTTTACTTTCCTTATTATGGCCGTACAAAAGTTTCTGTATCGACTGTACGTGAGTTTTAAAGTATCGCTAGCTGGATCCATTTTTAATTTTTTATGTAACTTATCCCTATGTCTGACACAACGTAGCAACCCTTGTGTCATCCAAGGTTTTATTATCCTGTGGCGCTTAGGTATAGTTATTTCGGTTGTGTTATTTTCAATTGCTTGTTGTATAGATTGTGTGAAGTAGTTTAGGGAGGCGTTTGGATCTACTAAATTACTAATTGAGCTGAAATCAGTGTCTTTTAAATCCTGTAGCAGACCAACTTTGTCAGTTTTTGTTGTTCTAGAAAACGCATAATGCCTGGTTTTCTTCAAGTTAATGTTTAATAGAACGGGGTAGTGGTCTGTTAAAGTAGTGTGAGGTACAATGGTGGTGCAAGGGTAGTTTGTTCTAACTAGTGCATGATCCAGACAAGTATCACTAATACTCCGAGTAATTAAAGTATGAGCCGGTAAAAGGCCATGAGAAGCTGCTAGAGTTAAATAGCGCTCCCCGTTTTGATTTATTTTTGCAGGGCTTATATCGATATTGATGTCACCCATCACTATTACATGTTCGAAGGTGGTAAGTTTATGTAGGGCATTATCTAGTGATGCTAGAAATTGGTCGATGTTCTTATAGGACGGTGATCGATAAATAGCAAGTATAGCGATACGGTTTTCAATTACAGCAACCAAACTATTACATTCTTGCATGACTGGTTTCTCAATATTAACACTAAGATTTTCATCGTAATAAATTACTACACCATCATTCTGTTTAGTATTTAATTCAGATCCTACATAGCAATACCCTGAAAGATTAGGTATTATAGTTGTATTTGATAGCCAGCATTCTGTCAATATGACAACGTCACACTTCAGCTTCATCCTTTTTAATAAAATGTCTAACTCGGGCATATTGCAGTTTATGCTGCGTATGTTTTGCGTAAAAATAAGTAGATCCTGCTCCGAGGAAGTTAATATTTTATGACAGTCCTCAACAGAAGCTGTTTGCGATTGAGATACAGAAACTTGATCAATACTTTCTGTTAACTTGATTATATCACTGAACGTTAATTACAAAATTTTGTTTAAGACATGAAATGTGGTCAGGGATTACGAATAAATGGCGGAAAGTATTACAGCAATTTCGAAATATACAGCAAGTGGGAGTGAGTGAGGGTATGATAAGTTTATTGGGATGATGTGTGTGTGTGTTAATTCTGTAAAGTGTGTGACAAAGATTTATCATGAAAAGTATTTTAATTTGATAGAAGCAGAGATAACGAGATACGTATTCAGAAATTGGCCGATAAACATAAGGCAGCAGAACAATCATACAGAGGTCAGGCAATACATATAGTAATTCATTATACAGTGCATAGTTTTTCATTAAAAGCATTTTTTTGGTACAGAAACCGAAATAATTTAACAAATTCATAGCAGTTGGAGAAAAACCATAACGTAACCAGATGTCCCTGATAATTATATAGTGGCCAAAAAATTTAAATTCATTCTTGATATTGCAAAAAATATGCGTTATAATAATTAAATAAATTCCGTAAAAAGTTATTATGGGGTAAAACACACTTTTTTGCCGACAACAAGCATGCAATAATGTGGGTCTACTCATTTTAAAATTACTAAGAAATACAAACACTAATAAAATATTGTTTTGGAAAAATACATGCACTAATATAACTTTGAGCTCAGAACAATATTGACATCTTACGAGAAAACATAGTCATGTAGCAATTCTTAACTTTTCTAGGTCAGACTCCGTATTTATTCGAATATGCGCCGAACCTTCGGTATTTTTGAGATAAACAATCCCGTTTGTCGTCCAACAGAAATTATATCCATGGCTCTTTTGGAACTGCCTCGCCAGAAAGAAGAGCCTTTGAGTTTTCTGAGTAAGAGTTTCCGCGATGTATAGCGGTTTTGGTTGGTGTTTGGAGTTCAGATGAGTTGTGTTAAGTTTTTCTCCCTTTGGTTTTGATTTATTGAAGTTCTTAACCGCCCTCAATACTTTATCCTTCAGCAATACCGTGGTAAGGTCCACAATAACCGGGTTTGAGGAGTCTTTTGACTTTAGCCGATAAATGTCCTTAATTGTCGAGCAATCCATTTCGACGTTTAATGACTTTCCCAATTTCATAATTTCGCTACATAATGTCTCCTTTGTCTCGTTACTTTGTTTTGGCATATTTCGTATCTCGATACCAGTTCCCCGGGATTTTCGTTCCAATGTTTCCAATTTCTCCTCTAATTCTTTTATCAAGACCCTATCAGCTTTTCTTTCTTTCTCAAGTGAAACAATTGTAACGAGAAACTCATCATGTTTCTTCGACATAAGTTCCATACTAGATTTTAATTCTTGAAATCGTATTTCTTGTTCCCTTGAGAATAATGTGAACATTTCTTTAATTAGAGTCGCTATGTCAGCATTCTCACCAACAAGCTCGTTAAGTTTTCTCTTTTTAACCGACATATTTCGATCAGTGATATTCGACGCGAGCGACTGCAGATCAAGCTCAGAATCACAGACGTTAATTCGGATTTGTCCGCTTTTTTTCGCCAATTCCTCCTTTGTATCTGCGCCTGCGGCGAGATTTGCAGAACTACTGCGTTTCTCAGGGTCAGCGACCGGCGTAGTTGAAGGAGTTGGGGGAGGAGGTGAGCGATTTATTGGCATGGTAGCGAAAGTCGAAAACAACAACAAAAAAAAAAAAAAAAAAAAGAAAACAAAAATCCAAAAACTATTTCGTTGACTTGGTTTTGAACCAGTGACACTTTGATTATGGACGGCTCTTTACGCGCCGGGACCAAGTGTGCTACGTACAATTCATTCAAATTAGCTAACTGGTGGTAATAGCTTTTGATTGCTGTCAAAAATTATTGGTTCACTATTTCTATCTTTGAGGGTACACTACGCAAGTCGGGCCTCGATACACAACAAAGACTTTTTTTGTAACCACTTTTGCTAATTGAATTTTGCTCACTTCAAGCTTCTCGTTTGTTATTATTTTAACACAGGTCACCTTGTCACTTTATTCTTAACCGAACACTATAGTTATTATGCCCTTTTGCGTGGCATAAACATTTTAACAGTTTTAAAAATGAAGAACGTAACGATAACACGTCTACTCGCGGCAGTGGCTCAGCGGGGGGATGAGGTACCCTATCATACGCTTTCTCCAGATCAATGAACACCATGTGCAAGTTTTTGTGTGCACGCCTGTACTTCTCGCACAATTGGCGGAGTGCAAAAGTGGCGTCCATTGTTCCTCGACCTGGCATGAACCCAAACTGATTTTGGGTGATCTTACTCTCCTCTCTTATTCTTTTCTCTATCACTTTCTCCCATAATTTCATACTATGTGACATGAGCTTTATCCCCCGATAGTTGTTGCAGTCCTGCACATCACCTTTATTCTTGAAGATGGGCACTAGCGAACTATTGCATCATTCTTGTGGGATCGCTCCTTCATGCAACCACTTATTGAAGAATAAAGTCAGCCACATACATCCGTCTTCTTTTAAATACTTCCATACTTCTACTTGTATTTCATCAGAGCTCAAATATATTATAATAAGCTTATAACGAATAAATATTAATTTATTTTTGATAATAAATAAAAGGACAGTATTTTGAACTTCATACGCTTTTTTTTTAGTTGAGATGTGAGAGTGAGATGTCTGTAAATTGAATAGGATTATTAAATTAAATCCTCATAGTATCTAAAGTATGCATACCTATAGGTAAGTGTGTACCTATAGGTAGGTGGGTAGCTTTAGTTCACCCACCAAACTCTAGGCCGCAGCACTTTCCATACATGCCAATTTTACCACAGAGTTGTTACTCTTTCCCTCTATACTTACTTTACTCTTTGATATTTAGTACCTTACCTTCTTAACAAACTTCCAGATAACTTACAAAATCCATATAAAACAGGTTCGAGAAGTTGTAAGTACAAAAAGCGTTTTATACTCTTAATGCGTCTTAGTTTTACGAACATGTATGTATGTATTTAAGAATATAATACCGACTCGCCAGCACACAGATAAGCCCGGAGAGGTTTGCGTGTATGGCAAAAACATTGTAAAATTAGAATAAGTGTCTTGGAAATAAATAATAAAAAACACTATTCGTTAAGTCGATCATTTGCAGTCTACATTCTACTGTATTGCTTTGTCCTGTTGGTTAGACAAACATTCCTGGAGTCGCTCCGTAAAGTGGCCAACGAACTGCACAGTCCTAATTATCTAAGTGAGAACCTCAGACGAACGGAATTCTGGTATTCAAGCATTGATTGATTTGACCTATAAACAACGCACGAAATTGATAACTTCGTTTAATTTTTCACACATCTTCGCAATTTGTGAGTGTGGATCGGCCTTGTTCTTTTAAGTCTAATCAAATCTTCTACAATAGTAGAAGTCTACCTACTAAAATTGGTTACACAGTGCTACAGAGGATAGGTTATTTCCTCAGTAATTGTAGTCATATCGCTGAGGAGTAATTCCTTTTAAGATTAATTATTCCTCTGCAGGTTAAATTCTTGGCCGAAAAATATTTTCTGGAAATATAAAATGACTAGCATAGACTTTATAAAAGCCTGGCAACTATTTTATGTTTCGTCGCTGCTGATCATGCTGATTGCGAACTGGCAACATGGTTATAGTTTCTTGTCAAAATCAGTTGAACTTCAAACTGTCAATGTCAAATCATCAAGTTCGCTCGCGACTCGTTAGAAACTTTGTTTTCTTTGTCATCGATATTATTCGATATATATTTATTAGAATGTGATGTAGTGTTCTCCTGATACCTTTCTGTTATATTTTTAACGTAACTTATTATATTAAGCGTATCAAAATGGCTAAATGGAAATTATCTCGCGTCAACTATGGGTCTGAAGAATACACGCTTTCGGAGGGCGAAAAAGTAACCGTCGGCAGGGGAATGAACAACGTTATAACGCTTTCAAGCGTAGTTATATCCAGGAATCATTGTGTAATACATGTTCAAAACAATAAAGCACTCATCACAGACTTACAGGTACATTTCACATACTTTTGCGCAAACAAAAATACTTCGGATAAGCAGGTTTTTTAAATAATAAATGTTGATCGATTTTGAGTCTAGTAAACAATATCTAGGTACCAACTGACCGTCAGTGGGTCGTCTTAGGGATGACAATTTAAAAATTATGATAAGACCTGATTGAAGAGCTTTTTAAATTAAAATATATGCATTGTGCTTAATAAAAACTATAAATTTCCTTTTTAGAGTTCTAATGGAGTGTATGTTGGCTCCACTAAGATACCACCAAATGACCCATATGAGATACAAGATTCAGACATCATTGGATTAGGTTGGACAATGGGAGCACCACTTGTCGACATAAAAGACTGTGAAAAATATGTTTTTCAATTTAAAAAAAAAATTCAAGAAAAATGTGGAATATCTATAACAAGTAAAATAAGATTTCAAAATGAAAATGAAATGGATGAAATTGAATCAAGAATTGCCGAATTAGATAGCATTGTGAAGGAGGAAAAATATACAGATAAAAAACAAACTAACAAATCCCCTGTGATTAGCAATAAAATACCTCTTAAACGAAAATTAGACAATAACTACATTAAAAATCTTCTAAAAGAAGAACCTAAAAGTAGTAATGATGATCATGGTAATGAGATTGTAAATATAGTTTCATCTGACAGTGATAATAATTGTCGTGCCAAAGCTGAAACTGGTACAAAAAAACCAAAGCTGGAACCAAAATGTGAAGATGAACCAAAACAAATGCTTAAAGAAACTGAAATTAAGATTGAAAATGATTTGTTAGAGTTGGAGGCTTTTAATGTAAAACAAGAGTATTTAGGTTATGATGAACCAATACAGATTGATAGCGACAGTGATAGTGAATCTGAGCAATGGCTCATGCGACTGTCCCAAAGTTCACCTGGGAAACCTTTTTTGAAAATTGCTAAAACACCTAAAACAGAAGCCCTACAAGAAGACTCCTACAGTCAGATGGATGATTTTGTTTGTACAAGTGAAGAAGAGGAAGATTTTGTTGATGATCTAATAAAATTACCCAATCTGCAACATGAAGTACCTGTTCATAGTACTGTAACTGCACTACAAGACAAACATCAACTACCTTCAGTTGAGGATATTGATTCTGATGAACACTTTGAAGATATCCAGGTCAACCAGGTGACAGCTGAAATAGACACAAGACCAGATGAAGTTGACAGGTACAATGTTGAAGATTTATTAAAAGAAGCAGATAGTCTTATCAGATCACCTTTACATGAGTCAAAAAAGAAGATAGAATCTGTAGAACCTGTTTCATTGAAGGCAGCCCAGTTCATAGAACCAGATCCATTGAAGAAGGCACAAATAACCGAATCTGATTTGCTAAAGAAGGCACAAATGATACACCCTATGGCTCTTTTACCAAAACCTAAAATAACAAATCGTGTTATGGAAAGTAAGTTCTAAAATTATAACTTTTCTGTTTTTCTTTCTTGTATACTTGTGTGTGGCATGGTCAAACCACCATCAATCGTCAATCACAATTATATATGCTATATATAATTATGATTGATTTATTTATTGGTATCTCAATGCACAATATAAGAATACTGTATGTAATAACTTTTTTTATATATTGATTTTTTCAGTGAAACCAAAAACCTCTTCACACAAGCATATTAAAGATAAATCGTCATCAAAACAACTCTTTTCTAGCTCTCTAAAAGAAGAGCGTAAAAAGAAACTTAGGGAGTTAGCTCGCAAGGAAAAGGAAGAATTAAATAAACAAACAGATCCTTCAGAAGGTAGCAAACCAGTATCAACAAATGTGAAGATTACCACTTCAAACCGAGGAGCCTTTTTAACTGAATTTGCACAAGCAGTAGTCAGTCCTGTGAAGAGAATTGAACACACACGTAAAAGTAAGGATAATATTGTAGACACTTCACTAAAATCAAAAGAAACAAGAAATAAGGTTGTTACTGATGACCTTGAAAACAAAGGAAAAGAGCCACAAAAATCAAATAAGGATAAAAGTAAAGACTCAAAGGTAAACAGAACTAAAGATCATAGTCGAACAGAGCATAAATCAGAGAAAACTACGACAAAGGCCTTAGAGAAAGAAACAAGAGTGCCCCTCAAGAGTTTAAAACCATTGCTAGATGGTGAAGATACTTATTCTGGAAAGCCTGTATCTAAAGTTGGTCCAATGCAGACTGGTAAACCTAAAAAGAAGGTACGTTTCTCAGAAACAGCACCCCAAGTATTAGAATTTGAAATTGAACCTGGCAATAAAATGAAGAAGACTAGTTCAGTTAAAACTACTTTGCTAGATGTCCGTCAGGCTCCTGTGTTCTCATTAGAAAAAATTACGCTAATGAAAATTCTTCGCTGGAATCCTCAGTGGTTGAATGAACAGTTGAATTTCAGTGAGCCCCCTCCCATTTTGGGCCACAATAACACACCTATGTCGGTTTTCCACTCATTTCTGAATCACAATCAATATGTGCAGTAAGTAGCTTTTTAATATAAAAGTAGTTGTGCATGATTTTTTCCAAGTGTTGTTTGTTCTCAATGTTTGTGTTGTATGTGATAACTGTTTTTTTTATTTTATAACCCACCACCACCTTCTTTGCGGCGCCATAATTATCAATCATATATGAATGAATTGTCAGTGAATGAGGAATGGGTCAAGGAATTAGTCATGCATGTAATAAAACTTATAATTACCCAATAGATTGAAGATTACAACAACTAATATGTTTGTATCTTTCAGGTTGGTTGGTGACTTACTTCTAATGGAGATTTGGGAATGCTTAACAATAGCATACATGAAGCTTCGCAATCAAAACAATGGAATAGAAATGAGAGTGGAGTCATTGCCGCCTATACCTCCACAGGAACGATGCCTTGAGCTATTCAGTCTTAGTGTTAATAGTAAGTTTTTTTACACAGGCTGGAACGCTTTTTTTTATAAAAAAACATTGCCCCACACTAGAATTTTTTCCTGTATCGTGGGTGCATTTACAAAATTTAAACTCACATACACAAACAGCCAGACCTGGAACAACTAACTGTAAGCCATACAATTATTTGTTCTGTCCGGGAATCGAACCCGCGACACGCAGCGCAGCAGGCAAATGCTCAGCCACTGCGCCAACCGCGATGTCGCCGCCTGTAGTTTACAGGTTTTATTTTATTTGTTTTTCCGACACTCGACCTTGCGTCGGTTTAATAAATATCCTGTCCATCCTGCAGGAAAAAAAATATCTTTTTCCTCTATCTCTATGTTGTTCTTCTCCATCTTCGTGTGCTAGTTGTGCTTTGTGTGATTGATGGATGAATTTGTGTATTTGGTGTGTGTGAGATAGATGAATGTCGTGTGACGGATGATTGCTGTGAGTCTACTGTGTGTGATGTTTGTTGTTTGTCTGGAGTGGTCTCTTGTGTGCTTGGTGTATGATTAACAAAGTGTCTCCCAATACCTTACTGAGTATGGTGGTTGTGTGTATGGCTGCTTGTGTGTTGTTATTTGTTTATTCTATTTAAGTTTTTTTTTTTTTTATATTATGTTAACTTTTCACAAGTTAAAGTGAGTAGTGGGCAGATCGCGTGAACTCCGCCACAATCGATGGGTTGGGTTTTTTGGTGTCAAAAATTCTTAGTATCAACCAGGAGTAAGTAGTGTGTCACCGTTGTGTCTTGCCTTGACAGCACGCAAAGCCTGATCTCTCTCCAGACGAGCAAACGGACAGAACGCCGTCCCAACGAACTATAAAAGAGTATAAAATTAACGAAATAATTAAAAAAAAAAACGAACTCATGCGTCATTAATAACATATTATATCTCCTGCCTCTGTTTAGTTTTCGTAGAGATAGACTGGCGAGACCGAAGTTCGGTTGGGATAATATTATTATTTTCGATGTGTCTGTGTGTGTGTGATCTGCGCGTTAGCCAATGCCGTGATATCCTACTTCCCGATGGTCCATAAACTCATACATACTAACAGAGATAACAGGGTTACAGTGACGCATATTCCCCGATACGCCACTGAATAGGTTACTTATTTGTTCCAAATTATTGGTTTTGGCGCAGCCTAAAAATGTTTAAAAAAAGATCAATCTAAAGTAGCCATTGTGATTGTACTATTTATATGGGGGGTTGCGCACCATGCTAAATTAGGAACGTTTCCAATTCTGGTCGATCTCTGATTCGATTCGGATGATGCGCAAAGGTTCTAAAGCCCTGTTTCACTAGAAAGTGAAGTGAAGAAAGGTCTTAACCTAGAACGCACCGTACCGTCTTCTAGCCGCAATGCAGTGCCGCAACGGTGCGCCGCCGCCGTAGTCTGACTAGCTGTATCGCCTTAGTTCTATTGCAGCACGGTGCACCGCAGCCTCAAGCCAACCGGCGCGCTTGAGGCTCCGTCAAGTCAGTGCGTTGCGATTATACGATTTTAATAGAAACAAGCAAAGTTAATAAAATTTATATGGGGCTACCTCTACCAAATGAAAAAAACCGTCCATTTTTTTACATACATAAAAAAAATATATATTCAGCCGAACTTATAACCTTCACCTTTTTTCAAGTCGGTTATAAAAATAGACATGCGGTCTGCCGCAACGGTATTGCGTAGAAGACCTTGCCCATAGATTTTAAATTATTTCTTTATCTTGTACACACGGCGGCACATGAAGCTGCACATTTCCAGTATAACTTGGCCTCGCTTTGTATAGATTTCCTATACAATGAGAGATCCGCATAAACTGGTTTTGTAGAGCTTGATTGGCCGTCGTGCGTACTAGCTTGGACCCGCGACTTCATCCATATCGAAGAAACATATCCTGTACCAGTTTGTAAGTGTAGATTTCAACAGTGAAAGAATTTCTGAAATCCGATCGTAATATAAAGTAGTTTCTGAGATTACATCCTACATCTAAACTTACAATTTCTCCTTTATAATCTCCTTTTTATATTTGTATTAGATATATTTTTTTACATCAACAATTTATTGAATCTCTTATTACTGATCATGCACCCATACTTTGCTGTGCTGAAATTAAAAACGTTACCAAACCATTAAAGAAACAAGTAGTTAAACTTGATTTTGAGGCCCTAAAGTTGGCATGTGAGCATATTGATTTTACTTCTATTTTTAATACGATTAACCCAAATACTGCCATGGATATATTTATAACCAAAATAACTCATATAAACACAACAATTATAAATGTTTCTACGGCTACTAGGAGAAGCTGGTAATAATAATAAAAACATTGGGAAAGCTATAAATAATATTACTAATAGAAACGTTAAAAAAGATAAATCATTAGATCTTCTTTCGAAAGAGACAACCCCTCAGAAATCTGTCAATGCTACGAATGAGTTCTTTGCCACCATTGGCGAAAATTTAGCGAAAAAAACATCCCTCCAACAGGATTGCGTAACTTTTCATTGTCACGCGTCTTTAACTGGCCATTTCACTTTTTCTGCTTGACATTGACGAAGATGCAATTGAACAATTAATCATCGGTCTAAAAAGTAACTGTGCCGCAGGTGATGATGGAATCTCTTCTGACGTACTTAAACTGTTAAATAAATATATAATAGCACCACTAACGCATATCTTTAATATGTGCTTAGAGATGGGCATTTTTCCTGAACCACTTAAACGGTCTATATTAAGACCTATTTTTAAGGGTGGAGATAGAAGCCGTGTCACCAACAATCGACCTATTTCAATCCTGACCTCTCTATCAAAAATCTTTGAAAGGATAATTAATAAAAGACTTAGAAAAAATTTACTTACTTTTGAAATATCAATTTGGTTTACGTACAGGCAAGTCCACAGAAAATGCATTAAATGAATTTACTGATAACAAAAAGAAATGCCTTATTAGATTCCTTGATCTGGCGAACGCCTTTGACACGGTTTCTATTTCCACCCTAGTTAACAAGCTATATCAACTCGGTATCCGTGGAAATCAACTCAAATTACTGTGATTTTTTATCTGGAAGAACACAAAGGGTCAAAATTGGCAATTATACAAGTATTGGCTTACCTGTCACCCATGGAGTGCCTCAGGTCATTCTAGGTTCAACGTTGTTCTTAATAGAAGAGAAGAAGGTTTTTATTTCAGACCAGGGTCCATAGGGTTAGTAACAATTTTACTTAACTAATACACTAAAACACACTTTACAAAACAAACACACACACACACACACAACAAACACACACACACACACACACAACACACACACACACACAACACACACACACACACAACACACACACACACTACAAACACACATTTAATACACTAATTAATATCGAAAACTGCAAAATAATTTCATATGCAGATGATACTACCCTGACAGTCAGACAGACGCTTGGAGTGAAACCTTCCAAAAAACACAATTTGGTTTTAACGTGGTCAAAAAATGGCCTGCTCAAAATTTTATTTCTCTTAATACCGAGAAAATCAAATACATGTCATTCTCTATTCGCAATCCTGGTGAACTGCTACAATCAAAATATCGTATAACTTCTCGAAATCTATTATAGCAGATTTCGAGAAGTTATCAATAGCAATCTATAAATTGTTCTTGTCCCTCCCTAGCTGCTGTTGAGAATATAAAATATTTAGGACTCATATTTAAAAAAAAAAAAATGTTAAAAATCGTCTAATTAATCTCTCAAACAGGATAAGGAAACTTACATATAGGGTGTAAACAGACCCTTCACGAAGCCGTCAACCAAGCATTATGTACATCAAACTAAATAACTTTGAGCAAAAATTATTGCTAGAAAACGACTTTTTTTTTGGAGTGAATACACACGTTTTACAGTAGGACTCAACGTAACTCACTCAAAACAATGTGCCGATGGATGGATTGAATCGTGCAGGGGTCGTGGAGGTTTTTTAAATTAAAGTAAAACACATTAAAAACAAGTATTTAAAAAAAAAACTTGTGAATAAGTTGGAACTTTGACCCCCAATATCTCCGTAACTAGAAGATAGGTATGGTCCAGAACAAAAAATGGTCGCAATGACGGGGAGAACAAGTGCCCTTTGTTAAGGGTCTTGTTACACCTTTTATGTATTTAAAAAATAAGAGATTCAGACAACGCTATTATGAATATGATTTATTATTCCTTGTGTCAAGCGGTTATAACCTACTGTATTTCTTATTGGGGCGGTGCCGCTAATTTAATTGCTGAAAGAGCTCAAAGAGCCTTACTAAAGGTTAGTTACTTCAAGCCCAGGTATTAATTTACCACTGAGGGAATGTGAGGTACAAACTGTACGTAAACTTTTTGTGTTAGCATTAATTATGAGACAGCATGCCTGTGTCAGGCTAAGTGCCCGGACTGGAAAAGAGATTACAAGGAGCAGGCGTTTCGATTTCTTAAAATCTGTGCCCTGTAGAACCAGTTTTGCTCAAAAATTCAACATGTTTCTAGGCCCTAGAGTATTCAACATTGCAAATAAACAGTTGCAAATTTTAAAAAGAGAGTGCAAACACAATGTAACCACTTGGCTTCTATCACTAACCTATGATGAAACGGAAAAGCTGTTAGGCGTACCCAAATAAATTGATTCAAATGACAATAATAAATAAATGTTATGCACTTCTTCATGTAATAATAGTATGGTACTGTACTTATACAAAATTTGTATCCTAAGTTTTCCTATGGCATACATACACAGACACTCACACACACCCAAGCACACAACACGCACACTCATAAACCTCAACGCATGCACACACTCTAACAATAAATAGGTACCGTTTATCTGTTTTTACCCGACTGACCCAGAAAGAGGGTAATGTTTTCATTGTTTCTTTTTTTTCTTTGTTAATTTTAAGTCTAGTCTAGTCAGGGACAGCTTAGGTGCAAGCTGTTCCTGTTTCCCGTGCTACGCGACACCTTGCAGTGCAACACGACACCGTCACTTCGTGTACAATAGTTTATATTTCTTGTTTTTATAAAGTATGTATGATAGTCTATAAGGTATATATGTTATGGGTCTTTGTTACCTGAAATAAATGATATATTATTATTCCTTTATTCATTTTATCAACATATAATTTACATTTTTAAATATTTCTATATAAAAAAAAATAAAAAAACATTTAAAAATATAAAACATAGTAGCCCACCGGCATCAGGAACTATTATTATTATTATTATAAAACAATCTAAAACTTAACTTATTATACCTTGAATTATTAGAAACTTCATAACTATTTCAAATTATTCCTGTAATTGCTCATAATATTGTATTTTGTTGCTGCAAGATGTTTCTCATTTATCCCAAATTTTTGCACAAACTAGGCACAATAACATTGGCTATAACAACGAGGGTGGGCGCTGATACCTATAATTACAAGATATTAAGTTATCTTAGCTTAGGTATTGGCTGCAACTCGAAAATACAACTTAAATTTACCTTAAGGCCTATTTGTATAAAAACCATATTTTTTACTTGAAGGTGCAAATAAAGCATTTAATTTTATTTTACAGTTTCTGTTCCTGCGACGGCACCAAAAACTGTTCCGAGAGTAGGAGAAGTACTGCTTGTTTCTTTTGGGCCAGAACAAGCCAGAACTCAAAGATTCTTCTTTGTGCACAATGTGAGATGTCTACCATCACCTTCAAGTGAGTCTCTTTGTATATTTCGTTCATTTACCAGACCATCGAAAATCTAGAATCACTTTTGTATGGTCTGCAAAATACATTTACTATTGATAATTTGATTATGGCGTTAGGATAAGAATAAAATTACAATATTTTATTGTTTTGTGAAACAATGGCACAACGTGACCTGACTTTGTCAAGGACATTTGCCCGATCCTTAGGTGTTTCGCTACAAATACTCATATTATCGTTGTTGATATGTACGCTTATGGTCACAGACTGATTTGAATTGTAAATCAGCATGAGCCACTGTTTACTGCAGCTGCCCCCGATCATTTGTATTTGAGTTTGTTGCCTACTCATCCTAGCTGTACAATTTGTTTGTATTTCCTTCACGTTTTTGGTGTGCAATAAACTGTCCTCTATTTATAAATGGTTATCGTTTTGCAGGTAACAGACACGTATTCTACAGTGTATCTCTTCATGCGACATTTGCAGACAAACTGAAGTCGTTAAAAATAGGGGAATTGATGATAGGCATAAACTTGGCTTACATCAATAAAGAATTACAGCTGTTTGAAGCTATGGAATATTTGGCGGGCTCTCCCCTTAGTGATGCGATACTGAGACCAGAACCTCATCACTTTATCAAGACCCAACAAAATCAAACAATTAATTTAAGATCTCAGGTGTGTATATCCGAGCTGTCTTTAAAACAGGTTGATAAATAACATACTTACAATGTTTTTTGTTGATCATTTGCAAATGCCCAATTGAGTGGGGCTGTACCGAAGCTTTAACTGGGACTCTTGTATCCGAAATATTGTAGTCATAACTATTTTGAGCGTAAAATATTTTTAGGGTTCCGTACCTCCAAAGGAAAAAACGGAACCCTTATAGGATCACTCGCGTGTCTGTCTGTCCGTCTGTCACAGCCAATTTACTCCGAAACTACTGGACCGATTGAGTTGAAACTTGGTACACATATGTAAGTCGGTGACCCAAAGACGGACGTGTAACGTAAATAATGAATTTTAATCATGGGGGCCACTTTTGGGGGGGTAAATTGGATTTCTTTTTAAATTTTAAGATAAATAGTTTTGAAGTTATTTAAGAAAATAGGCGAAATTTGACCATTTTCGCCCCCTTAACTCCGAAATTTTGGAAAAAAGTTCTTTGCCTTTAATAGATTACAGGAAAACCTATAAGGGTGTTCCCCCTTTAATTTTTAATTTATTATAGCTTAGCCCTGCTACGATGGTACGCAACTCTTCATACGCGAGTCCGACTCGCATTTGGCCGGTTTTTTATAAGGACATGGCTTAAAAAATGAAAGTAATTATATCTGAAATTGGAACATCGTCTGTTGCAGTGGACAACGACTCTGAACCCGAGTCAGCTGACGGCGGTTAGCTCGTCAGTGTCGGCCGCACTGAGCGACAAGCCCTCCATACAGATGGTGCAGGGACCTCCCGGCACTGGTAAGCATTACTAAACAACAAATCGAGCGACAGTTTTATGAAAAATAACTTCAAAGTTACGCGACTAGCATTCAAAACTCCACCTTAAGGTTTTGACGCTGAATTGATTATTTTTTAACGCCGTCCAAATGTAGAGGTGCAACCACATTAAAGTGGTTGCACCTCTACACGAAACGATAAACGATTGATGGATGACCTCAACCACTCAGATTGATCCAGTGTTGTTCATAGCAAACAAACCATTGTATGTAGCTTGTTTTTATTCTACATCACCGTCTGGTCAGTGGATCGATGGTCGGACGTTCGTCATTGATGTCACCTTCAATCAACCAGTATGTAAATCATGTAATGTGTAGTACAGTAATCCTGGCTTATTATTCTTTTTCACAGGAAAATCAAGTGTTATATGCGCGATAGTCATGACGTACTTCTACAATGAGCAAACTAAAAGGCATCAGAACAGGGGTAAAATATTAATCTGCGCCACAAGCAACGCCGCGGTCGATGGACTAGTCGTTAGGTTACTGAAAATGAGGCAGAGCTTACCCAAACGTAAGTGCAAAAATCTTTTACACATTTTAATTTACTGGACAAATTTCTGTTTTACGAGTTCGATACTAGATTAAACAACTACCAATGTAGCAAGTTCCGAGCAACGTCATTGTTTGAAAATTTGTTCTTGTCATTTTATATTTTTAACCGACTGCAAAAAGGAGGAGGCTATCAATTCTGATGTTTGTATTTTAACTTGACCTAAATGGTCCTATTGGGACCTACCTATATGCACACCATCTACAAAGAGCTTTGACCGAATTTTCCCATTTCAGAGCGTTTATTAAATTCCGTATGTTGGTACTATTGAATGTTGACAGCGGAAAGGTTTCGCATGGTGCGCGTGGGTCGCGAGGAAGCAATGCATCCCGAGGCCGCCAACATCAGCTCGCAGCAGCTGGCGCAGCGTGACATCGCGCGGAAACACTCCGAGCATCCCGCCGCGCCCGCCGGCCTTAACGAAGAGGTGAGGTATATTCTATCTATTTGTCCACTACCGCAGTGGACATTTTTTCAACTAGGAACAAAATGCTCGGAATCGGCTCACACTCACATACAAAATCGTTTATGCGAGTTCATGCTTCGGGTTACTCGTGAGTTAGTCGTGGCTGTCGCATCGAGGCAAGTAGTTACGACATATGTGTGCAATAAATAACAAAAAGTTTAGTCGACCACCACAATACGCGCACCGTAAACGCGGGTGGCGATTTAAAAAGGCCTATTTGTTTTACTGGTGGTTATCTTTATAACAGTGACACTATACTAAACAGGCGAGCAAGTGGATATACAACACATGTTTATCATTCGAATAAAAAAACTGCTTCGAAAAGCTGACGCGGATTCTAACGGGCCACACCTCATTGCAAAATTCTTTCAACATCGCTTTCGTATAGACAAGGTGTAAACAGACCCTCCACGAAGCCGTCAACCAAGCATTCTGTACATCAAACTAAGTAACTACGCAAACATTGTTCTTGGCAAATGCCTTTTTTTGGGGTGATAACTCACGTTTTATGGTAGGACTCAATGTAACGTACTCAAAACAGCACGATTGCTGATGGATGCATTGAATAGTACAGTGGTCATGGAGGTCATAAGCTTCCTGCCCTTGTCCCTTGTTATTTGGGTGCAGTGGTCATGGAGGTATTTAAAATAAAGTTAGAACATTTTAATAAAGTCCAAACATACTCAAAGTGTATGAATGATCAATTTCTAAGTCTCACCATCTCTATATTTCAAATAGGTACTATAATGGCTCATATTATTGCAGATTCTACATGTTGAGGCGAAGATAAATATGTGGAAGAGCCAGGAAAAGGATGCGAAGGACCCAGCGCGAAAGGCGTACTGCCAGGGAAAGGTCGCTGAACTCGAGAGGAGGATCAACTTGGTAAGTCATTGTATTTTTTATTTATTATAGGCCCACTTTAAACTGTCGTGACAATAGACAAATCCTATACGGGTTCTTTGCAGTCTGCGTAAATAATTTTATAAATATTTTTCGCACGAAAATGAGGCTCTCCGGAAAGTTATATCTGTTGAGGGAGCATCGTGTGTCGCAGGAGCACCTTCATACAGTCGGAATAAGTTGCATTCGTCCGGGGTATTTGCGTAATACACTCGCATTCCGTTTTAAGAATGCACTGCGTACTTTCGTTGTCGAGCAGGCGAATTTTTAAAAGATATGCAGAAATTTATACGAATTTCTTCTGAATCCTCCGGAATGTGACAGAAAAGGGTTTTACGCAAGCAGGTCTTATATTTTTTCACAATATTTTCGGTCTAAGCTGCGGTCAGGCTCAGGTCGCGGCGGCGCGGACGGCGTGCGGCCCGAGCAGCTCGCGCAGATAGAGCGGCGCATCATAGAGGGCGCCGACATCGTCGTCACCACGCTCGCCAGCGCACAGAACTACAAGATGAAAGGGTTGGTGTTGCCATTTATTCGAGTAAATGTTGTTAATTAATATCGTAGTTTTGATCAAACTTTTTTTAGTTAATTAGTTATTTTTAAACTTTCAGTTTGTAAAGTATAGCTAAACATGAATCCGTCCCGACTATTTCCACATTCCAAAAGAGCCGTGCTGCAGTATAATCTTAATGTATCTGTTGTAGGCTAAAGCGTCGCATAGCGCTATGTATCATAGACGAGGCGGGGCAGGTAATCGAACCGGAGACGCTGATCCCGCTCACGCTCGACGTGACGCGACTCACTCTCATCGGGGACCCGCAGCAGCTGCCCGGGTTTATCTGTTCACAGGTGTGTACACCTTTTTTATTTATTTAAACTTCATGTACAGTAGTGTTTCATAGGCGGACTTAATGCCACACTTCTTCTTAGTGCGTCCTTAGTTATCTTAGAGCGGTTTCAGAGTAGCGCATTTTGTAGCGCGTATACCGACGTGTTCGCCCACGGTGGCCTCACTCGCGGTTCACGCTTACACGAACTTATAAGCGTATGAGTCACCTGTGAAAAAAAGGGCCGAGTGTACACGCGTACATGCACTTCTAAAAGCGAGCTTACACGCGCCTAAAATACGCTAATCTGGAACCGCCCTTAATCAAACCGGCCCAGAATTAGGCGGATTTGGCACCTTCAGTAGCGTCCATCAGTTCCTGTAATGTGCAAACAACAGGACAGATAAGAAACGTACATATTAAGTGTCCCATTATTTTATGTTCTTCATGTACCACATTACTCAGCCTATTGCAAGAAGCCAAGATATTTTAATCCGCTCTGAAATAGTAATTGAGCCGGTCAGAGTGCTATATGCCTATGCAGTATGCACTAAAAGTAAAGTCGTTTCGGTACAGACGACGCACCTCCTCGACACCGCGTTGTTATATTCGCTTAGATTGGATGGACATAAAAGTGTTTCTGACCAATTTTAACCGATTCATTATCAAGGAAGGATACCACAACCTACATTTCTTCACGTTTTTTCCATCAGAGGGCGAAAAAGCATGGCCTCAACGAGAGCCTGTTTTCCCGTCTAAGCTCATGTTCGGAGCACTGGCCGGGCGGCAGTCCCGTAGTGCTGCTCAACCAGCAGTATCGCATGCATCCCGACATCGCCGACTATCCCAGCAAGGCCTTCTACGACGGCAAGATATTGAGCATCCCGCCCAAAAGGCCGGACATAAATCTCCCACCGTACAATATTATCAGCATTTCCAGTGGCGATAAAGGACAAGGTAAGCTTGTAGTGTAATGACAATGACATCTTCTTTCTTTTTCGTGTGGTTAGTGTCTAACCTGATTTCCAGAGTTTTTATGCCGTCCACGGGTCTCTGAATTGGCTTTACATACCGACGAGAAATATCTCTCAGCTATGCTGGCTTCCTACCTAAGCAAGTGATAATTATACAATACGCACACGGTTCCGAAAAATTAGAGGTGACAGGCGTGTCTTGGGTTCGAACTTACGACCTATGACTTGACTCGACAGTGGCGTAACGTTTCTGTATTGGGATACGCTTCTTCTGCATCTGGGACCCGCGCACTAAGCCTACGTTCACACGCACGCTCTTTACCGCGCTGTTTGCTACATCATTTTCAAAATATCTATCACATCCTTTAAAAAAAAATATCGCTCCTTCCACCCTGTATACACCGAAACAGTAATAGGATCCCGTTTTCTAGATATAATGTGTTGTTGTGTGCGCAGGAGTGTCGGGCGCCAACGAGATGGAAGCGTGGGGCGTGTCGCGCCTGGTGCTGGCGCTGTACGCAGAGCTGCGGCCCGCCGGACTCAAGCTGGCCGTCATCACGCCCTACAATGCGCACAAGGATCTCATCAAGAGACACCTCAGGACTTTACAACTGTGAGACTCTTCTTATGTTTAGAGCGCTTCCGAAGTTCAAGTTTAGAAAAAATCGTAACATGACTTAGATAACGTACATAGTACTTTTTAACATAAGTGATTAGATGTTTAATCTATGCAAAATCAGTAAAGTATACGTATTGGGCTAATTTAGAGGAAAAAGTGATCAAATTCTCTCAAGTCGCGGTTATTTTATTGTTCTTCTTTAAAATCGTTCGTATTTTCCTGTGCGTGTCCCAAATAAACACGTTGATTTTATTGCGTTCCTAGTATTCTTTATTATCAGTGGTCGGATAGATAGATTAATTTACACTCGTATTTATTAATATGTCCTATCGTCACGTTTACACTTTTGGAAGACTTTAATATTATTCTAGTCATCAGAGTAGGTGAGGTACTTATCTTTAGCACCGGAAACCTGATATCATTTTCCTCGTATGGTTGTAATTACTACCCAATAATCTATACAAATAAATAAAACCGAAGTGTCTGTTTAATATCAAAATAACAGCTTTTTACTGAATGCAATGAAAATATATACGGCACTTATAACAGAAACACATTTTTTAAATTTTTAACCGACTTCCAAAAAGAGGAGGTTATCAATTAGTCTGAATTTTTGTGGGTAACAATCGAAAAAAAAATGAGCATTCTCAAAATATGAAATTTACTGCTTTAAATACTAATCTTGCGACAACTGAAAGGACAAAGAAACGACCTAATAAAATACTGAAAATTCCGAAAATCAATACAACATTTTCTGACGTGATATTTTTCCACCAGCTTAAATTGTGTTTAAACCTATAAAATAAATAAAACAAGAATAAAATCAACGTCAAGATAAATATCAAAATGGAATAAGGCGTATTCGACGTAGTCCCACTACCGCTGAATCTAACCTGTCCGCAGTCGGGGTGCCCCAAGTCCCGACCTCGTTTCGCTCGCTCTTGCATCCTAAGTTATAGAGCGGAAAACAATTATTTTAGCAGAACATGTTTTCGGAAACTTAGTATTTTTTTCGGAAGTTTGGTTTTTTTTGGAAAAGTTTATTATTTTTCGTAAAATTGTAATTTGAATAAGCTCATGTTTGTTTGTTAAATACAATTTTTTTTGCCGGTTAATTTTGTATTAATTGTTCGGTAATTCATTTTAACCAAGCTTTGTATTACCGCAGTATTATATTATCTGTGGTATTACAGTCAACCACAGATCGTTGGAAGTTTTGTTTCGGAAGCTTTTATTATTTTCCTTTTTTTTGTGTTTCTGTTCAGCGATATCTTCGCCAATTGTGAGCCGATTTTGATGATTCTTTTTTGTTTGGAAGAATTTTAGCTTCTGAAGTCGGTCACTTTGTTTGTATTATTCAGTTTTTTTGCCACCGACTTCTGAAGCTAAAATTATTTTTCACTTATTTGTTTTGTGTTCTTGAAATCGGTTTTATTGTTGGCAATTTTTTTTTAAATTTTTCCTTTTTTTTACTATGCGTTTATTTTACATTGTTAACAATATATTTCATGGTAATAGGCTTATCCCCAATTAAATGGAACTTAACACACATAACTGTCGAAAATTGGGTGTACTGTACACATCTGCATACCCCTCAGAGCATACAGGCGTTTTGTTATGATATTGTGTAAACAATAAACATCCAAGCGATTGCAGCAGTCACGACAGATTTGCTGTCTATTATTGAAGAGTTCCATTGTATATCTCCGAAGATCAGCAACAGACCTTCACCAAATTTAATCGGGACCACCGTGAAATCTATCTGTCTGTTTGTTCCGGGTAATCTCTGAAACGGCTGGACCAATTTTGATGGAACTTTTACTGGCAGATAGCTGATGTTTTAAGGTCTAACATAGGCTTTTATCTTAGAAAAATAATTAAGGAAGTAGGTAATATTTTTTTTATAATTTCACGCGAACGAAAGTCGTGGGCGATGTTATGTACCTGAAATGGAATTTTTCAATAGATTCGTTTTTAAAGGCATGTACGGGCATCGCCACATAAAATGTATTGTTTCAGTTTTTACCTTAACAGGCACTTGAAAATTCGCTAATTACTGTGTTTATATTCAGTGAATAGGCTGTAGCGGCTACCACAAGTTGGGCTACGACTATTTTACTGTTTTTGCCAATAAAGGTAAAAAAACGATGGCCACCAAACGGTTATTTTATTGCCAGTAAAATTCCGTCTTGCTTCATCAATATTATAAACAGCCCAGCAGCTACATCAACATACATTTCTATGTACGAACTAACTACTCGTACAAGGCATGTCCATGTTCTGATCGCATGGTGCAAATACTAATAATCATCCGTCTACTCCGACCTTTGTTTACAAGTAAAATGTTTGTTCGGTGCAGGACGGAGGGCCAGGTGGAGGTGAACACAGTGGACAGCTTCCAGGGCCAGGAGCGCGACGTGGTGGTTGTGTCGCTGGCGCGCTCGTACGGCGTGGGCTTCCTGACGGACGCGGGCCGCATGAACGTCATGCTCACGCGCGCCAGGCATGCGCTGCTCATCTGCCTCAACCATAACGCGTTGCTTGTAATTACTCTTTATTGTTATCTCGTCTTCTTTTTCTGATACTTCTCTAATTACTGACACTACTAGGCCTATAATGTGTTTGCCGAAACACAAGCCTACTCTCGATGAGACGCAGTGGTTAATAGATGTCACATGTCTTCGAACTATTGGATCTAGGACATGCTGGTTTCCTAACGATGCCTTCCTTAACCGTTTTGAGAGCAGTGGTGATGAAAAAAATTACGCAAAGTAACACGCCTGCCTAAGTTTGAACCCAGGCCCTACAACTAAACTCAGGCCCTTACCACTGCGCCAGCACTACTACCGAAGGTTTGCCATCAACTACGAATCCTTATGCGTTGCGCGGCGGAACAGCTCAGCAACACTCATGTCTCCGGTTCATCCGCAAATGTTTCTCAGCCATGAGTTTTCTTCAGCCAACACCGCGTTTCCCCGCTTCTATTCCCCTTTTGTTTTTTATACCTAGGGTTGTAAGACACACATTACTCACTTGAAAATATTACTTCTCGATTGTATCTGAAGCGTTACTAATGTTCCATTTTCCATTTATATTTCAAACTAGAGGATATTACAGGTCCACTATGTTTTCTAGACACTTGCATAAATTACAAAATACTAAAAATTTCAAATTTTTATTCAAATTTGTTCCAGAAAAATCCTCAATGGAAAACGCTTTTTGAAGACGCGCAACGAAGAAACATGTTCAAAGTACTTCCACATAAAATGTGCCAACCAATAACGGCAGCTCAGGTGCCCAGTGATAACATTTTGGATTATATCATGTTTAAAAAACATAAAAATCATCGTTAATTCCGTCATAAAATGATTGAGAATGTTAAAATACGTTCGTCTGTCAAATGTATTATGTATTTACAATTTCCCACTATTATACATAGTGCCGATTTAGTCACCGGCAACGTCAAACGCATTGCCGTCATACTAAATAACTTTCACTATGAATTGCTAAATCGCTACTCTGTATGCATTTTGTTACCGCCGCTTCCGTGCTTAGAAAAAAGTTTTTCCGCCTAGTCCTTAGTTCCTATTTCAGCAACTTATGGTTATCATTCACCGATGATGGGTTCATGGTTGTACAGCGTACACTAAACAATTCAAAATTACAGAATACTCAATTGACTTATATGAAATTCTCAATTGACTTTGATTGACTGCCTTTTGGTCTAGCGGTCGCAAGCGCGACAGCTAAGCACGAGGTCCTTGGTTCGATTCCCAGGTGGGGCAAAGTGTTATTGGGTTTTTCCATCAAGAATTCCTCAGTAGCAGCCAAGGAGTCTGGATTTGCGCCAAAACATAACTGGCGAAATGTGGGTGTACTATTAGACACCTCTGGCTAACCCTTCAGTAACAACAGGCGTGATGTTATGTTATGTATCAAATGCAATTTGTAAGATTCCTGAGGATGGAATTATTCACTGAAAATAGGGCAACGCGCAACTTAAGGAACTCGCTAAAGTAAAGCAATGAAATGTGAGTTTTTATGTCATGACACCGAATTTTCAAAAATATGTGATATGATTCAATTCTGCTGATTTGTTAGTCAATGCAGGCTATACCACTGTTGTAGGTACAGCAAGACGAAAGTGTCACAAAAACCTATCCCTTCATGGCAGTCGGGCATTGTTGAGCATATGCTTATTCACTGTTTCAACGTATTAAGTCGTCTTAAGGTTTGTAATAAGGTCATTATGTGTATAGTTTTAGAATGTTATTCTCTATTATGATTATTTTCTATGTAATTTCTTGTTTGTAAGTTTTCCGCCAAAATGTCGTAGGTATCTACTTTAGAAAGAAGTAGTAATTGACGGAGTTTTGAAGAAACAGTGCCATGATTATTTTTTTTTTATTAAATAGAACTGACAAAATGAAAACGATTTCAATTTGGTCTTGAAAGGCAGCCATACAGGATGAAGTTAAGTGTGGAATCTGTAGTTCGCCCATAATGGGTGTAAATGTACCCTTAACGAAGACGAAACGCACTTGTTCTCCCCGACATTGCGATTATTTTATATTTCTACCTGGGAACCTTCCAGTTACGGAGATATTGGGGGTCAAAGTTCCAACTTTTAGTTTTTTTTTTTTAATACAAGTTTTTAATGTTATAACTTTACTTTAAATACCTCCACGACTCCTGTAGTACTATGCAATGCATCTTTTAGCACAATATTTTGAGTGCGTTACATCGAGACCTACAGTAAACGTGATTTTTACCCCAAAAAAAAGTCGTTTCCCAGCAATAGTTTTTGCGTAGAAACAGAATGCTTGGTTGACGGCTTCGTGAAGGGTCCGTTTACACCTTGTATACCATCAAGTTAAAAACAATCCAATTTGCATGAAATATATCAGATGAAACCACCATCAGCCAGTTTATATCGCTTCCGCATACAGGTTCAAGCTTCATGGAATGATCAACTCTGCAGAATCGAATTCCATTGTCTTCAAGTGTCCTTCTCATGCAAATTGATACACACGGCCACTCAGGTTTTCTTGATTAAACCTTAAGTCTTATGCAAATTAGATCATGTACTTGATCGTGTCATTACTCGAGTAGGTTTGGTGTCGCTTTTTCCGTTATTATTTCGTAAGAAGACTGATAGCTGGCGCAAGAGTTTGTGACTTCTGTGGTGTTTTGAAGTTTCTACATCTGTTAGGTCCAACGTTTTTTGTTTATATGATGTGTAATTAGATATTGATCTGTGATGAAGTCACTAGGATTTAGTACTTTAACTACGTATGCATTTATGAAGCATATTATACCTATATAAATAATATAGTTGTTATACACTTATGCTTCGATTTGTGCAAGACGCATGCTTTGCTAAGAGCGTACTTCCCCCAAGTTGAAATTGTAATTTAAGGTACGCACGACGGCTAATCAAGCTATAAAAACCAGTCGGCTGGTCTCTCATTGTATAGGAAATCTATACAAAGCGAGGCCAAGTTATACTGGAAATGTACAGCTTCATGTGTCACCGTGTGTACAATATTCACCGAATAGACAGAGCGCGAGTTAGCGAGGTTTACGTTATGGTAAAGGAAATTGAAGTGTCAATACAGTTATTATAGTTCATATATTGTCTTCTTCTTAGCGTGCGGTAGTAAAATCAAATCAAAACGTTTATTGCTATATCCTAAAATTAGCTATAGTCTAAAATTAAGTCGGCGCAGAACTAAGCTAGGAGTTCGGCGCCATCAGAAGCGTCCATCAATTCCTGCAACGTGTCAGGTGCAGGGCACGCAGTTCACTGCAGTTTGGATCATATATTTTCTTAACTGTATAGAAAGTTCAATAACGGAAAAATATGTTAATTTTCAGATATTAACTTGTTTACAATATTTCTCGTGAACAATACTATAAATAAAACTAATAACACTATCCGAGTCCGTATGTTGTCTTTGCGTTAATATGTGTTTTGATTATGACATTTGTCTTGTTTATGCATTTATTCTTTATCTTTATCCATTATCAAATTTTTTGTTCGTTCTTGCAACGTTAATTAAACTTTACAATAAATAATTCACAGCCATACAATTTGGTAGTATTTTTTATCCATTACCAAAATTTATTGTTTATCCTTACAATAACCTAACAACAAAAATAATTCAATGCCGTACAATTTGGTAATACTTTGTTGAATGAATGAGTTGTAGTTTTTATGTAATTATCCATAAGGCTTAGATGTACTACATTTACGTGGTCAATAAAATGATTTTATATTGTTATATTATGTTGTGTCAATTCAATACTGCAATTTCATAAACTATGATATAGGCACGGTAGAACAGTACTATAATTATCACTGTATCGTAAAGTGATAGCGCTACTTTTTCGAAAACGCGAAAAAATAGCGCAGTTTGATAATACAGGGGGAAACGGAAACGCCCTGGACTCAGATTTGGAGATAGACGACAATATATAGTAGCAACAAGATTGGTTGGTACAATATTGGCCAATTTAGCGATAATCTGAATTGCGTGATGGTATCTAACGTTTGCTCATTTCGTCCTTGTGTTTGCCAAAATGGATTCATTCATTCATTATGACGTCACACAACTAACCATCCAAAGTCTCAAAGCAAGACTGCACTAAGGATTAATGCCGTTAAATATTAAAGTGTTGAGAAATACCTATTATCAACCCAGAGCCTAAACTAGGTACCTACTGTAGGTACAAGCATGATTTTTTAAATTACTTTTATGAGGCCGCCACTAAGAATGTTTAGAAATTCCACCTCTCAAAACCGATATTCCGTATCCAATTGTAGCCCCTGCATCATAGTAAATCATCACACTTTGCTACGTAAAAGTGTATTCGCACGAATTTCAAATCAACATGTTTGAGCCGAATCAGCTGTTCAAAAGATTTCTGTGAGCTCGACTAAACCCTCATTCAGGCGCGGTCCCATCCTAAGACTTTAGGGGAGGTCACAAGAACCCAGGAATTTGGTTGGGTACTGATTCGTGGGGGGGGGGGGGTTAAAACTATTAGGGGCAAGTTTTGAAAAACGAAATTATATCAACTATCTCTGGATTTAAATAGACTAAAAATTCATGGGCGCCTACAGGTTTATTTCTGAGGGAGTAGTACGTAGGTACTTAGATGCATGCGAGCGAAACGATCTCGTAAATTTTTGCACCGTTCCTTGGATAATTAAGTTCTTTTTGTTCATTCATACAAGAATGAGAATAGGAGGAACTCTGGCAACTTATGGAGAACTGAAAAAGTACAGGAAAGTGTATTAGCGAGTAAAGCGAGCTGGGCAATTTTAGCACCACTTCTTTTTTTTTAATTTATACAGAAATGAGAATAGGATCCCCTGTCAACTTTTTCAAAATTGAAAAAGTATAGGATGTATTGGCGAGCGAAGCGAGCGAGAAAATTTTTGCATTCCGCCTCGGATAGGTTGATATCTTGACCCCCCTCCCTGCCTACGGCCCTCTCCTGATTTACTAAATTAAGTTTTAAGATGAAGAGAACGCAAGAGCGAGCCGGGCTTCTATTTATTTTACTTAAATCAATGAGTTCAGAAACATGATCACGGTCGGTCTAGCCCCAGCCCAGGCGGGGTGGTCATGACGCCCGGCCATGACCCCCCTGGATCCGCTCTTGGTACTAATAGAATGCAAGGCCGAGAGAAGAGAGCTTCAAAATTGAAGCAGCCCTCCTCCGCCCTGTGTGTTAGGTTCTTTTTGGTTAATTCATAGCGAGATCGAAAATTT
Organism: Noctua fimbriata; assembly: GCA_905163415.1. Classification (NCBI taxonomy): domain Eukaryota; kingdom Metazoa; phylum Arthropoda; class Insecta; order Lepidoptera; family Noctuidae; genus Noctua; species Noctua fimbriata. The sequence continues at coordinate 10,699,522 of LR990941.1, read as the reverse complement.
TTGTATTCTGCCTCGAAAGGTTTTTTCTTTTGTTGAACGATTAAGCAGGAAATTAGGTAACAGTTTATACCCAAAAAATGCTATTTCAAGGTTTGTCAATGTTTTGGTGGGGGGGGTCATGACACCTATGACCAGCCCCCCCCCCCCCCCGGACCGCACCACCGCCGCGCCTGCCCTCATGACACTTGGAATTTCCTTTTCGAGTTTCTCCGTTTTTCCGCAATATCTGACAGATAATTTTGTGAATAGTTTTAAACGATCTTGATCCAACGTAACACAAGTTTTCTTAGCATGGAGTTACGGTGGTATTTCGGTGGAAGGAAAAACTTTTCATGTGACATTTTAATGTTATTTAATTCGTTTTAAGATTTATTTTAACTGTTTTATATTTTTCATTATTTAAGAATCTTAAAGTGTTAAAATAAGTAGATATAAATAAACATTTAAATTTTTACGCAGTACCCGATCGTTGATAACCGACATCCGCAGCATAGTAGTCTAAAAATCGTGCTCCATACTCATAGAAAACGAAATAATTGTGGTACTATCGATACTATGAAAGTACTTTTGTGAGATATTTTAAAGGACAATATTATAGTCCACGCTATTCGTATCATTTAAACGTTTCATTTGCTGTTACATATTTAAATTCGTTCAGGTAATTTCAAATTTCGCATCAAAATCCGTTGCGTTGTTTTAAAAATCTAAGCATACATAGGAACAGACAGCGGGAAGCGACTTTGTTATATACTATGTACTGATGTGTACGTAAATAAATAAATAGTACGGTTGCAACATGTTTAAATAAATAAAATACACCAATGTAACTAATATATATTTTTTTTTAACAACGATCAAAAACGGTGGTCGTAGTTTACGAAGTTCTAGCATGCACACAAAAGCAGCGAACACTACGATAGTATCGATAGGACGAAGCGCGCGAAATTATCTGACATAGACCCATCCTAGTCAAGCGCTCGCGCCGTAGTGAGCGCAGATCGCCGGCGCAGTGAAATATATAGTACTTTTAATTAATTAATAAAAAAATAACAGTAGCTATTTAAAAAATAAATAAAAATAGTATAGTTCAAGCAAATACTGAAAAATATTTTGGTATAAATATTACGTCAAAATGATGCACAACTTCGGAGATATCGCGGCATGTTTCGAAGCTTTTTCGGTTGATAATTGAATTAGGTCCAGTTTTTTTTCTTTACATATAAGGCACTAGCTGTTGCCCGCGACTTTCGTCCGCGTGAAATTTTAGCCTATAACCTTCCTCGATAAATGGGAAAGAAGAATTTTTCAAATCGAACCAGTAGTTCCTGAGATTAGCGCGTTCAAGCAAACAAACAAACAAACTCTTCAGCTTTATAATATTAGTATAGATATAACGAAAATGTATTCTATTAATATTAAAGTATAGGATATATGTTTGTATTCCTGGTATTGTTGGGTACGCAGACGACAGTACTGTCATGGAGAGTTATGCATCCAGCGCGAAAGCCAGCGGTGATGAAGTGCGTTTATTGAGAGAGGCCATGGTAGAGCGAACGAATTCGACCTTAAGTCTTGTCTCCAAGTGGGGTGATGAGAATTTGGTTGTTTTCAACGCCACCAAAACACAAGTGTGCCTGTTCACCGCCAAAAGGAGTCCGTTCAATCTGGCTCCTACTTTCCGGGGTGCATCTGTACCAGTCACCGACAGCCTCGAGCTTCTTGGTGCGAAGTTGAGTGCGAATCTGAACTGCGGTGCCTACATTGAGTCGAAAGCCCAAACTGCGGCAAAAAAGCTGGGTATCCTAAACAAGGTTAAGCGTTACTTCAAGCCTGGACAGCTTTTAGTCTTATATAAAGCTCAAGTTCGGTCCGGCATGGAGTATTGCTGTCACCTTTGGGATGGCTCAGCCAAATACCAATTAGCCACACTCGATTCTGTTGAGCGCAAAGCCAAGAGGCTCATTGGTGACGATAAGTACCAGGCTTCATAGCCTGGCCCATCGGCGCAAAGTTGCATGTTTGTCGGTCTTTTACAGATTGTACTTCGGTGAGTGTGCTCAAGAGCTCCACGAACTGATTCCACCATCTCCTTTCTTCCATCGGGAGTCCAGACGTACTGCAGGTTATCACCCATACCTTGTCGATGTTCCACACATTCGCACGAAGCGCTTTGCTACATCATTTATTATGCGCACAGCCAAGGAGTGGAATTCCCTGCCTGTGTCGGTGTTTCCAAGTTCATATGACCCCAATCTATTTAAATCGCGAGTTAATAGGCTTCTTTTGGGTTAGCTCGTTCCATCGTCGACCTCATCTCTGTCCTCAGGACTAGATTGAGGTCAAAAGTAAGCCCAAACAGAATTTAAAAAAAAAAAAATGTGAGATGAAAAAAAAAATGTGATGGTCTATATTCAATAGAATCTACAAATTAGAGCCCAAAAATCAAGTCTCCGTGAGTTTTTAGTTCAGCGAAAGTGGCGCCGGTGACTGAAAAGTTGTGTGGTAATCGGTTGTGTGTGGTAATGGGCATGTGATGCGGAGGCATGAGGTAAATGTTGTGAGGAAAGTTTTGAGTATGAATGTGGATGGGTATATGAGTAGGGGAAGACCAAAGAAACGATGGATGGACTGTGTAAATAATGATATGGCAAGAAAGAAGGTGTCTGATGAGATGACGAGTAATAGAGAAGTATGGAAGAAGACATGCTGCGCCGACCCCAAATGAATTGGGATAAGGGCAAGAGAATGATGATGAGTTTTGCAGGGAAGTGAGGACGCAGCTTTAGGTCATAAATAAAACACAGTATTTCCGTGATAATGTTTTGTTTGTTCACTTAAAAATTGCGCCGTAGTAATATTTCACTATTAAATTTTAAACGGAAGTAATAAAGGTCTCCAAATTTTTTCTACCATCTTTCTAGCCAGAGTCCCAAGCTCTAGTCTTGCACATTTCAAATAATTTTCTATAACATTTCTTTCTCATAACAAATTAACCAGAATCTTCACAACCACGACTGTATTCTATGAAACAATACCCTCTACAGGTTTTATTCACTATAACTGGTTTTATTTTTGTTACTATACATGGGCGCCGGCAAGATTATTTGCAGGGGGGTGCATCTTCAGTTCCATGAAAACAGCTCGACAATTTTTGCACTCCACCTCAGATATGTTAGATTTTCGTTTATCAATTCGTTCAAGGAGTCACTCTTGTCGATTTATACAGAAAAGCCCATCAATGGAAAAAAATAGGATGCAAGAGCGAGCGTAGCAAGCTTGAAAAATTAAGCACCAACCTCGAATTTCATTGGTTTTAGGGTTTTTTTTAATTTCATATGGGCCTTTATTGTAGGAATTGGACTAATTCTGCCTCTTTATAAAGAAAAGTTAGAAACCCAAAGGACATAAGACATCTGGATGAGCGAAGCGAGCTCGAATAATTTAGGATATTCTCAGATAAATTAGGTAATTTTTGTTCATACATACAAGCACGATAATAGGATTACGAGCAAGCGAAGCGAGCGCGAAGATTTTTGCTTTCCGCGTCGGATAGATTGGTTTCTCTATAGATGCCCAAGATTTCGCCCCTCCCCATGCCTGCGGCCCTGACGATGGAAGGCACGAGCGTAAGCGACCTATGCATGCGGTTTTCACAGGAAAAGAGTAGAGGAGGACACTAAATTGATTGACAAGGTGATGAACAAATTTGGACAGCAACGCTTTTAGTTTTTATTAACACAGTCACATATTATAAAAATCTTGTCTTTCCCGACAGGAACGTGCAAGTGCACCCCCTTGCACCCTTGCTGCCGGCGCCTATGTTACTATGCCGGACACAAAAACGTATTGTTTCATAGAATCGTCACTATTTTAGTTAACAGTTACAGTACATATATTCAAACTGGGGAAGAAAGTCTTATTCAGTATTGTTGTCTTCAAATGTGTGAAAATATATTATAATTTATTGCTTATGTTACTATTTCCCAAACAGAATCCTTTTTAGAGATAATTTTCTCTAAATTCATATAAAAGTTCAAGACCTCGTCAAAATAAAGTTTAGGTGCCCTTGTACTAAAACCTCAGTGGCAATAACTTCAATGTTATTTTAACATAATTTGTATAATTTCGACGAATTAAATAGTTCAAGTGATTGCTGTTGAAGTAATGGTATAATTAAGTATTATTTTGTAAATAAAACTAAATAATTACAATTACCCTCCAAACAAAGCTATGCACCTCCATTAACAATATGAGTTCAGAACAAGATACACATAAAAAATATTTAGTTTTAGTACAGAACAATAATCATACAATACTTTTGTATTGACCATACATATCTTTTTATTCTTTTCTATAATATATTATAACGAATAAGGAGGAAAGGTACTTATTAAAGATATTAATAAAGTTAATATGAAAAATAATGAGTACCTGTTTATTTACCTTGGGAAGATATAACTACATATTACAAAGGTAACAGTAACTAAACTAAAACATAATTACTCTCAGTCATATTTCCATTACATATTCTATTATGGGTGTCAACAAAAGAAAACTGTAATAACAATTTGAGCAGTGTAAAATAAACTCATTTTATAACAGCTGCCCTTCATAGATTCCATTTAAAAATAAAAATCAAATTACACATTGAAATGATAATCAAATTACACGTATTTAACTATAAAGACAGGATATACGATCACGCTATCAATGGCTAATGGGTTTAGAAGTGACAATAGGGATGTAGTTCTACTCAGAACCAGTTTGGACATGAATGTAGTGAAATAAAAGTAAATAAATAAAAATGCACTAAATCGTAACAGGTTCCGCACCCATTGCTTATCTCCTAGTACAACAATAACCGCTTGACTTGGTACTCTCACCACTCCCGCGTGACAAGCAGCTCAAGCTTTTCTTTCATTTAGCTTCTAGATTAGCGCGTTGAAGTAAATGTTCGAATGGAAAATTCTATATTTGATAAGGCTTGTTGTTATAAATAAGTTTAAGTCCTTATTTCTATTACTTTTGTTTGCGACAATACCAATCAATTATTCTTAATATAATAGAACTTAATATTTCATTATCTACTTGCATAAATAACCCTTTAAGCTGCAGTAGAAAAACATGCAAACTAATGTTGGTATTGCTCAAATCACAATATTTATAATTTAGCTATAACTATTAGATATTAACATCTTATGAGGTCACTATTTGCGGTTACGGGTAAAGGCTGAAACTGGCAGTAATTACTCATCTTTATACTTAATTTTTAAATATCCGTCTACTAGAATTAATAATAATACTAACTTCCATAAATTGCTCAGTTTGGACTGTATGGCGGTGACAAACCAATGACTCCAAGAATGTCGTAACTGTAACTATTTTTCGTATTCATGAAGGCTTATTAAACTATGAATTTAAATCCATATGCTAACTATTTACACAAATAACTGGAACCAAGTCGGCCGCGGGTCAATGATGCCTGGGGTAGTGGTGACCATTATTACTGTACCTGAAATGAAAAATTAATATTATATGAAATAATATACGTTTTGCTCAGGAGTGGGATAATACGGGCTAACTAAAAAAAAAAAAAAATATATATACGTTTTCTTTAGGGATATTCAAGCATAGATATGAAAATGTTATACAACATATTTTTAGTATATGCGAAACCTGAATATAGTTTGTTCAGAATAAGTAACTGAATCGATTACAATAATTTTTAAACTATGTTTTTTATAAATATTTTTTCCCAAAAATATTTAAAAAAGCCTACAAGTTGGATACCGAGCGGCACTAACTACCTATCGCAATCATTTATGTGCCTACTGCCAAATTATTATTTTCAATGAGCTCAAGACGGCGCTGGAGGCGCGGGCGCGCAGCGTGGTGACTACGTTTTTGTGCGGACAATTAGGTAACAGAACAAGCTTATAACTTTGTGATTTTTCATGATACTGTTTTGAAATACATAGATTCTTTACATAAAAATACTAGCCACGTGTTTCAGGTTTCGCATATACTAAAACTAATGTTGTATATTATTCAAAGAGTTTTAATTAGGTACATTATATCTAAAAAATTACCTGTTAAATCGTTTGTACTTGTTGTTGTGATGTTTATTGAAGTGGTGAGAAGGGCGTCGCTCGTTGCGATATTTATTGAAGTTACCGCCCCAATGTGGCTTATTTTGTTTCTCCTGAAAAAAAAAATTTTTTTTTAAACAAGAACTTATACTTCGGAAAATAAAACTCTCCTTATTTTTGCCTATAAGATAGTAAGAAATTGAATTGTCAAATGCATTTATAAAGTAGAGGGTAAATCAATTTGCATAATTATGACAAATAAAATTAATAGGTCTGAATGAAGTATGGACAGTAAATAAACATTTTATTTATTTACCTGGAAGGGGTTGTAACCATTTCTACTGTTATTGAAGCGATTATTATAGTTATGGAATTTTTTCACTTTCTTGTTGCGCCCTCGATCCATTTCATCCGCAGCGTCCAGAGCTCGCTTGCGCTCGTCTCGTCGCTCTTCAAACACCTGTAGTGGAAGGAAACATGTTATTGACGTAGGTTCAGGAATAACCAAACAGCAGGGCAAAAGGAGCCTCACTCCTGATGCCAAAAAGGGCGAAGTTTGAGATAAATAAAACTATTATTTAAATGTCCGAAGGAAATAGCTCACCTGTCGCGAGAGAGCGCTGTGGTTCCCATTCCAAGAAGAGACGGGCGCGCCGTACCCGCGGTGCGACACAGTCTGGAGGTGGCGCATCGTTTCCAGGGGCGCGAGCACACTGTTGGGGGCGCCGCTGCCCGCGCCGGTCGCGCTGGCGGCAGGCGCGGCCGCCGCGCCGGCGCCAGTCGCACCTGCGCCGCTGCGGTCACTCAGCGGTGACATGCTACTCACACTCGTGTTAGGACTTTGATCGTTTTCAGATCGTCGCTCCTCTTTTTCTTTTACCCTGAAAAAGTATAATATGAAAATATGAAACATGATGGGTTTCGAAAATTAATAACTTTGATCTTGTTGACTTTCAGAATAGAGGAGTAGCACAGAAAGATTTTAATATATTGGATCGTTAATTGCGTAGGTGTCCCCCCGCACGTACTTTTTGTTGGTGACGCCGTTGAGACTAGGGCTGAGCAGCGGGCCGCTGTTCTCGCTGGAGACGGTCCAGGCGTGGTGCATGCTCTTGGTGGTGACGACGAGCGCGCGAGGCGACTCGCAGCGACTAGGCTTTGGCCGGCGCCCGTCGTCCCTCCTCGCTCCGTCCTCGTTTAATCTATCGTTTCGCTCATCCCCACTTGATTCAGAATCATACGGGACCAACCTCGATCCCGTGCAGCCGTTCCTCGGCGACAGACCCGATGAATCACTCCTGTTCATTTGCTCCTCCAATTTTTCTAAGGGGGATTTAGGTGTCTTGACTAATTTGCTTGTAGATGCAGCTTTTTCGACTGCTTTTGAGTTTATGACGGATCTGAGATCAGACTCACTCTTAGATAACTTGGGTTTCACTTGGCTCTCATCACCGTTTTGCCGTTTTATTACAAAACTTATCTTCTTATCATCATCCATTTTATTACCATTTTTCTCTATGCCATTCAGAATCTTTGGTGGCTGAACCATTTTCTCTACTTCACCATTTTGTTTTACTACCCAAGGCTCAGAATTGGAATTATTACAGTCTGTTGACTTCCCCAGTGTGCTATTTAGAATTATAGGTTTGACATCAGGTTTAGGAACTTCTACTGAAGTACTATTAAGTAGAACTGGCTTTCTCTCATCACTTCTATAGAATGTTAGTTTTAAAGGACTTTTATCTCTATTTAGTATATTATCTGGCAACTGTGGGCCATACACAATACTCGAGGAAGACGCAGCGGAAGTGGAAGCCTCTTCGGTATTGTCTTTTTCAAAGAACATAATGTAGGCGTTTGTGCCCAGCACAGCAGACAGAGGTAATGGTCGAACACAACTATCGTCAAATTGGTAATAATTGCTATTTGGTGCTTGTCCTATAGCAGTGTAATGACCACAATTCTGTGATGGCCCAAGATGAGTGACTAAACTTACTAGTTTATATGACTGAAACAAAATAATGTGTTTAAATTAAAATGTTCAGAGTTACAATATTCCATACATAAGCAAATAAAACATGTTTTTTTATTATAATGAGTTGAAAATATTGAAATTTTTCAAACTTACCAACTGTTGGTGACTTTTGTTGTACATATATTTGTTAAGGGTGATCTTCTTTCTAAATTGCACGTGTTTGGAGAGCTTGCCTCCAGCTAATGAGAACCGTTTCAATGCTATGCATAGAACCATAGGAGCGCGCTCGACGAAAAATTGTTTAGTGGCAGATACCTAAAAAAAAGTTTCAGTTAGATATTTGATGTAAGTGTAGTTATTAGACTTTTTTATGACATAAAAAAAAAAATATTTTGCTCCCTGTAATCCTGAATGAATTATTCTTATTTTCATTATTTATACAAAGTCACTTCATGTAAAAACATAACTTACTTTTTTATTGCATGCCTCACATTTGTAACCTAAATCTTCTAATCTTTCACGAGAAAAAAAAGAATCTAATGCTTCATCTAATGTTGAGTGTTTTCTTATATCTAAGAGTAAGTCCTGGAAAAATAATAAAAACATTAATTTTCAATTTTATGAAATAATCAACGAATTAGCATTTCATTTAGAAAAGTATAAGTTACCTGAAAATGCTGATAGGTGGTGGATAGATGATGGCATGCAAGACACCGGACTGTAGAGCGCAAGTATCCACCAAGAATCTGATTCAATGGTGTTGTCTCTTTGCTGTACTGGTCGAATTTCTCATGATTGACAAACCGGTTTAAATAGCATTTTTCCATTGCCTCCACCAGATATCTGAAACAGATTTAAAGATATTTCATTGAAAGTGACAAAATAGACAAAAAATGCATTAGATAAAAAGTTGCGACAAATTAACCATATACAATGTATTGAAATTTTTCATTAGTTACCTCAAAAATTCATGTGCATCCTCTTGTCTGCCTGGTGTAAGGTGTCTGCATATGAGACGTAACTTGGAGTACACCTGCCAGGGTTTGATGGGTGCTCCACCACTTTTCTGTGTAGCCATCAATGTGGCACGCATCCCACAAATCACACATGCTTCTGAAACATCCAATCAAATACTATTAACACATTATATTGCTCTTTATTATCAATGTCAGCCTAATTATCATGTACAAATATTTGCTTTTAACTTTGTATTATACAACATTATTTTTAGTATATGCGAAACCTGAATATAGTTTGTTCAGAATAAGTAACTGAATCAATTCCAATAATTTTTAAACCATGTTATATTTTTTCCCAAAAATATTTTAAAAAGTTAAAAGTTGGACACTGAGCGATTTTAAGTACCTATCGCAATAATTTAGGTACCTACTGCCAAATTATTATTATCAACGAGCTCAAGACGGCGCTGGAGGCGCGCGCTGCGTGGTGATCACGATTTTGTGCGGACAACTAGGTAACAGAACAAGCTTATAACTTTGTAATTTTTCATGACACAGTTTTGAAATTTTGTACATAGATTCTTTACATAAAAATACTAGACACGTGTATCAGGTTTCGCATATACTAAAACTAATGTTGTATAATGGTTGATTAAACTCTTTTTAATAGTATTATATAAAACTTCATAGACCCACAATTTTAGTGTGAAGGTAAAATGATAAATTTCTAAATAAAATAATAAAATTGTATATTTAAAAGGTCTGTTTTATAATACACTAGCCAAGTTTTAAGTGTTAAATAAATTTATTAGAGTAGTCAAGGACTAGATTACAAATCAAAATAATTATTTCAAATAAGGCTGATAATCAGCACTTTTTGTACATCTAAGTTACATAAGACAATCCCCCAACACAACAACCCTTCAGCTTCTTAGTTTACTCCAAGTGAGAATAACAAATAAATTAAACATTGTCTTGCTCAAACCAAGTTAGTCAATCATTATTATAATATACAGAATGGGGAAAACCAGTTCATAAGCTCACCTTGTTGATTACATTTCTCAGCATGAATCACTTCCATGACCAACCAGTTAGCGAAAGCAGGCACATGGAACAGAGCCTGCAGGGTAGAATTCAAATAGCATGTGTTACCCACATTTTGCATGCCGGCACCAGCCGCCCATGCATTTTGCCATCCCAAGTGAACTTTTTCAACAGGAAATAAAACCCTTTTAGGTTTGGGCAAGCCATCTTCCAAGGTTTTGTTGCTTTCTGAAAATGTAATAACAAATGATTTTAGTATCATATCTAAAAACCTCACTCTGAATATTAATACTATTTTAAGGAAAATTTAATAGAATTTCAGAATTTCTAATATAACAATAAATTAACCTGAGGCCTCTTAGAATCAAATTATTTACATAATATTCCTTCATTATTATTATGATAAATGAGATTTTAAAAAATGTGTCACAGTAGTTTCCCACCTATGCTTACAACTCTTATCTACAATGAAGTTTCATTAAGAAAAGTACACTATTTTTGTTACCCTAATAAGTTACTAGGCAGACACATGACTGCACAGTAAGCGCTGTAAATAATTTATACAGACATGACAATTTAATAAAAAGACACAGCTGCCTTCATCATTGTGTAATGGTGTTTCCCTAATAAGTAAACCAAAAGTAATACAACCATGAATGTTTTACTCATCATTATTTACAGACAACAAATATAAAAAATAAAAAAACAACACATGGAATAAATCTCAGTATATAAATATTTGTGGAAAAACCTGTTAATATTCAAGTTAACCGAAAATTAAACACAGAATTTCATATGTATACGAGCTTTATTTGGTTGGAATTCTATTATTTATTTGATTAGATGTAATCAGAATTCGTTCAATGATTCCATGACGTTTATTGACAAGTGACCATAGGATATAACCTCTAAATTGATCTTATCGCGCATGTAGATAACAAACAAACCTACATTATTTTCAGTATCATTAGCATGCAGCTAGTTACCTGATGCTTGGCCGGCAGTATTACAATCCTTTTTTAGCAGTTTACTATCATGCACTGGTTTTTTAGGTCGAATCACCACGTACTTAGATTTCAGTCCGTCGAGAACATTGCTTTGATAATCACCAGATTCTTCAAACTCTATCTTGGACAACAGCACGCTTTTAGCGGATGAGTATAGTCTGCTATCCAATAATGAGGAACTCTGAGACTCGTCTGGGGTAAGAGATAAACGCAATGCGCTAGTTACGGGGTCGCAAATGGAAGCGGGCATTTTACCTCCAAAATTGCACTATCACGATATCAATGCACAAAGCACTTCATAATTTAATTTACGAGTTCATATGTATCACAAACAGATATATAACAGAACGTCTTACAATAACCCGGTAAACATGTGTATTTTAAAATAATAGGCAGTAAAAAGGAAAACGAAACGATTCAACCTCGACTGGTCCACGCACGACAACCCAGCAATGTTGCCATTAGTAACTTAAAAGGAAAAGGAACTAAAAATCTAACTGTAATAAAACTATATAATATAGTGAATCTCTTGCAGCCTAGAGTATTTAAAACAAACCTTGTTAATTTCGTTTACAATACAGCATAAGGCGGCCAGCCTTATCGATCTAATTTTTGCAAGCCCACCAACGCCCTTTCCACATTTGTGCACATTATACGATGCAACCGGGTGGCGGCAGGAAACGGCCTTATTTAGCCTCTCTGGGTAGTCACAACTGGAGGGAACCAGTGGCATAGATAGTCCTAAAAGGGCCCTGTATCTACTTTTTGGGGATCTTTTGAACCCGAGTACGTCGAAGCCCAAAATTAGGGAAATTAACTAATAAGTTTTGCAAAATAAATTAAAATAAACATCCTGACGCATAAGCTGTCATTGATTTTATTATGAGAATGTTAGTATTTCAGATAGCAACCGGTGCGGCGTCGGCGCCGGTCTTTTGCACTCGGCGAGGTCAATGTGTATACACGGTGACACATCAAGCCATATATTTCCAGTATAATATGGCCTCGCTTTATTTAGATTTCCCGTACAATGTTTATATATTATATTATATATGCTTGATTGGTCGTCGTGCGTACAGTACAGGAGCTTTATATTGTAATTGTGTCCAAAAAAGGATAAGAATTGTTTTTCTTTAATTATCCAATTCACTTTTTACAAATTATTATTAAAATTGGAAATAAAATATTACATTCACGTCTAAACAGAGTGCCCTGCTCAGTATCGATCGCCATGACTGATGTACTGCTGTACGCAACTGGCACACGTCCAGTGCAAGCGCAGTTGAGATACAAAATTCAGTAATCGACCGTGTTTCGCATACATGAATCAAGCCTACATTGAAGAGCGAGCTAAGGGAGCTCGAAAATCTGGATATTACTAGACTGGTAGAATAAGTCAAGTCTTCATTGAAGAAAAAGAACGAACGAAGCACGCTACAGAATTTGGGGCTTTCTGGGGCTGCGATTTTATTTTTTTTTTTTACCATAACGGTATTACTAAGAATAGCCAAGTCAAGAGATCCATGGGTGACATAAAATTCTGATACCAGCTTAGGCACTAACCACACGAAATAAGAACTTGAGGTTGTTAGAATATCTTGTGATAATCCTCTGAAAGCCGGGGCCCGTGTCATTGATACGGTCGAGATACGGTGGTATACCGTGGTTACACTTATTGTTTTAGGTTATTGTTTTTAACCCCCACCGCAAAAAAGGAGTGTTATAAGTTTAACCGACAGACACACACACGCACAGGCGTGTGTGTGTCTGTCTGTGGCACCGTAGCTCTTTTAAAACGGGGAAACCGATTTTGATGCGCTTTTTTTATCTAGATACCTGTCTGCCAAAATGCTGCATATTATTGGCAACACTGACACTAGCTCTGCAGGCCGCTCGTGGCTGTCAAAATGTCGCGTCGCTTTCATTGTCATTCATTTATTTGTCAAAATTTGTATTTATCGATTTGGATTTTGAAATAAAAATTCGGCGTTTTTAATATGAGATGATAGTATTTCTTATATTCTGTTAAATTAAGTTAATTACGGTAACAATGAATTTTTTGACCGGACAGTGTTTTATGATTTTAGCAGGTCAGAATGTTTACTTTTCAAATTAATCGAATTACTGTGTTCGTTTCTGATTATAACCATTTATTTAAAATGTTATTTGCATACCAATTGCATATTTAATTATGTATTTTTAATCCAAGATAACAAAACTATTTAATATATTTCTATTTAAACGGCGTTCACTGATGGAGTTAACTTGTGTTATTTCAGTGCTCTGCGTGGTTTCGTCATCCAGAGTTTTAGAATTAAGTGACAAATTTGTGGACATAAGTAATGAGGGTATGTGGTTTGTGAAGTTCTACGCGCCATGGTGCGCCCACTGCCGCAGAATAGAGCCTATTTGGGCCCATGTCGCTCAATCGCTCTTCAACAGCCCTGTAAAGGTGGCGAAGGTTGATTGCACTAGGTTCATGGCTGTGGCGACGCATTTCAAAGTCAGAGCATACCCTACAATAATGTTGTAAGTAATTCTGTCAGTGATGGATGAAGTAAAGTGTTTCTGTAAAAGCATACTTTTAAGCACATTTATAATTTATATCTTACAGTATTAAAGGTCCCTATCACCATGAGTATGTTGGAGAAAGAGTTAAAGATGAGATGGTCAATTATGCCCTACGCATGTCTCAGCCTGCCGTTCAAAGACTGTCACAGGCTGACAGTCTTGGGTACCTGAAGGAAACACACCCTGTCTTCTTTGGATATGTTGGCAAGCAACAAGGACCATTATGGGTAATTTCAATGTCATTTAACTTCAAATAATTTTTGTACATAATGCTAATAAAACCAAGCTCTTTTACTGAAAACCTGCCATAATTTCTGCACAAATGTTAGGAAACTAAAATCACCATGAAAAAGTCAGTTGATTATTATCATGCAAGAACATAACTGGAAGTCCTTTCATAAAATGTTATATATTACTAATTATTATGTTAAGTAAATCTTATTTCTTATCTTCTTCTTACTATCCTACTAATATTATAAATGCGCGAGTTTGTGAGGATGGTTGGATGGATGGATGTTTAGTTTTTGCGAAAACTACTGAATGGATTTGGATGAAATTTAGCACACAGATAGCTTATAGCCTGAATTAACACATAGGATCGTTTTTATCCTGGTAGTATGATCCCGTGGGACATTACCAAACTTTATGCAGGCGAAGCTGCATGCATAAGCTAGTTAGTCATATAGATAAGGAGAACTCCTAGGCACGCATAGTGACAAGGTTCTTCTCTCTGGAGCCCTGACCACCAGCAGCCTGGACCTTGTTCCTGATGCTGGTGACCTACAATTTTTAATATGATCACATGCTTTTGTTTTTAAAAATGAAAAATAATATAATAAAGAAAATAAATGATTGAGAATAGCCATATTAATCAACAATTTTCCTTATTGTTACAGGAAATGTTTATACAGCATGCTGAGAAGTATCAGCCACATACTTGGTTTTATGCTATGTCACACGATCTGTTGAAAAATGATGTTAAAATACCTAATGAAACTGCTGTATTTGTTTACAAAGAGGATGAAGCCTACTTTTTTGAAGGTACTTAAGAATAATAAATATGTCTTTACAAAACATTAAATTGATAATTACTTTAAGATTTCGTTGATTTACAGCAAATCCACCATTAATTGAAGATAGAGAAACCTTAAATGTAACACTGGACAAATGGATTAACTCTGAGAGATTTGGGTCATTCCCAAAGGTCACTCATTCAAATTTGCATGAACTAATGAATATCCAAAAATACATAGTTATTGCTATTGTCTCTGAAAATAAGTTGAATGAAATCACTCAAACAGAGAAAGACTTTAAAGATATGATTGAGAGTATTGTTAAGTAAGTATTTTTCAAATGGACATTTTAATTGGCAGATATTATTTTGATAGAAATCATATTTTCTGCATTGATTATTTGAATGAATACATGACATACAAAAGCAAATGTTTATACAGGAAAAGAAAACGAGACCTGCATGACAGATTCCAGTTCGGTTGGATGGGAAATCCTGACTTGGCAAACTCTATAGCTATGTATGAACTGACAACGCCTCACCTACTGGTCCTCAACTCAACTACAGGCCACCACCACATGCCTGATGATGATCCTGTGCTCATGACACCTGAAGCAGTTTCAATCTTCCTTGACCAGATACATAACCAAGTCGCACCGGTAATTCTTACACTTTTAGGGTTGCGCCCCATTTAGGAATGGGAAATGCTATCGCACGCGGCAGCATCGACGATGCGGTAGACAGCACACTCTGTTTCTCGCTCTAGCAAATGACGGTTCTGAGCGACAGAAGCATGGAAAAATGCGATTCCGTGCTGCTAGATGAGGCGCAACTCTTATAGTTGCCATAAGTACAGTCACTGAACAAAATTGACAACAACTTACATCATTCGTCAAACTCGCATCCAATCACAAGTTCTGTCCTTCTTTTTTAGTCGTGAACTGGCTATAACACGGTAAATTTATGTATTTGTGCCAATCTGATAGGTGATCAATTAATTTTCATGAGATATGTGTGCGCCTTTATTGAACGTTTTGTCAGACTGAATGTGTTTGTTGCTCCCACAGACATATGGAGGCTACAGTTTGCCAATGCGTTTCTATAGAAGCTTTTACGAAGCCAGGACTACATTGACGAGTATGTGGCGTGGGAATCCGGTATTGACGGCGCTAGTGTTCGGGCTACCTCTCGGCTTCTTATCTCTTATATGCTACTCCGTGTGCTGCGCCGATATACTCGATGCAGAAGAAGACGAAATTGCAGGTAAAATATTTACTGCTACTTTTTTTTTTTTTAAGGTGCTCTGGCCAAATTGAAGCGAATCCCTGGACACGAATGCGCGCGAACATTGTTTTAATAATTATGAAGTTATGGGACTGTTCGCGCCAGTTTGAAAACCTCCGTAAAAGTTAGTTGATAAAATCGGTGTAAGCGAAATTCGTCTCGCATCCTGTGCTTGATACCATTGTGTAGAGCAAGAGTTAGAGGTTTAAAAGGGTAGGTGTAATTATGTCACTAGCTATAAAGAGCACCGGTAGAATCAACAGCCTAGCCCATGGCCGTAGGCAGGGTGTCACTTAGTGTTGGTGAAAACAGGTATTAGGCATTCAGTTAAGCGACACTTAGTGTTGGGCAAAACGAGCATTAGGCATTGTTTGATAAAATCTTTGCCGTTCACAGCAGAGAGATCAAGAGCCCCGGTTACAGCATTCCTTTCGGAGTTACTTTCATTTTTCTCGGCCTAAAACTGAGGAGACAGCGCGCGGACTCCGACATGTTTTTAAAATCAATATAGGTCAGTTAACACAAAGAATAGTAATAGAAAGAATCTTGTCTAGGTCCGATGATGTGATGTAGACTATTTGACTTTTGTTGTGAAGAAATGTTTCTACTCCCAAGTGTCAAAATTAGAGAAAAAATTGACGTTGTAGGTATTTTTAACATCGCCATGCTTACGACTATAGAAATCTTTCTACAATCTGTAATTTTGTCGACTCTTCCGTCGACAACACCCGTTTCTACGGTGGTCATGTTACGCGTGCTGGTATGGTCCAGAACAAAAATATGATCGCAATGACGAGGAGAATAAGTGCCTTTCGGCTTCGTTAGGGATATTTTTACACCCTTTATTCGAGCTCGCTTAGGACTAGTTTTATGCATTAGTCGGCAAAATACCTACATGTATAACCCAATTTCTGTATGAATGGTCAGAACTAGTCAGAAGGCAATCTAACCTACCCTAGATGGAGTGCTATATTTTACGAGCTCGCTTTTAAATCCTACGTTATTTTTCTTCATAAGCTTTTCATTATAAATTGGTAATACAGAAAAAGGACTAAATAATAGTAATTTAGTCCTATTTCTGTACTAATCTAAAAAGGAAAACGCATTTATTTCAATCAGACCATTTAAAGGCACTTTAAACGTCAAATACAGAAATATAATTGAATTTATTACCCATTCGCAAATGTAATTTCGTATAGAGAAGATGAAGCTCGCTCTTGAATCGATTTTTTTCTTGATTGATAAGGCTTTTCTGTGTAAGACCACAAAGTAACTTCTGGCAAACGAATAACAACATCTGAGATGCAAGTGCAAAAAAACTATAATATTATGTATAACATGGGACCACCCTGAATAATCCAGGGGAAATGAAATAATACATGGGAACAGGGTGACCCAGGTTATATAATTTCTCAAAAGTTAATTCACTGCCCCCCCCACCCCCATTTTTCTTCAGGATAAAACCCCTCTGAACCAATTTCCTGGCTACAGCCATGGCCTAACCACAAAGCCACATTATTATTAATTATTATATTTTCTTTTCAGAAACACACGAAAAGAAGGACTAGACACACCAAATCATCAAGATCGTAAATCGCCATTTTAAGTATTAGTAAAAAAAAAAGGTTTTTTTTTTGGCTAAAATGATAATTTTGCTTATCATAAATATTGCTTTGGTCCGTGATGTGGCATATTTTTCAATGTTCTTATTAGTGAATCACTTACAGTATTTAATCATACCTGATTTATAAGGTTTGGTTACACTTAAAATAAGTTGGTTACACAATTTATGTAATCATGTTTATAGTATGTACAAAGCAATTATTAGTCAGCGACTCAGCTACTAGTGGATGGGGACAAGGAGATTGTATCTGAAGTGGATGTTCATTGCTCACTATATGAGCATTTTAATGAAAGTGGTGACTGGTAACAGGCAGCGGTCCGTTGACTCTGCTGCTTGTATTATTTAATCAGAGATAGAGCGATCGGATCTAGAGACTTAGCCTGCACCAGCACCCACACTCACCGAGGCCAAGCTTTAAGAAAGGTACCCAGGGGCAACTTTAGCTTATAACGCGACAATATGTTGAGTATGTTGGCTAATTTTCTCTTGATACCATGTACTTCTTTGCGATTTTTATAATATTTACTTTTATCGTCTGTTTCAAAGTATATTGAGAAATCAAAATCAAGTTTTGTCAAGGATTTGTCTTGATTGAACTTAAACTATTACTGAAGTAATTCTATAAGTGAACCATGTTTATAAATCTTGCTTTTTGAATATTGTTTTGAGATCCTATTTTGCATTTTTTTTTCACGTTTTATTATTACTTATTAACATGATGTCTTAATACAAATAAACGTTGTTTTGTAATCGCTAGTCTATTTTATTATGAATTAGAAGTCTGAGTCAAGGTATACACCAAAGATTACGAGGATACATTTAAGACTACGAGCAAAAGATACCTAATAATAATAATTATATGCCAATAAGCCTGACGTGGTGAAAGACCGATCAGCGCGCCACGCAATGATAGTCGATGTTACCATCCTCCATGACGAGAACCTCGTGAAAGCTGAGAAAGAAACAAATTAAATATCTCGACTTGGCACACGAGGTTGTCGACATGTGGAATGTGCACTCGGCTATCATTATGCCGATTGTCGTGACGGCCATCTTTCGAGGCTCTCCTTAGGCGGTTGGGTCAAAGGCCTGATTCAGAAGGCAGTACTCCTCGATACGGCTCGCATTGTGAGGTCCCTGTCTCTGGAGCCCTAACCACCGGTAGCTTGGACCCTGATCCTGACGCCGGCGGACCGCTTTTTTTTAATATTTTTATTTATAGTTTTTTTTTAAAGAAATATTTAAAAATGTGTAGAAAATGGAAAAAGGAGATTATTATATTACTATGCAAGTGTACGCGGAGTTACCTGTGCTAATTCGCCTACATATGTGTGGATGCAGATTTCAAAACAAATTGAATTTGATTGGTAAGCTAATTGACTACTAACTTACTCCCGTAAAATGTTACAACTGCAATTTCTTTATCACTAATCATAAATAAAATGGCAAGTATCAATCAATCTGCTCAACAATCAAGTTCCAAACTGTAACATGTATCTTATGTTAACTGTGCTTAAATATATTGACGAATGAATTATACCTCAATAAAATGAATATCGTATTGTGAATAAAATAATTTGCTTTTTTTTTTGAACACTTATTTATTTAGTACACTTTTATTTATTCTTATCGTAATAGGTGTGTTATTCCTGGAATAAAAAGTTTATATAGGATATATTATTTCAAATTCTACATTTTTGACAGTTCCTCTATATACAAAGCCATTCGGATTTGTTCTATGTGAGTTTTCAACTGGGTGTACCAAATCGCATATTTAGTATGACTATCCCAATTATTTTCTATTTCATCATCACTTGATTGTAGATGACTTCTGCCGCGAGCAGCATTAGTGTTATTATTTTTCTGATTACCCTTTTTTGTTGATTGCCTGATATTTGGTTTCTTTATTGATTCTTTTACATAAATTATGCTACTAGACGAATCTGTTTCACTATCTTCACTTGAATATTTTTCAGTTTCTACCTTATTGTGTGCTTTTCTTTCTGTTGGTGGAGGTTTATTTTTATTTCCAGGCTCCTTGTATTTAATATTGTTTGATTTTTGTGGATACTGTTTATTTTCTTGATGATTTAAATATGTAGAGTGCGTTTTCTTTGGTTTAATATTATTACTACATTTCGAAGACCGAAAAGATGCTGGAAGTCCTGCATCTAACAATGCTTTGTTTTCGAGTGAGACAGATTCATCAAATTCATGATCACACAATCCATTGTCTATATTAATCCCTTGTTTCTGTTTAGGTCTCCCATTCATGATAGTTTTATCACATTTACTAAGCTCTTTTTCACTTTTCTTGAAATTCTGATTGTTATTTAAATGTTTAATCTGGTCTTTTAGTTTTTTTAAGGTGCCTTCTATTTCAGAATTTGTATTTAACTGTAGAGGAGCATTATTAAGCATTTTCAAGGTTGGTATGCACTCAGTCTGGGATTCTGTAGTAATATTATTGGAAGAAGAACCATTGACTTTTTCTTTATGGGATTTAAAACAAGTTAATAAATCGTTAAAAGATTCTATTTCACTTTCTTTAGCCTTCGTAAATGAATTGCATAATGTTTCAAAGCTTTCAGTTTCATCAATACACTTAGCATCTCCATTTGTTAATTTTTCAATTAGCTCATGGTAGGCATCATTATTTTCTATATGTTGGTATAATGTGTCTGAGGTGGAATCACATTCATGAAGATCAAAATTTTCTTCATCCCAAAAGTTTTTCAGGACTAGTCCATTAATTGATTTGATCATTGTTTTAAATTCTGTCTCCTGTTTTCCTTCACTTAGTATTGTAACAGCTATGCCATAAGAGCCAAACCTCCCAGCTCTCCCAATTCTATGTAAATATGTTTGCCATTCATATGGGGGTTCAAAGTTAATGACTAAATCAATATTTGAGGCATCTATACCCCTTGCTGCTAAGTCTGTAGATACTAATATTCTGCATTTATAATCTTGCAACATTTTCAATGCATCCAAACGATCATTTTGTCCCTGCTGACCATGTAATTTTTCTGTAGGCCAATTTTCACGTAGAAGCTTTTTGCACAAGTCTGTCACTCTTACTTGATAATTACAGAAAATCAAACATTGCTTAAAGTTCTTGCTAGATAATATTTTGAGTAGTTCATTAAATCTGTTCTGTGTTTGTCTCACAATATTAGAGTTGCTCTTTACAGTAGTAACTAACTGTTTGATTCCTAAGAGGACAGTTGTACTTTCAGGGCAAATATGTTGAGCATTTTGAACATATTTACTCATATCAGACTTTAACAAATCAGGATATGTAGCACTACTCATAATAACCTGCTTTTGTTTAGGTAAAACTGAAAATATATAGTTAATATCTGCCAGAAAACTTTTATCAATTAATTTATCTGCTTCATCAAGAACCAATAATCGCACATCTGTTACATCAATCTCATTTTCTTGAATTAAATGTCTTAGCCGCCCAGGACAGCCAACCAGTATATGCACTTTATTTTTGAATTTTTTTATATCTTCTTCATAAGACAATCCACCTATTACAACTTCAACATGTAAATCTGCAACAAAAATATTACTGTGGTTTGTGAGTTTGCATGGATTTTAATTAGGTAAAACAAAAAACATAGGGTGACAAGTTTGGGTGCATGCCAAAATCCAGTAACAATAAATAATAAATAAAAGCTCCTTACAATATTCATGTGTAGATTAAAGTGGTAGTTATTAGCCACACGCATGAGGCACAAAAATACTTGACTGATAACTCTACTTACTATTGAACTTGGAACCAATTTGAGAAATGACGTCACATATTTGAGCTGCAATTTCTCTAGTAGGTGCCAAGATAACAGTTTGTAAACCTTTCTTCAAGTCCAATTTCTCCAGTGCAATGATTGTAAAAACAGCTGTTTTACCAGTCCCAGACTTAGCTTCGATTAATAGATCTAAAATAAAAACATGTAATTTAAATAAATGATGTTAAATTATGCGACCACTATTCTATTCTATAATACAATAAATCATCATCATCATTTCAGCCGAAAGACGTCCACTGCTGGACATAGGCCTCCCCCAAGTGTCGCCAAATTGACCGCTCCCGTGCGACTTGCATCCTGCGGATCCCCCCAACCTTTACTAATACATAAAATTATTTGCATTAATTAGTTTTTGTAAAAAAACTCATAGGAGTAGTAATCTTTTGGTAAAAGCTAAAGGCATAGTAGTTAAGAAATTATGACTGTAAAAACCTATGAGCTCAAGTTCTCTCCCCAAAACGAAAAATAGCTGATGTAAGGATGCCAAAATAAATCTTAGGTACTTCTTACCAAATCCACATTTTCCTAAAGGTATGCCGTGTAACTGAATCGGAGAAGGTTTGTAAAAACCACAATTAGTTAGTCCTTCTAAAGTACCGGGTAAAAGCAGCATTGTGTCAAACGTAACATCTTCCGATATTTGAACATCTTGAGTTCTTAGCCCTTCATTAATATCGTGGGCAAGAACCATGATTGAAATTCACAATTAACTACTTCCTTTAGACACTATATGAAATGTGTTCACTGAGTTGGTTCTTTTTCAAGTCTAAAATCATATATTCTAACACCCAGATAATTTTCAAAAAGAAGTGAACACACGACAAGTCTGCATTTCATATGTCAAACAAACTTTAGAAGTACTCTGTGTGTCAAATTCATTATTGACAATTTATAACAGGAGGAGGAAGGAAAATAGCAACATTGAGATATACCTATGGAGACGGCATATTTTACTATAGAAATAATATATATTTCTATGACGTCACTAAAATTTGTCGACAAATATATCTCGGTATATTTTGGCATACCGATCACTCGGTAGAGCAAAATATATATTGTAGTATAGCTCCCGTGTGTGGTAGCTTGCTATACTATAATATATATCTCGATATATTATAGCTACGTCTGAGACGGGCTTTAAACATGACCAAGCTCATAGATGGATACCCGTTGGTTTTTTAAAAGACCATGTGACGTCATAACTAGCTCATTCCATGCGTGATCGCGTCGCCATCTTTTGTGTCGAGTTTTGTGCTCTGAACATTTGTTCTGAGGTTTTGTGGTAGATTTGATTTGATTTTATTGTTTTTTCTGTCAAAGGGTTGCGGTTGCGTCACTTGTACTATTTATTCTGTGGTTGCACGCTAAGTTTTTTTGTTGTTTTCTTGAATGGCCGCCATTTTGTGCGCCAGATTATTGTCAGTCAGTAGTCTATGCCTGCGTGGAGTTCGATAATTGTCCCACGGGTTCATACTACCGGGATAAAAAGTATCCTGTCTGTTAATACAATATAAACTATCGGTGTGCTAAATTTCATCCAAATCCGTTCAGTAGTTTTTGCGTGAAAGAGTAACAAACAGCCATCCATCCTCACAAACTTTCGCATTTATAATATTAAGTAAAATGCATTCAAGTCAGTCAATTGCAATACACTTTTAGCCACCGCTGATCACAGCACATTACCACGTTTTGACGCTCTGATAAGAAGAATGGAAGCCAACATAAGAAGAGATAAGAACTAAATAAAAGACTTTTTTTTTAGAAAAACAAATTATTGACATTCATTGATCAAGGAGTTTATTTTCAACTCTCTGACGACCTAAAACACTCATTCAAAAATTCCATAGCACAGTCCATGGTCTCCGGAAAGTTTGATTTTAAAGGTGCGTCCAGACCTGGCGGATGCGCCGCTCGCGAACCGCTTGCGAACTGCACGCGTGTTGCTCGCGTGCGGTTACAGCCTATATTTGGTGCGCCGCTCCAGTGCAACCCTAGTTTACCCTAGTAAGGCTCGAGAGTTCTCGCGTGCAACGCGCGCGCAGCTCGTGCGCACATACACGTGTACTTTTTTAACTATGGCTGTGCGAGGGAGGCTCCTGCGCCGCTCGAGTACGGAGCGCAGCGTGCGCGCGGACGGCGCAGGTGCAGTTCGCAAGCGGCACGCGAGCGGCGCAATCGCCAGGTCTGGACGCACCTTAGGGTGCGTCCACATCTGGCGAATATGCCGCGAATGTGCTGCCCGCGAGCTGCACGCGTGCATGTTTGGTCGTGCGCCGCTCCTGCGCCGCCCGCGCGCAATTCGCGCGTGACCTAAACGCCGTACGCGATCAGCGCGCGGGCGGCGCGCTAGTTATTAAATGATTCTAAAACATAACTTACCCGCTCAGTTCGTTTCTGATTACTGGAGGCCAAGTCCACCAACGCCATTGTCTCTTTTTTTTCTTTTTTATCAGTAATATAATAGCTAATGATGCAGCAATTATATTAAAAGCATTAGTGTCGTCCAACATCTTCGAAAGTACTGAGCCAGTAAACGGAACTGTAAGTGCGAGAATTGAGTGCGTGCAGATCGCACGTCGCGCGCACGCCTTTATACGAGCCTTGCATGAGTTGCGTTAAAGAGGCGCACCAAACCATTGCCGTGACTGCACGCGAGCAGCTCGCGGGCAGCTCGCAAACGGCTCGCGAGCTGCACATTTGCGGCACATTCGCCAGATGTGGACCCACCCTTAAGGCCCGGACTTCACTGAAACTGATTGGTCGACTTGCGCACGTCTCTCCGCTCCACTCTTCCCTGCTTTATTGGAGTCCGGACCCAAATGGCCTCCACCATTCATTATTTAAAATAAGGTGGGATGAATCATGTTACTATTATTAAAGAGCATATAAATGTAGATAGGTAAAGAGAAAGACAAAGAAAAACAAATAAAAAACGTCTGATATAACTTTTCTATCGGCAGTCTTAATTACCGACTTCCGAAAGTTTACTTTATTTTAGCAAAAATATTTTTTAATTTACCGTTTTCAGTTGGGATATTCCACACAAATTCTTCTTAAGAAGCAGAACTAAATGTTACATACACATTTTGTATCATCCAAGTAAACATGAAAATGAAAACTAAAATCAGTTGAAAGACGGTCGGAAAAATATTGATCTGCCGAATCGAAAATTATTTTTGTTTAGCTGTGACAGTATTGTCTCTAGAGTGAGCCATAAACTAGGCAAAGTTTCTGAACGAATTTTTGTGAAATGGCGAATTTGTGATTCTTGTGGATCAATTTATTTTATTTGAATAATAATTTTATATGAAAAATATGCAGTATTGTGAAATATTTGAGTGTGTGTATTGTATTTAAAAGATGCTTATCGGTTATTGAGTCTGTTCTTATTATGATATACGAAACCAGTTGATTGCATTTTTGTCAAGTGTTAGGTTTCCTTGCGAAACAAAATCTACATAGGTAAGCGCAATTTTTAATTTTATTTAATAAATTGAACTGACTTGTTTATTCTGCTTGAATTATTGATTTATTATGACCCTCCTTTGGTTTGCCTGTATTACAGACACAGATAAATTCATTCTAATTCATATGTAGGTCATGAAAATAATACACAAATAAAGTATATACCTACTGTGTGGTCTGACTTGTATATTTACTATTCTGATACTTAACAAAGAAGTAATAAAACCAGCTTCTGTCTTTCACCAAGTTATAGAAATCCTATGAACGTTCAGTAGCTACATGGCTAGTTGTTAGACAAAATTTTACAACTGTTTTTTCCTTACCTATTTTGTTCGAGATGTTAAACTTAGTCCCCCATCTGCAATGTCTAATAAGAACATGTTTCCAGGATATAACTATGAATAACAACTGTGCTGGAGTTGGAGCAGGTGCTGTAGGTGGAGGAGGGGGTGCTTATGATGCTAAGATAGCAGGCTTGTATGATCTACTGGACACCCTGGGCTCTGGTCACTTTGCTGTGGTCAAACTAGCTCGCCATGTCTTTACTGGAGAAAAAGTAGCAGTTAAAGTTATAGATAAAAGTAAACTGGATGATGTCTCTAAATCTCATTTGTTTCAAGAGGTAAGATACTAAAATAATCATACATTTTCATTTGATTAGTGATAGACATGATTTATCAATTAGAGATATTCAGGGGAGATTAATCCTGTCACTTTAATAGTACAAAATATGAATTAAAAATGAGAACACTAGGTAACTGCAGCATTGTATTACCATAAATAGCCAATGTTGGTGTCTGTTCACTGTTGTTGCAACTTAATTTCTTGGGGATTAATTGAAAGCATCCATTAAACGAGACAAGTAAACATAGCTATTACTACTAACATTGAACCTGATTGAGTTAATTCTGTGGTCAACAAACACCTATTCCAACACTGATAAAATTGTTTTATTTTCCAGTGTTTATAGTACATTATTATAACATGGTGCTTTATTTTCAGGTTCGCTGTATGAAATTGGTACAACATCCCAATGTAGTGCGTCTGTATGAAGTTATAGATACACAAACTAAACTGTATTTAATACTGGAATTAGGAGATGGTGGCGACTTGTATGATTACATTATGAGACATGAATCTGGGTTATCTGAATCTCTTGCTCGTGATTATTTCCGTCAAATTGTTCGTGCAATTTCATATTGTCATAGGTAATATTCAAGTTTTAATAATTATTATTGTTATTATTTATTGCTTGCCAATTTCTAATTATTTTTTTTTCTTTTATTCAGGTTACATGTTGTGCATCGTGATCTAAAACCTGAAAATGTAGTCTTTTTTGAAAAACTAGGTGTAGTGAAATTGACTGACTTTGGATTTAGTAATAAGTTTTGTCCGGGTCAGAAATTGGAAACTTCATGTGGTTCACTGGCATATTCGGCTCCAGAAATTCTTCTTGGTGACTCATATGATGCTCCTGCAGTTGATGTATGGTCTCTCGGAGTGATACTCTACATGCTTGTGTGTGGCCAAGCTCCCTTTCAAGAAGCTAATGATAGTGAAACATTAACGATGATTATGGATTGTAAATATACTATTCCTCAACATATATCAAATTCTTGTAAAAGGTATGATTTATGCACAATTTATTATTAATTACATGAAGCATATTTTCTTAAGACATCCATTGGGAATCCATTGGAAATAATATAAAACTATGTCAGCTTCTACAATTTGCCCTAGTTGAATTTGAACTGGACTGTCCAAACTCGAAATTAGCTCGAAATTGCTTCAAATTAGCAGCACAAGCTTACCTCAACAGAAAGCTTCAATACACGCTGACATTGCTCAAAAAACTGCCAAAATGGAAGCTGGTCTAGAACTGCTGCAGGCAAGCTCTGACACAGCCAGAGGGCGTCATAGCAGACTTTGCAGAAGATGACAGGACCAAGCTAAACAAAATTAATAGCAATTACCTTAAACCTCAGACCAAATAAAAAACCAAGACAGCGCTGAGAACAATACAGTGAAGCATGCGCAAAACTACGTTTCGCTCTGTGCATACACTTTCACACACACACATTTATATCAAACTACAACTCAACACTCTCAATAAATGCACATATGTTAACGAAACCAGCTTCGTTATATTTTTATTATTAAATTGAATATAGCCGGCGTATTTTTTTATTTTGAATATAGCCTATGTTACTCAGGGATAATGGAGCATTTAATGGTGAAAGAATTTTTGAAATTGGACCAGTAGTCTTTGAGTTTATTCATTACAAACACACAAATGTTTCCTCTTTATAATATTAGTGTAGATCAAATGCATGTTGCAATTTTTTTGTTTAAAATTACAGGCTTATAGGAAGAATGCTAGTAAGGGAACCCGAAAAACGCGCCACTCTCTCAGAAATAGCTACTGATCCATGGGTTACAGCCGGTGAAGGGGTGACTGTTGAAGATTTTGACACACCATTAGTGGCAAAAGAGCAGCTTTCAGAGGAAGATCGCACAGCCATAGTTCAAAAAATGGTTAATGGCCCCATTGCTTCCAAGGAGGAGATCTTGGATGCTCTAGAGAAAAATGAATATAATCACTTAACTGCCACTTATTACCTGTTGGCCGAAAGGAAACTTAGATCCAAAAGGTACATCTTTGTTTCAGTAAGTCTCTGAAAACCTTCTGATTTATTACGGCAATGCTTGAATCAGCAAGCGTTTCAACATATTTGAATGTCGATCGGTTTCCGCAGGCAGGAGGCCATGATGCGCGCGCGCCGGCCCGAGGCGCTGAGCGTGGCGCGCGGCGCGGCGGCGCCCGCCCCGCAGCCGCGCACGCTGCTGGCGCCGCCCGCGCTGTCGGCCGCGCCGCGCACGCCGCAGGACGTGCCGCCCGTGAGTCACGTATATTTTGTGGTAGCATTTTGGATTTTAACTTGTTTTCGGAATCTATAGACTACCATCGGAACCAAGAAAATGACAAATGAAATAGAAAATGTTTTTCGTTGCCACACCCCTTGCACGGCTCTCAGGTGTATGCTGTTTGTGCCGACAGCATTGTGTTGGTTGCCGATAGTATCCAAGAAATCCAGATTAGATAGAAGGTGTGGCGGCAAAGACAGGAAAATTTTGGGCTAAGCTAAAATTGAGTAGAACCAAAACGAATACTTTTTTGCGATTTTGGAGGTCTCTCCAGTTTTGTGCCCATAACTCTTGCCGGTGTGGACATGTGACGAGGAACGACAACTCTCATGAGTCTAAAAGAGTTACTGTTAGCCTGTATCATCCCACTGCTGGGCAAAGGCCTCTCCCCATGACTTCCAAATTCTTCGATCCAGGGCCACTGTAGACCACTGGTCGTTGGTTTTGTCCAGCTCGTCCCGCCATCTTTTGCGAGGACTACCGCGTCGCTAAAAGAGTAACAAATGATGATGGTAGTAGTGGGAGCGGAAGGCCAAAGAGATGATGGATGTTTTTTGTGAGGAATGATATGAAAGAAAAAGGAGTAAATGATGCTTTGACAAAGGAGAATGGAAGAAGAAAACGTTTTAGTCCGACCCTAAGTAATATGGGGCAAAAGCAGGAAGATGATGACCCTCTGCACGAGTGATCAATGAAAATGCTTGCGTTGACAGACTAAGGTAGCGGCCGATTGTGACAAACGCCTTTGATAGACACAAATTCAACGTTCAAAACCATTGCAATGCGAACATGAAGGACAGCTGAGTTGTTCAACTTTTTGGCTTTTTGCTTCTAATTTTTTTTCGACTATCGATGTGTTCATAGCGTTCCCGGAAGTGCAGTATAGTTCGCGAAGAGGAGGACGACGAAGAGGGAGCCGTCGCCGGCGGTTGCGGCGCGCGCGCTGCAGACGCACGGCGCGGCTCGCGCTCCGAGGGACGCCTGCACCTCGCCGCCCGCGCCGCGCACCCCGACCCGCCGCCCGCGCAGCGCCCCGCGCACCTCGCCGACAACCTCACCAAGGTCAGAACCCTGTCGCGAGCCCCGCCCTCGGCGCCCGGCGACCGGAAGTTGCCACCGACCGATTTATACCTTGTCGCAGGTGAACTTGGATGACGAAGGCAGCGCGGAACAGAAGGCGCGTGGAGCCCCGCCCCCGGCGCCTCCTCCCGCGCGCCGTCAGCGCCTCGAGTGCCGGCGGCGCCGCGCCCGCGCCGGGTCTTGTTCATCTTCGGATCTGTCTGACGACGATTCCGAAAAGAAGAAGCGTGCGGCCGAGCACGCCGACGGGCCGCCGGAACGCGCGCGCCGGGACTCGCACGACGACTCCAGCGACAGTCAGGAGCGCGGGGGCGGCGCCGGCGCGCTGGGGGGCAGTCGCGGGGCCGCGCGCCCCTCCGCGCCCCCGCCGGCGCCCGCCGAGCGCGGCGCGGGGGGCGCGGCGGGGGACGGGCGCGCGGGGGGGGCGGGAGCGGCGGGGGGGCGGCGGAGGCGCGCGGCTCGCAAGGAGAGCCGGCTGCGCGAGTCGCGCTCACTGAACCGCATCGCGGAGGTGGAGGAGGCAAGCGGCGCAGCGCGCTGGGCGGGCGGCGGGCTGGTGGCGCTGTGCGGGCGGCCGCTGCTGCGCCTGCTGGCGGCCGCGCGGCCCCCGCCCTCGGCGCGCCGCCTGCACGGGCTGTGCTAGCCGCGCGGCGCCTGCGTAGGTTGTGCTAGCCGCGAGACGCTTGCGTGGGCTGCGCTAGCCGCGAGACGCCTGCGTGAGCTGCGCTAGCCGCGAGGCGCCTGCGTGGGCTGCGCTAGTCGCGAGGCGCCCGCACGGGCTCTGCTAGCTCGCGCGGCACCTGCGTGGGCCGTGCTAGCCGTGCACCAGTCATCCCGCCGACCGTCGCCTCTCGATTCCGCCCGGCGTCACCTCGCCGGAAGATCCGCTTTGGGGCAGTTTTCGAGATTACTTATTACGCTGATGGTCCCTGCGACGGCTTCTCCGTGTGATCGACGATGTTTGATTACCGGCTTTTTAGTAGAAAGTACCGTCGATGGATATTTGTACACCGGGCGTCGAGACTCGAATCGCGTCCGTAAAAATAGGAATTATCGTCTGAATTATCATCGAGTACATAAGTAAAAGCTGAAAGGAATTACAATGTTATCTGAACGCGTGAGACCGCTGTCGATTTTATGCTGTCTGGTATTTGAAATGTTTCTACTCATTGTATTTTTATAGATAATCCCAACAGGTAAACAGGGTTTCTAATGATTCAGTTAAAAGTAAAATTCAAATTCATGAGTGGTGATGACAACGCTATGACGGAGAGTAATAAATTGTTTTACTTCTTGTTGTACATTATCTATTGACTGATGCATATTCATTATCTCGTCTTCTTGGTCATTCGTTAGGTTAAACAGGGTTTTAAACATTTCTTTTAGAAAAAGTTGACCAATCAAAAACACAAATATATTGTTTTGTAACCGAAATAGGATGAGTTGAACTACCGGATATTGACGCAAATTCTCTATGTTAACAGCTAAACTCGTCAATTTCTGATTTATCCCCCCCTCAAAACTCACTTCTTAATTGCCGTTTCCTCATTTCAATGGATATTAAAATACGTAGCATTCAAGATTGAGCTAGATATATAATACCTTCTCTCTCTCACTACACTTATACATTTTCACCGAAAAGCGAGATCGTTTTCTTTTAGAACTTCAGATAAATGTAAATCAGTCATTATTTTAAAACATCAATGACGGTTTTTCTTATAAAACTGCTTATAAATCTTAGGAATCGCTGAGTTAACAAACATAGATACTTGGGGTAGTGTAGTCGTGTCTGCAATGTACTGGCTTGTATCTGTAGCGAGTCGTAGCTGTATCTTGATTGTCAAGATAGTTTTTTTTGCCCCAAATAATGTTTTTGTCTTTCTCCTAATTCTAAGAAATTTGTCTGCACCTTTTGTAATAATCAGTTTTTAAATATTATTTATACATAATATAATAATAGAGCAGTGACCGTTTTGAAAGCGACTTTTACATGTTTTAATGTTATTTTGCTAAGATTTTCCAGTAATTTATTGTACTTACTTTCTCTTATGTATACAGAGTGGAAGGGACAATGACGCTCAAACGAATACCACGTGTTCAGCTCATCATACCGAATGCCTCCAACATAGAATTCATAGGTAATTTAAGAAAATCTGCTGTTTCCTACAAAATTAGAGCAATATATACCGGTCAAAATGTACGAAACAGCAGATTCTTTTTTTATATTGCCTATGAAAAATTTCTATATGCGGGGGTTCGGAATGATGTTCTGAATACGTAGTAACTTTTGTGCATCGATGTTCTTTCTACCCTGTATTAATTAATTTAGTAGTACATAAAGGAGTATGTAAGTATCGTAACAGGTGGCATTCTGTTTTCTGAGAAAAAGGCGTTTATGTATGTATGTAGTACTATTCATTTTATAAAAAATCTGAATTTTGTGTTATTTATTAAATAATACCAGTGTTACTTTTTAGATAGTTCACTATTGTTTTGCGTCAAGATGGCCCGTCCGTATTAGAAAAAAGAACAATTTAGTATATTTTAAAGAATAGTAGTTAGTCTTCGCTGTACCTCTGATATTGTTGTAACGAACTTGAACTGGGCTTGGGCTGGTCCTTGAGCTGCAGTCTAGCACCGGATCGACTTGATCAAAGCCGTAGGTAGCTTTATATTAATTTAAAGTACTAGACCAGTTGCTTCCATTGTTGCAAAGGATTAAGTGCTACATAATATGAAAACCTCAAAGATCGTCTAGAAATTGATTAACGAAACGTATTGCTACCATCTTTTACGAATGCATGATAAGTCGGGCGTCAGATCCCTTATATCAGACTGGTAATTAGGTACATGTTTGTAGCATATTTTCTACCTCTATTATGACTGCATTATTATCAATACTATCATTGCAAATGATTAAAAATTGTTTTAAACATCTGTAAAATATTCATAAGTTTGTACTGAGTGTTTACGATTGTTATAAACAAATGGTAGAGTAAAACTCTTAAAGCTAGACATAACCGCTAGCGTTCGAATCTGTGCAAAACATTTATTATTATAATCCTAATCATTCACAAAATCAACACATAGATATGAGCGTGTCCAGTGTTTTAAAAGCTTGTATAATTTGTGTACAGAATACTGCACTTATTGGTAAGCCCTTTTTCGAAGATATTTCCACGCGTGTGGGGTACCCTAGTGGTGCAGGCGTCTGTACATCGCTAACCTCATTATGACTTTCAAGAAGTTGACGCATTTCATAAATGTTAGTTATACTAGATTGTGAAAATAAAAATTGTTTATTAAGTTGTAGATTGTATTCATCTTTAGAAAGGTTACATTTTTTTAAGTAAGTTAATGTTGTGTATTTAAAAATCTATGTACATATTTAAATTGTTGTAAATAAATAGTCTATCTCAAATACTACATAATTAAGTAACTTTTAGTTAATATAAATAAAGCAATGTCGCATACAATATGTTACTAGGTTGACGTTGTAAAATTAACGATTGTGTATTACACTTAAAACGTTGGATCATTTTGGCACTCTAGTGGTGCTCTAAGTTTGCAATAATTATACCCAGACCAAAGATTTAAAGAAATTGTGTGTTAATGCATTTCCTATTCTTGTGCTGTTCGGTGCCAACTTAAATATAAATTGTATAATTATGGTAAAATTCAGACACGTGTGTGAACCACTGTTTCCCTAGTATATTTTGTGTCGGTGCTTGTTATTTAAATAATGGTCGAGATTAATATTTGGAGATATTATTAAAAGTATGAAAGTAAAATCTAATACATTTATTTATATTCAGTATTCAGTACTAGCGACCCGTCCTTGCTTCGCACAGCACAACCTATCGGGTTCAAAACTATATCTAATGTAAGCATCTAGCAGTAGAGCGGTGAAAACTTCGTTCAAATCCAAGCAGTAGTTTTTGCGCGATGCGCGTACAAACATACAGACAGACAGACAAAATTTCTAAAAACTATTTTTTTTAAGAACCTTGCCCACTCAGGAGTACTGCTGTCTTGCCATTCGGCAATTCCGTGCTCTGTGGTTTTCTCCTCCTAAACTATAAATATCGTTGACCATGCATGCATGGGGGTGTTTGGAACCTGGTCATTCTCAATTACATAATCTATTTATTATTTTTAAACTTTTCTCGCACACAAATAAGGTATGTACAGATGCCAGCACATCAAGCTACCCGAAACTAATATTTCCCCAATCAACCTTGAACCTAATGCTTTAGTGATAAAGTTGAGATAGTAGTAGCTTGATGTGCTGGCGTCTGTACAAAGGCTGACTCATTTTTTACCAGTCAGCAAAGGGATCAATTTCAGTGATCATTCGCCTTTCTTGTCGCCACGATTTAAATATTAATGCAAGAAATAAACTCATTATATAGTGAAAAGGTCACTGAATCGGACGAAAGAATTTTGTTGGTACAGTCGCCATCAGATATATCGTAGCGGGCGAGGTACTCAAATATTTCGGAGCAGCATTACTTTTCAATAAATTCGTTACAATAGAAATGGTCAATAACATCAGAACAAGCAATTTGTAATAAATATAAGAGCAGCGACTTTTCAATAAATTCGGAGCACATAACGAGGTAAAAATAAAATAAAAAGTATTTTCTGTTTAATTACACGTTTTTACTCACCTTACTCTTAATACTTAAGGGCATTACATGGCTCAAATCCCAAAAACAGCGTATGTTCAAAGAAATTTGTTGATGAATCCCTTCGTGCGTTTTCCGTGTAAAAAAAGTATGTTATAGTTAAGTTCATCACAAATAAATTGTATTGTTTAAAATTTTAATAAACCTTCTCAAAATTTTTTGGTTAATCGTAGAAAATAGGTCCTTTTTCAACCTTAATTGTAAATTATCTCTGTAACGGCTGAATAGATCGGCATGAATTATGTAACAACAAATACGTAATGATATACTTAACAATCTGTATTGTTTTTTTTCTGTTATTTCTTTTAATATTTTTAAATAATAACTATAAACCGAAGCGAAATGTGCGGGGCAAGCCCTGTGACGCATACTCGGGACCGCGATACGTCAGTGCCTTGACGGCTCTTGTGAACTAACACGCGTGCAGTCCACGCGTGTTATTTTTTCCAAATAAAATTCAAAACTGCACGTTTTTAATGATTTCTGAATGAAATAATGTTATAAATGGTACAGTTATAAATATTTCGTAACATAAGAATAGAAAATACGTTTATAAAATATATTTAAAGTAGTTTGTAATTTCGTTTTGTTGTTTGAACCTATCATAGAGTAAGCCTGACAAGTGACAGCTATGCCTAAATCTACACTTCTATACAAATAAATCAAATTTAAATGTCTGTTTGTAATATCAAAATAACGGATTTTTACTGAATGCATATGAAAATATATCCGGCACTTATAACTAAAACACATATTTTTTAATTTTTGTCTTTCTTTCGGTCTATCTGTCTGTCTTTCTGTTTGTGCCGGCTAATCTCCGAAACGGCTGAACCGATTTCGACGGGACTTTTACTGGCAGATAGCTGATGTTATAAGGTCTAACACAACAAGTAATCGGATGGACCTTTGAGTAAAAGTGCTTTATCTAATCTCATTGAATTTTTAAGTTTAGATTTCTTGGTTTTCCTTTCATTTAATTTATCATGTTTGTTAGAGATATTAGATTCATAAATGATCGATTCATGTCATAAAAGTACAGGATGTTATTTTTTCGAATTTTAGTCGGTTCGAATCCCGAGTGTGGCAAGCGAATTTTCGAAAATCTTTGAATACAGATTTGTATCTTTTGAAAAATTAAGTAATGTTTCCTTTGAGTAAAATTTGCTATCTCCGGTATTTAGAGTACTTTCCCTCCAGGTGAGGTTGTCAAATTCCATCCTGTATATTACAGGCAATTCCGTGTGTTCCTGAAATTAAAGAATACGACCACCCCATAAATAAAAGAATACGACCACCCCATAAATAAAAGGCGACTAAGGGAACATTCGACCTACAACGAAGACAGCTCTATGATACACTGGATAGTCCAGCAGGCCAAAAACACCTTTACCGTCTTGCTAGAGCTAGAGAGAGAAAGGCGAAGGATGTATGTCAGGTTAAATGCGTAAAAGACGAAACTGGAATGGTTATTTCGGATTGTGAGAAAATTAAGGATAGAAAGGGTTACTTTGATAGAGTGATGAATGAGGAGAATGACTGGAGTGGTGTGCTTGAAAATAAACCACCGAATGAGGGACTAGTGAGAAAGGTTAGTTTGGATGAAGTGAGGATTGCAGGAAATGGAATTAAGAATGGTAAGGCATTAGGACCGGACGGAATACCGGTAGAATTTATTTCTGATGGACTGATGGACGTGGTTAGCTTTATTCTTCAGTAAATTGTTGCCGGAAGAAACGATTCCTGAAGAATGGTGTAACAGTTAGCTGGTGCCCATTTTTAAAAACAAAGGTGATGTGATGGATTGCAACAATTATAGAGTAGAGGAATAGATCTAATGTCACAGTATGGAAGGAGCTCGTGGCTAAATAATAACAGCCACTCGGATCGATCTTTAGGTTAAACCGTGCTTACCTAGGTTGGTCTGTGGATAGGCGACCCCCCATTAAATACTGAGTTTCCTTCGTGCCTCGGAAAGCACGTTATGCCGTGGGTCCCAGCTGTCATTTGTAGATCTTTGACAGTCGTTACAGGTAGGCACGCTTACCAAGGGGTATCGTATTATCTAGTACTAACTGGGTTGTGGAAGTCAGAT
The DNA here is from genome assembly GCA_905163415.1 of Noctua fimbriata. Classification (NCBI taxonomy): domain Eukaryota; kingdom Metazoa; phylum Arthropoda; class Insecta; order Lepidoptera; family Noctuidae; genus Noctua; species Noctua fimbriata. The sequence goes on along the minus strand of LR990941.1, from coordinate 10,663,892 downwards.
AGGCAGTCGCTCCATGTAAAATACAGGTATTCAGCTGCATGCGGTTAGACTTAAAGCCGACCCTAACATAGTTGGGAAAAGGCTAGGCAGATGATGATGTCACATAGTATGAAAGTTTGGGACAAAGTTATTGAAAGGCGACTGAGAGAAGAGAGCCAAATTTCGCAGAACTAATTCGGTTTTAAGCCTGGTCAGGAAAAGACGGATGCCATTTTCGCTATCCGCCAGCTGTGCGAGAAGTACAGACGTGCACATAAAAATTTGCACATGGTTTTTGTAGACCTCGAAAAGGCATACGACCGGGTACCCCGTGAGGTACCGTGAGGGAAGTATGTGCATTTGATCCGTGCGATGTACAGTCGATGCAGTATCCAATTTAAGTCGGGTCTACAGCCGGCAATACCCGGCAGCTTCAATGTAGCTTTCGGCTTGCACCAAGGGTCGGCTCTCATCCCCTTTTTTTTTTCGGTTCGGAGTTCTTCAAATGACCCTCCCCCCACTCTGGACGGAGCGGAAGGGAGTGTCAGACTTCTACTGACTAAAACCCATCCATGTTCCTTCTTTGCCCTTTGTGGTCCAGGGCCGCGGTATCTCTTTCGAACAGTCCCGTAACCCTGGCAGGCATCGGCCCTTGCGGACCCCTTCATTGTTGCTGACATCTCTTAGAGGCGCGCGTAGAATACGAACGCGCCGTCGACACGGCCTGTCGTCAGAAGACGGCCGGACGGCGATCTAGCCCATTACTCACCGTCCACAGGCCCGCGCCTACGGTGGCTGGGAGCGACCACGTGACCTCCGACGCCCGGGGCGTCTCCCACGGCGGCAGGGACGTAAGACTCTTTCCCTCTCACGTTCCACCACCTCCTTCTCTAGCATGACTGCTTCGCAGAAGGAGGTGACGGCTTCCCATTCTCACTCGCTCCGGACCAGGGCTTGAACCAAGGCCGGACGCGAAAGATCGCCGCCGCCAATCACCGCTACGAGGAGGCTCGCATCCCTTACCTCTTCCTCGTGATAATGGACGCTCTCGCGTCGGACATCCAGGTAGAGGCACCCTGGTGTATGCTGTTCGCCGATGACATTTTGCCTTGTTGCTAAGAGCGGCCAAGGGGCCCAGAGCAGATTGGAGGTGTGATGGCAAAGACTATAGTAGAGAATGTTGGTCTGCAATTTAGTAGAACCGGAACTGAACGGAACGGAATACTTGTTTTGCGATTTCGTCGGTCTCTCCAGTCTAGTGCCTTTAACTCTTGCCGGAACGCCCATACCGATCTGCTTCGACTTCCGGTATCTCGGATCGCTTGTCCAAGGGGATGGCAAAGTAGACCGGGACGTAACGCACCTGATCAACTCAGATGGATGAAATGGCGACAGGTCACAGGAACAGCAATTTACGACCCACGGATGCCTCTCAAGTTAAAGGGGAAAGTATACAAGTCCGTGATTACACCTGTCGTACTCTATGGATCAGAATGCTGAACTGTGAAAAAGATGGATGAAAAACGATTCCACGCAGCGGGGATAAGAATGTGTGCGGTGCTTACTTCAAGAAAGTCTACATGCACCATTAATACCAACACCAATTCCAATTAACGAACAACCGACCTGTTCAAGATATTTGAATTTTAATGACTTTTTTGTGAATGGAAACATTTTGTTCTTATCAGAGCGTGGGGCAATATTAAATAAAGCTATATTATATTTATTCCGCTCATCATCAGACATCAAACTTTATTTCTACACGATGTAATACATAGTCAAGTTAAATTATCTGGCGATACCCATCATGCATGTGAAGTTTCGCTATCAAAATTTGATCTTGTAAAACTATAAGGTGTAAATCTCAATAATAAAGGTCATCATCAGACCTTCAGAATGTGAAATGTAGCAGCACCCGTGGTCAATTAGATTAAAGTTGAAAGCTACATCATTCTATTTCTGTTACTGAGAACCGATAAGCACTTACCTGGTCATCATCAGACTTTCAGAATGTATCAAGTAGGGGTACCCGTGCTCAGTAAAATAACTGATGAAAGCTAGCTCATTAGTCAAACTGTATAGGTAATTTATTTCAAAATAAATATAAATTGGAACAAAATGTATTCAGGTCTCTCATCATCATCAGATCAACAGAGATCAGATCAGAGAACGAATAAATTAGGCAAAAACGATGACAACAGTGCGACACATCTGTGTTCTTGCTTAATCTTTATTGTAGTAATGGTCGTTTGCCGGCAGGGGCGCCAAATAAACAAAAACCAGTACAAGGATCAAACCATCAAGGTCATCGAGCAATGTAATGCCCTTAAACACCCCCCGCCGCCCCCAATCTTGTTTTATTCGGTGGAACCCGTCTCCTTAGGCTGGGACCACGCTTGGATGAAACCTGGAGGCAACCAACTGAACAGCAGGACACTCGTAATCCCGGATGAACTTCGATAGAAAGGTACAGTCAACTGCACATCAGTGATAACAATTTGTTAGCGCGCTTTTGATCCTTGAAGTAATAGCAGTTTTGCCGTAGTGCTAGTCTTAGGACTGATATGCGGTTGATTGTACCTACATACCTACCCACAAAATAATTTACCTATGCCTAGGTAGACTAGTGTTTTAATTACCAATAAAAAATATTGCTATAAAATCATTGCTCTTTTGCTTTTTTCATATAAGCAAGTCTTTCTCGCTCGATAAAAAAGGATAGGAGCATGGAAAAATGAATTCGGTGCTACTAGATGAGACGCAAACCTAAAACGCCAATTTCATAATATAACAAAACATCACGCCTGTAATCTTTTTTTTTATCATTTATTTGCCAATAAGTATAAAGGTATGGTGGTTAAGCCCCGAAGGGTTAGAAAGAGCACCAGAGCTATTTTATTGTGACCAGAGGTGTACCTAATAATACACCTATAATTCGCCAGTTATAAAGTGCAGGCCACACCGCCAGCTTGGCGGGGGCATCGTTTCACCTCTTTTCATACGTTGGTTCACACCGCGAACTACCGAAAGAGAGCCTAGAGAGAGTACCCGAAAGCCTGCGGCCTTGGCCATAAGTGAAAAAAAATATTTGTACAAGGTTGACCAACTTAGTAGTATTTATAAGAAGGGAAGAAATAGAGAACTTTCTGATCATAATGCCTGAATCCATCTCCAGATTAAAGTGTGATAGACACGCAACCATTGATCTTTCTAATTAGGTCTTAGGTTACTTTTTCTATTACCCTTGTATGCATTCAGTAACTTAAAACTAATAAATATAGCCAAGTGGAATATGTCCTTCATGTCGTGTTTTTAAAAAAGACGATTTATGACAGTGTTATTTGATTTATTTATGTTTGCTAGTTATACATTGGTAAAAATATTTAATGCTATGAAACAATTTGACTTAGCATTTGGTTTGTAACATTAAATTCATGCATAACAGATGCATGGGAACTAATGTAATAATTATGTAGTTCCCAAATTGACAAGCTACTTGATAGGTTGTAGCCATTAAGAGATTGCATTACATGCATTAGTTATGTGTTTGAGAGAAACATTTAACCTGATGCAAAGCTTGGAAATGAACCAGTAGTACTTTATCTTATGTTCCTAAGAAATAAAAATTTCCTACAATATTTTACACTTGATCAAGTTAAAGTATTAAAAAATTAAGCAATTTTCTGTCACACGAAATCAGTTATGACTAATTACATAGAAATCAAAACTGAACCTTAACATTGCAGACAGAGGATATAGGTTTAAAAATACATTATGCCCAGTAATATAAACAACAAAAATGCAGATAATGTTTCACAAGAGGTCAGAATAAAAGGATTAGTTGTATTATAGCTTGGGCATAAGACCATTTACCTAAACCAAGACATCAGTAAAACTAGCCTTAATAATATCAAAAGCAAGTTTAACTTTTTTAAAGGCCACAATAATTTAGGTAATATGATAAATAAATGGGTGTTACCCTCTATATGGGTAATTGAAGAGCTATGTAAAATGAATTCTTACTTATTCACCCAATCTACAATTATTAAACCAAAGTAATCTTGCACAAAAGACACTCAGAACACAATATGCAATAATTATACAAATCTAACATACACACTAGCATAGTATTACTTAAATTGAATTCAAAATTAATTTTGATGCACATCATCATTGCTTATTTAGAAAATTAAGTGAAACATATATTATAATATTATAGTATAGTGTGGATTTAAGGTGAGAAATAGGTAGATTGGGTCTATTGAGAAAAGTTTTCTGAAGAGAAATTAGAAAGTGCTTCCCTCTGGTGGCTGTGACAGCTTCATGTTTTCCTTCAGTGTCATGAGACGTCTCAGTTCCTGGAGAACTGTCTTGATAGTGTAATCACGTTGCCATCTAGCAAGAATTGGAACTTGTCTGTTATCCACCTGTACCAAAGAACAAAATAACTTGTAACAAGTATAATTAATTTGTATTTATTACCTCTTATTATTTGTACTTACAAGCCCAGTCTGACTGTTTACACAGTTCATGTTGATTCTAGAAATAAAGCGAGCAGTTGGAGGTTCATCAGGGTATCTGGTACCACACTCAATTTTAAGTGAATACATCCTATTTTCATAAGGAGTCTGAAAAAAAATTTTCAATTAGATTGAATTCAACATGAAAATTGAATGACCTAAGTTAAAACAACAATAGATTTTTACCCTAGGGGGGCCAATTATCATGCCAGTCCAATGAGTGAGGGTCATATCATCATCACTCTCCAAGCCCCAAGATATGGTACCATCGCCCACTCCCTTTTGGCCTTGTTCAAGTTCTTCTAGAAGACGAAAGTTTCGAGGAACCACTGCCCAAAAAAGAGAATGATTACAATAATGCAAGAACAAAGCAGTCGAAAAACACAAAGTAATTATACACAGCTTGCTACAAAATAAATTCGTTTATCAAATAAAACAAAAACTTACCAACGCCTGATGACGGATTCGCCATGATCACAATTTCACCGGCGCGCACTACCTAGCGAAAAAAGTGTATTTTTTTTAAGATTTAGTAAGCAGGCATTTACTATGCAAATCGTTTACTCGCTTTTTGCAACTGAGCATCCAATAACTAATAATTATAATATGATGAAGTTAATTCCCATTTATTCCTTGATTTTTTCACTCAAAGAGAAAAAAAGGAAGGTTAGTAGTTTTTTGTTGACTTTGACAAATGTCATTACTCTCTACTCTATGGAATTAATAGTTTTTTGACTCAGTCATCCTCAGTAATCCTCTATAAATCGTGCAGGTAAACTCTGAGACTTATTTTAGTAGACAAACATTAAAAGAACAAGCCAGAAACATGATTGTTTCTATCATCACCATACTATCTACTGCTACTGAGGTCCGCTTTGGGTATACTCTAAGTGTTAATACTTTTTATCTGTGGCCCCCTGAATTAATTTAGTAGTTCACAGCTAGATTAATATAGAAATGGGCCCGGTTATAAAGTCTAATTTAAAAGCAACCCAAGTGCTTAGATAATCGGTTTAAAAAGTAAGTAATAAAGTTCTTAAAAGACCCTGAAACTGGGTGGTTAACTTGTGTGGGCAATCTGAACCGGTGGCTGAACGTGGAACTAATGAAATCACACTGAGGACATTGGTCGACCAATCTAAGATTGATCATGTACTGCTAGACGCAAATATTCATACACTTCGACTTAAATCAATCGAGAAATTTCATGATGTTGATAACAAGTGTTATATTTAACTAAATGGAATTAAAATATAGATCAAAACTAGAAAATCGGTGAAATTTTTTTTGAGATTAGCGAATAAATGACTAAGAAAAAAATTACATGCACAATGCGTTTCAAATGAGAATCTGATTGAGCTCACGCCATGTGATGTTAGGGACATTGACTGCCACTTGAGAAGTACGGTTAGCAAAAATCTTACTTACGCAAATAATTGTTAATAATATTCAAATCGTTATTTTCTTGTTAATTATTATCGTTTATTTAAAATATCGTGTTAATTATTATCGTTTATATAAATTTTGGTATTGTATCAAACGCCATCTTAGAAACGACTGGATTTACTCACTATTTGTTTTATGTTTATGCCACCGAATGTTAATATATTTTTTTCAAAGTCCAAGTATTTTTTGCCAAAGTCTCGATAGTATCGGTGCGCAGCCTTTGCCTAGTTTTAGGCTATTCTAAACCCTTTTTAATCCTTACAATTTTAGTTATTTAAGTTACGTTATTATGTACAGACGCTAGCACATCATACTACGACAATCTGTCAAATTTCTTTAATAGATTTTCAACTATATCGCTAAAACGTAAGGTTCAAGGTTGCTTTTGAAAATTTGACAGTTTCGGGTAGCTTGATGTGCTGGCGTCTGTTCATTATAAGCGGTCTCTCTAGTTCTGGAGCCATAGCGCTAGATGGCGCGCTCTTCCTAGTCTACTCCGACTTTCGGTATCTCGGTTCACTCGTGCAAAGAGATGGCGAAATAGATTTGAGTGTTAAGCACTGAATTAACACTGGATGGATGAAGTGGCGGCAGGTCATAGGAACAATATGCGACTCCCCCATTCATAAAACCATGGTTAATGGTTAGACCTGCTGTCTTGTATGGATCAGAATGTTGGGCGACAAAAGGGATGAATGAAAGGCAATTACATGTGACTGGGATGAGAATGCTAAGGGGTTGTTTGGTGTAACGCGAATTGATAAAATAAGGAATGAGTACATATTTTATGAGGAAGTCTAAAAGTGGCGCTGGTGACTGAAAAGTTATGTGGCAATTGGTTATTGTAGTATGGACAGGTGATGCGGAGGAATGAAAAAAATGTTAAGTATGAATGTAGATGGCTATAAGAGTAGAGGAAGACCAAAGAAGCGATCAAATCAAATCAAATCATTTATTTGCAATGTATGCAGGTTAAATAAAAATACAGGTGGAGTAGAAAGGTGTGTGCCATGTACATTCTGCCTGGAAATAGGCACGCAAAATTTTAAATAAAAAAATGTCAAGAGTATCTAAAAAAAATAAAACAATGGATGAACTGTGTGTAGTATGAAGGATGTTATGTCTAGAAAGGAGGTGACTGCTGAGAAAACGAGTGATAGAGAAGTACGGAAGAAGAAGACATGCTGTGCTGACCCCAAATAAATTGGGATAAGGCAGATGAATGATGGTGATAATATACAGACTGCAAATAGAATTAAAATAATAATAAAAATTAAGACTAAAAATAAGTACCTACATATACAACGTGTAACAGATTAAGCGCAATACCTCAGACACACCAATTAGAATATTAAATTATAAGTCTAAAACAACATCCGTAATTTAATCAATTTAAACCAAACCTAGTTTTTTTTTACTAAACGCAAAACGTATGTGCAACAACATCCCTGCACAAACACTCGTGAAATGTTAGCGGCCGACGCGACACACACACTCGAGCGCCCGCCAGCTGACCATAGCTGTAGGCGTTAGATGTGCGTTAGTTCAATGAACGAATTTTACGTACCAAAAATGTCACAGACTGATATTATGAATAACTTTTGACACTTCACTGAGTTTACTGTGTAATGATTGATAATTTTCTAGTAAGTGAAATTATCAACACGAATCTAAGACTTTAGGCTTAGTAACGGGGATGCATTGAAACAGCGATATTCAAAGACGGCGTGTTTATAAGATTTGAATCATAATATTTACAGTTATAAGAATACAGTCGTATTGATAGGAAGAAGTAGGTACTTACAGAACTGGACTATTTACACTTTACACTTAGATTATTAATTTGCACTATTTCTGCGATCCACTTTCATTATAGTTTCAAAATGACCACCGCCTTGTTCTATGCACTTATTTGCACGCTTTCTTAAATTGTATTTCAATTTTGTAAGCACTTCAGTATCACTTTTCACCGTCACAAATGCTTGTTCAATTTTTGTTTTTAGTTACCTATGCTGGAACGAATCCACACGGCAAGCATATGGATTCTCATGCCACCACAAATGCTGGTTGTGCTAGTTGTACATGCCAACACGCGTGAAGGTACTCTCGTCCGTCCAAAGAATGTTCTGTTGCCAGTTCTCCAACAACCACCTACTGAATTCCAGTCGTGGCAAGTTGTCGGCCGGCGTTAGGTCTTGACACCGTTGAATATGGAATGGGTGTTCACCATCAGCACGCAACGTTAGCCACACGTACATGTGGCTGCTTCTCTAGAGCTGTCCTCTGGATGTTCGTTGAAATGGTCGAGAATACGCTCTTGCAGACGAGTAGTCCGCACATTGGTCCCTCTGTCCAAAGCCGTATTGCCGGCGTGTGTCGCATAAACGTCAAAGAGGTTGCCGACAAATGCTTTATCTCTTTGCAATAAGTTCTAAATTTCTTCAAATTAAATAATTTTATTTTGTAAAATTGCCTAAAAATTGTTTGTTAGTGTGTAGGGCTACTCTGATGACCTACTAAGTGTGGTCGTGGATTCAAATACTTACTCATTGGAGATAAAGTTGTAATTCCTTTAAATTACCTATTTATTTGACGCACACTACTTTTAATGTAAAATGCATTGATATTATTTATGTGTGTGTATTACGAGCTATGAGCGAACTACAAATAATGTCGTGCGTTTTAGTAGCCTATAAAGCTCTGAGTTAAGGTTTCAATTTCCTTGAATTAAGGATTGTATTAATTTGTCATGATACTGTGTTTCTAATTTAAGTTATTTAACAGATTTTCCGTCAAAATTTAACACCTATTTTTATGACGGAAATCGATTTAGAAGCCGATTCTGAATCAACTACTTTCAAGAATTGCGTTTATTCTGTTACACGTTGTATACAACGACGACAATAGGATATACTTAGGCTTCAAAGTACTCCTCCGCATCGCTGTCATCCGGGAACGTGCCCAGAAGACTGGCATCATTGCCACGTTGATAGGTAATGCTAATTCTTTGGCCAAAGAAAGAACCAGCCCTCTGGTCACAGGAAGTGTTGACTAGTCGGCGAGAGATTTCCTTCAAAAGGAGATGCGCATTCAGGTCCCATGACCCGATCGTTTCGACCCCAAACGGCTCAAAATTATAGCTATTAATAAGGTTACGTATTTGCGCCGCTTGAGGACCTTAGCAGCGCAAACCGCCGTGTTTGCAACGTAAGGCTGTCGACACAGGTTGCGTCCCACACCAAAGGCCAATCCACCTTCCAAGGCACCAACGTCATGCCGACTGGTCTATTCCCATCGTCACGTACCGGCCGTTTGGTTCTAAAACTGCTGGTACGCCAGCACTGGCAAGGGCTCGACGAATAATGTCGTTAATGATGGCGTGCCCTGCAATACGACCTGCAATCCTTTTTTTGTAGTTCTTTTGTCAAATAAAAAAATATTAGGTGGCAAAGATATCTTTTCTGCTGACCCTACCCAACTTCTTCGATTTGACAACGCAACATGCCGCGAGTTCGGTCCTATTCTCGTTTCAAACGCAATTATACCCAGTATTGGACGTTTTGGTCAGTTGATCTCTTGGGTTTGTTTCGTTAGCTACACATCAAGAATAACTTTGTTTTTTTTTTGGTCATTATTCTTATTTAAATTATTAAACTATTTTTTTTCTTAAAGCTGACCCTAGGTTGATCGTTTACGCACCCTAAAAATACCTTTAAATATGCGATAAATTCAAATCCCATCTAGTTAGGTAAAAACCGGGTATTTACCATGCTAAATTAAGCGTCCAGAAGAACAGAAATATTTGTCAACCGGTGTGTATATCTATACTAATATTATAAAGCTGAAGAGTTTGTTTGTTTGCTTGAACGCGCTAATCTCAGGAACTACTGGTTCGATTTGAAAAATTCTTTTAGTGTTAGATAGTCCATTTATCGAGGAAAATTTAACGCGGACGAAGGTCGCGGGCAAAAGCTAGTAGTAGATATTCATGGAATAAAAGAAAGATTTTGACTCCCTTTAAATCATGTCGGTTTATCACGTGTGTTACAAGTTCGAGCCTCTTTGGAACAACATCGGATTGAAAAAATTTGTTTGGGACAGGCTAGACGTGGAAGATGAAATACAGGTTGTTGTGGTGCATATAGGTATAGTCTGGAATAGGCCTTTGTCCAGCTGTGAACTGCGATAGGCTGAGTTTATCCATAATTACTGGATTTAAAACAACTCGCTTTGAACCTTTTCACGCAAAGAGAACTATTAGAACTGTCAAGTTTCAAGTCGGTACACTTCTACATACGTCCCCATATTTTACCTAAAATGGTAGAATCCCATTTCTAGTTTAGTACTAGAGATGGGATTCCACACTTCCATTCGACACTTTCAATACTAACTTAAGTTCGTAACAAAAAATAATTAGTACGGTTCCAGCATGGAATTATTATTTACTAAATAGATCTCGCCTTGTTATTTTCTCACGACACTTTTTCTAGTTTGGTAACACTCTTCTAAAATGACATTTGTTTAACCTCGAATTTATATTCAATTTTGTTTGTTGCATGGACAAAATCACCTTTGCATAACTTTCACTTATTCAAAGCTTTATTTAACTGTTTTCCATGACGCTGCAAATACTACGCGTCATACGTAATTCATTTCTATTACCAACTGAAAATTATTCACTTCATTTTGGCCGCCATTGTAGGTTCTTACGTAGCGAATACCGTTATTCGGAGTGGGGGTTGAGACGCGAGAGGGGGGTACGTATCAGCAGCGCCGTTGGTGCGCGAGTTCACTCTGTCACTCGGTCATTACGGTATTTCTGTACATCGCGTCCTACATTCACGATCGTGAAAGAAAAAGTGACAATGCCCGAAAAGAAACAGTTTCAGCGTCTTCCTCGATTGGTGGTTCCCAAACATTATGATTTAGAATTGGTGCCGAATCTACAGGAATTCTCATTCACTGGAAAAACAGCAGTGAAAGTATCGGTAAGTGAAAATTTCATCATTGACGATGCAAAAAAAAAGGTTTCCATGTGTCTCGCTAATCTGATCGTACCTATTGCCTTTTAGATATTGAGCTCAACGAGTGAAATAGTGCTAAATTGTTTGGATTTGGAACTGAAAAACGTCAAGTTGCAGTACGAGAATGGAGGCACAGACTCCATCAAGCCGTCCGAAGTCCGACTCAATGCAGCAGACGAGACTGCGATCATTGTGTTTGATAAGCCACTCGAGAAAGGTGACGCGACATTGCACTGTGAGTTCAAAGGCGAGATCAACGACAAGATGAAGGGTCTGTACCGCAGCAAGTACCTGACGCCTGCTGGTGAGGAGCGCTACGCCGCAGTCACACAATTCGAAGCAACAGATGCCCGGCGCTGCTTCCCGTGCTGGGATGAACCTGCCATCAAAGCTACATTTGATATAACACTGGAGGTGCCTGCTGACCGAGTAGCTTTATCTAATATGCCTGTCAAGGAAGAGAAACTTAATGGTGTTACTAAGAGGGTCCATTATGATACTACTCCTATAATGTCTACTTATCTTGTAGCCTTTGTTGTGGGTGAATATGACTTTGTGGAAAAGAAGTCCCGTGATGGTGTTCTAGTAAGAGTTTACACACCTGTGGGGAAGAGCAAACAAGGCGTATTTGCTCTGGAGGTGGCAGCTCGGGTCCTTCCCTATTATAAGGAATATTTTGATATAGCCTACCCTCTGCCAAAGATTGATTTGATTGCTATAGCCGATTTCTCTGCTGGTGCTATGGAGAATTGGGGCTTGGTCACATACAGAGAGACTTGCCTACTGGTGGATGAGGAACACACATCGGCTGTCAGGAGGCAGTGGATTGCATTGGTGGTAGGCCATGAGCTTGCTCACCAGTGGTTTGGAAACCTGGTCACTATGGAGTGGTGGACACATCTTTGGCTAAATGAAGGCTATGCCTCTTTTGTTGAGTTCCTCTGTGTGAACCATCTCTTCCCAGAGTATGATATTTGGACTCAATTTGTCACTGAAAATTATATCAGGTATGTATTCATAATTATGTATGCATAATATTGCTAGGAATAATACAACATGTTACCTGCATGATGTAATGTTTATCTACAAGTAGAAAGATGTACAGCTACAACTTGGTAGATACTTGAACTAGCAATTACTTCAAAGGTTTTATTATTTCTTTGTTTGTGTAAATATTTATCTCATATTCTTTTGGATGTTTGCCAGCTATGTAAACTGTTGTAATGTCATTCACCTTGTAAACACAAGAGAACAATAGAATGTGTTTAATCACTCAGCTCACTTCAGTGTTCATTCATTATGTATGATTGACCCACATGAGTTTTAAAATTTCAGAGCATTAGAACTGGATTGTTTGAAGAATTCACATCCCATAGAAGTCCCTGTAGGACACCCATCAGAAATTGATGAAATATTTGATGATATATCTTACAACAAAGGTGCATCTGTAATCCGCATGCTGCATAAATACATTGGTGATGATGATTTCCGTAAAGGCATGAACATTTATCTCACTAGACATCAGGTAAATTATGGTCATATTTTTGTTTTTTCTTTTGATATTGGTTGTTAAATAACATAAGATGCAGATAAACAAGTAATTGTTATAAGGAGAGAGCTACTATTTTAACAAAATATCAACTATTTATAAACTTGCTCAGTATCATATAGTTGATAATTGTGATAAAAGCATTATGTTCTGTTTAATATTGTAATGGATAACATTATTGTACAATCATAAAACAATTATTGTGTACTTGAATATCTAAATGTGTTATCTTTTAGAAGTATTTTTATAAAGGTATGTATTTACAACTATGAACAAACACCACACTCTAACAGAATCTGCACACTCATGCAGCATATCTTTACATAGTGTAAAACAAAGTCGCTCCTGCTGTTTGTACGCTTAGATCTTTTAAACTATGCATTGGATTTTAATGCAGTTTTCAGCAATAGATAGAGTGATTCAAGAGGAAGGTTAATACCTTGCACCTGAGCGAAGCTGCGGCGGGTTGCTAGTATAAAATAAAAGTCAAATTGAGGTACTTATTATGACTGTTTGCATTTCCAGTACAAAAACACATTCACAGAGGATTTATGGGCTGCTTTGGAGGAAGCTTCCAACAAGCCTGTTGGAGCTGTGATGTCCACATGGACCAAACAGATGGGATTCCCTGTTGTTGAGGTGGATGTTGCAATTTTCAATCACAATAATTCATAATTCTATTCACACAATGTGATCAATTGGATTTCAGTCATAGATTTAAAATAACCAGCAATTTTACAATTTCTTGTGTTAGAAGAACATAGTACATTATAAACTTTGTGTAGCATCTGGGCCACCGAGATACAGGCTGTGCCTAGTTTGAGAGTTGAGATCCCCTGTTAAACCTGTCAGTTTGAACTCATGTTTGCATAGTAAAGAACTATGTATAAACTAAATAAATAAAATTGGAATTGAACAACTGTGAAGATTTATTATCTATAAATGATGTTTTTGATGCTTTAGGTGGATTTTTAATATTAAAATTATTGTATTTCAGGTGCGCTCAGAGCAGCAAGGGCCAAATAGACTTCTGAAACTGACACAGCAGAAATTCTGTGCAGATGGTAGTCAAGGTGGAGATATGCTTTGGATGGTGCCTATCACTATCTCAACACAGGAACAACCTTCAAAGGTAAGTTTATTATATCTATTTTCTTCAAAAGTTGGTTTGAAAACAATAATAGTTTGTTAATTAACATAATTGATAAATCTAAGTTCCTTGATAACAGATTAATAATATGAATAATTCTTTATTTCAGAGCATAGATCCAAATAATGTTAGTATTCATATCTAATGTTACTTAATAATAATCTTAAATATTAATTAGCTCATGTTTACCCTGTTTATTTAATTTGACCCATTTTGCAAATTTTTCTCAATAACTTCTTATTTAATAAAATAAAAGCTACCCTCATATAATGATTGGTAGTGGCATGAAGTTGTTTTGTTCACATTCACATAAAATGAATGGTTTCATGAACTAATAACAAGAAAAAAAATATTGGGAATGTGCAAAATGGGCCCTATGTACATATATGAAATGGAAGTGTTTGTTTGCTGTAACCTGCATTTATTTGAATAACTGCGCTCTCGCCGTTATCAGAATAACAATCACGTTACCTCTTATAAAACTGCAAATTTTTCGTCAAAAGTGTGCCCCAAAAATATATAATAGTATACCAGCAGCTATTAGAAATAAAGAGTGTCTGGGATACTTTAAGAGGTCTTTGTTTAAATTTCAAGGGGAAAACCGACATTAATTAATACTAATAGTTACATGATTTAGGTAAAACGAAAATTTTATCAGCCTGGAGAAATATAGACTTGCCAATTTTATTTTATTTGTTGACTAAGTATGAATGTGTTTATTTATCTAAAATTATAATGACATGTTTACCTAACTGACATATTTTAGATTATTTAATAGATTTTTTTTTGTAATCTATAGACATGCCACCTAAATAAATTGTAATTGCTTGTTAATCATTAACACTAGAAACGGGATATTTACCATGTTTAGTGTTTGTTTTCAGTTCCCGGTAATGACAAATAAAAAATAATTAATAATGATGGATAATGTTAGTGACCATGACAGTTTAAAAACTTATATGGCATGGCATACAAAATTAACTTATACAAGTTAATTTTGTAAGCCATGTACATTATGTATTGGCAAAACATAGTGCACATATTTTATATGTATTTGACTTGTTTGTGTTTCAGGTAGCTTTATCTACGGTATTGGAACAGAGAACAAAGGATGTTGTGTTGAAAGATGTCTCTGAGAGTTCATGGGTCAAGCTCAACCCTGGCACAGTAAGTTTAAAGTTTAGTTTTCATATTTTCATTTAACATTATACTTTTATACTAATATTATAAAGCTGACGAGTTTGTTTGATTGAACGCGCTAATCTCAAGAACTACTGGTTGGAATTGAAAAATTATTTTAGTGTTGAATAGCCCATTCATCGAGGAACTCTTTAGGCTATATAACATCACATAGCGATCAATAGCAGCAGATCATCAAAGAAAAAGGTTGCAAAAATTGGGAAAATAGTATTTTTATGAGAATTTCACGCGGATGAGGGTCGCGGGCAACAGCTAGTAACAAATAAATAATTTGCAAAGGGTGACATCATTATTGCCAGTTGTTTAAATTCACTTAGTTGGTTTATAAAAGTCAATTTTAATGTTACGCAGCAGTGGTACAAATAACTATTGAACAGAATTCAGATAATCAGGAGCGACAATGTGATACATATTACTCGCGTTTTTCCCACGATGATTGGGGCAAAGGCAGAAACTACAAGTTTTTGCAGGAGTAATAGAGGTTGAGCACAGAGTATTCGAATTTCCCTTCAGGTTGGATACTACCGCACTCGCTACCCTGCGTCGATGCTGGCACAGTTGGTGACGGCCATCCGCGACGGTTCGCTGCCCCCTCTCGACCGGCTCGGCCTTCTCGACGACTGCTTCGCTTTGGTGCAGGCTGGCCACACGCAAACTGCAGAGGTACCTAACTTTATAACTAATCAATTGTTTCTTTCAGTTTTTTTATTTATTTAAGGTGATGTTAAAAATACCCTTTTGTTTTTCAGTCTTTGAAACTTATTGAAGCTTTCACCAATGAAACAAACTTCACAGTGTGGTCTTCAGTTTCTAATTGCATGTCGAAACTGAGTGCCCTGTTCTCGCATACACCTCTTGACAAGCCCTTGAAAAACTATGGCCGCAAGCTATTCTCGAATATTTCCCGACGCCTGGGTTGGGACGCTGAGGAAAAAGAGAGTCATCTCGACACATTGCTCAGAAGTTTGGTCCTCAACAAAATGATTAGCTTTGAAGACCCAGGTACTATTAAAGAAGCCAAGACTCGGTAAGTAATATTTTAATGACCTCTTTAACTGCTGAATCGGCTTTTACTAAGCGATTTCTAGCATTATTGACACAATAATTTGTTGCAGTTTCGAGAAGCACCTGTCGTGCACGTGCACGTTGCCGGCGGACCTGCGCTCGGCGTGTTACCGCGCGGTGCTGGCGGACGCGGACGACGCCACGTTCCAGCGCTTCCTGGCGCTGTACCGCGCCGCCGACCTGCACGAGGAGAAAGATCGCATTAGTCGCGCGCTCGGCGCGGTCAACAACCCTGCGTTGCTCAAAAAAGTGCTGGAGTTCGCTATCTCGGTGAGCATCGCCATAACGGTGTAACGGCCGTGGTCGGAAACGTGATCAGTATCACACACAATCTTACCGCAACGACCACGTGTATTTGTGGGCGGATGCGTCATACACGCACTCGAGAGTGAAAGTGGAAACATTACTACACGTGCCTGGTTGCAAAGCCAGTGCTCGATAAAATTATTCAAAATAGTATACCGGTTGTTTTCTATTATGGTAGACCGATTCGAGTACGATATGATAAATTAAATATTTCAAGGCATCTTTTTCATTACGTTTACAGGATGAAGTAAGGTCGCAGGACACCGTCTTCGTAATAGTTTCGGTAGCAGTCAGTAAATTTGGCCGCGATCTCGCTTGGCAGTTCTTCAAGGATCACTGGCAACAATTCATGGATCGGTACCAGGTAAGTTATCACTTTACGTCATCAGCTATTAACTTTTAGTAAATTTTGGCGTGTTCGTCTTATCACTGATACTCGTACGCTTTCTTGTTAATAACAGGGTGGCTTTTTACTCGCTCGACTGGTAAAGTCAACAACGGAGAACTTCGCATCGGAAACTAGTGCGCAAGAGATCGAGCAGTTCTTCCGCACGCACCACTCGCCGGGCACGGAGCGCTCGGTGCAGCAGGCGCTGGAGACCGTGCGGCTCAACGCGGCGTGGCTGCGGCGCGACCTCGCCTCCACCACCTCACACCTACAGTCCTACCATTGACCGCAATTGGTACATCCCCTGTAATTTTACGATTCTAAGCTTACGTTATCGATTAAAACATAACCTGCCGCCGAATTAATTACTATTTTGTTATTACCAATAGTATATTATTTGCAGGACCAAATGATACAAGACTGAAAACTACAACGAAATCTACAGTAATGTTTCATCCAGCTTTATTTATTTTCAATTATGTTATAGCGTTATCAATTACAGGCCATTGACATTATGTAGTTCAACTGGTTCATTGTGCTATATTTTTTTTTTAATAGTTTACTTTAAATTGCATATGTATAGTTTCTGACTGAAGAATGACGTTTTGGTTTATTTTTGGTCATGAGACATGATAATAATGCAACAGCTTATCAATTGATTGTTTTAACCATGGATACTAATTACTAAACTGACAGTTAAACTGTAGTTTTGTCAGAGGCATAGTAATTGGTCAAACATTTATAAGTTTACATCATATATATAAAGTTAGTAAATTTTAGAAATGTTCAAGAGCTGCATTGATTTTCAATACCGTATGCATTTTTTTTGCGAGAAGTTAGTGCACATAGTAGTTGTTTACACTCAATATTGTAACAGAAGTAGCTATTATTTCTTAGGTACACACATATCTTTACAAAGCAGTAAATTTTGTATTTGGCCTAGTTTCTATTAATCAATGCTCATAGATTGCTCATGGGTTACTATAGCGTTGTCGCTTGCGATGTAAATTGATTACGATATGGTAAGTTGTTTGTCAATCACCACCATAAGTATTGTCCATTCAAAATGTGGTACGGTAAGTGGGTAAAATAGAATGAAATAATATTGCGTCTAGTTCCACTTAGTGCGACATACAGGCCTACATTTACTTTATTTTTTTTGTAAAGTTGTATAAAATATCATTTTATTTTTGTTAAACATGTTGAGTGTTTCTTCTGGTGCTGAGTGCATTTTTATTTAGTTTCAGTTCCGTAGGACCAAGTAACATTATGGTGGGTATTCTTACAGACACCCATTTAAAACTTGTGCAATTCTTTTTATATTAAAAATTGCATTATACTTAATGTAATTTATTTGGGGATAAAATTATTTCAAGACGCATTATTTTATTTGTAGAAAGTTACTAATAACAGTTAACACTAGTAGCGTTATTTTAAATTGGAACGGTTAAACACTTGTTAAATTTGTAGGTGTGTAAAATAATGCGTGTTCAAATCATCCCAGTTTATTTATTTGTTGACATATGCAAGCTTAGTCAAAATTGTGATTTTGGGGCTATAACAAATTTAAAGTTACCATTAGTGTCGCATTTGTTGTCATCACTGATTTGTTTTGTAAGACTGTGTTATCGCAATAAATCGTACAAAATAATATTTCGTTTAATTTATAAATTCTTTGACCAAGAAAAGGCCAGCACTCTGGTCACGGGCAGAGTTGAGCAACCCCTTGGCGATCTCCCGAAATACTAGCTGACTCCCGAAGTACTCGGACATCTCAGACCTCATGGCCCAGTGCTTCACCCCCAAACGTCTCAAACTCATTAGTAATAATGAAGTTATGGTTTTTGCGCCGTTTGAGGATTTTAGCCCCTCCAGCAGCGGCCCCAGCACAGTCCGCCGTGCTAGGAAGGTTACATACTGTTACATGATTTATCAAAAATTAACTCTTTCCTTTTTAGTTTGTCGCATCATTACTTCCCAGAATTTGACCCTTGACAGCGACGCTACCGAACATTGTTGCCGACATTTTATTGTCAGGCTACTGAGGCCCATAGATAAAAATACACAAAATAATCTTATTAAATAATAGCGCAAGGCAGTAGTAGTGTGGTTATAGTGTTTTTTTTTCCAAAATCAACGGGATCGATTCCTGGGTAGGAATATTGTTTTTTAAAAATTCAATGATGCAATTTTAGTTTTCATCAAAATCGGGTTCGGGACTCCTTGAGTATTTTTCGATATTCCTCATAAGTTTCGGATTTGGCCATCCCTCTTAAAAAAAATTCATGTGTGAAATTTAATAATTTATAAATAAAGTCTTCCACAAAGTGGTTCTAATCTGTCTAATTAAAGCCCTAAGCCTACAGTAATACAGTGACCAAATATTGAAACTGTCTGCGACTTTTACGTAACAGTTAAAAGGAAATGCGTTCCAATGTTCACATCTAAAATGTTGTATAATAGAGGTTTGAAGCAGGATATTAAAACAATATATAAAACAGTACATCTATATTGCACTATAACATCTCACTGAGTATTGTACAAATCGTGTATCGTTATTATTACGAAAATGGATTATACTAAAATACAAACATTACACAGTGATGCCAATTAAATAGCTAGCGGGTGCATATCACAACACAAACTAATAAGTACACGAGAACATAGGACACGAGCAATCCTTGTCACACACCGATATTACCATATCTCAAAAACAGATAAATCAATTGTTTGGTTGAATCGATACTAGAAATTGCATTACAGTAGAAATAAGACGAACGGCGCAGCCTATCTGGCATTTAACATAAGCATTGCGTGTGCACTAATATTCAGAATTTTACATAGTCTATAATTTACTTTGAAATAATTCGTTTTCTTAAGTCACACAATGTGAATATTATTGCGCTTCGTTAAACTATTGTGTAAACTAGTTCAAAGTAGCTAAGATTAGACGCGTCAGGTCGCTTCCCAAACATTTACTTTACGAGTATATTAATTACATAGGCTTTAATCTATTGCTTGTACGTAATATACATATCATTTTAATTACAACCTTTTTTAATGCAGAAGTCGGATCTTTCAACAACATTAAACTTCATTACTACACATAATAGACTTCTTACTCATTATTTATAATTATTATGTACAAAAAGAAACAGATTTATACATTGAATGGAACACACATAATTATAAACAATCCAAAGGTGTTATATGGGAGGTTTGACATTCAACACAGAGTGAGACACAGTTTGTTACAGATGTATCTATACATACAGATTTTCTTAATACTATTTACTGTTCATATTGTACACCTTCTCTTCACTGCAACATGCATGTTTGGAAAATAGATGCAATTCTTTTGACTTTATTACTGAGCCATGTAGTGGACACCACTGATGTATTACCACATTGAGAGAAAGGTGTTTCAATTTAGCAATCATTTTCCAAACATTCTGTATAACCAAATCGTAACTAGCCACGCCCAAATTTATTGCTATATTATAATATATTACCGCAGTTGCAGTAGTTTTGCGTAAATTGACAAATTCAGCAACATCTCTATAGATACCATATTCCTAAGAATGAAGGCAACTTGAAAACATTTAAATAGGTACTCCTACTTATAATTAAGAAACATCTTACTATGGACGTTGTCTTGTTTCTTAATTGCTTCAAAATATTGACTTTAGGTACAAATTTCAAAATCATGAATTACTTTAGATTTAAAGCCATAACATTTCTTATACTTAAAAATACTACTGCCTATGAATGTCTTAGCATGATTTATTATTTTGCCAGAAAACATATAGCTGCCTACGAATATAAAGCCTACAGTCCTACACGAAAGGGAGATCATTTTTGAAAGTTACATCATTATTCAATCAAGAAAAAATAAAAATAGTTTATGGTCGTCTAGTATTCTACTCATCGTCGCTGGACACAAAACAATGTCAAGGATAGGCACAGATGGCGAAATATAGTCAAACAAAAGATGGCTTCATGCCGTCTAACAATCTGGACAGTAACGACGATTACGACGCGAGGAGGAGTATTTTACTGTACTATTCTTTTCAGATAAATAATATATACTTATACACATTTAAATGTAATGATAATTGTTATTGATTATCATCAATTAGTAGATATTGCACCACGGTTGTTACGAAAAATAAACGCAACATTTTGAAGCAATTATACATAAGTCAACGTTCAAAAGGGGTCAAAGATAATTCAGATTTTAATAATAGTAGGACTTTACTAAACACTCATGTCTCTTGCTCTTCGTACCAGATGTATAGTACCATCAGCATTAAATTCATGCAAAAATATTCAACTCTCTTTTATTCAAAATATAAAATATTCTAGCTTACAGAAATATATAAATATATTTTACCGTTTTAAACGGTTGCAAAGCAGTATATACTTACAGGAGAGCCAGCCAGAATATTAAAATCGTTTAATGCTGACTGTACTAAGTTA
Source organism: Noctua fimbriata (assembly GCA_905163415.1). Lineage (NCBI taxonomy): Eukaryota > Metazoa > Arthropoda > Insecta > Lepidoptera > Noctuidae > Noctua > Noctua fimbriata. Next base: position 10,642,786 of record LR990941.1, on the reverse strand, counting down.
TGTTATACAGAGAACGAAAGTCTGTACTTACTTGCAGTACATGTAAAATACGTTAATATTATTTCGGACGGTATTATAATAGCGGTAATTATTCGGTATAGCTTAGTGAAAACAATGTGTTTCGAGCAAAGCCTGCTGTCTGAACCACAGGTTCTGTGCATCACTGAACAAACATTTGCCAACAGAAAGTCGTTTTCACGGGATGTACTGCCTTCCTTAAGAATCGGCCATGTTCACAACACATTTTTAACACTAAATCTTTTATATAAAATAAAAATGTCAAAACAAATAATCAATTAAAATATTTTTCTACTAATTAATTAAAAGAGATCTGATTTATTATGAGCATCATTTATGCCATCTACATAGCTAGCTAGCTTTATAATAAGTCGTTTATTGCATGCAAACGTTGAATAAAAACAATTATAATCACAAGTTTAGAGTACATAAATGTTTACATTAATAATTATGTAAACAAGTTCCATTTCTAAAATCGTTAATCTGAGCACTCTTAATTTGAATAAGATTAGAATTACAGTAAATATTTTATTGAATTAATATTTGTATGCTATTTGCAAGTAACAGTTTAAATATGAATACATAATTACAACAACAGGTAAAGATTTATTTGTTTGTGATTATATACTGCATCTTCTGTACTATACACTATTCATCTAGAAACAATAATCAACTTCACACTTACTGAAAATCACATAACTCTACCACTAATCTATATTTTATGAAGTAGTTTGCAAACATTTAAAAGAAATATAAAGAACTGACTAGAGACAGAGATAGATAGAAAATTTCAAGATAATCAAAAGAAAATAAGTAAAAAAAAATAAAAAAATATTTTATTACCTTAAATAATTGTACAAGAAACACTTATCTAAGCACTATGCAGTGTTACAGCTAGGGAAAAGATACTGCTTGGAAAGAAAAGAAATATTAGTCTTTTATGCCATCTATATTTGATTTTTCTTATTCTTATAATTCTATAAGAACAGAGGACTGAAGATATTACATTTATTTAATTACTTTGCCGAATATTCTGATCAGGAAATTAATTGAAGCCACAGAGTCACTGAACAATAACACTAAACGATGAGGATCCTTCAAACATTGTTTGCACCACAACATTTACGCTGGGTATAATCACAGTGCTTATAATAATTTTAAATGAATTGAAATGCGCACTATGGAAAGGTATAGACTTACCTCCTTGTAATATTGTTGAAGTTTTTACAAGAATATATACAGGAATACTTTACTATTTTATTTAAATTACAATGCCGGAATAGTAGGATTTGAAATGTACAACATAGATATTTATTTACATTATTTATATCAAACATCTGAAACCGATTAATTTGAAAATTTTATTTCGAGAATTATTATTCTTATTAGCAATCTATACAAATTACATTTAACTAATGGACATGACCAAATCGTATGATTTGATTTCAAATGAATTACACTATACATAAAATCACACAAATTATCTACTAAACGATTTTTCTTACAATATTTAAAATATAATAATATATTTCACATTTATTTTTAATTATTAAACCTTGTTACTTTTCGGGAACTATAAATTGTATAAGAAATGTATGGTCATGTACTTTTACTTTTGTTACTGGGAAATATAGATTATTTATTTGTTTATAAATCTTGTAGTTTATGTAAATAAATGAATATCTACTTTTATACAAGGTTTAATACACTTTAATCTTAACTCGTTAATTATGAAGTCACGTCGGTAAGTTATAGTTTTTTACAACATCTTTAAAGATTGAAGAAGACTGTTGGACATAGACAGGCCCTAAAATGCAATAGCCAGGCCATAAAGTTTGGAAAGGAAGGACATTAGGTATTGTTAACCTTAGAAGTTCTTTGGCCAATTGTAAGTTGTCTATATCCAGCACAGAAATAGTGTCACAAGTTGATTTAAAGTGACCCAAAATCTTAATTTTAATTTAATTTTTTAAATAATCCATCTCGACATGACATCACACAATTTGAGCAATAAATTGTTTAGGAATAAGGAGGTCGTAAATAACACATAATCTATAAAGGAATGGAGATCAAACACTAAGACAAATTATAAGAGATGCGAACCTTTTAATAATACCTCTAATATAGGAGCGATAGAAACTATCAAGCATAGTTGTAATTGTTAATTTTAAGAACGTGTATAATTGGTGGGGTTCTCACTTATAACTACAGGTTCCTCATTTGTCTGAAACTAGGACTAGAAGCGTGAAGACTTTTACGAAAATATAACTAGTGGCTGTAATGACTAATAGTCTAGAGTACAACACGAGTGTTCTCACGATGTACAGTCAGACACACAATTGTTTTACCACCCTTAACTTATGTAGTGGCTATAATACGTCATAAAACTTCCAAGGATTATTTCTCTTTTAGGATCAATGTAACAGTTGGATAGTTTCAAGTTTCAACCCTAGTGTAGTTTCAATTTACTGGTAATTACTGTTAAAAGTGGCAACGCAATTACAAGTTCAACTATACCTGCGTTATAAACTCCATACTACATGGAAGTAGATGTCGATGAAGATAACTTGCAACAAAACACACTACGCTGCTACCTTTCTATAATCTTATTTTTTTTGTCAATTTTCAAGCTCACTATGAACTCACACTCTTCTTTGAGCGACACATTTTGGTAGATTTTTTAAAAAATATAGTTGGAACCAACACATACATTTTTCTCTCGTACGGTCAAGAAGCGAAAATTTTAAGCAATTTTGAAACACTTTTTTTAGCCACACAGTGGGCGCAGAATAATAATGTCCAAGTTTATGTCTATCTCAATGTGCTTAACATTTTAATTCCGTGACTGTATATAGATGGTTTTCATAACATTCTGAACTGTGATTCTGAACTTCTGTATTGTAGCAGAGTCAGAAAACGACTGTTACGAATCGAAACAGCGCTAAAATGTATAAAAAGACTTTACTGACACTTCAGTGCTTGGTGCAGACTACTTATTGTGTAACTAATTAATAATTTTGAATAGCACAAAATGTATGTAATGTCTTAAAGTCACAGTTGGTGTATTTTCCCTAACACGTCATATTTGGTAAACAAACACGGTACAAAAATACCGAGTTTTGCATTAAAAACACAGTAAAAACGGGATATTTACCATGTTTATTTATTTTATCTATTTATTTTGAATGAAACACATCTTGTACAAAATAACATAAAAAACTGCTTCAGCTCAACATTCATTTCACAAAATCGATATTTATCACAGTGTTTGCTTACCAAATAAGGCAAGTGAAGAAGAACACAGTTTAGGATAAATGCGGTCGACATAAAAGAGGACTATAGTAGCTTACTCTATGATGAGGCATCTCGGTAAGTGTTCGTGCAGGTAGTCGAAGAGTTCGGGCGACGCGCCGGGACAGTTCGTGAGCTCCAGCTCGCGCAGCTGCCGCAGTTGGATGAGGCTCGATAGACCGCCCGACGTTAGTAATGGACACCCTAGGAAATTACAACCAAGGATTAGTTTTATTTTTCCTAACTCAGTAGTTTACGTAAACGTTAGTGGTCGTAAGACATGGAAGCGTGCTATAAATGCGTAGTGCTTTCCACTAACATAGTTTCAGCAACATAATATATGTGTTCCGGGAAACATGTTGCCGATAGCGCTTTATCCAGTTTGGATAAAGATCATTTGCAAGTAACACAAAGTGATGTTGCAACAAAAGTCTTATTTTATTTTATTTTTATTAAGAGGAACAGCAAACAGTTACATTATGAAAACTTAAAATTAGTATAACAATATTTGCATTTTGCCAATAATGTAACCCACAACACTGTTCACAGGGTATCATAATAATATAAAACAAAACAATAAACCCCAGGAGAGAAAAAAAAAAAAACAATAATAAAAGAAAAGAAAGATTACAAACAAAAAGTATACAACCAGGAGATTTAAGACAATAATTTGAAGATTACATCTATAGTTAAGTCCTGCTGCATTTTCGTTTACCGTGCCATAAATACGGTGCAAAAGTCTACTTTTCTACCAGAATGTGAGAGGATGTGTAGCGAGGGGTCTGTGTGAAACTAACCACCAATAGTAACACTAGAGGACTTTCGGCCGAAAGGTGTCGTATACCGACGATTCCGAGGACGGTTACGCGACGCAGCAAAATACAACGCCGTCCACGATACGTTTCTAGTTAATAGTTTAATGAGATTTTTTTTTTATATGTATTAGTTTATTATAGTTATTTTGTGTATTTTATCTACGGGCCTTAATTGCCTGATATTAAAATGATAAATTATTTATTCTAAGTTAGCTCAGCTGAAGCTGTGAAAAAGAAGCGATATTATTGGTTAGTTACACACACATCCCGTTACGCAACCTCGCGCGCAGGAAACGCAGCATAAGGTGCCTGCACATTTGACTGAATAAACTTACCGGCCAGAGACAAGAGCTGTAGCGATCTCATGCCGCACAAGTGTTGTACCCCGAAGTCGCGCACTTGCGAGCACCAGCGCAGGAACAGCGCGACCAACGACTGCATCGTGCTGATGTAGCCCACGCCGATGTCCGTTATGTGCACACATCTGTTGACAACGTACAAATGATCAATGGAGATACGCATCCGCTTCATATAAAATGCTAGCTACAGCCTACGAGTTCGTCCGCATCGAAGAAGCATATCTTATGGCTCTCGGTAATAATGTAGTTTTGAATCAGTGAAAACAAGCATTTAAATCGGATGAGTAGTTTCGGAGATGACCTACATACAAACTTACAAATTTTACCTCTGTATGTATTAGTGTAAACTGATATTCATATATAACTAGATGCGAGTCGCACGGGACCGGTCAATGTGGCGACACTTGGGGGAGGCCTATGTCCAGCAGTGGACGTCTTTCGGCTGAAATGATGATGATGATATTCAGCTGCAGACTGGAAGCCGACTCCAACAAATGTAGTTGGGAAAAAAGGCTAGACATCTGATGACTAAAGGCTTCTAAACGTTAAAACAAATAGCTATAAAACCACGTTTCAATATTGATGAAGATACGAGAGTCTAGTTTTGACGGGCGGTAGGTACGAGCAGGCCTACATTGCAGTAAAAGTCTCTGTCACGGATACCTTTGTGACAGTCCATTGACAAGTTTGTTGGGTTTTATTTATGGCTTTGTATTCTACCACAGATCCACTTTATACAGTTCAATGTGTCACCACGGACAACTTTAGCTCTGGTTAAGCTAAATAATCGCAAGGAGGTAAAAACGGAGTGTACTTATAGAACTCCCACACTTCGCCAAGTAGAAAAAAAAAAGAAAATGTTAATTCCCGTTACCTATCCAACGTAAGTTCCTCAAGATGGTTGAGATCGCAGGCAATGTACTCAAGCGCGTTGTCGGTGACGCGCGGGCACCAGCTGAGGTCGAGGCTGCGCAGGCGCGGCAGGTTCTCCGCCAGGAGCTCCACGCCCTCGTCCGTCACCTTGCTGCACCCGCTTAGAGATAGCACCGTGAGGTTCGGTAGGGAGTGCACTGTGGAAAGAAATGGGCTTTATGGTTAAATATCTTCGAATTCAGATGCAGATTCCTCTCTGGGAGTGGGCCATTGTCCGCTACAACAACTACAACATCATTTATTTCAGGCTACAATTGCCTATAGATATATACCTTATAAACTAACATATATAAAGTCAGTGTGGTGGATATCACATGACTTCGAATTTTTGGTCCCAGCACATATTGAATTCCTTACGAGGGATGCCTTAAATACGCCACCTTTTTGAAAGCAGTGGTAATTAAATAAATAACAACCACACTGCCAGTCTGGGTTCGAAACTACGACATACGATAATAGTGGTACGACTATGTGTAACAAGGTGTGACTTAGGTGTAACGAAACGAGTTAACTAAGGGGGATTGTTCCAAATGAGTAGGTGGCTATGTAACAATGAATGAGAAAAAGATGAAGATGAAATCAGAATAAACATGAGTGTCTATCTCATTTTATTTGAAGGTCTAAAATTATGACCGAAATATATCAAAGGTCCAGCTCACTATAAAGACAGATGAAATGCTGCATCATCAATGCAAAGACGATATTTCTCCAAGCCCTTTCAAAATACTTTTGCAGAATTTGTATATTTTTAGATTATTTTTGTTGCGTACAGAACGCCACGATCACACTACGATCCTTACATACTCTTATTGTTTCATATTTAATTCAATTTATACATAAAATTAAATAAGTTCCTTTAATTTAAAAAGCCTTCCCGTAAAACGTATTTTCACCTCTCGTGAACGTTCTACACCTAACTAGGAAACCCGTCCTAAGGGCCCTTTACGCGAGCTAACACGGCTGCTGACCCTTGACCTTACACACGCGACTCAGCCGGGATCGACTCGAAATAATTGGGTATTGTGTTTCTTAAAATACATATAACAAACTGGTATTTCTTTAAATTACGAAGGAAATCATGATAATATGGACTTACTAGTTATGATAATGCTAGGAATTAACTAAATTATTAAAGTAATATTATTTTTGCAAGAAGAGCTACATGGTCGCAGGTAAAATAGTTTAATGAGGTGAGGAATGCGGATGGTCATCATCATCTGCTTAGCCTTTGCCCAACTATGTTGGGGTCGGAGTCCAGTCTAACCAGATGCTGAATACCGGTATTTTACGTGGCGACTGCTTTTCTGTCTCTCTAACTCAAACCTCGCTGCAGAAGGATAGGTTCCGAGATCTGGTCCTGAAGTAGGACTGACATCGTGGCGTTTTTGTACAAACACTTCAACACCCCGATGTACCGACTATCTTGATTTGGCACCGTTGGCGAGATTGCTGTACAGCCCAAGTCTTGATCGAACCGAAGGTTTTCTCGTAGTCCACAAACGCTAAACCAAGAGGCAGGTTATACTCTTCGGTCTTCTGTATAACCTGCCGCAGCGTATGTATGTGGTCTACGGTGCTAAAGCCTTTTCGGAATCCGGCTTGTTCGGGAGGCTGAAAATCGTCAAACCTGCGCGCGAGACGATTCGTGATGACTCTTGAAAACAACTTGTAGACATGGCTTAGAAGTGAGATGGGCCTATAGTTCTTCAGCCGGGCATTGTCGCCCTTTTTGAAGAAGAGTACCACCACAACCTAGGCGCTTCAAGAGTGCGCCACGTCTAGCAGCACGGAATCGGATTTTTCCAAGTTCTTATTTCTTTTTCCGTCGCTCAGAACTGTTATTTGCTAGAGCGAGAAAAAGAACGAGAGTCCTATCGCACGCGGCAACATCGACGCTCGGCAGTACGCTCTGTTTCTCGCTCTAAAAATGCGATTCTGTGCTGATAGATGCGGTTGAACTCTAATTCTTACCAATATTAACAACGCCATGATTGGTGAGCTCCCAACAGCTGTGCAGACGCAGCACACTGAGTGAAGCGCTCTGCTTGGGCGAGAAGTACCCCAGTGCCGCGTCCGTCACGTGGTAGGCTTGCAGAGAGAACTCATACAAGGATGGCAGCAGTTGTGCTACTGCTCCGACCTGAGAAAAGTAATTTACTTATTGTTTTACATACACATACTAGCTTATTTCCCTTGGGGTTGGGGCGAAACGAATACCGGGTAAAACGAGGTAAATAGAGACGCAGGGGTGAATCGAGACAAAATGCTGAAAGGGATTTTAACGTTAAATTCATATGATGTTACCAACAAGTAGAAAATTCTTTCTATTAAATGCTGCCCTGTTTTACGATAGGTACTATGTTCTATCGACAGATTTTCCTCTATTTGTTACTTATAAGAGTGAGTGGTTATTTTGCTCCTAGGAACAACCCACGCACTTATTTACACTGTAGTCAACAATAACAACAGCCCATTAAAACATTACAGGTATCTGAATATGGCAGCATGTTACATGCTCTGTATACAAGCGCCATAATTAACAGCGATACGATGCGAACAGCATACGCTTATTGAGAGGCCTAATACGCAACACGTGCCTCGACTGTGCTTAGCCTTATGACCAGCCACGAGGCACGCTTCGTGTTGAGTTCGCCACGCATTGTGAGTGCATGTAATGACTGTTAGAATGTTATGTTAATAGCTTCATGGAAAATCGCATGAAATGTGGCCAAACTTATTATTTGGAGTAAATATTCCGCTTGCATGGTTTCTACACTTACGCATTGAAGCCATTAGATTTAATAGGTACGTTATGGTTCAATTCGAAAATAATCATCACCTATGTTATGCTGTAGGTGCTTCATTGAAAAACGGTACTTACAGCTTCATCAGCAATGTTAATGCAATCAGTAAGCGTGAGAGAGACAATCCGTGGAGTTAGGCATGCCCACAAACCAGCCTCGGTTATTTCATTGCATCCAGTTAGTTCGAGCTCAAAGAGAACCTAAAAAAGATTGGTTTCTAAATTAATTGGCCTTAGTTTGAGTTATTTTCAATTTTCTTAATTGGAACTGTTTTAGTAATTATAATCCAAAACAAGCATGCAAATTAAATTATTTTAATATATCATTCTTTTGAAAAATATGATCTGATAATTTATTGGCATTATGTGCATGTAAATGCAAAAGTCAAATCGTTATTAGTAAATAAAATAGAAGTAAAATTACCTGAAGGTGATCCAAAACAGCTTCCAGCCCTCTGTCAGTTATTGTACATCCTTTTAAACCAATAGCATGAATATGATGAGCTGACAAAGGGAATTGCCTTATAAATTCATTTATATCATCATCAGAAGCTGAAACTAAGACTACTCCGCGGATACCCCTTCTGACTAGAGAATTGTAGAACCTCTGCATACAGCAAACTGTGGCAGAGCGCAGCTCGCGACAGTCGAGCACCGCCACAAGCCCGTTCCACCAGCGCGGCGACGAGTACAGTATGTCACGCCATCTGGTACACACTTGCGCAAGTGATCTTCTATCATTGGCATTGAAGTACAGAAAAAACTTTTCTAGAAATCTCTCTTCTACCACAAACTGGTTCCAAGACAGAGGCCTGGGTGAAGGTCTGCGCCGCCGCGGGACCCTCGGCGCGGCGGCTGCGGCGGTGGCCGGGCCGCACAGCGCGTTGGCGACGCGCTCCACGACGCCGGGCGAGCGCTTGCGGCCGCGCAGGCCCAGCCCGGTGATGCGGCGCGACAGCTCGGCCGAGGCGCGCTCCACGACGCCCTGCGCCGACACTGATGACATCTTCACCTTGACACGGCGGATGGTGTCCGCCGCCGGCCGGCCGCCGCCCGACCCTGCGCCTCCCGCGCCGTGCTCACAACCCGCCACCGCGCTACTGTTTACACAATAAGATATGATTGTAATTGCATACATAATTATACTATCAAGCCTTTTTACTGCTAAAAATATTGGGTGGAAGAAATGGATAGTCAGTCCCTTGCAACATTTCTATTATTAAGGGAATTTTAGAAATTAAAATAGATTTGTTTCAACACAAAAATAATGAACATATGGAATATTTTGAGCTAAAAGGGTATTGGTATTTTGGGCCTATAAGGGCAGAACTTATCTGCTAAGCTGCTACATCATCCTCCATCATCTCTTTCCCACCAGCTGGATAGCAGACTTAGATGAGAGTGCATGAGCTGAGACTGATGGACTGATGATGATGATTATATCTAGATGGCAATTGGCAACTTAAGATTTCTTTTAACTGCAATCACATTTTCTTCAGAGTTTTATAGCGTGAAAATGTTTGTTCTGATAAATAATATACTACTGTCTATCTCTTCACAGCTATGCTGGAAGAAGTTTTTCAAGAGATAAACCCACACTGGCAGGACAAGGGTGTTGTTGTTGGAGAGGTAATCTTCGTTTCGCCGACGACATTGTCCTTTTTTCTTCCTCAGCAGCTGAGCTAGGCCTAATGCTCGATCAACTGAGCCACACCAGTCTCCAAGTCGGGCTTTCAATGAATATGACTAAAACAAAACTGATGACGAACAGCACAGAGCGTAACACAGAAATTGGGGGTGTGGTGATTGAATATGTCCATGAATACATATACCTCGGCCAGATAGTCTCTTTCCAGGCAAAACAAGATAAAGAAGTTGCTCGACGCACCGAGAATGTCTGGAAGAGCTACTGGTCGATGAAACATTTGATGAAGGGATCTCTCCCTCTCGCACTTAAGCGAAAGCACATGGACATGTGCATTCTTGCCACCCTCAGCGATGGAGCGCAAACATGGTCGCTTACAAAACGTCAGAAGTCCGCACTTGGAGTCTGCCGACAAGTTATGGAGCGAAGTATACTGGGTGTCAAACTAACGGACCGCATCAGAAACTCCATACTTCGATCCAAAACTCAAATAGCTGATGCTGTCCTTACAGCTGCTAGGTTGAAGTGGAACTGGGCTGGTCACGTCTGCTACATGGCGGAGGAGCAAAGGGCAAAAATTACCACTCAGTGGATACCAAATAGCAGGAAACAACAATGTGACAGGCCCAGAAGGAGATGGCGGGATGAGCTGGACTCTTTCACAAAGGATTGGCCTACAATCACATTAGACCGCGAAATGTGGAAGGAGGGACGGGAGGCCTTTGCCCTGCAGTGGGACAATATAGGCTTTTAATAATAATACTGTCTAATATAATCAGCCTGTAATTTCCATTGCTTGGACATAGAACTCCCGATCTGTGAGAAAAAATGGGCAATAACTAAGCATGCGGGACCCAGTGCGGGTAGATGCATAATAATATATTAATACATAATTAGGGGAAAGATAAATAACTATGCAGTTTATAGTAACAGCAGTAAATTCTACTTTATTCTAGTTGAAATTCAGCTTGTAGTACTTGACGTGTTTTACTGTCTGAAGAATGATGAAGATCCTTTTTTTTTATTAAATTCAGTGTGCTCAAGTATTTATTTCCACAAATTCAGGGGCTCTAACGATATTGTAAGAAGCCGATTTCTATATGAGAACCAGTGCCCACATACATGTTTATTTTTAAATGTTTTAAGTGTTTTTCTTCGTTTACATTATTAGGTATATCACGGTTAAAAGAACATAATATATAGTACAATAATTGTATATCATTTTATTAGTTACGCTTTGAATAAGCTGAAAACATCGTAATGCTTGAGTGAGTTAATTCTCAAGCCCATAAGGCAAATTAAACAATACTGCACTGCCAAAATTGTCATAATGTGGATCATTACTAAAGTTTATCATCACTAACAGTTTTTATCAAATAATTTTGAAAATATAAAAATAAATAAAAAAAATCGATGCGCTTTGATTTTTACCTTTAGGTTCTTTTCTGAACAAAGAAAAACCATCGTCCGATGTCTGTACTCTTGAGTTTTAGTAAAACTATAATATTATTCATTCAACATTCAAAATATAACAAGATCTTTCAAAATTATTAAGAAATCGCTCGAGAAAAATAATATGTACAAAAAACGCTCACGAATTCACTACTAGTGTTGTCCAGTTCGTACGTCAGTAAGACTCATTTCAGTTTCGTGTCAGTTTGAATTTGCATATCGATTTCAAATGCAAGTAAATTTCAATTGATTGACATCGACTAAACAACGCTGTCTTGGGTTCGGATTTTCGGATCATACTAAAGTAAGTTTCAGCAGGATAAGGGCTTTTCTTTTCGGCTCAAAAAAGGGCGCGTACCCATCTCTGAATTATGGTTACGGTTGTGTTTACTATTGTAGCTACCAACTTTAGTAACTAAAATAATATGTAACTTTATTTTATATTTGCATGCCGAAATTAAAGGCAGAATAAGAGAACAATTGTGTACATTTTACCAACCTTCTGTACCTTATTTATTCAAATAAATGATTTTGTTTGGCCTTTTTCAAACGAAACTAGACTTCAAAAAAAAATCATCTGGTAGTAAGACAACCCTTAAATACATAGGTTTTTTTTTAATCACAGACTTTTTTTCTGTCCAGTCTAGTGTCATTTCTGAGTGACAGTTATGTTTTCGTTGATTTGTTGGGGTTGCTTTGCTTGTCTATCCGTTGGATTTGTAACCTATAAATAAAAGTTTTGACCGCCAAGTCTGCGAAATTAGTTTAAAAAATACCCATAATTAAATATAAATTGTTTAATGTTATAAATATACGTATATTTTCAATTAAAACATTTGTTTCTGGATATAAGTCAGAATAAACTAAGGTAACCATGGAGTTCTTGGAGGCTATGCCAGTAACTTTCAAGGAAATTACACCAAATTACAGTTTACCCGAAAAGTGGAAGGAAATTATTTTGAATACAGGTATTTTTATTATATTCTAGAGTTCTGTATTCTATACTTTTAAATATACCATACTTCTAAATCGTCTGTGCTTCTTACAGGAGGTACCCATAGCACTTTGCAAGACATCAAATTGCCTCAAAAGGCTGGTGGATATTGGTATAAAGATTCCAAAAAGGTCTACACTCGAAATCGTTTTATTTACTGGTGAGTGAGAGAATCTAACTGGTTTAAATAGTGGTCTGTTTTGGATTTGTTGTTTGTCAAACAAAAACAAAAGTTTTGTGTTTTGTCTCATAAGAACTATGAAACTCCACCAAGCCAACCAACCATACTTGCTAACACTACTTTTTGAAATGGACTGTAACTGCATAATTGAAAGTAATATTAACTTATCTTCATATTGGTAAAATACAAATAATCCTTCTTTTAAATTCTAGGCAAACAACATCAGATGCAATAGAGCTATCTGAAGCATCCCTAGACATAAACCTGTCATCAGCTAACTTGAGATGTAAGGTAGCCCCAGGCACCCCTCCACTGAGCAGCATCACTGTGTATGAGAGAAGTGCATCCCGTGATGTGATTATACTAGCTGCCACTGTCTCATCTGTACACAGACTTATTTTCCCACACCTAGGAACATTAGATAAAAAGGTAATATATGAGTTACTTATTGTGTTTTTGATTTTTGTTTCATATTGTGTAAAGACTTGAAACACTGTGACAGATATATTAGAAGTTAATAAGATACAGTGCCTGGGATATTGTTATTTAATTAAGATTTCAGAGAGATTTGAATAATGTAATTATGTGATGGTTTGATTCAGTTAAATAGCTTAACAAATACTTTTGTTAATTTTATTTTTCTTTATTTTCAGTCAACTTTTGGATCTCTGAGCAGTTCATCTCCATCAATTTTCCATGATACAAGTTCTATAAACAATCCAAACAATTACTATATTCTTAACCAGTATTCTAATGCAAGTAAGTATTGCATGCCTTCACTACATAATGTTAAAATTTCTTTTGGAAACTAAAATGCCTGCAACTGGTGAGATACAACCATACACATCCGGAACTTACTACAAGTACTGCAGGCAGCAGTGATTTTTTATGATATATAATTATAATAGTTGCAAAAACTAGCAAGTCAATTCACTGCATATTAATGCAAAAGAAAATTCCACTTTTGCTGCCAAATCATACAATTGAGCCTCATCAGCACAAACACAACTATTAATTTGTTATAACAGCTACAGGTGTTGCTCACACTTGCTCATCCCTGTTACGAGACAACGGCGAAGCAATCTTTGCTCTTGCATTTGGCCATGGCGGTGAAGGAGGTCTGTTGCTTGTCAAATTGCCTGTGACTGGATCTGCTGTCACCACTGTGTTGAAGCGAGAGTCTACTGTACCGAGGTTCTTGTCAGGCATCACTGGAGCATTAAGGTAAAGAGCTTTTTTAATAAATTTCTACAGTAGTAGAGAGAGATGTTATGGATATGATATTTCGGATCTGGATACAGATATGGATATAGGAATAAAATTATATATATCGGTTTCGGATATGGTTACAGATATGTAATTATTTCTGATTATCCGTTAGTTTCGAATAATTTCGGTTACGGATATTAGTTTGAAGTAAAAACTAACTAGTTATGAAAGAGGTTATGTTATGACTAGAAATAACAAACAAACTGCAAGATTCACGTGGCGCGCGAGCGGTGAAACAAAAACCTTTCGAAACATGTCGTTTTACTTGTGAAACGGAGACGGTTACGGTTATGGATATATTTTTATTTCGCATATCCGATAGTTTCGGTTACGGTTATGGAGCTCCATAACATCCCTGGTAGTAGAGTGAACAGTACACAGTTCTTCTTTCCTCAGCCTAGGACCTCTTTCGAAGATCTTATATTCAGATAATACATTTAGCAAACAGAAGCGAAGATGTTTAAAAAAAGACAATGAGGTACACAATGAATACAATCGTTTATTCTAACTTGGAATAAAATACCAACCACTGAAACTAACCTAAACCACCACAAATCATAACAAATTCAATTAACACGTAATTGTTTATAAAAATAACGAGTAAGTACACAAAATAGGAAATTATAAATCTTACAGCCCTTTGAGCGATATTACCAACCAAAGTCTCTCGCGACCAGCGACAATTCGAAGTTGGCACTCCTTGCCAGAGAACTACCATGTGCTACGTAAAACCTCATTTTTTCTTAATACTACGTAAAACCTCATTTCTTCCTAACAATACAGAAAATGTGTTTGATTTTAGGGGCAAGAGTAGCACTGATGGAGTTGAAACCTATGGAGTGGTGCTGACCAGTGGTTTAGCCGTAGCAATATGCGGCGACACTTGCCTAAGAGCGTGGCCATTGGACGAGGGTGGTGCACCTATTGCAGTGTCTACTCCACTTTCACAGACATTGATCAGGCCAAAACCACCTCGTAAGACATGTTTTAATCACCTTATTTGATATGCATTATTTGTGTAACTTTTTGGTCTTCATTTTCTGTTTACATTTTTTCAGCCCATGGACACATGTTACAAAGAACAATTGCATCAGATGGAAGTGTCATATTAGTCGCATATTTATCTTTTCCTAACGAATGTGAATTCGTTGTCATGAAAATGCACGACGGAGGCTCAGGAGGCGTGAAATTTTCGCATATTAGTCGCATATTTGGGCCTCAGGTAAACAATAGTTTTTCAATACTAATATTTTACTTTCATAATGTTCTGTGTCTTCTAAGTTCAATTTCATTTGTAGCTGGACCTCCTCGATTATGCCATTGGTTACGGAGACGGGAGCAATGTTATTTGGGCGCTGTGGAGTCAACCGGATGGCGATACAATTATTACAAGTGAGTACTCTGACATTTTCTCCAATCAAGCGTCATAAACAACTCGTGTTAGTTAGTGCGAACCATCACAGGCTCAGTGCAGTGTGTAAAGTAAAGAATTTCTTGATAACATTGAATATTAAACTTTGTTAACAGTTGATAAAAGACAAAGGGTGAAACGAGATCACGCCTAAAGCCTCAGGAATCGTTTGATAACTGCGTTCATGTTTAGATGCTTTAAAACTATTACACTGAAAATATTATAGTGTATTTTTAGTTATCTTGAAATGGGGTCAGGTTGTGCTCAGGTCCAAAGGATATGCCCTACCCTCATACGCAGTATGTGTAAAATGTCTATCTTCTCCAGGTGTGTTTGTGGGCGCGGAGGCATGGTGGCGAGCGGTGGCAGGGCGCGAGGCGCCGGGTGCGCTGCCCGTGCTGGGCTCGCACCAACAGTACCGGGACCGACTGCTGGCGCCCGGACTCTTCCCGCCTGCGGTCATCAGGAAAGCGCTTGTCGTAAGTATATCAAGAAAGATGATAACTTTCCATATGAGTAGGTATCCAACAGGAAACTTTACAAGTGTTCCAAATGGATTTTGTGTTCCTTCGCAGTTCTATCATTTACCGATTCGCGGCAAGGACTTCTTCTTACACAAGTGTTTGGCAGTTCTACGGTTAATATAGAATTACACTTGTGCTTGGTCATTCTGTGGGATGTCAGTTTTTTTTTTCAAATCCGAAAATTAATTAATATAATTGACTATTTATGTTCACATAGTAAACAACACAAGAAAATAACATGTAATATTTATGTGCATAGGTGGTTTGGTGCTTTTTTCTTAAGAAATATTTACCAGGAGACCAGTGAAGCGAGCAATGAAAAAGATAATTATGTTGACGATAGTGCGTATTTATTTGTAGCCTATAATGTACGAAATACACCATTGGTTCACAGATCTACAACCGTACCTGGGGCAGTACCGACACAGGCGGCGACAGCGACCTGGGCGACGCGGCGACCAACGCAGTGCAGGCGCGCCTGCGACACCTCACCGCGCGCACCGCCTCGCCCGATCACGCGCATCTAATGCACAAGTATGTATCTACTTCTTTATTTGATGGGCATTGATTTTACGGCAGGTCTAGGGTAAAATCAAGTTTGAAATGCCTCTCTCTATATCCCTTTTTGGCACTTAGAAGTTCGCATTTGGACAGTGCTATGAAAAAACGAATCAAGCGACAATTTTATGAAAATGAGCTTTAAAGAAGCAATCAAACTCCATTTTTTTGATTTTATCGCATGATTGCCCAATGAGGGCGGAGGCTCGCAAGCAGTCTTCTCTCGAGCAACCGAAAGAGATGAAGAATGCTGTTCAGTACATTCGATTTCACCTAAACTATAGAACTTGAATAGCGTTTTGCAATTGTTTTAGATGCTGGTCAGAGTTGTATAGCTGGTGCATGCAGTATATGGAAAGTTTGCAGAAGCCACTCGGGCTCATGGTGTCAAAACAAGTAAGTAATATACTTATAAGTAGACCTACATTTATTGTGTTTTATTTCAATCACTAACATAATTATTTTGGTATTTATGTGTTAGTTATGATATCACACTACTAAAGGAATCTTTTATTATCTCAGTGGTTCATGTGTGTAGACACTGTAACAACTATTATTTATAACCTTAGGAATCTGACGTGGAATGCGGTTGGTGGTGTGCTGTTGTCCGTCGCGCTGGGATATCGCTCATTGGTGAGCTGGAACCGCTCGAGAGGATGATGCTATCTCCAGACGTACCTATGCTCGAGGGAGGCGGTACGTTAATCATTTTGTACACGCATGTATTTGTGATTTTAATTGTCTAAAGACAGAACTGAGTAAGTCTGCTTGTTTCGCTTTAACTTACCATAAAAGCTGTGGCTGTCCACTGCAATAAACAGACGTACGCGACGGTGGGCTCGTGTGCGGTTTGGTTTCCGCTACGTGGCGTGGCCTCTCCGTTGCGCACTTGCGCCTTACGTAGCGGACAGCCTTAATAAATGTAGTACATTGGAGCTTACGGGTGTATTGTTTTAGGTGGTGAAACAGGCGAGCTGTCTGCCGACGCAGTCCGCATAGTAGTGGCGGGAGCGCGCTGGGAGCGAGCTGCGGCCGGTGCAGCCGCTGAACTAGAGCGGCGCCTGTTCGCGTGCGCCGCGCCACAACACCGCCTGCTGCCTCGGCTGCTGCACCTGCTGCTCGCGCCCAACCCCACGCAGTCGCAGGACAACCCGGCGCCCGTAAGTGTTAGTGTACTGCTGAACTAGAGCGGCGCCTGTTCGCGTGCGCCGCGCCACAACACCGCCTGCTGCCTCGGCTGCTGCACCTGCTGCTCGCGCCCAACCCCACGCAGTCGCAGGACAACCCCGCGCCCGTAAGTGTTAGTGTACTGCTGAACTAGAGCGGCGCCTGTTCGCGTGCGCCGCGCCACAACACCGCCTGCTGCCTCGGCTGCTGCACCTGCTGCTCGCGCCCAACCCCACGCAGTCGCAGGACAACCCGGCGCCCGTAAGTGTTAGTGTACTGCTGAACTAGAGCGGCGCCTGTTCGCGTGCGCCGCGCCACAACACCGCCTGCTGCCTCGGCTGCTGCACCTGCTGCTCGCGCCCAACCCCACGCAGTCGCAGGACAACCCGGCGCCCGTAAGTGTTAGTGTACTGCTGAACTAGAGCGGCGCCTGTTCGCGTGCGCCGCGCCACAACACCGCCTGCTGCCTCGGCTGCTGCACCTGCTGCTCGCGCCCAACCCCACGCAGTCGCAGGACAACCCGGCGCCCGTAAGTGTTAGTGTACTGCTGAACTAGAGCGGCGCCTGTTCGCGTGCGCCGCGCCACAACACCGCCTGCTGCCTCGGCTGCTGCACCTGCTGCTCGCGCCCAACCCCACGCAGTCGCAGGACAACCCGGCGCCCGTAAGTGTTAGTGTACTGCTGAACTAGAGCGGCGCCTGTTCGCGTGCGCCGCGCCACAACACCGCCTGCTGCCTCGGCTGCTGCACCTGCTGCTCGCGCCCAACCCCACGCAGTCGCAGGACAACCCCGCGCCCGTAAGTGTTAGTGTACTGCTGAACTAGAGCGGCGCCTGTTCGCGTGCGCCGCGCCACAACACCGCCTGCTGCCTCGGCTGCTGCACCTGCTGCTCGCGCCCAACCCCACGCAGTCGCAGGACAACCCGGCGCCCGTAAGTGTTAGTGTACTGCTGAACTAGAGCGGCGCCTGTTCGCGTGCGCCGCGCCACAACACCGCCTGCTGCCTCGGCTGCTGCACCTGCTGCTCGCGCCCAACCCCACGCAGTCGCAGGACAACCCGGCGCCCGTAAGTGTTAGTGTACTGCTGAACTAGAGCGGCGCCTGTTCGCGTGCGCCGCGCCACAACACCGCCTGCTGCCTCGGCTGCTGCACCTGCTGCTCGCGCCCAACCCCACGCAGTCGCAGGACAACCCCGCGCCCGTAAGTGTTAGTGTACTGCTGAACTAGAGCGGCGCATGTTGACCACCCAAACGTCCGCTACGATTACCAGCCCGTCCAGCTTCTCGCATTCTCGCTATGACGACGTTCGCTAGTGACGAATTCAAACGTATTTAACTGCCACCAAACTTTGGATACCACGTTATCCACGGACTCGAGACGGCGTTATTTTTTCGGATAGTTAGTGTAGTTGCACACATCTTCAAGAAGTAATGATAAATATTCTAATTTCATTCTAATTCTGATTTCAGACATTAACACCGCAACAGATCGATGATCTCACGTCTATTCTGGAGCCAATCAGAGACCTTCAGAGTGCTGTGCTTGAATTGAACGACGCACTCCGGCTGGACGTACCTGAAATTGATACTACCAAAAGTGAGTTATTGATTCATCAGATAACTACCCGCGACTTCAGCCGCGTGATGTTTCTTGTTATAACATAAAACACATCCTATGGTACTCGGCGATAGTGTAGCTTTCTATCAATGAATCGTTTTTCTAATCAAATGACGTGTTTCTCAGATTACTTCCTACATCCAAACTTACAAACTTTACCTCTTTGTAATACTTTTGTAGACAGAATCGATTGCGCACTCAAGTAGGCCGCTGCAAAGTCAATTTTGCAAAATAGAGACTTCAAAGATCTTTCCAACACTCAGTGTGAATGCGGTGCTCTCTTGACCAGACTATAGTCGGCGGCTTGCTGGAGTTTCCAACCGAAGTGCCCTTACGCGTGCACTTAACTGACTTTAAAAACGCTTTGGTTGCCAAGATTAACGTGACTTACTGGGATAAAGTAGTGCTGTAGTTTGATAAGACGTACCATCGATACGAAAGATAATCAGCACGCGTAGCATGACCAATTCTATCCCTGTTCTATCAAGAATAGACAAACCTTTTTCTATACAACTTGACATCTCTTCTGCCCGAGCATGGGGCGACCCGTAGCCTCGAGTTTCTATGAAGACAAAGACACATTATTACAGACAATTCAGTCAGGTGACACTAAAAATAAAATAATAAATATCTTTTCCATACACAGCAGGGTGATCAAGAGCCCAGGTTAATGCTCGTACAGAATTCCTTTCATAGTTGCTTTCATTCTTTTTGGTCTAAAAACTGAGTCGACAGCGACGGTAGGACCCCGACAGGTTTTTAAAATTAATATAGGTCAATAAACACAAAGAATACTAATAAAAAGAATCTTGTCTAGGGCCGATGTGATGTGATGACTATTTTTTACATTAGTTGAGAAGAAATGTTTCTACCCTCAGTTGTCAAAAATAGAGAAAAAGTGTTTTCATGCTAGATTTTTGTCACTGAAGAATAGAAACATTTTTTTTCTACATTTTTAACATCGCCATGCTTACGACGATAGAAATCTTTCTACAATCTGTCATTTTGTCGATTCTCCCGTCTACAAAACCTGGTGGTCATGCTACATGTGCTGATACAGGAAGGAGCGAGGTAGTCTTGTAGAATATGATAGAAAAATAAACATTCATAGAAGTCTATGTCTTTGCAGATGATGAGGAGGACACGGGCGAGTACGATGGTCTGTTGGCAAGTGATCTTGGTGTAGCCATTGTCACTGAGGCGATTCGGCAGATGGCAGAGATGAGGTACGAAAACTATAATATCACTACTTACCAATATTCTTCCCTCAATTATGCCTTACATCTTAGTACAGTTTGCACACCAAGTCATGAATTTTGTGCTTGTTTTAATGCATGGGCGACTGAGTTTCAAACTGCATAGTCGTGCGGACGCACACGCAAAGAAACTCAAAGTTTATATATCATTATACAAGCAATAATTGTTAAATCCACTTGGGGTATATGTAATTTATTTTGGGTGTTGGTTCGATTCTATTACACGAAGAGAGTCGAGAGTAGTCGTCTTGTCGTCTTTGAAATGCAATGGACATCCTACTTCCTAGCACTCGGTTCCTAATATTGGCAGACACCGATAACGTGTATGTACTGCCTAGGTCGCGCGTCGTGCGCGGCGCCGTGTGCGCGCTGGGCGCGTGGCGCGGCGCGGGCGGCGTGCCGGGCGCGGGCCACTGCGCCGTGCACTGGCAGGCCTACCGCGCGCTGCTGTGGCTCAGGGCTGCTACTCTGCAACCGCAGTAAGTTATTGATAATAAAAGAATAAATCTTTATTGAAGACCATAGAGAATCAATACAGTGATGTTGGTAACTGTAAGTGTGCGTAATTCCACTGCTGGGCTAAGGTCTTCTAGTTATTTCCAGTTCTTCCGAGCCAGAACCAATGTGAATCACTAGTCGTTGGTTTTGAAAATAAAAATTATAAATGTCTAATCAAACGTTTACACAGCCAACACATTGAATGTTTCATCAGTCCGACTTTTATAATTACATGAACGTAGATAGCGACGATTCTTATGGCAGAAATTGTCAAAAACCTGTTATTTCCTGTACTTTTCAATGTACATCTTTAACTTTTCAGTAGTTGTTAAATCAGTGTCATTTGCAATGCAATTATGTATTTGAAATATGAATGTTTTCACAAAACACTTGGACACATCAGTGCACAAAATCAAAAACAACTACAACTAAAACAATGGATATTTTCAAGTCACCTATTGTAATTGTATAGGGCGGCAGGATCATCAGAGGCGTTCCGTCTGAAGCTCAGCGCGTTAGGCGCGGAGCCGGGCGGCGCGGAGATAGGCGGCGCCATGCGCGGCGGCGCCGTGTGGGCGTACGTGCGCGCGGCCGGCGGGCGCCGCGCTCGCGAGCATCTGCGGGCCGCGCGCGCGCCCACCACGTGGCACCAGGCGCTGCCGCTGCTAGCCTACCATCTCGCTCATCAACTGTATCCTTTTACTACTCATACTTATTTATAACAAAATATTTGTGATTGGCAAGCAATTAACAATATCCGTTAAAGAAAGGAAATTGAAAAAGTATTTACTTAAGAACAAAAAAAAATTGGAACGGCGTTTTTCATAAGTATATCCGACATTGACGTCTTATCAACGCGACATTGGTAACCATTTGTTTGCGAATTGTGTATTAAGATTCTAATATTTCGCACGATCGCACGACAATATCATTTTCCTGAATGCAAATAAAGCTGGGCAGTAAGCGGAGGCTTCGAGTTCAGTTGGTGGCTGGCCAGTATCGACCAGCCGCGTCTCGTGCAGAACTACGTCAACATGCTGGAGCCCTGGTGTGAATGGAACGCTTGCTCACGTTAGTACTCTATGTTCCGTTAACATGTGCCTCTTACTCCTAAAATTGGTAGTAAACCTCAACATATTTGGAAGAAATGCTGCATTAAGCAGTGTGTGGGTCACGTAATCCGTTATCTGGTATTCAGCTGAATCTGGTTAGACTATAAGCCGAGTTCAACATAGTTGGGAAAAGGCTAGGCAGATGATGATGGGTCACGTAATCCGCTGAATGTTTGAAGCACAGGACTGGTGGCCTACCATAACGGCTTAAATTTGGAGTAATTCCAGTGTGGGAAAGAGATGGCGCTAGACGACCTGTATAGCTGTTTCTTTCCCTCACTGGAATTACTCCTGCTTTAGTAACCCCTCAATCTTACGATGACGCTGGGGGAGACCATGTCCACCTATGTAAGCAGTGGACGTCTTTCCTGTCAATAGTTCTATTGGCCCATTAATACTTTGCCACTTCCATGGTGTTGTGGCAGAACAGACATCTTTTTTACTGCACTCAAAGGGCAGGAAAGGAGATGCACATTTAGTCTGCAATATAATTCCACCTCCATTCTGCCGTTTCGTCGAGGTATCTCCACTTCGCTTTAAGAAATTGGCGTTCTTTGGCTTAATGACGCTCATGATGACTTCAGTAAATTATGAACCATTTTATTTACAGGTCAATTTATCCTCGGTCTCGCTCTACTCGACCAAGATGACGCTGAGAACGCATACACAGCCTTCTGCAAAGCCGCTAAGGGCGTGAGCACTGAACCGTTCTTGAGACAACTCGTGGCTGCACCGGACGCACGTCTCACGCAGCATCAAGCCCTCGTTCTATATTATATGAAGGTGTGTATGATGTAGAAAACAATTAACGGCTTTTGTCAAACGAATAGTGTGATCTGATTGACTGGAAGTCGATTTTAATTATTACTAATGTTTTCAGGTGATAAAATTGTTCGAAATACACGACGCGGGCGCATGTGTAGTTCGTCTCGCGGAAACTGCAATTAGCATTGCTGATAAGGACGATCCAAACTTGGTGAGTACTCTAAATTATTATCTTTTTAACCGACTTCCAAAAGGAGGAGGCAATGCGCCTGTTTTATTTGTGCGTTTGTGCAACGATGTCTTAGCAAATTGTGAACCGATTTGGATGATTCTTTTTTTGTTTGGAATAATATTATTTCGCGGTATTTTTTTTGAAGTCTGTTTTATTTTTTGCAAAAATAGGTTTTTCTTGTATGTAGTGTCCGACCAAAACAGGATTTTCAGCTGAAACCGAAACAGAACCTTCGGCCTTGGTCCCAGTTTCGGCTGAAACCGAAACCGTCGATGACCATCAAACAGGAAAATACTTCAGGACATGTTGAAAAAAAAAAATGGCTCGTTATATTAATTGCATTGCTTATTTTACATCCTGTATTAAATTCTTATTTCTTACGGTATTTTAAAATCTTATTTTTACACTCAATGGGTGTAAAAGACCCTCAACGAAGCCGAATCTAATTTTTCTTCCCGTCATTGGGATATTTTGTTTATTCTGAATTATGGTTCAGAAGCTGGCAGCGTAACGCGGGATATTGAAGGTCGAAATTCCAACTCGATCACTTGTAATTTTTTAATACAAGTTTTAAATGTGATAACTTTATTATGTGAATAATACTCCTTGTACTATTCACATAATTAAGTAAAGTAGTCGAGGTATTCTCCATGACCCCTGATGTGAATAGTAATTCACACCAGCACAAGGTTTTGGTTGACATCGACTCCTCTAGTAACAATGATTTTTTACCCCAAAAAAAGTAGTCGTTTCCCAGAAATAATTTTGCGTAGAGTTAGTTTGATGTACAGAATGCTTGATTGACGGCTTCATGAAGGGTCCGTTTACATTTTGTATAAGACAGATAACATGTGCTAAATAAAATTAAAATGATGATATTAAAAAAATAAACATAATAATAAAAAGCCAAGAGTGGCGGCGAACTCAGTTAGCTATCACAAGCAATTAGCTCACCCGAAGTTAGCCAAAAGTCATACGACAATTCACGAATGTAGAGTTTCCGTGGAGCCGAAACCGAACTGTGGCCGAAACCGGGATCTTTGGCCGAAACCGAACTTTGAACTTTGGTCGGACACCACTTATATGCTGACTATTTATTACCTTGTAACCTCTGCCTCCAGCTTGTTGAAAGCAACAGAATTGAGGTCCAAAGGGCAGAAATTACTTTCAAAACAGAAGTAATTGTGAAACCTAGCAAATCTGCTGTTTTGTTGTGACATCGCACGTTGTGGGGAATGTGCTAGACAACAAACAAATTTTGAAATCGGGCAAGATTTCTTACATTCTTTGACATAAATGACTTTAAACAATTTAGATCGTTTAGACTTGTTTAGAAGACTATTTAAAATAAAAACAAGCCTGTTTACGGATATTAAAAAGTTAATTCGAGTCTCATTTCCTACAAAATGAATGAGAAAAGTTAAGACGAAGAGGACAACAGAGGATTCTGTTGGTACCATAGATTATTTTGATTCTTATCAGAAACAGGATCAATAAAGTTTTTGTAAAAATTGGCTATTTTCTTGTTGACGGTACACGTTTTCCGAAATCTGTAAATGAAGATCGGAATTTCTAAAAAAGTTATGGCGAGTCTCCAAAAACCGTTGTCCTGTAGCTACAACGATTATGCTTCCCTTACTGCCACATCTCAAATTCCACCCTGGTCATTAGCGGCACAGGTCGTGCACACAGCACAACTGACTACAAAAGAGAGCGAAGCGTAATGAACGAGAAGTAGCTGAACGGAACGGTGTTGAACTAGCTAAATGGAGTTTAGTTCAGTAAGTTGTGTTGTGTGCCTGCAGGCGATGTTCCAGTGGGTGGTGTTCAAGTGGCACCTGGCGGGGGGCCGCACGGCGCGCGCGCTCAGCGCCGCGGCCGCCAACCCGGCGCCGCACGCGCGCCACGCCGCCGCCGCCACGCTGCTCACCACGCTCGGTAACACCGCACACACTACACCTACTCGATACATTCGTAAGCTCGTGGAGGCTAGGGGTGCTGCATGCTGAAACACAAGTTAAAAAGCTAGGTCGACACCAGATGCTAATAAACAAAATTAACTAATAAAAGGGCTATGCTCGGAGTTTCCTTGCGTGATCGAATCAGAAATGAGGACATCCGCAAGAGAACCAAGGTAACCGACGTAGCCCGAAGAATAGCCAAACTGAAGTGGCAGTGGGCAGGGCACTTTGCTCGCAGAACGGATGGCCGATGGGGCCAAAAAGTTCTGGAGTGGCGACCGCGAACCGGAAGACGCTGCGTTGGAAGGCCTCCCACTAGGTGGACCGATGACCTGGTGAAGGTTGCAGGGATCCGCTGGATGCGAGTCGCACGGGACCGGTCAATGTGGCGACACTTAGGGGAGGCCTATGTCCAGCAGTGGACGTCTTTCGGCTGAAATGATGATGATGAACTAATAAAATAGACACAGTTGTAGTTTTTTTTACGTTTTAGCTAAAAGGGAAGTTGTGTATCGTTCTGGTCTTATAAGACCATATTACTATTCAGACTAGAAACGGGATATTTACCATGTAACATGGTAAATATCCCGTTTCTAGTCTGAATAGTAATGTTAGTGACCATGATAGTTTAAAATCTTAAGACCATATTATTATTTATAAAGGCTGAATCCGGCTATCTTAGATTTTCATTTTCGTTTCGTAACTCTATACCTTTTTATCGATCTAAGCGCAGTTGTAGTTAGCTGCTTGCAGAAGTTAATACTTACAAATGATATTTTTGACAATAACTCTTAGTTGTTTTATTTATAAATATTTAATTACAATTCAAATATTTGTAGCATCTCGTAAGGAGTTGGGCGCGCTAGTGTCGTGCTCGGCGCTGGCCGGCGACGCGGAACGCGCGGCCGCTGCTCGCGCCAAGCTGCATGACGCGCACGCGCACAACCCCTACTACGACTTCTTGTACGCCCTGCATGTCTCACGGCACCATTACAGAAAGGGTAAGTTTGTTTTGACATGCTATCTCCACCGCTAGAATTTTCCTAGCATTCTTCGGGTCTGGTGAATCCCCATCGGCTCACCTGAGAACCATGAAAAGGACCCCATGACGAAACATTTGAAATTTCTGCCAGCCGCCAACACCTGTGGTCATTTTGGCCTCATTACCGCTTTTAGCGCCCCCGAGAACCAGTGAACCAAGAAATCTACCCATAACGAAAATTTAGCAAACCTTCGCAAGTGCCACCTTAAATTTTCATTTTGATCACATTATCCCCATCGACGCCTCCGGACGAGCGTGAAAATAACACCCATGACAACCCAACCGCTATCTTACATTGTACAGGTTTACCAAACTGAAGTGCTTTCACCACCGTTAGAATTGTAACGAGTATTATGTAATGTTGTAGCGGCCGCAGTAATGTACGAGCGCGCGGCGCGGTGCGGCGCGGAGCGCGCGGGCGGCGCGGGCGCGGTGCGGCGGCGCTGCCTGGGCGCGGCGCTCACGTGCCTGCGGCTCGCGCAGCCCGACCACGCCTTCCTCGCCCGCCCGGCCGCCGCCGGGAAACACTTGCAGGTATACCGACCGACTTCGGTCACGGCAGCTGCTCTCGACAGAGACTGCGTCACAATCTCCGGGCGAGTCCTAGCGGTCGTCCCGGTGATGCCGGAGTGGACAAACGCCCTAAAAGTTTCAGATAAATTCGGATCGTCTCCTTCACTCGTATCAGTATGACAGGTGCCGTTGCATTTGCCTAATTTCCAAGATTTTATTTTGTACATAATATTTTTTTTACGCTGTACTGCAGAACGGATATAAACATGTTACACATCCTTGATACCCACAATGGAGTCAAACGAAACACCAACCATTGAGATTGTCTCTACAAATATGTTCCAGTGTACCAACTTGAGGAAGACCAGAAATTAATCCTACCTTATCACTGTCAGGTTATCGGACCAGAGGAATTAGCCGCTGAGCTTCGGGAAGAAGACCCCGACTCGTTGGACCCAGTGCAGCAAGCTTTACTTAGTAAGTTCATTCTTTTTGTTTTCTTTTTAAGTGTTTTGTTTTCTAAGCTATTAAAATATCATTAAAAACATCGTTAATATTTTATAAGGGGTAGTATTTAAACGAGTGACTGTAAATTAAAGTTTTAAGTGACAAAAATAATTAATTTACATTATAGTATTACTAAGTGTGCGACTGACTGCGAGTGACGAGAAATCAACAGAAAGCAACTTACAAACATTAACTTGAGTTACTTAAAATACAAAATGAGAAGCTTAACCTAACCTAAAAACATCGTCTCTGTCTTAATATTGAAATTGCCGTTTCTGTATTTCTAGCCGCTCACTTAGTAATTTAGTCGCACGGCTAGAATTTTAATATCTGTAATAGATTAATCACAATCCACTTTTAGTAAGCTCGTTCTGGATTTTATTATTAATCAGTATTCGTCGTTAATTTAGTTAATTTTTCGCTTACTCAAATTCATACCGCTCAAGTTATTAAAACAGTATCTCATCATCAGTCGCTAAGTTTTTTTTTATTCGTTCGTTTTATAATTCCCCTTTTATAAGGTAATCAAAAACGTTTTACGTATAATACTATTTTTTATTATAGAAGGCGATAACATCGATTTTGATGCGTTATACCCAAGACTGAAAGAGGCCGACCCAGAAACACTGCTGGCGGTCCTTAAAAGAGCTATTAGTACTGACCAGTTCCTACCACACTGGTTCCTTCAGAGATACATGGTAAGTACTGATTCAGCCGATTTACCCTGAATACTAGTTTTATATTAAACAATGAATTATTTGAATAACCAAATGGTACTTAGTTAGTGTAGGCACACTATAGTAAAAAAAAAAATTTCGCCAGTTCAAGTACTATGTAATAGCGCGCGCCTTTTACCATCAACTAGACCAAAATCCGACTTCTGTTGGCTACTGAGAAATTGTTTATGAAACAATTGAATAACACTGTGCGAATGTGATTCTATTCAGAATACAACTGATAAAAATGCTAACGACATTATAAAGTACAGACAGTGACCACGTTGTAAGTGCTACGGTTTTATTTCTAATCTGACCAGTTAAACTTGAAACTATTGAAAAAGACAATGTTTGAAGTTGTATCACAAACTGGACTTTGTATGTCGGCATTAAAGTTGTTTTGTCAAAAACTTTAATGTTTGGAAACTAAATCTCGGACGATACATTTAAAGGGCGTAAATAGATCCTTAACATATCCGAAAGGCACTTGTTCTCCCCGTCTTTGCGATCATTTTTTTGTTCTAGACCATACCTGGGAACCTTCTAGTTACGGAGATATTGGGGGTCAAAGTTCCTATTTTCTCACAATTTTTTTTTTAAATACATGATTTTTAATGTAAGATTTTTACTTTGCACACTTACACGACCCCCGTACTATTCAATCCATCCATCAGCACAATGCTTTGAGTGCTTTCCATCGAGTCCTACCGTAAAACGTGAATATTCACCCCAAAAAAAAAAAGTCGTTTCCCAGCAATAATTTTTGCGTAAAGTTACTTGTTAGATGTACAGAATGCTTGGTTGACGGCTATGTGAAGGGTCTGTTTACACCCTGTATAACCATGTTATGGTTACACTTGGGCAGGAGGCGGACGGCGCGGGCTTGGTGCGCGCGCTGCTGAGCGGCGGGCGCGCGGCCGAGGCGGGCGCGCTGTGCTGCACCGCGCTGCGCCGCGCGCTGCACGTGCTGCTGCCGCACTCGCCTGCAGCGCCGCGCGCCGCTCCGCTCGCGCTCGCTGATCTGCTGCGAGCGGAACTAGCGCACCACACCTCCGACCCTTATGTGCAGCAGGTATTACTGACGTTATAGCAAGCCGCAACCATCTGAAAATCTAATAAGTTTTAAATTTTGAATTCTGAGGACTAAATTACATTGAAGAAATCACTTTGAATACTTCTGTTCTCAAATCAGAATGGGTGCTAGTCAATAAGGTTAAATTAAATTAGCTAAGAATACTCCCAAAACGTGATGGACCTCGAAGTCTAGATACACGGATAAAAATGTTGGGGTCAACAAACGCAGTATTTTGTTATTCAAACTGATAAAGTTACTCGACTGATATTTCAATAAGCTAAACAATCGTTTACCCTTAAAGGAACATCAAATCAAAGCTACATCTGGGTTAGATATCGAGACCAATCACATCTGCGGAGTTCCACTAGTTAATTTTATTGGACCCTGACCGGTATGCATCACTTTTCGCACCTATTAGAGGAGTTGTAGAATGAACTTTGTACATTACACTACCTAATGTACAAAGTTCATTCTACAACTCCACTAATTGGTGCGAAAAGTGATCGATCCCGTTTTATATGTTATCGATAAGATAAAAGACAAGGCCACAGTCCAATAACTCTCGTGACTACAAACGTGCGATATTAATCCTTTCGTAGATAATCTTGATCATTGAACCGGGAGTAATAAAATAGCATTATTTATTATAATATACGTTTTTACTATCACTTCCACGCATATTATAACCAACAACAGTCACAGCTTTTCTTGCAAAAGATAATTACAGAAGTGTCTGCAGATTCATCTCGCAATTTCAATTGATAATTGCCATAAGCAGGCTTATATTTTTTTCTAAATATGTAGATATTAGATTCATACTTTGCACATGACTGTACATGTGTTATCACTGCTGCGTTTACTACTTTAGGTCATTTACGTGTGCTCGTAAACTATGACTATTTTCTTACGTTTTGCGCCATTTGAGATTTGGTTTTAGCTCAAGAAACAAGCACTCCTTTATCCATTTTAATACGACATTATTTATTGATGTGTTGGTCGGCCACAAAACAATGTCGCATCACACATAGGGAAGCCGTTTTTCGACACACGTGTTGACTTGCCTTTCTTGCGAAACCTCATCAATGTTATTTTCTACCGACGTTTATCGGCGACTGTTAGTATAATTATGTGTAGTACCAATTCCCTTATCGCAAATAACAAAACAACTTTTAATGAACTATTGACCTGGACCAGGTCAATAGCTCCTTCATAGACTATACTTTCATCATAACTTATTTAGTTTTTTTTTTTAATTTACTTCACAGTATACATTTTATCGTTATGTTTCAGGTTTACAATGATTTAGACGGCCTTGTAAAGGAGTACACTAAAGTTGTGATAAGGATTTCTGAAGATATGAAGCTAGCTCGATTGGAAAATGCTGTAAACTAATATAATGATTATTAATATAAAATAAAAATAATGTTTTCTTATCAAAAACTCGTTTTATTAACAAAACAATAAATAGAAAAAACGTTTTAATCCGTCACCTCCTTTAAAACCATCTTAGCATAATAATATCTTACACCATTAAAAATTATTATTTACTAACCAAAAATCAACATGACGTCACTCCATGACGTAAGTGATGGATGGTTTAGGAAATTGCCTCTAAAGCAGTAAAGCCATGTTTTCATTCACACCTCTGTTCAAATGCTTAAGCTTACATGGAAAATTTGAAATAGCTTATATAAATACAACATTTGGACAACCACACATCATGGTTAAACATTCGTAAGACAATTTTATTTTAAACTTATACTTACTTATTTACACTATCACTTACGGGAGATATCTTCCGTGATTCTCCATCATTCTGAGCTCCCAATCTCCAGCCATCCCGCGATCATGGCGCTTGTAACAGCCTCGAAATATCGGGAGTTCAGAATAATGGATAATCACGGAAGATATCCCGTATGCACATATGCAGTATAAGTTTAGATATAAACCGTGAAAGCTTAAAATAATTTTATTTTAATTGAGCCAAGCAAGTACATACATAAAAGTGCAAGACGCAGTATTGTCAAAACGGTGCGATCGAGAACGTCCGCGCAGTAGTATAAGCTGCCACTCAGAAAGAACACAAACACTTGTTCAAAGTCCATTGTGGCCTGCCTTATAACAAAAAAATAAAGATGCTTAGTATTTAAGTTACTACATAGATATGTAGCTATAAACTTGATAGAGAGCACAAAATATGTTTCAACCAGTCTACAGCAAACCTTTTTGTGACCTTTTCTGATTGTATCGTTCGGTCAAGGGGATTTTGATAATATTGATAGTTCTAAGTTCGAATTTATACATATAAATGTTTTTCCTAATAACCTCGACTTAACACACATATGTTAAGACAGTCAAGGTTGCTTGATCTACGTATTTTATAATACTTAGGTACCTACATGGTAAATATGTGTACCTACTAGTGCTACATAGTATGAATAATTTTGCGCCAAAATGTTAAATTGCTTAGTGTAAGACGTATTTTATAACTTAGTGCTATTTGCGTAAGCAAATGTCTCTGATTTGACACGATTTGATCATCCGGTTAGCCTATTATCAATAACTTTTTTTTTATATGTATAAAAAACAACATACTCGAGTATTAGGTTTTGGTTTATTAACCTTGATTGGTGTTTTTAAATCCCATGCAATGATGAATAAATACGCGACCTCGTATTTTCGTAACTTTGCAATAAACTAACGAAACTGGTTTTTAATTGAATGCTGTGTTTGATAAATCAAATTCCCACATGTTAAGATCTCAGTTAACGTTTCAAGTTCAACGTCTAGCCATTCTTACTCTCATGATCGTTAGAACTAGTCGGACTAGCTTTTCATAAATTATAAACATAAGAGCAGCCGTCATGATAGTTTGCAATAATTTAGCTTCTAATCCACGGAATGCCAGGAGGGGCTTAGATTTCACATCTCTAAACAGAGGTTTTAAACTGGCACCAGCGCGAAGCCTTGATTGTACTAATTGAAGTGGATAAGTCAACGTTGTGGCTATTGCTTTTGCAACAGCGCCTGCAAGAAATGCAGAAAAGGTATCAAACTGACCCTTGGATACTAGGTGCCTTTTCAAAGCTTCGTAAACCATAAACTGAATTGCTGGATTGGAGACCAGCAATAAAGATGGCACTGTTCCAGACCACAGCCCCTTTGCTCCTTCCTTTTTAAAAAGTTCTTTAAGACCTTGTGTTAAACTGCTGTAGGACGACTTTTCCAGCTTCATTCTAGTGTTAACAACCCACAAAGGCGATGTGAGAAGAACGTTAATACTGCCAGCAATCAAACCAAACATCAAGTCTTTTAATGCAGACGAATCTTTAGTCGACATTTTTCGCAAACCATGGAATGTATAAAAGTATACAAAGTTCGACACTGAGAGTGACTGTAAAACTGGTGCCAAGCCTCGGTATAAAGACTCCAGGCCTTCTTCACTCGCCAGTTTTAATAGGAGGTCAAATGATGATCCTTGTAGTTTATTGGAATCTTCAACTGTAAACAAAACAGCAATTTGTTAGTTGGTGAAAATCCAGGACCAAACGAAATCAATAAGAAAACAGAAATTTAAACCCCAAAACATGTTTATGTCTTAATAAGTACGAATTGCTGGTCAAAAGAAAAGAATCCGTGGTTGCTCCCTACGGTTTTGCGAGAGCTAGTTTTCTTTATGGAATGAAAAGGATTTCTGAAAATTCGCCAATTATCTTGAAGACGTACTGGGTAAATTATATGTATATTGTTATGAGGATCAACAAACCAAGAAACACTTGTAATATAGTATGTGATTATTCATCATTTGTTTGCCCTGGGGTGACTAGTTCGAGGAGTTGAGCATACAGAAAAAGCATAGGTAGAAAAGGAAAAAAAAACGTAGAGCCGCCTGCCGACATTTAAAAAAAAGAAATAAGCTTACGAACCGTTACTATTTACCACAAGTTAGGTATTCGGTTCGTTCCCACTTTCTTTACTCAACAGATCACGATAAAACTTATGGGAATATTTTTCCCCCTACTGTGATGAATTTGTTTTTGACCAATTTGTTCAGGACACATCCAATGTTTTAAGCTGAATTAAATAGATACTAATTTCGATTGATGACGTCGTAAAAGCATTAAACAATGTCTTCAAACTTCAGCTATGTATAAATATATAGGTGAGAGAGTAGAGAAAAAACAGCGATCGGTGGAAACGCAGTTTAAAAATAGGGCAGGTACAGCTTGTGGTTAATAAAACATCAACGAAAATGAGCGCCACTAGAGAAGTATCCTTCATTATGATGTAGAGGGAAAATTAAAAGGCATCTTCGGTGAAGAGAAACAACAACAATCGTGAACGAACGTTTCATGGTACTATAGGTTGCTTGCGCTACTCGTATCTAGGTTTTGCTTCACTACATTTTATGTAACATAAAAAATTGTTAAGTTTTTTTTTTATAGCTTTTTGTAATTGACTGATACCTTGTATTCTTGATCTCAAAGTGTCCAATGGATAAAAAACAGCCATGCCGACTACGCTTCCCTGAAATAATCAGTAAAAAGGATTTAGATTCCGCATGTTTTAAACAATACTATTTTAATTAAATTATGGATTGTTTCCAAGTCATGCGTTTTAAAAATTAGTCATTATCAGATAATAAGTACGTACCGTAGCTCCTGCAATAGCATGCACTAAAGTTTCGTAGCTGAATAATGACGATGCCATTTTGACTTGTTATGAACTGCAAACCACTCAAATTAATATAAACATCAATCGAGATTTATCGCACTTTGACCCTGCCCCCGTTAAGTTTCCTTGAAAATATTTTATTATTAAATTTTTAATTACATGACTACCGCGGTCAGTGGGTCTCACTGTACTGATCATAGATTAGACAAAATCTCTGAATAATTTGTATGAACCACAACAATGAGTGAGACTTCAAAGTGAACTGCGCGAAGTTTGTGACAGCCTGTGGTCTTTGCTACTGTCAAAGTTGATCGGAAAATTGACATTGACGTTTGATAAGTCTCTTGTTCCACCACGACCAGCCCAATACAAACTTATTTATTTTATGGTTACTAGTTTTGTTGAGAAAAAGCATGTTTTTTCTAATGGCGAAAGCCTCACTGCTGCTGTTTGGTTGACTAATTTACAATAACATCTTTTGTAAAGTACCTATTTATTTATCACTGCAATTATCATCAGCTGTCAAAGTTGTTGTTATGTATTGTGTTGTGTCTACAATTATTTCAACGAAGCTTTGATTTAATTACAATGAAGGTGTTTATGTCGGAAGATAATCTTTGTGCTCAAAACTTATTAAAATTAGTGTCTCATGGAAATGCCATAGTTGCTGAGATATTAAGGTTAAAGGATCATAAACCTACTGCATATCTGTAAGTTCATCATTTCTGGTTTTTTTTTGCCATTATTTTACTGAAGTATTCATTAATTTACAGTGAACAAAAGTATTAATGAATTTTTATTATTATTTTGTTTTTCAAGTTGTAAATAATTATTTTAATATTGTTAACTTTACAGATTAGAGAGTAGAGAAGCTCTTCAAAAGTACCAGGATGTCATCATGGATTTCAGTTATTTTAAAGTATCAGATGCTCAAGAAAAGAAAATTAATGCTAATCTTGTGAGTACCTAAGTAAAGAATAAGTATGTGGCTTTCTTTAGTTGGCAAACACTTTACAAAATAATTTAATATGTTTTCAGAAATTGCAAGATTTGGATGATGAGTTAAAAGAAAAATACTTGGAGATAGTAAATAGGTTTTATTTGCTTTTTGAGAATATTTATCAATATATTGTTGATTTGAACTCATTTGTGGAACAGTTAAGCGATAATACCTTCATCCAACAAAATATGGAAACAGTACTAAAAGATGTAGAAGGTAAACAGCTTTTGGTAAGTAATACAATTTTATTAGAAACAACTTACATTAAGCACATGTTAAGTTATTTTTACTTAAGTCTAGCATAACTACCAAGAGACAGGTAAGGTCTGGACATTACAAGTTAAATTAGAGGATTAAAAGAATTCAGCATAAAGGTATTAAAAACTTATGTTAAATTTTTCAGTGTGAGAGTTTATACCTGTATGGAGCCATGCTTCTGTTATGTGACCTATACATGCCGGGCCCAATGAGGGAAAGACTTCTTGTAGCATTTTATCGCTACAGTACAAGCCAATCACAATCCAACATTGATGACGTGTGCAAGCTTCTAAGGGATACCGGCTATGATCAGCAAAATGGAAGAAGACCTGCTGATTATCCTGTGGAATACTTTAGGTAAACTTGAATTTTTGTTTTTGAAATACTTTTTACCATTTAGGGTCACAAAACTTTGAAAACTATTTATTAACTTTTCAGCCGTGTCTACATACGTCCTGAATTTGTTGAAAAAGTGGTAGGAAAACTAAGATCAGAAGATATTTACAATCAACTTGCAGTTTACACAATTCCAGAACATCAAGCATCAGCATTGGGCACACAGGCCAGCATGCTTGCTATCTGTTTATTCTTTACCCCACATTATCTCCACACAGATACATCCAAAATGAGAGAAATTGTTGATAAATTTTTCCCCAGTAACTGGGTCATACCAGTCTACATGGGTGTTACCATGAACATTATTGATTATTGGGAAAATTTCAAGGCAGCTAAATCTGCTCTTGTCAATACATGTAATGGCAAAATGATCAAAGAGATATTTGCTAAAAGAGGGGCTTCTGTGCCAATGCTGACCACTAAAACTCATCAACTATTAAAAGAAGGAACTCTAACAGATGATTTTGTTCTAGACAATATAAGCAAAATTTTAAACCTCTTGTTGAACTCCAATCTAGTTTTAAGGTGGCTCCTTCTGCACAACACTGATGTCACATTTTATGACCACAACAAAAAGAGTAAACAACTTAAAGATCTGGTATTAAAAGAATCTAATTATGAACCATTGAAAATTTTGGAACTGCTAATAAGTACTGCAGAGCTGGAATTAAAAGTCAGAGAGATATTAAACAAATTGCTTGATAACAGAGAGTCTTCATGGAATACAAATAAATCTCTCGCTATTGAAGCAGTGGATAGTTTATCTGAGCTTTTTTCTGGAGCAAAACCTGTTGCTAAAATACAAGAAAATGAACAATTGAAACTTTGGTTTGACAATATTTCTAAACAAATAGCATCACTGGGTGAACCTAGTTCAACAAAATCAATTAAAAAGGTAACTCAACTACTACAAGCTTTAGATGAAGTTGAAGAATTTCATGGCATAAAAAGCACTTCAACAATTGTTCAGTATCTGTCTGATAGTAAAGATGCATTGAAAAATCTCCTGAGAGCTGCTTCCTTGAAAGAAGATTCCTTGGTTACTTTGGAAACGATTGCAGATGTGAGCTACGCTTGGTGCACAATAGATTTATACACAAAGCATATGCAAGATAGCATTAAGGAAAATCCAGCAGTTACCAGCAGGCTTAGAGCACTTTTCCTAAAGCTAGCTAGTGCGATGGAGATACCTCTTCTCAGGATAAATCAAGCCCACAGTGATGACTTGGTGTCAGTATCACAATACTTCAGTAATGAACTTATAAAATACATTCAAAAAGTATTGCAAATAATTCCCGAAATGGTTTTTAATATTGTGGAGAAAATAATTGACTTACAAACATTTGCAATCAAGGAAGTGCCAACTAGATTGGAAAAAGAAAGATTACGAGATTATGCACAGTTAGAAGACAGGATGGAGGTGGCCAGGCTAACTCATTCTGCATCTACATTCACAACAGGTTCGTATGTGGATCCAAATTGGATAAAGACATGAGTAAATATATATATGTCCCGCTGCAATATAATATATGCTGTTTTTAGGAATTTTGGACATGCGGTCTACATTGGTAGGTGTAATAAGAGTAGACCCCGCAGAATTATTAGAAGAGGGATTATTAAAAGAGTTAGACAGACACATCAGCAAGAAGTTTGTAGAATTTTTAGAACCTCAAGGGAAAAAGTACCAGCCAACAGCAAGTAATTTGATGTCGCGACTGCAGAAGTTGGCTGAAAGTATGGATGGCTACCGACGATCTCTAGAATATATTCAGGACTATATCAATATTCATGGTTTAAGAATTTGGCAAAAACAGGTATGTTTCACGCTACAAAACCAAAAAGTAAAAGTAAAGTAAAGTGGAGTCACTTTGACATGCCCCTAAACTAGAGAGTGAACTTGTCTCAATTTAATTAATTTCAATTTTAGATAACAGCGATCATTAATGAGAGTGTCGCCAAGGAGATTAGTTTTCGGAAAGGCGTTACATTGTACAGTCCTTCAGCTGGCTTCATGGGCAGTCTAGCTCGACAAATACCGCAGTTAGTAGACGCGAGGTACGAAAGGCTTGGTCTCCTATTTGAATATATTAAATTCAATATATAAATAAAAAATACTTAAGATATATCTGTGTTACAGAATCTGCTCATACGTTAACATATGCGCTGCCTGGTATGACGTAAAATCTCAAAATGAAATAATAAATAACAAAACTTTCGGAAAGTTAAATGATGCCGTTGGAGTAGTGGGTCTTCATGGTTTAGATACCTTATATGGTTTCATGGTCAAAAACCAAATGCAAAATGTCCAAGATATATTTAGACAAGACAAGATGCTCCTAGGGAATATGAGTGCCGATATGAAAGATATGGAACAAGTTATTACTAAAGGATATAAAACATTCCAACAACTATCAGATGTGCTCGTTTTGATAGGAACCTTGCAGATTATAAGAAGGCATATTGCTTATCAGTTGAATACTAGTTGCAAATTTGACTCGGCGCAGTTAGAGGCATCACTAAGAACCATGAATGAGTAAGTAAAATGAAGATTTTCCATTAGTATCTGTTCAAGTTTGGTTTTTTCTAAAACAGGGACGAAAAAGTGTTTTTTTTATTTTGAGTGCAAAAGCAGCAAAAAAATACCATTTCCAATCAATCAGACCTAAATATTGGTGATATGAATTTTCAGGTCCATAATGAACGAATTTAAGATATCAACACATTCTGAAACACCGGCAAAAGTATCCTCGTTACTAATGCAAAATCTGGAAGAGTATTTGGTGAGATGTGGAATCTATGAACCATATGATAAGATCTACGTGAAACATGCGCAGGAGTTGTTGAATGCTGATATGGGACGCATTCTTGTTGTACTGTTAATCTCGCAATTACCAAGAATGCAACTATGTTATACATCAGGTATGATTATTTTAAATTTCTTTATATTAATACATGCGGCCATGTACCTCTATGTTAGTCGCGGTTCTATGTTAGCAGGTTTTGTTTACCACACTTTGTCTTTTTGGTGGGCCATTGTATTGTACGTGTGCCCTAGCGG
Source organism: Noctua fimbriata (assembly GCA_905163415.1). NCBI lineage: Eukaryota > Metazoa > Arthropoda > Insecta > Lepidoptera > Noctuidae > Noctua > Noctua fimbriata. The sequence goes on along the minus strand of LR990941.1, from coordinate 10,604,687 downwards.
CCGTCGTTGGTCATTCCAATCAGCCCGCCTCCCTCCAGAGGTCGATTAGCTCTCCTAGACTGAGTAGAACATCTGTAAAAGATCTACATCACGGTAAATCGACCATATCTCATCGTCATTCTCCTGGCATTGTTCCAATTTATTTGGGGTCGGTACAGCATGTCTTCTTCCATACTTGTCTATTACTTACTCGTCATCTCATCAGACACCTCCTTCCTTGCCATAATTATCATCTTTCACATAGTCCATCTATCGACTCTTTGGTCTTCCTCTACTCTTATAGCCATCCACATTCATACTCAAAACTTTCCTCAGGACGTTTTTGTCATTCCTCCGCATCACATGCCCATACCGGCACAACTTTCAAACTTATTCTTATATACTCATTTCCTATTTATCCATTCGCGTAACACCACAAATTCCCCTTAGCATTCTCGTCTCAGCCACATTCAAATGCTTCCTTTCAAATGCTTGCTTTCCTTCATCGCTTTTGTGGCCCAACATTCTGATCCAAACAAGACAGCAGGCCTAACCATTATTTAATAAATTCTCTCCTTAAGTTAAATGCGAAGAGAATGCGGGAGTCGCAGATATCTACGACACGGTAATTCTGCCATATATAATTTAATTATCTACCTCACGGTAATACCATATTTTTGTTATGGTACGACCCCAAATAAATTGGGATAAGGGCAGGAGAATGCTGATGATGATCTTTGCCTTGTTAATTCTGCAAACCATCGCGTCGACGTGATAAGTAAGCCTATTATAGCCTCGTGTTGGTATTTCCACCATGTTCTCGTTGTGGTTAGTCCATAATATACTCGTCATTTACTTAAATGAACTGTTTATCTATTTAAAAATCATTTAACTAGTTGAAGATGTAAATTATCTTAGCTGTGATGATGTCATAGAGCAGGTAGCATGTGTTTGTTGACGCTATCAATTCGCATAGGTACTACGTTAGTTGTACTTACGTGATATTCCTCTGAATTTCCGTATCTCCAAGAAATACAAATAAGCACAGACTACCTTTGTTGAAAAATATGTCGAAAAGCGCATAAATAAAGTTTTCGTTGACTCAGGTCATCTGTAAATTTTTTCTAACTACTGAAGTATAATCAGCGCCTGATTATAGTTCAAGTTCAAGTTTTTGAAATATGTTTCAGCATTTTTTTAAAACAACAAGGCACCGGGTGATGACGGAATTACGGCCGAACTCCTGAAGGCGGGTGGAAAACCGGTACTTAGGGCCCTTCAGAAGCTGTTTAATTCCGTCATACTCGAGGGGAAAACGCCGCAGGCATGGTGCAGGGGTGTGGTGGTACTCTTCTTCAAAAAGGGCGACAATGCCCAGCTGAAGAACTATAGGCCCATCTCACTTCTAAGCCATGTCTACAAGTTGTTCTCAAGAGTCATCACGATCGTCTCGCGCGCAGGTTTGACGATTTTCAGCCTCCCGAAAAAGCCGGATTCCGAAAAGGCTTTAGCACCGTAGACCACATACATACGCTGCGGCAGGTTATACAGAAGACCGAAGAGTATAACCTGCCTCTCTGCTTAGCGTTTGTGGACTACGAGAAAGCCTTCGATTCGATCGAGACTTGGGCTGTACTGCAGTCTCTCCAACGGTGCCAAATCGACTATCGGTACATCGAGGTGCTAAAGTGTTTGTACAAAAACTCCACCATGTCAGTCCGACTTCAGGACCAGACCTCGGAACCTATCCTTCTACAGCGAGGTGTGAGACAGGGAGACGTCATATCTCCGAAACTGTTCACCGCTGCACTGGAGGATATCTTCAAGGTTCTGGACTTGAGAGGGCTAGGCATCAACGTCAATGGCGAGTACATCTCTCACCTTCGATTTGCCGACGATATAGTGGTCATGGCTGAGACCATGGAGGACCTCAGTACAATGGTCGATGACCTTAGTAGAGCTTCCGAAAGAGTGGGTCTTAAAATGAACATGGACAAAACCAAAATCATGTTGAATGCCCATGTAACACCCACTCCTACCAAGATCGGAGACTCTACACTCGAAGTTGTAGACGATTATGTCTACCTGGGACAAACGATCCAGTTAGGTAGGTCTAACTTCGAGAAAGAGGTCAATCGTCGAATCCGACTCGGCTGGGCAGCGTTCGGGAAGTTGCGTGGTATCTTCTCGTCCAACTTACCGCAGTGTCTCAAGACGAAAGTCTATGACCAGTTTGTGTTGCCAGTGATTACATACGGGACCGAAACGTGGTCGCTCACAATGGGCCTTATCAGAAGGCTTAAAGTCACCCAGAGGGCAATGGAGAGGGCTATGCTCGGAGTTTCCTTGCGTGATCAAATCAGAAATGAGGACATCCGCAAGAGAACCAAGGTAACCGACGTAGCCCGAAGAATAGCCAAACTTAAGTGGCAGTGGGCAGGGCACATTGCTCGCAGAACGGATGGCCGATGGGGCCGAAAAGTTCTGGAGTGGCGACCGCTAACCGGAAGACGCTGCGTTGGAAGGCCTCCCACTAGGTGGACCGATGACCTGGTGAAGGTTGCAGGGATCCGCTGGATGCGAGTCGCACGGGACCGGTCAATGTGGCGACACTTGGGAGAGGCCTATGTCCAGCAGTGGACGTCTTTCGGCTGAAATGATGATGATGATGATGATGATTTTTTTAATGAAACTAACATAACATTATTGTTTTTTTTTTACCTTCCAGGTGACCTAATAACGAGAAGAACTGGAGACAATATAGATGGCTATCCCCTGTTAGTGGGGATCTACTCTCTCTTACGCCAAAGTAAAAGTGAAAATGTTGACATCTTTGTAGATTCCTTGTGCACATATGTGAGGTTAGTAAATAGATTATGAATTCATCCTTATTACATCTTACACACATTAAGCCATTGAGCCTAGCTGTCATTTGTAGACTTTGACAGTTGTTACAGGTAGTCATAATATTGGCTCGGCTTATTACTAACTGGGTTATGCAGGTCAGATAGGCAGCCGCTGCATGTAAAATCCTGATATAGTTAGACTGGAAGCTAACCTCAACTTAGTTGGGAAAAGGCTAGGCAGATGATGATGAGCCTATATTACAAAGAAATAAATTCCTAAGCATGAGGTTCTATGTTCGATTCCCAGGACAGTGCAAAGTGCTATTGAGTTTTTCCATTTGGAACTTCTCATTGATGTTGATAGCAATATACTCACCCCCCTAATACATGGGAGTAAAACACAACCGGTGAAATGTGGACGTACTATAGAATACATCTGCATAATCCTTCGAGGAAATATAGGCAAGTATTTGTATTAGTAATTTTAAACTGTAGTAACAAGACTCTTATCTCTTATATTTCAGAATTAAACATGCAGAATCATCAAGTGATTGTGCTGCTATTGTGAGGATACTACAATTCTTTTCAGAGACATTCAATTATCCTTTCGACAAACTCGAAGATAAACTTCCTCTAATATTGCTTACCCATACCCTTCAAAAGTAGCACTATAAAATTAAGTGCTTCTAATGAAATTAAACACCTTGGTTAACATTATTGATATTTTATTGTTATAAAGGTACATAATATATTATTACATATATTCATTTGATTAAAATAGTTTTATTTTACTTGGACATACTTGTACTTCTTATTTTTCACTGCTAGCTTCAACATGATGCTGCCACAATAAGGCACATTTACTTATAATTTTGTCTTGCAAGTTCAGGATTGAACTGTGAATTGTATTTTGCTTTTATGCCAACGTCTTTTTCAATTTCTACATTTTGAGGTTTATGAAGGCTTTTCAGAAACAACTCAGTTCTATATTTTTCTTGTTGCTCACGTTTTAGTCGAGCTTCTCTAAGCTTTTGTAATGTTTTTTCTTTATCATCTCTTTTGTGTTTGTTTTTCTTATGTTTATGTTTGTCATCAATAGTAATAATATGGGTCTCTGTTTTTGTTTTGGTATTAGGTATGGCAGTCTTTTTGTTTTTATAAGTAGTATCATGAAGATGTTTAAATGAATTCATTGGATCAAGCATCTGCTTCTTTTTCCAACTTACTTCTCCATTTTTTTCATCAGGCTCTTTTAATTTAGGTTTTCCATCCTGATCTTTCAAAACCAACTTCTCATAGGTATCTTTAATGTTACTTGATCTACAGGCCCCAGCTGTCTCTGGTGGTACTTCATACCAATTCTTTTTACCAAGAGCCTCATTTGTGTCTTGTCCCAAATATGTCAAGTAACCAATTTTTTTCTCATATTCTTCCTTCTTTTCTTTAACATCCTTTTCATGTTCCTTATTAGTGGTTTTTACAGCATCCTCAAAATTTGCAAATAAGTTAATATGTTCAGCAGCTACTTGTTGCCTGGGCTCAAGTTCTGGTTCTTGAATGCCATATTCCTGTAACTTTTGCTTGCTCTTATGTTTTAACACAATAAGTCGAGCCTCACGGTCTGCTTGTTCAATTCGCAACTCCTCCTGTCGCTCTTTTTCTGCAGCTTCAGCTTCATCTTTCCTTACTCTGGCTATGTTCTCTTTTGTTCTTACATGCCACCTATAAATAATTACATTTTTATTATTAGACAAAAACTTGTAAATAAAACCTCTCGATTTTATGAGAATGTGATGCGTCAGATGAGATTTCACACCACCCTCTAACCATAATCAACATCATTGGAAGCTTGGTGCCATCACTGATGAGTATAGACCTTCCGTTTGTGCGATTCTTTCCTGGTCTGCGCAAGTGATAGCCATAATTTTCTCATAAAATTCTAAAAGTAGTTGACAATTATTAATTTTAATAGAGTATGACTTGGATGAAATAAAAATGAGCACAGTCGAACAAGCTGTTTGGTATACGGACAGGTAACTTGCAATTTTTAAGAAATGTTGAAAGCAATTCTTTTTAAAAATGACTACGCGCTTTAATATTTACTGGTATTGGTACTGTGTATTGGTAGATGAAAGATGACTTCCTGCTTCCTGTATACCAAATAGCTTGTTTGATTTGAGTTTATTATCAAGATAAAATGAGTAGTGTACGTACCTTTTCTTTGGAAGAATATTCATTATAAAAATAAAAAATTAGATGCAATCGATCCAGGTTCCTAAATTCACAACAATTCAAGCACAAAATGACAAAACCCAAAACAGCAAATATGTCATTGTCATTGGCACGTCATTACTGTCATGTCAATACTTGAGACTAGACACTAGTGATGTCACATAGATATTCGGATCTACCTCCTACATTGCATTGTTCGAAAGAGGCGGCCTGTGTTGTAGCACCCGTTACAACTGCTCGCCACCTTCACTGTCTGGAGATGCATTGAGATATTAAAAATAGGGAAGGTAACAGTGAAACTAAACACGCTGGCGGTACAGGCAGTTCGTAACATCTCCATTGTTTTAAAATCTGTAATTGTAATTTTAAAGTCAAAATAGCTTGACCTCATTGGCCAGATTGGGATCAAGCTATGGACACGCCATCTACGGTAAGCCTTGACCATCTTTTTCCATGAATTATATTGTTCATAACTGAGTGACAACATATTATATACCGAGGTTCCTCCGTGCCTCGGAAAGCACGTTAAACCGTTGACCCTGGATGTCATTTGTAGATCTTTGACAGTCGTTAAAGGTAGTCAGTGGCCCGAAAGTCTGACAACCAGTCTTACCAAGGGGAATCGTATTACCCAGTACTAACTGGGTTGTACAGGGAAGGAGGGGCAGTCGCTCTATGTAAAATACTGGTATTCAGCTGCATCTGGTTAGACTGGAAGCCGACGCCAACCAAAACAAAGTTGGGAAAAGGCTAGGCAGATGATATATTGTTGATTACTGTAAACAGTCAAAGAACCGACAGCGTGAGCAGCAGTACGTGTTTACATTCTGCTTCGTCGCTCAGTTTTCGCTAAGCGCCTGGAGGAGAATTCCCAGATTCTTTACTATTCATCTCATTGAAAAAGTTTTCATTACCTACGTCCCGAAACAAGACAGGTATACCGTATAAGTAACTATTTCGACGTCTGCCGTCACAGAACATATATTACTCTAGCGAGTCAGCCATTGCCGAAACTCGAATGCGAAGTGAGTGGTGCGGCAGTGTGTAAACACACACTTCTCTTGTAGTATTTAGGGAATTATTGCCGGTAGCGCGAGGAGCAGTGGCAGGGGCTGAATGCAAATGTAGAATAAGAAGTTACAGGAAAAGGCTTGCACTTTGAACAAAATGTAAATCGCTTCTAAGGCACTATATTGCCAGGATCAAAAAAGAAAGCAAAAAATAATTAGTCGAGTTTTTCACTAATTTTATTATTAGTCGATACTTGATGTCCCGATTGGCGCTCTCCTCTCTAGTGCGCGTAATGTAATGGACGTACAGACGCAACCCAAAGCAAACTTTGTCTTTACTGAATTTATCTTTATTTGAAACTAGGTGATTGTTGGTGATAATTTTAACATCTTGTAGTGCAACTTGAAAATAGATATTTTTTCAACTGGATGTTGTAATGGCACCATCGCTCGGTCGTTTGCATTCGTCAACATAATTTAGGTTATCCGTAATAAAAGCAATAATAAACTCTTTTCATTATTTTAGTGGCGGTATTGGCAAAATGGAAGCTGTAGAAGAGCCTCCACTTCATAATGCCCCTGTGGATGGCATGAAAATAACGGTTGTATTTGATGAAAAAGACGAAAACGCCGTGGCTTCGGTAGCAACGGATGTATGTCACAAATCAAACGGTGTCGCGGATTCCGAGTCTGCAGAAGTAGCTGCAGTGGAAAGTAACACAGCACCCAGCGAAGACAGTAAATGTGAAATTGAAACGACTGTAGAGGTGAAGAATGATGCAGAAGAAAACATTGAAGAGTCGGCGGTATCTGCTGTGCCTGAAACTGATAGCACAACAGATCTAACTGTTAGCGACGTCATACAAAACAAGGACCCCACTGATGATCCCTCCCTCATTATCGCAGAGTCGGTCAAAGATGAAGTAGATGACATGGATAAAATCAGTGGTACAGAAACAGAAGGAATCCAATTAGTAGAAACTACGATTGCAGAAGACATTACTTTGGAACCACCCTCAGACAGAGTCACTTTTCAGACTGAAATTTTAATTGAAACAAATGATAATGAGATGATTGAGACAATCACAGAAGAGACAATTATTGAAGATCATGACTCCAATAATTTACTTAGTGGACTTGGTCAAAGTATTGAACTAAGTGAAGCTTTACGCTCATCGGATATTACTGATAGTGTGGAAAATAATAACTGTGCTGTAAGACAGGAAGTTTTCAATAAAGAGGAACTATTGGATATCTTGGAGGGGAATGATGAGGGACAGCCTGAAGCCCTACTACCACCAAACTTTGATAAAGATATACACTCAAAAAAGCTTCTTGAAACACAAATAGCTTTGCAACAGCTTTCTAGATTGAAAGGAATCACAAAAAAACGCAATGTTGAACGACTTTCTAGAAACAGAAACAGTGATAAAATTGTAAAAACTGAAAAAGAAGCAAAAAGTCCTAAAGTAGCTAAAAGTGATAAAATAGCAAAAAGTGATAAAGCTGAAAAAGTTGTCAAACAAGATCTTAAAGAACCAGCAGAAGATAAACCCGAGGAAAATATAGTTAATGTACTGGTTAAAGAGTGGGATGATGAAGATGCCTCTGAAACTGACAAGTCTACCAAGTTGGATGAGAGTCAAGCCTCCCAAGAAAGTACTGAACAGGTTGTAAAACCACAAGAAGGTGTTGGTAAAGAAGAAGAGGAAGCCTCCGTTCGGACTTCCGTTGATTCATCAAGTGATGGTAAAACCCCAGCTTTAAATAAGAGCATTGATGAAAGCCAACCACAAAGGAGACTTGGTAGAGTTATAAAGAAAAAGGTTATATTTGATCCTGATAATCCTGACACTTTTACAATTACAAAAACTAAAACTGTTATTAAAAACAAAGAACCTAGTATTGATAAAGACATAACTCCTTCAAAAAAAATTAAGACTGAGCTAACTTTCCAGATGGCTGGCAAAACACCTTTGCCAAAAAATTTGCACTGGAAAAAGCCTTCTCCTAAAAACTGCAAACAAAATAAGCGATTGACTGAGGTTGATAAATTATTGATGGATGAAGGAGCTGTGAATATGATATATCAGCTAACCCCTGAGGCACCAAAGGGAAAAAAGAACATGAAAACCAAAGCAGAATTTATTAAAAAGTTACAGAGCTCTACACCAGACTCAAAGGAAATGAAATTTCGAGAGAGAAAAAAAGAATCAAAGTATGAAGAAGCAGAAGCTAAGAGAATTCTTGGTGGCAAACACAGGTCCTCCCTGAGCAGTTCAGTCAAATCACCATCAGTTAGTGAAGACTTTGAGGCACACAGTGCAGATGATTCCATTATCTATAGACGGCATTCATCGAGTTCCTACTCAAGCTCCTGCATGAGTCCACGACGGTTAAGTGACGTGGAGTCAAACAATCAGGGAGGCTCAAGTAAAGCTTCACAAGTTGGTCAAACTGATGTTCAGAACCAGTCTGGTACCATTGTTAGCAATCGCCCAATAGCTGAAATGTTCATGCCAGACAACTCAGATTCTATCAGGACAGACACTATAAATAAAGATGATTGCATGTCTATAAAAGAAAAGCTAAATTCTAAGTTAAATCTTGCCTTAAATAAGAGGAAGCGTGACAATTCCAAACCTGAAAAACCAGCAAAGCTAAAAAAACTCATGAAAACTGATGAAAAAACAGTTGTAAATAGTGAAGATTTTAAATACTTGTCCATTAACTTCGATCAAAGATTAGCTGAAATATGTGTTCAGAAACCAGGGTTCAACTGTAGTATTGAGGTAAGTTTTGTGTAGTCTTTCTCATCTTTATGTAATTTGAAGGCCTTGTTCTTTTCAATTCTATAATATATCAATGCCTTAGTTCACAATTGCACTAACTACAAAACTTTCAATTTATTAATTCCAAACACTAAATTTCATGCTCTTTCATTTGAGCATATTGAAATACCGTTATTCTGTCTCTTTCTACCAAAAACATAGGCAGTTGTATTAAATAAGTTCCATTAAGGTTCAATGAATGTTTTATACTAATGAATGACCTTTATTTTTGTAAATCTAATCAAGATATAGTTTAACTGCTTATAAGTTTCTCAACTGCAGAAAATTTTAAAACACAAACATATTATATACATTTGCAATATCTGATCATATGTGTTGGTAGTACAAAAGGATCAAGAAAATTTTATGTACTAAGTAAGTACTGTGTTAAGTACTTGTTCTTGAAGGGGTTTGGCAATTTTTCAAGTGCACAAATGCATTAAATAATTTTGAGGATATTAAACGTCTCAAACTCAACACTTAGTGCAACATTTGCTTGGGTTGTTTGGAAGGCGAAGCACCGGCGGTACCAGAGTCCGATTTGTATTATTAAGTGCTTTTACTTGAAGGGGTTTGGAATTTTTTTAAGTGCATACATGTATTAAATGGGGGGGTTGTATGTTTATTTAGCCATTTTGAAAAGATTACATAAATACTAATATTACAATATTGAGATATGATGGAGTTAAAGGACTAGTCTTATGAATAGATGCTTATTGTTTTGTTATTTTACTTTGTTTTTGTACTGTTCTTGTCAAAACTTCAAAAAACTTTAAACATCTCTCCTCAAAATTGACAATTTTGTAGTTACTGCAATTGTGGACTAAGGCATCAATATGTAAATGTATTAAAAAAGAAGACTTTATTTTTCCTTGCAGATAATAAAGGAGTTAGAAAAAGCACTACAATTGATTGAATTAAGGAAAGACATATCTGTGACCCTATTGGCATCTGAGTGCGGGACTACATATTCAGATTTAGACTTGCGTCCTTTGTTTGATGACAATATGGAAAAATCAACAAACTTTGCTTATGAAATGGCAGAATCTATTAGGTAAGTTGTAAGAATATTAAATTTTAAATTAAACTTAATAAAATCGACCATGCATGCATGAATGGAGGTCAATTAATTATATCAATGATGATGTTGCATTTCACATAATGTCCCATTATATGATTCCAACAAGACTAAAAGGTAAGTTATCTTGAAATGCATTTGTTTATAGCTATGTTGCAAAGGAACAGGCAAGACAAGGATGAATAACTGTTCACACATATCTGTGAAAGTTGATCTCTATTTGAGCAACTTATATATGTTACTTCAACCATGCTTTGACTTTTGACATGTTTGTCTCTGTCTTGCACTTGTAGTTCGGCAGTTGTGCGATAGTGACAAATAATAATATATGTGATAAATAATCATAGCCAAAGTATGAGTTAAGTTACATTTACAGATATCTGCTTTAAACTGTCGCTCTGATCAATATATCTCATACATATATCTGAGTGCTTTTACCTCGTAAGATTACTTCTCTATCCACGGGGTGGAAGGGACACCGACGCGAAAACGGTTACGTCGTATTCAGTACATCATTCTGAGTGGGGGGACTCAGAATAGGAGACTCACATAGAACTTATCATCGGTTATTAAAAAAAATCAGCTGTTACATACATTTTGAACGTATAGGTACTTATTGCACTTTTGTAGGAAACAGCAGATTTTTTATATTTTCGTAACAGTCCCTCAAGTTAAGCCACTTATCAATTACAGGTCTCTCTTACAAGCAGTGGAACAACATAGCAAGCTGTTATGCTCAGGGATGAGTGGTCGATGTTCCGGCATTGGCCTGGCGCTGATTGGCCTAAGCGACGTGGCGCTGGCCTCGGAACGGTCCAGCTTCTCGATCAGCCCCAAGTCACATGCGTCAGTAGCGCCGATAGAACCCGGCGTCTCAGCATTCACTACATATAGACTCCTGTCTCAACCTCTAGTAAGTTTATATGGTACACATAAACTACAGTCATTTTTATCATACAAATAAGACTTAATATTAAAAAAAGAAGAAAAATTAAATTCCATGTCTATTTTTGGGTACTTTCCTTGAGCAAATAAACACATCAAATTAATTTTCTGTTCTACTTTATTATAATTTCAACTTCTTGTTGCAGTTAAACGACTTGGTCGTGTTTGGCCGTCGGTTGACCGCTTCTGAAGCCTTGCAAGGCGGTTTGGTAAGCCGCACACTATGGCCCGAAAACTTCAACGAACAAGTCCACACTATCGCTAAAGATATTGCTGCTCAACCCGCGCAAGTAAGTTAATAATCTTCATAACTGTAGTCGTCTTCTATGCGTTGGCAGTAAGCTTTCCACCCTCTCCCTTCATAGAGCAGTTCCGAGATGTGCGTGTGAGTGATGCCTCCGTTGTGCACACATATGTGGTGTCTGGGGCAGAGACAAGACTGGTACAGAGCGTTCAGATCGTAGTTCACGTTTCCACAAAACTCCCCGGACTTACAGAGTGAAAGTGCCGAACATCGATATGTGCGAGTGCTATTTACACTAGAAGTAAGTTTCCAATAGTTGGGACTCCGACAGCGACAGCTAAACGTTATGTTTGGTGGGACAAGCTGCATGTTCACGTGATGCATCTCTTCCAGTTCATCGGGATTCATACGTTGATAGGTCGTGGTCACGTTCAGAGCGGTGTCGTTTATGGTACACTCTGGCCAGTCAGTGACAGGTTGGCAGAACTGAAAACGAAATTTTGTTCTTAGGTCAAATACATGTTTCAGTAGATAAGTGAGATAAGCGAGCTACAAATTCAAAATCTACCGGTCTACTCAAACCTTTCACTGGAGGAGCCCAGCGGCCTAGAAAAGTCGCATTCTCACATCTTTTGGAATACAAGCTGACCAGACTTGGCATTATCACAGTGAGCCGTACTTAGCGTCAAATTTACGCGCCCCACTCAATAACAAATAGATCAGGCGGTTATATTTACCTGTAAATGAGCTCGGTTGTTCAGTTCAACGAGCCTGTTGTTGTTGGCGCGGGTGTCGCAGCGCATGCGCCGCTCGCACCGACACAGGCGCACCAGCGCAGGCGCGCGCCAATACCGCAGCACTAGCGCGGAGCACGCCTGTCGCGGGCTGCACGACGGCAGGCTGCGTTCACTCTCTTCCTAAGAAGTGGATAGCATAATTATTTAGCACTCACCAAAGACTTACTGAACCCATTATATCATACCTACGTAACTTAACCGAAACTACTTCTAACGCTACCGGTAGTAAATATGAATAGGACTGGTGGTAGACGTATTTAAATATTCTTACACTTATTTATTTAGACTTTTAACAGCTCTTCTCTTCTTTAGATAGGTATTAGTTCTGGGTACGTCTTTTAACTTCGTATCCTACAAAATCACTTTTAAAGGTCACTTAAAAACACTCATTTGACTTTCCTCTTGGAAGACCATGAATTGTACTTACAAGACCATAGTAGTACAAAACAGGCTCATCGAAATCATCACTCGGCTCGACACAAGTACTTAGCACCAATAGCAATAGTACTTTTAACCACATAGTAATTACTACTGTAATGCATACTTAACGCTCTTAACTAAGCTGCCTAATAGGTCGCAACCCATATCGATAAGATAACCTTGTAACGAGATATTAACTCAAACTGACTAACTGAATTTACTATTGTATGCAGTATTGTGTATACTAGGACCGTTTACTCAACAAGGTCCCTTTACAACATTAAATACTAGCTTATACCCGGGGCTTCGCCCTGAGTTCGGTAATTATCCCACGGGATCGTACAACCACGGCATAAACTGTGACCTATATGTTAATCCAGGTTATAAAGTATCTGTGTGCCAAATTTCACCGAAATCCGTTTAACCGTTTTTGCGTGAAAGACACTAACAAACATCCATACATCCTCAACAAACTTTCGCATTTATAATAGTAGTAAGAAGTAAGATAGTTGCAATGAGAATCATCATCATTCACCTGACGTTATCCCGATTTATTCAAGGTCGGTGCACCATGACTTTTTCTTGAATGCATCTCTATGAGCCGTCATCTCGGTAGTCATAAGTTAGATACCCTGAATAATTTTCCGCTTCAAATGAAGTTGTTGAAATTGTACGTTACATAATCGTATTCGTGTTTTTTTTTATGTAGGTTAGAATCTGAGAATAGCACTGTTTGTATATTATTTTTATATTATTCTTATGCTTTATTTACAGAATATCTGGCTAAAAAAGCAACTGCTGAATATGAAGAAGAGTGGGTCGGAAACGACATTCCTAGCGCATTTGGAAAAGGAGCGAGATCTGCTGGTTGAGTACTGGACCTCTGTCGAAGGACAGGAGATCTTACGCACGTCCTACAACGCCTAAACTATTACTTTTCTGTTATTTAACAACAGAAAACGATATTAAATTCACAGTAACCTTTTATTCATGTGTTGAAACTTAACTGTTAACAGGTCAAATTGACCTCTGATAAAGCTTTTTATTGCAAGCACATTTTGTTCGTAAATAACACCATTAAAAAAATGAACACTAATTAAGAAAATATTTGCATATCCATGGATATTCTTTTGTCATAAGAACTATATTCATAAATTACGCAATGGCTGGATATATAAATTAAAGACGAATTGTCAGACTGACATCAAAATTACTGTAAAAACTTAAATTAGTGTGCGCCCTACGAATCTGTAGGGATTAGGTATTGTGTTAAGACTGCTATTAATGTGAGGGTAGATAAACAGGAGTGTGAATGCATACAAAGTTTATTAAGAACGGTTTGATTTATGTTTACGGCAGATTAGATCCTTGGTGTTAATTATATTATAGTCATAGAAAATTATGTTATGTTATAGATGAAATTGTTTATGTCCTTGTTTTAGATTTTTATGAGTTTATAACTTAAGGTTTAGTATAATTTTCTTTTTTTCAGCCAAAGTTCGCATTCACAGCTTTATTTACAAACATTTTGGTAAAATATAACAACAACTTGATTGAACACTGCGATAATACATTGTTACACATAGATATGGTCATAAAGGAAAAAAAAAATGTTAATAAGTAAAGCAGTTAATGTTATTTCATAATAAAAATGCGTCTGTCCTCTGTTATGATAATTACAGATTACACATAGTATTCTTCATTCCATTTTGGTATGGAAACTACACTGAATAATGTAATAATACATTTTCATTTCAATTCAAAATATTATATATTTATAAGTGTACCTAGTGGTAATTTATTTGTTTTGGTTAAAATCAAGTGCCTTTTATGATATCGAAATCTACTATATTTTGATTAAAAACTTAAATATACTATAAATATATTAAATAATTGAGTACCGACCAAATGAATGATTTTTAAAAAGATTATAATTGGTGCATAATGATATCACAAGAAATGAACGTTATGGCCAAATTGATGGTTAACACACCCCAATTAGCTGCATAGTTTATGAGGAAAGGAACGATTATAAGTACTGATTATATGAAAAGGAACGCAAGCAGGTTATGTGCATGAGATGCACGAGTAATGTTGCACTTTCACCACATAGTACAAACAATATTAATGGTATGGAAGGCGAATGTCGCAAATAGTTTAAAAGTTGTTATTCAAGCACGACTAAATGTGTTAGTTGATAAAGATTACTTTGGATTGAAATGTTGAATGTGTAGATACTTCGTGGTGAAAAGGGTTTGGCGATAATGTTAAAATATTGTATCTCGATTTTTCTGTAAGATGTTGGTTCAAATGAAGTAAAAATGTGTACATAATGGATTTAATTTTGACGGATTGAATGCTTTTTAACGTGGACACCTTAATGCTTAATGTTATAGGAAAGTATTCCACCATGTGTTATTTTATCGTAGTTTAAAAGTAACATATAGTTTGTGTTCAACCAGACTTTCTGGTTCACTAATGTGCATCATTTAACTTTACAATATTCATTAACAGCTCTTAGTGTCATTAGCAAATCGCTTGGAATATTTCGATATCCGTCACCATTTTTTGCAAATGTTCTATTTGTGATGTCACCAATGTGTTGTCACGATAAATTTTAACTTATTGGTAAAATTGCTCTTTTATAAGGTTCGTATATCTATATATTATGTTTAATAGGATTTCGTTTTCAAGTTCTTTGTGAAAATGTGTAGGTATATTTGAAAGAAAATAGTAAAAAAGATAGTTAATGATATTTCTTGAAAACTGCAGTGTAAATCTGTTTCATTTGGTTTTACCAAAATATATCTAAAAGCAGGATAGAAGCATAGTAACTTTAATTATATGTTTTAAAAAAATAATAACTATTTCGTTTCATTTGGACAAAACGCCTTTATTTTAAATAATTAACACATCCATATAGTTAAGGTCATTTAAATTATGGGTTAAATAGTTTTAAGTCACAGAATTATGACACATCAGAGCATGTGAATAGTGTAATTATAATGATTAAGAACTGTAACTTGCCTTTTATTTCTCACACATTATTCTGTTTCACTACACAATTTGTTGGTTGGTTGGTTTGGTGGTTTGTTTTTGATTAGCGCGTTATCAACACGTTTTAGCAGATTTTACACGTTTGTATCCGATACAAACGTGTTGATAACGCGCAGGACGCGCTAATCAAAAACGCCCGGCGTCATCGCATAAAAAAACGTGGTGTGCAAAGGCTCTTAGGGCTTACACGCGCACACCGGAATTGTATATAGTGTTTTTTACTGGCATGGAAAGGAGTATGTGTGGGTCGTGGATCACGGGAGAAAAAGGCGAGAGTTTATTTATGTGTAGACGCCAGCACATCAAGCTTCTACAATCTGCCCCTAAGACGACCCACTGAACATTTCATTTTATGGGAAAATAATCATTAGACAATAGAAGCGGGTCAAATATAAAGTATTTTTTCATTCAATTTGTACTAATTAGTATTAATCAGTTTATTTCAGATCAGATTAATTAATCCATACAATTACAAATGATATCAATACAATTAAAAAATATAGGAAAAATGATGAATTAAATTATTATGAAAAATAAATTAAATTATTACAATACCTATTGTGTTAGTAAAACCTTATGCACTATGTTAGTCAACACCCATCACAATATGCATCCACTTGTTCTGGATAGGGCAATCCGCACGAGATACAACCATCTGCAGGATATTGTTGCTACTGCCTCGCACGGGCTGCATCAAGGCTACTTTCTTCCGTATAACTGCGTGAAAACCGTCGGTTCGCGGCTCCGCAAACATTGCTAATGCTGTTCGACTGTTTCATGTCAGTGACATACCTACCTAGCGTTTTGATTGGTAAGCCTAAGTACAAATAAAACTAGATTTATTTTAGTTCCATTTTATTTTATTTCTTATCAGTTTATCACACTTTTTCTGCTACATTAGAGATAATGGGCTTAGGTCTAGATTTAAATAACAATTTCTTTTTGACAATAGCCTTCACTTTATAGCTTGTTTTGTCTTCTTCAACGACTTTTTCGATCACCGCCATCGGTTGCTCCAGTTTTTGTTCTTTGCCATTGAGGATGTGGTGGCCGAGAACTAAAACTGGGTGTTTGTTTCTATTGCTGTAATGCAGGTCGCCGACCACCGTAGCCTCTGTAATCCCTTCCTTTTTCGATTGAATGAGACCCTGAAGCTCAACTATCGCCCACTCTGGTACTCCGCCTTCATTTTCATTTTTACTGGAAAAAATACACACTTCATGAAAGTCAGGCACAAAAACAGGTGCGGACAGGGAACTAAATAAAACAAAAATGGAATGGTGTCAATCGAATTTATTGTGGTAAAAGAGTGGCTTGATTGTTTTTAGAGCAAGGTATGATGTTAAATGCTCCGTTGCTCATGAACATCTGCAATATAAGTAAGTTATATTGTTATATGTAAGTTATATTGTCTAAAATAATGTGTCTTTAAGTCTTTTCACTACGGTTCATAATGCAATAGTTCGCTGTATGACCTGTAACGAGTGACGACATTGGTGAATTGGTCGGCGACGTACAGTGTTAGCGGTGTTAGTATCGGAACTTCTTGAAGAGCGGGTGTTTCTGCGCGTTGGCGTTGCGGCGATGCTCCAGGTACAGCGCGTCGTCGGCGCCCGCCAGCGACGACAGCGCGCCCGGCCGTCGCGCCACGCCCGCGCCGCCCACGCCGCCCTCGCGCTCCTCCTCGCACTCCGTCTCTGATGCTGCTAGCACCTGCACGTACAGAAACATTCTTAAATGACCTTGAATAATGTAAATGATTATTTTGCCGGTTCGAGAGATGTCTGATATATGTTTAGATAACTTGCTTGTTATTCTCAGAAATGTAGTTTCGAATCGAATCGGTCAAGGGCAAGAGTGTGCCTAACCTATTACATTTCACCAGTTATGTTTAGTTTAAGTCCTATGCAAAAGGAGACTTTCGAATAATAATAAATAAACAAATGAAGACTTACTTGGCCTAGCCCCACTAATAAACCTTTATATCTGTGTATACAATATGTAGTCGAGGACTATAGACCAACCGCTTTAATGAGTCCTCGCGAAGGTATCAATTTAAATGGAATATTCTGAAGGTTGATCACGTATTGGTTCAATTAGTATCGTAATACCTACGTGGATTATGGTTATTTTAAAGCAAATAACCTGTGGGATATTGTTAGGACGCTTAATGTGCCTTTGATGGGGCAAGGCGGAGGATTCTTTAAAGCAGTCGGTCTATAGAACGTGTAATTCGGATCGCACCAATATTTTTGTTAAGTTTGGCTAAATAAGGAAAATCTAGAATGTAGAACGCATTTTTAGAGGAAAATTTCGAACCTGTTGAAGTAGCAAGCCCTGCTCTTCTCGTGTGCCGTAGAATAAGTCCGGTTCTGTGTCCATTCCTTTTAGTTCTGTGATGACCTGGAAACACATTGTGGTATAGCTAATATCCATGATATTACATAACAGAGACACACCCAGATTTCATTAGTTATATTTACTTTCCAAGAGAGTCTATTGCCATTCAATGGGCACAAATCTAGACTTACAAATTCTTTAAAAAAAAATATATTAGCCTAAAAATCTAAATATTACAATCAAAACTATAGGAGATCCCATTTACCTTATAACTGTATCCCTGGTTGACAAGAAACCGTTGTCTCTTCCGACTGTACGCCATTTCCAGCGTGTCCTGTGACACCAGCGTGTAGAAGAATGCATTGTATTCCTCCGCTAAAGCACCTTTTTTAGCTCTCAAGATACGACCTGAAAAAAATACCATTCACAGCTATTTGTAAGTTGTTTTTAATGGAAGGTGACTCAGTCTGGGTATATTTAATTTTTTTCTTTTTTAATTTCAACACCCATTTCACCCCTTTAGCGGTTGTTTATTGGGATAAAAAGTAGCCTTTGTCACTCTCCGGTCTCGTGACTCCGTTGCTACATGAAACAAGGACAAATGAACAAACAATCATATCCTACTAATATTATGTTAATGCGAAAGTTTGTGAGGATGCAGGTTTGTTATTCTTTCACGCAAAAACTACTGCACGGATTTGGATGAAATTTACCACACAGATAGCTTATAATCTGGATTAACACATAGGATACTTTTTATTCCGGTTGTCTGAGCCCGTGGGGCAATTATCGAACTCCACGCGGGCGAGGCCGCGGGCATAAGCTAGCAATTTATAGTAATGTTAGTAGCATTCTCACCTAAACGTTGAGCTTCCTGTCGACGGGAACCGCCATGAGATGAAATTTGGATCAAAACATTTGCTTCAGGCAAATCAAAACTTGTATCGGCGACTTTACTGACAAATATCGTGTTCACTTTATGGTTAAATTTGAAGTTCTGCAATATCTGAATCCTCTCGCTTTGTGAGGTGGGACCGTAGATATATGGTTTGTTCATTTTGACGGCGTAGTGTCGAAGGGCGAATACGTTGTCCGAGAATACTATAGTTTTGTCGCCGCGTCGCTCGTGGTATCTCACAAGGAACTGACACGCGCGGAATTTTGATGGATTCATTACGTAAAGCAACATTTTCTTGTTTATCCTGAAAATAGAAGTTAATGAATGAGGTTATTTACATATTTCAGGAGTTAATAATCCTCTAGACAGGTTTAGCTGTGGTGGTCAATCTTAAAACCGTGTCGGGAGATATTATTGTGCACATTATTTTTACTTTCCTCATTCTCATAATTCCATGACATGGGTAGACACAATCGCAGAGCGATAAGTCTTAGTACGGTCGGTCAGTGCTCACCAAGTGAACAAACAAACTAATAAGTCAGGCATCTTTTTTCTTGAGAGTAGTACTCTCAAGACCTGCTATGACTTCTTTGTTTCGTCACAACTTTAGTAACATAAGCCCACTTAAAATACTGACACTTACTTCTGAATAAGATATTCCCTGTAGAACTCCGGCGTCATGGGACACCACACCTCGGCGCACTGCACGCGCGCGATGTACCCGTTCGCTTGCAGCTCCAGCCAGTTGGCCTCGTACAGCTTCGGACCGATCAAGAAGTTCAGATCGGCGATCTTGTCGTCCTCTCTGAGTAGTGTCGCGGTTAAACCTACGACAAAGAGGTAATATAAGTCAGGGAGTGAAAACTTTAGTTTTAGAAAATCTTCTGAAGGAAGACAAATTATTTATTTGCAGTAACGTGTAGGTATGAGTAGTTCGTCAAGTTGTAGAGAAATATAATGAATACCAGCTTACATACTACATCGCAAAGCATTTGACTCTCTTCTACATAAAAACATATGGGAAGCATTAGTGGAACAAGGGATTGAACTTAAATACATTAGATTAATAAGAAATGTGTACAGCCATAGTACAGCTAGAATCCAGTTAGAAAAGAAAAGCCAGCCATTCGAAGTAGGAAAAGGTGTTAGACAAGGAGACCCACTGTCCCCAAAATTATTCTCGGCTGTACTGGAATCAATTTTCAGACAACTCAATTGGGAAAATCTCGGGATCAATATAGACGGCACATCACTGACGCATTTAAGATTCGCTGATGACATAGTGCTATTCGCCAAAACACCTGAAGTCATCAATAAAATCATAGAAGACCTAGCGATAGAAAGTGAGAGAGTAGGATTAAAACTTAACCCGGAAAAGACTAGAGTGATGACAAATGGAAAGGAAACCACGATACAGATTAGAAACACTGAAATTAACTACACCGATGAATACATCTATCTGGGACAACTCATAACCCTAAAAGAACCTATGCGGGAAGAAGTAAAAAGAAGAATTACGAACAGCTGGAGAAGATACTGGAGCTTGAGAGAGATTACGAAAGACAAACAACTTCACATAAAGATTAAAAGCAAGCTATTCAACACCTGCATACTACCCGTCCTTATGTATGGCTGCCAATCATGGACCTTAACTCAGGAAATGACAAATAGATTAGCGACTTGTCAATACGCTATGGAGAGAAGCATGCTGAATGTTAGGAGATCAGACAGACTGGAAAATCGTGTCATTAGGAATAAAACAAGAACCATAGATGTAGTACGGAAAATAAAACGTCTCAAATGGAGATGTGCAGGACACCTAACAAGAGGTCATGACAAATGGAGTAAAAAGGTGACAAGGTGGTATCCCAGGGAAGGTAAAAGGAAAAGAGGTAGACCGCTGAAAAGGTGGGACGATGACATCAGAGAAGTGGCAGGAGTTATGTGGAACAGAGTGGCTCAGTAAAAACCAGAATGGAAGAGGTAGGAGGAGGCCTTTGCCGATTGGCAAACAGATCTACAGAAAATAAAAAAGCTTCAAATACTAGAATAGAAAAATAGAGAATAAGTTTAAAGTTTTATGTTTTATTTTAGAATATTGTTAATAGGTTAAGTCGATCTGAATAAAGGCTATATTATTATTAACGTGTAGGTACTGAGAAGTACCGAAAAGGGATTCGATTTGGGTTTGTTTACCGTCTGGAAATGCTAGGCTAACTCCGCAATCCTAGCTTGATAATCCAGCCTCGACCAACGTATCGAAAATGTCAGAGGTGTTACACACTCGTTCAAGTTGGCACTTTCGATTCGACAGTATTTATTTAACAATAATGCCGACTCGAATCATCTAATTCTGCACATATTCGGCTCATGCCGATCGGCGAACTCCGTTAGGTATTTACCATCGCTGAATCATGTTCGGGCCGGCTTGACACAATTCGAGCTGAGTCGATTGGCTTTTTTTTCAAAATCATTTATCAATATTATTCGATTGTGTCGCTCAGCTGTGCCACAACATTTAGCACGCCGAAGCAACTTTGTAACGATAGTTAACGCACCTAGCTTGGCATGCGAGTGCACTATAGTCAGCACTCGCCGGAACATCTTGGCGGGGATGGTGTGCACCTCGTCCAATACGACCAGTCCCCACTCCTGCGCCTGCAGCCACTTCATGGTCTGTTCGGCCTCCCACGACCGACGTTGGCCGTGAGTGATCATAGAGTACGTCGTGACGAGGATGCCTGCTCCCATAGGCTTGTCTTTGGCTTCTGATGTGAATCTGAAGGCAAAAAGTCATTATGAATTATTGTTTTGCTAATTTAAGGCCAACATTAAGTCCTACGCCTTTGAAGACAAGACTGCGAGGTCTAGGTTTCTTAACACACTAATATCAGTCCAGTGAACACCAACAGACCGAAGATATAAATCTCGTCGTCTTGAAACACCAACTCTAAACACGGTGAGCAACGCCTTTTAGAACGCATCCCGGAGATTGACAAGGGGCTGCCCAAAAGCTTTTCTGGCGCCAGCACGTGACGCGAAGAGTTCTGCATGTTTTCATTAGATTCCAGTAAGACAAAGTAGAATGTTTAAAATTGGAATGTACCTGCAGATCATGCTATCATCCGCGGTGGACCAGCACTTGAACTGCTGCTTCCACTGCTCCACGGACACGCCGGAGTTGCACAGCACCAGCGCGCGCTTGCGCACCGTGCACACCGCCGTCACGCCCACCAGCGACTTGCCCGCGCCGCAAGGGAGGACTATGACTCCCGAACTGTTACATACAAACACAATAAATGGTGATTGTAGAGGGAATCAGAATAAATAAAAAAAATGCATAATTTTATAGTAGTGTCTAATCGAACCTACGAATTCAACTTCGGCTTCGGCCGCATTCGGCCAAATCTCGGCTTAGGTCAAAAAGGGGCGAAGTTTTGGTCGAAGCCGAAGGTTTCTAGCAAGCGCCGAAATTGAACGAACTACGAATACGAGAGAGCGTGATAGATGAGGCGACGTGCACACATTTCTAAGTGTTATTATTTTTGAGATGTGGCAAAATAATTTTAATCAGTTGTTTAGGCAGTCAACATTAAACTTTTAATTTAAAAAAAGAACATTTAGTTATTCACTTTTAAACAATCAATAACTGAATTTCTTAGAGTTTAACCTACGGTGTCGGCTTCGGCCGATAGCTAAATAATCAGCTTCGGCCTCGGCCAGAAATCGATCTTCGGTCGGATACTATCTAATAGCAAAGTTCAATATGATAATCCGTTGCGAAATTATACACCACCCTTCTTTACAGTCGCTAGTCGGTTAAGAACAGTTTGTTTACGTACCGCGCCCGACCATTTCCGAACATCTTCCGAAGGCTCTTCTCCTGGTAGGGTCGCAGCACGGCGGTGGGCTTCAAATCTATGTTGATGTCAGGGTTGACAGTGTCGTTACGGAAGTCATACTCCGCCAACAGCGGGTGTTCAAGCTCGATGCAACGCTTTTGTATTACCTTTAAAGATTGGTGGATTTATTATTACATGTGTTCCCCTTACAAACTTGTCGTATATAAATCGGGTAGGAGTCAGTATTGAAATTCAATCTAATGGTTTCATTTTATTTGAATGTATCACATTAACCAGGCATCAAATCGGTTAGTTATAAAAATATACTGAAACTCAATTTGATTTGCGACATTTTAGGAAAGATGTACTCCTAAAATGTCGCAAATCAAATTAGGAATACCTACATCTTTACAAATTTAAATTTAAAAAAAATATAGGTACTCATTTAAAATTGGAAACGAGTTCGACGTAGTTTCGAAGAAAACCGATTTACTCTTAAGTAATGATAGTAACATCATGGTGTTAAGTACCTAGTCTTTTTGAAATCATAATTCGTAATTTCCTAAGTCATCATCTGCCTAGCCTTTTCCCAACTTTGTTGGGGACGGCTTCCAGTCTAACCGGATGCAGTTTTCATTATGCACAAGTAAAAACTGCACAAAGGCGGACTTAATGCCTATGCTTTTATGACTTATGCTTAGGTATTTAATGACTGTACTACCTCAATCTTTTCTGGATCCACTTCGAAAGCGACAGCGGTGTTAGCGGTGATGTCCGTAGCCTCGTCGTCGTCATCCTCCTTGTCCAACTGCTGGTAGAACTGGCTGATATCGTCCGGCACAGCGCCGTTAGCCGCTGGTGGTTTATCGCTAGTCTCGCCTAAGAAAATACAACATTATTGGTACGGAATATTCCTATTTTATAACTTCTTGTTTGGAAAATCTCTCATCTGCACGAAAACATAATTGGCGCAAGAATGTTCTTGAATTGTCAAAATTAATGCATTGCCATTGCAAGTGTTACGCAGTTACCTCGCTAGTCAATAGTAACCGTGCGGGGCGCCGGTTTGGTTAGTTCATAACGCGTCGTTGGTACATTTGAAAATACTTGACAGTGAAAATATATCTTTCTTGTTCTGTCTGACTCTGTGCAAGTTTGAGCGAGATATATACACTATTCATAAGCAATTTACGTCAAAATCTATAGAGCTCCGCTCCGGAGCCAGACGCAGACAGGGAAATTTCGGACAGCAACTCGGGTGTTCGTTCACTTGAAATACTTGACAGAGACAATATATCTTTTTTGTACGGTCTTCTATAGTCTATGCAAGTTGAACGGCATAGATACAGTTTCCATAGGCAATTTACGTCAATAAATAAGTCCAGTCCAGTCTAGCTCCAGTCTGGAGCTAGACACAGACACGATAAATTTGACATATAGCCAAATTGGAGCTGTCAACAATACAAGGATATTAAACTGTTATATAAGCCGATTTGGTAAAATAAAGTGTTAACAATGTACTCTTTGAAACATTGTTAACACTTTATTTTGATAAGAGAAGAAGAGAGTACATTTTTTTGGAATGTTTAGGAGCGCGACATTGTACTTCTTATGACATTATCTTTGTTTTTAGTACTCTATGATTCGTATAACTAAAGTTGAACCTGTAATTGACTTAGGAATGTAAGGAATGTAAGCTAGTCTAGATTTTATTACCTATTATTTATTTGCTTTTAGTGCTTAGTTATTACTCTGTTGCCAAGCAATCAAATCAATTGGAATTCTATTTTGCATGATGTTATTAATATTTCGTTTATTTAATAATTGCTAATTGATATTTCTATTATTATTTGCTATTAATGTGATGTAATTATTTATTACCTATCTAGTGGCACTCATTATCTCTTTTGTTAATATGCGGATAATGTAGTGGGCTGCAATATTGTTAATATTTTGTATTATCTTTCCTCTGTTCCAACACATATTGTAGCTGTTTATTGTCCCTGAATAAATAAAATAAAATAAAACAAAATAAAACTTGTTTTATGAGCAGTTGTCGCTTTATCAGGGAGCGTGGAGAGCAAAAAGTCGTCATCGCAGCTAGCACTGCTGGATCATTGGGTCGCGCAGCAGCTTCTGAAGCACCTCTGTACTTACTATAGTGAACTCACCTGGTTTAAGAGCAGCAGTCGCTTTGTCAGGCAGCGCAGAGGACAAGAATTCGTCATCTCCGTCACGTCGTAGCCGGCACTGCTGGATCACAGGGTCGCGCAGCAGCTTCTGTAGCACCTCCACGTGCTTGCTCTCCACAAGATATCTACAGCAAACACACACTGATAATTGACATATTAGCATTTGTTAGATGAATTGGGTTAAGGAGAAGTTTGTTAAGGAACATTGGATAATCATCATCAGTGTTCACAACCGGTTACGCCATGCGCACGTCCGGGCTCGTGAGCAAGCGCTCATAAATTATCATATTATTCATCTTAGGGGGCCTACCTACGACTTGAAGACGACTGTAAATATGAATAACAATATGAATTGAATATTGAATAGAATTGAATTTTTGTAGAAAGTAAACGGCGCTCAAAAAAGTTGCAAGTGTTAGCAACAAAAACAAAATTTTATAGCAAAAGCTTTTATGCAATGGCTCAAAAACTATATAATAAGTTACCAGGACAAGTTATCTCAAGTAGCAACATTAACGAATTTAAAAGAAATTTGTTCAAATGGTTAAATAACAAGGTGTATTATTCTGTTGATGAATATTTAAATGACAAATTTTAATTCCCTTTTAATTGATTCGAATCTGTTTTATGTTATGTGAGAAATGATTTTGTTAATTTTGATTATTGTGTATTAATGAATTAGTGACATTATTATTTTTATTTCTGTATTTTTTGGTTCTTTTTACTTTATTTTATTTGACATTTTATATAATTTTGACATGATTTATAATTATTGTAGAATTCTAGAATAATAATTTATTAAATCCATTTCTTTAAAAAAAAAATCCTTTTAAATTTTGTATGCCTTTTGGCGGGGCACAGCTCGGTTCTAATTTATAACATCTTCAGTTTATACCCTGTGTTCACGAAATAAATGAATTTGAACTGTGTTGCCCAACTAAAATAAATATCTTTACTTACCTATTGTGTTTGAGCACAAGCTTCACCTTGCCATAGGACAGTGTACAAAGCTGTATGAACTCAATAATGCCGGCCGGTACTGCACACTTGCTTAGCCTCTGTAGGTACTCAACAATGTCATTAGTCTGTAAGCCCACAGACACAGCAGCGTATAGACTGTATGCCGTCAGCTTGTACTCATGAATGTGTTGAGGCCTGAAAACAAAATATACATCAATCAATCCTATTACTTTTAGATAAATCATGACTGTACCGTAAAAATGTTCATTAATATACTTCCCTCTGTAAAAACATGTTGTCTTATGAAGTAAAAAATTTCAACTAAGAGAAGTGAAAAAAAAAAAAGATTTCAACATGTTTTATGTGCATGTTTTTCCAGTAGAAACACACAGATACTACTTGTAGTGTCCATAATTTACAAACTTTGATAAAATACATACCGACACACAGGCTCAGCTATAGCAATGAGAAAATCGTGAGCATGTTTGTACACGGGTGAGAATGCTTCCAGGAATATGTGACCATTTGGTGCCACCCACAATGGGCGACTGGAATTGTCAGCTTTCAATGCCATTTGACTTCTAGAATGTGAAAATTTTCAAGATTAGTAAACACAGCTCTCACATAAAACAAAGTAGCTATGCTTATAAATAAAATGGAAAAGAACTAATCAAACAATACAGGTGTGACACACAGCCTCATGCATCTTCAGTTAGCCGTGACTGTGCTACCTTGCTAACTGTATAATATTTTCACAGTAGGGGCTATTTCTGTTGTAGGATAATCTTACCACTGCAGAGCACTGCACTGCAGAGCAACAGGGAAAAAGCTCTCTGTGAGGGGGTATTTCTGTTAATAGTTTGTGGCACTATGAAACAAATAGTCAAAGTGTATAAGAATAGAAACAGTTTTAACCTATAATCTTTGGCACCAAATTCATCCTCAGGCACTTGATCATTTTTCTCAGCATCCTGCATAGCAGCACCAGGCACACCAACATTCTCTGTGTTCTCATCATCTACTAGGTCTATGGTCATTTCTTCTTCTACTTTCTTCTTCTTGCCTATTGAGAGCAATTTTAACATTATACAAACTCAATGAGATGAAAAAAAAACAAGTCCATACTTGTTGACATGAAAATCATTGTGCAATTTTAGTAAACATTTTAAGCTTTATTTGATATCTAAAATTGACAATAGTTCTTCTCTTCAGCTATAATAAATGAGGGAACATCAGGGAACATCCATCAATACACTTAGAAATCGATTTTTATAGGTTGTTATTTAGCACAATTATTCCAATGTAAGCACAATGACAAATTATAAAATCATAGCTCACCTGATCTATCGCTTCCTGTCCTCGAATCATATTTTTTAAACTTCTTTGGAGGTCCCATATTTTATTTTAAAAAATTTGATGTTTTTTTTTCCTTTGCTTGAAATTAGCACCCACACCTAAAATTAAGATTTATTTGATGATATTTTTTAGTTATCATTTTAATTATTATATTGTTGTACAGAAAGCAAGAAAAATTCAATAACTTACCAATAATGCAACAAAAATCACTACACAATATAGTTTTCTTGGTACTTACCAGTTCTTTTCAACTTTATTATATTATACGCGGCAATAAATTAGGAGTCACATACCAAACAAAATCTGCTATGTTAAATCTAAAACAATTTATTATTGATATTTTCGTTTCTTTGAGCTGCTGAGTGTGTTTACCACAGCTTGATAACAGATTAGTGACACATTCACACAAACACACACTGACGTGACGTCACTGTGTAGTTGACATAATTATGGTTGTCACCTTTATGCCATAGAGGAATAAGTTTGATGCTTGCCATTATGTATTGCCATATTGCTAAATCGATCATGAATTCTAAAAATGACTGTACATACTCCTATACGTACAGGAGCAGGTGATGGACTATTTCTCCCCAGGACAGAATTAGAAGCTGGAATTAATCCATTGCTGTTCTTTCACCCTTTTTTTGTTGAAAATTGACCGACCGATGACCGTCGGATAGACGCCCTCAGGCTAGGTAGAGCTATGATTTTCGCAAGGATTATTGTTGAGAATCGAATGAATGAATGGCGTGCCAAAGAAGGACTGCTGCAGGCAGATGATGATGAAATACTAATTGTGGAAGTGCGATCTACCATGATGCTGCTGAATTCTTGATTTACTGTGATGCCAGCCAAAATAAAAGTAATATTTCTAGATTTTAAAAGTTAGCCTGGCCCATTTTAATATATCATCATAATTTCAGCCGAAATAAAGAAGTCTACAGCTGGTCATAGGCCTCCCCCAAGGGTCGCCACATTGATCGGTTTTTCAAATATATATTTTACATACTTATGGCTTAAAACATCCAATTTACGCTGTCGGTCATGAACTGTAAGAACTACGAATTCCTGAATGAGGGCAAAAATGCATGCCGTTTATGTTCTAGACCGCAAATATTTTACAAAAGTGAAAACTTTTAGTCTGTGGGTTTGATGTACGCAAGAACGTACGAAACCGCAGCGCAGTTAGGTATTGTTACAAACATCCATCATAGAAATAATCATCTGAGTTTTTTTTAAGTGATCTAAGATTTGAACAATACTTTAGTCTTGAAAAAGAGTCACGTTTGTTTTTGTTTACAAATTGTTTTAATTTTTAAGGTTATAAACTTAATTGAATACCAACCAGTCAATGTATATTTGCATGATCCTGATAGCGTTTCTCCAATTGAACTACAAATCTAAACACACTTCTTGTAAACTTTAATCTCGGAAAAATTCTCCTATATATTTTTATTCTGATGATCAACTCTGATGATCGAAGTTGTTGATTTTTGGTTTGACACTGACAATCAGTCAGTCTGTGTTGCCAAAATTCGACAAACGTAAATCAATAATTAGGTACTATCTAAGCTCCAAGAAAGTTCATAAATCCTCTTAGACCTTAGATTTTAAGCAGTTATAGCCTAGTGGTGTGACCATCGGACCGCCAAGTTATAGGTCTCAAGTTCGAACCTAAGACACGCACCTCTGATTTTTCGGATTTATATGCGTATTGTATAATTTATGCCCTGCATTCTGATAACACCGTGAAAGGAGGCAGCGCCGACATAATTAGAGAAAACATACATCATTATGAACAGATCAAATGTGAAGATCAGGAAATGCAAGTGATCGGTGGAACTATCAAAATGAAAAGATACGACTCGGTTACTACAGCAGCTATAAATATATATACATCCCCCCAAAATACGCACTAAAAAAAGAGCAATACAAGACACTTAGCGCGACTTGGAAATAGATTTATATTAGGTGGAGACTGCAATGCCAAGAATACCTATTGGGGCTCCAGACAAATCAATCAATCATTTATTTATTTGTAACTACAACAAAAGGCAGAGAACTACTAAGTGCAGTACAAGAAACCAAATCAAAGGTTCTATTAACTGGAAAACAGACATATAGGCCAATAGACTCAAGAAAAATTCCAGACGAAAAAATTGTCAGCTGTCCCATACTAAATTTCAATCAAATGTATTGTCCCATACATTTTGGTCGAGTAGGTATTGAAATTTAGTATGAACGCTGGTAACTTTTTCGAAATTACGAAATTAGACCCATGGAGGAAGTTGTTCAATTTGATGGTCTGTCCTTGTATATTCTTTCATATGACTATACCCTTTCTGTTACACCCAGTATAGTATGCGATGGGATGTAATAAAAATGGTCAAATGTATTTATATTATCAGAAATAAAAGCTATTTGTATTGTAACTATATACCGTGTTACTATAGCGACTCATTTTTCATCAACATACGACCTGACACTGACCTTAAATTGCAAAAAACGTAAGAAAATTTGGATTTCGCGGGCTACCTTAAAGAAATTTGACAGATTGTAGTAGCTTGTGCGCTATGTGCTGGCGTCTGTACTTACAGTCAGTAACAAAAGACATTTTCCACTTCTTGCGTTTTTTACTTGCAAGTGCGTAATAGAAAAGCTTCTCCGGAAAGGTATGAAAAATCCTATCAAAACACGTCATGCCTGTTCTACTAGTGCAAGCATAAGTTTTATGTACAGAACCTTGCATTTATTGGTCTGGGTATACAGGATGTATCAGAATAAGAAAATATCCCTTAGGTTAAAACGGACGCCCCAAATAAAATATCGCATGGGCTGTCGCAATAAGAAGAGTCCAACATAATTTTTTCGACCCCTTTGGAAAACTTTTCCTTGGAGAAAATTTTCCAATTTGATGGAAAAAAAAACAAATTGGAAAATTTTCTCGAAGGAAAAGTTAAGTGCAATACCATCTAAGAGGTATTGCGCCTATATATTAATTTGGATTTTGTTTTTAATTTTATTTTGATTATGTTTTTAATTTAATTTTGTTTATTTTTAATTTTAATTGATTTTATTTTAGTTTATTTGTAACTATGATCCAAAGTTGATTGAAATAAAGAAATAATAATAATAATATGTAAAGTCGACAATGTTCTTGTTTGATCACTTTTCAATAAGAGACAGATCAGACTTATTACCTAATCAATGTAATTAATGGCGTTAGCTATTAGTTAGGGTTGCCATCACCTGTCCTAAACTGACGATGCTGCACAAAAATTTAAAAATCCCGGACATTTAGGTGTAATTGAGTTTTTTCACGGACACATAAAATCACGCCTGTAGTCCCCGAAGGCTTAGGCAGAGGTCTCCCTAATAGTATAATCAATATTTCGCCAGTTATGTTTAAGTCCTATGTAATAGGGGGCGAGACTATTGCCATCAACCGGGCACAATTCCAGACTCCGTGGCGGTTACTGACAAGTTCCTGATGGAAAAACCCAATGATAAAATAACCGAAAAATCGGGAGCTCAAAACAATGAACAATCACGGAAGATATCCCGTAAGTGACAGTACAAGTTTAGTTGTAAACCTTGAAAGCTTAAAACAGTGTTTAACCCAATAATACTTCACGGACACGCCAGAAAAAAAAAACGCTAAATGACCAGTATGGTTATAGTAAGTGCGTGAATCCAAAGAAGTTAGAGCGCGGCGAGAGGCGTTCAGTCATCAGCTATTTAGCAGCAACAGCGTTGGCTTTTCGTAGTTTGCGCCAGTCCCGGATAACTAATTTTTTTTTTGACTTTTAATACAGAAATTTGCATTAATTTTGCATTAAAGTAGGTACTTTGCTTTTTTGTAGGCCTTGCACACGCGGCTTCAGCGTACCGGGCCTGGATGCCCATGACACTAAAGGTGACCGGGTTTTAACGGGTCAACACCAAATTAGGAGAAATCCGGGGAAACCTAGACGGATAGCAATCCTATATTAGTATATCCAAGTTTTACGGACCTCTCTTTGGACATAATTTCTACCCACAGTTTACTGTTCTGTTTCCTTAAATAACAGATATCCAGACTGAAGACGTCGAGCTCGGTGCTTGTGTACCGCGCTTCCGACGGAGTAGATTAATAGTGCAGCGATCGATCGTTTGACTGAAAAATCATTAAGTAACTTACTAAAACATTTTTACCTGCTTTTCCAGTCGGTTTTGTACAGCCCGTCAACACATACTTTGAGATAGGTTAGTAGAATATAGGATGGGATAGGTTGCCTAGTCCAGGAATGTCTCTCCTTTTGGTGAGTGGGTGTGGTCAACCGGGTACAGTGGTTTATATTTTCAGTAACGACACCGACCTGCACATCTTGGCCCCGCAACTAACCTTGCTGACTGGCCAATCGACGCATATGTCTAATAATAGCCTATCAATATTTCAATTATGGAATTTGGAAATAAAAATCGTTGTTCATTATTGGTAGGTCATAATTTAATGCAGTTTTCTTTTATTATTAAACATTTGCTTCTGCTTTTACTTATTAATATGACAAATGGAATATTGTTTGATATCTAGATTAAATATCTATTCTGTGAGACTATTTAAACAACTTTTATATTTCCATCAGCATTTTGTACAACGATTGCTAAAATAGCATTTTCGACACTAATTATAATTTTAAGGCAACAAAAAGACATGGCGGGATATAATAAATGATAAGCTGCTTTAAGTATTAGAATACTTGTGACCGTAAAATAAAAAACAAAAATATAGAAATAAGAAAGTGAATTTCTATACTTTTGTCCTGTTATGCAGAATACTGTACAACTCGATCATAGGGATGTTGTTCAATTCGTTTCTCTCATAGCACTACAGCGCTGAGGAAACGCAATAGAGAGATTCGTTTCATGCACATTGTACGCTTCAATACCATCATCTGTTTGCGTGATGAACAGACCCCTCTATTTTAAGGTGTAGGCCACAACAATAGTTTCTTATATATTTATATTTAAGTATATACAAATAGTTTAAAATAAATACTAAATTGTCTTTCAATGAACTATTTATCAATCGCCATATTTAAACATCGAAGACAAACAATAAATATACAAAACAAATCAGTTTAATTATAATTACTTATTTCTTTTAATATTTTGAACATTACATTATGTTTCAGTCCGTAAAAATGGCCGCGTGTAGTACTCCAATGCTGTCAATGTAATAAATTCAATAAAATGCGCAAACGTTTGTGCCATTTTACTAACGATACAGACAAAGGATTGTTTCGCTTCATACACACAACGAGCCAACGCACAACGCACAGGCGCACACGTCCACACTCGCGATAATAATGCACTACACTATCTCTTAAGTAACAACAACGTACTTATGTTATAGGTATTTGGAAAATAGGGCACGTTTCAATTCACTTCCTTTGTTTGTATTGTGCTGCATACAATTCCCGACAACGTTATAAATACGAACATCCTCAAGCTTTCATAAATAAGTTATACAACATTTTTGGGATAGAATCAAACTACATGTGGTAGCGACTAGAATTTAACATCTAAATTAATATAATATCTTTAAGTGTTCCTCATCATATAAAGAAGCTTGTGAAAATTGCTATATTTATAACAGTTAAAAGTTACATCTATTGCGCCATTTTATTGTAAAATACTTAGCGTCCAGCATTGTAGCCAACTAACGGCAAGTGTTAGGCTTAAGACCCGTAATTGTATTAAAAATCAAAACACTTTTTGACATTATTATTATGTACAGGAAAAATACAAGTGTTCACTGCAAACTATCGATTTAAGTATGGATGATGAGGCGAGCGCCCATTACTATGCAATGGACTAAGACAAACGGTGTTTCTCTTTGCATGTGTGTGTAATACAATGGTAATGACAAAACACCATTTAACTTCATCTGTTGATGATATCATAGATAGTAAACAAGTTAATGGCTGTCGTGACACTTTAATAACGACCGGCAAAACATATTCTGCATACAGCGGTGACCAAGTAGTACTAACATGTCGTACAAACATCGGGTAGCGACTCTGTGGTCACCACGTGCAGGACATGTGCAGCCGACCGATTAATATAAATAATAAACAGCTAATTTATAACTAATTCATTTAATATTTTTCTTTTTATGTCTATTTTCTAATGAGATTTCTATTCATCTGCATTTTAAATATCAGTCACTAATCGATTGTCAATTATTGTCAGCATGACTAGGTATCGCCAGGCGACGCACTCTCGCGCACACAGACAGTCGTGGTGCTGGATACAGACATACAAGGACTACAGGTAGACAGGTGGAAGCAACTAGTACAGTAAGTATTATCGAGAATATTTCAACATAAATATGGAATGTAGCAAACACTCAATTGAAAAGACCCCCGGGTTCTGGCGTTCGGCCATAATTAATCTAATAATATTAAATTAGAGACAATATTTACAATAAAATAGTAACTATGCAACGTAAATTAATATTCCTTGCGTTTACTGTACTGATATGCATCCTTTACATACAATTATAAATAAATATAAAAGTTGTTTAAACACAGATTTATAGCTGCTGGATAGAAATTAAACTTTAAAATAGGTCACTTAAACATGAAACTGTACACTGCAAGACATCAGCTCATCGTCGACGGGCCCCCGGCTAATACACGATATCATCGAGGGCGGCCGTCGAAAGATTCATTAAATATTATAATATACCTTTAATCGTTTCTATCTGAATCAATTTCACCTAAGACAACATACTTCAACGTAGACTTTATAACGTTATATCTTTTTACTTTATCTCAGTCTTAGTTTTCGCGAAACTCTTAGACGGCGCTCGGAACACGGGCCCGCCCGGCGGAGCGGCCCGAGCGGCCCGGTGGAGCGACCCGAGCGGCCCGGCGGAGCGGCCCGAGCGGCCCGACGCGCGGCGGGCGCGGCCGCGCTCCCGAATAAATAAATACCAAGTCTATAATACTCCGGGACGCGCTCGGCCGACCGTCCCGATAATGGAATGTAAGCGTGATATGTGTGCGCGGCGCGTCACGCGTCGGGCGGCGGGCCGGCGCGCGGCACCATGACGCACGGCGTGACGCTGGGCGCCACGCACGGCGCCACGCACGGCACCACGCACGGCCCGGGGCCCGGCGGCGCCGCGCGCGCGCCCATGCGCACCCACCAGCGCGTGGCCTTCTGCAGCAGCCCGTCCTTCTTGCGCCGCGCCGCGCCCGCGTCCGCGCCGCCCGCCCACTCCGGCACGTCGCTCACGCACTTGTTCGGTGGAGGCTGGAAGCTGCTTCTCGTCAGCTCGGCTTGCTGCAAAGTCAAAGGTCATGATCAGTCGCGAGATCGTGCGTAGACCCTACGGTCTTAGGAGATCTGTTGCGTGATCGTTTCGAAAGTGGTTGCTTTAACAACGACAAGATTTGAAGTGTAACTAACTGATGATGAACCTGGTTATGTTAGGCTGCCTATACAATGTTTTGTTTATGTTACTGAATTGCAAACCACATCTGCAATACTACAGGCTTTGCAGCTGGCTGTTATTCCAGTGACGAAGCTAAGTCTCTTATGCCAGTAACTAAACTGCCGCCCAAAGCCTTCAAACTGAAAGAATGCAACCCTGCTTGAGTGCAGAAATAGGTATGGTTGTAACATTTCTCTATTGACCTTCATAAATACCTCTAATAGCACAGATTGATGGTCTTGTGCAAGCGATATCAAGTTGATGGAGTTGGTTTAAAAAAAGGTGGTATATAGTGGTTACCTGATAAGGGACTCGTAACTGTAGATGCACGTCCTGTCCGTACTCGCCGTCGGGCAGCTGTATACTGGGCGGAAGGCCGAGGCGCTCGGCCGCGGCCGCAGATCGCGCGCGCGTCTCTTGCTCCACCATCTCTTGCAGACGCCCCACCATCGCTTGCAACCTCTGCTGCTTCTCCCATTCCCTGGAAAGAGACAAATCTTCTATTAGTACCGTGTCTTCATAACCAGTCAAAAAAGAAGTGCAAAAGAGCATTTTTCTATCTATACTGTTTGTGTCTCTTAATTGGTATTGCGGCGTCATAGGCGTTGTTCAGATCAACAAGGGTGCAGGTAAACGGCCATTTGGGGCACTCAAGCAGATGAGACATGGTTTGATTAAACCATGTATGGGGAGAGTATGAAGCAGCATAAATAAAAAGGAAAAAAAGCTAGGTACGCCGTGGAAGATCCAGTAAAAATGGCAATACGAACCAGAGTGCTTTATGAGAAATTGGTTCACAATAATATTGCCCAGTAGTGGACCATCAATCTATATAATACCAATTCATACATGGAATTTTCAAAATAATTTACATTTTATGGCAATAGCCTCTTTGCTTTTTTTGTGGGATTTCTATTATAGATGACAGAGGAGAATAAATGTTCTCATACAATTAGAATATTACAATCTCAGTTCAATACTTTCAGTTGTAACAATATTTTAACTTTTTCTAGTTATTTTTTTGCTGACATGTTGTTATTGAGCGACAGGAAAACATGCGCTCGTTGTCTTAATATATAGGCATAGACAAATAGTAGTATGGAGTGGTATTAATATTGTGAGGTGTTATAAGAGGTAAAGCAACACCAACAGTTGATGCTTTATCATACTGTAAATATAACTCAAAACATTACGCCTGTGTCGCCTGTTGGATTCCCTGAAGGGTTAGACAGAGGAGCTACACACACTAGTTACTAGGTACACACACATCTGTCTCACAGTTGTGACAGAATCCCCATTCTTACTACAGTGTTTGTAAGTATTTCTTTTTTTGAGACAATCTCAATATACTTTTCCAAACTTCTGCAATTCTTGGGAGCCAGAATCTACAGTGCCATTAACGAAAACCAGAATATCGTCAAGATAAGGATGAAGGTATACTCACAATGTGGAATGGTGATGTCTGTGATCGTGCCGTAGGCGCGGTCCCCCCGGCGCGCCCAGCCGCTCCATGCCCGCGCACCCCGGCACTTGTACCGAGAGCATCTGCAAATCACAACACACTACTCTCACTTATGTGGTTATCCTCGGGGTTAATATTCTATCACTATAAGAACTACTTTCATATTGAGACGCTTTAAGCGTCAAGTCGCCAGCATAATTACTAAGGGTTAGTTCTTTGGGTCCATGGTAGGATTTCCAGAACAAATAATTGTCCTAGAAATCCAACTCAGATTAATTGTTACTCTGGTAAGACATTCCTCAAAGCTGCAAAATTATATAATAGTCAGTAAATAACAAACTACATTGGACCTAATGCCATGATCAGAAAACAGTTATTGGTGTGCTGCAGTAAATATCTGGCCAAGCCTCACATTACAAGGATTACAGCCATGACGGCTATGTGTTTGGTCACAGCTAGGGCTTAGCTAATGGACAAAGGCATTGTTCACTTAATGGCTAGTATTGACCTATTTACTGCCGCTAAATTATTTAGTTAACAAAGCTAATTGTTAGTTATTATGTATCATAGTTGTATAATGTTTTGAAGAACCTAACCATTGATTTGTTATTACCTTTTGTCAAGTCAACAAACTTTCTATTGAACTTTGAACAGTACAGAGAAAATATAACATGGTATGTTTATATTTCATTTTACCCTTATGCAGAAAACATATTTATTTATTCCAATCAGCATTTAGATTTAGAACACTAAGTTCAAATAATGCCTACTCTCATTAAAGAGGATTATATTTTATCTAAACAGGATATTGTATAATATTAATTGTGAGTTAATTTTACCTCAAGTAATAATCAAATTTTAAATGGAACAACTTATCAGCCAATTTGCAATTAATAGGTGCTATTATTCATTTAATTAATTATTCTAAATTAAACATAAATGAATTGATTATAAAGTCCTTAATTCATGAAAATCTAGAAATATAATTTAAGATGGCGAGTTCTTATTTATAATCTTTGAATATTATGCATCATGAGTTTTGTTTGTATTTAGCAGTATGTACTACTACATCTACATCAGTACATGATACGGACAATTTTTTTCTGAACATAATAATATATAAACTCAGAGGATATTTCAGGATAGCAATGATATCTGTTTGTGAATAGAAGCTGAATGAAGTGAATTTTAGGTATCGATTTTCAGAAAACTAAGTGAATAATAATTTTGTGTCTTTCATATTATCTAAGAATTAGTCAACTACAGGGCTTATAGATTAACATTGCCATATGTGAAATCATTATTAATATAAGTTTTCCTATGCTAGAGACATTAAGACATAACAGTCTGGGCATTTATAAAGATCTCCAGAGGTATATCAATACAATTTCTTTTTTTTTTTAAGTTTTAAAGTACTCTAATGGCAGTGACTCTTATCATTAATCATTTTGAGGTTTCAGTGGACTGTGTTCAGTCAGGAACTGCTTAATGGTATCAATTACCATATTCTCTCTTAATTTCATCATTATCTTCATTCTTTAAAGAATTATTGGCATGAGAATTGTGCTTTTCTTAGTTATTGCAATATTTTCCCAAAGACAGAGACAGCAAATGGCGATTTCTACAGATTTTGTAGACCATTTTAAAATAATATTTACTTTTTGTGAGTTGTCTGTACTGCACCATTGAAAATCTATGTAACATAACTATGTCTATGGAAAGTACCTGAACATACCAACTGTTTTTGCGTTTGTTTACTTAATTTGTGATAATAGACTAGCAAAAATAAAATACCTTGTTTTGTTTAGATAAATAACCAATTGAATAATGTTGTATTTTATTTTTGGCTATTTTTACTGTTGATCAACACTATTTTGTTTCTTTTTTTTATTTATTTTTTTGTACTCTATCACAATGCTATCCTATTTGACCCAAAGGTTGACTGGTAGAGAATGCCTTGTGGCATTAAGTCCGCCTATGTACCACTCTTGTACATGAAGTTTAAATAAATAAATAAATAATTTACACAAGATAAGGTACACATTTACTCGGTAAGTATATCATATGTTTTTAACTCTGCTATTGATAATTTTTGATATCTTTGAAATAGTAAACAAGTATTTAGGTATAGAATGAAAGGTCAATGCACTACCACATTCTTTTGTTTGGATGAATAATCAGTTATCAACCAAGAAAGGTGTATTTGCATCACATTGAGTTTCACAAAAACAAACTAATATTTTGATAAGAATAAACAAAAAAACACATCATTTAAATGATTATACTTATCTAAATTAAAATATAACTTTAAAAGGGCAATGTCCTTAACTAATGTTTAATGTTTAAGAATATTGCAGGCAGGAATTTGGTTTTCTTATTATTAAAAAAGTGTAATATGAATCTTAGTAAGAATTCTAACAGAGAAAGAGGTAGGTAATGACATATTATTAAAAAATGTTAACATTTTTAAATTTTCATGTTCTTTGGTAACTGTATTTAAAGATTGTCTCAATCTTATTAATTTGTTTCATTCACTCTATTATGTAGGTAGCACTGCTAATAATCAGGTTTGTAAATGGTAAGAATAATATAAGATAGTATCATCTCAAACTTGTTGTGATCATTTAATGTTTAAATAACTACAGTATTGTGTGCATTATTAGTTATTAGTATTTCAGCAAAAACACATTTTAATGTTCTCATTATGTATCACTGTTTACAAATAGATCACAAAATGCACTCAACATGTTCCCAATTAATATCCCTGCATAAGAAATAACCTAAAAACATGATCCTATTGAAGATGTAAATAATGTACAGTTTATCCATTGAATGTCAGTGACAATTTAACTTAAATCATGCCATTACAGAGTGCTACTTAGTTTCTTTTTAGATTCTGCGGTATGATTACACAAGCCAATTGAAATGTCATTGGAATCACCAACAATTTGTATAGATTATCAACATTTTTATCTTTTTGTTTCCACTTTCCTTATCAAGATACCAAATATAAGTAAACATATGTGTAGGAGAGTGGTTTTAATACATTCCCTAAGGTAATCAAACTTGGAAATGTCCATAACCAAAGTACTAGATACAGAAAGATTTCATTTGACAGGCAATCTTAAAAGCAAGTTGTTATCCAAAGAAAGTGCAACTTCAATGAGTTTACTACTGTGCAATGATAAATGTTTTAGTATTTATCATTTTAGATTAAGATTACTACTAGTCTAAGCCAATATTCTCTTACAATTCAATTCCTAACCTATTTGTTGTGATAAGATTATAATCAGTGATTCCCTTCACACTCAATATTGACACATTATTTTTTCTGAATGCTTTACTATCTACAAAATAATTATCTACTGCATGAATGAAAGACATTAAGATTATCATAATTTTAGCAACCTTTGAGTATACCCACTGTTTTTGATGAGCATATTTTCAAGTTGTGCACATATTATCGAGTTGGCATGTCACAGCTATGATACAGCAAGAGGTGATTACGGAACTGTCTGTCATGAAAATTTATTTAAATTCACACAAACAACGTCTGGGTGTGACGTCGCTATCGGCGCGCCTCTTATCACTTGGCACGCTCCCGCCGTCTCGCGGCCATCCGAGTCGCCTCGGGCCTCACTCGACTCCAGTACAAACATTCTTCTATTCTATCCATATTCCACATAATATTTACTAGCTAACGCTTGAAAATTTCGCACTGCTATCAAACCAAAAATAAAGGCAACGTATGTCTATAATTAATAAAGTTGTACTAAATTATATTTGCAATCAAAATACATTACGACTTTATCAACACTACTTACTATTTGAAACAGTGTCGTCCACAATTTTTGTAGGTTTTCCACCTATGGATGACAGTTAGTGATGTGCTTAAATCCAAATTCGATGGCACACTTATCGAGACACAAATAAGTGAATCGATCACGAACATTAATGTTCTGTTTGATAATCACACTACACAGTCACTGACATTTGCATTTGTTTTGTTGAAGCTGTAAATATTTTAAACAAAACAATCACAGGGCACTATAGAGAGATTAGCGCGTTTACAATAGTTAACTATCATTCACTAATAAATAAAAATATGTTATTCAAGGCATTAACACTATAAAAATAAAATTATTTATGAATTAAGAATAACGTATAAATTCCACTATCGCGTGTTTTGTGATGGAGTTTCTTAACTCCTTTTTTCATATTGGCAGAAAGACGCCTGCCATCGAGCGAGTCTTGTTGTTCAATGACGCGGACGGACGCGGCGCGGTGTTCGCAGTCGCGTAGCGGGGAGGACGGGCGGGCGGGCGGTGCACCGGCTGCCCCGATGTCGCCGCACACTACACAGTTTGTAGTGTGTAACATTGCTCTCTCACACATACAAATAATCTGTCTAGTTCACTTTGTGTGCTCAATCGGTACTTCGGTAGGTGCGATGATACGATGTAGCTAGTGCGAGTGAGTGTGTTTGTAGATTATAGTGAGCGTACCATGTGTGTGCATATGAGCTGGCACACATGTAAGAGAAGCTCGATTGCTGCTACCGTCGTAGTTGTTATATATGCGCACCTATAACTGTAATAGTGAGCGATGACGCGTTTGTCGGCTCGCGAGACGAGACGGTTGGCATTGCTCAATGATCGAGTTGTAGTCATAGAATGTACGTAACCAATAATCATAGGTGCACGATTTTTTTTTCTATAATTAAAATGGCACTTAGTTAAAGCCTGTTAAATAACTATTACAGAAAAATAATATAAAAAAATGTAATAAATAAGTTAAATAATTTTACATGATTTACCTGCGTAAGTCATGCTTAGACATTATTTTTTTAAATGATTACTTGTTTGCCTTTTTCTATTCTACCTATCTAATTCTTCTCATGTGTATTTAGTTTCTTGATTGGTTATACCTATCTACCCTCATTAACGCCGATCGTCTGAACGGGGAATAATTTTCGGTTAGTGGGTCCACCATTTTCGTGCTACTAGTGGTAAGTAGTTTTCCTAACAATTTTTTAGGTAGGTACCAACAGTTTTTCTATCATAACTTATATCGTAAGTACCTACATACCTATCAATATGAAATGACGAATTGGGATTTTCTTGCAACTCGTTTCATTCGTAAAGAAGCTTTAAAAAAAGGAAAAGTGTGTCTGTTGGTGGATATTTCCAATAAAATAGACTAGGTTTTACCGAAGTCAGAAAACTTTTGTACCTACGTTCAGTAAAATTGACGTCAAACGATTTGATAATCTGTAAAAATATGAAAATATTCTTCGGACCTGAGATTGGTATAAACACACTTTACACGAGTGAGATAGGGCGATTATCTGTGAAAATTTTTATTTCCGCACACGTTGTGATAAATTAAACAAATCCACACGTGTGAAATACAATGCATGTTGAACCTAATCGTAGTGCGATAAGAGCCAGTATTCGAGGAAGTGTATTGAAAAAGTATTTTCTGGTTTGTTTTGTATTAAGGGAACCAGAAAACTTCTAGAACAAAAAATAAAAACGAATATCTATAGCTCTGCCTCAAGAGTTAGAGTACAAATAGACCAGTCACAGTGTAACCGGGTGAAAAGCTACGTCAATAGGTATTGAACTATTGACGTTATTTTGTTATAAAATGTAGCAGTTGTACGTACATTCAGTCAAAACAGTATCGGGAATGGATGATTTGTTTATGGTTCCAAATTCAATGTTTTCTTTTTTTTTGTTGTTAGATAGGCACAACTGTTTTCCATTTTGGCGCGGAGTTTGAGTTGCATCTGTATTTAGATTGTAAATACAGTGCTGTCATATCTAGTGTGTATTGCGAATTTCATAATGGACAAACACATCGAACAAAGAGTTTGTCTTAAATTTTACATCGCCAATGGAATTTCGTGTTCGGAGTCCATGAAAATGTTACAGAAGGCTTACGGTATACTTTATCAAAAATACGGTGAGTCAAAGCGTTCAAAAGCGGTCGAGATGTGATGGAAGATTTGCCTCGCTCTGGTAGGCCATCAACGTCTTCAACTTAAGTTAACATCGCAAAAGTGACGGAAATAGTGACTGAAAATCCTCATTCAAGTTTGAGAGAGATAGCCGCCGAACTTTCTGTGTCTCACGAGTCGATCGGGACCATTTTAAATAATCACTTGGGTATGAAACATGTTGCCACTCGGCTAGTCCCAAAAGACCTCCCAAAATTCAATCGCATAAGAGTCGCTGAGGACATGCTAGAACGAGTCAATTCCGACCCAACATTCATGAAACGCATTGTTACTGGTGTCGAGACGTGGGTTTACGAGTTTGACATGCAAACTAGTCAACAAGCTTCGGAGTGGCGCCTTCCAACTGAACCGAAACCGAAAAAACCACGCCAAAGTCAATCAAAATTTAGTCATGTTGACCGTTTTCTTTGACTATCGCGGTGTTGTGCAATCGGAATTGAGCAAATACGACGAAAAAGGCCAGATTTGTGGAAAGAAAATTCTTGGATGTTGCACCACGATAATGCGCCTTTGCACAAGGCCATCATAGTGAACGAATTTTTGAACAAAAACTCAACAAAAACCATCGAGCAACCACCGTATTCACCAGATATGGCTCCAGCCGACTTCTTTGTTTTTCCTAAACTCAAATTACCACTTCGTGGCACTCGTTTTCATTCGGTAGAAGAGTTGGATTATTCGTTGGCGTAAGTGTATCGTTTCTGAAGGAGCATACTTTGAAGGAGATAAAATAACTTTGGATGAATAACTAACATTTTGTGTATTATTGATCGTTTCCCGGTACTTTCTTGACAGAATAGTATATAACATGAAGACCGCGGTCTGTGTATGGGTATACACAGACCGAGATGTGTAAGATAGTCATGACAACGACTCACGGGGTTGGCGGCGGCGGCTGCGGCGGCAGCGTGTCGGCGGCGCAGGTGCGGGCGGGCCAGCGCGCCCGCGGCCGCACACACCAGCACAGCGGCACCAACGCATGCGCCCGCCCACCACCACTCTGAAAAAATACGTGTTACAAATTAAACAAAAGTAAAAAAGATGCACTTTAATATGTTCGACCGAAATCGATGTTTTTAAATTATACATTACTACTGTCTACAGAAGTAAAATATCTTTTTTTTGACAGTGTAATGGATAGTTATAGCATGAGTTTTATATATGTCATACGTATAACCTTTCGTTTGAGCGGATGAATTCCAATATACGTGACTTAATGGACATAATTATAATAACATTTTTATCTATTCTGCCTCACGTACAAACGAGATCATGGGCAGGTAGACAGAGTTTTAATTGTAACATTATACTACGCTTGGGTTCTCGTTAGAAAAACGATAACCGATGAAGATACAAGTATAGTAAGTGATATGACTAAATTAATTCTTAAGACTATGTTAGGTTCCACTCTACCACTCTATCAGCTGGATACCAGTATTTTACATGGAGCGACTGCCTATTTGACTTCCACAACCCAGTTAGTACTGGGTAATACGATATCCTTTGGTAGGACTGGTGGTCAGACTTTCGGACCACTGACTATCTGGAACGATTATTAAAGTTTTAAAAAAGACAACCGGGACCAACGGCATAACGTGCTTTCTGCGGCGCGGAAGAAACTCTGTATGTCACAATCTGCGGGACTGTTCGAAAGAGATACCGCGGCCCTGGAACACAAAGGGCAAAGAAGGAACATGGATGGGTTTTAGTCAGTACAATTCTGACACTCCCATCCACTCCGCCCAGAGTGGGGGAGGGGGGGGGGGGCATTTGATGATTTCCCATCCTAAAAAAAAAAGGTATGTCACAATCGGTGGTTGGACCAACCTAGGCAAGCGAGGCTTGAATAATGACCCGAGCGGCTGTTATTTAGCATCGATCTCCTCCCGAATTTAAACAAAACATTAAAATGCAATTATTTTTCATAAGTGAATCAAGAAAGTTAAGAATTTTTATTTGTGGATGCTGTATGTTATTCAAAGCACCAAAGCTT
The DNA here is from genome assembly GCA_905163415.1 of Noctua fimbriata. Lineage (NCBI taxonomy): Eukaryota > Metazoa > Arthropoda > Insecta > Lepidoptera > Noctuidae > Noctua > Noctua fimbriata. The sequence continues at coordinate 10,560,700 of LR990941.1, read as the reverse complement.
AGCAGAGTGTGATGTTTGGCCTTCAACGCACTATTGTATTCTTATTTAGTTGATGTATCTACGTACCTACTTTAAGTAAAAGTAAATATGTAGAAGGAAACAGCTTAATAATACGAAACCCGTGGCTAAGTATTGAGCCTGCAGTCTTAAAATATACCTAGTTTATATGATGTAGGTAAAATTGATAGGGAGAAATTGGAGGGAAATCATTTCGGTTGTATCTGATATTGCAAACGCGATTAAAAAGTATAAGTAGAATTAATTTCTTGATTAGCTATACTTAAGTACATTAAAATAGTTATCTATAAACAAAGAAATTGTTTGATTTGAACTCAATTAACACTAAGTAGAGATAGGTAGGCGCTAAACCTAAATTAAATCGATAGATTGAGTGAATATTAAGTGTTTATGTCTGGGTTCGGACGTGCGGTCGAAAACATCCAAGAATCTGTCGATTTTAAAGGTCAGTGGGGTTATATCCTGATCTATACTTAATATTATAAAGCTGAAGAGTTTGTTTGTTTGCTTGAACGCGCTAATCTCGGGAACTACTGGTTCGATTTGAAAAATTCTTTTAGTGTTAGATAGCCCATTTATCGAGGAAGGTTATAGGCTATAAAATTTCACGCGGACGAAGGTCGCGGGCAAAAGCTAGTCAAAGGTATAACCCAACAGAAAACAATGTCACTAAATCATGCCCGTGATGACTTTTAAAATATTAGCTATTGTACCTACGCGCCTTCGTCCTCGGGTGAAATGATTACAAAAATATTACTTCCCTATTTGAATTAGATTAAAACAAAACCCTTATTAAAACCTTATTACAATTACGGTTCCGTGGAAAAAAAATAAAGGGTTAAAAATAAAGGCTAATTGTTTCTCTAAAATAAAAGTGGGCAATATAATACTCTTTATAACATTAGCTATCTGCCAGTAAAAGTCCCGTCGAAATCAGTCCAGCCGTTAAATGTGGGTGTACTGTAAACGTACCCCCTCAGAGTATTCAGGCGTGATGTTAGGTTATGATGTATAAACAAACATCCAAGCTATTACAGCAATCACGACAGATTTGATGTCTATTATTTAAGAGTTTCGTTCCATATCTCCGAAGGCCATGATCAGATATATCTCTATGGAACCAACTAGGAAGTGTACTCTTTAAAAAAAATGAATTCTCCAGATCGGTTCAGGCGTCTTCGAGTAATCGGTGAACATACATAAAAAAAGCCTCCTTTCCTCCTTTTTTGAAGTCGGTTAAAAAGGAGGAGAGGTTTTCAATTCTTCGGAAAAATTTTTTAAAACTAAAAATGGGAAAATAAAAAAACTTTTTTTGCAAAAAATAAAACCGACTATAAAAACACAAAAAGTGAAAAATTACTGTCGCTAAAGTTATTTTTCACTTTTTTGTCTTTTTGAAGTCGGCTTTATTTTTTGAAATTATAAACAGGCAATTCAGCTTTATTTATTAGTATGTATGTATTGTATGAATAGATATAGTGATATGTGTAGATATTGTGTTCGCGATAATTAATCACTGTAGCAAGCACAATGACCACGGATAACTACTTCTCTATCTTGGTCATCACTACATAGTATAAAACAAAGTCGCTTTCTCTGTCCCTATGTCCCTTTGTATGCTTAAATCTTTGAAACTACGCAACGGATTTTGATGCGGTTTTTTTTTAATAGATAGAGTGATTCAAGAGGAAGGTTTATATGTATATATTGCACCCGTGCGAAGCCGGGGCGGGTCGCTAGTATGAAATAAAATAAACATGGTAAATTCCTGTTTCAAGTGTTAGTGATAATTTATTTTTTATAAATTATCATTAAACTTTATTTTTGTACATAAGCATGAACTTATAGCATCTGCAACACGTTATTTAATTGAAGTTATGTGAATCACTTGGTCACGCAAGTTGTTGACGTTTATTGTGTAACGCAGAGCTATTGGCGAGCTTATAGTTGGTGGTAGGTACACAGAAGTGGTAGGTAATCTAACTAGCGAAGTTGCCAAGCTAAGCTATTAAAATGATAATGTTTTATGATGAATGCTCAGCAAGATTGTAGTGTTATGATTATTTTATAACACATCATCTGCCTAACCTTTTCCCAACTTTATTATAGTCAATTTCCAGTCATACCGGATGCAGCTGAATACCAGTAGTTTATTTTTATTATTAAATCTTTGATTAGACCAACCTATTTTTCAGTAGTTCAGCATCAGCTCTTTGCAATTCTGTTTAACAATGAAATTAAAGTAGAACTTTGATAACGATACATAACGAGAGAATTATTGACTAAGGCGTGTATTTCATGAGTTCTTTGGAAAGCTACAATTTTAATACAATCGTAAATCAAATAATTCAGAAGGTAGCTAAAATAAGAACGCGATGTATCATAATGACTGAACATCATACGTTGGTGACTTGTATAGTGATAGATAGAACGCGTACGATTAAAATAATATATTTTTATCAGCATCGGTAGTTATGCACAGTTTTCAAAATTGGTCAGTGTAGAAACTCAACTTGTTTTGTTGTCTCTACAAACATCTTATCTGATACTGATAAGCTCGACAACGCGTATTCCTCTTATAATTATACTACAAATACGTAAGAAAGTTACCGGAACTGTACCGGGATTGAGAATGGAGACGGGTCAAAATACGACAACAGAACATATACGGGAAATGCGGTCTCTACACAAGTACAGTTAAAATAAGGATTACAATATTGTAAATGCGTACAATACAATTAATGAGCTTTAACATTTTTCAGCAGTGACGGAGAACAGGACATATATCGCCCTAAATAATTAACAGGTTTAACAAAGACAAAGAATGCATCGTTGTAAATATCAGCCGCTTCATTTGTAAGAAATTGGCTCAAGTACCGAGAGGTATTTAGGAGCCACATTTACATTTAGGGCGGTTTGCATCATCTCACAAATTTAGGCCTGCTACTCAGCAGTAAGATTGATTCATTTTCGAAATCACCTATCAGGCTAGCTAGACCATCCCATTGGCGGATCATCTACAACATTAGTTTTAGTATATGCGAAACCTGATACAAGTGTCTAGTATTTTTATGTAAAGAATCTATGTACAAAATTTCAAAACTGTATCATAAGCTTGTTCTGTTACCTAGTTCTCCGCACAAAAACGAGGACACCACGCAGCGCGCGCCTCAAGCTTCGTCTTGAGCTCATTGATAATAATAATTTGGCAGTAGGTACTAAAATTATTGCGATAGGTACTCAAAGTCGCTCGGTATCCAACTTTTAACTTTTTTAAATATTTTTGGGAAAAAATGATGATTTAAAAATTATTGTAATCGATTCAGTTACTTATTCTGAACAAACTATATTCAGGTTTCGCATATACTAAAAATAATGTTGTATATTAATATTATAAAGAGGTATAATTTGTTTGTGCGTTTGTAAGTAAGTAAGGAATCGGTACAGGGGGTATTCTTCATAACTACTGTTCCGATTCCGAAAAATCTTTCACTATCGGGAAGCTACATTATCACCAAGTGTAGGCTACATTTAAACATTCCTGTGGGTTAATTTCCGTAAATAACGGGAGCGAGGCCGCGAGCAAAAGTTAGCTATAGTTTCATATATCTTCACACGTCACTCTCCGTGTTCGGGACACATCATGATGTCATTTTCATTCATCGTGCAGGTCTTTTTGTTTTCTACCTATATTTTTTTGTAAAAGAGTAAAGAGCTATCCACCAACAATTTCTTTAACAAGTTAGTCAGTTACGTTGACGGTTTTCGTCTCGTAGCACGAAAATAAAGTTGAACTGTACTTGAATGAACCCACGTGGAGCTTCAATTTTCGGAAACCGTTGTATTAAAATGTAAATTTTAATAATTATTTTCTTTAGAAGAACCTGACTATTCTTAAATAAATCAGTGAGTATAGAGAAAATTTGGTATTTGTTTCTCGCCATGTGAAATTCCAAAAAAAAAACAAAATACAAATAAATAACACGACGTAAAAATAAAATAATACAAGCAAAAATTCTAATGTAACACAAAATATAATAGCAGGTAGTGTGAGTAGACAAGTTAGTAACTTTGTTTTGATACTTAATTTTTTCGTAGCGTTACGTAGCACGTGCGTAGACGTGTCGTAGCAACGTAGATCTAAACATCGTCAGTGTACTGCATGTACGTGGCATGCTTCAAGGCTCAGAAACGTAGTCAAACAAAAATGTATTATCCATTTTACGTGAATAACGATGCTTTATTTTCGTAATCAATGCCAAAACATTCGTTATAAATTCTTAGGTTAATGCAGTTTCGCATTATGTGCCATTCTATTTTTGCTGGAGAGTTTGTTTGCGTGGTTGGGCTAAATTTAGAAAAGCTTAATCATAATATCTCTCTTGACGGCCGACCGGAGTAAAACCGAGCGCACGTTTTCATAACTTAATTGTATGGTATGTACCAGCATACTTTGTATGAGCTATAATATAATTACTATGACACATATTTGTAGAATGCCGTAGCACGAAAATTTAAGTCCGTAAAATATTTTAAAAAGTGTTTACTTATTTTTTAAATATTTATATTTATCACTAGGCTTATGTATGTATTTCCAAATAGTACATCGAGTACCATTAAATGATAGCTGTGACTATGATTGCAATTATTCTGGTTCGATGAGTAATTTTATTGAATAACACTGAAAATAAAACTGAGGAGACATCATATAGGCGCTGAATATAATGTAATACCTAGTATCAATGACACGAAGGATGCGTCAGTCGGCTCACGTCGTGACCAGTACCCGCGGACCGTGAGCCAGATCTCGTTCAGCAGGAGTTAGCGGCCGCGGGTTACCGTCGGCGGTTGAGGCCAAAACAAACGGCATGTGGTCGCGCGTACTCGACAAAAATTCGACATCGTTCGCCCAAGAATGCACAGTGCGGTTATTTATAGAGGTTGGGAGGAGCGCGGGGGCGGCGGCGACGTCTGGTGTCGGTCTGCCGGGGCCTGCCGCCGATCACCGAAATAGCTTCTCCAGCTGGCGGTACCTGGCCACGTGGCGCGAACTCGCTCGTCGAGTGCTGGCTTACCTGCCTGAGCCTTGTCAGCGACCACACCTCGCCACGTCTGAGCTAGAGTCGTAAACGCACCGCGCCACTAGCCAGTACTACTAGCCGACATTACTAGTATAAATTTCTAGTATACATGCGAAGGGCCCACGCCGACGATTGACTAGACAGTATTGTGGTGCCAATTGTGTAATTGTAATTTGTATACAATCCGACGGTATCGCAGAGTTAATCATAAGCGTGGTCGACTGGTCGAAATGAACTTGTCCGACCAGAACTCGATCGTTTCTTGAGCCCTGATTGTACATGAGAAGAGGTGTGGCAAATAGGCGTCATAGGTTCAGTAGACTAAATAAAAATAATATAATCTATTTTGTAGCACAAAATGACCGAGGTGATAGCAGTCTAGTCTGAAGTTCGACAGAAATCATAAAGATATGAAATATAAAACTGTGTTGAAACCATCATCGCGATTGTAACCGCATGCGTAATCGCGATATAATCTGTGAAACTAGTTTAATAATGCAAGCGTAGCAATCGAATATCATAAATCATTATGTAGGTACAGAAATACAATTCTTATCAGTACCAGACGGTGACTGAAAACATGGCGGAGAAACGAAAACACATTTTTAAAAGTTTGACGCGTTTAGTGCCCTGACGGCTAGGAGTACGGAGAGTGCCAATTATCACGTTGGGCATCAACTCTCTGTGCATCGCAGACGACTTGTGCTCTATACCTACGTTCAATATTACACCTGTCTTATACCCGTGTACGTTCTTGCCGCAAGAAGCTTAACGTTATGGAACTACGTCAACGTGATGTTAGTTTCTCGTCTGCCTTGAGTCTGTTATTAAGTATTTCTTCGCCATCTCGTAGACTAAAAACTAATAGAAGTTAAGGGTTTCTTAAATAGAAGTTTAAAAATACAGTATAGGTACAAAGATTTCATTTCGTTGGAGGTTAATTGTGCGAGAACAGTGAATTAAAGCGCGATATTCGCGAGACCCCGTAATTTAAAGGTAGGCGGCTCTCTAAGGGAATCAGAGCAGACTATATCTGCTGCCTGTGAGCTAGATTAATCTTCTACTTATCTAGCCGTGTTGCTTATCGAGTTCGGTGTGTTTTCCGACGTCTTGAGTCATAACTAATAATATTGTGTGAGTAAGTTCATTATTGCCGTCATGATTAAAGGTGAATCGATCGGAACACCTACATAGATGTCAAGTATTAGCTACTTCATATACAAACGTACCTACCAGGTTAAGAATAGTTATACCAATGAGTAGTATCTGATAATAATTAGGAACGGAGCCCAGCAATCACGTCAAAGGCTCGCGATGTCTATTTGAGACCTTCCAAATATTCATTTAAAATAATGATCATACAGTTTAGATAATGTACCTACTAGTATCGGTCGTAATTTATGAGGATTTTTAAATAACTTATCAGTATGTACGATAGCGCTTAATCAAACCGTTCAAATATGCATGAATCAGCTAGCCGATTCGCACGTGTAGAACTAATGTTATAATACCGAAGAAGTCTTCAGTATTCAGACGTTTTAAAATTCGAAATCCCTCGTGGCTTTCGGGATTAGACAGCACCAACAGACTTTCGTTCACGGGAGCAATCTTTTATATTTTAAAAGAGAGATTCTTTTTGGTTGTCTCCTACACGCAAAAAATATCATTTATTGTAAATTGTAGTGTATTGTGACAAATTATTGATGGTCAAGTGCCTAAGATCCCTTTATTTTACAGCATTATGCCACCGGAATCGACGTTTTACCCTTTACTGAAACATTTCATTCAGTTTTATCATTGCGTGACTTCTGGGTTATCTTACGACACTAGTAGACAGAGATAGTAAGTATTTTTCTCTGTTACAAAAAGTTTGGGAACGCGTTGCGCTCCATTGTCTGTTCCTAGACGATAACCAACAACCAGCTGATGTACGGCCGCGTTTTTAGTGTCATTATCACGCATTCGGCTTATATTTATGTATCTTGTTTTATCTTAATGAACAAACCCAAATCTTTAAATTTAGAACAATGCTGACCTACATAAGCTTCAAAATTGTATAATAATATGTCGCTGTTTCACAACGATAAGTGAACTCTTTTGCGCAGTATGCATACTGAGAATAGTTTCTATAAAAGAATTAACTACCAAATATGTATGTGTTATATGTACCGATATAAAACGATATTCCGTAGCGCCCCAGAAAAAGAACGTAAAGAGCGCGAATAAGTACAAATATGTGCAAAATTCTAAGCCGTATTTGATAAGGGGGTGGCCTGGGGTGTGGGAGGAGGCTGGCGGCTCGTCTAGACGCGGCGTAATTAGGAAGGTGAGCGTAGGCAGACGCGGACGAGCCCAGCCCGCCCCGAACCTTGCGTCACCTCTAATTAATATAACAGGTAAATTACGCATTCTGGGTGCCAACAACACTGGTTTTACATTCAACCAGCTATACGAACTAAGAGCGGTCCTAGGGGCTTCCCATTGCCTGCCAGTTTTAAACCCTTGATTCTTAGTATAATGTCGGTTCAACGAGGTAGACGGTTCTGAATCGTGGAGGCAGAAATGTACCAACATAACTGGATGAAAAAGTTCGTAGTAACTTGCGGTAATGGAGTATCGACTGAATTCTAGAGCATCGTACCAGCATGAAGGAAATTTTATTTGTCTGTACTTGTTATATCGGTCTGTGTCCCCGAAACGGTTCAATGACGTGTCTCGCGGATTTCGACTTGTTTATCTCACTATTTCTCTGGCATATCTCTGTGCTGTACCTATTCATGACTAAATAAACTTTATATAATGAATCTTCTTGACGTTGCGTTGGTGAGAATGTAGAACAGGATGCATTGAACGTGGATGTCATTTTAAGTAAGTAAAGTTGTTATAATTGTTTGACATAAACCGCATAGAATAATGAATGAACAACCTATTTAATTTTGCCCGTAATCTAAAAATAAACAAAATAATTGCTACGTACATCCACAGTAAAGGTTGTTATTAGATTGAAAACAAGACTTATCTCTATTTTTGTTATTTCCGTAGGTATAATATGTTGAATGTTCTAGATCTGTGCCACAAGGTATTTTATCTGTTTATTAATGTCGTACTGTGTCTCAGGTGACGTTTCATATCACTGATTAAAAGATTATTGACACGCAAAAGAGACATTCTATTCTAAGAATATTTACTGTCTGCCTCTTTGTTGCGTAGTTTAAACGATGATGACGAGATGATTGTATGAGAATTAAAGAGAGAGAGAGAGAGAGAGGTTGTAGAATCAGAATCTCTTTCGGAATAAAGATTCATTTCTAATGAGGATATACGCAAGCTGAAGTGGCGGTCGGCGGACTATGTGCGTAGGTAGAGCCTACCTTCTACACCTAGTGGGGTGGAAAGATAAGTGACGACTACAAACTGTGTGTAGCGGACGCGAATGTCCAAGAGGTGTGGTTGGTACTAGAATGATAGAATGATGCTGTTGAGTTTTAGTCGCCCTTAGGCTCAATTGACTGGCCAGGATTAATCGATGTTAGTTTATAGCTAACTATGATTCACGTACATGTTCGAACCAAAATTATGAGTTCATCTTTTGGCTTAATCAGTAAGGTTACACTGAAGCTAGGTTATTGAAAATGGTTAAGGACACTGAATCAAGTTCGAGTTGTTGGCTTTATAATAACTTCGAGTTTATTGTAGGGGGGCTGGGCTTTACCTAAATAATGATCGGTTGGGTTAGGTCAGCTCTAGGAATTTAGGTACATTTATTGTTTCAGCAACCTTGTTACGAAACAATAACCGCGAACTAAACTAACCAACAAAACCACGTAGCAACACGCTCAAAAACCGCCGTATATACTGTCGTGTGGCTACACGCTACAGTGTACATAATGTAGGACAAGACATAATGTTTTTGTTGCTCTGCCTACATAGATGATACACGCGCGTGTCATTGTCATTCGGGACGCTGCGAATGACACTCTGTTGAAGGTCATTACAACAGAGGATGTGCGGAGTAATGGTCGTGTTCCTCTGCGGAGCGAGCGACGGTCGCGGAGATGCTGCTAATGCGAGTTGTTTGTCAACGTCGCCGTGGACTGGTGCCGCCGCTCGCTGGTCGCTAGCTATAAATAAATAACATAAGCAGCGCGCCGCGTCATCGCCGTCACTTCGCGCGAAAGACGGTCGCGCAAACAATCGCCATTGTCTATGTGAACGCATCGAAATGATGATGTTATTCGCGGACGTAAATGCATTTAGGATGAATGGCGTGTATCGTAACGTTTTGTTACGTAGTTGATATACGTTTGTGTAGTCTGTCTGCCTTTAACGAAATAACTGCGACTTTATGAGTTTTCATTTGTTGTGTTTATAGGCAGCAGCTGACAAACTTGCAATCATATTATTGTCTTGCAGATAAGTTAATAATTGGGTTGATGCTGTAGATGTCTTTTATGTTATTTAATGAACAACAATCAGACATAAACGGTAGAATTTTGACGCGCGAACAGAAATGACCATCTGGAAGACAGTGTATTTACAGGCAAGTGTATAGTCGGGAGCCGCGCCTGGTGGCGGTAAATAGCCGGTTATTTCTATCGATCCCGCGGCCCTCCAACTAAATCCTTAGAGTACGACAACATTGTTGTGAGGAGTGACTTCTTACTAGGTACGAACCCGATTTGGTGATAAATTTATACATGGGAACACTAACAAGACTGACGAATATCTTTACTTACTGGAAAGGTCGAAATCAAGTATATTAATGGCTCCCTGTATTATGTACTAGGAAAATTTTAAAGGTCTGTCGTAGAAGTTAGTCCTACCTATTTGTATTCTCAATACTTTTTCGTAAATTTTCTTCTAGTCTTTGTTATGAGTTTCGTTTAATTGATATTTTCTTTGGGTCGTTGTAATGACAAAGAAGCCAACAAAAGGTTAAAGGTTACTGTCGATACCTATATAGATCATACATTTATTCGTAGTTACATATTCATAAAAGTGTATGTTACAGAAATACCTACTATACCAAACCATAAACTCAAACTTGAGTCGATAACAGATAGGCCATGGTCGGAGAAATCAGGTTAGCTCTTCTTAACAAACATGTTAGTAAGTAGTTAAGTACCTACTAATAGGCAGATATGTATGTGTATAGGTACTAGTAGCGAAGGGTTAATTTTTTTAAGAGGTCATAATAATCGAGTTGTATGGAACCTTCGCCACTGATAGGTAAGCACACATTTACTAAACAGATGTCAATAATAATTCGCGTAACGAAAATATAGTTCAGTTTTTAGTTGTAAATCATTTCAACTTGTATTGTCGCGTGTCCTTAATTCCATATCTACGTACTTACGTATGCGTGTAGTTTTACAACATCAATTTGAGGTCGAGTATGCAATATCGATTTTGTGCCGTGAGGTGCGAGACATGGGCGGAGACGCGGCGGCAGCGTAGCGCGGGCGGCGCGTAGCGGCCACGTAGGGATGCAGCAAGAATGCGACACGGCCGGTACGCGCCGCGCCGTTCTGGGACGATGCCCGCGAAACTTGCTAGTTTAACTGGAAACTGGAAAACCACATAGTTTGGCACAACACTACTAATTGACGAACTTGTACTCGACTTTGTTGTTGGCTAGCCAGTTCCACGGAAAAGGCCTACGGACTATTATTGAATTAAGAAGAAATCCTATATTTGGCGTGTGAGTCATTCTGTTTCTATTTTGGATGCGATAATATGATGAAGAGGTCGCTGGCTCTGATCGCTGCACATTGCGTGAACGATGAGGTACGCGGCGCTGTCAGTACGCCGGTGCTCGTCCTACGAGTATGCGTATACGTGAGCGGGGTGAGTGTAGTGGGCGCGTCCCTCGGTGGCACTTTCTCCGTGCATCAGGGCCGGTGCGACAGTGAGCTGGACAGTGGCGTGCATATTTCTCCGTCATTTTTGCGCGCGCATGAGGCCGCAAGCGCGGTCTCGATTGTTTTCGTCGTGTTTCGCGGGTTATTTCGGGCGTGTGCGCCGTGGCAGTGCAAGTCACTCGCGCACGTCGGACTGTCCACAACGCTACCACTACAACACTTGATATTCGATCGTCGATGTAGTATATTTTAATAGAGCTGTAAATCAACAAGCATAGATATTCGCCTTGAAAATGTTTAGGCACATTCTTATAGTTTTGATTTCTGTAAATTTTTTTTTAACTTTAGAGCCTGCTTAAGATTGATAATTGTTGAACTATATGCAAGATTTAGGTTACAGGTGATAGAAAATGGAGACGTTTATTAAGTTTATATTACGAAAGAAACTGAAGACTAGGATATTATTTAAGTCATCTCTGGAATCATGTATCTCGAAATCTGTTCTAATTTCTTTTCTATTCCTCTTCCGTCAGTAAAAAGAGGTCACAATAAGCACAATCAAGAGTTGTGACACTTTTGGTTGGAATACGTAATTACTTTGTATATGTATGTTAGTGTAAAATGTTTCATCACTACAATCAAGGTTTACCTGACTACGCCTTATTTAACTGTTAGCCGGATTCAACACATTTTGGAGCTGAATTTATTATTATATATGAACATCTCTTAAGCTTGGGTGCGGAACGTTGAGCTCAGGGGTTGCGGCGGTCGTAGGTCGTCGGCAGAGGCCGGGCTCGGGCGTCGGCCCCGCGACCCACTTCCTCCCTCACCCCCTGCCCCCCGTGAGAGAGCCCTCCTTTGTCCCACACTCCTTTATCACAGTGATAACAAGAAGTCGGCCTGCCCCTGCACTAGCCCGCAACAACTCGGTGCGCAAGCACCAACCGTTATCAACTGCTCATACTTGTTACTATTTAGTATTAACTTAGTAACTTACTTAGGCGATTAACACACTGCCCCGCATGATGCAGCGTAGCGCGTGGATGCGTGTTCTTCCGTTGCTTGTAAGTATCTCCGTTTGTATGGAAAACACGCACAGTCTAACACACAGAAAATGCATCCACGCGCGTTCATGCGGATCACGCGCATACACGCGGAGAAACATGCACCCCCGCGCGTAGGTGCGGGGCGAGACGCAAGGTATGGCACACCGAATCCCGCAGTGCCGCGCGTGATTTTGCCTACTGCACGACCACCACAGAGAACGGCGAATAAATGAGAGCCGCCGTGCGTGAATCTACAAAACGCACCTACGCGCGTGAGTGCGCAAAAAACCCGCACGATGATGCAGATCTGCACTCCCGCAGGAACGCGCGTAGGTGCGTCGACACGCAATATGCAGCATGATGCGGGGCAGTGTGAAAATCGCCTTAGTCACTTGCTTATTAACTTAGTTAAACACAAAAACAACTTCACGTCACAAAAAGCTGATCCTATACTAAGAAGTTAGCACAGCATTCATATCGCGAATATAATGACGTCATCTAAAATATCTCGCGTATTGTTGCGATGACCCAACTCAAAAGCGGGGTTACCAGATTTTTTACTCGTGTCTAACATGAGCTGAGATTTATCTAAGCTACTTTAAAACCTGTCTTGTTTAATCGGATTCAAACGATATTCGAAATGCATAATTCACATTTGAACAACGTAATAGTGCAACATGGCTGACCTTTCCGTGAATCTGAAATCTCGCGTCGCGACATGCGAATATTTACAATCGATCGGAGGGCATCTAATCGATCGGTTCTAGGAGTAGCGGAGGCGATGGCGCGTGTTTGTTGATGTAAATATTGGGCAAGGTGTGGAGAGGCGCTGGCGCGATAGTGATGCGACAAAGGCTATGGTGTCGCGGTTGGCCAGAGGGCGACAGGCGGCAGGCGGCAGTATCTGCGGCGGCGGCGCGGCGCGTTCGACGACCTACCGTCTCAAGGCCGCTCTTACACGTGCCAGCCGTGCCACCGGGCGCTTCCTGCCGCCGCCATAACAAATCTCTCCCCGCCCCACACCCTCGCACCCAGCCCATCCTTCCCGACCAGATCCTACTACCGTGCACGCATCATACCAAATCCTTGATTCTTTGAAGAGGTCTTTCTCTAAACCAATCATCCAATAGATTTAATATGATTTTAGATGATTCACAATTGGGTCTCCGACATAATAAACTACTAATTCTCTTATTCTCGGTGAAAATTCTCTTCGGAGTGGGATGTTTTAACTATCACGTGAAATGAAAGCGACATAATGTGCAGATGATAGCGGTGTTACAATTAAATTTTATTCACAAAATATTATGTTTTATGCGAATAACAAAACATAATCTACCCGTGCCTGAATGTAGAACAGTGGATGCTGTGGTGGTACAAATTACACAAGAATCGAACAGCTAGATGTTTGTTTTATTCGATTCAGTATCTTCGACCGTCGCCGTGGACGGGGTTTGCGTACCTAATTATCTGAGAACTTATTCGTGTTACATCGTGTAGGAGCGCGAAATTAGATATTAGGTATAGTATTACCAAGTTAGAATACAAGATCATAATGATGTTGCTTGACAAGCTATTACTACTACTTGTACTTGACTCTGCTTTACTGTGTGCATTTGTCACGGTAGAGCATAAACGACGTTTATGCTTCGATTTGCCAATTCGAGCACGAACACATCAAAATGTAATAAAAGTAGGTAATGATTATAATGTTGTTACCTAATAAAATGTGGAAGAAGGTTAAAACCATAAACACCCTCGCACCGCCCACACGGTGACAAAATTCTTAGAAAATGTAGGTAAACAGTTGCACACCCATACACTTAGCTAATGAGACCACACCATAATCACTTCTCAACATTACCTGTTGCAGGTGGCAACCCCGAAGATGAGTACCTATCATTGCGTTGTTATACACACGCTAGGAAAAATAAGAAATAGCAGCAAAAATAGTCACACTTGAAAAAAGGTAAATGTTTGACTTGAGATCGATCCCGATTCCTGGCATAGCTAGTGTTGCCATTGGTTTTCTTTTAAATCGGCAGGCTCTCCAAGTTCAAGTTGGAATCTTTTCTATGAATTATGCCCATTTTACTTTGACAACAAAGCAAAGTAAACCATGTGTTATCTTCGAACAGGAATGTTTGCTTGGCGAGATATTGTTACGCTGAAAACCCTAATAGTGTGTCACGTGACTATATGTTTATTTTATTTCAGATTGAATTAAGAACCACACATATCATAGTTGAATTTTAAAGAAGAACTAAAATAGCTTCCCATACACAAAAAATATTTATAGAGCGCAAAAACCGAAGAAAGTTATGTCGCGAAACAGGTTTAATTCGCGCTTGGTCTATTAGTATATTAGGAGCTCAAAAATCACTGAGTAACTAACCAGAAATTACATGCCATAGACGCCTCAGGTGCAAATGGAACTGACTTGACGAAACTGAAGTAAATGCTCTTAGAGTCACAGAAGTGTCATCAAATAAGTTTCTAAAGGATATCATGCATACAAATGATAAATTCATCATAGATCATATTAGTCTGAAATACTGGTAAATATTACTTACCAGCAGATACATAAATACTAGTAGAACCTCTACATCTCTACAAGGCGGGCCTGGATTAAAATAAAAATAAGAACTAGGTTTAAAAAATTTCTGAAGGTTTTTTCAGGATTTACATTTGGAGGAGCTGCGCTTGTTGCTACTGGACGAATTTAACAATTATTACTCTGTTACATACATAGTTGCATGTTGCAACTAACCGTTGTAGCACTGTAGCGTGCTACGTGCTACGGCTACGAGCTACGACACGTCAAGATCACCGGGCCTGTTCATAAAATGTAGGTAATGTTACACAGAAATTAGAAATAACAATTGAGATTTGGCAATGTCAGTTGTTATTTTAAATTCTGTAGGTACTAGATGCCTAGTACCTGGAACATTCGAGTGCTAACTTAATATTGTTTTCAAAGACACAACAGAAACTTAAAATATATTCAGGGTTTGCTGTGTTTTGAACTACAAAAGTTCAAGTTCGTCTGTCTGTTTTTTGTGTGTAAAAACATACACTCGTTGCAGGAAACAGTATATTTACCAACTTCAACACTTTGTATCGAATGCTTACGTTAGGCGTATCGCTTTGTTGGTCGTAAGTAGGTAGTAAACACATAAATCAAGCGCATACGCATAACGTGAGTGAATACATTCGAGGAACATACTTCAAAGAGGCTGCGAGTAGATACACGCTAATTTTGGGATCGTTCGAGACTTAGTAGTACACATGCGTTGAAGTAAAGTCTCTGCTACAAGCTTAAGTATTCTTGAGATAAAAGAACGAACCCGTTGCACTGTTTTGCTTTATGCTATGGTGTTTACGGTGTAAAATAAGAAGAAAAGAAGTTGTGCCTTGCTGCGGTTTCTTCTTTGTACAAGAACAAGCATTGTTTTGTGTCGCCTATAGACATTGCGTAAAAAATAGTGAAAACATTTCTCTAAAAAGTGTAAATTAGTAGTTAGAGTATGATTATTACTTTGAGTTGAAAATTATGACCTTCTCAAAATTGATTACTCCTTATTTTTCCAGCCCGAAAAAAAAAATAACGCTCAAACGAAATGAAAATAACCGAATACAGCAGTTAACCAGAGTGACGCAAACATCAAACTCACTGTTATCAAACGATCTCACAGGATTGAGATGATACAGTAATCCTATAAAAGCATTACGTTATGAAAATATAGCGATTTGTTCCGATGATAATAGAACTTACTAGATACGGCTTGGTAGATTATTTAAATGAGTATTACATAAATGCTAGATAACTTATCTGTGTCTATTCGTAGAGACCATTTATTTTATTCATTCGTTAGTCGTATATGACTTGCGTGTTTTTATCATGATATTTCATATTTTTTTTAGAATATTAAACGGAACAGCAAGATAGTATTTTGATAAAAATAAAGAAGAACAGAATAAAGACATTTTAAAATCATAGTAAGTATATTAAAATATACATAGTTATTTCAGAAGTAATGCAACTACCTATGTGTGATTATGAGACAAGTGGGTGTACTGCTAAGATTTCACAGTTTAAAACTAAACTTATACTGTCACTTACGGGATAATACCTGCCCCAGTAGCATGACCACCGCAGACAAGGATATCTTTGACGGAAGAATCGACAAAATGACAGATTGTGTCGACACAATGACAGATTTCTTTGCACTATCTGTCATTTTGTAAATTCTTCCGTCAAAGAAATCCTTGTCTACGGTGCTCATGCTACGGGGGCTGGAGTTCTATATAATTGATAATCACGGAAGATATCCCGTAAGTGACAGTATAAGTTAAGTTTAGATTTTAAATATTAAAATTTATCGGGAAAGAGTCTAATTGAATCACATTTAACAATCTATTATAGCATGCAGAATAACCAGAATTATTTTGTGTGACTAGGGAATCAGGTGAGCTAGAAGATCAGTGTCCTTCAAACAGGAACTGGCGCCTGACATTTGTTATACACACGAAGAGATAACATCTGCCGAAATACTAGTCACATAAGTCTCTAAACATAATTCATGCAAATGTCGTTCGTGTATTAATAATGTATTTGCTTTACAAAGAGATTATCTTAATCGGTTTAGGAGTTATGACGAGGCAATGAAGCTGATATGAGTCAAGAGTATCATTGTAATTACAATATCCTGTTTGATTAATGCACATGAATCATTATAAATATCTGTGCTTTCTGACATTTGAAAGACAGTTCAGAGGTCTTAAATGCTTTGTTTTCCTTTCCGTGAGCGTTGGTTTTGGAATTGTGCCCTTTGCATGACATAACCTCTGCCATACAATGTTTTTAATGCAACTGATTATGCTGTCGTGGGTTGTCTACTTAAGCAGTGTTCTGTTCAACCCAAGAAGTTTCTTGTCACTGCATAACCCAAATCAGAAATTAGTTAATTTCTGTTTTTTTTTTTGTGAATAGATAGTGAAATAGAAAGGGAAAGTTCCTGAAACAGTAGATTAGAACTAGAAAGTTATTTAAGCTTATTCAATCAACCATAAAGATCTGCTGAAGAGGAACATGTCTGCCATTATTAGTATTTACTGACGTACTTACCGAGAGAAGTGGTAATGATAATTGGATAATATTCGATCTCGGATAGGAGTGAATACGTCGGCAATTTCAGAATATCGATATTGCTTTTTTGACATTGTTGGAGCTATTGACGTACATACATACGTTGTACATGGACATTGATCATTCTAATTAAGTCTTTTGCGTATGTTTCGCCTGTTATTGTATATTCTAGACTTCGTTGACTTCGGTCAGGGCAGTTAAGAATTGAACTTACTAATACATAAACATAGAGACACCACATACGTTGTGAGTAGGAAGAATGCAGTTTTATTTGAAAATACTATCATTGTTTTATGCTCATGATTGATTGAAATAACTATTCATCGGTCACTTATACTTTTACCGTTATTTATTATACCTCATTATGTTAAATAGTAGTCAATTAAATTGATAAAATTATCGCAGTTACAAGACCTTAGACATGGTCTTATTAGTGAGCGGCCTAATTAGCAAATTGAATCACGCTTCATTATGCCTATCGGTATTATTTGCATGTGTGTTAACTTGTATGTACACTTATCGTCAGTTAATTGCCTCTGTGACCTGTCTGTTCGATATATCTTCATTTTATGGTTACAATTCCGAGAAACGCGGTTCAATTGTTTTGTCTTTGTTGATATCTTGTGTTATTCAGTACCTACAGAAATAATAAGTGTTGTGTCGAGAGGGGTCGGTTGCGCAGTGCGTGTGGCGGATTGGGCTAGGCGTGAGAGCCGGGGAGGCAGCCGGCTGGGGCAGGCGCGCAGGGTGACTGAGGGCGAGGGCTGGCAGACGGAACCTTCGCCCTGATGACCCACATCCGCGCGCCCCGCCGCCGCCGCCGCTGCGCCCTCTAACGCATTTATTTCTACTTTCAGTGTGTCAATGAAAACGGTCATTACCTTCAGAACTTTTTCATCCTTATTACTCAATTAAAGTTGTCTAAATACATGCAACTAAAGTTTTGTCACTATAGAAATATGGTGAAAGAGTAAAGTCACACAGTGTAGTATTATGTGATGGCGAAAAGATGGGAGCACAGTGATTCTTATAATTAACTCAATATTTTTAATTAATAAATGAATGCTGTGATGAATGAAATAGGAAACGAAGAGAAATGATCACGGTGAATAAACTTGAACAAAATTATGTTATGGAACTTGTATACAAAACAGTAAATTCTAAGAATCTCCTTGATTTTAAAGGAATCTTCATTTAAATCGTTGTCACCAGCACTTACCTAATTAAAAATATCGTGTGGTAAATATTTATGTTGGCTACATCCATAGCATTGTTTGTTTTCTACCAACTGATAATAATGTTATCACAGTTATCAGTTCAACACACCTACTTAGTGACTTCAGTTTCATGTCTGCAGGGTATGTTGTGTGCGTACATTCCTGTTGCATGTTTTGTGTCATACTACATAATTTAAATTATGGCACTGTTTTGTAGACGCCGTCGATAAAGGTATGTATTATTTAAACAGCAAGATAATAACGAAATCCCCCATAAACTTCGTAAAATAAAAATTGAATGAAATGTATTTGTTTTTTGTTGTGGTACGTTTAATTAGGCGTCAGGCCACGTGCTTGCAGCCGAATTTGAGTAACCGGAGTAAAACCATAGGCTGTACAGTGTACACCGGTCGAGCGGTGCGTGAGGGTGGCGGCGGCGCGGCGTTGATGGGCGTGTGTGTGCGGGCGCAGGTGTACTGACCGGTGTGCGCGGGCGGCGCGGGCGGCTCGGGCGGCGGCGACGGCTCGGTGGTGTTGGTCGGCGCGCTCGCGCAGGCGGCCGCCGACGGCGCATCTTCCGCGGCGCGGGCGGGGGGCGGCGGCGACGGGCCGGGGGGAGGCGCGCAGAGCGCGACCAGCCGCAGCAGCGCCACGCACCACCACCAGAGCACGGCGGCCAGCGCGCGGGCAGCGCGCCCGACGCGGCCCGGGGCCCTCTCGCGACCGAAATACGCGCACCGTTGACTCGTGCACCGGCGAGCTCGCTCCCTCACCCGGGTATTCGTGCGGCGTCGGGACGGCTGGCGAAGCGACGCGGGTGCGCGCGCGCGGCCACACGGCGACTGGGGCGCCGTTCCCGAGAGCGTACGACCGCGCCCGAACACTATTTCGGGAGCGACGCTCCGCGCCGCTGCCGCCGCCCGCCCGCCGCACGCTGCCAATTTTACGCGAAATTGCGGGCGGGCGGTGATGCGATATGTACCACGCCGCGGCCACCTGCATCTGCGCCACCGGTGCGCTGCTCAATAACATTCTGCGAGGATTTGCCTTTTTCATTGAGAGGGTTTTTTTGCGAGGAGGTGTTGAGGGCGCGGACCCGCACGCCGCGCGCACGCCGCGCCGCCGCCGCCGCTCGCCGCCGCCGCTCGCACGTGCGCCACTTGTCTACATAAATAGTCGGCGGCGAACGTGCTGCTGCCCGTGTCAATAGATACAATGTCGCAGCTATTGGCAAGGAAACAGAGACTCGCACTATCTCACTGTCTCGCGCTCTCTGTGTTGTGAATTCTTATGCACGGTTTATATTTAGACGTAAAATTATTTCTGATATAGATAGGTGTTTGACATTACGTTGAACTCTCATACGTCGGGAAGCTCCACCTGTATAAATATTCTGTGCCACAGGAGCGTAATGTTTGAAATGTTGGTTAGCGAATCTTTCGAGTAAATAACTACAACGTGGCGAAACAACGTGAAACAACTATCAAAGTTGTTTCTCTAATAAAGAATTGCAAACAATATTATTGTTTTATCAAATCGCATAATGTAATTTATATTAGGAAATAAGGACAACATTAATATTAATAGGGTCCTATATAATATGTACCTACGTAATATTTTTACGTAGTATTTGTAGTTTAATTTGTTTATAAAAGTTTTTTAAAATAAACTTTATGATGTAAACATCTTAAAGTTATTAAAGTTCAATTAATGAAGGATAGAATTGAATCCATACATATTCATTGGAACTTAATCTATTAAAAACCATTTAAAGTACAGATAAAATAAGATGTTCAGAGATTTTTTATTTTTATTTTATAAGCTTTAAGATATCATCATCATTTCAGCCGAAAGACGTCCACTGCTGGACATAGGCCTCCCCCAAGTGCCGCCATATTGACCGGTCCCGTGCGACTTGAAACTAGAGCATTATATCATCATCAGCCTTTAGTAGCAGTGGCCTGCTGCAGTCGATTGTTTTCCGGCGAATTGCCACCTCTGTGACCGATACAACTTAATTCTCAGGATCGCCTCGGATTCGATCCCTCGGAGAGACTCCAAGAACCCCTTTTCATAGTTCATTCAGCGCACTTGGACTTGCGTTTCACAAGTGTCATTAACTTTTATGTGTTTGTGCTTGATTTGTAAGCATTTTTTATACAAACAGTACAATTAGAGATTTTTCTTCAATATTGTACGTACAAAATACGATATGAATATAAATTATTTTTTCTAGCTAAAAATATTTGATTAAAAAAAAAAAACATTATTAGTTTTTTCACAATTAAACTAATAATGTTTTCAACATTTGGTGTTGTTTTATTAACTGATACATTATCTACAAAATACAGTTTCAATCATGCCGCTAGATCGATTATTTTAAGAGTAATTTTAGTTTTTCGTACTGACCGTATTCTTAGTCCGCGAGTGTTGTTGCCGCACCTAACGAATCTCGTCCGTAGTATAATACGTTCGCACTGCTGGGACACAGGCGTTCACATATAATCCGTATAATCCTTAAGATTCACCCCTTCGACCGTTATCATAAAATACATGTGTTTTTTTTTTTTTTTTTTTTTTTTTTTTTTTCACATTATTGGCGGGTTGGATTCCCGGTTTACCAGGCGATAATTTAAAAATCATTGAAAGTTCTAATTATTAAAAAAAAAATAAGTCTTCTTTCAGTAAAACTTCCTATACATACACAATATTTAAGGTTTCCTTCCGTGTGGTATAGCCGTGGGATGCGCTGTATACGATTTTCTACCTTTTTTATACGATTTGGCACTTCGAATTACTTTTAAACTTATAAGTTGTTTATATTGTTGTGATCACCCTTTAAAACCCTTCATTTTGATACCCCACTCGATGGTACTGGGGGCAAAAAAAAATTCGAACACTACGAAATGGCACCCGAAATCCGCCATTTTTCTTTGTTTTTCATTTCAATGTAACCAGTGACACTCACCCCACCAAGGTAAATCTAATGAGTCTCTGAACGGAGATCCGTGGGGGCGCCCTTACAAGATGGTGCGGGACAAACTCCGCACCCGGGCCCCCCCGCTGACGCAGAGTCTCCGGCCTGAGCTCGTGGAGGACGTGGTGAGCGCTCTGTTCCCTTCGCGAGGGAGGCATCCTCCCCCGGCTATGGCTCCGCCGCCGCTTGCGGTGCCGGAAGCGGACCACACCGATGACGACGTTCCGGAGGTGACTGGGGTAGACCTGAGAGTGGCGGTACGCAGGCTGAAAGCCAGAAATACCGCCCCGGGACCCGATGGCTTGCCTGGCAAAGCCTGGGTCCTGGCCTCTGAGGCTCTTGGGCCCCGACTGGAAGGGCTCCTAAGCGCATGCTTGGAGAGAGGCCAGTTCCCGCTTCGTTGGAAGACGGGGAAGTTGGTCCTCATCCGGAAGCCAGGGCGCCCTGCGGACTCTCCGTCCGCATACCGGCCCATCGTGTTGCTCGACGAGGTGGGCAAGCTCTTTGAAAGAGTTATTGCTAACCGCCTCGCCGGGCACCTCGCGGGGATGGGGCCGGATCTTGCGGATCACCAGTTTGGTTTCCGCAAGGGGCGCTCGACGGTGGACGCCATCATGCGCGTGAGAGCCCTCACGACGGGGGACGCGGTTTCCCGGGGCGGGGTCGTGTTGGCGGTGTCTCTTGACATCGCCAACGCCTTCAACTCCATGCCCTGGAGCTGCATTGGGGAGGCACTCCGGTATCACCGGGTGCCGACCTACCTTCGTCGTGTGGTCGGGGACTACCTGACGGATAGGGCCGTCATCTACCCCGGTCGGGACGGAGAATGGAACCGGCGAGAGATGTCGTGCGGTGTTCCACAGGGATCGGTTCTGGGGCCGGCCTTGTGGAATATCGGTTACGACTGGGTGCTGCGCGCCGACTTCCCTAGCGGTGTCAGCGTAGTCTGCTACGCTGACGACACGCTGGTACTGGCACAAGGGAGGTCGCACGAGGCGGCGGCCGAAAACATGACACGCGGGGTTGCGATAGTCGTGGAGAGGATCCGGCAATTGGGTCTCGAGGTGGCATTGCACAAGTCCGAGGCCATGTGTTTTCATGGGCCTCGGAATGCGCCACCGTCGGGATCCCTACTGACGGCGGGAGGGGTTTCCATCGGCGTCGGGTCGACGCTGAAGTACCTGGGACTCGTCCTCGACAGCCGGTGGAACTTCGTGGAGCATTTCCGACGTTTGGCCCCCAAACTGGAACGGACCGGGGCTGCCTTCAAGCGGCTCCTGCCCAACCTGGGGGGTCCAAACGCCTCCTGCCGGAGGCTCTACGCGGGGGTCGTGCGGTCCATGGCCCTTTACGGGGCCCCGGTGTGGGCGCGTTCTCTGAGGCGGCAAGCCGCCCGCTACCTGAACGCGCCCCAAAAGGGGATAGCCCTAAGGCTAGTCCGGGGGTACCGCACGATCTCCGGTGAGGCGGCGAGCCTCCTTGCCGGATTGCCGCCATGGGATCTGGAGGCTATAGTCCTCGCGCGCCTTCACGAATGGCGTGCGGAGGCACTACGTCGGGGGGAAACTCCGCTGCCGCGGCAAATCGCCGCTCAGCGGACAGACCTCCGGCGCGATCTCATGGTGACATGGAGAGAGCGACTGTCGCAACCCCGTGCAGGGCACGCCACCATAGTGGCGATAAGTCCCCTCTTTGAGGAGTGGCTAGGGAGGCGCCACGGCGCCCTCACCTTCCGCCTGACGCAGGTCCTCACCGGACACGGTTGTTTCGGGAGGTTCCTGCACCGAATCGGGCGGGCGGAAACGCCCGGGTGTTTCCATTGTGAGGATCGTCCGGAGGACACGGTGCAGCACACTGTGGAGGTCTGCCCCGCTTGGGCGGAGCAGCGCCGTGTCCTCGTAGAGGCGATTGGCGGCGGCGATCTCTCGCGCCTGGCCCTGGTTCAAGCCATGGTCCGGAGCGAGAGGGAATGGGAAGCCGTCACCTCCTTCTGCGAAGCAGTCATGCTAGTGAAGGAGGTGGCGGAACGTGAGAGGGAAAGAGCCTCACGTCCCAGCCGCCGCGGGAGACGCCCTGGGCGTCGGGGGTCACGTGGTGGCCCCCGGCCACCGTAGGCGCGGGCCTGTGGACGGCGAGTTATGGGCTAGCTCACCGTCCGGCCGTCTTATGACGACAGGCCGTGTCGACGGCGCGTTCGTGTTCCACGCGCGCCTCAAAGAGATGTCAGCAACCACGTAGGGGTCCGCACGGGCCGATGCCTGCCAGGGCTGCGGGACTGTTCGAAAGAGATACCGCGGCCCTGGAACATAAAGGGCAAAGAAGGAACATGGATGGGTTTTAGTCAGTACAAGTCTGACACTCCCTTCCGCTCCGCCCCGAGCGGGGGGGTCATTTGATGATTTCCCATCCTAAAAAAAAAAAAAAAAAAAAAAAAAAAAAAAGGGAAATCTAATGACGTATAATTTATCCAAATCCGTTCATCCGTTTAGGAGTTACGAGGGAACATAGAAACAGACATTCATACATCAGGTCAAACACATAACCCTCCTTTTGGGCTTCGCCACAGTCGGGCAAAAATATAATATTTATTGGAAGATCTTGAATCTGGAGGTCTCTTCTTAATAATCACGTCGGGGTCACCAATGTAGATCTACAGGAGGATCTATGTTACGCAGATTAGACGAGTATGGCATTACTGTAAATCCATCAAAATGCGTCTTCGGTAAAGAAAGCTGTACGAAACATGGATATCTCGCTTCGGTTGTCCTACAAAAATAAGCTTCAGCACTGTAAACTGAATATACTACGTCGTAATCATCTGGAGTATTATTTCACACCACCTAAGCGCTACAGATCTCTTAATAGTGAGTGCATTAAAAGCGTCCACGGAACTTTAGATCAACGCACAGTATAAATACTAAACGGAATCAGCAGAACTTCAGGACTCTTTTTATGAAACTCCATGCTATAAATTAAAATTCAATTAAAATTTATTTCAGACACAGACTCAGACAGTCCATAATTATATATATAATATTTTAATGTGAGTAACAATGGTGCTTGAGTAAATAGGTGGGTTGATATTATCATTAACACTAGAAACGGGATATTTACCATATTTACTGATTTAATAAGTTCCCGATATTTCGGCGCTGTTGCAAGCACCATGATCACGGATAAACTGTTATAAGTGTGATATCGTCGGGGATAGTGCAAATCCGCGGAACTAGTATTGGATAATTCCGCGTAACTGACAAATGTAGCCAATCCCCTGTAACCTACTCGTAGTGCAGATACCCGCACTTTACGTATGGTAGATTCGCGTATTTGCACTATCCCCGAAGATATGAGCTTAAATATTAAAGATACGTTCAGTGTACAGTGGGCCATGCAGCCCCTATGCCTTTCGGACTGAATTTTAAGCACAATATTATGTATGAACAGCCGCATGGGTCGATATATTTTTATTTTTTTTATTTAATGTTGCCCCCCACTAGGAATTTCTCCTGTATCGTGGGTGCGTTTTACAAACATTTAAACTCACAGACACAAACACC
Source organism: Noctua fimbriata (assembly GCA_905163415.1). Classification (NCBI taxonomy): domain Eukaryota; kingdom Metazoa; phylum Arthropoda; class Insecta; order Lepidoptera; family Noctuidae; genus Noctua; species Noctua fimbriata. The sequence continues at coordinate 10,535,794 of LR990941.1, read as the reverse complement.
CATACCCGGAACAACTACCTGTAGGCCATACAAATACTTGGTCCGTGCGGATCGAACCCATGACACGCAGCGCAGCTGCCAATCGCTCAGCCACTGCGCTAACCGTGCCGACAAAAGCCGAGGTTAAGCAACACTTGCCCAGGTTGTTTCGTGAATGAATGACGTTAAGCTCTTGCTGTCCTTTGTAGATATTTCACAGTTGCAACAGGTAGTCAGTGAGCCGGAATCTGACAGAGTCTTACCAATTAAATCATAATATTCAGTACTAATTTGGTTGTAGAGGTCAGATAGGCAGTCACTCCATGTAAAATACTGGTATCCAACTGCATCCGGTTAGACCGGAAGCCGAACCCACCATAGTTGGGAAAAGGCTAAGCAGACCATTTGGATTATTTAGGAAGCTCGCAATTATGGGGACAGTAATTATACAGAATGTCACTCACTACATTCTGTTGACAGTGTAGATTTCACCTGCCCCCGTAGCATGACCACCGTAGACAAGGATTTCTTTGACTGAAGAATCGACAAAATGACAGATAGTGCAAAGAAATCTGTCATTGTGTCGACACAATCTGTAATTTTCTGGGCTGGACTTATGCGCCCATTTCGTTTACCTAGTCCTTCAATATTTACAATAGTTAAGGCCCCTTTAATGCATGGGACTAACATGTAGGTAGTTGACGAAATGTAGGAGAACTGAACACCTCTGCCCACCCAATAGGATAACCCAGGTGTGATATTTTTTATTAATTTTAAAATATAATTTGAAACGAAAGATTACAAGTGGTCTAACAATCAGAATTGCAGTTATTTGACTACATAAGTTGTCAGATCTCAGTTGCATCCAGGAATATTATTCAGCGGCTTTAGCTCATCACTACTGGAACACCTACATACTGCAAGCTGACCCCTGGCAAAAGGAACATGGATGATATTTTTAAGTGGATATTTTTTCATTACATGTGACAACCATGGTAAATTGACGTGCACCCCTTTGCCTACCCCTCCCCCCTCCCTTCTTTGCCTTTGCTTTGTTTACCTCTTCGGGAATATATATAGGCTTGCTATTAAAGTTATGTTAGGTATTCTCTGTGTATGGTAAGGTAGGAAGGCTTAGGTAGGTAGGTGCAATGTGCTCATGTGACATCGCAGGCTGTGCTAGGCGGGGCGCGGTGGCGCGGCGGTGCGCGGTCACTGCACTGAGGTCGCGATGCACCGGAGCATGTGGCCACTTCGCGCCCCCCACACCCCGCACCCCGCCCCGGCTCAGCCTTGCGAATAAGACATGGGAGAACAGCGGAATTATACTGAAGAATCATAACGTAACTTTGGTTCTCTGTAGGATCACCTTGTTTCGGATTCGATCCCTCAAATAAAGTCCAAGTAAAGCTCTTTATATAACTCACTCACCCTGTGACCATGTCTAGCCATAACATAACATCACTTCTGAAATTCACGTTGGATTAAGTAATGGCTGTACATATTGTAATAAAATAAAACTTTTTTATTCCTTTTAAAATCTCTTAATGGCCCATAAAAACATTGTGGTACACTTGTTTAATTTTCTAATGCAACACTTATTTTGCAATTTATTATTTTATGTAGCGTGTTTTTGGTGAAACGGAACGTAGCCTGTTTTTGGTGAAACGGAACGCAAACTCAAAACGCAACGTCCTCGATAACGCCGGTAGTGACGTTAGTGTGAAAGAAACACTTTTATTTGAGAAGTACTTAAAGTTTCACTAAGATTTTATTAAAATATTGTTATTGCTTTTTGCTTGAAAAAGACACATATGTAGTAGAATTAGTAAAACGGAATAAAATTAGATATAAACAAGGCTGATAGAGGTAAATGACGTCACATAACATGACATGAATGGCCGCGACAGTCACGAACATTTGAACTGTCGTAGAAAATTGTAGAAGTTTAATATTTTTTTTGAGCGACAAGCAGTAGTTGAACTTAACTTTGTTGTTAGTTTATTTATTTTAGGTTATTTAATAGTTTTTAATTAATAATGTATTTAGTTAGATTACTCTACTTAATTGTACTTTTAATTATTTTCTTAGGTTGGTAGTACTGTATTTTATTGATTTAAATGAAGAAAAAATTACATGCATATTCCCTATTGGGCAGGGAGGCAAGCTCTGGGCTGCTGTTGAGACATTTTTGATGGAAAAACCCAATATCGTAATTACATGTGGACATTACATTACATGTGGAATGCAATAAAGTATTGAGTATTGAGTACACTGGAGAATCATAAACATAACGCCTGTATTCCCCTACAATGTAGAGACACATTCAACGTAATAGGTTATCCGAGCATAAATTCAAAATTCAAGCCGCAGAAAGAATCCTGATGGAAAATTGCACCTTTCCTGACACGAACTCAGGGCCCTATAGTCAGCAGTCACGTAAATAGTAGGGAAGATAGTTAATACTGCAGCTGTAGCTTGGAGGAATACCTTTCGGAAACAGCTTGGGTTTAGTATCTTCACAGAAAACGGACCATTATCACGAAAGCAAGAAAAGGCAGTCTGAAATATGGAAAATTTTCTATACCTTCAGTTACAATGTTAGTTAAATGATTCCCAGAAAACACCTTTAAAACATTTTTACAGGCGTCCGCTTTGCTTGTATGTTCAGACCCCTTGGTCCGCTCGCACCGGTTACTTTAAATTTTCATTAGCACGGCGGATCGCCGCCCGCCTCTCGCCGCTCGGGCGCCGACGACGTCTGCAATTACATTTCGCAATTTACAAATTGTCTTTTTATTTACGACGTATGCTTTCGTGAACACTTGCTTTATCCGCAACTTGCTTTAATTATTTGCTTTTTTGTTTGAATAAATTAACAATTAACAATTTTAAATTTTCGGAAATTATGTTTTTCAGGTGTCGAAAAACAATTTATTTTACTTCTTTTAATTGCATAAAATTAACCAATGTCGTATATTATTTGTGATTATTCTATGAATAATGACAATCCCAGTTCATTATTTTGTTAGATAAAAAGAAATTGAAATTAGATAATTTCGGATTATCTTTACGTCTAGCGCGTTGATGTCTTTTGTTCTATTGACGATTTCGTTAACTTTATCGATTGGAAATAAAAACATAGCTAATCAAAAACTTTTCATTGTCTTAATATTTTGGGCATAATATAAAAATATGTCCTTTTTCTATTGTAGGGGCCATTTATAGGAACGTTGACTCAAGTTCTACGACATAACTTTACAATATAGGAAAATAAAAGTATTTTTCTTGGTATTCGAAATGCGTGTTGTTCTATTGAAAGGCTTTTCGAAAACCACAAGCTACGCTGGCAGATTCTAAAGTAACTACGTAGCGTAGACGAGACTATGATCAGACATAATAAGCACGTCTGCTCCTTCTACAATGTGTGATGGAGTTGCGCGAAACGTTAAATTGCCGGTTTGGAACCTCTGACACCGGGCTCAGGGGCTGTGTATCTGCGCGTGATTGTGAAATAATTAAAGCAGTACTTATACATATTGATTAGCATCAATACCAATCGAATCTACGTTTCCTTTATTCCGCTTCATTTCGCATCATATTTTATGTTAATATATGTGTGTTAAATAGTGAGTTGTTTGCATTGTAAAACTTAATCTTTATATCTTTTATGTAGATTTTTAATGCTTTTCTCAAAAAAAAAATCATCAGAAATGTTTAAAATTAATTAAAGCTTCAGTTTTATTGGGCTGTTATATATGTGGATGTTACGTAAAACTTTTGAAGCGTGAATATTTTGCAAGTATAATTTTTATGACGTAGATTGTTCCCCGCCTGTAAGTTTCAGACTTCTGGCCGTAACCGTGAAACTTTCATGGTTGTTGGTGGCAGGTTCGCTCTTCACACACAGCGCATGGTGTCGACACACGATGGTGTGCCACCGAACTAAGTCCGCCTGCAGCCTTTCGAGATACGGAAGTTAGAGCAATATTTTGTGAAGTGTGAGGCTTACGATGTAAAATAAGAGATATACTTGATAGATAGTATTTTTTGGACAACTATTTGAAAACATAACCTAACATCATCACGCCTTTAATACCCGAAACGTTAGATAAAGGTATAATAAGTAGGCAGATATACGCATATTTCACCAGTTATGATTAAGTCTCCTGAAATAGAGGGCGAGCCTATTGCCGTAAATCTAGCACAAGTCCAGACTCCGCCTCCAGAAAAGCCTAATAACCCATTCTCGACCTAGGAATTAGACACAAGACCTGTTGCTCAGCAGAGCGAAAGCTCAGCTGTTAACATCAACCTCATATTTTTGCGGAAATCTCAATATATTCATAACTTTTTTGACCATTTGATACTGCCAAATTATTAGCTTTTACGTGTAAACAAAGCTGCCAAAATTTTTGTTCGGCTGCATTACATGCCGAATTTTAATTTATGAAGTGTGAGATTTGACACATAATATTATATGGTGGCAGACGTGTAGTAGTAACCTGTTTGTGAAATGTCAGGTGCCGCGTTGTGAGATGTCCTTTTGGAGAATTTTCCCTTTACTGTTGTATGCACGCTGAGCGAGAGAACGAAATTCAAGCACCTTTGTATTGTTCAGTTGTAGGTGTACGTAAGTTTCACGGCAGTTGACAGTCGGGCTGTGCTCGTGAACTTTTCCACCGCCTTTGTCCACAGCATCATTTCGTGAAGTACAATCTACATTTTCAAGCGTAGTTTTTGCTTTGCATTTGACAAAATATGTGTTTATTCGTATTTTTTAGTATAGTCGTATCACTGTGTCTATAAGTATATACATATACAGTGAGAATACGACTGTCATTATGCTGAATCAAAACTGAGCTGATAATAATATGCGCTTTATGAATGTTCAAATAACAAGAGATGTCTAGTTGACGAGGAAAATGAGAAGTAAAATTCTGCAGATGTTGTTGTACTCTCATTGTAATCTGTCTACCCGCTTTAGCTGCAGATAATGTTATCTATGTGACTGTTCCTTAATTACCCTAGGCTAATAAAATTTTAGTTTTTTCTAAATCATATTAGTATTAGTATTAAGGTCGGTTTTCCCTGTAGTTATCTACTTGGAATTTGTACAGAATGATTCAACACGAATCTGTTGAGTTGCCCGTGGAAATGCCCGTCAAAGGGAGAACGGATATACATGAAATGTCTGCGATTGTATACGAATACGATTCTTATGCTACAAGTATCCGACAGAACCAATTTGTTGAAGCTCAAGGCAACAATCTAGAGAAAGAGTTCACGAGAGCATTGCCGAGACTGATGCAAGCTGGCCCTCTCGAATGTTCATATTTTTTACGTATTGACCAATGCAACTGCCTGCAGACGCAACATAAACCGCTAACGAAAACTTGTTTCATCTCAATATTCAGTGTTAAAATTATTTACCGAATAAACGAACTTTAAGCTTTAGTAATAAGCTTAAAACCAGTCGAGTCAATTCTTTCCCAATCGTATCTTGTCTTCGATCCATTCTCTATCCGTTTATGCATGTAAGTATTAGGTGCGTGAGAATGCCGCAGACCTAAAAGGAAGCGTAGCCTTTTGTTTGAGCTGTATCGAGCGAGTTGCATTAAAGAGTGGGCAGTGTCGTGTAATCAATCGGAGTTATCTGTTTACGTGTGGAGCGTCGACCTCGCACCCCCGCGCCCTCGCCCCTGCGCACCCGCGCCCCCGGCCCCGCGCCCCTCGGACCGGGCGCCACCGCGGGCCCAGCCGCCAGCCGCGGCCGCGCTTATCGCTCGCTGTGCACCCGGTGTTCCGCTTTGTTCTCAATTCCACGCTGACTTTGTACACACACATATACACAATTAATTGTATGCTAATAACATATTTTGCTATAGTATGGGTGCCGTCTGAGTATTAGGAAACTATTCATAATTGAGCTTTATAAGTATTGTGTTGAAGATACTAGTACTAATTAGTATCTTTAGTAAAAATTAAATTGATTCTTCAAAGGTTCCAAACTTAAGATTCTAATAAGAGACTTAAGAGATTACTTCTTATTTGGTAGAACGTTGGTAGAGAAGGAGGAGAGACTCCTCTCTGCTCATAATAATATTTCAGTTATCTGTTGCGCAAAGTTCGATACGAGGACAAAGGTAAGCTTAGTTAGTAGTTACATACCCCACATTACATTACTTATGAACACTAGGAATTTTAACAACCCTATGAAATTATAAAACCGAACATAAAACATTGTTAAGTTATATAGTCACAAGCCTGCTGACGGTCACGTAATATTTGCCGTATTTTAGTCATTTTTGCTAGATATTTCATTTGAACACAAGTCTATGTTCCAACATTATAACTCGTAATAAAAAGAGCTCTGATCAAGATTTATATCTAGTAAATGCCATCAGTCTCTCTCGTCTCATCCTTCCAGACGAATTTTATTATTTTATGCATAACTTTATAATATTATTATATCTTATAGGTACTATCTCGAAAGTTTACATGACACTCTTATGATATGATGTATTTCGTCTGTCTGTGTTGTGTTGAAGTTTTATTGGTGTCGTCTAGTTTGTCTAGTCTAGATTACTAGATATACGACTCATCTAGTAAATGGTAATCGTGGTCGACGAATTATTTGAAAACTAGCTTTTAGCCGCGGATTCGCTCTCGTGATCTATCCCACATAAACCGTGTATATTTCTGGGATAAACATAGCTAAGACACTCGTGATAATATAGATTTTTATCAGTGACAGAATTTTTGTAATCAGACAGGTATTTCCTTATATAATCTTTTTCAAACAACCAAATAATTTTAACTATAGATAAGTCAAAGCGATCATCTTCACAGCTCAATTCAAAAGAGATACATTGACCGACGGGTGTTGTGATGCCCCCGCAATGTCTAGACTATATGAAATGTTAATAACAAAGTGATTGGAACAGCCAATTAAATTAATGTCGTGGTATTTTTTTCGACATGTAGCTTCGAATTCTTGTTCATTTGATGTGCCAATGTTCATTGTCGTTACCCACTTTATAATCTTGATATTAATGATCTTGCAGAAATTTTACTTTTCAAGTCTTTAAGCGAAAGTTTCATCTTAAATTAATGGACTCAATCTCTCCTCCGTATTAGTAAATCCTTAGACATGATTGTTAAGCTTCGTCTTGGTACCATAAGAGTCTTTACCCTTTTGAAGCACTTAAAAACCTGTAAGCGAAAATCAAAAGTTATTTGTTCATTCATTAGCATCACTGAAAGTTTTACCCTCACAAAAAAAGACACACCATGTAAAATGTGGTCTTTAGGAAAAAAAGAAGTGCGTTTCAACATTCGAGGATGTGCATTAGCTACATATGTATATGTAGAGTGAAGTACACCTTGCGGGTCGCATTGCATTGCAAGTTTAGCAACCCAACGCCTTCCCGAGGCGACCGCGAGCGCCGAGAAAAAAACCAACCGACTTCCTGCTCCGTCTCGACCATCCGACTTCGCAACTTGATACAATGTAGGTATGTACTCTATACACATCTGTACATAAACGTTTTTTGTGCTTATTTTATAAGATTACCGACCTTTATTGTGAGTGAGTGTCGATTTGGTATTTTAAAACGTCCATATTTAATTTAACACGTGTCGTACCTATTCGTTTTTATGTTCAACAGACTTGTCAGTAAACATCGGTGAATTAAACCACTTGAACTTCACATCAAAAATAATACCCTGAATTTAGTTCGTTAAATGTATACATATAGTAGGGTATCGACCCCACCCGCATGAAAGGGTACAAGAATTTGCAAACCAACAACAGCAGCGCAGTTATTTTTTTGCCGACCGACGACTAAAACCCTCGAGTCATTAAATGCATATTTCCAAAAGGATGCATTAGAAACACGTAGGTAATGCAATGTCCGTCTGAGAGGCAGAGGTCAGCGTCAGACTGCACCGTGCGCCTGTGTGTGTCGAGTGAAATCGGGCGATGCACCGCGCGGCAGTGTGCGTGAGTGGCAGCCGCGCGGCGCAGCCTCCATGCGTCTGCGGCCTGTCTAGACACCCCCCCTCCCCTGCCGCGCCACCCGCGCAGCCCGCGCCGCCCGCGCACCACCCCGCCCCGCTCTGCTGTGGTTAACACTACTTGCTAACAATTTCATTTGGTCAGGCTTTAATGTAATCCTATGTGGTTTTGTTGTAATCACGCCAGTAATAGTTTACAATGTGTCATTACATGAAATATCCATTAAGAATTATTACGAAACCGTTCCAAAGCTTTACAGACTTTAAGTTAACCTGTCTTTTTCTTTAACTCCAAAACATAAACTTTTTGTAAATAACGATAACGGAAGACGTATAAGTATCTAAGTTAATAACGTGGAAAATGCTGAACACACAGATTGACAGAAAAAATGTTGTTTCAGAGTTTCAGACCCAATAAAAACTATGAACCAGATTCACGAATCTGATTAGATAGTCCACGGACTGCACTAACTACTTACAAAATTATACATTACAGCTTTCACAAAAACTTAGTATCCAAAAAGCCGTAACGGACAACTAGTTCTTTATTATTCCAGAGATTTATATCTTATTCCTGTTACCGTCCATAATTACCGAGATCTGAACATAAAATATAAGAATTCATTTTTTTGTGTTAATTTTCGATACAATTTATGATAGCAACTGGCAATCCGAGTACATACATGTACAAGTTTTGTTGTTATTAGCTGTGGATCGTAAACACGTCATTATAAGCATTCCTGAAAGCTCTAAAGTTCACACATGCGTGACTCCGAGATATGCTGCTTTATCGCTCGGGACTAAGCGGAAAAAGGCGGCGATAACACACTTGTGTGCTCAGAAATATAAGTAAGCAGAACGAATGTTAGGTAGAAATTATTCTAAAAAAGTGTGCTTTTTCACTTAAGTTTTTTTCGAATTTAAGCTGAATGAAATCACTTTTTTCTAAATAACAGCTTACTATGTAACTAAGCTTGGATATTGAAATAACAAAGATTCGTAATTAGCGTGTAAAATAACATTCAATTTCTATTGAAGTCTGAATCTATTTTAGGACGTGAACTTTACATGAACAGTCAAAGAAGCAGTCAATTCAAGCAAAAAAGTGCAGTATCTACGTAACGTTGATACTCAATTTTAAGTACACATCTACCTTTGTGTGTTTAATTCTTTATTTGCAAGCTCTGCAGGGTGCAGACGGGCAAAAAGGTTGAAGTGAGCGTAGAATGAGATTAGTCTCGGGCCGGCTTTGCGAGTTGCAAGCTGCGCCGGCCAACGCCCGGCACCCGCTCCGAGCAACATAATAAATAAGAGGAGTCGATACAATGTTGTGGTGTACTCTGCACCTATAACTATGTAGCCAGATAGCTATAAATAGATGTGGAAATACGTGTGGTGTGACCACCTGCCGTGGCTGCCGTGTGCACTCCACACGGACGTTACCGTCGATGGCATGTTACATATTATGATTAGTTGGTATCGTACCCCAGGGATTAGGGAATTATTAATATAAAAGAATATTGGAAATGAAGGCTTTCTGCTAACCAAGTCAGATATGGAGATGAGCAGTAATGAACGGGCACCACACAAAGAAGATGACGATATACGATGATGATGACAGTAGGTAGCAGATTCAGCGGTGATTTCACACAGCCTGATGATGATTTACCGACCGGTGATTAGCAAGAAATACATGAATCATAGTAACCTGCAATAAATTGGCTTAAATTTACAGTTTGTACAGTTCTTTTTCCACTAAGCAAATAATACGATAATTAATAGTTGTCTGGTGTTAGTCACCAGACGACAGACATGTTTGGTGTACTCACGTCAATCACTTTTATCGAAGCGGACTGATAACATGCACATTGCTCGTGTTCGTCGGCATAAGGAAAATATTGTAATAAATACAAAATTTCGTGGCAGAAGGAAATATCTTTTACTGAATTTCGGCCTCCCATTCTAATTCTTTCGCGGAAAAGCGAACAGCTAGACAAATTTATAGCTCCCAAAAGAACAAGCCGAGCCGTCTGACATCAATTTCTGGGAAGTTTAAAATAAAAGACACATCACTGTGGACCTAGACTAAACGTGAAATACCTGCGGTGCGGGTGATTCAGTGAAAATAGTCGCAGACGACTATTAATTCTAAATTACGTCACGTAATCGTCGATTGTGTCGGGAGCCCCGTTTCGGTGTCAGAATAAATATGTGAAAGCGGTCGGTTAGCTCACGACCTCCTGGAACAGACGTCTAGACACATACTCAGTCTAGATACGTGCTGTTAAATAGGCGGGCTTTCCCCTCGCCACAAAAACGATGATGGTCGCCCGCGTGCGTCACTGCACTGCAACAACTCATAACACAACCTAGTTGTAACCAAATCCAATTGGAGTGATTGCGTAATGTTGTCCGTGGATGCAGGAATCCCGTCTAGACGGATCGCAACACCACTGGAAAAAACAAAACGTTACACTGAACAGACTAAAATTTAATAAGTGTTTTTATTGTAGTTGTTTGTGTAGCAGGACAGAGCGGTTCCATGTTTGATTTGCAATGTTACGCTTGATTTGTTGATTCGCACCTACAACAGTGTTGCAGGCAGTCTATTTTGGTCTAATAAATTACAGATTTAATGAAGTTAACTTCGCAGTTGGCACTTAAAGTCCGGGCCGAACTCATGAACCTGTTTACCTCGTCTACCTGAGCGTGAATGCTGACACATACAAACGACACTTCATATATTATGTATTTATACTTGTTGAGTTTCAGGTGACCCAAAACCCGGTCAAGTGCGAGGCGGGTTGGCTTAATTTGTTTCGTAAAATGGTTGTACACCAAAGAAATCTTCAGGCCATAAGCTATTTTTGAAAAATGATTTGTTTTTGTTCCTTTACTAACGTTTGACTTTACAGCATATAATCTTTTACTTTTTGCTTTTTATACCCCACACATGCATTGAAGCAAAATAATGACGTCGTTAATAACAGTCTGACGTTGCGTTGGTCTTGTTGGGGCATCAAACTTGGCTAACAGAAACTGCAAATAAAATTTTGCATTTAAACATCTTGGTATTGGATTGAATGTAGAGGGTCTATCTAAAATAACGAGATCCACTGTACCATGAATTAAGTCTACATGAGTTTAACAGAAAAAGTGGACGATATAATTTATTTATTGAATTTGCACGTAAAATTCATTTATTTTCCGAATTGATGGCGTCCACGAAATATTATGCGAAGTAGCCCATTGTTTTGGATTAGGTAGCGCTAAGTGGCGGACTAATGATTTCCTCCAGACGTAATACTCACGACCTTGGCCAGACGCGCACAACTCCACCATTACTAATATGCGTACATTTATTTTTGTCCTTATTCTCGAGCTTTTAACAACTCCGATATTCTAGAGGGCACGGTCAATGTCATTGTTTCTTTTCTTTTTTAACAGCTTGGTGTAAATTGTACCAAGTTCGGAATTAATTACAAGAGGATACCTTGAAACAACTTTGGGCTTATAACAATGTTGTTTTTAAACAATATGCATTACAATTGAAATGTGTTTTTCAATGCCATGTCATGATAGGTAAGCAAAGGTTATTGCCCTGAACAGAATGTTTAGTTAAAAGTTACGTAGATTGCATGACTAACTAGAAAGATTATTATAATAGCTCAGTTAAATATGCACTCAGATTTCAATTAAGATCACTGCTCCTGAAAAATAGTGCTTACAGGAGGCTGTGTTTCTTGTTGTTTTTTTTTTACTTTTTTGTTAAGTAGAAAGAGTTTTAGAATGAAATAAGTGTGCCTGGATCTATATATATGTATATTTATAGTATGTATATATAGTGCGGGCAAGGATCACGTGTCACGTAGGTACTGGCTGAGTGGCTGCAGTAGTCAGGCGCGAGCCGAACCCGCTCGTGCCTGTATTAAAAATTCGTCTGCGGCCCGTCTAGACGCGCTCCGTTTACACTGTGTCGTCATCACGCTCGGCCCACCGGCCCACCACAAACATCCACTCAACTTATGCATCTAGCTCGTATAGAATTAGGGATTGATTTCGGCGTCTGAGAATAATGTACCTATGTATTATGTATCCGTTTGTTATTATAAAGTCCGCTTAATACATTCCGAGTGGCCGGTGTCTAGACGAGTGTTTTGTGTACTATTGTAATTTTCGCCTGGTGCATGGATGATGAAATACAGTTCAAAGAAATTTCGTCTGTTACCTATAAGCTAATAAAATGAATTGTATTAAATCGTTGATGCTTAACTTGCTTGTTAGTTGGTTGATTTAATTCTATGAATCTAGTAAGCTACTATGATAAACTACCTACTACTATGAAAAATGTACTGAAGCTTTCTATTCCGGCAAAATTGTGAGAAAACGAAATTTCTTAGAAACGAAAGCCTGAAGCGTCCGACACGATAATGCCTTCGTTATAACAGTAATTAAATGAAATTTCCTATTCATGGACAGCTTCCGACAGGTGCCAGAGTAACATGGAAAATAATGTTCAAGCGAACATTTTCAACAGCGAAATAACTCGAATAAAGGCTTCATGTACTTTGTTACCTTTCCCATTAAAGTTTACTTAGTACCTCAACTGAATACGACCGCAAGACTATTTCGTATCTAAAATTTAAATGGACGTCAGACTGGCTGGTTAGGAGCGTCATAAACTAGTATTTTGATTTGAATTCGCCAACAAAGCACTTTGCTTGCATGATGAACATTGTTCTCGTATAAAGTACAGCCATGTCTAGTTTACAAGTCGTGGTAAGTCGCTTGATAATTTAAACTCTCTAGGCACCTCTCGTCTACGAGTCGACGCTCTCTCCGAGTTGACTCCTGGCGAAGTCGCTGCACCTCTGTGCACACTGCACTGTTTGCGAATATCTAGCTCTCTTGTTAGTGTTGTGTCTACAAACGTACCCCGTTTTGTACTCTTTATGGCCTTTTGAATATAAGAGCGTCAAATAAGAAAATAAATGCCTTTATAAAGTTTTAGTCTAAAACCTAATAGGTAATCTTTCCATCCACAATCGACGTAGGTACCTAAATGCGGAGCCTCGGGTGAAGAAGAAACCCAGACGAGTTTTTATGAGAAAATTAGACAGCTTCGAAAATAACGAATTTTCTCGTCTTAAACCCAAAGTGATAACCGTAGCTAAAGCCAATTCTACAAATCGTGAAATTCACAAACATTAAGTTAAACAATAAGGAGACTTCTGGGCACGGAATTCGAGATGTGCCTGAAGTGTCTTCATTTTAAATTCCATTACCGTCGAAACATTCGAATACACAAATATGTACCTACTGCTAACATTTATTGTTTATATTATGACGTACATATGTTCACAGACATGGATGCAGTGGATCGCCTATTAAAATCTAATTTGAAATCGTTATGGCTTGTGTCTGATATGAATCTCCAGACATGATTACATTCATTTTTATTCATAGCGTCGTGCAGAGACGACGATTGTAAAAAGCCAATGGCATTTGGTGCAAAATATGTGGTGTGTCAATCATTAAAATATTCAATGCACATTTGGCTGTTCGCTTTTTGTGCGGTAGACAAATAACAAGAGCATATGCGCGGCTTAGCCGAGGCGGATGGTTCGTCTAGACACACAATTCATATTCGTCTATCCCCAGACCGATCTTGATCGGCGACCGTAAAAAATATCAGTCTCACGAAGCTACGGAAAACACAGACGTCAATTAACAGCTGTAAATTGTTGGACACTTTGGAGCCAGACAGGCAGACACTACACAACTTTACTTGTTTGATTGCGAATTGTCTACTACCACTACTGCGAACTGTATACACAATTCAATATGTTTACAAAACTTGATATTTTAATAACCGCTTTGTCTTCGTCAAACTATAAAGATGCCTTTCATATTATTTGTAAGTGATTCATGCATAATGATTCATTGAAGTATTGTTATAGACTCTTAACATGTAAGTAGAGCCGGAATAGCAACGATGACGAATGACTTGACATGTTAACTAACTTAACCCAATCTTTTGCCATAATATAGACAAGGATTAGGTATATGGGAAGTCGATGACTTGGTTTGGTAATATTTGCAAAATCTGCAAGGACCAGGGCTGACTGCCCAGGGTGTGACAGACGCACCTTTACCTCGTATATTTATCATCAGTCGGGAAGGCTATATTAAAGTTTCCAGTAACAAAACAAATCAAGAACACTCAGTGATATAATCCACGGGAATCCTTAATAAATAAAACTTTTTGTTTAAAAAATATTTCGAGAGATTTATTTACTTTTTTGCAAGAAATATGAAGCCTCGTTGATCTCAATCACAATGAAATTAGGTAAGGGAGGGGCTTAACAATTTAATTTATAAATTGTTTTACATTTAGTACCTGTCGTTATTTACATCAAAGTCTCTCCCTTTGATATTGCTGTACGAAATCTAAGTAGATGAAATCACAAAAAGCTAACTTGTCCTATTTGTTTCTTTGCTACAACATTGCCATTTTCAAGTGTGTGTTATCTTATTCTTAAAACTTACGATTTTTAAAACCTGCATCTTAAAAGGAGCTGTGTTGCATCGCGTCCAGTTTTCCAGTTGATCTCGAAAGTGGACGTACGTAGTGTTCAGGCTGGTTCATTATGTTATACTTGCTTAGTGTCTGGCAGGTGGTAGGTATGTAGGGTTGGTCGCAGCGGCCGCTGCACCTTGTGGTGGAACTGGTCGGTGGGGGTGGGAGGTGCGCGGGGCAGCTCGGGGCTCATCGACCTCGGCGCGAGCGCTTCCACGGGCGGCGCCCGCGTTTCGCAAAAAAACGCCTAACCCAAATTTCGGTAGCTGTCTGGCACGAATGCACGATCTCTCCCGACGACGACCGTCGCGTTGGGCGGGTCGCGGGCGCAGCAATTCGGCTGTATGTAATCAGCACGCGTGCGCGCGACTGCAGCGGCTTTAATCGAGCGGTTAGCCACGCTCGTGTCACACTTTTCTTTATCAACAATTGTTTTGCTACCAACAAAAAGTAAGCAGGGTATCCATAACAGTTAATTACAAACCTCCTATTATTAGCCCTGTTTCTATACAGCTTAGTTAATGATCACATCAATGATCTGAGTCAAACTAATTTTATTCATTAGATTTTTCTTTTCTTTTTCTAGGTAAGGAATGCAAGCGTATGTGTCAGGCCCAATCTTTACCATTAGATATTTCTTCATCAAAGCTATTTATTAAGTGAAGATTGTGGAAAAATATGTACCTATGTAGGTATAGGCAATCTTCAGTCGACCACCACATTTCAATAAATCCTACTAATATTATAAATGCGAAAGTTTGTGAGGATGTATGTATGGATGGATGTTTGTTACTCTTTCGAGCAAAACCTATTGATCAGATTTGGATGAAATTTGGCGCACAGATAGTGTGTTTAGTTTGTTTGTTTGTTAACCTGAATTAACACATAGGATACTTTTTATCCCGGTAGTACGATCCCGTGGGACAATTTCCGAACTACACGTGGGCGAAGCCGCAGGCATGAGTTAGTTATTCATTTAAAAAATAGTTTTGGATTGAATCAAAATTGAGTTATGAGTCAAATATTAGTTCTTCTAGGACTATTAATTAGCAATGTAAGTTCTCCTTTGTTCTTAAGGGTATATTGTATTATGGAGTTAAGAACCCGTTTATCCCATCTCCCAGTAAAATTGAAAGTATTTAATAGAGATAACAATCTGTTTGTTAAAAAATCATTAATCAGGCACAAAATGCCCCTTTATGTACCTACACGTAGATACAATGTTAACATTCCACAAAAAATAATAAGGTTCATCCGCCAGACGCGCTACATCATTCAACTTATTTACTAAGTAAACTGAAATTCAATTTCAATTATTACCTACGTTATTAAAACTATAATTTATTAGCATGTAAAGTATAAGCCTCCGCGTCCTTCAACTTACGCGTGGCAGCCGATAATAATTACATATTATCTAATTGCCTTATCACCACCACGAAATAGCGTGATATTCGACAGCCAGATGTAACGTGACTCTCATACCTCTACCAGGCACTCCTATGTGATCCCTGGACTAACGAACGAACGATTTACTCTTCATGCATTAACGATACGAGGAAGTCAAGCGTTATCTTTTATCTTTATGTGCCTATCTAGACGTTTGTGATTGATAATAGATATGTGATATCTTTTATTGATCAGGAATTGTGTGCTAGACCATTTTTTGCGCCTTCGTTTTTGGTAATCAACGAAATTAATCGAGTTTTCTTTCAATTCGATAAAATTAATGACTGCAAATTACTATTTAGTAACGTTTAGTGTTTCATTATCTATAGTAAATAATTTATCATGTTTTTAGTAGAATAGTTTAGGTATTTAACTGTTTGTGTTTTTATACTGTGAAGACCTCTCTCAAAGATAAAAGCACACAATATACTTTCTGAATTAAGTTCTGAAAGTTTATTGTAAAGGTCGAAGAATACTTAAGTCCGGATATGAATGGGAAAGTTATTCTATTGTAGTTCTTAACCGCGACCTTATATTTAAGATATAAACTCACATTTCGACTTTCCCAAATACTTTATAAATTCGTCGTATTGTATTTCTCTCTGTATCTTCGGTACTCTGAATTTTTAAATAGGCAAAAAATGAGCGATTTAATATACGAGTATTCAGCAGCATCCGGTTATACTGATATCTACCCCAACATAGGAAAGGCTAGACAAATGATGATGAAAAGGAAAATCGTAAAAAAATCCTCATACGCAAATAATGGACGGCACTGTTGGCGCAGTGGCTGAGCGATTGGTGGCTGCGCTGCGTGTCGCGGGTTCGATCCCCGCCCGGAACAAATATTTGTATGATCTACAGGTAGTTGTTCCGGGTCTGACTGTTTGGTCTGTGAAAGTGAAGTTTAAATGTTTGTAAATACACCACATTGTCCACATACAGGAAAAATTCCTTGTGTCCGGGGCAACGCAGAAAAAAAACTGCTGAATCTACGAATTGATTTAAATACCTAGCTGGTTATGGTGATTTAATGTTTTTTTCCATTGAAAGATCAATCTGAAGGAACGAATTAATGAATTTGCGCAAGTTCGCTGACCGGATGCGTGCACATGCGTAGGTATACATCGATCTTGCCGTAACTGCCGCACACAGTATGAATTTAGGTCAAATCGGAAGGTTCCGAAGGTAAACTGACGATGTATAGGGGTAGGCGGTGAAGAGTGGGGTGTTCCCACATTTCGCCTGTTTAACTCCTATCACGTATGTAATAGGGGCAGGCCTATTGCCAATGATAAGATAGGGCAAATGTTCGTTTAATTACGTAACTGGAATATTCCGATTATGGTGTGTGAACCCGTAAAAGCACCGATAAATCAGCGAATTGTTCAATAACTGCAGCCGATTCAACCAACGGAAAACATCCTTTTCCTCATGTTGATAACCTGTGCAGTGTTTTTGGTTACATACAGTACATGCAGGCTTGGAAATACCCGGATAATGATAAATTGCACCTTTGTTTATCGTATTATGGAGTTCGCTATACCAACACAATTAATGTTACGCATCAGCGACACAATTACACGGACTAGACAGGTACCTATAAGTAGAAGCTGATAACAATGCACGTATCACATAGTAGGTGTGAAGAGTAGACGGTGCCGATGTTGCTGATATGATAAAACACACACATGTACGGGCACTTACATGTACATACGTGTATATATATGTACCTACATATATGTTGTGTGTATAGGTAGTTAACACATTAACGATCGCTGTAGTTGTTGTAGAGCGATATGGTCTACCAATTTTTCAGTGTTTGTCTACTATAACTGTAATTAAGGGTGTAAGGTTGGGATACATTGTTGTTTTATGGCCGTAGCGTTTCCTATCTGTAATTTTTAGAGAAGAATTTATTCATTGCAACAAATAACTGTTGTTGTTTTTATCATGTAAGCGGTTCTGTCTACGCCGATAATCAACTTATCAGCACGGCGCTTTGGAAGCGTTCGTCTCAGATTAAAATCATTTACACACTAGTTGGTGTCTAAAGAAAACTCGTATGTTTCCATAAAGGGGCTTCCAACTTAAGTATAAGTAAGCATCTAATGCTCACTAGTTTTATTATTGCCATATATAGTTTGAGAAACAGCATACTCAGCATTAAACTTGGTAAGTTGTTGAAAGAAGATCTTTTTCGACGTAACTACATTCTTTTTTCATCAACTTATTTTTCTGCATTTAAATGGTGCTCTGTTTTAATATGAGGACAAATATACTGAGCTCGGGAGATGGTTCACACCAATCTCGATACCTGGCGACTCCTGTAATATTCTGAAGGTCCTTCAAAACTTCCTAGAGGCTCGACTAGGGTGAGTCAATATTACATTTCAAAACATTCGTAGCGCCTCTGGTATCTTTTTGATGTTTTACTAACTTGATGTATTGATTACAGATAAGGCTGTCTTTCAGAACGGAACGCAGAGATAACGCTATCACTTCAAGTTCGCTGAAATGTTTTATCTTCGAGTAATCTTTGGTCCCAATCTTATGAAAAAAATGAAATCAAGATAGACCGTTATTCTACCGAATTCTTATACCTTTATTCGTTTATCTCGTTACCATCGTTAGTTTATGACATCATGGCAGTGTCATGTGACCAGACGTTACCACTTTGCGAGGGTCAACGTCAGAAATCCTCACACTGGACGCCCACAACCCTACATGCCTCTTAAAGCTTTGGCAGTGACCGCCACATAGACATGGTGTATGGCCCTAGGACTAGGCTGGGCAGGAGGCCGAGGTCTCAGGTCTTCGCTGTAAAAGGACGATTGGCTCGCTCGTGTGTTCGGTAACAGCGTTCTTCTGAACCAATACTGTACTCTAATAGAAGGAGACCACTGCCTTCCACACCGACATCTCTGCCAGTATAATTAACATTACAGCCGCCAGTTAACAGTAGCTTTCACGAGACCAATTATGTTTTGGAGCGCTAATAATTAAAAGATTTTTCTTGTTCTGATGCGAATTTATTTACGGATTGACAAGACGGTAAACTCAAGAGCGGGCGGCGTCTAAATTCTTGTTCCTGTCAGTCTATGAAATGAATGAATGAATGAGCGGCCAGCTACTACTAAAATGTGTTGCTCGAAGGATTAATGTATGTTATTCTACATGTATTTTATTCAATTAAAATATTGTCTGCAGTACAATTCGATAAATACCTGTCCATAGCTCTCGTATTTGGGGTTGTACCTGCACTCGTTCGAGACAAAATCGATAATCCGGGCACCGAGTGCAACGTATTCACAGGGCTATCGTGACCGCATAATGTACCTATACATCATTATTTTCTGAAATGGATTGAACATGTTGGTGTTTGCGTCGTATAGCGATCTCACATGACTATGCCTGTACTAACTGCAGTCTGTCTGTAGCCGTATGTTGGTACTATTTTCAATTTATTTATCTCCTGATATGAGATAAAGTTAAAACCACCATATCACCACCGTATTACCGTGCATCGTAGTGTTTAAATAAGGATACAGTAACATAAAATCCTTCAAAATATCTTGATACAATTCCATCAAATAATGCAGGTTGAGGTTGAGACTTGCAGCAGCTGGCGGGTTCTGTTCTTTCTGCCTACCCCGAGGGGAATAAGGCGTGAGTTTATGTACGTACTTATATTTGTTCATCAATCTAGAACAGTTCATTGCGGGTACCTACTATCGATTTGGTATAATTCATTTGGACGCTGTGACAACGTGTTCTATTGATTACAAATAACAATCAAGTTATTGATTCAACTAAACCATTTAATCAATTGATGGGTTGGGCCGATGGGATCATACGCATATTGAAATTGTCTTGTAGGTATGACCATTACAAGAATTGATATTTTATAGATATATGACATTGACGAATAAGTGCCTGTTTAATGAATTCTTCCATTTTCATGATTGTGTATTTAGCACGTCACGTGAATTATACTTCAATTACCTATCATTATTTTAACTTAGTCGAATTTGAAATTATGACATTAGATACTCGTACTTCATAAAAACCGAAGTGGTGGAAAATTCGTAACAATTAACGCTTACCATCCAATTAAGCGCATTTTTTACGTTCCTTACAGTAGAGAATTCGCGTCCAAATTATAGGTTGCACATTGCTTACCTATAATTATATCCATTAAAATTCCTCCGGGTCTGTCTGCGCATTTTACATAACTTATCTTAGCATTAAATGAATGAATCGGAATTTCCCGGGGCGGGTGGCGACGCCAATCGGCAGCTCCCGGAGTTAGCTCAGTATTAACTAGGTACAGCTTCATAGACAGAGTTTAATTACATAGCAGACAATTATGCGCCAGACAGACGTGATAACTCTGTCTAGGTCATTTCGCTTGTACAATGAGAGCTAAAATAATTTGAACATTGTAGGTACATTTACTTACGTGAGAAACGTTTTATTGCACTTGCATAGGTATCGTTGAATAGAGAGAAAACTTTAGACAACAACGTTGCTCAGAAGAAAATGATAATACGATATGTTCCTTATTGTGCAGTCATTTCAAGAAGTGCTTTACAAATAACAGGATATTGCACTGATTTGTATGACGCACGGACTTATGCGATGTTCGTGAACATTCCAGAACAATATGCATTTTATCACTAAAGCAAGATCATTGTATCGTACGTCTTGACCAGAGGTATATAATATTACGTACAATAGGAGGAACTGTACATTTGTATATAACGAGAACGTCTTACATCAACACAAAGATTTGAAAACTTGTGTAGGCTCTCCGTGCTACGCTCTTCGAAAGAGCCCTGCGTAGCATATACGCGTTTAACTTAGATCGTATGCCAAAATATGTAGTTATTGAAAGAGATGAGAGAACGTAAGAAATTAACCCACGCAGCCATGATAACCCCCAGTTTGTCTAAATAATTATATAAATAGCTCATAGGCACGGGCGTAAAAAGCCGCTGTTAGATTTCAACCTTTTCATGACGTTTCGATTTGGTTACTGCATTACCTAGATATCTGCTTACTGCATATCTGCTTACTACCTATCTGCTTACTGCATTACCTGGATATTTTTTTTTTCCTATTTTCTAGTTAGGCACTGTTCGGGTGGTTTTCATGTGTCGTTCTCACGGAACTAAAGGCAACATGATACACAATAATAGATCTTACATTATTGTGGTTCATGCGTATGTAGATTGAGTAGCCGCAAAATTATCTTCATTATCTTATACATCTTTGTACTTACAGGGATTGTGAAGAATTTGCTTGTGATAACAACTAAGTTTTCTTGTTTTAATTTCTTCGTCTTTTAGTACATAGCCATTGCTAACTACTAGTTAGAAACAATATTTTGCTGCAAAATAGATTCAACTACAAGAAACATATTGTCACCTAATAACTAGATTTTCGAACGTGAAATATCTTCTGCCTAAACTTATACATATATATGAGGAAAAGTGGAGACTGCTGCTTAGCTATTGATATTTCCAACAACGTGAGTCAAAGTGAAAAATGTTTTAATTTTCCTAGAAGTTAATTATTTTAGAAGTTTATTTATTTATTTTGCTTTTGGGTTTTTCCATCAGGAAATTCTTAGAAATATATAATTCTAATGGCGATGAAGCATTACTGTCGAAATGTGGGTGTACTACTAGGTGTATGCCTATGCCTAACCCTACAGGGATAACAGGCGCGATGTTATGATTAATATTTTCTGTAATTTAAAATGCAAAGAGTCTGCAGTGTCGGAAGCTTTTAAGCAGCCCGGTGCTGCTTCGTTTATGTTTTAGAAACCATTGTGAATTGATGATAAACCAGCTTTGGTAGACCCATTTTCAGGGCAGAGCTCTAAAAAATATTAAGTTGCTTTACAGCAGATAATAAAAGTTCAAAATTATATCCCACAGGCCTTTATCCACGAACATGTAAATTAATCTAAACATTACGTTATAAGCGACTGAATAACATTCATTTGAAATACCTATTAACCTACACATACCTACGTGGCACGGTTCAATGACTTACATGGTGGGTAATAAGAGGAGGAACAATTTCATTATAGTCTCTACAATGTATTACTTTGCTTACGTAATTAAAGTACATTTACTAGGACATGAAAATGACAATCTTTGGTCATGGTGAACGTCCTGGTTTATATTAAAGTAGGTTATAATTTTACTGTAGACGAGGCCATGGATATCTACTTAACAAAATGTTGGCCATTCCTGTTGTGGAGACGTGGTGGACATCGTTGATTGTATTTGATAGCTCGTGTCCGATAATGGTTACAGCGAATGTGATAATGTTCTCAGCACAATACAGGGTGTAAGGGACAGCCCTCCACAAACTGATGGGGTGAATTCAGTATTTATCATACTAAGATGACCGGTACAAGAAATTATTTCAGGAATGTTATGGGAATCCAATAAATTTGATTTGTTTTATTTCCTCATACGCAATGTATCGTTACCGTGGCAAAACACACGTAGCGAACGGCAAGCGCGACGACGAGTCCGATGAACTCTGTAGCCAGGCAGGAAGTGAACAGATGATTTCACGCGTCGTTCGTTACAGTATTTTAACATCCATTGTAGGATTTTTTATTTTAGCCGTATTATTTACATAAATGGAGTACTGCGTACAGGGAAATAAAGGAATAGTAATTGAAAAACAAAATAAGAAAAAACCGAAGAAAAATTCCGGTGGAGTATGATTCAAAATAAGGAGCTAAATGCACCCTGTCAGTTTGTGGAGGGCTGTCCCTTACACGCTGTATTTCGACGAGTTAATATCAACAGTTTCGACTTTCGATATTAAAGCTTGAAAAACTCTTGGTCTGTGAAAGTGACTGAGATAAGCAAGGAGAACTATTTCACACTAAGTAATTCATGTCCTTTTCACTTTGATCGTATATTGTTTTTGTAAAAGTCTAGAAAGTTAGCAGAGAGTAAGTTATCAGATAATGTAAAGTTAAGCTCCGAAAATCTCTATACGGGGAACGACTGGAAACTTTGGTATGTATAATTAAGTTATTTCATTTATTTATGTCGACCTAGTACTGGAGAAAGGACTAAAGTAGTGGTATAATAGTTTATAATTCATTGCATTGTTTATTTTTAAATAGTTATCGCCACAGAATTTTGTTATGCGTTCCGGGGGAAAGGGGCTGGTCAATGCTATGTTGGGAACCAATCACATTTTCGAATGTTAATAATTATTAAAACTAACCACCTCTGTAGGCGTTGAAACATTATCATTTAGTTTTTCAATCCAGTAGACAGCCTCATCCTCCGTGTCCTGCAGGAGTTTCTTTCTTTCTTCTTTTGTGTTCTCTCGAGCGTTGAGAGTTCACTTTAACTTTAGAAGCCTGTGATTTACTTACATGATTGTAATCCTATATTGACTATCAGCATGAACCATACCTTATTTTATGTATCATCATCATTATCGCTGGTCTTGTCCCATATGCTAATAAATAAAATTGAAGCTTATTACTGAATGCATATGAAAGTAATTTATACTTACGACAGTTATATCAAAACCACATTTTTTTCTGTCTGTTTTTTCCGGCTAATCTCCGAAACGGACCGATTTTGACGGGACTTTTACTTGTTGATGTTATAATGAGTAACTTAGGCTACTTTTATTTTAGAATTAGGAATCCGTGAAAATAAAAGAAAACCCTTGAAATTGGTAACAAAATCCGATTAAAAAAGGAAGTGATATTTTTTTTATAATAATTTCACGCGAACGAAGGTCGCGAGCAACAGCTAGTATATTATAAAAAAAACATGCCTTTCCTTTATAATACACGTAATCTCAGTAGTCCCCAATCTCTCCACTTACTATAAATTATAATACTACCTACATTATGTTAGTGACCTTTCACGGGCATTACCCTGAGTATCTATTGACGAAGTTCAGACTCAAAACACAAAGTCGCTTAGTATTTATTCAATTACGTCGCTTGTCTATGTCCTAGACTTTGTAACGTGTCTAGACTTCACATAACATCTTGGCGTCATGAAATATAACAGATCAAAGACCTCGATTTAAAGATGTAAGACTTACTGTACACGTGTAACATAAAATAAACCATTGATATGAGAAAAACATACATCGTACATATTATCCATGGCGTAATTACATAGATTCATAGCTTTTATATACTAGCGGTAGATAGTTAATTTAAGGCCTATTCAAACCTAAGCGGTATTCGCTGCTGCTGTGGGTAGAGGTATTTTTATTTTTACATTACATTATCAAGTTGAGAGCGAAACCCGCCCCATATGTACCTTTTTCTACCCACAGCGGCAGCGAATACCGCTTAGGTTTGAATAGGCCTTTATAAAGGACGTTGATTTTTCCATGAACCTGACTGCCTCGTTGGTCTAGTGGTCGCAATCGCGACTGCTGAGCATGAGGGAACCTCATGCTCAGCAGTCGCGATTGCCAATGGGTTCGCGATTGCCAATTGGGTTCGATTTCCAAGTCAGGCAAATGTTATTGAGTTTTCCCACCAGGAATTTCTCAGTAGAACCACGGAGTCTGGATTTGTGCCCGGTTGATGGGTATAGGCTTGCCCCTATTAAATGGAACTTTGACATAACTGGAGAAATTTGGGTGTACTATTTAGACACACCTCTGCCTAACCCTTTCTGGGATTACGGGCGTGATGTTACGTTATGTTTTTCCATCAAGGAAAAAGAAGCCACAGGTTATCATTGCAAGTACATTCTAAATTCGTAACTGCAACGGAGAATTATCTAAATTTTAAATGGAAAACCCAAGAACGTTTTACCTCGACATCGAACACGCTGCGATCGTCTGCCGCACTTCCTTCCGAAGTTCTGACTACTACAATGGTGTAATGCAATAAAATTCGCCAATTTCAACAGTTTCATGCTTGTCAAGTGCATGTCATTGAGAACTCACATCATAAACTATTAATTCTTCATGGACAATTTCATACAGATACACCTACATCTGAATCTATGAAACCGTCTGGCTTCATTGATTTGTCTTTAATAATCACCTGTTTCCTCTCTATCTCACCATGAATCAGTTTAAACACAGAGCAAATGGTTATTTTTTGCCCGTTTGAGTCGGATCCTAATCATACGACTTGTTAATTGCTATGTTATAAGTTATGTATACTTTGTCCAACACATGATACAGCGTCCGCTACTGTTTTTAATAAAAACTTCGTCTGGTTTCTTTGCTCCTTTTTTTGGTGAATCTATACAATGTGTACTTGTATCGGCAATGCTGCAATGCACCTGTAGGTTTTATTATGATGCCGTTGTTTAATATTTTAATATACGTTCACTACTGTGGCGAATGCATAATATAATAAACTTTACTACTTTACTGATCTACTACAACTTTTTGGAATCATCGACTGTATTTATATTATATTGTCACTTGGGGCTTGGAAAAGGCCTCTTGCTACGTCATGTACATGAGAATAACGAAATCATGCACTGAATAGTGCATTTTGAAAGCCGTGGCTCGTATCCAGACTTTAAATTTTATGCCGTTGGGTTACACTAAATGTTACTTTTAAGCATAACGGTTTTCGGGCAACAGTTCGTCTTCCACTACTTCGACGTTAGTTTTATAATTCATTCTATCTGTATTTATTGATCATATATCTATGTATGTTTAAAATGCTATAATGTCTCATTCTCTTACTTTAGATGCCAAATGAAACTGAAATCGATTGTAGTATGTACCTACCTAGACCTAAATGTGACATCATTTTGGCTGCTCGATCAACGTTGAAACGTTCCAACGAGAATATAATTATACTTTTAATAATGAATGGTTGTGATTTAGACGAAATATTGCCTCCTTAGTAAGTAAAACTTAGTAGTCAGTTCACGGGATTTGGTCTATTCACTAAATAATAGTGTGCGTTGTCAACACCGAATTGTGTCTCATTACTGTGAGTGTCCGTGAAGAGGATTGTCTATTGTTGTCGCTAATAGCAGATGGTTGGACGAGTGATGGTAAACAGTAAAAGTAAATCTATTTTTGGTTCACTCTTGACCTTTCATTGCATGTATCTATTTATACGTGATGTCTCATGGTCCCTCCGCGGCTCGGCACGTCACCACACCGAGCATATCGTGAGGCAGGGGTGTCATGTGTCGTCTATGGTCACCGTCGATCGTTATCGTCGAGTGCATCGGTACAGTGCAGCAATACCGTTTGAAAAGATAAGCTGCTGATCGAAACAGTCAGTGCATAGCTGTCGGGTGGCAGACGTGGGGCGAGGGGGGGCGCGGCGCGGAGCGGAGGGCGCGGGGCAGGCGCCCGTCTAGACGCTACGTCACGCGGCCTCGCGATACCGCGCCGGTAAACAACAATGTGCACTGACCGAATATGGCACCCGGCACGCCGGAGCAGTCACCGGTCACCCTGCTCCGGCCTACTGCCGAGGACGCTGCACCTCCGGTGCTGCACATGCACCGCAGCACCACCAGAGAGCACGTGGTGGTGACGCACCCCGCAGCACACAGATGTTCCATCGACCCTCCCGCTACATCGTCACACATGTAGGCATATTGGTACCTGTAGTAAACAGCTGTGGTTTAAAAATGCCCACCAGAATAAAAAAACATTCATTCATAAGAATATAATACATAAGAACTCTTTATGAAAGTTCTCGTACGAATGTAACAAGCCAAGCCAAAAGTGTATAAAGCGTATTTATTCTCATAACTTTGTTGCGAGTTCTCCGTTACGTCTGTTAGTAAAACAAACAACATTTTGATGGTGCATTAATGAATGAACCCGTACGTGTGTACTGGAAGTCATTGTAGTGTCAATAGACGAATCGCTAATGAGTGGAGTTGCTACTCGCCGCGATAAACGTGGAGGTCGTTGAGATGACCATCTGTAATTCAGGTGACCGCTTTAACAATAGCGGCTGATTACGATTATGTTCAATAATTATCGTAATATAGAACCGACCACCTTTACATTAAATTACTATCGGTGTTTACATTAAAAATCCTGAATGTTTTTTTCATAGACATTAAATAGAGGTATTTACATGGCAATAATTCCCCTGTGGCAGTGCGTATCATACCCAAATAGTATTGGCATGATAGCGCGCAAAAATTACGGTAATTAGCTTGTGAAAGTCCACGCATGTTACACATTATTGAGCATTAAACACGCTACACGGATGCATCGTATTAGTACGCAATTCCTTTCATAGAATGCTCAATGAATTTCAATTTACATTGAGCAGGTAACGTGATGTAAATCCAGTGAGCTGTTCACTTTGAACGTTTTGTAAACATCTAAGGAGTGGCCGCGTTAGCCGCCGTGTGGCTCGCCGTGTAACATCGCTTTCAGTCCAGGTAAACATTCATATTGTTGTAGGTTCGTCTACAATTGTTTGTACAAAACGACGATAGTGTTCAGAAAATGTTAGCTGCTTATCTTGTTTATACGTTATCTCTGACACACCTAGTTACCAGACACACATACCGCATACGCAGAAGAATGAAACAAAGCGTGTCAATTTGCTATTTTCGGATTGAATAAGGTTAGTCGAGTACGAGTGTCGCGGTTAATTGATACTTTTTCCTTACGGAAACGAAATTCAGAATCGTGTCGAGTTTATTTACGACTGGTTTTTGTCAGTCTTGCCAGAAAGAAGCACGTAATCATGGTATTTGTAGGCGGAGAGACAACGTATGCTTATGCACCACAGTTGCGTACTATACATTTTGCGCTTTACGTTCGTACGTGGTCTGATAATAACTCTTGGTGTTGTTGTAACTCTCCGTCGCGTTACGGCGTTACACTGATGAATACTAAAGCACGATCTTCATGAAACGTTCATTGAAACCTGAACAAATTCCAGCACGTCCAACGCTAAAGTTCGTCAGTTTTATGTAACAATGCAGAATAGTTCAACAAAGCTTGTGCCGGAATGTAGGCCGTACAGATATATTACTTACGTGTGGCAAAGGATTCATTTGCTCTCACAGCTTAACCACCGCTCGTAAATTACTTTAGAAATACGGTACCCGACATGGGATGTGTACCAGATCTGGTTTAGAATAGTCCCCTCAATGTTGTTGACTAGTGGAATAGACCCCTAGTGCATACACAGACTTGAGCTAAATTAGTAATAGGTGTTAGTTCAAGGTTGGAGCTCTTTTTGTTTTTGCAATTGTGGAGAGCGCTCTACTGCTAATATATCTCGTGGTGTCGCCATAGTGACCTAATCGTCTGGAGCTATTTCATTGTTTGAATCTTCTAGTGTTCCTCAACTTTAGTCAATCATCTACTTGGCATTTGCATGTTAATAATGAAATACCAAATGATTCAAATACCCAACTCTCGCAACAATAAACTGTTACATCTTCTAAATCAATTAAGGTATTAGTTTCGCTTCAATGTTACTTAAACTGATCCTTACGGATTTCTTTCAACTTTCACATTGTCTGGCAAACTGTTATTGTAGACTGTCTCAACAGTTCAACTGTCTGCTTCGTGTCTGGCTTAGCAGGAAATACATCGTAATATTCAGCATGATAAGTCGAAATTACGATCAAACTCTTTATGTATTTCTAGGCACCATGCGACTACATTATTAGCATGTTTGCTCAATGTCCTGTTTGCTGCTAAATATAAAGACTGCAATGGTTGTCAAGACGATATACCTATATGTACTTGTAATAATACGTATACACACGCAGGTAGATAGATTACAATCTTGGTAATTTATGCAGACTTAAGTGACTGTGCGAAAAGTTAGGATTTCAGTTTGAATTTTGTACACTCATCACAAATAATGGCATTATTAGTACCTACATCGGTTTGTTTTTATTTTTGATTCCCGAAGTCCCGAAAACGCCGCGACGCCGAAATACGTTGTTAAATAAAATGCTTGTTAATCGGAACAAAAATCTAATAAAGGGATCAAATAATGCAATATAAGTAGAAGACAACATTGGGGTTTTAGATCAAAAAAGATTAAAAGAACCTTTTTACAGTAGCTTGGTAGTATAAATAGGGCATGCGCTCATAAATTGGGACAATGTTAATTAAGAGGGGTGGCTCCCTTCGCTAGCAACCGGTTTGGCAGACGCCCGAGTAAAAAAATATAAAGGTAATTGAGGTGTCTGCTAACCCTGGAGACGTTGCCCCCAGAAAATGGTCTGTATTTGAATTAATAATACACATTTATGTACCTGATAATAATATCTTGATAAGTCGCCGACCTTAGATCGGCAGCCTATTTACGTAACACAATCCCAGTAGCTTACTTCCTCTGTACCTACCTTGAATGATTTCACGAAAACCCAGGGTATATTCTTGGCCTGAAAATAAAAGCAACAACGGAAACCTACCCACATCGCATATGTAAAAGGAAACCTTTGCTTTATTGTAAACATGTTCAATAAATTAATGATCAATTGTTACCGTCATAGGTACCTCTCCAATTATAAATACCAAACAAAGTGGAAAATGTCAAATAAAAAACAGTTAAACGCATCTGCATATTGTAGTATACATAATAGGTACCTCTACCTAGCCAAACTTCCGGTATGTTGGAAACACAATAGCATGTCTTTACCTACACTATCGCGTAAAAGCAGTTAAAATAAGCTAAGCTAAAAATAGCCGCTTTTACCCTAAGAAAATAATGTGTTAGTATTCGTTTTTTTTTCATTCCTACCTACCTATTAAACTTAACAAATTTTAACGAATAAAAGTAGGTAAATTAAAACCCTTCAATACAAGTTAAATAGTATGTTTATGTGCATCTAGTAGCCACGTAATAACAAACTCAAAAGGTTATAATTTTCCACTATATTAATATTAAATAAATAAATAATAAAATAAATAATAAATAATTTATTTCACAAAAAATACAGATTTCACAAAGTAAAATAAGACAATTTAAAACAATTTAAAAGAGCTTTGGTAGTAACACAATACACTACAATCTAGAAACTAAAATCTGTAAACATAGAACTAGTGAGCTAAATCAGGGACCTATTGCTTCGTAAATATTATGCAAATACTTCTATTTATAAAGCACGTCATGTTTCAATCAAAATAACTACAATGTTTGTAATATTAGAGACCTGTGTGGTTTGACCTAAGTAGGAACTCAATAACTATTAGTTCAATACATTAAAAAAAATCAGAAGAGGGATATTGGTCAGTAAAGTTGATTGGTTGTATTTCTCTTTTCAATTAAATATTATAATAATTTGGAAAGTTTACAAAGTAAGTTAAAACTATTTTACGAGATCTACGAGTATATTAGGAGAATACTTTCGTAAAATGCAGATCTGCCAATGGTAGCAGCGTGGTATTCAAAGTATTAATTTGTTGGTAATAACCTCTTGTTCACAATTGAGCGTGAAGAATGTATACTTCCGTTCAGTTTTTGTCCAAGTTATTTGCTATCATACCAACTTTGACGGCATTGCAGTTAGCGCACTGGCTGAGCGATTGATGCGCTTGCTGCGTTGTGTGTCGCGGGTTCGATCCCCGCACGGAAAAACATTTGTATGGCCTACAGATACTTAACGTTCCGGGTCTGGCTGTTTGTGTATGTTTGTAAACGCAACCACGATACAGGAGAAATTCCTAGCATGAGGCAACGTTTTATAAAAAATAATAATAAAATACTACCAATGTTATGACTAGCGACGAGCAATGTTATGGCAATTTGATCCGAAAATGGATTATCGGTTGTCTGTAGGCTATCAAGCAGGAAAAATGGTTTAGCTAATTACGCAAATACTTTTCCTTGTCGCAAATGCTGTGTTATAATTATAAATTACATGACGCAACAATGACAAAGTCATGCTATGATAAACAATCTTATTTCCGTAAAGATTTGTCATACACTAATATAAACTTAAGCCATTTCTTCACGTGCTATCTTTTTTTAGAGAGGATGTAGCACGATACACATATAATTGATTACAGAGGTATAATTGCGTTTCACACTTACCAACAATGCTATTCATTTTGACAGTTCAGCAATACTTATTGCGTTTTTAGCAGACGAATTTTTCTAACATACCAAAATGTATTTGGAATTTACTTCAAAACCTGTCAGATAGGGCTGGTCTTTGAATTAACTGTAATTCTGAAGAAATAAACGAATCTTACCTACTATTAAGATTTCTAGATTTATGTATGAAAAACTAGACAACTAACTGTAGGTCGTTAGTGTTTTATCAATTTGTCCATGGTCGCTTCACTGCGTCAGCGTCAACTCGATCACCTAATTATAAATTAAATCATTAATTAGAATGATACATCTAGCCATAACGAGCAATTCATTTTATGACTTAACTGTATAGTTTATCTTCAACGATAAGCATTATACCAGACGCCGTAATCTTGAAAACGATAGTAGACAATTTCAAGACTGTTGCATCAGAATTGAAAAAAAATACCCACTCGATTATGTACGTATCATATACATTACCGTCGTTACGCTAACTTACTTTCATGTACTTACCATAACACATTTGTAGGCAGTTAGAATAAATGATTGCACAATTAGAGGCAAACGAGGCGCTCTTCACATTAATAATGCGTTGCGGTCAATTTAACATTCACATTACCTTGCGATACGACGGTTGCCGAAGAAACGGGCACACCTGTCTAGACGAGTAGACGCGCACACTTCGACACTTAGTTAATGATACATTCTGACCACAACACAACGCATCTTCAACCGTACGGCACTTCACAACAATCGAGATAAACAACCCGACTATATTTAGAAATTTTCTGCACCAAAAATATCATCCAAACATGGTTAATTGTTAACCAATCTAACGTTATTCGCTGTGTTGATTAATTAGTCAGCCAAATTCCATTTCCTCAGAGCTAAACAAATGTCAAAATGTTAACTTGTCAAAAGTTTTGGACTGTTAAACGCACAGTGATTACACGCTTCCATGTTCTTACATAAAAGTTAAAGCGTGAGGTCGTAACAATATTTTAGGTGACACATGTAATAAAACTTGGTCTCAAGTCTTGACAATCATTCGCCGGTGCTCCCGAGTTTTAAGACGAGATATATAAAATGAAGTAGGTAGGTAATCTCAATTTTGATAACCTACTTTAGCGACTGTTTGTTTGTGTCTAAGTATTTATTTTATGAAATAACGTCTCTGGAGGTATTCGTAACCCTACTTGGGTTACGAGTGCTACGACTAGCTGCGACAACGCGAAGGAAATTATAATATGATTTTGATTCTGCTAATGTAACGTTCCCTATTCAATTTCGACCCCAGCCAACAAAGTTGA
Organism: Noctua fimbriata; assembly: GCA_905163415.1. Lineage (NCBI taxonomy): Eukaryota > Metazoa > Arthropoda > Insecta > Lepidoptera > Noctuidae > Noctua > Noctua fimbriata. The sequence continues at coordinate 10,503,420 of LR990941.1, read as the reverse complement.
CTACTAGCAAAGCCTTAAATTACTTCATCATTCTTCAAAAAATAATAAAAGAATGATGAAAGACGCGTAAAATTAAGAGGCATAACATTGTTCGTAACAATATTTTAAAAATAGAATAGTGTACGCGCGAACGGCTGCAGATTCACTCGAGTTAGTAACCGTTGTTACATTGTTTAGTGTCATGGTCACACTGTGACCAGTGAATAGTGTGAACAGTGCGAGTAGTCAAGGAAGCAGCAGCCGGCCCTGGCCGCGATACACACGCGCTCATTCATTCACATTCACTCACCAAAACGAACAATCAATACGGCACGAGCTTACGAAATTTTGTGCACAAAAGCCGCAATTTAGACTAAAACTAGAATGTATTTAAATTACATAAACAATGGAACAAACCAAAAGAAAAGACTGCAACTGCGTTTTTGAACATCGTTTTCCATTCAGTTAATTATTTTCAGAACCCTCCTTCAAACAAAATAGCTCTACATAACTGCTTTTACCGGGTCTTACCTCATTTCGTTGACGGTAGGTACTATAATAAAAGTAACTCCGTAAATTAAAACTAAATCCATAACTTAAATCCAAATAAGCTAACTGCACATTTTATGGAAAGTCGCTTCGGTGTGTGCCCCGAATTAGTAGCAGACTGCAATAAAACTGTAGACTAGTCGCACCTTTGTCTATATAATCTACTTCCTGTTGAGTATCCATCGCGTCCGCTTTCGCCCTCAGTGTATGGAATCTAGCCAGACCAGACGCCACGCTCCGCTGCCTGAGAAAAATGTGTCTACCAGCATAATAGTTTCAATGGAAATAGTTCTAGAATCACATTCAGTTAATAGCTTTATGACGAACTAAATTTGATAAATAATCACTTTGATTGATGTCTACATTTGTCATTATTATGTAAGACTCATGCGTAACATACACTTTTCTGTAAAAAAGAATACAACAAAAGTCATTTTCCTTTGTAAATCGTTCCGTTATTAAAATAATTGTGCCTTTGTCTACTTACATTTTGATGAATGTTACGACATGGAAACGCATCTTTTCAAAACCACCATATTTTATTGTCTACTTGCTTGATGTCTTCTATGATAAATCACATTGCGAATGGCTTACATTCCGTAACAATACAAGATCTGCAGTTACACTGCCTCCATTATTTTACATTTATTTATTACAATATTTTTTTCAATATATGCAGACTATCTTCAGATTCCACTGTTCTCACGGCTTCACCCAAAGACACTGTGCGACATATTTATTACTCTTCGAGAATAATTAGTATCTCAGTATCTACGGATAATTGATATGATTAATAATAAGACTCACAATGAGAGTCTTATCCGTACCTATCATATTTATCATATCATATAATTTCCCCAACTCAGACGATTCCTATTGTATTACACACACAATGACTAATGATTTTACAAGACCATACATAGTGATGTAATTACGCATATTTGTTAAAATTAGTTTGTACAGGTAAAACAAACTGTATTATCTAATCGCTATAATCAACTTCTTTAGAAAACCCGAACACCTTTCGAATGCCACATCACGTAGACTGTAGAGATTCGATTGTTTGCATTCGATTCGTTCGACATCTAAAGTGACGTGACAATGAAGTCACGTGAGGCTTGCGACACATGGTAGGCGCCAGACGTCTAGACGGCCCGTCGCGTCACCTGAAGGCTCTTCAGGAAGGCCGCCAAAATTCCTCTCCCCAGCGCCGTCGCCGCCACCGCCGCCCGCGTCTCGTCGACGGCAGGCGGCCGGCAGCCTCTACTTACCTATATACGGTACAGTTCACACAAATCAACTAGGTACCACGAACTATACAAAAAACATTACTGTAATCCGTGGATTTAATGGTTTTCTGTTGATAACTCAGACTACTTTTAATCTTGAAAGCCGTTCGTGATTCCTATATTTAGGTTGAATGTTGTAGGCCGGTACTTACTTTAATAAAATGAACACTTCGTCGGCTGTGTTTTTGATATCCCAGTAAATAGTTTGTTATCAGTTATCTAATGTTTGGTTACGCATTGGAAAAATCACGCTCTACGCAAGCCCTTGTAAACACGGAAGTTTGTTATCAGTGCTACGTTTTGCTACGCCATACTTGTCTACGATTAATTCCTGTAACACGTATTAAAACTGCAGACATACCTACTTGAGTAACATTTAACAAAAATTAACAATTTTAAATAAGGTCAAACCTAGCAAAGTTGTGCGTAAATGCTAGCACAATTTAAATAACGAATTTCATTATGAGACCTTCTTACGAGCGAAGGCCTCCCCAAGGGCACTTGAAGGGCCTTTTTAATTCAAGCTCCAAATACACTCATTAACATTCCCACACAGTTTAAAATTAATTGTTAACTACTGTTAATCGGTGGGATGTAATATTGCGAATATTTAAATTTCAAACATGCTTTATGATAATAATTTATTGTCAGAAAATAAAACGACTCGGTCTGATTAAATCGGTCTGCTAAGCTGACATTTTACATTGTTGCGTCATTTTAAAGCTGTGACTCTGTGAGAATTGTATCTGGCTGCTTTATTAAAACGCAGGGTTTTACGATTCTGTATTGTACCTTACATTGAAGCACTTGTGTGTGTTTTATGTCTCACTGAATAACGCGTGGTTCCTAAGTTCTCAAAACAATCGTAGCTTTTTCATATGCCCATTAATATTAATTGGTTCTTTGAAAAGGATTGAAGATATGTTTACCTTATTATCAAGCTCCTCTTTATATAATGTGGCCTTTTTTTCTTTGTATTTCATTACATTTATTTAATAAACTAACTAAACTAACAACACCTTATAAAAGGGCACCAAAAACTCCTCCTCAACGCTGTCAGCTGGTAACGTGCTCAAGAGACAGGCAGCGTTGTCACGTTGTATGGCAATACTTAGCCTCTGGCCAAAGTAAAAGCCAGCCAGAAGCTTGGGTCACAGGAAGCGTCAACTAGGCATTTAGAAATTTCTCTAGGCTCTGAACACTCGGATCCCAGGGCCCTAGAATTTCAACCCCAAACGGCTCCAAAATAGACTTTCCAAAAAATTTACGCTGCTTGAGGTTCTCCGCAGCCGCAGCGGCAGCGCCAGCACAGCACGTTGAGCTTGGAAGATGTGATGGCGCAGGAGTATCGACACATGTTGCGTTCCACATTAAAGGCCTACCCGTTTTCCAAGGAAACAAAGACATGCCGTCCAGTCTTTTGCCATCGTCGCGTGGATTTTTAATTAAAAAGCTTAGCGAGTATTTAGAAATAGGGTATTGGAACAGAAACATCAAAGAGGCTGCAATGCAGCCCAAGTAAGTCTCTTTCTTATCAATGAGGTAAGCCTCTTTTTCAGGTTTTTTGGTAGATTTCTATGGAGGAGCTCGTGGCTAAACTATACCAGCCGCTCTGGTCGATCTTTAGGTTAAGCCGTGCTTGCCTAAGTTGCTCGGTATGTAATGGGTGGGTGACCACCCATTACATACCGAGTTTCCTTCGTGACTCGGAAAAAACGTTAAGCCGTTGGTCCCGGGTGTCATTTGTAGATCTTTGACAGTCGTTGGGTAGTCAGTGGCCCTAAAAGACTGATAAACAGTCTTACCAAGGGGTATCGTAATACCCAGTATTGACTAGGTTGTGGAGGTCAGATAGGCATTCGCTCCATGTAAAATACTGGTATTCAGCTGCATCCGCTTAGACTGGAAGCCGACCCCAACATAGTTGGGAAAAGGCAGATGATGATGATGGTAGAGTTCTATAGTTCGACTCTACCTAGACTAAAACCTAAATTTAAAAAAGGAACCATCATTTGTATTTTGCTAATAGCACAAGTATCTGTTGACATTGAAAGACAAAATTAGAACTAAGTACTTCATACCTATTTCGAAAAAACGAAAATTTTCTTATATTTAAATCTTATCTAAAAGTTTATCTGCTCCTCTGAATAAAATAAAAAGGGACTTGAATCTATAATTTGGCTCTTGACGTTTGATCTCCAGATAACCTCATTATTTTTCACTGGCCATTAAAGGTTATTGAAAAAAAGATATTTCTGTCATTACTTATTTTATTAGTGGGTTACTGAAGTAAATTGAGAGAAATGTTTATATATTATTACATGGACTTTTTTATACCTAGCTTTGAATGTTAATTTCAACTTCATTACGATTTCACATGTCATCGTCTGCCTAGCCTTTTCCCAACTATGTTGGTGCCAGCTTACAGTCTAACCGAATGCAGCTGAATACCAGTATTTTACATGGAGCGAATACCTATCTGACATCCACAACCCAGTTAGTACTTGGTAATACGAGGCCCCTTGGTAACACTGGTTGTCAGACTTTCGGGCCACTAACAACCGTCAAAGATCTACAAATACGGTTTCACATGTATTAGGGGATATTTGTTTAAGAGTAGTTTTTTGATTGCAGGATTCTCAAATCCGTAAAATCCTTTATTTTGGTCTTATGAATGTTATGAGATGATATTATTATAATTGAAAGCCCGACTGTTGCTTCTGACTTACGCTACCCGACAAGAGTTTCATAAATGATGAAATTTTATAAGTGTGTGATTATTTAAGTGGATAGATGAAGTGGTAACATTACCACTTCATCTATCCACTTAAATAATCACTCAAATTCTGAGTAGCTTCTGTTAAATGAACACCACACATTGATGACGAAACGGCAATCAGACTATAATGTAAACATTGAAGATAAGTGTTCCCAGGTTGAATTTTTCCACTGATGCAATTACAAAAGGTGATGTTGACCTCATTAGTGGGTAGACAGAGCATAGCTAAACAAACATCAGCGCAGACAAGTGAAACAGTGCAAACGTAGCGTATCAAGTGCTATCGGCGCTGATAACGAACGCGGCGATGATAATCGTCGGCAGACAAATGTTATGTGACGACACTGACGACAGCACTCGTGGGGATTGCCATTATTTATCTAATCACAATTAAATCGTGTTAACTTGCACTTTTGTAACAAGAGTATATTTTTCAATAATCATTTTAGTATAAATATCACATCATCATCATTCCATACAATTTATTTGCAGCAGGCGCAGGTCGTCTTTTTTCATACTTCTCTATGATCTTTCCCAGGAGTAGGAGGTTGTCGATTCGGTGGTATTTTTTTAAATGTTTGTTACCTCATAACTCCGTCATTTCTAAACCGATTTGAAAAATTGTTTTTTTTTTTATATGAAAGGATATACTTCCCGATTGCTCCCATAGAAATTTCATCAAAATAAGTTCAGAAATTTGGGTTTTTTTCCTTACGTTAATTGCCACATCACGCGACGTCGGTCGAAGTTGCCTTACAATTATGTACGAGCCATAAAATAGCGGCAGCAGCGTATTAGGTTCTGGTATCTGTTTAGGCCACTAGGGAAGACATTCAACGTTTTTGAATTTTGGCTGTCTAGGTAATTTGTCTTGGCAATGAACGTGTTAATACGTTTTTTTTATTATTCTTGGGCTATGTTGATGACATAATGCTCTCTTCTACTTACAATGTAGAAATTGATTCATGACAAGAATTTGTGTGGTATACTACAACTAAAAAGGGTAAAATAAAAATCTTTCTGCGAAAAAAACCGACTTCCAAAAAACACTATAAAACTCAAAAATAAGTAAAAAAGTCAATGAAACAAACAAAGTCACCGACTTCCGAAAGTAGTTATTTTAGACTTTTTTAGTGTTTTTTGGAAGTCGGTTTTTTTACTGTAAAAACTTTAGTCTGCGAGTTCTTTATTTTGTGTAACATTGTAGCTAGCCTATCTTAACATTTACATCTATAAATTATTATGAATGACGTAAACAAGAACTCATGAATATCTATTTTTTCCACTTGTGTGGAAGCAATGCAATGTGGAAGGAAGTATGCACGCTTGCGTTTTGAGTCTAGTCCGATGAACGCGACGGAAGTATAAAACGGAATCGTGTTAAACTTAATACCTGCAATGAATATGAATTAATTAACATTATAAACTAACAACGTTTTTTGTTTTTACATTGAAGTAAATTTCTTTTCTGGGGTTATTAGGCGATACTTTTGAGGAGAGGGCCGTGGTACATCACTAGGGCTTTCAAATACCGGATTTATTCAATACCGATATCAATACCGGTATTGGAAGTCAATACCGTGATCACGGTATTAAAACCGGTATTGAACGCAAGTTCAATTAGGACATTTAAACCATTAAAATAAGTGTTTTTTATTTTCAAATAATTATTTATTGTTCTTATTTATTATAAATAGCTTATTAACATAGCTCTCTTATATAAAAAATTGGTTTTGGTTGATTATTTATTTAACTAGGTATTTCCGCTGATGCAATTACAAAAGGTGATGTTGGCCTAATTAGTGGGTCGACAGACCATAGCCTTAACAAACATCAGCGCAGACAAGTGAAAGAGAGGGCCGTGGTACATCACATCATTGCATTGCAATTCACAAAATGATCAATGAACGTTCAAACCGTAGTGATGTTTGAACATCAACATCAGTCTAAGCTAGTGTAACTTATATGTGCGCATGTATGTAATTTATACGTAGTTTTTTATTTTCTTGATGAGCATATCATTGCAATTATGTAAATATGACTATTTTTAGACTACGGACAACCAGACATAATTAGGAATTTGCATCGGTGATCTTGGCCGACACGTTTTATTTACCAAACACGCGGCGACGACGACCGTTCGCATTACAACAAGAAAACGATTTTTAAACTCTTCAATGTTAACTTTAAGTTTTTGCAGAACAGTAAATGTCAGCTTGGCAAATAGAAAAGACTCGTAAATAAATAATCACGTTCGTGGTGTGTTCATGGAAAGTCTCAACATGTCTAGCCAAACAGATGATGTTTATTATTATATAAGTCGTCGGCTAAACTTGAGGATGAGTTGCTTTGGTGAAATAAATGGCATCTTTCTGTCGGTATTCGCAATTTCACGTAAAGAATCACTGTATTAAGCTCCCTTAAAGAGCAGAGAAAATGCAATCGAATTTTCTTTTGGCCTTTTTCTTGGTCAAAGAATCAGCAAATCATTTAGATGGCAATCATCTAACGTGGCACTGCTGCCAGCCTTTTGGGCACTATTCCTGTTGACAGCCATGTGGAAGACAGTTCACCTTTTCTAGATACATATTTTTATTATTATTTTAGATTTAATTAAAAATAATTGGGTAAATATTTATAAAAATAAAATTGATTTTCTATTCTTAATATTTTGACCGAGTCGCCAGGAAGTGAAATATCATAGTAAATGCCACATCTACATTCAATGGACACGTCAAATAAAACCTTGCATCAAAATTGCAACAGTAAATATGCAGCACATTATGTATGTGTCGACACGCACCAGACAACCTTACTATGCTATCTAGGAATCGCCATAGCTAGGTTATCTCGTTTCCTAGTAAATCTCGGCAACTCGTATCATATCAGTGACAGCGGTATTACTGGCACGGCTCACTGATAAACATCCAGGTTAGGTACTTGACAGACCATAGTATAAACTGTTAAGTACCTAGCCTGGATGTTCACTTAACATTCGTATAAACTGTTATTACGAATGTTAAGTGTATGAGGATCGAATGGCTTTCATATGGAAAGTTCTTCAACACAAGGACGAGACCGGAGTGCTTACACAAGAGACGATCGTGATGATATGTCATGATTGACATAAACTTTTCGGTAGCTTATGTCAGTCCGATACTTTTTTTGACTTCTCCATCATCTTTTTCGCTGATAGAATGACAGTTTGTCAAGATCTGTTACTAAACCGCCAGCATAGTGAACAAGAATGTCGATTATTACCCCTATAATGTTATTACCAGGAAAAAAAGCAAATGAAGTATTGGCAAAACAGCAAATACTTTATGTCAACGTTCCGAGGACCTGCAAAACCTTCACAGTTGTAAACTAATTCGGAAAACATGACAGAAAGTTAGAAGCAATTCTTACGATACATCGTAGACAGTTTGCATGAATGATTACTTGATTAGTAGTAACCTTGCGTCATTGCGAATTCGAATCTATTATTTACCTTAATCTAGTCCGCATACTGCATAATTCCATATATACCGTGTTATTTTTAGTCTTAGAAATAAGGTGAAACTAATTATGTACATTTACGTGGGTATCTAATCAAGTGTAGGTATATAATAAATGTCAGCCAGCTTGTAAATTAAATTAACTAAACCAAATTATTTAATGGAACAATTTGTATGAAGTAATCAATTGCCTAATCTCAAATAATTTACATACATGAAATAGAGGCTCCAACATTTACAACATTCCAGTTTCGTAATATCTAAATTCAAATTGAATCACATGAAATTAAGATATAGATTTCACTTTCTTTGTTAATTAAAACTATACTAATAAATATAAATGATTATAACAGCTTGGAAGAACATAAGAATCAAGACCAAGAACAAGAACTACCAACCGGTGTTTTCCGGTTTTTCAACTTATCTCCTAACGATATTGAGAGATTAGGTCAGATCTGATATAGTAATTGGTACATAGATTTACTATTTATTTACATCGTTATTAATATTAATGTTGCTTAGTTTAAATTCTGTTCATGGGCGGAAGGTAGAAAGTTTTTGTTTTGTCAGACATCAAACGTTACGATAAATTGATTCCAATCTAGAGCAAATTGCTAAGGTTAGCTTGGACCACATAACATTAAATATTTGGCGCTTAAAATAATAAAAACATCATATACTTATGTGTCTGTCAATTTCAAATGATTGACAGGAATTAAATGATGATATTTGCAGTCATCTGTGGTGCAAGCGGGCCTAATTAGATGAAAAGATTAAATTGCTTAGATATCATTTCGTAAAACTTAACTTAGTATCCACCACAGAGCAAGCCAGTCAGTGAGGTGTGAACCGATAGTTACATTTGTGTCTGTTTATAACGTTACTAGTCTAGCCAGACTTGCGGGACTAATTTCCGGACGATCAACGTATAAAAGAATCTAATAATAGTTAGACAAGTTAATCGATGATTACTCGTCCTCCGGTAAACCTAGACACCGTTATCTGCTTTTTTGGATAGATTTGAAGATTGACGCGATAAAGAGTAACAAAGAGACGAACTCACGAAGATGAGCTTTGATCAAAGTTATGTGTTATATTATGTCGTCAACGATTATTAAGGTCAGAGCTTTGCTAGATGCAAAGCGTTTTAAGATGAAGGAAACTTTTACACAGCAGATGTTCAACCGGCCGATCCGATCGTTTTGGCAATACATACAATAAAAAGCAAAGCAATGGTATGTAATTCCTGGCTTTAGTGTCCAGTGGATTTAGTCTTGAAAACAAAATGATGCCAAACTGATCTTTTTTAGAAAAACTATCCTGAAAATGGCAGCGTTACGGGGATTACACAATAGCTCTACAACTATTTGATCGTATGTTCGCAGCCGATGTGTTTAAGTGTAACTGACATTAATTTCTCGCTTCATGCACACTGCATTTTAATTATGTATAATACATGTAGATCGTCGTGGTGTGTAGTTACCGTCAGGTGATTACGAGGTGTCACAGGACACGTAAACACGTCGGTGGTCAGCGGAACGGGCGGCGCGCGGCGGCAGACGACGGCGGGTTGCGGGCACGACGAGGCTGACTCACGCGCCCGCTGTCTGCTCGATGTTTGGCGCTGCGGGCGGCGGCCGCGGTGCAAACTAAGCGCGCGCCCTCGCCCCGACCTTGCCTCGATACGGATTTATTGATGCGTCACCACGAGACACGACGCATGCCGCTTGACGGGCTGACGGCGCGACTCGACTTACGTGCCGAGTTACGTGCGAGTTTGCTCAGCGGAACCGATTGAAGTAGCGGTCCACCAATTTGTTCCACATAGGATTATACTATTGAAACATTCATGATTGTTTGAATTGCGCTATCTTGTTACAGTCATCGATCACTAATAAAAAACTAGATACACAATCCCATGCAAAACTTCTCTAAAAACTGTCACCAAATGCTTTGACGTACTTCTAGTTGAAATAAATATACATTAATGTAAAATCAACCTTAAACACACTGCCTAAAGTTGTATTCACAAAGTTACTTGCAAAAAGTAATAACCTTTTACGGCCGATACTCGCTGGTCAACCTATATCAAAACAAATTCAACCTTACACGCATGTTTTAAAGTCAGAATTACAAAGTGCCAATAGAAAACAAATAAAATTTTACGACCGAGGCTCGTCGCGTGGACAAGGAGTGAATGGAGTCGAATTGCCCAATATTTTTTGTTACTGTAATTTTAATTTAAAAATGTTGTTAGACTTGTTTTAAAAAAATGGTGTACTTAATAAAGCATATTCTATTCTATGGTGTTAAAGTGTAATTGTGTAATGGTTATAATTTATATATATGTAAATATGTTTTCGGGCACCACATTAATTTAGTAATAAAAGTAATTGAAACAGTCATAATTATTTACTCAATATATTAAAATTTCACATACTATTCGAGGTACAGCTGTTTTGTGTAGCCTTCTGATGCCTTTCGTAGTCACATATTCATCACTTTCTAAAAAATGTTTCGAACATACAACGCTTCCCTTAGTCGGCCTGAAGAATTCTTCGGATCTTTGACGTGCTTTAACTGATATCCATTTTCCACACTTAACTGGATCTCGAGGAAAGCTAAAAAAAAAATCTCACATCTTTAATTTTATGACATGCACATATTCAAAATTAAATCTATAAAATGTTACTATAATATTTAGAGAAAGAATAAAGCCGTCTCATTAAACAAAAAAAACAATCGTGCTTTAATAATAAAAAATAATAAAAAACAATAGCGTCTCCAACAAATGGAACAGAATTAACGCATATAACTCGAACAATTTAAGTGGGCATGCGATAGTATGATTGAATACGTTTAGTAAGTGTCTTTACAATTGAGATGCCTTGTAACTCCTGCTATTTATTACGACTTAATTTAAAAAATGTTTTTACGATGATTTCTTGACAAAATATCAGTATTTATAGTACAGTGATAACAATTAAATAATGATAATATTAATACTTACTGAAAATATGAAATTCCATCCTTTTTTTGCGTCCTGGATGTGTGATTTTGACACTTTTTAAACGAGCACTGAGGCATGTTTACCGTCGGAGCGTTCGAATGCTACTAGATTAAAAGCGCTCCCAAATGTTCGAGTGGGTGTTCATTCGGTGAGGACATTTTTTGTCACTGATTGTGTATCTAGTTCTTTATTAGTGATCGATGGTTACAGTAGACATAATTATGGCGTTGACAATGGGCGACGCAATTCGTGAGATCATTTATATAATGACAGAGATTATCTTGTAAAAATTGGCATGACCCACTTGTGGATGTTCTACGATTATAAAGAAATACAAGTTTTATAAAAGTTTTGAATATTTATGTAATATATTATCGTATAATAAATAAAACTGCGGCATTTTTCTCGATTAGAATAGAAGAATAGAATAGAATTTCTCTTTATTCGAGTATCCATGACTCAAAAACTATTAGTAAAACTTACGACTATGTTAGTAAACACTGATAAACACAAAACAACACAACAAATAAAGGTGGACGGTGGTGGTGGTCGATTGCTTGCAATGTTTTTACATTCGTAGGCCTTATAAATGACATCCATATTATTTTGAAATGCATACTTTTTTGTCTCAAAATAATTATAATATAGCAGTAGCGAACGGTCAATTTTTGTAAGTACTTCTTACAAAAATTACGCCGGAGTACAAATGTTTAGTGTGATTATATTATTTGTCTATAGAATACTGGCTGTGACATTTTTCAAAGGGAAGCCGGTAGGAATCGAGTTGTATGGAACCTTCGCCACTGTAATATAGTCTTGAACACAAGTACCTATGATATGACCACCACTCTTGTATATTACGAACCTTAAATAATATGAATGATATATAACTATGAACACATTTGTAACTTTTCGTATCTAATATCCAATATCTATACTAATATTATAAAGCTGAAGAGTTTTGTTTGTTTGTTTTTTTGTTTGCTTGAACGCGCTAATATCAGGAACTACTGGTTCGATTTGGAAAATTCTTTTAGTGTTGGATAGCGTATTTATCGAGGAAGGTTATAGGCTATAAAATTTTACGCGGACGAAGGTCGCGGGCATACTTAATAAAGCAAAAGGTAAAGAAGTATTTTAACATTTTCTTGTTCTTAATAACCGTAGTATTATTTTTACTAAGGACAGGAAAATGTTAAAATACTTCTTTACCTTTTGCTTTATTAAGTATATTGGAAATTAGACATTTTCCTGATCTTAGTAAAAATAACCGTAATATTATTTTTAGTAAGAACAGGAAAATGTTAAAATACTTCTTTACCTTTTACTTGAAGCCTATGACTACCTATGACTTGAAGTAAAAACTTATTGCACTCAAGTGTTATTTAACACTCAGACATTTTCAATTCACGTACCTACCTAAAATTAAGTAAAAGTTGAACTGGTCATTTAAAAAAATGTTGTTCCGAAAAATACAAGTTGCATCGGAACATATGGAACCACAACCAGTCTGTGAACTAAGTAGGCAGGTGACTGACGCGATGATTGCGCCGATTGGCGCAGGCCTGACGTCACGTCGAAAGCCTGATGTCGGATACAGGGCGGCCTGAAGGCTTTCAGGAAGGCCGCTGACAACTTCTTTGAAAGTCCAAATAAACGTGGAGCTTTAGTAAATTATGAGCATTTTGAGTATTGTGAAATGACTTACACGGAAATGATGTAAAAAGCTTAATATCTTTTTTAATCACAGTTATGCCTGAAACCTTGGTACACGAAAATCTAATTTAGGCTTTACTTAAAAACTAGTACAAAGCCTGTTTAACAAAATATAATTTACTTTAACCAACGTTAATTAAAAAAACGTCGATTACCTGTTACGCCTGAAATTCAGACAATTAATATTATTATGGCTGAGCTTTTTAAATTCTACTTCCAGGTCAAGTTGAGATTATTCTATTTATGCAAGCAGGAGTCATGCACTCTACTAAAGCCCAGACACGAGTAAATAAAGGCAGACGTTACCGGAATGCACCGCGACGCGCCTTTTACGGAGCGTATGATATAGTACTACAGTCTACGGGCTAGGAATACGCACACGGATACCACTCGCGCATTTAATGGCCCATAACCATATATTGTCGGTAGTCGGCACTCGGTAGTAGCGTAGCGCGATGATATAATAGTAGCAATGCTCAAGTTCCATTTTGTCTGTATGGAGCATTGTACATATAGCTCCATTAAGTGGTTATCCCCCAAAAAGATATGTGCGTTCAAATTCGTGGTAGGCCCAAGTTGGTTTTTGCATTTTGTAAATCATTTTATTATAGTTATTGTTTTAGTGAATAAATACGATTAATTTAGTATATTTTATTTTTAACTCTTTTTTAAATTTATTTTTTCATTATCATTTATTACTGCGTATAACGACAAGCACTATTAGGGTTAACATTTATGAAAACTTATTTATCGTCTTAATCATAGACCGCAGGTTTCAAGACCGCTTGCCGTGCGTAAGATTGGAGGTTCAAATACTAGACACGAAATGTGCTTATTGTCATGCATTATATTTTTTTAAATATATTATGTATTTTTCTATTTCGTGTTAGTCATATTTATAAAGAATTTAAAAAGCAAGAAAAATAAAATATGCTATGCCAAGATGTCTCGCAATCCTTTTATGCTTACCTACATTTTGTTCATACAGAACAACTATTTTTGTTTTCATGAAATTAGAAATCATTTTAAAAATAATGGCTAAGTAAATCGTGGTCGTTGTGAACGTATACATCAAACGTTGTAGTTGGAACTTGAGGGTATCGATTAATTTTATAAAGAAAACGTAAGTAAGTTAAATTAATGAATACCCTCAATTTATAACATCTATCGATTAAACAAAGACCTAAAGATAAAGTGACTCGGACGATAGTAGATAACAACTTCATTGCAATTCATATGGGCTCGCTGGCTAGTTTGTCAAAATGCGTCGTAAGAGTATGACGTTTGCTGGTGCGATGGTAAGCATCCAAGTCGAAACAATGAACTCTTTTTGAAGTATTCTTTACATTGTTCTTAACGAATTCAATGTTGTAATGTTACACTGCGTAACATTTTTAACTTGAGGGGTTAACACATACTGACGCTGTTTTTACAATGAAAATGGAGAAAATGCAGTAGTTTGAATTATTCATAGGTAGTTATTAAAAATCGATTCGATATATGCAATTGAGATTTGGTTTTGGTGTCCTCTAAACAAAAACAACTCAATTCATTTTTTTGACAAGCAACGTTTGCCCCTAATAGAACTTGCATCATGGTATAACAAAAACAAAACAAAATACGGTTTTTCACAGAGTATTTTCGTCCACATGCTTGTTTTTCTGTGTGGCTCCTGGTTTACCTTATACACATTATAGATAAGTATAGCATGGTGGGTACCATGGCCCATGGGTCGCCCCATAAACCACAACAAAGGTAACCCTGACTGGTCACTGTTTTATTGCCTCAATCGCAATATAACGTTCCTGCTTCAGTGCAGGTTGATGCCAGTTAAGTTTGCAACCTCTCTGAACTTGGCCCTATTCCGATTCAATTCGAATGAGGCCTATGCGTTACGTACAAACATTTGTATATTGTACAAAAGTGAGCTATTGAACTAAACATTCACTACACACCGCCTTTTTAAGCTTCGAATTTTCCCAAATGTTGTTTGCACTCAAGGTTTGACTCTGAACATGTGTTGCCATTTAAATTTTAAGTATTAAAGCTTACGGTTTTATTCCTAATGACACATTAGGAATAAAACAGGAACCATACATGTAGTACGGAAAATAAAACGTCTCAAATGGAGATGGGCAGGACACCTAACAAGAGGTCATGGCAAATGGAGTAAAAAGGTGACAAGGTGGTATCCCAGGGAAGGTAAAAGGAAAAGAGGTAGACCGCTGAAAAGGTGGGACGATGACATCAGAGAAGTGGCAGGAGTTATGTGGAACAGAGTGGCTCAGGAAAGACCAGAATGGAAGAGGTTGGAGGAGGCCTTTGCCGATTGGCAAACAGATCTACAGAAAATAAAAAAGCTTCAAATACTAGAATAGAAAAATAGAGAATAAGTTTTAAGTTTTAAGTTTGTGTTTTATTTTAGAATATTGTTAATAGGTTAAGTCGATCTGAATAAAGGCTATATATTATTATATTATTAAAGCTTACGGTTGCTCTGAAAAGCTGTTCCTCATCTATTAGGGAAACACTTAGAGGTCGCGTTGTATTCTTTAAAATTGATTTCTATATTTCCACCAAGAACTTATATTGTCAGCAGAGCCTTAGTTTTTATGAACATTCGACCTTTGACGCCAACGAATGTCTTATTAGGAATCTATTTCCCTATACACACGTCTGAATTACCGTAGATAAGGTTTAAATAAGGTTTTCTTCTCCCTAGCATTGATGTTACCTCAGTTGGACTAGGGACATAAACGTAGGTACATAGAACATTAGATCATGTAAATTGGACTCACACTTGTCAGACCCGTCTGCTTTTATTTTTAGAAGACCATCTAGTTATGTCTAGTCGTTTCGTTTTGAGGTCGTAAAATGTTTAAATGAGATGGTCAGCGTCGGTTGCATATTGCGAATGAGTGCACATTGCACGTCGATGTACAAACTTTGAGATTACGAGTGCGACGTCAATGCACGGATTATTCGAGAAGAGTGAATTGATGTACTTAAGTGTGGGGTGAGGGGTGCGGCAGGGGACGGGGGGCGGTGCATGCTGCATTCGTTGCACCACGGTGTACAATGCACCCGGGCCCCTGGGCCGCGGGGCGTCGCCCGGCGCCCCCGCTGGCCATTGCCACCGATTTCACCAGCACTTACGTAGTCTTTACATTACGTTATCCGATGGACATGTGAAGAGAAATCTGCAAACGATGATCATTTAACTGTCTGCATTGCACCTCAGTGTATTCGTGAAAGATTATTGAAATTGAATGTCGAGCACAGCTTATCAAATGCAGTACAATTATATGTTTAGTCATTCTGAGAAATAAGAGTACCTATTAACCAATAAGAATTTTGTATGGAATACCTATGTCATGATCGCGACGATGATACCTACTAGTAGGTCAACAACCTCGCAGTCTCCTTGTAGTTTTAGGAGTATGAAGAACAGGGTGTAAAGTTCTTCATCCCCTATAGAAATGCAGGATCTTCCGACCAGACGGATGTTAAGTCTGGTGGGCTACTGCCCGAAAGTTGTTTTCGGGTTCTTCTATATAGTCTTAAGTCGCGAATAATTTTAACTGCGTGCTGTAGTCTATGTTGCTGTAGTACTTATTGTAGTGCCGCTACATCACTCCCTCGCAGGGACCAGGGTCGATAATAGAATGAGTCGTTTATACATCTTGTGATGTTTTTTGCCGGGCCAGTGGAAACTCGTTTGCCACATTGTTCACGGCGTGTCGGAACTGTCTGCGGTGGTGGCGCGAACCCCAGTGAGTCGAGGCCGGCGCTGCGTTTGCTCCGGTGCGTCGGACGTGGTACACCGCCGCGATGTCGCTGACTGCTGGCGTCGACTGGGAGATCGAGCTCTCAACCGGCCGAAAGTGCAGTGTGCTGTACCAAGGTCTCTTGATTAGGCTAAGGTTGCTGCTGGAATGTCCTTCCGCTGCATGCTTGTGGTCAGGAATATCCATTTGCAGCTGGCTGGCTATATGACTCGCTCCTCGAAAGTTTGAGGAAGTGATCTTAATGAGGTCTCGTTGCTCGAAGGCTGCTCTGACGTCCATTTCAGGGTCACCAGTTTGGGGGTAAGAAGAAAAGGGAGTAAAGTTCAGGGTGTAAAGGGAGGATCCTCCGACCAGATAGGTGTTATGTCTGGTGGGCTACTGCCTGAAAGTTGTTGACGGGTGAGTCGGGTTCTTCTTTAAAGTCTTAAGTCGCGGATAATTTTAACTGCGCGTTATGGAATTTCGATGTATAGTTCATTATCTGTGTCATAGATGGCGCTGTAGTACTTTTTGTTCTATGTTGCTGTAGTACTTTTGTAGTGCCGCTACATAGTATCTTTAACGTTAATTAGGTACCAGTTCAGCTTGACTTTTAAAGACAATCACGTTAAATTGTCTTTTAAAGATTTTTTTCCGTGCTCTGTTATTGCTTCTATTAAAAGTAAATGATCTACATTTTACAATCTAATCTTGTGTAAAAACAGAGCGGATTATTGTAAAGGTAGGTAACTAGAATGCAAATGTTCTTTCTATACACTTAAGTTAGCAGGCTAAACTTAAGTTTATTTTCACACTCATATTTAACATAACACATCTAAAACTAAGAGAAGATCACTATTCACTACATTAAAATTTTCAAATCAGTTTTTGATGTAGCGACTAGTGGTAAACTATTTTCGCAAAAGGACATTAAATGTTTCTCAAATAGGCGTACTTTGTTAAAACATAGTTATAATATACATCTCTCACGGTAACATATCTTAGCTGAAACGATGCCTACTGGAAAACAATTTGCTAAACCAGAAGATAGACCAAATAAAAGCCGCTAGTACCTGTAACGTTCCTGTCCGCCTGATTTATAGACTGCTTCGAAATGGAGCTCCTAATGCTGCACTCCGCCGTGGAAGCTTTAATTACGGTAGGTCTGTACTAGAATAATGTATGGACACTTAACTACCTACCCAAGTCCTTATTTTATCCTCATTATGAAAAAACAAAAGAATAAGAACCTTGTCTTTATAATACAGCTGTTGTCGAAAGGACGTCGCGCGTCGACGGAATATTTTGACATCAAAATGAAACTTCTAGGCTCGCGCATAATATCATTTATTTCTGTATAAGGTAATATGACAAGCTTATTATAATAAGTTCCTTTCATGTCGGTGAATGGTGTGGACAAATTGTAAAACTCGAGGTCAACGCCCGCGGCCAGGGACTCAGAAAATTATTAAGACGATTTTAAAACATTTTTGTGCATATTTGACAAATCTTACGAAGTTCCGATGCACTTCGTGCTCGAATATATGTGCAGCAATAAAAAGGCTCGATTTATCGCACCCTGTCGTTATGACCGACATATAAAATATTTGACGGTAAATAAATTAGTTTGCTGTCTCAGGCACACATAACATTTTATACTGAATTTATTGCCAAATGAATTAAGCAATCTTACAATGTATGGGACAGTATAATCCGCTTTACTGGCACATATATTCGAGAAATAAAAACAGAGCTTGGAAATAAGATTGAAAAATGATAATAATTATTTCCAGCTAAGTTGAGGATTTCAAAAGCTATCTTATTCTACCAACGTAAATAAATGAATGCTTAGCTATTGAAGATTATTTCGAAAGATAAGTTGGCAACTGTATTTTTTTTTACTTCAGGCTGTACCTATCTAATTATATGTTCTGTACATTAAAATTATTAGGCAGTAATGAATACACTAGGTTGTAGTAAATAAAGCGTTCGGTGTTCGCTGACCCGAAGAAGAAATGGGCACTCCAATTTATTTATTTGTTTTAAACAATTTATACATCGTGTACCAGAAAGGTGGGGTCAAAGAGGTTGTGGTTCAGACCATCAAACAGAACAACTTCCTCTATGGGACCACCTCGAAATTGCGAAAAACAAATCAGCTGTACACGCTGTACATACTTATATGTATTATGTATAATTTCCTCATAATATTGGCCCTATTAGCAACAGTGGCCTACAACTTACAAGTAGTTTCAAAATAGAGAAGAAGAACTTCACGAGGATACCATAATGTCCTAGAACCAAGAAGACGTGTGACTTCCACCAACCAACACTGGGTGCGAGTCGTAGATTATGACGCACTCCCTCTGAAAGAGAGAAGGCTTGTGTCCCAGAAGTGGACACGTCACAGGCTTATACTGATTTTAGGATACTATTAACGGAGTTATGCAGTCATTAGATATTTTTTTCCTTTTATAAATATCTCATTTCTTTAAGAAATACTTTCGTATTTCTCCTCTTCACTTAACATCGGAGGTGAAAGACAAGGCCTTTTAAGGTATTTCCTGTGGGTAAGCAGTGTACTGATTAAAAGGAAAATAAAAGAGGCAATAACAAATGAGCAATAAGTACATGACACCGGAAATGTGTCGTCGGAGCGTTAAGATGGAAGCCCTGTTCGGGCAGTGCCGCGTGAAAATCCTCGCGCGGCGGCGGAAGCGCGCTAAAACACCAACCATGTAGTTCTATCGGTAGGTACTCCCCCCGCACCTGCACAGCACCTTCACCCCCCTCTATCGTCCTTGTTATTGCATTTTACTCTGAGGTTAGTAAAAAATATTTTTTAGACTACGCTCTGAATGATAAATAAGTTCACTTCGAAAGAGTTGTTTTTTTTTTTCAGGACAGAGTGCGGGGAAAGTAACCGAAGGCGTAAAATTCGAGGGTGATGGTTCACAGGTGGCTTCGAAGACCGGACTTTGATAGAAATGTGCTGATGTATGTGGTCATCGGTGTTCGGTGTCCGCAGCCAGACCGTAATATGTCCGTACAGGTTAGACGGAAGCTTGAGTGATCTGAAATAAAAAAATAAATAAAAAAATCTCGAAGTGATTGGTCACATTTGCTGCTGTTACTACACATTTTCGCCAATTTTGGTTTTGGTAGATGTTTCACAACGTCCTTCAAAAATCCTCCATGATTTCAAGTCCACATCTCGCACCATAACAGCAACACTTTAATTGTAACGCAACACGCATAAGGAATGGCAACCATTAATTTAAAAAGTATACCTATGTCTTGGATGAAAAATAAAAGGTTTATTTTCGTGCGTCAAAGTCACATTCATGTGTCCTGTCCGTATGCATCTGATTTACAAAGGATTCAAAACGCCGGTCATTTACTCGACAAGACTACCACGGTCCTTTAAATGAGTTATTCTCAGAGATCGGAATAAGTAAAGTGCCCGTATTTTATTAAACTTCAACAAAGTACTACGTGGATCTCTAATACAGGCTGGAAGGGAGACCGAAGCTAAAACGGTTACTACGTATTCACTACATCATTATCATTCTGTGCCCCCCACATGGAAAATATTCGTCGGTTATTACAATAAAAAACAAGCTGTTTCCTCCAAAACTGCAATACCTACACGGTCAAAGTGTATGGAACAGCTGATTTTTTTAAATTACCAGACAACCAGGTTCAGAATGATGTACTGAATACGTGATAACCGTTATGGCGCCGGTATCCCTTCCACCTTGTATATGCTCCAACTAAAATATTTTATTTAAAAAGAGATTTTTTGAATATCATGATTCTATTCCTTGAAATCGTTCATTTTGAATTTCAAATGAAACAGATGCTTTATCTTCTACAATTCTAAGTACACACAAATCTTATTGTTTCACAAAAATGACTAACAATTCAATATGGAATTACTTTAAATGATACAAAATAACGGGCGACTTTGTTACGTCCTACAGTCTGTCATTGAAGCTAAACGCCGAATATCACAATTCTCTTTTGTTTGATACGTCGTGTACGTCTGATTGACTTGGCCCGTAAAATACGGTTTTGTAGCTACCCATACCTAAATTCACTTATCATAAATTGAATGAGAACAATAATCTACGGTACCTATCTGTTGTTATGACTAGAAAGTCATTGTTTAAAGAAACGGGATATAAACATAATCGCATTAATTAGATAAATATCTTAGTCATGTGCAATGTTCTGCATTGTAAACGTGAATGCGGTGAAGGAAAGGCGCAGGCTCAGCGGCGGCGTAAGCGTATAGGCACTGTGTTGCAGTGGAGCAGCGTAGGCGTAGCGTCGTAGTCACAGCGTAGGCGTAAAATCGTAGCCGCGTAGTAGGCGTAGCGCCGTAGCCTCGTAGGCGTAGTGCCGTAGCCGCATGGGCGTCGTGCCGTAGCCGCGTAGGCGTAGCGTCATAGTCTTGCAGACGTAGCGTCATTGCCACACAGAGCTGGCGTTTTGGTAGCGTAGTAGTATAAGTAAATACTTACATTCATTGATTATATTTATGGCGTAATAATTACGGTTAAATTATACTTACTTTTATTCTATGAGGTAATTTAATTGACTAATTCTAATTTAATAATTTAACATGACGCATCATTCGTTATTTCTATAAATTAAATTAATCATGCGTCCGCTAATTTACTAGCAACCAAATCAGACAGACAGGTGCTGTAGCGGACTTTGTTTTATCCCCACATCTAAACAAATGAATTCAACGGCGCACATACAATGAATGAAACTGCGGGATGGCTCGATAAACATAATTAAAAATTGAATGTCGGCTGCAGTCTGGCTGCAAAAAGTGGTCAATGTTATCGAGTCGGTCGTGGTCACGTGGTGACGTCGACACTGAGGCGACGCCCGCCGTCCTTGCGGTGACACCAGCCACGTACTTTTGATTACTCCTAACTTGTCTCGAAACGTGCACTTAGTACAACACTGAGAAAGTCACATTCATGTTTCAGGCTTAGATCATGAATGTCGTCTTGTATTTGAAAAGTTAATTCTCTTGCCCCCAGACCTTAGAAAATAATACTTACGAGTATATATTAAGTACAAAGCGCAGCAGTTTTAACTATTTTCCTTTGAAAGGATTATATTAGATCATATGAGTACTCTTAGGGTATTATATTCGTAGAATCTGAAACGTTTTTAAGTCTCAAAGTGACAGACGGCTCCCCGCCAGTCGATATTTGTCACACAATGTTCGATTTTTCACCTATAGAAGCCCAATATATTTTCGATACAAGTCCATCGCTGCTGCAATCACCAATCCGCATGTCAAACAATGACATTAGACAGACCAAGTACATGGTCTGTCTAATGTCATTGTCATTGTAATGTCAGTACAGTAGTACAAGTAATGGCTGACGCTATCATTTAAAACCATTTTAAAGAACATGCCACGCCGCTGCATTCTAAAGCACGAGCATGCTCTTGCTCTTAAATCATGATATATGAAACTTATCGAAAGCTCAGCTTAACCGGTCTCAGTGAGATAATTGCTGAGTAACA
The DNA here is from genome assembly GCA_905163415.1 of Noctua fimbriata. Lineage (NCBI taxonomy): Eukaryota > Metazoa > Arthropoda > Insecta > Lepidoptera > Noctuidae > Noctua > Noctua fimbriata. The sequence continues at coordinate 10,481,278 of LR990941.1, read as the reverse complement.
CGAGCTTTTAATTTCATCTACCTGTGAAAATGCGTGGCTGTGCGGAGCGTGTGACTGGCTGACAGTGAGCATCGGGTTGCAGACTTGCAGCAGTAGGGGGCGCGCAGGTCGGCGGGTCGTGGGCGAGGGCGCATCGCTTGCAGCGCCCTCTGTGTCCTTGCGGACGCACGGTGCATGCTCCCTGTGTACTGACGGTCTGACAGCACAGCGGCTAACAGTGGGACAACTCTGATTTAGAATGGAACTTTGATATGTAAATTTTTTTGTCATTTTGTAATTCCAGTGATACAATATACAAAGACCATTTCGCCATCTTTTGGCTCTTGAACAAGGTTGACAGAGACGTGCTATCGGGAAACATTTGTGAAATGTATTGAAAAAAAAACTAGTAGGCGTTAATTTTGACGATTTTGTGCAAAACGGTTTTAATGACATGTTGTGATGAGTTTAATTTTCACATTCACAACACATACTTTTATGTATTCTAAGGGACAGTGGGTGCCCACAACTTCTCTCATATTCTTGCTATGCTTTTCCAATTGAAACTTAGATAGCGGCTTTTCGTGTAGTCGTTTTGAGAGTGAATCAGAAAGCGGTACTCCTGGACACGGCGCGTTAGGAGGTTCCTCTCTCTGGAGCCCTAATCGTCGGTAGCTTGAACCCTGTTCCCGATACAAAATTATAAAAAAATGATTTAAAAATATAAAAATAGTAGCTCTCCTAGCTACTATTTTTATATTTTTAAATCATTTTTTTATAATTTTCTATCAGAATATTAAATAAAAATGTAAATCATATGTTTAGAAATAAATAAAGGGAATAGTAACAAAACAAAGTTATATTTAAGTTATCCGTTTAGTTTTCCAAGCTTTGCACACCATTCAGTAAAAAGGTAGTTCGGGTTTCTCGGTGTTCGAACTTGACATAATCCACCTGTTGTGACTAAAATTCAACTTTATCCACGCTCCACAAGGATTTCCTCAATTAAGGATAGTTTCAACTCCGATGTACGCAACAATAACCTACTTTTCTTTCCTTTTGTTTTGCGTTTAAAGGCCATTTACCTCCATTCCCTCACGTTCAAAGATAAGGATGGTTAATGAAGAAATCGCGTAGTTGTCCTACTAGTTTTCCTTGTCTGTGGCCATGCATCGGCCCTCAAACGCCTCCCCCGTACCGTGCCCCCCCCCCCCCCTACCCGGCGTCGCTCGCTCGTCGTGATGCTGCATTTTAAAAACGTTTTTGACTTACATGTCCAGCCGGGCCAGGAAAACCGTTGTTTTTCTTATTTCAAGCCATTCTTTTTACATAAAGCTGATATTATTGGGTGCTGCATTTTTCGTTGATGCTGAACAGGACACAGACTTCTAACTTATTAAACTCCTGTTGGAATATTAAATGCTCATTTTTGTCTTTTTAGGAAAGTTGTAGAGTGGAATGGCCTTAAATCATTCATGGGGATGTTGACAACAATACCAGTTTACCTACATGAGGGTTGCATTACATTTTGCAAATGTTCTTTCTTACGCAATAAGTCTTTGTTCCAGTTAGATATACCCCCAAAATTTAAAATCCCATGCTTCCACATACTGCAAGTAGTTCTCAGGTGTATTTGGACAGCAAACGGATACTGCCAGACAGTCTGACAAATATAATTAATGCTGTCAGATGTAGGTACAGACATCAGCACATCAAGCTACCCGAAACTGTCAAATTTTTCCAATCAAAAACGAACTAACTTAAAACATATAAGTCGTTTATTATGATGGTCTATTAGAAATGAAATGTTCGTTTTAATGGCAACATGGCACGGTTCAATCCAATCGATTTGCTGTAATTAAATATTTACAAAGTAAAATAATCAAGTTGATTAATTGAATGATTAATTTTTCTATGATCACCACTCTTTAAAGTAAAGGCCAGAAAAAGGTGATTACCTTTTTCGCCAATTGTGGTAAACGCAGGCTACCAAAACCACATTATGGCACTACAGCCGTGGTAGTAGGTACGCCTACATATATCTAAGCGATCATGACAAGTTTATCTAAAATGAAGCGATCAGTATTGGTTCCTAATTTTATCTATGTATTTATAAATATACTGCTTCGTTGGTCTAGTCGTCGTAAGCAAAGCCACGGAGTCTGATTCCTGCCCAGTTGATGGCAATAAGCATTAGGCACGGCCCTACAGGTTAAAACATAACTGGCCAAATGTGGACGCACCTCTGCCTAAGCCTTCGGAAATTAGAGGCGTGATGTTATGTTATGTGTGTAACTATAAATTAATATTATTTGACTTTACTTCCAGTGTAGTCAAATAAGTTATCCCAGGTTGTGTACAATGAACACGGCGCGTGCGGTTGGCACACTTGGTCGTGTGGCAATCATGACACGTTCTGTAAATTGATGTCAACGCCTCTTTGAACCCTCGCTTCACAAATTTAATTCACGATAAGTACAACTCTTTTGTATGCGTCCGCGCACAATACCTATTCAGATTTATTGAAGAGCTGAATCGGTAATCGACTATCCGGCCGGTCGGTAACCCTTCATTATCAATGCGCTGCCAAAGGATCGTATTATGAAATGTACAAAAACTCTGTTCTGGAACTTGTCTTTGTCCTATTCAAACTTTTTGGAACCTGATGTTTTTTTTAAATATTTGAATTTGCTAACGTCATCATCATCTGCCTAGCTTTTTCACAACAATGTTGAGGTCGGCTTCCAGTCTAACCGGATGCAGCTGAATACCAATATTTTACATGGAGTGACTGCCTATCTGACCTCCACAACCCAGTTAGTACTCGGTAATACGATACCCCCTGGTAACACTGGTTGTCAGACTTTCGGTCCACTGACTACCTGTAACGACTGTCAAAGATCTACAAATGACAGCCGGGACCAACGGCTTAACGTGCTTTCCGAGGCACGGATGAAACTCGGTATGTAATGGGCGGTCATCTATCTACGGACCAACCTAGGCAAGCACGACTTAACCTTAAGATCGACCCGAGTGGCGGTTATTATTTAGCCACGAGCTAACGAAATGACACAAATAAAATAAATATCTTACTTATATATACGATTGTACAATATAGGTATATATAATATTTTACGATTATCCACATTATTATTATACATAAGTACAATATTATTATTATCAATTACATATTTAATTTCTAGAAATAAACTGACCAATAAATTGTTTAGCAGACTCCAGATCCTGTATTGTTTGTGTGGACTTCCTCGATAACTCAAGTATTCTATCTAGTGACTTTTCTGGGATACGGCTCTTCAGGTCGAGCAAAGCGCGCTGTTTCGATTTAACTTCACCCTCAATTTTTATTTGTATCGGACCTAGTTGCGTCATGTACTTGTCAATAACTTCAGTATCAGTTAGTTTTCTGTCCAGCTCCTCAAACATAGCAGTCAAATTACGTTTGATAGTTTCTCTGATTGCTTCTATTTTAATCTTTATTAACTCAGTTACGACAGTTTCAACCTGTTTCTGTGCTTTGTTGTCTACTGGTATATCAAATGGTTCTTGTGCGTCGTTCAATGTGCTGCCATCTCGTAAGTCAGAGACTCCGTAATCTGTAATGGTACAAAGATTAAGACAGTGTAGGTATATTATATCATTCGCTGGTCCCGATTAGCTAATCAATAGTAGGCACCTAAAATTCCTTTTTTAAACGAGTTCAAAAAAGGAGGAGGTTCTCAATTCGTCGGAATCTTTTTTTTATGTATGTTTACCGATTACTCGAAAACGCATGAACGTATTTTATTTTTTATTTTTTTTTTAAAGAGTATACTCCCAAGTTGGTCCCATAGAAATATAGTCATGATCTGATCTTGGACTTCGGAGATATGGAACGGAACTCTTCAATAATAGACAGCAAATATGTCGTGATTGCTACAATCGCTTGGATGTTTATTATTTACACAACATCATAACATAACATCACACCTGTATGCTCTGAGGGGGTCCGAAGATGTGTACACTACATCCACATTTTGACAGTTAGGCATGTTAAGTTCCATTTTATTACGGATAAGCCATTCATCCATTTTATTGCCATGAAATGTATTTTTAACTAATAATTGAAAATAAATGCACAGCAAATATTTGTATGAATGTTATTACAACTAAAAATGGAAAATAAATGAAAAAAATCTGTTTTGTACAAAATCAAACCGACATAAAAAACACAAAAAAGTGAAAAATAACTTTAGGTTCAGAAATTGGTGACAAAAAAACTAAATCAAACAAACAAAAGTCTCCGACTTTAGAAGCTAATGTTATTTTTCACTTTTTTGTGTTTTTGAAGTCGCTTTTGTAGTAAGCAACGCAAATCATCTTTCTAAGCGTCGAAATATCGGGAGCTCAAAATAATGATTAAAAGTGACAGTAAAAGTTTATGAATTAAATTTTTTGAGTGGAGTAGTCTTTTCATAAATTACGATTTAAAAAAATCGAAGAAACGACACAGCTCGGTAAGAAGACCCTTAGTTAACTGGACTTGTTGCTACTGACCTCTTTCTTAGTATAACCCCTTTCAAGGAATAGTTCGAGTTTTCCTGTCACCCTGTATATCTACTCCTCAGACACTAGTAGAGTCAATTTCTGATCAAATAAAAAAGTAATTAAAAAAACTAAAAAACCGGTTTTTTTTCATTACAGCTTTTTAGTTTAATAATGTGAAAGATTTTGCAAACGATTTAACTCTTTTATTATGAAACGATTTTTTCACTTTTTATACGATTTGTCATTTCGAATTACATTTAAACATATACCTACCTAAATTGCTTATATTTGTGTCACTTATAATCACTTTTTAAAACCCTTCATTTTGATATCTCACTCTATGGGTTTGAAAGAAATCTGCGAAGAACGACGAATAATTTATCCAAATCGGTTCATCCGTTTAGGAGTTATGAGGGAACAAAGAATCGGACAGGTCAAACACATAACCCTCTTTACGGGCTTCGTCACAATCGATAAATACTTGAATGTATTTATTTTTCAAATATGGGTACTTACTGCGCCTGATCTTGTGGTTTATATCACAGTTCAAACAATATTGCCGATATCTCTCCAAGTCTTGTTCGAGTCCAATGAGCCTGAGGCCAATATCAGCAGCATTTATCCGTATATGATGTGATTCGGAGGAAATGTTAACCTGTTCTAAATAATTGGCGAAATGATGAAAATCATCTTGAAGACTTAAAATATCGTACATCGTCATACCAAACAGTTTTACTGCAGAAGTTTTTAAATTAGTTTGAAATTCTATCATTTTTTCTTCGTACATCTTTTCGCTGACTTCGAGCTGCACATATAAACTGTCGTTATATTGCGCTTGCACCTCACTCAGCTTCTCATTAATTATGTTATTGAGATCTTCAAGTCTAATGCAATACATGCCGCCTGATTGTAAAATTATGGGATTGTTATTATTATTTTGTCCAACCCCTGAAAAAACATGTGTAATTAATAATTTTACACATTATAATAATTAGTGTCCGACGGAAACCGGATTATCAACCGAAACCGAAACCGAACCTTCGGCCCTGGTCTAATTTCGGCCGAAACTTATTTAAACATACAATTATTCTTTTTATTTTTTTTTTAACACGTGTTGTATAAGTTTGAAAATAGATTGGATATTAAAATGTCATAAAAAAATATTCAATTGTATACAGGCTGTAACAGAATAAATATCTCTTAGGTGGTGTTCAGGCCATCAAACCGGACAACTTTCAGAAGAAGCTAGTTTTTTTACGTCTGGTGTAGACTTAAAACAATTGCGTATAAATACATGTAGCGTATAAAAAAATTTAACGAAAATAGTTAGTTGTATAAGTATGTTATATTACAATTTAAAGCTAAGAACGACTCACGACAATTCACGAACATCGAGTTTCGCCGGGGCCGAGGTTTCGGCCGATGATTGGCCGAAACCGAAACTGTACACGAAGTCGCTAATAGTAATACAAAAATTTACGTACTGATGTATATTTCTTCACAGTTCACTTCACATAATTTTTTATACTTCTGTAATTGCTTTATCTTGTTATCGGAGCCTGCTACAACAAGATTTATTTCATCTTCAAAGCTGTAGAATAGTTCCAACTGTGACACAATCCTCTTTACGTCTGGTTCTAGTTTCAGGCATAAATCACCCATATCCCTCAGTATGTGACGCATATGATTCGGGCGGTCAATAGATCTATTCAAGAAAATTTCTAATTCACCATTAAACTTTTGAATTAATTCTTCGGCGTCGGGGTAAGAATTGTTTTCAAAATGTTGCATAATTTTTAATAATTCTGGATGTTTTTCAATTAAATAATTTATATCGTTATGACTCACAATACTGTGATCTTCAGGACAGACATCTGTGAAATTTTTCTTCGGATTTTCTGTTGAACTATCGTCCGGAGTTTCTGTTGAACTATTCTCAGGAGTTTCAGTTGAACTATTCTCAGGAGTTTCTGTTGAACTATTTTCCGGAGTTTCTGTTGAACTATTTTCCGTAGTTTCTATTGAACTATTTTCCGGAGTTTCTGTTGGACTATCGTCCGGAGTTTCTGTTGAACTGTTCTCTGAAGTTTCTGTTGAACTGTTCTCAGGAGTTTCTAAAATAAATAATTAATTTAATTAATAAAAGTTAATTTTACTGATGTTTATGAAATAATATTTAATTACTTCTACAACTATACCTTTATCGGTTGATTCGTCACTGGTTATGGCTGTTGATCTGTCTGCACAGTCTTGGTATTTACAGCTTCCTTCGACAGAGCAGGATAGATATACTGTATTTTGCAGAATAAAAAAGACAACAACATGTTTGAGAGTAAACATGTTTACGAACTCTTGTAACACTTTGACGTGTAACGTTTAAACCCAATCTTTTATATTAGGTCTTCGGTATTCATTAGAAGCAGAGAATTCCAAAAATACATACATACCTACTTACAGATAAAATATTTACTTTTACGATTCCTACACCTACCATATCTGTCCGACAAAGAAAACAACGCAATACGCGGGAAATTATAATAAAATTAAAGGAATGTTAAAACGTAACTAACTAGAATAAGACGCAAATACCAAATACACCGCGAACTACGGCCTTGTCTTGATAAATAAATAATAATAAAGAACCAAACTAATTGAAAAATTAATTGATTTGTTCAAAGGACACGCACAATAATTAAAAAGGTGCGTGCAACTTTAAACATTGTCATGTTTAACTAATAAAGCTATTAATATTTTTACTGGGTGTAATTTTACTTATTTTATAATAATCTATTTTGTGTCTTCGTATTGAACGAGTCTGTAATGTTGCTATAATTAGTGGTAAATAAATAATAATATTTTCTTTGCGAAAGTAGCTCTGTCTTTTACCTTCTTACCAACGAATTTAGATGAAATGTGCCACATTAGATGAGGATATTTATTTATTAAAACTTAATGCACATAATGTACAAAGGCGGACTTAATGCCTTGGGCATTTATCACGGTAAATTGATCCCGTAGGATAATTTGCGACCTCCATGCAGGCAAAACCGCAGGCAAACGTTTAAAATTAAAACAGATATGCCTTTGAAATTAAAACAACAGTCTAAAGTCATAGTCTGCATGACCCTTAGATAAAGGTTTGTAAGTCAAACGCGAATGCATAGCCGCGGGGCTCAGTCATAGCACGTCATAATAGTACCTACGTCGCCCGTTTCAGGTGCAACCGACCTCGTATGGTCGCCATGCCGTCTACTGTCTAGAGGACACGCGGTCAGGTCGACCATCAATTCACATTTGTCGTCACTGAATTCGACACTGAAAACTACTAGTCAATAGAACACCGTTAGGTCAGAAATTGTTTGCCACTTCAAAAATGTAAATTTATAAATATCGCCTTTTAAACCAATAGTATTTACTGCATTTTTCTGTGGCACGTTAAATACGTTTTATCCAACCTGTTACATATTCCATGATATTATGGCCTCTTGCTACTACTTTACGGCAGTATTACATGGAATGATATTATATGACATGATGCAATAAAATATTATTATTTTATTGCATCATGTTATTTTTTTATTGCATTATAGTTAGTTAATATAGGTTATTTTAATTTATTAATGTATATAATATAATTATAACTTTAGGTATTCGATAAACAAAAATGTTACATAGAGATTGAAACATCTCATTGAGTTACTCTGTTTCAATGAACGGCTGAGAACGGCGGGTTGTAGACTAAATAAACAAGAAAGCACGAGAACACTTCCTCGTCTGGACTGCCTTAAGAAATCGAGACGCAAACAGTAAACACTACATTATCAGTACTTACTCAATACATGTTCTTTGAAGTGTGCATTTATTAGCGTAATTCCTAATTACTTCATTATTTTTGAATAGCTAAAAAACTGTGGTCATTTTTTTAAAACAATTTGAAATGGTAAATAGGTCAATCAAACCATTATATCATAATCAATTCCATTCAAATATGTGAGCTTTATGTTCGGGCATGGTCTCAGTGAAATTGGTACACACAATATAATTTACCATATTATGTACAATATACCTACCCCAAGGTACCTACTATGGTAATTTAACGCTACGCGGAATTTGTGGGTCCTACGCGGATTTATGCGACTTCTACGCGGATTTACGCGACTTCTACGCGACTCGAAGACGCGACTTCAACCCCTACTATGGTCTACGCTGGTCGCGGATACGCTCAGAGCTCAGGCATTTTTAGATTGAATCGTTGTACATATAATATAATATATAAGGTCTATCTTTTCATACACGAAATATTTTAAGAGTAACTTCTATCTTCTATATAGTCGTAAAGTCGCCATAGCAACGAAAAAAAAATATCTGAGTGTTCTTTTTTTACGAAATTATTATAATTCTAAAATTTTTTGAGACTTTTTGCATAACACCTTTACTCCCATATTCTAACAATGACAGTAGGTAAATACGACGTAGTAAACTAGCGTAATAGATTTTCAAAAATAAGGAGCTAGTATTTATTTTGTGGGTCAAGTAATTTTAAATTATTATTTTTTTATAAAAATATACTCAGATAAAAAAAATACCTTGAAACGGCTTCGTTATAGCCGTTAGATGATTCCCTGAAAATATTTCGTGTATGAATAGTTAGACCTTATATATAGGATGGTTATAACGTTGTTAGTGAGGTAATGAGTTAAAATATATCGGTGTTTCTAGACTAGGTAGTCGGATAGAAACCATGGAAAATACCGATTTCATAGTTAAAAAAACGTACATTTTTATTCTTCACGTACATCAAACTACTACAACCTGTCAAATTTCTTTAATAGATTTTCAACTTTATCGCTAAAGAATTAGGTTCAAGGTTGATTGGGAAAATTTGACAGTTTCGGGTAACTTGATGAGCTGGCGTCTGTATAAAAGTGCTTTTCAAATCAATTCATAGAAATTAATATCATTAAGCATTACAATCTTCTTCTTAGCGTGTCGATGGCAATCTAAACTGTATCAGCCCAAAACTGAGCTACTAGTTTGGCGCTTTCGGTAGCGTCCAATAATACAAAATATTCGATTTCGATTTTTTTTTTTATATTTTTCTTTTTTTTTATTACAATAATATTCGTGAATGTGTAGGTAAATGAGAAAGAAATCTCCGGTAAAAATATTATAATAACTTGCTGATTCTTGTAAGGAAAGACTCGGTTCGAATAAATTGTAAGCACGGCTGTAAATTGAACGGTCGGTAGCAGAAGTATGGCAAACTGTGAATCGAGCCGAAAGTCCCGGAAAGAATTAAATAATAAAAAGTTCCCGTAACTTATCTATAGGATAGAACTTTTTCGGATCATGTAGATTCTGCAAATTCATATGGTATAGGTACCTACCTAGATAGAGCACCTGTCTACAAGATATTAATACATAAAATAATACAACTTTTCAAATCAATACAATGTGACTAGACGTTGTTGCGTGTATTTAACACGACTTTCAGCTTCATTTATCGAGTGTCGAGACGAGAAAGGAAGGGGTCGCGAGGGTGGCAGGGGGTCGCAATGACGCCGCCGGAGGTCAGACGGCGGCGTTCAAGGTTAAGGCCACCCCCCCCCCCCGCCTCCCCTCCAGTCGCACGCACGCCCTAATGATACTTTACACAACCCCCTGACGCACCTGCACCCTGCACTCAACCCTCTACGTGCACTAAACTTAAATCTAAAGTGTTTAGCTGTGTCATCGTCATTAATAACTCTGCTGTATAACAACTTAATAAGAATTTTGAAACTAGCTAACTTAATGACCAAAAGCTTTATTCACAGGTATAAAAATGTTTTTTAGTTTATCCCCAATTAACAATTTTTAGCTGTTTATTCATTCCATCATCGGCATACAATACCATTACAAAAATTCATTCTGTATCCTAAATAAGTTGACTGGTGACATCATGTCTCCTTATACTCGGAAGCCGTCACCGTTTCATTGACAGGTATAGTTCATAGCTATTCCTAGGACGCAGGACCTGTCATATTAGCGTTAGCGCCATAACTGTGTTGTCACCGTCACTTGTTAGGAATGACAATAGATTATAATGCATTTATATTATGAAGCTATTCAGTATGCATTGATAAGCCTACGTGTGTTGGTTAAAATTTGGCTAACGTTTGCATTAGATTCCATGTTTAAAATGTAAAATAGAATCTATTCTTCACTGTCGAAGACTGATGCTGCGTCGCTCTGTTGCACTCTTCAACTATGGTCGTTGTGCAGAGAGTAGACTCTAACTTTCCACATATTATTGTTCCTAGATTAAAACTGATTCGAACAGCTTCAACAGCGGTCTTGTGGTTTTTTTTTTTTTATTAAATAACACAAAATTACGACATTGTGTACATGTTTTGATCCTTTATGGGGTTCACTAAACATAAGCGTTCATTTGGTAGTACATCCAATGGGGCTAATCTTTGTATGAGTTTTTGTCGTAGAACTCGTGCTGATACTAAAGAAGTAAATTGGAGAAATAGGTAATTATTGAAGTGAAATTGCAAACAAACCATGATGAAAAGGTATTAAAATGTGAAGAGCGGACAAAAATGACGTAGTGTCGGCGCGGCGACGACGACGTTGGCATATTTTCAATCTTCGATATCGAAAAGTCGACTGCAACTGCTATTCTCTCACTCTTACCTGTGCGCTCTCCTATTAGTGTGAGAAGATAGGGATCATTATCGATTCCGTTGAGGATATAGGAAGATATGCCGTGCCTACAGAGAGTGCACAAGTTTGCTCTGGCAGACTGTCCGACGTCGCAGACGAAATGCTATTAAGTGACGTCACAGGCTACCTTGTGTAAGGGGACGCGGAGTAATGGCGCGCTGCCGCCCGGCGACGACGAACCGCGCGCCCTCTATGCGCGGTGAGGTGCGGTGCGACCAAGCTCGTTATGTAAGCATGAATTCAATAACACATTAATTTATCGCTAATGTCTCTATTGTTTCACAATTCAATTATGACGTTTACGCGTTTTCAGATAGTGACTTAAATCTTTACAGTTTTTAAACGCATTTCCACATCAAAATAAACTGATGACTAAAAATGTTTAACTTTTGCATTTAGGTATGAGACGTTGTAATGTAACATATTTTGTTCTTTCTCAAAGAATATTTTAAATATTTATTTATTTTTTCTTTAGAAATAAAAGATAGGAGATATCTATAATGAATGAAATAGTATGTAATTGTAAGTATTGTTGGAAAAAAATACAACATTGTTTGTGTTTGTGGTATTTAATCAAAAATGTTTCCTGAATCACGATATTTTTGAATTTATTGAATTATAGGCATTTGTGAAAATTCTTGCCTGGTCTTAATATGAAAAACTCAACAACCAGCGCAATGATGGCAGTTTTCGGTAAGGAGGAACTGTTCCATGATTTTAGAGAGTCATGAGTCAGTTGTGAACCGCCGCCGCCGGTCGACGGATATGAGTCCTTCCTCCGCGCTATCGGCCGGCACTTTTGTTAAATTAAAATGGATGAGGTTTAAAGTGGAGCGGTCGTAACTAACGGTTGGCGCGGCGACGTCTGTGCACGATTGCGACAATCTGCCACGCGGACGCGGTAGGAAATAGGACGCGCCGCCGCCGCCGCCCGGCTGCCGGCCACGACGCGTGGGGTCGCGCTCCCTCGCCTCGTCACTCAACCTGACTCCACACTAATAAGGACTATCTACAGCCAAATCACTTGTGGTTCAATTTGCCATTTCAAGTCGGTACCAAAGATAACATTTAAAAATGTTACAAACAGATAATATATTTATACATTGACCGCTAAACTCATAACCCTTCCTTTTGGTTTTGCCGTAGTTGGGTAAAAAGCTCCACCTTAAACAATTAGCTCCTTTTATCCTGAAGCCTCTCTAATGAAGTGGCTTTTTAAACACTTTTTCTAATTATTTACTTGAATAATAACAATTTTAATATAATAAAAAAACATTGTTTCATAAAAGTGTTACAATAAGATGTGACACTGGATCCTGTTCCAGGATAGCCTGTGTCGACCACAATTGTGTCGAAAGAGACAAATATGGTTGACTCGTCAACCATGGCAAATATGGTTGACTGTTAAAAGATATCAAATGCAATGGTTCCTATCTATCTATATCTGCTGTATTTTAACCTATCCTATCAAGCAATCAAAACAGTAATTTTCATAAGTTTGAACGTCGTAGTTTGAAAAGTTGCAGAAAGACACCTGGCGGTCCTGATCGCGCTTAAACGACGAGATAGTGGTAACAAGAAAATCCTGGCGGTCCTGATCGCGCTTAAAGGACGAGATAGTGGTAACAAGAAAATCCTGGCGGTCCTGATCGCGCTTAAACGACGAGATAGTGGTAACAAGAAAATCCTGGCGGTCCTGATCGCGCTTAAAGGACGAGATAGTGGTAACAAGAAAATCCTGGCGGTCCTGATCGCGCTTAAACGACGAGATAGTGGTAACAAGAAAATCCTGGCGGTCCTGATCGCGCTTAAACGACGAGATAGTGGTAACAAGAAAATCCTGGCGGTCCTGATCGCGCTTAAACGACGAGATAGTGGTAACAAGAAAATCCTGGCGGTCCTGATCGCGCTTAAACGACGAGATAGTGGTAATAAGAAAATCCTGGCGGTCCTGATCGCGCTTAAACGACGAGATAGTGGTAACAAGAAAATCCTGGCGGTCCTGATCGCGCTTAAACGACGAGATAGTGGTAACAAGAAAATCCTGGCGGTCCTGATCGCGCTTAAACGACGAGATAGTGGTAATAAGAAAATCCTGGCGGTCCTGATCGCGCTTAAACGACGAGATAGTGGTAACAAGAAAATCCGGAACAAGGAATACGTTCATCGAAAAAACTGTAATGTATTGTTCTCTATTATTATAACGTTTTAAAAAAAAAGAATAAAGTTATAGATACTGCGGAATGAAAAATCCGGAATTTTCTTCGGAAATATTAGTTATGGATCTGGGAACCCTAGCCATACCATACGCAACACCCTGTCAAATGCCTATTACCTACCTACATTATTCGAATATGCAAGCATATGTACTTTCATTTTCTACACTAAGCCCGTTTTGATGAGCCAGCAATATTGATACCAACATAGCGTTACAATTTCCCTCCCTTGTTTCACACAGAAATGGTTAAGCTATAATAACTATAAGAGTTTCGATAATCATAGGTCAATCTTATCCTGTTATAGGTATACCCCCCACCAGTTAGATCGCAATATCCTGCATGGAATTAGATCGAGTGAAATAGCATTAATATAGATAGTAGGTATAATTAAAGGTGGGTACGCTTCAGCAAGATAAATAAAAAACAAGCATAAAACAGTCGTAAAAGTCCAAACAGAAAAAATGCGGCACTAACAATTTTATGAAAGTAAAACACGTGTAACGAACAATAGATTAGTTTAAATCGGCACGCACCTAGCCAGACACCAGACACTTCAGAACATCTCTAAGTAGTAAGCGAGTTATCAATTACGGTTGTCTGGCACAACAGCCAGATTATCGGGTCAATTTTTACGTTTTTTTCGCCAAGAACGGTTTGTACGTACCTAATATGAATTAAATTACTTAATTGGTTTGGATACAACCAACTTAGATTTATATACGGGGTGGAAGGGACACCGACGCGAAAACGGTTACCACGTATTCAGTACATCATTCTTCAAAAAAAAAACAGGTGTTTCCAAAAAAGTGCCATACTTGATCACCTAATAGATAACCGATGAAAAATTTCTATGTCGGGTGGCTCAGAATGGTAGGAAGATGATGGGTGCTGAAAGTAATTTACAGGTTATCTGAAGTGACAAATTTGTGCTTTAATTGCGCCATTGGTACATACTTTTCACTCAAAGCCTACTAACTCAAGAACGGCATTCAAATGTCTTAGTTAAAGAAAATTCTTGGACTTGACTTGTATGTTATGCAGCGTCCGATGTTACTACAGTCCAATAAAAAGAAATCGCTTGAATCAACAACATCGATATGATACACGCACAAGGTATGTACATAATTTCAATTTGCAATTCTCTTGATCAAATATGTATATCAAAGCAATTGTATAGCAAAAGCATAATCTTCAAGTCTTGAAAATAGGCGTCTAGGTATATAAATTTACATAATGCAATTCGTCTAGACTAGACGAAGTGCGCTCGCCGGGCGCGTGCCGAAAGGAGACCGTCTAGAGGTGAACCGAGTCGTAATGCAAGTGCACTTATTGAGAGAACGCAGCGACGACCTACCACGATCTACTTAGCTCTTTTACACACGCACCAATGTCACACGCCTATGCAATCAATGCATCATCATGCAATATACAATCATCTACCAACTAGATAAATGAATACGATTTCAATTGTTTACTTTTATTAATACGTTACCTCTGCGGTGTTTCTATTTGTCTGCAGTCTCGACAAATAACGGATATCTTGCAGTCTCCTAAACACAGACTTATTAAAGTTAATTAAGAACACGAGACAGGTAATCAAGTCCTAAAATTGAATGACAATTTCGCTAAAACCAAAATTTATTTGAATTGCCTGTCGTTTCAATTAATGTCGTCTTATCAACGATTAACCTAGTTGCCAATTAAACTAGGTTTACGCCTACACTTGTCAGTTCCACTTCTATTGTAAACAAGCTCTTAGATATAATGACGTAGGTGAAGATAACGTTTTGTTTTGCAGTCCAGGTGAAAAGCTTTACGATCTGCATTAATATCGGGCTGTTTAGCCCTGGCTGTCTACAGCAATATCCGTCAATGTACCTCTTTGTATTTTTAGCTTTAGATTAAGTGACGTCAAGTCAGTGGCGATAGCTGTTTGTCTAGTCTAGACGGAGCTGGCGGAGTGGAGGAGAACACACGAAGCGTGCCGAGCGTCTGGAGGTGAAGCGAAGGCCTCTCCATTGCCTTTTACGACTAAATGCATTCTGGACCGTCTGGCCGCCTAGATCCTAGACGGCTGACAACTCAACAATGTTATATTTGCCATTCGTACTCATCGGCGTCTGTTTTTATCTACGTGAAATTGCACGACTTTATTTGTTCGCCGTCTTTATAAAAATTTCGACAATCTTTGCAGTTATTTACTGTTATTTTATTTTTTAGCACACACCTCAGTTCATAATAAATTCAGGATGTCAAACTTGAAAATGCCTACTGCACAGGTCTTCATTTACAAACTTCCACAATTAATACCATAAACCCGCTCATTAACCAGTTCCCTGTCTGATAACTTGAAGCGAGGCACCGTTTAAGTTAATCGAAGGCTTAAGGGCAATTAGCGAGTACCGTACACACTCGTGCAACAGACGGACGGTAATATTAATTAGTGGCGTGTACGGAGTACAGAGGGCGCGGGCGGCGGCGCGGCCAGCGTCTAGACAGCCTACGCCCGCCTCCCACGCCGTGCACCGCGAACGCACCCCTTTGTCACAGACTTCAGTTAGCGTACCTATAGTCGAACCTAACTGAAATATTTAGCTTTGTTTAAAGCATGACGGCGCATACTTTGTTGAAAGATGCAAATTGGCTTATTGTGACGTGTTTTTCCTTGACGTCCTTTGTGTAAATGACTAATCATGACAATGGCTTGTATCTGCTAGGAGTTTGATAAGGAATTATCAAAAAAACAAAGAAAAATATTCAACTCCCTACTACACTTACTAGACCCAGTAAGGTTTCCCAGGCGACTGTTGAATTGTTGTATAGGATGCGTTTTACGAGTAACATCATTAAATGACCCCAACTTGCACCCTCATCTATGACTGCGACTTAATAGTCCTAACACGAAAATGTAAAAGTAATAATACGTTTTCGAGTTAAGAGCGTGTTTTTATGAGAACCTTAAACATCAGAACTTAAAGGTCTGAATAAAAGGGCTGTATAGAATGTTGTATCTAAAATGTAAATATTAAATCAGAAGATATTATGATACCTGAATTCAATTCACTATTTCCAAGCAAATTGCATAGTTCAGTCGCCAGACAAAATAACTGTATCATAGCACACCAAGTCCATAAAAGTTGCTGCATTTAGCAACAAAAACAAATTAGCCTAGACTCCTCGCTATAAAAACTGAGTGCAAATACAAACATTTGTGAGCAGCTTAACGTTTATGACTGACATGTACCTATGACTCATCGTAAGCGTATCATTCGGAAAATACGTCTAAAATTATATATTACAATCATTTAACCTGGTTCGGAGGATCTCGTAGCGAAATAATAACTGCCGGTCGGGTCAATCTTTAGGTTTAGCTACGCTTGCCTAGGTTGCTCCGTGGATGGGTGACCAACCACGGAGAAAGCACTGGTCCCGGCAGTCATTTGTAGATCTTTGTAGATCGCGAGTCTGACAACCAGTCTTACGAAAGGGTATCGTATTATCGTATTACCCAGAACTAACTGGGTTGTGTAGATCAGATAGGCAGTCGCTCCACGTAAAATACTAGTGCTCAGCTGCATCCGGTTAGACTGGAAGCCGGCCCCAAAATAGTTTGGAAAAGGCTAGGCAGATGATGAATCATTTAACCTTGCTCGACTATCTATTAATTTGGTATTTCCCAGATCTAATAGATAGCCATGTTCCATTGAAAAAACAAAAAAATCCAAATTCCCCAATTTTTGAACAAAATGAAAGAACATGAATAGTGAATGATTGCTACATATTAGTATTCAGAGGTATCAGTGAATTGCGTGCAGTTACTATACAGTCTATGTTTGTACTGGCTGGCGTCTAGACGCGGGGGCGGACGTGCGCAGAGGTTAGATAGGTACGCGCCACGAGCCCTTTCCTCCACGACCCTTCAGTGCCGTTGTATGCGGAATTAGGTCACACACACAGACCTACATTTCTACCAGACACATCGTAAGATCTAGTGAAAATGTAAAGCAATTTTCATAGACGTTTTCCTAATCTTGAGATTAATTCTTCAGGAAAATTTGCTGTAATTGTTTTTAATCTTAACTAAAAAATGTGTCGGTAAAATAAATTCTTCTTCTTAACGTATTTATTATTATTTCAAATAAATGATATTTATAAACATAAATTCAGAACGATACTAAAATAACAATAAATCGGGTGGGTGAAGATAAGTAGTACAATGAACAGACATCGCCTGACACGTCCGGAGTCTGACCCGACAGCCGCTCAGACGGTTGTTTCCGCTTACGATTTTATTGACTTATAAAATAAAACCTGAATGCTATGCTTATAGGTCACTACCATTGACTTGTTCTTGATATCAGCGCAATAAAACTGTCATATAAAGGTTTAGCTTTTATCAGCCGTCTCATTCGAGCGTATTGGACGCAATGACCCGGTAAAACCCCTATATTTTTCAGGCGCACAATCGTGAAACGATAGTTCTACGTATATTCTTAAAACCAATATAAGTGCAAAATCGTGTAACTGTAGTTTCTTTGCTAGCAACATCTAACTTACTAATGAGAATAATATTATTGTAGGTAAGTAATTTTATATCCGTAAAGTTCAAATCATGAACTCATGATTAACAAATTATTTATAGACTGAACTTAATGTTTTGTCTAGTGAGATTTATTGTGTAAAATACTTATGTATAATACATGCGAGACGCTCACTGAAAAATATGTGCAGACGTGTATCATGTATCTGAAGTATGTGTATAGGTCTAATATGTGTTACTAATAGTGTCTAGACTTCGTTTAACACGAGCTTGATTCTGTGATATTAACACAGGTATGTATACACAGTGTTAACTTTGCCAGAAGGTCGTTCAGGTCAGGTCGCAAAATCTGTTTTCAATCCAATTCAATTAACTTCAATATTATAATATTCGATGAAATTAGAGCCATTCTCGTTATTATTATATAACCTGTGTATCGATACTAGGTATTTACAAATACTTATTCATTGGGGTTTTTTTGAAAATCAAAGGAGTTATCTGTTTTCTACATAACGTTACGTAGCTTAGTCCCCACTGCTGGGACACATGGCTTCTCTCTGTAACAAGGAGTCGACCATAATCCAACACGCGGATTAGTGAATGAACACTTCTGGGTTCACACGTAAGTCCATTGGGTCACCACACCACTGCTAGCTACTGCTGTACTTACGAAAACAAAGCTGTAACGGACGATTGTTATCTTTCTGTTATCGATTGACTTCCATACAATTTTATCAATTCAGTAGTCTAGCACTTGATTTGGGTCCAAGGAGTAAGTAGGCACTTGTTTGTTAAGTACAGACGTAGGTGAATTGGAGTATTCCACGCTGGTGGCGTAAACGGATTCGTCATGAGTAGGTACTCAGATTGTAGAAACTGTTTCTACAAAACAGATACTTTACTAATCCGTAGAGCCTGATTGCCTGAGCGAGCATGCATACATACATAGACTCACGCCTTTTCCCATGGCGGTAGGCTGAAACTATAGAACGTCACCTGCTATGATCCTTAAACACTCCTTGCGCCTCGTCCACGAACATACATTTTGCCGCATATTCACAAAAGCTTCGATTTGATTTTGAATCTGAAAGTCATATTATGTCTATCTCGCTCGCTCACCCTAAGCCAAAAAAAATTAAACATATTATACGACTTGTCGAATCGAAATCGAATCGAAACGTGTACGTTTGCAACCACGGGGTGGTCTGGCTGCCTTATAGTTTAGGCAGAGGTGGTTTCGCCAACTATGTTTAAGTAAGTGCCACGTACCTAATAGGTGGCGAGCCTATTAGCACAAACCGAGCACAAATCTCTAAACTAAAGCCCAAGCTGCTACTGAGAAATTCCTGATGACACCAGACCTAATAACACTTTACCCCGACCTGGGAATCAAACCCAGGACCTTACACGCACCTTACATACATATTATATTAAAACATTATCATTACAATGCTCTCAAAAATGAGAAAACATTACATTGTTTCTAAGTTGTAATCCGAACCTCAAGATAATTTAAGAGTACACTTTTGCTGCATTTACAGTGCAATTCTTTGAATCAGATAGGTATTACATGAACTAGTTCAATATTATGAAGAGAAATGACTAAATATTTGTGACTGATAATAACGTAAAGTCTTTGAGAGCGGACGATAACGTTATCACTGTGAGTGTCTAGACTTTACGAAGTAACTACCTACTACTTACTATACGCAACAAGTCTACGGCATTTACTACATAACTGACATAACTATGGCGCCTACCTACTCTCTCTACATGTATAGGTCTTCGGACTATGATTGTTAATGTAAACTTTGAGTACCTAAAGGAAGTTATTGTATGTTCCTACCGTTGCTGCACGGCTTTGTTTGTTTTATCAACCGAATGTCAACCGTAGGTTACCTTGTCTTGTCCAGCTTGAGTTAAGTTGGCTGGTTTTCATAAAACAATCTTATTTAACAAGTTTGAAGAAAATAATTTTCCACCGCACGGAGATAGAACCACAAGTTTTTATAGTATCTCCGGTGAGATCCGAATACAACAGGTTACAAACCTTTCCATCTGAAACCCATTCCCAATGTAAAACGCGATTAAAAAACAATAGTTTCTGGTGAGAAAATCTTGGCGAAGTCTTCATACATGTATAGCAGACAAAACATAAAACGTAAATTGTAAACAATAATGCACTGTGCCTTAGACATTGTTTACTTTTTTGAAGCAAAACACTGCAAATAAAGTAAGTCTATCGCAGAGCAACTGTCTGCCCTTCCGTCGCCCTTTGTCTGTCTTTCTAGGCTATCACGATAGTCTGGTTTACGCACACTTACACACCGCTACATGAACCTTTTAGGCCCACAGACACACAGAACTAAATTGTGTTTTAAAAACACATTTTTTTGTGTTGCAAAATTGAGAATCCATAACTAATAAGGTTACAATGGATTCCTTGTGAGTCATGTACGTCATTACATTATAGTTACCTACCTATATTGTTATTAATTTATTCTGAAAAATAGGTACACGTTTTGCATGCTCATAACATGATTGATAAATGAAGGAAGAGTTGCTTTGAAAAACGGCGATGGAGGTAGTTGGCCAATAGGTGAGTTTACCATATTAAGCATAGCAATTTGTGAAAACGTGCCACTTCGTAAGTCCTATATAGGTAAAAGAATTAATAGAAAACTCTTGTACACAAACACAATACACATTAACAAGTACGTATTCCACCGCAAATAGAACCCACACATCGGGTCCCCAATTTTAATAAATTAAAGGTAGAAAGGAAAGTACGTTTAAATTAAAGTCGAACCAGCATAACAATAAGGTTACTAAGCGTTAGTTTAGGACGGTGTAGGTCACATCTTTTGACCTTTCAGAATAGAGCCAGCTTTTCCATTCGCGTAAATGCCGTAGGTAAATAAAAGTAATATGCTTGAGAAAGTTTATAGGCTGTCTGGTCTAGACGTCCCGCCGAACCTCGTCTCGCTTGACACAACACCGAACACGTCGCTAACAAAACTTTGAATTTGAAATTGACGTCGTTCTTGCGAAATAAAGCGAAGGAGGCATAGCACTACTTACAGTCTAATTACTGTGGAATGTAGACTGTGAATTTTACAAGATATTTGCGAGATTTTGATATTTTGGTACGCCCGTACCAAAATATCACATAAGTATGGTGAGTAACGAGATTCCAGCAAAATAATTAATTTTATCGGAACATAATTAGGAGAATGTTAACTCTTAGATATGATAATTTTGTTGAAAAGCAATTTATGATATCATTTTGCGTCAATTTTGACGATGTTATGTAATGTAAACGTGACAGAATTAGTGAACCTTTGTTACTTTTGTACTGGCCGTATGTATGTACCTAATCTACCATGCTATCAAAGGATAGGTACCACTTCGCTGAAAATTAATCAGTCCTTGTAAATTAAACAAAGTAATAAGTTAATATTATATTGTTGTTAAATGTCATTCGTTAACCTAACCAAATTAGAAACTCCACAAAACACGGGAAAGTTTTCCAACTCTTGGAAAGTCAGTTGTTTTCATTGTTTGTTCATTTTGTCATTTACTCTACAGACCTACTACTAGCCCCCGTAGCATGCCCACCGTAGACAAGGATTTCTTTGACGGAAGAATCGACAAAATGACAGATAGTGCAAATAAATCTGTCATTGTGTCGACACAATCTGTCATTTTGTCGATTCTTCCGTCAAAGAAATCGTTGTCTACGGTGGTCATGCTACGGGGGCTGAAAGGATTTATTTTTGAAGTGGCTTTTCAAATTCATACATTTGTTAAAATAATTTAGTTGTTATAATTTATGCATTTATTAAAGTAACTAGGTAGGTGGTACCTATAAGTGACTATTCAACAAAAATCAAACTGCTTCTTTCGGAGAATATACAGGGTGTTTACAGACCCTTCACATATAGCCGTCAACCAAGCATTCTGTACATCAAACTAAGTTACGCAAAAATTATTGCTGGGAATCGAGTTTTTTTTTCTCGTTTTAAGGTAGGACTCGATGGAAAGCACTCAAAGCATTGTGCTGATGAATGGATTGAATAGTACGGGGGGTCGTGGAGGTGTGTAAAGTAAAGATCTTACATTAAAAACATGTATTTTAAAAAAAAATGTAAAAAGTTGGAACTTTGACCTCCAATATCTCCAACTAGAAGGTTCCCAGGTATGGCCTAGAACAAAAAAATTATCGCAAAGACGGGGAGAACAAGCCTTGCCATGCCTTTCGGCTATGTTAAGGGTCTATTTACACCCTTTATAAAATATTTCATTTTCAACAAACATTGAATGTGGTATTTCCTCTTTTTAGTTAAAAGGCACGAAAACCGTTAGGTATAGGTAGGTAGGTACTAACAATCACTAACTACTGCCATACTACCTACAAACATCAAAACTCTAAAAACAGTTATCTGACTAATGTCTCCGATTGCATGACATCAAAGGATTGAATAAACTTCCTTCACCGTGACTTTTGATTGTTAAATAGGTAATAATAATTCCTTTTTATTGCTTGATCGATTCCATTCATCACCAGAGCAACATTCTGCATAAGGAACCGAGGGGTCGGAAGTTTTATCTAGTAGTTTCGAAAACCTGCAAGAATACAGTTTAGTTCTTACAACGGCTGCTTTTTGAACTCAGAAATTTATATAAAATGGAGGCCGCATCAGCACCTGCTCCCGCTAATATAGGTGGTCGCCGGGAGCCTTCGACTGATCCTGTCAAAGCCCAGGGAATATTGTAAGTGTACCTTTGTTTTTGTAAAATCTGCTAATGACTGTCTGGAATAAAAATAATTCATATTGTGAAACGTTCTATCTGGCTTTTCCTTGAGACATCAAACTTTCTATTTCTTTTGTGAGTGGAAAATTACTAAATTACTTAATTAAATATTAGTTTTTGCAGGCGCTAAGTATAACCGTAGGTACCTTTAAATATTTATTTATGTACACGCCCACTTAATGCAAAAAATGACAAAGATAGAAGAGCACAAAAGTAGGTACCTACTGCTCATTTCATTTAAATTTCAATTTCTACCAGCAGACCTGCGATAGGAGAGTTGTATGACAGACGTAGACACAGTGTGGAATAAAATCATAACCCTTCCTTTTGGCTTTACCGGGTAAGAAAGTTTTTCGGGTAAGAAGCCATTCTTACCCGATTACGTACGAGTACGGAAAAACTTAAATTGACCTAGGTATAGGGATATAGGGTTCATATGTTAGGATCGGTATCGAATCTGACCCGCTCATCCGAAACACCAGCATTGCTCATCCTGTGTTTTGGAGACATAAGGCACAGATATCGTTCATCAAATCACCGAATACAGGTACAGTTTAAAGCCCTTGTGACATTTTCGTTTTACAAACGATTCCGGTTGAACCAGAGATCGGACATCGGTACTTCGGAAGGTAGTCAATATTTATAGGTTTCCGGGAGTCACTGGAAGGTGGGCAGGGTAGTCAGACTGAAAGCTGAACACAAACTAAATTCGAGACATACCTAGCGAAGCTGATAGATAATATGAAACAGGCAGTGCAATTTTTTGTCGACTTCCTCTGCCTTGTTGTTTTCCTTATATAACTTTTGAACTGACTTCAAATTAGTTGCGAGGAGCCTACAAAGCCTAGGTATTCGACATTCGACTCCCGTTGTGTAGGTTAATTCGTTAGATTTTCCTAAGCCGATTATAATGAGTGCTTTTTGAGAAGGGTTTAAGTAGGCCTGTTAGTTGGTCGTAGCATTTTTGTCATGCAAAGATGAAGAAATTCGAGCGTGGAGAATATAACTCCTCAATACAGCAGATCGCAATTTTAGTTAAATACTATTTCAGGAGGTCAGTAGTGCGAAAGTCGAACACTGCAGCGAAGCTCTGGCCGCAGAGATGGTATTTTTATAGCAAAATTAGAGAAATACAGGAAGAAGAAGCGCAGAAATGCGGTGAGTAGCAAACTAACTTCGTTCTTCACTTACATAGACTAGTAGGAACATTAACCCTTACAAAGTATAAGCACGGTACCATAGGTATTTGGAAAAATTTAATCTTGAAAGCAACTAAACAGATTTTACATGAGCTGCCGGTTCATATAACCATTCATTTGGTTTCATAAATGCTAAGCCACATTGTGTAACTGAGGGTGGAACTTGACTCCGACTGAAAGGACTGGTCCGCAATGGTAGAGAACACACGTGTGTGGAAAAGAGAGACCGAAGCCCAGCATTGGGACAATAGGGGACAAAATGATAACAACAATTCTGAATTACCTATTGCTTTTTTACGAAGCAGGTCTTCCACATTCTTTTGTTTTCTTTACCAAGTTTTCTTTTTTGTAATGTGGCAGGTATGACAGTTGAAGAATATCGCGCAGCCTTACAAACGCACAACAACCAACTTGAGCCCAAGCGATACCCAGTGACGGTGGACCCGTCCCCATGGCCTTTACCACCCACTTCAGCAGGTACGTATAGTCCCCAAAGAAAAGCGAAGCAAAGCGCCCATTAAAGTGTTGGGATTAAAGTGTTGTCCCATCAATGGAATTTTAGCACAATTGACAGTTTACAAAACCTACACCTCTGCCTACGTCTTCGGAGGAATAGGTATCTTGTGATAGAACTTTTGACCTTTGAGTCAATGGCGATTGTTTCAGAGTACCATCCGGTTACCTTACTGTCTGCCACTTAGGTATCCGTACTGCATTAACTCAATTGAAGTCCTCAAAGCTGTCCCATGGTAAAATAGGTATAAGACTAACAGACTGAGACGAGTTTAATTCTATTCGTACAAAAAATACGATATCACTGATTCATAAAGTAATCAGAGACATCATAAATTAAGAAAGTTATTTAGAACTTTTAAAGTCTCTGGGTGTTAACGAGGTCCAAAGTCCTTGAGTATAAGAAAGGTGACCGAATAAAGCTTCGTGGCTAAACGCAAAAAGTTAAAAGACCACGATATAAAAATGTTTAAAGTCCACAAGATATTTAAAAAGAAAAAAGATATAACTTTCCAATTGAAAAATATTTTTATTAAGCAAAGTACAACAGTTTAAAAACTTTTTTCCAGCTATGATCGGGCGACGCGCGCAGTGCCCTCTGGAGCGCTTCGGTCGTCTGGTGAAAACCGACCGAGATTATCCGCACCGCCCACCATTAAGGCCCGGACAAATTTACGACCCTTACAAGCAGACAGTTGTATTCTTAGGGTGCGTATTACTTCACCAACATTGGCTATTTTAACGACTTCAAGGCTTAGAACTCGTAAATTACACGTGTTAGAATGTATCACTGTCTTTGGGTCTTTCGTTATTACCCACTTTATAAGGATCTGGATCCTTTTCAGCAAGGTCAGATGTTCTTAAATAGCTAACAGAACATCTTGAGACCTTGCTTAAAAAGGATCCATAGTATTTTTTATTTTAATACAATCAAATAGACTCCACAGGTTTCCAACATTGGTACTGATTTTATGGTATTATTGGATGGGCACTAAATGTTCGAAAGCTCGGATGGCAGATAGGGCCGAACCGCGACTACGTACCGGAAAGTGCAGCGAAATTAGGTGTATCAGTGACATATTGAATCATGTAGGTCGCGGAAATTAGCTGAATGCGAGAAGCACAAGACCAAAGTACTAGTGGTTATGCTAGGGGATGGTTTGTCTCTAGCTGTTGTAGTCTTTCGGTAATGACGACTTATGCAAGGTTTGAAGCCTCCCTTTCTCTCCTCACTGGGTTGTGGAGGTCAGATAGGCAGTCGCTCCAAGTAAAATACTGGTATTCAGCTGCATCCGGTTAGACTGGAAGCCGACCCCAACATAGTTGGGAAAAGGCTAGGCAGATGATGATGATGATGATGATGATGACGCCTCTCTTTTTTTTATTTAGCCCGTATTGTCCCACTCCTGAGCAAAGGCCTCCCCCCATTCGTTCCACTTCTCACGATGGTGTGCTTCTTCTCGCCAATTCGCGAGGAAGCCATCTCTTAGAAAACTTTATTTATTTCCAATGCGAAACAATTAAAAAGAGGAGGAGAGAATTAGACAAATTTTTCTGTTGTATTTACTTAGTGGGACTGTTTGATTGTACATTAAAGTGATTTCTGTTCAACATTTTCCCAGGAGCGTAGACGGTGACCCAATATCGTACAAGTTGCCGCCGTCACGATGCGAAATACCAGAAGAAATGTGGGCGGGCCCGCAGCAGATGACAGTGTCGGCCCTCGGGTGGGAGAACTTGGAGAGAATCATGAATGAAACTGAAGAGACTGAATAATTATGTAATATTCCCTTTTGTAGGTTACAAGTTAAGTTAAGCTAAGCACAAAACTTTTTTAAATTGTCTACTTTAATTAAGATCAGTTTTATTAAATAAGGAACTTTTTTATGATAAATCTTCTTCACGCAAAGTCAGTCTAATATCTTTCTCCAAACTTATTGCGCACTTTTAAAACTCTTTGAACACATTGATTGCAATTTTTCGATATTTCAATTGTCCCTTATTCTTACAATAAAGATTGTATTGAACCTATTGTGAACTTGAAATGATACACTTTACTGAGGAACTAGTATTTAGCCAAGACACTGCATTGAACATTATGTTTTAAAAGCTTATCTGGAAAACAGACCTGGGAGGAAGTATCTGTTTCAGGATTAATAAAAACAGGATTTATGACTTATGTATCTGTGAACAATTTAAAATAAACGCAAAGTATAACGTTATAAATGTCATTTATTTACATTATATGTGTCCATGTCGTTTTGTAGCGGCGATAGGCGGCAACTGTGAGACGATGTTTTCTGGTAACACTTCTAACGTGACGGCTTCATCTTTGTCGAGCCAATGGAAATCAGCCAAGTACTAGAAAATAAAATAACATGCAGTGATTTTATAACCATGGATGACGTGCAGGTCATAAGGAACAGGCAGAAAATGCTGAACCTATTTATTACCTATTTTTTTTTAATTTAAAGTGGCATTTTAGAATTTCTTTATTCATGCTCGCCTTGGAGAATGACTTGCTTTTCTAGGTAGATATCATTTTCTACATATCCTATTTTGTTTTCCTCGACGTATATTGGTTTTTTGAGGCTGTTTATCATTATTCTGGTCTTACTTGCGTTCATTTCCAAGCTTATCATGGAGCTTTTTTTTGTCTAGTGAGCATATCATTTCTTCTAATTCTTCGGGTCTTTCGGTCAGCAGGACTGTAACGTCTGATGATGATGTAACCTGAGATGGCTGAGACAACTTTTGCCTATTTTTATGCCTTTTCGAGTCCAGTTTAGTTACTGGAATATACTTTCCAGAATAGCAATAATAAGTTTTGGAGAGATTGGGGCTCCTTGTCTGACGCCTCTTTCGATCTCGATGGGGTCATCTCTTGTTTCTGGCTTTACCTTGCTAATGCTGTGAGCTTAGATATATTTTAGGATATTTATGTACTTATAGTTGACCTTGAATAGTTTCAGTGCTTCGAAGATTGAACTGTGATTGATAGTATCAAAAGCCTTGTTATAGTCAATGAATGCTAAATATAGGCTTTTGTTAAATTCAATGTACTTCTCTGTTATTTGTTCTGTTTGTAGGTGGTCTGTTGTACTGAAACCTGAACGGAAACCGGTTTACTCTATGGCTTGTGAACCATCTATTTCAGGTGATATTCTGTTTAGCATAATAGATGCAAAGAGTTTGTATGCGCTTGCCATTAAGCTGATTGGCCTGTAATTACCTATGTCTGTAGGGATTCCTTTTTTGTAGATAAGTATTATTTCCGAAGTACACCATTGCTGAGAAACCCTTTCGGAATTTAGTATCTTATTGAACATCTGGGTCAAGTGGTGGAGTAAATAGGTGCACCTAGTTTGATGGCTTCATTTATTATGCCATCTGGCCCAGGGCTTTTCTCAGACATTAGCTTTCTTATGTGATCATACACTTCCCTTTCCGCTATAGGCTCAATTGTGGTCCTGGTGCCATTATTGACTTGCATTTGTAAATCCTTTGCCTAACTTTTTCATGTATAAAATATATATCCCTATATGTAGAACTTTGTGGGATGGTTGACCACATCTTTTCTCGTATTTGATTTGGATTCCAGTTTTTGTATCCATGTTTTATGTAGTTTCTGATCTTTGAAAGCTATTTTAGTGCTTTTATATTTCATAAGGTTTCTTGTGATTATGTCTTGCCTATGTTTATTATAATCTTTCGTGATAAGTTGTTTGATGTTGATTTTGGGGTGACTTGAAAAACGCACCTCCTCTGGTGGCAAAACTGCCACTATTGCAATATTTTGAAAAATGAGTGATATGTGTATTAAGTGACCTAAAGGACCCTGCACTTAATGTGATAATGTCGCGGATGTTTTACGAATGGTTTCCGCATGTGTGGTTTTGGCGCGAATCAAGCGGACATCAGATTTTCAAATGCTTCTCTTGAAAAATGCATTTTTGCAAAACTGACAGTGTTGCAACAGGGGTCCGAAACAGATATTTGTTTCCGGGTATCTTACATGCCTAATTAAGTTATGGTTCAGGGCCGAACCGAAAGGGTACCTACCTCTGTCGATGTTATAGCGTGTTGTACCGTACTATTGCGATCACTGACTTGATTCGTTGTCACAATTTATTAGCCTATTTTATGATTTTTTGTTTCCAAACAATAAAAGTTGGGGTGCAATGACAGAAATTGAGCAAAATGAAGTAGTAAACTCGTTTAAGTCTTAGTCTCAGTAACGTCATGAATGTATGCGTAAAAAGAAAGTTATAAGAAATTGTTCTCACCTTAATGGGTATGATTTTTAGAGCGACGTTCTGACTGCCTGGTTTTGATTTTCTCTTAGTTACAGGTTCATCTAACTCCTGGAAATTAACAAATACTTTGAAATAAATAAAGAGGTACCAACTGTCACACACACGTGGCTGAAAAAATCGTGTTTTTCTAAGAGAATTGCAATCACAAACAGAATAGCACCTTTTTCGCGCGTAAAGTGCTTTTCTACATATTCGAAGGGTTAAATAAATAAATAAAATTTAGAGACTGGACTAAAAGATTGCGTGGTGATCTGTATGTGATTGTTATGGTCAAAAATGCCACCAGATTTTCAGGGGAATAATAAAAGTCGTTGCCCTAATGTAACATAACTTCACGCCGGTAATCCACGAGGGGTTAGGCAGAGGTGTATCTAAAAGTACACCCACATTTCACCCGCACACATCGCCGTGGCGGGTACTCAGAAAAGAAATTCCTACCAATAAAAACCCAATTACACTGCCCTAACCTAACTGCCAATCGCACCAAAGACAAACTAATAACTTGATAGCACTAGACTAACGAGGCAGTCTAATGTACCATACAATCAACTTACACAACATCATATCAATCAAACCATTAATATCAACAAAACTGACCTGTCTAGCAGTTTTCTCCATGATCCACAGCGAGGTTTCGTCCTGAAACACGACGGCGTCGCGCGTCGGGTGCGCGCACACGGACGACACGGCCGAGCGACGCGACAGCCACTCGGGAGGCAGCGCCGAGCCCGGCCATTTTGTGAACCGCTTCTCTTTTAGCTCGTATTCCACTATCTAAGAAATGGATATAAAAATAGACCATTTGCATAAGGAATTCAAGTTTACAAGTAGTATGGATACTGCAATGATTTCATTTCTACTAAACTTCCTTAATTTTGTGAAGTCAAATGCACATGTAATTTGTTTGATTCTGCATTATTCCATCGAAAGCTCGAGAAACATTTGTATTTATTTTTAGTTGGTTGCTTATACATAGTTGCGGACAAAAAAATACGTTAGATAGTTATCAATGTGATCATCGATGTCATTTATACAATAAAGCCTAATGGACCAATGTCATGTCATAGGACGATTGACTGGTGTTTTCTTAGGTCCGATTTTGACAAACACAGCAGCTGTTATAGTCTTTGCATAGATTGGACACAAAGAAAAGACTGGAATGTATGATGGTTTATTCTCAGGTAAAAAAGCAAGCAAAAAAGTGGTGGTTTGGTGGTTTAAAGCATCATAAATTCCAGCCTACTAAAGTAATTAAAAAAAAAATATATGTAGTTATGCTAATTATAGTGTTTCTTTGTATAGTTCTGAAGTGAATTACTCACCTTCTGATCAACATACGTCACGATGAGGTTTTCTCTTTGACCATCAACAGTGAGTGCCGACGGAACGCACTGGTATTTCGGTAAACTAACGTAAAACTCAAACTTCTTGTTACTCTGTGTCCAAACGGCTATAGAGCCGAGAGTGTCCGCTACTACTAAATATGTCACCCCGTTCGGACTTCTCGTGGAAATGTAGAGGTGTAATATTGACTTGGCTTTCAAATCTGGAATGCAACAATAAATAAATTAGAACATATTTGAAAAATGGAAATAAAAATGACGAAAACGTCAAAACAGGCTAGTCTGGTAAAGACTTTGCCGCGGGCCTCGGTCTTTTTGGGACTACTTGCGTTTCCAAAGATAATCCGCTATTTTTGATGAAGGAAAAAAACCCCTCCTTTCCCTCCACACTACTAAGCCGCACCACTGGTAGTGTCGTGGGTATTTTTTTTCCCTTCTGCACTACTGGTCCAGTGGTATCGTAGGTATTTGTAAAATATGTATATATTCGTTCGCTATTACACTACCTAATTTATTTTCGCAACTATATATAGGTACCTTAAGTAAAAAACACAATTCCTATGAGTTCATCTAACACTAGCTGACCCGCGCAACTTCGTCTCCGCCACATAAGAGAAAGAGAGGGTCAGAGAGAGTGTGAGTAAACCTTAAAAGATATGCATATGCTATCGCGGACTTATGATTGTTGCGTAACTTTAACTTTCGTGTTAAGTTTTGTGGTAGGTACTTGTTAATTTGACGTTGGACTGGTGTTAAATAAACCGATATACTCGTAAATTGGAATTGTGTTTTTTACTTACCTGTATCTAGTTGCTAAAATAAATTAGGTAGTGTAATAGGGAACGAATATATATATATTTTACAAATACCTACGATACCATTGGACCAGTAGTGCAGAAGGGAAAAAAAATACCCACGACACTACCAGTGGTGCGGCTTAGTAGTGTTACGTAGTATTATATTATCTGTGGTAGTGTGGAGGGGAAGGAGGGAAAAAAACTATCTGTCTAATAATAATATGACTGCAAAAAGATGGTTTTACTAGTATGACTGAATTTAAAGTGGTGATACTTTTATGCTGCTATCTCAAAACCCAGGAACACATTGATTTAGCAGATATAAAAATAATGATAACTCACATTTTTCTAAAGAGATAGTCTGCACAGGTGTGGCGCCGGCTTCTGGGTCCACTTGTAGAATATGCAAGGTGCCGGCTGTGTGTGCTACCATCGTGCACGAGTCGTCGGTGAACGCCACGCGGTCGCAGCCGCCCGCTGGCAGGCCGTTGATCAGCACTTTTGATAGAGATATGTTGGACTGCTCTTCATCCTGGAATTATATTTGTCATTTTTATCTATGAGTATCGTAACTGGCAATAATAACGTGACTGCACAATACAACTCTGTCTCACTCGTTGGGAAATATAGGCGTGACATTTGCCGCAGTAGCGTCTATTATTTACGCAAGTGCCAGTGTGCAGAATCCTTGTAAAATTAATGCAATGTTCCACACTGAAGATCACCACATTACCATAGTGTTTTATTATTATGAGTATCAAATCATCAACACAGAACTATGTACCGTCACTTGCGTTACCTGACCCTTTACTCTTCTTCTTCTTTACAAAAGAAGGAAACAAGAGGAGAGCTAAAAGTACTAACTGTATACCAAATTAAATCAAATGGGCCCCATGGTCTAGAGTCTAGACAAAAAACAATGGCTATAATCAATAGTCTAGACTCTAGACTATTGATTATAGCCATTGTTTTTTCTAAGAATAGCTTGCAAGCATGAACAATCATTTGATGAACCCATCCATACTTACAGCATCCAATTTGAGCATCCTCACAGCACTGGCTGTGGAATAAACGACTAGTTCTCCATTAGGCGACAGTGCACAGCATCGTATTTGTTTCTTCTCTTTAGTCTGAATAGACACTAACTTCACTGGCTTCTCTGTCAGTTTCAAACTCTGTTGTTGTGTGTTTTCTATCTTAGCTTTGTTAATTATGTCAATTGTTGAATCTTGTTCTAGTTCATTGTTTTCCGTTTGACTGATATCTAGTTTAGTATTAAAGTTGGACACCAAGACATTGCCATTGTTGTGGGTTGCATATGAGCCTAGCTTCCATATTTCTAGATGACTGCTATACCTGAGAAAGAGATAAACATAACAAAGTGAATCTTTAAATTTGTTTGGGGGCATAAATTAATTAAGTGCGGCGTTTAAGGGAGGAGGGCGTCGAGCCGAATCTCACCAAATCTCACGAGGGAGAGACGGGGGGTTTCGGGCTCTCGGCAAATATCTCGTATTTTTTCACGTAAGAAACTATACGATTGCGAGAAAACTGGTTTTAATTAAGTAAACATGTTTCTCCACTAATATATGGCTAAATCTATACACAATAATATTTAATAGTAAATATTCAATGAAAATAATTTAGCAAATTATGTTTTTAAAATAAATCCAAAGCAATCAAGCACAGATTAGAGTATTTACACTAAAATCATCATCGTCTTCCTGCCCTTGTCCCATTCTACTTGGGGTCGGCGCAACGCAACACATTTTTTTCTTCCATTCTCCCCTGTCCGACGTCATAGCATCATATACTTCTTTCTCTTTCATATCATTCCTCACATCTTTTCTTTGGCCTCCCTCTCCCTCTACATCCATCAAAATTGATATTCATCACTTTTTTTTAACATCCCTAATCATAACGTGTTTATACCAAGATAGATACTTCCTTTAATTTTTTCTATAGGCGCCACTTTCAAACTTCCTCTAATATACTCATTTGTTACTTTATCCATTCTTGTCACTCCACACATCCATTTCAACATTCTCATCTCCATTACATGCAATCGTTTTTCATCCATCTTTTTCACAGCCCAGCATTCTGATCCATACAGCACATTAACACTGAAATACGTATTTGAAAAATCGGGCTGAGGCGGTCAAGTCAAATCTAACGACATCTCATCAAGGGCACCCCTCCCATGCTCGACAAATTGACAAAATCGACTGAGGTAATTAATGGACACCACCTTTTACATAAGAAACCCCTAACCTACTAAAGGAACCCTTTTACATAAGACATTTTGTTACATAATGTTATGGAGCCTTGCTCTATGAAAATATAAAGTTACCTTAAAAGTAGTAATTTCTTTCGACTGCATACTGAAGACCTTGGTGCCGGTATCATGGGAGGCAACCTCATCACCCACTTAGGAGGATAGCTCGAGAACGTGAGGTAGCCATCAACACCAATTGAGATTAATTTCTCACCATGAATTACAAGTCCCCTGAAAATAGGTACAAAACAAATGTAATATTTCATTCAGGAAAGAAATGACAAAATGTATATTTTTGTTCTGTGATGATATTCACTACACCAAGGATGGAGGGGGATGTAAGGGGGTGCACCTACCATCTCAGTGCCCCAAGTCAACCTCACCTGCTCGTGGTGCATCCTGCTAAATAACAAACGAGGCTCTGACGACCGATAAATGGCGGTATAACCATTCGAAAGTTCGCAACTAAATAGCGCAGACTAGCGACGGGCAGCAGCGTCACTAGTGCGAGGAGTTGTGATCTGCGATCGCCAACCCGCATGCCCAGCGTGGCGATTATGGGCAAACCCCTTAATGGCAAGCCAAAATCAACCACGGCCCCCAGTTCCCGGCGGCCTTGCTATTCCTGATTTTGGCGGCGGTCACGGTAACGGCAAGGTAGGGGGTGCTAAGAATCCCCGGGTTACGAACGGCCGCCAAACCCAACTGACCTTGGCGACGTATAATGGACGCACGTTACGGCTCGACGAACATCTAGTGCAGCTAGAGGAAGAACTCGAAAGGGTACGGTGGCACATTCTTGGGTTGAGTGAAGTCCGAAGAGAGGGGGAGGACACAATAACCCTTGAATCAGGCCACCTGATGTATTTTCGAGAGGGAGACCAGCTATCCCAAGGCGGAGTCGGGTTCCTGGTACATAAATCCCTTTGTGACAACGTGGTAGAAGTGTCTAGTGTCTCGAACAGGGTAGCGTACCTCATAGTGAAGCTAACCGAGAGGTATAGCCTCAAGGTTGTTCAGGTCTACGCACCGACTTCGGCACACTCGGACGACGTGGTAGAGGAAATGTTTGAGGACATCTCCAAGGCCTTGCACTCTACTACTAAGGCCCACTACAGCGTTGTCATGGGGGATTTTAACGCTAAAGTGGGAGTACAAAATGGCAGTGAATCGGTAGTAGGATCCTACGGGTTTGGCAGCAGAAATCATAGGGGGCAAATGCTTGTCAACTTCCTTGAGAAGGAGGGACTTTTTGTGATGAATTCTTTCTTTAAGAAACAGTCCCAAAGGAAGTGGACGTGGCGAAGCCCCGACACTATGACGAAAAATGAAATAGACTTCATCATAGCGGATAAAAAGCATATATTCAGAGATGTCTCGGTGATCAACAGGTTCAACACCGGTAGCGATCACAGACTTGTTCGTGGCACTCTGAATATTAATTTCAAGCTGGAGCGAACCCGTTTGATGAGGTCTAAGCTCCGTCCAAATATGCTCCAAACCATGCTAGGGTCTGAAGCGTTCCAGTCAGATCTGGAGAACCGATTCGCGGCCGTGGAAACCACAAATGATGTTGACCAGGCGCTCGACCAAATGGTGGAAATCCTCAGGGAGGAAGGGACGCGTTTTTGTAAAATGCGGCATACGGGCAAGAAGTCCAAACTTTCGGAGGAGACTCTGGAGCTTATGACGGAACGACGTGAAAACCCACCCATCACTTCGTCAGAACTACAGGCACTCAATAATAAAATTAGAAAATTGATACGACGCGACCTTCGATGCTCCAGCACCCGCTCAATAGAAAAAGCGATTGAGCAAAATCGGGGGTCGAAAGTGTTCGTCCAATCACTTGGGAGGAGCCACCTGACGAAGTTGACCAAATCTAGTGGGGATATCGTCGTTTCGAAGCCGGAGATTCTTTCGGAAGTCGAAAACTTCTACGGCCAGTTGTATGCATCGCATGCATCTCGACCTGATCCCGAAAATGAGGATTCCAGAGCCACCTTAACCCGCCATTTCACAGAAGACCTGCCAGAAGTCAGTCAAGACGAAATCGAGGCGGCTCTTAGACAGCTTAAAAATGGAAAAGCCCCTGGCGAGGATGGGATAACGACTGAGCTCCTGAAAGCGGGAGGAAGCCCTGTTTTAAGAGAGCTTCGGGAGCTCTTCAACTCGGTCCTGTTCTCGGGGAGAACTCCAGAAGCGTGGAGAAGGAGCGTGGTCGTTCTTTTCTTTAAAAAGGGAAACAAGACCCTATTAAAGAATTACAGACCCATTTCGCTCCTTAGCCACGTGTATAAGCTGTTTTCAAGAGTCATCACGAATCGTCTAGCGCGAAGACTCGACGACTTCCAGCCACCGGAGCAGGCCGGGTTTCGAGGAGGATACAGCACCATAGACCACATCCACACAGTGCGGCAGATCATACAGAAGTCCGAAGAGTATAATCGGCCGCTGTGTCTTGCATTTGTGGACTATGAGAAGGCTTTTGACTCTGTCGAGACCTGGTCAGTTCTGGAGTCTCTGCAGCGATGCCAAGTCGACTGGCGATACATCCAAGTGTTGAGAAATCTTTATGAGAACGCCACAATGACCGTCCAAAGTCAAAACCAGCAAACGAAGCATATCCCATTGCGTCGGGGGGTGAGACAAGGGGACGTTATTTCCCCGAAATTGTTCACCAACGCACTGGAGGATGTGTTTAAGACGCTAAAATGGGAAGGACGTGGCATAAACATCAACGGCGTGTACATCTCACACTTGAGATTTGCAGATGACATCGTCATACTGGCTGAATCGCTGCACGACTTGCAGCAGATGCTGGATGGCCTAGTTGATTCTTCAATACACATTGGTCTCAGGGTGAACTTGGACAAAACCCAGGTTATGTTCAACGAACACGTCACCCCAGGACCTGTTGTTGTCAATGGCGGTCCTCTCGAGGTTGTTCGAGAATATGTTTACCTCGGGCAAACTCTGCAGTTTGGTAAGAACAACTTTGAGAGGGAGGCTAACAGAAGAATCCAGCTGGGCTGGGCAGCATTTGGGAAGCTTCGCCGGGTCTTCTCGTCGCGTATTCCACAGAGCCTAAAGACTAAGGTCTTCAATCAGTGCGTCCTGCCTGTTATGACTTACGGAGCCGAAACGTGGACACTCACAGTACGGCTGGTCCATAAATTTAAGGTCGCTCAGCGAGCTATGGAACGAGCTATGCTTGGAGTCTCTCTGAGGGATCGCATTCGAAACGATGTGATCCGACAGAGAACCAGAGTTGTCGACATAGCTCACAGAATAAGTAAGCTGAAGTGGCAATGGGCCGGTCATATTTGCCGTAGAACCGATGACCGTTGGGGTAGACGTGTTCTTGAGTGGAGACCGCGAATCGGCAAACGTAAGGTGGGACGCCCTCAGGCTCGGTGGAGTGACGATCTTCGCAGGGTGGCTGGTAGCAACTGGATGAGAATTGCTGAAAGTCGAGTTAAATGGCGTGCGATTGAGGAGGCCTATGTCCAGCAGTGGACTGCTATAGGCTGATGATGACACCAAGGATAGTTGAGTAGTCTGGCCTTTAAAGCTCAGAAAAATAAAAAGGAACAACATATTTTCATAATAATGTATAAAAACTGATTGATATTTTTAAGTTTTGTATGTTTAGTAAAAATAATACAATGTGTCCGGTTCCGGTCATGGACTAGCAATATTCTAGGTACTTATATATACAACTATTTTAATACAGTAAATATACTTGGGTCCAATACACTTCCCAGCTGTTTGGCAACCATTTTGTTTTTTTTTTTTGATGTGATAGACGTGTATACAAAAAAAAAACATATTTCTTCAAATTTTTGGTCTTACTGAGATAAAAATAGGCTTATTTGGAGGGTCACAACATTGTTTATCGTTAAGATTACGAAATGATGGGTTCACATTTTTGTTACTTTCAGAAAAAAAATTATGCAAATCAGCAAACAACCGGACACATTATACATAGCTTTATGTTAACGATCTTGAAGACAAGACTATAGTAAATATATCCTTCTGGCATGACAAAACTGGTCAATTCACCCTCCGTTAAAACAAAATAAATGTGTGTAAATCCTACCTGACATCATGTTCATGAATATTTCTCTGCACATTCTTGACCCAATGAGCCTCTGTCTGCTTTCCAGTATTCTTGTTTACTTTAATGAAGTTCATGATAACTGGGTCCACTCCACTGCAGAACAAACTCTTCTCGTCATCAGAAACAGCTATTGACAGTATATCTGCTTTGTGAGTGGAGTATGATTCAAGCTGAAATTTAAAAAGCAATTAAATTAGTCAAGACCACTATTGCGAGTTTGCATAGGCCTAACTTCATTTTTAAAGTAAAGAGTAATTTAAATACTAATGCAATGACAGCATAAGACATGTGAAGGTTTTTTCACTCTCTTCTTCACTCATAAATGGCCGATACTGTTTAAAAAAAAGACATCCACATGTTTACTAGTGTCCATAGAGCCTTACATTCTATACACAATTAGCAATACACAAATGAATATGATTGTGCAAAATAAAGTTAAGAATATTTCATTCTTACCTGATCACCAAGAGTACCATCCCAAAATGTAAGTCTGCCCAGACTGTCTCCAGACACTATGGTGTTATCTGAGAGTATTCCCAGACACCACACTATAACCTCTCTGCCTCGCCGGCTCACAGACATTCGAGTTATTGCATGTCCCGTGTCCACATTCCACACCCGTATTGTGTTTA
This sequence comes from Noctua fimbriata, assembly GCA_905163415.1. Taxonomy (NCBI): domain Eukaryota; kingdom Metazoa; phylum Arthropoda; class Insecta; order Lepidoptera; family Noctuidae; genus Noctua; species Noctua fimbriata. The sequence continues at coordinate 10,443,271 of LR990941.1, read as the reverse complement.
TTGAGCCTGAAATATTGAATTGTTACTTGTAGATAACAGACATTTTCCACTGAAAATTAGTTGGATTTGTGGACGTTTTTATCATCATTCTCTTGCCCATATCACAATTCATTTGGGGTCGGCGCAGCATGTGTTCTTCTTCCATACTTCTCTATTACTCGTCATCTCATCAGACACCTACATTCTTGCCATACCATTCTTTACACAGTCCATCCATCGTTTCTTTGGTCTTCCTCTACTCATATACCCATTTACATTCATACTCAAACCTTTCCTCATGACATTTTCCTCATTCCTCTGCAGCACATTTTTACAAAGGAAAAAAAAAAAAAGATTCCATAAATCCATACCTGTAACAAGCACATTTCCTGTATTGTTAAATTTACAACACAATATTCTGCCTTCCTGTTTATCAAATAACTTGTTGTAAATGATCTCATCATTATCTACACTGTACAGATTCACATATCCTTGCTCAGTGCCCACTGCAGCTAGATTGTTGTCTGAATTCACATCTAGGCACCAAGCTGCATAACCAGTTAGCAAAACTGTCGTCTTCAGGCATAGTTTCTCTAGATCCCATTCAATCAAGGCTCCCCCGAGACCTGTTGACAGTAGCCTGTCCTTAACCCATCCAAGTGCTTCCACAGAACCATTCTTCACACCAGGAATGAACTTGACGAGATACGGCGCATAGTTTAAGTCCCATATCTCAATAGCAGCATCTCCTCTGCAATAACAAACGAAATTCAATAAATTGTTTAGAAATGGCAACATAAACATCGTATTATATTTTGGTCGAAAACTTACCGCGCAACGGCGATCTGTTTGCTTGTTTTATTAAACGAAACACAGTTGATTGGTTGCGGTTTCGCATTATAGTAACGAACTCTGTGCACCTTGCTAGCCATTGCAATATGTATTAATTTAAATAGTATTTAGAACTTTAAAATCACATGCAGGCAGAATACACAACATAACCTCCAACCAACATTTCAGTTACACATGACAATCAATGACATTGACAAACGAACGAGTGTCATTTTTATTTTTTTGAGAGTGACATTTTTTTATAAATGTATGGATCTATTATGTTTTCGATTGGACTAATCCAAAGAGTAAAGTAAGTATAGAGACTAATACCCTAACCATTGCACTGACCAAAAACACGTTTGTTCAGGTGTTTTGTTTTGGTGTTAAAAAGAGACAATGTTCAGTAGCAAGCATCCCATGACGATTTTTACACACAAGCAGATTTAATACAATCTTGGCTATATAAGATTTTAAACTATCATTGTCACTAACATTATTACTTAGACAGGAAACGGGATATTTACCATGTTTACTATTTTTGTCGAGTTCCCGATATTTCGGCGCTGTTGCAAGCACAAAAAAAAACAGATCAAAAATAGTAAACATGGTAAATATCCCGTTTCCTGTCTAAGTAATAATCTTGGCTATAGAAATATTTCAATAATATTCTTAAAATACATACAGAGAAGTGAAAATACATACGTTTGCGGATCAGCGGATAAGGCGGATAGAGACTGACATCAATGACTGAATAGAAAACTTGGCCCTGTTATACATATCATTCTTATTTCAACTTTTGATCCTATTTGTGTAAATAAGTTTAATATACATCGTTTTTATTACGTCAAAACAAAAATTGATTTAATTTTTTATTTGTTTTCAAGACGTAACAACTGACTTATGTACTTTGGCTGACTGACTGTGTATCCAAGTTTCAGTTAGTTAAAAAAAAAAGTAAAAATCAAGTTTGTGGGATTGCAGTACGAGTACATATTTTCGTAAAAAAATCGTGATTTAATTATTGGATATTTGCATATATACTATCAAAAGTAGTTTTTCTGTACAATGGGGGACGGTCAAAGTGAAACTAAACCGTTACTAAGGGATGGTAAGAATCTTATTGGTTTTATTGTTTTGACAGCTGATGATTCAACTAATAGTTCTTGTGATTTTTGTTGCTAAACAATAGAAAGATTGAACGAAGCAGCCGCTACGTAGATCATCGAAATGCCTGTGTTGTGCAACATATTTACCAGTTATTACATGATTGGTTACGTATTTCTAACTTGGTAGCTAACACGCGAATGTAATGTTTTTATGTGACAGAGGAGGTAAATGTCAGCACAATATCTCCCATCGGACCTGACGAGCTACCTCCACCGTACCAGCAAGCAGGAATGCCGATGGTAACATGTCGCGTGTGCCAGGCTATGATCGACATATCTGGGAAGCGAGAACAACATGTAGTTAAATGTTCAGAATGCAATGAAGCCACAGTAAGTAGCTGTAGTCAACTTGTTAGTTTTTTTAACTCATGAAAATAAGTCTACAAATAAGTTTAGGTTAAATGCCTTATTTATCAAGACAATCTTATTGTTGATTATACATATTGTAATTCCTTTCTTTGCTTATCTTTTTATTTTGTTTGTTCTTATTATTAATCAGTTCACTGACTCATAACATTACAGATTATACTTTACTTGGTTTGTTGATATTTTATTCGATCTTTTTTCAGCCCATAAGGAATGCTCCTCCTGGCAAGAAATATGTGCGCTGCCCTTGCAACTGCTTGTTAATTTGCAAGTCATCATCACAGCGCATTGCATGCCCCCGTGCAGACTGCAAGAGGATCATCAATTTGGCACCATCGCCTGTCACTCCACCTGTGCCAACCTTGCCTGGAATGTGCAGGGTCATTTGTGCTCACTGCCAGGACACTTTCTTGGTTAGTATATTAACAAGCATCAATATAGCATTTAATAAATCTAAAAGCAATTCTGTTTTAGAATGAAACTTCAAAATATTATACAATCACACCATACTAGTGTGTAGTTGTGTTAATTTTAACTATCAAACACTCCTCATTTCACATAGAGTTAATTTATGAAGAGAGAACTTACTTACTCTTGCATATGATTTTAATAATTGTGTGACCTCTATCAGACTTCAGCAGCAGGGTGACCGAGTTCTGCTCGGATGAAAATAGGGATAACAAATTTTCTTGTAAACACAAACTACTACCCTACATTGCAAAAATCATCAAAATCATTAGATCATTCCGAATCTCCCATAAAGAAATTACCAAGCAGCAATTAAAAAAAAAACTGCTTTTTCCTACAAAAATACAATACATATAAGGTCAAAATATATGGAACAGCTGATTTATACCTACCACTGCCACGGCATCACCCAAAGGTTAACTGGTGGAAAATGTCTGTGGCATTAAGTCTGACTGTATTCTGTGCTTGAAGTATTAAATAAATAGTATGTAGTATTGTAATTTGTTGCCATTGTTAGAAAATATTTTATGTTACCATAATTAATGACTGTACAAGTACATACTTTTAACAAATAAGAAAGTTACATCCCCAGTATTGCACTGACACGTTTTTTTTGCAATATCTGTATACTTTATTGTTTGTAATACTGTTTTACTGCAATAAAAGAAACAACTGCATTGTTGCAGAATAGCAATAAATTATTATTTCCATGCATAAAATAAGCCATCTAAGGCTTGTGAAAATCCCATTACAAAGTTATCGGGATTCAAGTAGGTAAAGTAATAATTTAAAAACATAATTAACTAATGACAATGACTATTCACTAATATTTTCCTTATCTGTTTATTGACACAAATGCAACTGCAGTACTCTTGTTGTGAATTTACAATCTTTTAGCAAATAGATTCATATTCACAACTGTTTTGCAGTCATTGGGTTGGTAAATATTTAACACTTTTCTCAATATTTATTCATAATCATTCCAAATTGATTTCCATTGAGCATATTCCAGTAGGTTTTAGCAATTCAGTACAGATCTTGTGTAAGACTTGATTTATCTATTCTAAGTTTTAATAAAAACCAATCACCTTTTTCTACCATTTATGTTAACCTAAATAAAATAATAAACTAAAGATTTTACCCAATGTAATCTAATTGGCACTGTTTTAAGTGCATCAATTAACCTACTTGTGGATAATTACATTGAACCACAATGTCCTTAGCATTTCTATGGCATCATAAAATTGGTTTAGAAATATAAAACCGACATCCTTAACATGTTTATGAAAAGATACAGCATTCTTATATATTTATGACAAAGTTCCTTGTCTTTCATAAGTGTGAGTATGGATGCGTCATTTATTTATGTTCCTAGTTTGATAATGACGAATCGTATTGTCGCCATTGCTATGACATACATATGTTATTAGATAAAGATACATGCAGAGTTCGTTAAGGTCATTGACCTAAGATAAATATTAATTATGTAATATTTATTTATTTGATGGTGGTGTTCCAGTATCAGCTGCTGAAGAATGCCCCGGTGCGGTGTCCGCACTGCCGCAAGGTGTCGTCGGTGGGCGCGCACATGGCCCGCATGCGCGGCGCCATCTTCGCGGTGCTGTCGCTGGTGTTCCTGGCCATCGCGCTGGGCGTCACGCTGGGCACGTTGTCAGCTGCCAAGAGCCACGGTGGCGGCATCTACGTCGCCTACGTCGGAGGCTTCCTGCTCGCCTTCATCCTCGGCAGTCGAGCTGTCTACTACTTCGCCATGAAAGTGAGCACCATTGAGGGCCCAATGTAATAGTCGTCAAGTCACTCGACTTTGTGATAAAATTTGTATGACTAGAAAATATATTATGTTTAGAAAATTCTCAATTCCATATAGCATTGTTATAAGAGCTTGGTTTGCCAAGTATATTTAAACCATCTCAATATAGAGCCGAGATTGTTCTATTTGATGATTAGTTGGCGTTGATATTGCGTTATAGTGTGTACCTAATATAATCTTGGGAAGAATATTATGTTATTAAATCGAATAAAGTGTAGGTAAGTTATGCCCTATTCTTAGCACTGGACGATGCCATTGTATATGAATAATTTTATCTTGTTAGAAACTTATTTGACAAACAGTGTTGTATCTGGGATTCTAGTTCATCTTTTGCAATATGTGTTATAATAGTTTGCTGATATGTATTTATACTGCAATGAATAAGCCTTAAATTCAGAAGGAATCTCAAATCCTTATAAGAAATTCATTGATCAAGACGTTGCAGTCATGCATGTGCTTTAAACTAATAACTGTTTGTTTCTTACTCATCATCTCTAGCATTGCCCTTCAATGGCAATAATTAATTTAATTCACAAAATAAAAAGCTATGAGATTATTATTATTTGTATTTAGCACTTTACTTTGAATATTCAAAATTTAGAAAAGGGTATTATTTATACAGGGTGATATTATTTGCCGTCTAGGTTATTTATTTGCAGATTTTTTATAATTGAAGTTGTCATGATATTCAGCTTGCAATTCTGTCTATAAATATGTAACTACTAAATATGTAGCAAATTGTAAATATTTGTATTTTCTATAAACTTTCGAGAAATTGGATTTCAAAATATGATATATCAGTATTTATGTCAGTTTTAATTATTTATTGCGATATATCAGAAATGCTGCTGTAGATAATTCTGACTTAGGTCTACAGCCAATTTGTCTCAACAGGCTAAAAATCCTTTTACTCATAGCAAGCCTGTAATAATAACCTAAATTTGAATATATACCTATAACATAAAATCATTCGAAAACTCGTTTAAGATATTTCCATATTTAAATGAGCCAAGTTTAAAGATTGTAAAGACTTCCCAAGGCTAATTGTACCTAATCATATAGAAAGTATGTCGTATAAAATAAATGCAAATATATTGCCTAACTTTTAGAATTGTAGACTGATCATTGATATATTAAAATAATTCTGACTATCAAATATTCGTCGTCACTCATTAATTGTTGGTTTAATCGCTTCATCGACTAGTCAACGCTATTGACGTAAGTCAGTGGTAAACGAAGTTCAAGGGCAAACGGGCAAGTCGAAACCAGCGATATTAAGCTACTAAACAAATCATTATTAAGGAAATCACTCATTAACAAAAAAAAATAGTTAAGATAAATGTTTCGAGTACCTACATAATTATAATCCACAACAAATAATTTGGTGCTGAATTTTACAAAGGTTAGATGAGTGACGATGAAGCCTTATATTTGCTACAGCATTCCTCGTGTTGATAGTACATGGCGTGTGTTCTAAATAAAGATAATAACTCTTCATTACAGTCGGGTGAAACAAACAAAGATTTTTATAGTGTACACGAATACCGCGACTTTGCTGTTTTTTTTTCTAGATAGTTGTTGGCTAGAATCAACAAAAACAAAATAATTTTGAAATATACGATATGCGATTATACCACCTAACCCTTAATTGGTCGCGCCTAAAATGTTACGGAAACGGTCACGTGGGGTGCGTGAGACCCCGATCATACAAATCAAATACGAAATACATGCAAAATTACTTATGCTCGATACTTGATCATAAAGGACACACGTTTCATTGAAGCTAACGGGAACTTCAGCGCTGCAAAATTCAGAATTTAAAAAGTTCTAAAACTTTAACAAGCGCTGGGGTGTGCAACACCCCACGACCAATTAAGGGCTAATAATATGTTCACGGCAGTTATTATTTATTATTCATTCATTTTTTCTCTAACTTAATATTACTTTTTCGCTAATGCGTTAGGCGTAGATAAGATTTCAATGGAGTTTTTCAAGGTGGTCTGCCTACCACATCATTTGTATACTGCATTGCAATGCAAGAGGCTTGAATTAGTATTATCAAGTTAGGAAATGGGTAAAAAAAAGATTTATTTTATTACGCTTATCCATTCATTTGGCTTTTGCGTGCGTTAAACTATAAAATAATAATTGTTGACCCTAAATATTTGCAATATTTCGTGTTTAATTTGTATAGGTATAATTATGTGAATATTTAACGCCATTAACAAGAAAGTCGGGTTATCGTTTACAGGCTGTATTATGACGTGCACAAGTATCTGTACCTATTATTTAATCTTTTGCATTCTATTCTTTGTTTTGTTAATTTTTATTTAAACAATATATTATTATATCGGAAGGTAGTAAGGGCTAGCAGTCAATGTTTGAGTTATTATAATTACATTGTATAGTTTAACTATAATAATCGAACAATATGTGAATTAATTAAGTCTTGCGTTATTTGCTTTCAGTAAATAAAATTAATAGTACCACCATATAATAAAACCATGTATAATTGACTATTAATTATTTCATGAAATGTTAGTGCTTTACACATGTATTTGTAGTTATAAGTCAAATAAATTGTACCAATCGACATCTCATTTGATCTTACTTTTCATTTATACCACCACTCCACCACTTTTGAAGGAAACTACAATAGAATAGTGTATGTATTTTATTAATAATGATAACAAAATAAATTTAAAGTAGATACATTTACCGTTGGTATATTAAAAGTAGGCGTATTTACCAATATTAATATTGAGAACCAATAAGAATCTAAGAACTTATTAAATAACCGTGCACTTACGTTATAATTATGACACATTGATATTCTTTCGAAAATTTAATAAAATGAAACATTTAAAAATACCTCTATAAGTGGGTATGTTCGTAGGCTAGCATGTACTTAGAACATTGTACAGTAGATGTTTTGTACTATGTTTTGCAATACATTTTTAGTACTTGATGTACTTTAGGATATACGAGAGATACAATACAAAAAATACTATCATTTTATGACCATTTCAATTTTAAAAATACATTGAAATTTTTAAATAGTTTGTAAAGAATCTAACTCTACACACGACTAGACGAACAGATTAGACAAAAATAGACAAGTGATAAATATGGGGAAATCGTTCCAACTTACTCTAATTAACGTATAGGTAGGTACTCTCTAAGGAAGGAATGTCTTTCGCACAACATACAAAGCATTAGATTGTTAAATGCATTGAATCTAGTACCATGTACTTAAGAAAAATGTACAATCATTCTCGTACTTATTGCAAAAAGTTATATGAATGCCTATAGAAGGTTTCAAAACGTTTTTATGAGAATTAGCGTTTGATAATGTTCTTAGATGCCATAAACAATAAAACCTCGTTTACACGAGGAGAGTTACTCGGTCATCGAGAGGTGAGAGTCTATGGCAATTCCCATCTCTCTATAGTCACGAAATTCTAGTGTAAACGAGGCTGTACTCTATCCTTATCTTATACAGTTGTAACTAACTATCCTGGTCAAAAAGTCATCAGGTTTGAGGATTCGGGCTCCCGGTTTAAAAAGTTGTAACTGTTAGCCGTGTGAACATGTTGGTGATTAATGGGACTTGTTGTAGGAGTCCTTGTGCTGATAGCCCGACACGTAGCCCGTGGCGTCCACGAGATCCTTCCTGCCCGAGATGCCCTTGCCCTTGCCCGTGTCGTCGAACCGTTGCTTGTGCGATCCTGTGTATTTGGTGGTGTCGGTCAGACGATCCACGGCTGCGGCAGCTGCTGGAGATTTGGTCACCTGGAATGGCATATATGTTGTTAAGTAAGCTTTTTGCTGAATATGCAAGGTTAAGTAGTTTTTTGGCATAACGAAAGCGAGCGAGATAGATATAAAACGAAATGATGAACCATATAATTATTCTTAAATTATTATTCTTAATAAACACATTACCCTCCTTTGCATCGTGCATTCGGGTAAAAAATCATAACTTGTAACATTAAGACTAAAAGACGACATCGTTGTGTTTTGTGACGTAGAGGGAAAATTTATTTTACATAATTGAAATCTTAAACAGCACGTCTGCACCTAACCTATTGCTTTACGATAATGCTCAAGGACTTTCACGTTATGGTGCATGCATCGGTTTAAATAAACACTTTGATAAAAACTTACGTGTGACGTCAAGCCTGGCTGTCCACAGCTTGTGAGCTTCTTCTTAATGTCTTCCAGCTCGACTTTTTTACTTTTAGCGAGGTCTTCGAGGAATTTCTGATAATCATCGATGCCAAGTTTCAGTGTCTTCAGCTTCTTGAAGTGAATCGCAGTGTCTGTCGTGGTGATCTTCTTTCCATCGATCACCTTTGCCTGCTTCATCCATTTGTCGCTTTGTGACAGAGTTATAGTTTTGCCATCAGATTTAATATCTCCGAATTTGGAGAATGCTTTGAACGCGTCCTGGGGAAGATAAAGAAAACGATCAGGCGAGTATCTAGGCTTACGTACCGTCTAGGTATAATCATGCACTGTGTCAAAGAAATAGGTTAATGACTAATTTTGCAGTCGTATGGCTTAGGTTGCTAACCTGTTGGTACCATTAGCTTTAGCTGTAGGCCTACATCATCAAGCGTCGCCTCGCGGAACTCGCGACTCGATCACGCACCTTTAAACAATGGTAATATGGTCCTATTTGCAATGCAGCCAGTAAATTGCGTTTAGTGTTAATGAAAACGGGCAAAAGAAAAGAGGACACACCTTCTAATTGTAACTGTAACTTTTTAAATATCAAGGTAGTTCCTTAGCCTCCCCAGTTTAAATACTAGTTAAAGACTTGTAAAGTGCCCATTTTAATTACCTTCAGCGAGATTGCTTCTGCAGCTTTGGCCGTTCCGTTGGTTGCGCCCGGAGCGGTCCCGTTCTCTAGCTTGACGTCCTTCACTTCCTGCGTCACCTGCTCCACCGCGGCGTCTGCCTGTGCTGACTCAGACATCTTGTTTATGCTTTATTTATACTAGAATTAAAAAAAAAGACTAACATTAATTCATTTTTACTGAGGATTTAGTAGGTGGGTTGGGGAACTGTTGGAAGTTTTTCGGTGAAATAAAATAGATGGCTAGGCCAACTAGATTCAAACTTTTATTACCGAGTGGTGCTGACTCTTGGACTGAACTAGGAGTTCCTATTGCAATAAGATCTTTAGCTCTTCCGGTGTCCATTTGTAACACGATCATGATTCATATCATGTCTACGTGGGTTACAGTTTTCCTCTGTGTAAATTAACGCAAAGGATGTTTGAAGGTATGCTGTTTATCCTCTTGATTGACACTTCTTATTATAATCTCTGTAACGTGTTTAGTTAACGAAAATAGAACGTCCGACACCACCTTTTTAAGGCGCTAATTATACAGAAACGGCGTAAGGTGAAGGCGCGGCGCAGGCGTGGAATTTATAAGGAAACGAAAGAACGGCGTGCCTGCGCCGCGCCGCTTGAGTGTAATTCACGACCCGTCGTCTACTTACATTTTGTATGAAAACGTTTTAACCTTACGCGGTTTCTGTATAAATCGCGCCTAAGAGTTACCTATTATCAAAGCGGGTTATGTGTCGGTAAAACATGGCTTACTCCTTCGGTAAGAGGTACCTAACTGAAGCGTGAATTATGCAAATTATGTCAAGTCCCCAACTGTCAAGCACATCTAGTCACGCAACTCCAAATGAATTCGTAATGAAACGAAAAAAATACATTAATTAAATCTTCGAATAATTATGATGGCCAATTTACACTATTGCAGTTGATGACGGATAAGGATGATGTCATACATATACATCCAAACATACAGTTGTCTATATCTACCGCAGCATATCGTAGGATAACGCGACTCGTAGTGGCTCGCGTTCCAGTGCTAAAAGCGGCAATTACATCACTGACCTTGCCGACCAAACGATTTGCCGGCAACTTGCTGTAAACATCAGCTGAGATTCCAAACTTGCATTAGGTATGTACTCGTAAGTGCTTAAATAAACTATTTAGGTACCTCCTACGTCTCTTCAGGTTTGTCGGTAACACAAATAAAACTATATTACCTAACCGCTTTATTCAAATAAGGAAATGACTTAATGCCTGATTTGGCAGTCTGACCTCGGTGGCTGGTCTAATCCTGAAGACAATGTAGATATAAACACACAAATTCATTAATCACTCCTTGACAAGCTTGTGGGGGCTCAAGAGGAACAATATGCTATTACACCTCCGCTGATTTGTCACTGTGGGTGCTCGCATATTATATCTAGACTAAATGATCTGACCTACACAAGCTGGAGATCAAGGCTGATGCGACTTGATTTGTTCCAGGACTCGATGAATCATTCAAAATTGAAATAGATCTCTGAGACCAACGAAAACCTATCATAATTAATTTCATAGGTCGAATTGACCTGGTCGATTATTAAATGATACATAGTAGATAGACCGTACCCATCTTTAACGAACATACGAGTACCAATAATAACTGCGAGCAAATAAAATATTAACAGTTAACCTAGATAGGTACTCAGGGTAGTAGGGGTTCGAAATTTGCATAAACACAAAGGAGCGCCCTTGACTGATATTATTTGTGACGCCTTTGTTGATTTTATTGAAAGTAAAAAGTCGCAGTGCGTAATTGCGTATTCCAATACCTAGTACAAGGACAAGACAAGTCTATTTGTAGATTTCAATAGTATGGCGATTTTGTGTTAAACCATTGGCGAAGCAGAAAAAACAAAGATGTTATTGTTTCTACTTATGGCCCGTAAGGACCTACTTTATTTCATAGCTACGTACAGAATACGCACATCAGCTTTATAGGCACGGTAAGTGCATATGTCAGCCGTACATACAATGGAGGTCGACGCCTTGGTGGCACCTATCCGACCTACTTCTTGCTTTAACCCATATTTATACAATTCCGGTCATAGCTCTCTGACTCCGTGCGGTCTGTTTACACTGAGCTCATAGCTGCACCGTCCTATTCATACACAAAACAGAGACGTGCCTTTTGAAACTGCAACTGCTGCATACACTAGGTATTTAGGAAATCCGTCATATACCGCAATGAAATGCTGATAAAATTAACAACACATGTTGTGAATTATCTAATCTTATCAAGCCAAAAAGAAAGGACATCTAAATTATTTGACTTCCACATGTGTTTGAGCATTTACGTGCAACCAGATATCTTCATGTCTAGAAGTTTACAAGCAGAATTTCGGACCCCCGTCACCATATTTAAATAATATGGTGAATCCAGGAACAGGAACACGGCAACTTTGAACGCAATTTGTTACGTGCAAACATAATAGGTATTATGTTCCCGTACAAAATAGCATGTGTCCTAGTGACCGAGGCTGACGTCACCCCCATCACCATTCGCAATAAATACCCTCCAGCAATGAGTCATTCTTATATAAAAATATAACGCATACGCCCCTATAATATTAACTCGCATTATTTAACTTTCCCCTTAGACATCTAAGGTTTATGTGGGCTTCCTTCGCGTGACTAAAACAAATCAGAATACAAGTTGGAAAATTGTGGAAACGGGTTTTAGAAACTTTGCTATTCACCTTAGAGATAAGCTCAAGGGTCCTATAGACAACCTACTAGAAGGACTGTAGAAAATACTAATTCAATATTGTTCAAAGACAACGTCCTTAACATAATTATATTTCGGTCGAAAACGGCACAATAGGAAGCAACTCATTGCGCTACGTTCATCTTCGGACGTGATTTGTGTGTCTAATGAGTTAAGACTCACACTTATAACATGATGAAGCTATATTTACTTGAGAATGATGTCATGTTTAAAATGACAGACGGTCTAGTGGTCAAGTTTTGTAAGCAAGCTGTAAACGATGTTACCTTGATACTTACCTACTTTGAGATTCTGGGATCTCCATACTTTACTAAAAAGTGTGATATCCAGTTAAAAACCAGGGTCCAAATGGAACTTGATCGGATATAGTTATCTACCATACGGGTTAGGTTTGCTCCCTAAACATGGTTTACATAATTTGAAAACTGTCACTTTGGCCACACCCGCTAACGGATATCTGATACCTTGAGCTTTTAGCCATGAACTTTTTGATGTTTATTGTGTGTCAGGTTTTACAACTAAAATATTTATAAAGTTGAAAGCTTCAAGGCTTTCTTTGACTCGATAATTTAGTAGTTCTTTGAAACAACTCGTTTCTAGAAAATAATAAACACCTAAGGCGATGGTGCAAGGGGCGGGTGGCACTGAACGGACAATGTTCCAAACGGCCTTGCTGCAACTAGGTGTTAAATTTTTCTGTTTGGACATCTAATTAAGTATAGATAGGTACTTACTTATTTGGTTTGAACGTTGGTTAGTAGGTATCTAACTAACCTATTCCAAAACAATCCAGCTAGAGCAAATAGTCCGTTTTTATAGACTAGGTACCTACACGATGCTCTGCAAGAGAAAAGCAATCGAAAGCTACTAAGGGTCCTATATAAAGCGATCTAAAACTAGAAAAGAAGGGTTTCGTTTAGGCGTGACTTGTCGTGACCTTTCTAAATTCCACACGGAGTGCGGCAAATCAGATATCGCCCCCCTGTAATAGCAAGGAAGCTCTGTCTGGCGGGCGGTCCGTAGCACTTTGGAACGAACCATCGCACGAACAAATAATGATTCTTTAAAAGGGATTTAGAGCTTTACAAAGCACAGTTAAATGAACAGTAGTGATAAACTATGAATAGTAAGTAATTGGTTGCTTGGGTTGGGCGGCGAAACTTGAAGGGGCTTAGGTAAATAACCATAATTTCAACCAACAGTGCAGCAGAAACTGTCTCATCAACGTAAACACTTAAAAATTCCTATTGAAATTAAGTACCTATGTGCCAACAAGTGCAATTAATATGGAATTGATAAAAACTTGTTGATCGCATAGTTTCGACAACTTTATATTGAACTACCTTCACACTAACTACAAATGGAGGGAAATCGGGAAAGTGAGGTAGCGTGCGAAAAACTAGACAGAATGTGAACGGCCTTGCAAGTTTCTATATTGGAGTTGATAGCTAAATGTTCTGCATAAACTTTCCCTGGTGCCTACAATGCTAAGCAAGCCAGTTTCATCAGTATACCTATATGGTGCTTATATACCATCATGTTAGAACTTTTGCGAATGTATGTATCTAAAGTTTTGCTGAGATACCTACCTTACGTAGATATTTCAGAAACAGCAAAACTTTGATGTGGGCAGCATCCAGAGGAAGTTACTTACCTACATCAAATTATGAGTGGTAATTAAGGATCTACCTATACTTATGTACCTACATACACTTATTTAGGTACTTACCTACAATCATTACGCATGTAAGTAAGTGTTTTTACGTAGATGCCTACCTACTTGATATCACTTACTTATGTACCTATTGTCTCATAACACTTTCACTGTTCACAAAGCAGACACAATGTTAAACAGTCAACATGAAACATTACACTAGGCTGTTCATGGGACAGGGACAGGGTTTAATTAAGCAATAAAAGAACAGATATATTCGGAAAGTGAGAACACATATTAAGTAGGTACGGTATTTAGAGAATATGATGTAGGTAGGTAAGTACCTACGTAGATACTGACACGAAAAGCTAAGGAAAAACACGTGCAATATTTTCGCCAGATGTAAACACAGAAAGTCAAAAAGGAATCTTTATAGAACCACTCATGGTATTACTCATGCTTTGTCAAACAAAGTTGGTAAGACTAGGTAAACAAATGTGGTTATAATTTTATATTCACCTATGTCCAGCTGATTACACTTGAAGATAAGACGGGTACCTACGCGGGTAATTCGTATTGTGGCTAGTCTTCAGTCTGCTCAGTTATATGTTTAGGTACCAAGTTACTTCATTTACATACTAATTAAATGTACCAATGTACACTATAGACGCCAGCACATCAAGCTACCCGAAACTGTAAAATTTTCCCAAAAATCTGAAGTATTACGTTCAAGATTGATTACCTTGAACCTAATGCTTTAGCGATAAAGTTGAAAATCTATTAAAGAAATTTGATAGATTGTAGTAGCTGGATGTGCTGACACTACTAAATACAACCACAGCGTATGAATATAACTAAATGCTTTGGAATTAGTATTCTACTCTTTGTAAATGCCCGACCCGAAGCGCAGCTCAAATGATTTTGAAAATCGAACACAACTATAAAAATACCCGATTATATTACTGTACTCTGTGGGTTACACTATGACTCCTAAGAATTTTGGTACTTTGATTAAGAAATTTTTTAAATCCTACTGAGGCCGTGTTTAGAAACAGTCAACAAATTGTGTTATTATTTCATTAGTTACTTAGACCTGTATCACCTGGATGCATCCCTTAGACCCTTACCCAACCTACCTATTTACTACGTAACTATCAATGTGCTCATTACTAATGATTTAAAAACTGACGACTTTCGTTGCTGTACTTGCAACTAATTAAATTAAATTAAATATTTGTTTATTTATGGCAACTAGGCCCAATTATTAGTAAAATTGGACCGATTTATGCAAAAATGATCCAACCCACAATCTCGACAATTTCGAGTTTTTGTGACTTATGTACTCTAAATAAGGTATATTTTAACATATCAAAGACTCGGAACTCTATGTTAATAATTGACGAAAATCCGTATGGTCCAAACCACAACTGTCATAGCGAACATCATTTTTTCATAATGCATAAATGTTTCAAGCTATTAGAATCATTTTTGCATTTTCTTGGTTGCCCTGATATAGGTTTTTTGTTTTTTGCTATAATGATTCAAACTACTTGGAACAATAATGCTTTTTATACAATATGGAAAATATTATAAAAATCATTCTGCTTAAATGTTCCAATAACCTTGAATCATTTTAACTCAATTCCAAATAACATTCGACTACAGAAGTATACTGATTCAGACCACATGACTATTCTATTTAATTAAAGAAAAACGAAAAATTCAATTCTTAAAAAACGATTCACGGTTAAATATAAAATTATCATTAATATCTCGGCTAAAAAGTAAACAAAATATTATTTTTATACCGAAAACTTTAATGAAATACGTATATAACTATTTAAACCTTCTATCTTTTATTGCATTTTTTTGTACCTGCAATAAAATTGTATGTTTTGCATGAAATTTATTCTATTTTTTTAGAATAATGTGGTCATGTAGAAGTAAGTGCGTGCTACCTCCTACAGTAAAAAAATTGATTTTGTGGAGTGACTGTTGCGGAGGGCAAAACAGGAATATCAAAATCGTTTTGATTTTAAAGGCTTTATTAAATAGACACCCCACTCTCGAGACAATCAGCTTCCGTTACCTAGAATCAGGACACACTTTCCTACCAAATGACAACGACTTCGCTAAAATTGAGACTCGACTCAAGCAATATGAAAGGATATACTCCGTGGATGATTATATTGCCATTATGAAACAATGCAAAAACAAAAATCCTTTACAGGTCCATAAAATGGAAAGTTGTGATTTTGTTGGATCTCAAATTCTAGAAAAGAAAATAGTTAATAGAAAAATATTTAATGATAAGAGCAAAGTAAACTGGCTCAAAACAAAAGAAATTTTAATCACAAAAAAGACTCAACATTCTTTGTTCATGAGAACTTCCTTTAATGAGGACTACAAAGAACTGAATATTAAAAAGAAATTAAAAGGTGTTGATTTGGGTGTCATAGAAGAAGATTTGCAAGAATTATGGCCTTCAGGAAAACTGATTAACAAAAAGAAGTTAAACGATTTGAAATCGTTATTCCATCTCATACCAAATGATTGCATTGGTTATTATAAAAAACTGAAGGGAGACGATGCAATAATAGACGATATAGATGGTTATTGTGATGAACCCGACTTTGATTTGGATGAGGAGTAGGGTAACATTTGTGTTTTTTTAAATAAAATAAAAATAATAAACATTTTTAAGCTTTTATTTTTGTCATAGTTTGGAACATTTTTGCATTTTTCTTTCCGCAGCCTACACAGCTAATTCCATACAAAATGTATTATGTAATAATGATCCACGCGCAAGTTTTCTTGAATATCTACGAAACTATTAAAATTTATTTACTAAATACATGCATGTAAATTAGTTTAGAACACTTAGAATAACATAAAATTAAAAACATAACATTTAGAACTACAAAGCCAGAGAAATACCGAAATAAACTTTAAACTCTATTATCTCGAAATGAGGTTAGTGTGGACTGAATCATTTTTGCTTAAATCGGTCCAATTGTTGTTAAAAACTATTGTTAGTAAACAAACACAAGCAAAAACAAACAACTAATAATCGCGAAAACTTAGTAGTCTTCACGTTTAGAAGATATAGGACCTACGTAGTCGAGCTAGTATAGTGAGATTCACTGATCACAAAATATGAACTGTATAATCGCTAAGGCATTTAACACAATAGACACTAACGCTTCTACCTAGCTATTGTTTCCATAATCGTAACATGCTCAAACATATTGTTATGTATCAGTATGTAGGTAGGTACCTACCTAATATATATGTTACCAAGTACTAACGTTAGCGCTCTTTGTTTGTTCAGTTAACTTGAAACGAGCCAAACGCGACATTTAAGAAATGACAAGACATGTAAATGCAGCCACTTCGGTAGCTTAGTTGGCATGCATTGTCTTCATATTATTAGTGAACACAACAATGATCTGGGTGTCTCAATACCTGAAAACACCGTAAATTTATAATTGTCAGATAGGTCATGAATTGTTGGGGACCTACCTTGCATCGAGTCCCTAGTATGTCTTTTACTGATGTTGTTTTATGTACTAACTTACATATTTAATAGGTATCTATATAATTATCTATGCTATGTGACGATGCCATAACTCATTCGTTAGTATTAAAGTACCTAGAGTTAATATCTGAAGGTGAAAATTACATCACACAGGGTCATAGTCATAATCAACAGACACACGAAAAAAATCATTTCTGGAACTTCAGTTCCGACAATTATTTTACTGCGTTCATTGATCATGGTCTTATACACAGTGAATTTGAAGTGGGCGTGGATGGCCAAATCTGAAACTATGAGGATTAGCGAATTTGATCCTTACATGGTGTATCGAATTGTGTAATAATAAGTGTATTTTTATTTTTCCAAAATCAATGGGTTCGATTCCTGTCTAGGAATATTAATTTTTAATAAATTTAAATCGGGCTCGAGACTCCTTTGAGTATTTTTTGCTATCCTCATAGTTTCGGATTTGGCCATCCACGACCACTTGAAAAATTCACCCTGTATATCTTTATAAATTTATCCTCATTGTCATGGAAAATCAAATGTTGACAAAAAAGTGGCATACCTATAAACTTATGCGCATTTTCTACAGCAACATCGTATTGGCAGTTAGATGATATCACCTCCTAACATAAACTTCAAACAGGCTTTCAATAACGGCTTGGCCGTGTAGTAAAGTCAGAAATATAGCCATAGCACGCCATAGCAACTACGTAGACCGTAGCCCGAGCTACCTATTTGCATTTAGAAATCTTTTCATATATAGTTTCGTACATAAATAATAATACTTAGGTATTTAGAGGTACGTATTTTGTATGTTGATGTCATCGAAAGGAGTAGGGATAATAATTCAAATTCAATGTAGAATTATATTTATCTACAATTACAATATTTTATCATCGATATTAATAAGTTTATTTATTACTTATATAGATCGCCAATGAATACAATCATTTCATCGAAAAAGTGCGCAGGCAGGCACCTGGTTAATCCAGTAGACTATGTATTTAATGGATGGGATAGATAATGTTGAACACGCACTTGTGACAATGTTTGTTACGGAAACTAGCAGCTTATTGAGTGATTATCAAAATGTTTGCGTTCTTTAGTGTTAATGAAGGTTGTACCAACTACCGTGACTATAACTTGTTATCACATAATTGCACGATGAATTTTGAGTGCGCCGATACTACTCCAGATAAAGTGTTTATCGTCAGGAAACTTTTCAGCGTTTAATCACTTATTTACGGTTATCGCAACTATGTTAATACTTACATACATATATTTATGAATGTGATGCAAGAGCCGTGGAAATATTTTTAGTTCTGATTGATGGATGTAGTAGCTGAATACATTTCCGCGATTGTGAAGCTATAAATAGGGGCCTAAAATTGTGTAAGAAAGCTGGAACAAATTGATATAAAACAGATATTATTTCTAAAACGGGATAAATTTAACACCCCTCAATACATAGCCGAAAATGTCACCCATAACGGCCCTAACGCTTTCTTTGTTTCCTAAAACAATCGGGGGACGCTGAGATGGACTCTCGTTGACACTGAACATTGTCAGTACAACTAAATCAAGATATAAACCCTATTGGTGATCGATAGGTAAATATTTATGACGCTATAAATAAGGTCCATAAAAAAGTCGTAAAATTAGCAGGGATTCTTTCGGTATTCCATCTTTTCCGAGAGGAAATCTTCACTTACGGGCTGTTCCACTTTCATAAGAATAACAGTGACAAACTGTTATAAATTAAGAAGATATTACATCAATAATAAAAATAAATATAAACTCACATCAATGTTTCAGGATATGAGTGAAATAAATGAGATCACATGAACTAGCGTGTGCGGAGCGAGCGCTATTCGTGGCGGCGCGTATCTATCGCGGTTGCACCGATACTGGCGGTCTGGCGCGAAACAGAGGGGACCGAATGTTGACAAGCCCAGAGATGCGCGGCGAATTGCGATATGGTACTACGCATGCGCTGCACAACGTACCACCACACCGCGTCTGCCGTACGGATGCCGTCTCGATGGCTTCGGCCCAATATACGCCCCATGAAGCGAGCGAACGCAATCTTGTAATCCCTACTAGTGAGCAGTTACCGCACGGAGCTATCTTGTCCCAAATTCATTTGTGGGCTGGCATTCTAATTTAAGCCGGATAATCTATGTGCTTAATAGTACCTAGGTATTATTCATAGTTGGCAATTCATATCTGCATAAGGAAGGCGAGGGTTTTTTGATTCATAAGATTATGAATAAAATAATACAGACTATTACGTTATTATTAGCAGGGTATCGAATCGCTAGATTCAATTTAGTTAGGTATTTTATAAAATAATTGTTACTTACTTCTGACGTGCCTCAACTTTCGTTGCTGACTGTACCTAGCGCTATCGAGAATAATTGAGAAAACTGAACGGTGTGATTGAAACACCGTTCGTTCGTATTTTGCTGATTGAAGTTTTTACAAAAGTCCTAGGTAGCTCAATAAAACTTTCACGAACGATGTAAATATTTTATTAAAAGCAACATTGTACATTATATATTCCACAACTGTAATAAAATATTATTTTTTCTGTATACGAATGAACACATACAGTGATGACGATGAGTCAACAAAGCCTTTTTAAATAATATAAAACTTCTTATTAATAAATTAACTTTCATTATATTCGATACAATAAATACTTACATAATATTATTATTATAATAATCCCTTCATATATTATTGTTCTGCAGTTAGGCATTGAAGGATCCCTTCATAATCGTTTTTATCAGTTCTCACAATCTTTACCTTACTCAAGGATAGGGAAAACATTAGGATGGAAAATAAAATAATATTATAATGTCACTGGGACTATGGGGATGATTGGGGAAACATAAATAAGGATGCAGTAACTGTCTAATGCATTATGTAAATAAATAGTATTAATATATATATACAATTTGAAATATCTTATAGATAATGATATAGAAACCTTACGCTAATATTATAAATTTGCAGTATGTAAATTAAATGCTGTTAGTACGTACAATAATCAAGATAAAAAAGTGATAGAAACCGAAACATAAAATGACTGCCGCAAACTAGATAATTGGATTTAAAATGACATCTAATGCGACTTGCTAGTTGCAGTAGGTTTACACAAAACTTGGCTGCTTATTAATTATGGAAAGAAGCATTTAGTTATTTGAATAGCGAAACGTGTGAGGCGTCAGTCTCGGATTCAAGTTACATTTGTAGGTCAAGAAAATCAATCGGAGGGCATGACTCTGGAGGAACATAATATAACAATGCACCTGTATTGCCCTAAGGGCTGGGCAGAGATATACCTATAGTACACCCACATTTTGCTAGTTACGTTTTTCTTTTTACTCTGGAGGAATTAGAGAGAATAATCCGATATATGGCACGATGAATCATCGACAGTTAGAACTGATCTCGTAATAACATACACTCTTAGCTGAGATTGCAATCGCTAGGTATCTTTTTTTGTCAAACCCACAAAAATGAGACATTCTTCGATATATTAGTGTGTTGAGATAAAATGTAATATTGATATCAGCGTCTACGGAAAAGCTATAAACAATTAATACAGAGCCAGCAAAGTCAAAACTTAAACGATTTCGATTGCAGGTGTTACGTAAGGCAAGGCACGCACGCGCAATACGAACTAAATAGAAAACTATTGCAGAATTCGGGAGTTGAGTTATATAAAGTATAGGTGTTTTGGTCTCTAAAAGCTAAGGTGCTGCTTGAGTGACGCTACATTCAGCAGGCGATGGATTGTTAGGTGTACTAGATGATAATGAAGTTCTTATTCACTACATACTGTATAACAGACGCACATAGATCAGCGTAGGTGGGATCCATGAATATTGCTCTGCTCACACCCGGTTTCTGGAACGAAAATCAACACAAAAATTGTCAACCGCGCTATGATTGGTCAATCAACAGCCAATCACATAACTTGACATGATAATTTACGTTCAGAAACCGGGTATTAGTTTACCTATAGCTATGTAAAAAAATCACAGATTAATAAAACACAGTAAGCGCGCTGGTAACGACATGGAGTTAAATTAAGCTAGATAATAAAATATAAATCTTGTCAGCTTGTATTGGTTAGACATTGTACTTATATAATGCATTTTCTATTTTGAATAGTATATTGTAACTTAGTAATACATGTGTGAGTACACTGCTTATATTCATAAGCAGTGTAACTACCCTTGCTTTAGAATTGACCTAATTATGCTTTGAACATTCTACTATAATTGTCTACGGTTTTGTCTATGTGTTGAATTATGGTATAAGAGGGAGGAGGTCGCCTAGCTTGGGTAGTACGACGTCCGGTAACGGCGGGGTCTTGTCCGTGCGCAGTTTATCCAACTCCTTGGTGTTGGTGACGCCCGACATGACCAGCAGCGTCTGGAAGCCACAGCGGACACCCAGCTCGATGTCAGTGTTACATCTGAAACAGCATAAAACAATTAACTTGGTTATTTTATTTGCTTGCAAGGGTAGGCTTGAGCCTACCTGAAATCGTGCAAAACCGGTGTGAAGCTTTAATTAATATATTTTGAATTATCTTTATTATATAGAGTTCTAGTTAGTTTGCACTTCTAAGGTGATACAATGCTACATGCAAATTCTCGCGATAGCGTTGGCGTGACTTTAATTAGCTACTTGAGAAAATTGCGTTTTATTTTTATGGCTCCATCATTATTAAATGATTTTATCCAACACTAGCTGACCCGCGCAACTTCGTCTGCGTTCGGATTTCCCCGTTTTTGCAATCTTTTTCATAAATGCTCCGCTCGTTTTGGTCGTAGCGTGATGTTGTGTAGCCTATAACCTTCCTCGATAAATGGGCTATCAAACACTAAAAGAATTTTTCAGTTTGGACCAGTAGTTCCTGAGATTAGCGCGTTCAAGCAAACAAACTCTTCAGCTTTATAATATTAGTATAGATGAAACATCCACACACACACACTGCCCACACTTGCGACCTTCATTTTAAATAGGTATTAATATTAAGTGTGGTCCAAGAATAACATATGTGCTACAGAAAGTAAAAAATCATACCTGTCTCCAATCATCAGAGTCCTTGCAGGATTCAGTCCACAAGATTCAAGATACTTCCTCACATAGCTGTGAGGCTTCCCAAGTACCAGAGCTTTTCTCTCTGAACAAGTTTCAACAGCTCTGACCAACGTGCCAGTACCGGGCACTACTATGGAACCACCTTTAGGAAACCTTTCATCAGTATTTGTGGCTATAAACAAACATTCATCAGACGCGAGGTAGGAGGCAGCCTTCATAAATTTTGGGTAGCTGACATGTTCGTCGAAGCCCACAACTACGGCACCAACCTCTGGGTCTAGTTCTGATGGCTGCATTGATTTGAACTCGGGTTTCACGGGGTCAGGCTGCAATGTAAAAGAATTTGTTCTGGCTTAATTTTAATGCTGCATAAATATTTAATGTTTTCTCTTCCTATTATTTTAATGTTGATGTAGTGAAGTATTAGAGTGCATTGACACGGCGTATTTTATACGCGCCTACGAAGTGCGAACGAACGCGAACGCGCGTTTACGGTGCCGTTAAAGGAGGTTGTTGTGTTTGTATAAAATCAAATACGCGTACGAAACGATACAAAACTCCGCGAGAAGTGCTTACGCTTCGCGTCTGCTTGACCGCATCTGCGCGTACATAAGGTGTATTATTCGGCGCGTTGCGGCGCGCCTCCGCAAAAAATACGACGTGTGAATAGGCCCTAAAGTACAGCCCCGTTATACTTAACTCATAAACAGTAAGCCCTGCAGTATCATGTTAGGATAGTTGCAGGTGGTGTTCTTTAATGTAAGAGCATTGAACACTTGTGCTAGTGACAACTAACAGGAGAGGTGTTATAATACCATCTATTTTCTTTGTATCTGTTTCAGAAGCGTATACACTGTCACATGGATTTCTTCTGTTTTTCTTTAAATATATTTGTAAAAGCTTAAAACAGTGATAGAAGTATTATAATTGTATAATCCACTCACCCCAACACCAATATATCTAATACCAACAGCTTTCAATTCTTCTCCAATGCCATTGGATCCCAGTAAATACACCTTCTTAGTGAACCCAATACCTTTCAGGTAATGAGCTACTAAATAGGCAGTTGAGAGGATTTCTTCCTGCAATAAAACAATACTTTCAAACCTTAGAAATTCAGATTGATAATGGCCAGCATTTACATCAACATCTTCCTGCCCTTGTCCCAGTTAGATTTGGTAAGAGCAGCATATTTTCTTTTTCCATTCTCCCCTGCCAACTGTCATGCTATCATACACTTCCTTTTCTTTTGTATCATTTCTCACACAATCTATGATTTCTTTAGCCTTCCTCTCACTTATAGCAGGTGCATTAAACATCATTAACCTTTTGAGTGCCAGAGCGTAAATGCATCGATGTTCCCTCCCCTGCCAAAACACAAATTCGGCAATTCACACAATTCTAAAAAAAAAAGGGATTCCAACATCTTATCGATAACCAACTAATCATTGCTTTTCGTCCTATAATTTTTAAATAAAATACCACATGTAACATCATTCTTTTATATAATTTGACACTTTTTCGTATTATACTATCATTAAACAGCTGATGGTGGCGTGTTGGGCATATTTTCATTTGTAGATATCAGACCATGGTTAACAATTGTTTAATTTAATAATAAACAGGAGAATTTTCGTTTAACAGGCCTATTTTCAGAACATACACGTGGCTCTCCATCTACATGTTGTGGTTTGTTCTGGGGTCTTTATCTCTAGCTATAAATGAGCTCACCAATAGCGAAAGAAATAGTATTATTTAATTATGATATTAGTATTATTTAATTATGATATTGCTGAATATGTTAAAATATTAAATTATTCCATCCTTACAATTAAAAAGCCGGCAATAATAAATTTAAAAAACCTTACCTGACTAGCAATAAAGCCCAATTGAGTAGCTTTGGCAGCAAACTCACTACGGATTTTAGTAGAATTGTTTGTCACATAAAATATTTTCTTTCCTAAGTTTCTGAAATGGTTGATTGCGTCCGCGGAACCTGTGATAACATTATTATCGATCCACAGCACACCTAGAAAAATAATGATTGATTACTTACAAGATAAACAAGCCATTATTACAGACCAAAAGTGGAATGCATTATGGATTACGGACCGAGTTGTCTCTTGTCCTAAACATTATGCACTTTATGCACCAACTACATGTTTCTCACGAAAATAGCTAATTTACCTTTTCTGAATATGTTTGGAATTAACAGGAAGCTGTGACACATCACAGGCAAAATTGTAGTAAATATGTATTTAAGATATATCTTACCATCACAATCAGTTAAAACTGTATCGAAGGAGTCTAAAAACTCTTGAACTTGATCTTTCGAAGCTTCTTGAAGATTGAATACCGCTGACTTAAACATGGTGCCACTTGTATTTAAATTTCTATGTCTATGAGGCACTATAACTTTACTATATAGTTTTGAACAATGCAAGCTGTTAATTTTAAAGATTTGACTAAGCAATTTATGCATTCCTGTTCGCTTAAATCTACAGAGGGCTAGGCTAGGTCAAATATGTCAGCCCTTATCATTTTCATCTCTTGACGTTTGTCTGAAATGATAAAAACTGTCACTGTCAATATGTGCGATAATCATGGACTTAGTATAATAAACTGGACTGAGCACTCTACCAGAAAAACGTGACGAGAGAGATATTTATAACAGAGGCCTTTGTCTCTTTCTAATAGGATGACCAAACATTTTTATAATAAATAAGAAACTTCGTTTTGACAGAGATAATTTGTGTCCGGATAAGACATCAACGGTTACTTAAAATAGTGAAATAATAATTTATGAGATAAGAATATCGTTGGAAAAAAAAAGAATATCGTTTCCTTTCCATTTTCTTTTCTGTCTGCTCTGCAGAATTGCTGTTTGGGTATTCAAATGGAGGGAATAAAATTGAAAGTGTGTGACAAACATTTATTAAAATGAAACATGGTTAAACAAAATTGTTTTGTGGAGTTTCTGCCGTAAGCCAATCTTACTGCCTAAGTTTCTCAAATGCATTACATTTCGCATGATGGAATATTCTTAAATTTAAATACGAATTAGCCAATGCTTTTACTAGTTGTAATTCGTGTGGTTCTTCATCCGTTATGCATTGGATAGAATGTGGTAGGTACGTACGTGCGCACATAATTTGAGCAAATCGTAGTCATCAATCCGGAACTTTTGAAAAATGGTTCAACACCGTCCATAAGAGTTATTTCCTGAAACCTTATGAAGAGTAAACTTCGCCGTTGTTATCTCTGTGAAACGAAGCCCTCTTCCTTCACGTCGTTCCTTGCAAGATACCAAGAGCGGCCGGAGCCTGTAGTTGCAAGGCGCCCCGCCAGTGCCGACTGAAAAGAGCTTCGCGTAGGAGAACATCTATTAAGCACACTCAACCTGCTTTCTTTCCGCGTTCATCAGTTGTATTGATGATAAAACCAATATTCTTACCACTGGAAAAAATGATGGTACTGCATGAGCATTTAACGCTCGTCGTGATTTTGTAGTATGAAAATCCTCGGCTTAAAATGAAGGCTGTACAGAACATAACTTTTGGTTATGGTTTGAAATTCAGGAATCGACATTATTGCCTAATTTTCTCTTTCAATGGAAAGCTGTAACAAACAAAAATAATGCTATTTCAATAACGCGATATATAGGTACTAATTATAATTATCATGCGCATAATATTAACAGTTTTAATGAAAAATACATGAAAGCGCAAAACGTCTAAGGCGTGGTCACACTAATCATTGTTAGTAAACAAAATCTATAATATTCCTTCTCTGTGAAATGATATGCCATAACCACCATATGATTCACTTTTACATGACGTGATACAATACTTTTAACCATTTTTACACTTAAAATAAAATAGAACCCTAGATAAATCTTATAATTTTATCAAAACAACTTAGGACGTCAAATAAACACCATTGATGACAGATTTCAGTGTTACCATAATGAATATATAATAGCTTCCAAACAATCATACTAATATTTAATTTGACTTAAAATAAATAAGTTAGTATTATGGACAGACTGTAAACCTATAAAAGAAAATAATTAAAATTTATCTTAAAGCTAAAAACATATACACGTATTTTATTTTACCTGTAGTGTGGGTGACTGCCGGTTTAATATTTTCTACCATCTTTAACATTTTTATCTGTTGGCAATTGAGTGAAAGGGACAAAGGGCTCCCTTATTGCTATCTCTCTCGCCTCGGTTATGATAGCTTAACAAAAGTATACCTACGGTGTGGCAGTTAAGGTTCATTTTTGTGTGTTACGAATTTCGCTTTTCGCTAATACAGACAATAAAATTAAGATACATTTTAATTTAGTGAAAGTGGCCCAAGCGCGTAATGTCTTTGTGGTTTATTATCAAAATGAACGCGAAACAGGGTTTTTTTTGTTGTAAAACTTTGTTTATTCGAGTCGTAAATGGGAACGATAAATAAAAAAAAGAAGGTAACTTTATTAAAAAAAAAAAAAATATTTCGTACTTAAAAAACCCATCCATGTTCCTTCTTTGCCCTTTGTGTTCCAGGGCCGCGGTATCTCTTTCGAACAGTCCCGCAGTCCACCTGTGACCCTGATGACCACATGCATGTGATCATTCATGCTGTGTATTCTGTTTTTAATGTCCACAGAGGCGGCTCTAGCCTATGTAGCGCCCATGTGCAATCAATACCCTGGGGCACTCTAGGCGCGCGGTCAAAATGGAATACCTACTTACAGTAAAGTTATGGTTTCACCACTGAGCAAAAATCCATTGAAAATTGGTTGAAGTTTGACAGGTTAAGGTATTGGCGCGCCAAAAAGATCTGTCCGTCTGTCTGAAACTTGGTAGGTATATGTGTTCTGGGAACCGCTTTACGATTTTAATTTAACCTTTTCACCGCCAACGTACACAGAACGCGATGCCTCGCCAGCGCCAAGCTATAAATGTATAACGAAGTATACAGTAAACAGTAGTGATGAGGATATCGTCATATCGATGAATGAGATTTACACGCTTTAAGTTTTATTTATAATTTTACGAATATAAATAAAAACTGATTACATATATTCGTATTTGTTTTATGTCACATTATCCCTAGTAAAGAAATACCAGTATAAATTATAAATATCAAAGGACGGAAAACATAACTCCAGTAGAGCTCTAAGAAATGAGGTAAATCTCTATTTGTTTCTTGACGTCATTCTTTGACTTCATTTCAAGTCCTTGGCGCTCAGAGCACGAGAAATTCAATTGCGATTAGGGATGTGGTCTATAGTTTTTCTTCCTTCTATTCTTGTCTATTCACGTGTTTTTTTAACGTTAAGTCAACGTTTTTTACCGTAGGTATCTAAGCGGAAGAATTTTTCGCTGTATTTAAAGTGTTTTTCGAAATGGCGTCGGGCACAGTGTGACGATAGGTACTTGGGAAGAGTAACTAGTCGATTGGTAATTCTGACTGATTTATTTTCGAGAATCGACATTTTATATATATTATAACAATAGTACAGTTAGGTTTGGCATGTTGCTGTTATAATTCCAATTGACCAATAGCGACGCGCCGTTGGGCGGGCCGCGCGCGGGGCGCGGGGCGCTGTGTTGCACACGGCACTATTCGCCGCGAAGGCATAAATAGGAGTCGCGCGCCGGGCGCGATCCTTTTCACCGAGCGCCGTCGTCGCGTGCAGATGAAGATACGGAGGGTGCTGGTGCTTCTGCTTGCTTTGCTTGCGCTTGCGCTTAAAAACCGCTTCTTTCGAAGCGAACGTATGCGGCACGGTGTTGTGATGACGCTCGTGTCGCATCTTATTTCTTTATTCACGAACTCGTTACTTCTTCGTCTTTTTCAAGATGATTGCTTCACTGTTTCTTGCAGGCTTGTCTAAAACGTGGTAAGGTAACTGGTTCGGTGGTATGTGGTAACTGGTTCTGTGGCATGAGGTAACTGGTTCTGTGGTATGTGGTAACAGGTTGTGACTGTGTGACAGGTACTGTGTCACTACATCATATGTATTTAAATTATAACACACTTGAAGCAGAGTATTTATCACAGCAGTGTTTTTAAAGCTTTGTCTCTGTTCTTTTCTTCACTCGTGTAACGTTTACCCGTCATGTCGGCCATTCTAAAGCCGCGGTCCCACAGCATTCGCGGCGAGCATTCCCACGGATCATCCCATACATTCGATCGGACGGCAACGACAGCTCATCCTAACCCAGTTCTTCATTCATTTTTCACTATTATTAGTAAATATAAAACAATGTATGAGCAAATTGAAAGAAGAGTACGTGCGCGTCCTGATTGGTGCTGCACTATGGCAAAGTGACCTTGACAGTCGTACGCTTATGACGTCACAGAACGACTTCTATTATAGTCCGTGGCACGGAAAACCAATGGTTTTGTAGAGATGGGAATATAATTATCGACAGGGATTGATAACAACTATGTAATTCCGGATTGGCAACTATCTGAAGGTCGAAATTCGTCTATTTTCCTTTTGTTATAGAGTAGTTCACTAAGTTCATATTTTACCGACCTCAAATTGTTTTCAATAGTAGTATTTATAAATATTTCAACGGGCGAAATCAAAGTGATAACTTTCGCGTGACATCACTGGTTGACTATATGTCAAGTCTTTGGCGTTCTGGGGACAGTAAAAATGTCCGGAGTTTTTGTTTTTGCCGATTTTAAGACAAATAAAGGCTACTTTTGGGTGGAAAAGTAAAAGACAGGGTATTAGACCGTGCTATATTAAATAATCAAATAAAACGAAGCTTTTAAATACAGTACTTTTATGTTTTATAGGCAGTTAAAAATTTAGAGCTTCTAATGAAGTCGTGGCGCTGGTGGCACGAAAATCTGAAACTTCTATTGAAGTCCGTGGCGGTGAAAAGGTTAAAAATAAAAATATTAAAAGATAAATGGGCTCCCCATACATGTTTGGAACTGAAATAAAAAACATCATCCAACGCTATATGTGCGGGGTGTCTATAGATAGGTCTTTAAAAATGACATTGAGGTTCCTAAAACCATTTTTTCTTAAAGTCAACTGTCACTTCCAAAGTGGTAAAATGTGTGTGTAATCTCCCTTTAATTTTTAAGGTAAGGAAAATTCTGAAAAAAATGTAGAAGGGTAGAACGTAAAAAATTTTTTAACGAAAATTGGTTGGAAAAAGATTTGATGTTTAGTTTTTGAGATATGGGCCTTTTTCTTCAAACCGCAGCAGTAACTTTGTTTTTCATTATCATGCTATGAAAACTAATTTAGTTTTGCTGTTAGAGAATAGAGACGTTATTTGTAGACACCATGTGGTATTCTTTTATTTAGAATTTTTAAGAATTATGGAAACTGTCGAGTTGCCGCAACTGTTCAATCAGCGAAACTGACTGACTAATCAACGAAACTGACTGACTAATCAACGAAACTGTCGAATTAAATAAAATTGACGAGTGAGGGAAACTGACCAGTGTTCCACGGATTTAAAGGAGTAACTCAATTTTTATTTAACAAAAATAACAACTAGTTGTTTATCTGTCATTCCTTTAGGTTGATTTTGATGTTTTTCTAAAGAATACAACTTTACTACACACAACAAACAAACAAATTGTGTGATAACAGCGATAACGCTTATAGGAGGATGGTCAGTGTTATCGCAAGATGGCTTTCGCTGATGCGAGTGAACGAGTTTTGACGCGCTAAAATCGATTTTGACGAGTTTCGGAACGCACACTCAGTCTATGACATCTGTCAATGTCAAAATTGACAAAAATACGAATTACTTATTGAGGAGATAGCCGCTAAAATCAGGTTTTCTTTATTGTCGCATACAGTGCTTAAATGCATTTGTAAATTAAATAAAAGTATAGTTATTAAACAAATAAAATTAACTGAGGATCACTTATAAACTTTCAGAACAATTGGATTGTTAAATGGCCACGAAACCAAAGTGAATGTTTAAAATTATAAATTATATTAACCTTGGTAAAAAGTTAAGAAGTTGATAAAAAATATAACCGTTTGGACTTTGAACACAGCGGACTTTGGATACAGCGGACTTTGAACCTACTTACCATCAAGATGGATATTAAAGAGACTATTATTGAAACTCACCAAGGAGGTATTAAAATTGTACAATACAATAAGCCTAACAAGAAAAATGCCATAGACGGTGTGATGTACAAGCGAGTGATAAGCATACTGAATGATGCAGCTAATGATGATAATATTTCTGTGATGGTACTCACAGGTACTGGAGATTTTTACAGCAGTGGGAATGATTTCTCCACTCCACCAGACTCGAGTACAGTCAACCACTTGAGTATTCTCAAAGACTACATCAATGCCTTTATAATGTTTCCAAAATTACTTGTTGCGATTGTAAATGGACCAGCAATTGGCATTGCTGCCACCACTTTAGCATTGTGTGACCTCGTCTTTGCATCAGAAAATGTAAGTTTAATCAACAAAATGTTCTTGATAGTAGATACCTATGAGCACTTCTTAATAATTTAGCTGTTTCAGTCATACTTCTACACTCCATTCTCAAAGCTGGGCATTGTAGCTGAAGGGTGTTCAACTTTTACATTTCCAAGAATTCTTGGAGAAAAAAAGGTGACTATACAAACAAGTATTAGATTCAAAATCATTATTTTGTAATAATCTACAGCCTGTATTTGTGTCAGACTACTATTTCACATCTGCTCAGTTGTTAATTAGAGTCAAAAATGTATTGTACACTATCTCACACCTACTTAGTAACATTTTGTTTCAAATTCCAGGCCCTAGAAATGTTACTATGTAACTACAGGATGCCAGCCGTAGAAGCACTGGAGTATGGCTTTGTGAATTACGTTTACAAACCTGAGGAGCTTCAAAGTAAGGTTTGGGATAAAATAGTGGAGGTCTCCAAGCTTCCCAACTACTGTGTCACAGTCACTAAAAAGCTCTTGAGGGATGTTGTGCGAGGGGAACTGTTGAAAGCCAATGATAAAGAAATTGATGAACTCAATACTATCTGGTTGAGAAACATGAACAAAAGTAAAATATAAGATTAAACATTAAGTTTAAAAAACAATATTTTACAGAAATATAGTGTAACTAGTATTTAAGAATTGTTATATCCAAAATCAGGTTTATTCTCAAAGCATTTGAAACACTTCTTTTTGTATACCTCTTCTAAACTTGTATTTAGATTGTCTATATGCAGAAAACTTAAGTATAAATAAGAAAAATGTATTCTCTTATACATTTTTACCATGCTGAATAATTTGACTTATCAAAAACTGAACAATGTGACTAAGACCTCTAGTCTAGTACAGGTGTTGCATTTCGCTAACCTGCGCCATACATTCCAATTTATGCCATATTAGTTATTATATGGACGTAACAGTCACACATGACATGCGTCCATGTATCTATAGTATTTAATTATTATATCTAATAATAATTATGCTCTAACTGTATTATATTAGTAACTATTTACAATAAGTATTCAAAATCAGATTATTTACTTTAAAAAATTAGTTTTTATTTGTAAAAGTGAGAAGTTACTTTCATATACTTACCTTATTAAGTAGGTATAGTAGATTAATTTATTATAATCATACATTAACATCATATCAGCTGGCTTCTGTAGTCTATGTCTAAACCCATAGGTAAAAAAGACATATCACAAATAAATAAAATTCAAGTGTCTGTTTGTAATTTCAAAATAACAGCTTTTTACTGAATGCATATGAAAGGATATACAGTACTTATAACAAAAGAAAAAAACAATAAAAATAAAAAATACTGTTCTGGATACTCTCCGACTCTCCGAAACGACGGCACCTGCCCCCGTAGCTTGACCACCGTAGACAAGGATTTCTTTGACGGAAGAATCGACAAAATGACAGATAGTGCAAAGAAATCTGTCATTGTGTCGACTCAATCTGTCATTTTGGCGATTCTTCCGTCAAAGAAATCCTTGTCTACGGTGGTCATGCTACGGGGGCTGGAAGTGATATTTTTATAATAATTTCACGCGGACGATGGTCGCGGGGTACAGCTAGTCTATAGTAAATATTATATATATTGTATTGTTATTATAGATGGATAAACTATCTAAGTAAAATAATAAAGTACATAATTGAAAGTTCAAAAACAATATTTGTCTTTTATTTTCTTGAATTTGGGGTTGTTACACAAATATTTTAGTTTTGGAATGTGATTAATAAACAAACTGTTTTATTAACTTTGTAAAATCATTCTTATTACCCGACTGAGGAGGGTAGTGTGTTTATCAGCCCTTATATGTATATGTTTGTTCCTTTGAGGCGCTCTAGAGACCAAACGCGCGGGCCGATTTTGATGATTCTTATTGTACAGTTATTTCGTAGTAGTAAGGGTGGAATATCGGAATTCAAGAAATGCGTACTATTTACAATACACCTATTTAACAAAATTTAATAAAATAGTTATTGGTAGGTAGGCATGCGGAACCCGGCTTCGGTTTCATAGAAAAACCCAGTTTTTCCGGTTCGAATAACTATTGGAGGGACACAGTGGGATAATTCTTAAAATGTCGAAATGTAACATACCGACGCGCCGTGTCAATCAGCTGAACCAACTAGATTATCTGGAAAAATATTGATATAGTTAAGCGTTTATTGTTATAAATTAGCTTATGATACATTCCAAAAATGAAGAAGACTTCGAGTACCACTTCGTTGTCCGATTTCTTTCGCCCGACCAGACCGAAAGGTTTGAGGTCGAGGGATCTGAGCAACACGCGGCTAAATCTGTTGAAGAAAGAAATACAGACCGACTTGCATCTGATACCGTTAAGTAAGTACCCACCTACGACTCACAGAGTAGTAGCTGAAAAGTTATTTAAATTGGCTTAATTTATCAGATGATTCTGAAATAAAATTCCCCGTTACGTACAGTCGAGGAGTTCACTTGAGCCAGGTAAAGGGGGGCCGAGCTTAGAAGTGTAGCTGATTCGAAGGAGAGGAAGAAATAGCTCTACGAATATGGTTGGTTTCATATGGCTACTTGCCTGCTGCATTTTTATCATTGAGTGCCTCGGTTGGTCTAGTGGCCGCAACCGCTGATATTGAAGTCATAGGTCCAATTCCTAGGTCTGGAAAGTAGTTATTGAACTTTTCAATCAGCAATTTTCAGTAGAATCCCGGAGTTGAGACATGTACCCGGTTAGTAGAAAAAGTCTCACCGTCTATTACCATAACTGACGAAACATGGATGTAGTCCTGCTATAAGTGCACCTCTGACTAACTCCTTAGGGGAAAACATGCGTGATGTTCATTTAAAATAATATCACTATATCGAGAAAGTGGCTTTTTCGAGCTGGGCTCGAGGAGATTATATTTGGGTACGGAGTCTCACCTGATTTAATGTTGTAGGCGAATTATACGACGTGCTGCAGACAGACCCTGTAAATGGGCTGACGACAGAGAAGGCGCAATCTCTGCTAGCATACCATGGCCCAAATACTCTCACGCCTGCAACAGAAAATGGTTGGGTCATAGTGTTATTACATTCGATGTGTACAGGTGGGTATACTTCTGCGGCAGAAGTTAGAAAATGATAATCGAATATTGCATTGCGCGTGTTTAAATTGTTTGTTCAATTATTTACCACGCTCCTAATTTGTTAGAAATACTTACATGTTTTGGTCTATTTCAAACAAAAATATATGATCCGGCTTTAGTACGACTCGTACGTCAGTGGACTCAGTGGTATGGTATCACTTGTACTGGAACTACGAAAACCGCCTTTATTGCTACAAAACAAAGGCGCTAAAAATGACGAATTACGATTGTAACCGGTTACGCCCTTACTTTTATTTTCTTATGCCTAGGCTTCTCTATACTAATCTGGTTGGGCGCACTGTTGTGTTTGCTGGCGTACGCCATAGAATCGTCAACAACATCGAATCCTTCTCTTGATAACCTTTATCTCGGCTGCGTGTTAATTGCCGTCGACGTCATATGCGGGCTCTTCAGTTTCTATCACAACTTTAAAAGTTCCAAGGTTTGATATTATTTTTATACTTAGGTATGTATTTTAAATAGGTGCCATACTTACCTACTAGCATAGTGCACCTGTTCTATTGTAATCCACTGAAGGCAATAACTGTACAATGCGTTTCAAATGAGAATAGGACTATGACCTCGGGCCATGGCCGGGAAGGTATCCCGCTGTTCAGAGTCCTAGAGCCTACCGCATAGGTACTTATTTATATACCTACGTACGATATACCTACCTACCTATTACTAATCAGGTATTAATCAAGGTAGTCAGTGGCCCAAAAATCTGAAGACCAGTCTTACCAAGGGTATCGTATTACCCAGCAGTAACTGGGTTGTGGGGACAAATATTCCTGCCTATCTGACCCCCAGATAGGCAGTCTTTCCATGTAAAACACTGGTATTCAGCTCCATCCGGTTAGACTGGTAGCCGACCCCATGTAGTTGGAAAAAGGCTAGGCACGTGATGATGATAATGTACCTATTTACTATTAGGTGGCTACATATTGGCTACATACATAGGCACGAAGTAAAAAAAAAAAAATCTTCCTTCGGTTGGAACAACAAATAAATAAGTACTTAGTCCTATTTATAGTATGAGCATAGATTACTTAAAAGTAATATAAACTACCTACTAGTAGTTAGATCACAGTTTGTAAGTAGAGAACACCAATTGTTGCCGCCCACGTTAGTCTCGGAAAATAATTGAGCGCTAGTTTCATATCCTGTAACCATGCCTGTAAGTGTAATGACTCATAATGTTGCGGCTACAATATTCTACCGTCCATTTTAGATAATGAAGACTTTCAACAGTATGATACCAACTTACACCAGCTGTGTTCGAGACGGAGTGCTCAACTCTGAGATACCAGTTCGTGACATCGTCAAAGGTGATCTCGTGCACATCCAAGCCGGAGATATTGTGCCGGCAGACATACGCATTATCGACAGCAAGGGATTCAAAGTAACTACGCATCATCAAAGCATTGTCTCTATAACTAATACGTGCACATTCCGAGGATGCAAGATGCACGTGTCAGGCTCATAGTATTGTAAAGGTTATCTATCCGCAGGTTGATAACTCCTCGTTGACTGGTGAGTCTGTGGCAGTAACTCGAAGTAATACCGATGGACATCAGAACATCCATGAATCGGCAAATGTTGCTTTCTTTTCGACCCAATGTGTGGAAGGATGGGCTTCGGGTAAACGTTTTAGTTCTACATAATAACATATCATTTCAGGAGCTCTGTACCCGTAGGTACAACAAATGGAAGGAAATTGCATTAAGACTTGGTTTCATAACTACCTACCTACTAGTGCACTTCGAGCGTCAAAAATCATCATAGGTAGGTACATCGTTGCTCCAGGAAGAGAAGAGCCCTAATTACCGGTATACCTATGTTGCAGGTGTCGTATTATGCTGCGGAGACCTGACGGCGCTGGGTCGCGTGGCCGGCTTGGCAGCGAGGCTGACCCCGGCTCCGTCTCCTCTAGCCAGAGAGATACGCAGGTTCATGCGTTTCATGTCCATGTGGGCCCTAGGACTCGGCTTGTTCATAGCTGTAGCGTCCTTAGCTCTCGGTTATCCTTTCATGGAAACTATCATATTCGTGATCGGTATAGTCGTCGCCAATATACCTGAAGGTAGATACTAGCTTTTGCGTCTGTCAGAAAACCCAGCAAGTAACTGCCTCACTTTACAGGATTTTATTGCTGTTCTTGATGTTGTAGGTTTACAACCAACTGTAACAGCATCTTTAACGATAACTGCTCAGCGTATGGTGAGAAAGAACTGCCTGGTAAAGAACTTAGAAGCCATAGAAGCTTTGGGCGCTTGCAGCATTATCTGTTCCGACAAGACTGGCACACTGACTGTGAATAAAATGAGTGTGCAACACATATGGACATGGAACAAAATTTTCTTTGTGCAAGACTCTGATTTTAATAGTAAAGACTTTCATTATTTTACAGACTGCTTGATTTGATTACTTTATTCGTATTTTTGGGAAAAGAAAATTAGGTATATTGCTGTATTTAATAAGCAATAAATCATATTTCAGTACATACAAGTTTATTAAAATAAAATTATAAGCAACTATCCGAATGCCGCGTAGGTAATTTTATCAGTGAGTCCATTAGAGATCCGTTAATTAACCCCGTATAGTTAGCAGGTAAGTATAGGTACACTTAACTACCTCAATTATTCTACTGATAAAGTGTAAATATTTACTTATTGCTTACAGGTGCACTGCAAAACAATAACGGTAAGAGAAAAATTACTATTTGAATAAATTACCGATGATTAGGGACTAGGAAGGACTAAGGGTTGATGCTCGTGCGTGTGTTGAAAGCGATCGCATCGTCGATGCTGCCGCGTGCATAGCGACAGCTTTCCCGCTCTGTTTCTCGCTCTAGCAAATGACGGTTCTGAGCGACAGAAAAGGATAGAAGCATGGAAAACCGGTGCGATTCCGTGCTGCTAGATGAGACGCAACCCTAATAGGATCGGATGATTGTAGCTCGTTTCCGCCTATATATGCTTCACCTCTGTCTTAACCTTAATATACTCCAAAAATTAGCTGAAAATGGTTTCTCTTTCCAGCCTACAACTATTTGAAAATATGTGGTGCGTTGTGCAGTAACGCAGATTTTAAAATTGGCGGTGAAGTTCACGGGGACGCGTCTGAGGCCGCCATTTTAAACTTCCTGATGACATACAACGACCCTATGGGTATTCGAAGAAATTTTCCCAAAGTAGCTGAAGTTCCATTTAATTCCGTTAATAAATATCAAGTAAGAGATACCTTTGTGCAAATATAAAATTCAACTACAGCTACAAGGGGAGCACAAAATAGTGATATAGGTACAACCGTACAGTCAGTCTCATAATTCCCAAAATTCTATTTAGAATTCGGTACATTTGCAATTTTATTATTCTAGATACACATCATCCCAGTCTCTCAAATGCCCTCAATGACAACATAATGAGGTTTATCAAGGACTTTCCCTGTAAGGAAAACCCGGCAAGACTTGGTCCTTTCAAAATAATCTATAATTTACTGCGGTTTTCCTTATTATTAGGTAGCTCTACTTATTTCCATCCTACGTTACTGACATATAATTAGTTAGCGATAATCTAGATAAAAATGACCTAATTTTTGATGACACATTTATTTATATAAATATAGGTCAGTGTGCACTTCGATATTTTGTCGGCGCAATTTATAGTGGTGATGAAAGGTGCGCCGGAGATTATATTGGCTCGCTGTCTCACCGTGGCAACCGGCACCAAGGATATTAAGTTAACAAACGATATGAAAAAAACTGCCGACGCAGTCACTGAAAAATTAGCCACCAAGGGTCAGTACCTATAGATCTATGTATATCTGAGTTTGTCTGTTGATTTGGTTTAGGCTGAGGTGTACCTAATAGTACATCCACATTTCGCCAGTTAAACATAAGTCCCATGTAATAGGGGGCAAGCCTATTGCCTATTGCCATCAACCGGGCGCAAATCCAGACGCCGTAGCTGCTACTGAAAAATTCCTGATGAATAAACCGAATAACAGTTTGCCCGACCTGGGAATCGAAATCTTCAGCAGTCGCGCATGCGACCACTAGACAAACGAGGCAGTGTCTGTTGATTTCCGTATAAATAAATGTGCTGCCTACCATAACAAATTGATTCCCGCTATGAATCTTTCCCGTTGCTATTTATTTGCAACAGATTCAAATAAGTTTGCGGTGTTATGGTTAATCTCACATTAGTGCGTATTTGCAATAACACCTAAGATGCGATATAGATAATTAGGTAACGTGTTGCAGGCTATGTATTATGCAGATGTGGTATTATTGAACCAGTTTGTTGTTGGCCAGTTTGGTTGAACCATAACAAACTGTCTCAATAAATAGCGATACTATTTTTTTTTGACTTCAGTATACCAACAAAACTTATGTAACATTCCATGCTTAATTTTAAGGTGAAAGAATTATGGCTTTTGCTGATCTGATCCTGAATTCGAAGCAGTTTCCATCAAACTTTTCATTTGATACGGATAACATGAATTTTCCCGTAGAAAACTTACGTCTGCTTGGAGTAATGGGTCTTATGGATCCACCTCGAGAGGAGGTTAGTTGAATTTGACTTTCGCCCGTGCCGCTTTAACAACTTACTATGTAACTAGTCTTCAGCTCAAGATAGGACTTGAGGATTTCGTAACTGTCGGGTTAGCTTTGTTCAGACTGTTGGAATCGACTACCAGTTCAACTGATGCCGATTTGGGCTAGTAGCGACTCTGTCAACACCCAGTAACTTATTACCCTGACGAACATAGGCATTGCGAAGCACAAAGACACGACGAAGTTCTAACAGTTGGCACCTAATGCTAATAAGACTTTGTCATAGGTGCGTGCGGCAATAGGCCGAGTGCGCGAGGCCGGGGTGCGGGTGATGATGGTCACCGGTGACCACCCTGCCACCGCACGCGCTGTGGCTGTTAAGGTCGGCATTGCCACTAGCGATAAATGTCATGTGGTCACTGGCAGCGAACTAAGAAGCATGACTCCTGAATTATTACATTGGACGCTTGAAAAACATCATGAAATTGGTTTGTTACAAATAAAATCGGTACATGGATTATTAGGGCGAATTTCATCACTGAAATAGAACGTCTAAACCGCGTTCAAGTCAGTGTCATAATTGCTATGGAATATTGACACTGGCAGCTTATGAACGCTGTTTAAATTTCCTGAACGTGTTCAGTTTCGTCGGTGAAATCAGCTCTTAGTTGTTCAAATAAGTAAGTAGGTACTTACACAAAATATTCCCAATCTTCAAATCATCTGTGCTATAAAGTGTTTGCAAGGACTTCTCCGACACAAAAGCTGCAGATAGTGGAGGCTTGTCAGCGGGAGCACGCCGTGGTGGCGGTGACCGGCGACGGCGTCAACGATGCGCCCGCGCTTAAACGAGCAGACATCGGCATCTCCATGGGAATCACTGGATCTCAGGTAACTTATATAATCAACTGACGAACATGCGCCCATTTTCACAGACTACGGGAAACCTAAATTAATGTTCGCTGTTTGAGTTCAACAGCGTGCCTTGATTTAGGTGTAGCGATATTACATAAGTACTACAGCACAATATATGACACAAGTGAAGAACTAACATCAAAATTCTGAATCGCGTTATTAGGTAAAGATATCCGCGACTTAAGACCATATAGAAACACCCGACAACAACTGTCGGGCCTACCAGATACAACACCCGTCTGGTCTGATGATTCCCCTTTTTCTTTGGGGGATGAAGAACTTCATACTCCTAAATAGTCATGCATTTAAGTGTCTTCTAATCTTGGTGAAAAAGCCTATTATCTATCCTAATAGGTAGTTCACGGACACCACCTTTCTTTACAGGTGTCGAAACAAACAGCAGACATCATTTTGATGGACGATAATTTCGCTACCATCGTGGTAGGGATCGAAGAAGGAAGGAGAATCTTCGACAACCTTAAAAAATCTATTTGTTACATACTCATTTCTAATGTACCTGAAATCGCTCCTGTTTTAATGTTTATCTTGTTTTCGATTCCTTTACCATTGGGTAAGTAATAAGTGTGTCTGTGTTAGTGATGATCTTTTTAGCATTTTAAATCGAGTCATAAAAAAATATTTTGTTGAAGGTGTAATGACGATATTGTGCGTAGACTTGGGCACGGACATGTGGCCGGCCGTGGCGCTCTCATACGAACCTGCCGAATCTGACGTCATGACACGACAAGTTCTCATCCGCAACCCCCTCGTGTCTGCACCAATGTTACGATTAGTGTACGCACACTTGGGTCTCATCGAATTCGCTGCTGGTATGTACGCCTACTTCGTTGTCATGGCTGAACACGGCTTCTATCCAGAAAACTTATTTGGTAAGATATGAGAATGGCTAATACAGACTTTTTGGATTAAAATATATGAATACAGAAGCAATTCTGCTTGGTGATCCAGGTGTAAGACAAAGGTGGGACAACGAAGCAGTGAGCGACTTTCAGGATTCTTTCGGTCAAGAGTTGACTTACGGGGAACGTAAAGAGATAGAGCGAGCTTCCCAAGCGGCGTACTTCGTAGCCGTGGTACTCACGCAAATGATGAATTCCGTCATTTGCAAGACCAGATATAACTCTTTGTTTCACGTCGGTAAGAGTAATGGAACTTCTATAATTAAATGTTGGGCTCCTGCCAATGTTAAAGCTCAATAATTATTCTTTGATAAAGCAATAAAAATGAATATCTGTCTGTGATTTACAGGAATGAAGAATCAAGTTTTAAATATGGGACTTGTATTTGAGCTGGTACTTTCAATCGCTATCTGTTACATACCTGGAGTAAATAATTTTTTTCAAACTTATCCTCTACGACTAAGATGGTACTGACAGTTATTTGAATTTTTATTATATACTCTGGTTTGTTCTTTAACATTGTTATAAAAACAGGGTTTGCTTACCAACAGGTGGTTCCTGGCTCTTCCATTCTGTTGCTTCATGTTCGTTTTCGACGAATTTAGAAAATATTGTATTAGAAGAAGACTTTTTGGAGGATGGTTTAATAGATTGACGTATTATTAATATCGTTAAACCTTCATAATATTAAATACCTAATGATAAAGTTTCCTGTTCTAATTTAAGGAACAAAAACAGAATACTACGCTGCATCCGCTGATAACTGTTATATTTTTAGTTGGTAGATATTATACTGGTATTATATTGGCATTAATAGTTTATTTATTATTGGATCGGGACAGCATAAAAGGATAGGGAAATATAAATATTCTGAATAAAACAAAAGCATCCAGATAATAGGAGTTTACTGGATTTTCACTTTACATTTGATCCCACACATACTCAGATCTCCAAATAATACAAGTTAAACAGTTAAGTACCTAATTTAATGAGCAAAAATAATATGACATATCAGGATCAGGTCACATTAACAACATCACAATAGTTTAAGGTCAGCACGTCTACGGACCTTGGTTTCAGGAAGTGAGCGGACGCTACCTTACGCTCTTAAGTTAAACATAAAAATAATAAAATTAACAAATTGTTCCTCTAACACTTCGTATACCTATATAAAGATGTGTATCTCGTTAAAACGCGTGCCGCGTTTTCACTTCCCGAATAGGAATGTTGTTTTTTATTTCTCTAAAGCGAGTGATTGGTTTAAGCAGCTAGTAGGAAATGTCCTATCAATCGCTTTTAACGACTAACATGTTTGGTTTGATACAATCACACAGCAATAGAAATTATCAGTTATACATTGTTTTGCAGATCAATCAATAATATTTACTGTTGACATAAAATGCGCTTGTAGACTTAGGAATGATTTGATTTTTCTTAAATTATGAAAGTACCCATTTAGATAAGGCACGAGTAAATAAAAGCTATTTGAATCCCCCCTATATAAGTCATGAATCTAAACTAATAACAGTAAGCATGAAGTTTAATTCATAATAATTACTTATAAATAAAGAGTAACAGATCAATAATTAAAATATATGGTTTTAAGAATATTTTGTTCAACTCATCGTAATTCTTTTAATTACCGTTTTGATGGCTTAGCAATAACTAAAATGGTAGCGATATACCTTAAACCTACCACAGCGTAACTATTTACTTCAAACAGTTGTTTCTTTGATATGTAAACAGATCTTTGAGATATTCACAGGGTAGGTATCACGTGACTAGCCACAAAGTTATGAAAACCATCTGCAAATTAAACCTGTATACTAGCATGTACTGTCACTTACGGGATATCTTCCGTGATTGTAATAATGAACAATCACGGAAGGTATCCCGTAAGTGACAGGACAAGTTTCGTTGTAAAACGTGAAAGCTTAAAACAGTGTTTGTATACTAGCAGTTGTAGTACCATAATTATCCTTTTGTATGAAAGCTCCCGATAAACTACTGTTGGAAGTATTTAAGGTACAAATGCACTGCTTCCCTAAAACCTACTCTTATTTTACGTAAGTACGAAACAATTGATAGTTGGCTTTACAAATACAAACTTCAGTGAAATTCAGAGAAACAGAATCCCTTCTAAACACACGACAAATCGTGTTTTTATTAAAAGCTCGACAAAATGAATGATGACAAATTTAATTAATTGAATTAACGCAAAAACTCATTATTAATAACTAATTTGCGACTTAATTAGAATATGGAGAGTAGATTATCAATAAATATCAATATAATATGAAAATATAACACCTATTTACATTACTATCATAATAACACTTAGATAAACGTTTTGCTTTCTATTCTTAATGTCAGGCAAGTTTTGATATGACCCATTAAAATTTCTAAGATATAAACAAGCAATATACTTATATTACATTACTAGTCATTGAACTATAAATTATTTCAAACGATAAGTACTTATTCCACAATCACACGTAGGTCCTACACATGTACACAATTTGGCTCAATTTTACTTATATTCTAAAAGTTTAAAAGTTGTAAGTAGATTTCAAAATTGTTTAAAATAAGCTCCGATACCTACCTACTCATAAAAAAAATAATAAGATGTAAGAATGAAAGATTTCTAAGATTAACAATAGTCCTATATAAAGAGAATTTACTGCCTTTTAAGATTATAGTGACTTCTAATAGCTTTTAGAATAATGGAGGACGCACCCCCTGTAATTAATTAGCTTTCATGTAGCTAGGTATTTAAAACGTGTCAAAAATTATCATTCTTAATCCTAAATTATGAATTACAAGACATACATATATTATTTTTATACAAATCTCTGATTATTATTATAAAATTCAGAATTTTAACATTTCCAGTTAAAATTCTTTGTCTTGTTTTGGAGATTACATATTGTGATTTAGTTTTGTGTTTAATAATCCATATTACTATTTAATTTATCCATTTCATGGCAATATAGTCTTTTATTATAATAATGTACAAAACGATTCCTTCACCAATTAGTTTCATTTGAGCGTAGAATTTTGAGCTAACTTGGAAATAACATTGCATTGCTTAGATTACAAAACAACAAAATATAACAAATCATATTATTTATACGGTCCGCGAATTAAATAATGAGCTTATAATTCGGATATGCTCACTAGTGATGTATAAATATAGATGAGGTCACACTTTAGTAGTTGGTGCGCGTACGCGCCGCGAGGATTGCATTGAGGTTAGGCTGAGTTCGCATGTCCGCTATAGAATGTCTGGCTTTTATGAACGCCTCTTCGCGAATTACTTCGTCTTGGAGAATGCAACCAATTATTTTAGCTACAATTGTCGACGGTGGAACATGAGGATTC
The DNA here is from genome assembly GCA_905163415.1 of Noctua fimbriata. Classification (NCBI taxonomy): domain Eukaryota; kingdom Metazoa; phylum Arthropoda; class Insecta; order Lepidoptera; family Noctuidae; genus Noctua; species Noctua fimbriata. The sequence continues at coordinate 10,399,312 of LR990941.1, read as the reverse complement.
CCTGAAATCGTACAAACTGAACTAGATATCTACGATCGTATGACAGTGTAATGTAAACATATGCAGTGCCGGATTAACCCAGTAGCAGGAATAGCGATTGCTACGAACCCCGCGCAACCTCCGTTGGGGGTACAAACCACCCCGAAATCTAGGCCAACTATAGAGTAACCAACCTATACCGAAGGCGAAATACTACTATTTTCGAGCTCGCTTCGCGCGCTAATACATCCTATATTTAGGTAGGTAGGTACTCAATTCAATATAAGTTTACAGATTTATTTCAATTCTCATTTCTGGATAAATGAGCAAAAAGAACCTAATTTATCCGAGAAGGGTTGTCAAAATTGTTGAGCTCGCTTCGCTCACCCTTGCATTCTCTTGTATCTTCGACATTAGTCGACAAAGTATATGCATAATTCCTATTTCAGATGAATGGTCAGAAGAAAATGTAACCTACCCCAGGCAGGTGGAATGCAAAAAATTTCGTACGGGGTTTGCATAAATTACGATTTTTTTTTTGAATTTGCAGTATTTGTTCTATTTTTATATGTATTAATAGACAAAAGAAAACTCAACAAATTCGATGTGAATGCTAAAATTGTTGAGCTCGCTACGCTTGCTCTTCAGTTCTAAGTTCTCTCTATTGGTAAGCATTTCGTTTTATGTCGACAAAGTTAGTCTTTTAATAAATCGTCAAACGAGAGTTTTCTTGAATTCCCTTTCTTTTTTTATTTGTTTTACTAATTGGTTAATCCCCAATTTCTTTTTCTTTTAGGATACCCCCCTCCCCCCGAAATAAATTCCTGGCTACGGCCCTGCCCACCACCTATACAATGGATAGTTTGTGGTAAATACATATAAAAAATTACAAATTTGTAAAAGTTAGGTCCAGGCACACCTCAAATTATTTCTGAACGAAGTTGGTAAAATATTTTTTGTGTTGTACCCTCTCTGGCCGATCAAGGGCCGCTCGATACAATTTGCTACGGGCCCCGCGCTTGTTTAATCCGGCACTGAACATATGAACAAATAAGCGGTATACTTGTTTGCGAATGTAATTTGAAGCAAAATGTATTTGCTTATGCTGTCCGTCCATACTTCAGAGTAAAAACATTTAATTCTGGCCACAGCACAATGGTAACTTCCTCTCAGATAATAGGCGGGATAATTATAAGTTTTTCCTGCCAGTAAATAATTTTAGACTGAGGTAGGTAAGTAAGCACATAAGACACGGTTTTAGAAACATATTTTAATCACCTAAAATAGGGTACTTGAAGGGTTTTAACTTGGTGATCTTGTTCGGTTTTATTATGTAGAATCCAAAGGTCATTAGGTTTTTTTTAAACATAGATCATCATTATAGTGTAAAAAAAATCTTATCTTAACACAAAGCGACACAAAGTTTTTATGCTCATATAAAAAAAAAAATCAAGTACCCTACTTTTCTGTAAAAAAAGTTGAAGAAAGATGCCTTGGCGAAACAAAAACATTCTTCATCTTTTGCTCTAAACTACCCACAACACAGACACCACAATAATGTTAGTCAGGTACTTACTGCACTGCGATCTCAGGAACTTGATATGACCTATGACAACTCGAAGAAACGGGTTTCATAAAGCGGCATACAGGCGTGCAGTGGTCTGTTAGTGAGTTTATTAAAATTGTTACTGTTGTTAGTATTAGCTCCTTCACCAAATAAACCAGGAAAAATGTATACAAGGTTAATAAATCAATGACCGAATTATGCGAGCTATCTTGGGACGTAGATTTTTATCAGCTACCGTATTTTTTATGATTAGACGACTGTTAGGCATTGAAATATTTTATTATTATCTATTCGCAAAAGCCGCGCTGTAGACCAGGCGGGATTTTTTAATTATTACAATATATGGTCATTGGGACACAAGTAACGCAAACGACTACGAGTTTTTTATAGATTGTCAAAACAATTAATTCTATTACTTAAACCTTAAATTTAATTAGACATCCAGTAGGTATCTTGATAATTGTGTATATATTTCGCTTTATGGTTACCGATAACCCATGGCATGTAATTTAAATAGCTCACATAATCTGGTTTTAATAATTATAATTATTTATAAATAAAACATGACGATATTTCGGAACACAATGCCTGGTGTTCCAAAGTCACTAAGGTTAAATAATGTTTTTCCTGTGAATTACTGAAGTCTAAAAATAAATTTTGTTAATCTGATTATAAAGTATTAAAATGTGTTGTTAGCGTACGTCATTCGATGGAGAATTTTTATAAGCACAATTTTACGTTTATAATAACAGCTTGTAGCCATAATTAGGCTATTAGATCCATATGGTAGTTTTTAGATGCGCGACACTACGTCATTTGTACCAGGTTTTTTTTTTCTATTCATTTTACCAGTACCTACCAGAGACATCGTGTTATAATATTTCATTTTATAACAGTGGAAATATTAAGGACGACTGTTTTAAGGTTCTATAACTAACAATAATTAAGGTAAATTAATTTTATGTTGACCATAATAATAATAATGTAAAAGACTTTTATTTTTGTTAAAAATTCTCAATGAACAGACTTTAATGCAATGGCATGTTATTACCAACCAATTTTCCCATTGTGTAATCATAATAGATACCGCTTACCTGTAAGGCCTCTGTAACCAAATATACCGCAGTCGTGCATACGCATTGAGTGCTGCTCTTTTTTAATGAAATCTTCCGTGCTTATTCCTTTGAGCTAAAAAAAAAAAATGTACTTAGTTAAAAAAATAAACAAAAGCAGTTCATAAAAATATTACAATTTAAGGAAAATAGACACTACTAACTTTAGATGGTGCTAAAAATCTGTCAGGTATTCTTTGCAATTTCTGCTGTTTTTCACTTGGCCCAAAGCCCAGAGCTAGCAGAACTGATTCAGCATCTACTTTTCGAGCTCCCAACACATTTAAAACTGAGCTGCCACTTGACCCACTGTTATCAGACTGAAAATAAGTTTTACAATAAATACATTTTGTAATACATAACTATTTACATTTGCAAGTGACCTGATAGTTACCTGGAGGGAATGATCTCTAAGCAATGGGTTTTTAAACTTGGGAGAATATCCCTCAGATTGTATTGAGTGGTCCCGCTGCAGCCTCTTAACATTAGTTCTCTGGGGAGTGCTGGTCAGTAGTGCACTATCAAGTGATTTCCTTTTCCATGCTTCTTTTAATGGAACTTCTAAGTTATGGTCATCTTCGACCTTTTCTTTGATAGGTTCTATGACTGTGTTTTCAGTCACTGATTCGTCTGGTTTGCTATCATCAGACTTGGGTTCAGTGATCTTCACCTCCTCACTAGTGTTCTCAGTCTCCGCTGCTGCGTCAGCTGGCAAGGAATCCAGCCACTGTTGTACCGGACTACTACGCCGCATGTCGTCTATTACTCCACTTAACCAACCTCTAACTTTCCTTTCTATTATTGTTGACACAGACTCATTAAATGTATCTACAAAAACAATAACTTTATTATAACATCTAAAATTAAGACAAATTCTTATTACTGTAGATATTATCACACTTATTTTAAAAATGAGGCAAATGCATCTGAGCTACAAATTGTATTATTAAATGTAAACTAAATAAATGTATTAAGTAAATTAACTTGAACAATAACCTGTAAATTTTAAAAATACATTCAACTCACATTAAATTCATAAACATTTACATTTTTTTTTCTTTTTAAGATACATTCATCTCAGGCTTTATAAAAACAGCTGTTTTATGAAAATGAAATTCTATAAATCTTTATTCATTCTCATCACAAAAACTGACTGTTGCTACTTACATTTAGGGAAAGTACCTACCTTTTGGAACATAGTAGGTACATAATATTCAAGCCAATATTAGCATTTATTACTTACACACCAAAGTACATAGAAATAGCAAAAAGCAATGATTTACGTTACAGATTTAATATTAAAATTTGGAAATGAACATATGGGTTTGTTTATGATATCTCTATCAAGAAATACACTACGATAATGTAGCTGATGAAACCAACCTTGTTTAGGATCCATCCCCAGTAAAGGTAACGCTGCATGCAATACGAGGAAGTTCATGAATTAACGTGCAAGATGCGTTCGATGGTCACAAATACTCTTATAATACCTACAATTTTCCAAAAACGAAAATACTACATAAAATATATGATCATGACTTACCTTGAATTAGGCAAATGTGTTTTAAAATCCTTCAACTATTGAAGCACAGGTTACAAAAAATCACTTCCAAAAATAATTTCACAGAAAACAAAATCCTGTTAATTTACGTCTGATTTAATCATTTAATCAATTTATTAAAAAATACGTATTTACAGTCCGCTGATAGCAGCAGTGGAATAAATCTGATTGACATTTATTGGTTTCTGACATTTTGAGACAATGACAGTGACACATGGACGATAACAATTTTGGGATACCATGTCAAAGAATAGAAGAATCAACCATGGACTTATTTAGTACTGTCCAAATCTGCATTGCCATTTTGTTTGCATTTTGCAGGCGTTAGAATTCGAACGCTAAGGGCTCATTTACGGAGACGCGGCGCGGTCCGGAATAAATTCAACAATAAGGCGATGTATGAGAGCGTTTATTGAGAGGCAATTCTAGAAAGTAAATAGGTACTTTAATTACATAATTACCTTAAATTGAGGAGGTAACACTGTAGTATTCACAATGACTTGCCTGTCTAGTATGGCCACAGGTTTTGCAAACAGGATCGAAGCCTCAACAAAAGTGGAAAGTCACAGGCAAATTATGATTAGAAGACAGAAACAGGGTGTAAGGGACAGCCCTCCACAAACTGACAGGGTGCATTGAGCTCCTTATTTTGAATCATACTACACAGGAATTTTTCTCCGAATTTGTTTTTTTTTTCAGTTACTATTCCTTTATTTCAATGTAAAACTACATTACCTGTACGCAGTACTATATTTATGTAAATAATACGGCTAAAATCAAAAATCCAACAATGGATGTTGAAATACTCTAACGAACGACGCGTAAAATCAGCTGTTCACTTCCTGCCTAGCTACAGAGTTCATCGAACTCGTCGTCACGCTTGCCGTTCGCTACTTGCGTTTTGCCACGGTAACAATTCATGTATGAGGAAATAAAACCAATCAAATTTATTGGATTCCCATAACATGAATTTCCCATTCTGAAATAATTTTTTGTACCTGTCATCTTATCTTAGTATGATATACTGAATTCATCCCATCAGTTTGTGGAGGGCTGTCCCTTACACCTTGTATACAGTCAGGGTGATTTTTTTAAGTGGGCGTGTAAGGCCAAATCAGAAACTATGAGGAATAGCGAAAAATACTCAAAGAACTCTCAAGCCCGATTTTGTTGAAAACTAAAACTGCATCATTGGATATTTGGAAAATAGCCAGGAATTGAACCCGTTGATTTTGTAAAAAAAAAAACATACACTATATTATTACAACATTCGACAGCTTCGTTATAAGTGATCAAATCCTGGGAAGTAATGGCATACAGCAAATTAAAGGAATCGGTATTTTTTTTGATAAAACAGGTAACAGTACGCAAATACAAACATTAAAAAAGTCTAAACAACACGCATCATTTACATAAACTGCTTGTTTTATTAATTGATACTTTATTTTTTCCTTAACAAAGTAGATTGGTATACAATCTTTTTGTTCTCGGAAACATATACTGGCTGATTTTAAAAATAGTTTTTTTTTGTTTTGGTATGTTTCATTTAAATAAAAGCTTATTATTTTTTCCCGATTTCATGAGTTTTCATTGCTTGATTTTGGTATTTGTTTCACTTTTATCATTTTAAGAAATACAGTTTTTGAGCGACGCCATTTGACTACTGATGAAATGCAGTTGTAGGAATGCTACAAGCGGGAAGAAATCAGTCCTAGGTATCTCAGCATTTTGGTGTCAATAGGAGCCAGATTTGTCGTCTTTGGCAGTGTTACGTTAATACAGGGGATCCTGCTGAGCAGCACCCATGTGGAAGAAATATAATTGCCCGACAGGACCGATACATACAACTGACTGCAAGACGTCAGCAATTCACTTATAAGTTCCAATTTCAATTGTTTACTTTTTTTGTTTTTCTTTCGCCTTTAACCGTGAAGAGTTAGTAAAAATTATAAATAAGAACAATGTTGTGAACAAGATGACTGCGCTCTGTGGGTGTCATCAATCAAGGACATTTATTAAAAATGTGAAAAAAACATAAAATATAACCTGTTCCTTAAATTTGCCACATACCATTACTTCCCAGAATTTGATCCCTATTAGCGATACTATCGAATGGTTTAATAAGTATTTATGTTTTGTTTTTCAAAATCAACGGGTTCGATTCTTGGCTAGGAATATTGATTTTCCCAAAATCTAATTATGCAGATTTAGTTTTTATCAAAATCGGGTTCGAGACTCTTATGGCTATTTTTCGCTATTCCCCATAGTTTCGGATTTCGCCATCCACGCCCACATGAAATTGAAATTCACCCTGTAAATAGGTCTAGTAATAGAGACGAACCAGGATCAGGTAGCGGCTAACTTTGCTTTCATACTACTACTTGACCGTATTTCTGGAAGCCGTATGCTGAGATATAATATACAGGGGGTAGGGTGGGCCTGTTGCCATCGTCTTGCTCTGCCTGGGGTGGGAACCCAGCAGTTTCGACCTACCCCGTAGTAGTCGCGATTTTAGATAACCACGAGTATTATCTTAAATGTATTTATGTATACTAAATATAAATGCATGTTTTTAATAAAAATCACGTTTATTATAAATAAAGAATATTTATTTTTCTATAAACACATTATCCTTTTATATCATCAATTGTTGACATCATTTATAAATCGCGGATCGCATTGGGCTTTCGTCAACGAAGTCGAGTGCATGGATGGAGAAGAGTTCAGCGGACAAACCGCGGCCGACGCGCGACGCCGAGACGAAGCGCCCAGCGCGCGCGGCTCCTTAGCTAAACAATTTGTGCATCGAGGTTCAGGTAGAGATTACTTTAATCGCTAAATCACATTTGGACACTAATATACATGTATAACTACGTTCAACAAGTGTCAATATTGAGCAGTACGAGGGGGGCCGCGGGAGCGCGCGGCTCGTAGCCTGCGTCACGCCGGCCCGTACACGCAGTCGCCGCGGCGCGCGCCCGCCGTTTCCTCGCCCGGCAGTACGGCGGCGCGCCGCCACTGGTCGCGCACGCGCTCCACGTGCTGCAGCACGCGCACCACGTTCATACCGGCCAGCTTGCGCACGTCCTCCTCGCTCCAGTCGGGGTCGCGCAGCAGCTCGGCCAGCAGGTGCGGGTAGCGCGACACGTCCTCCAGCCCCTCTGGCGGCGCGTCGATGCCGTCGTAGCCCGCACCCAGCCCCACGTGCTCCACGCCGGCCACCCTCCGAACGTGGTTTATGTGCGCCACCACGTCTTCTAAAGTGGCACGCTCCCCACACGTTACTAGTTTTGCATAGAAATTTATCATGACGACGCCACCGTTCGCAGCAATCATGCGAAGTAAGTCGTCAGGAACGTTCCTACTCGAGTTGCATAGGGCTGCAGCTCCTGAATGCGAAAATACTACAGGCGCCTGTGACATTTCTAAAGCGTCGCGTGCGGTCTCTTCTCCCGCATGCGAAAGATCTACAATCATGCCGAGCCGATTCATTTCACGGACCACCGCTCTTCCAAATTCGCTGAGTCCTCCAGCGGTTCCCGCAGCTCGGGCCCATCGTGTATCACACGTATGTGTAACTGTTAGGTATCGAGCACCAAGCTGGTAGAACGCCCGAAGCACTGCAAGCGAATCTCCAAGAGCGTGCCCACCCTCCACGCCAATAAGGGAAGCGATGCGCCCGTCACGATGCGCATCCAGAAGTTCACCTGCATCGGTCACTAGCGCCAAGTGCGCTGCATTCAATTCTACAATACGCTTGATAACGTCCATCTGTTCGAGAGCCAACTGAACTGCGTCACGATCTCTCGCACCACATGGCACGTACGCTGACCAAAATTGAGCACCGACCTGGCCGAGTCTCAGGCGCGGGATATCCGTGTGCGACCAGCGCGACCGCGCCCAAGGTTCAATTCCGTCGAGGCCGGCACTCAAATTGAAGTCACCAATTTTATTATGTAAAAACTTTCGAACGTTCCACGCTAAGTCATTATGACCGTCAACCAGTGGCGAATCTCGTAGCATTCGACGAATAGTAGTGAGTCGTTGTTCCGGAGTAGCTCGTCCGCCGCCACCGAGTGCGAGGGGCAGCGCCAGCGCGGCGCCGAGCGCGGCCAGCACGACCAGCGCCGCGAGGGCGATGCGCCAGCGCGGCCGGCGCGGCACTGTCTTCTCGTCCGAACTGCCCGATGCCGACGCCGACAGCGAGTCAGGCGCCCAGCGCCCGCACCGCTCTGCTACGTCCGGCAGCGGGCCCGGAAACGTCATACCTTCTGGTACTGCGGCCTGCAACCAGAAAAACATAATGTTACGAATTATGAAAGAGAGGTGTGTTCATATTTTATGAACTGATCACTCATGTAATACTATTATTTACTGTACCTATTGTGAATAATCAAATAATCTAGGTACATATATGTAGCAACGTCGAAACTGCGCCAACATTGGCTATTATGTACATAGGCTTCTCATTTAACTTTGACCCACTTTGATCTAATTGTGGGACTCAAGTACCTATTAGGTATGTATGAATGTAGGTAATTATTAATTAATGTAAAATGCAGCAAATGGCAGGTCACTCATCGGTACTTAGTTGCTTACAAATATGCAATTCTGGGGATGTGATCGTTCACGAAGACAATAATGCTGCTTGTCGTTATACCCGAGCATGACAGCTGTCGGACGACCTTCAAGAAATAATCCTTTTAAAATAAATAAAGCCTTTATTTCCCAAAATAACAATATACATAATTCCATAACATTTTTTCATGCACACTGCAATACCAATTCATATTAAAGCATAATTACATTCTACGAGTATATTCGATTAATTATTAGATTTTAATACATTTATATTAGAGTTAAAGATTTAAATTATATTTGATTTTATACAATACTATTTTTGTATTGATTTCTTTTACAATATTATTAACTTTTATATGATTATATTCATTTTAAATTCATGCTTTTATTTAATATTATATATTTGATTAAATTACATTTTTGAATCATATTCCAGTAACATATTTGCAAACAACGAAATTTCTAACTACTCAGGTTATATTAATTTTAATTAGATTTTTGGAATACTTTGTCACTTTATTGGTACAAGTATATCATTGGGCTACCCACTTAAGGGGCTCTCGTCCAACTCTTTCCGGTGCTGTCTGCCTTGTGCTTGGCGAGTCCACGTGGATCCGGTTACTTGATAGATCTCGTCACACCAGCATCGCCTAAGTCAGCCGCGTGGGCGTGGGCGTTTGGCTTCGTAGGGATACAAATGCAGTATCCTTTCACTCCATCTATTATCGCTAACTCTAGTTGTATGTCCAGCCCATCGCCATTTCAGTCTGCTTGGTAGCTCGACTGCGTCCGTTATCTTTGTTATGGATCTAATGTATGTGTTTTTCTTCCTATCTTTCAGCTTTATACCCAACATACTTCTTTCTGCGGCTCTTTGGAACAATTTGATCTTTGAACGACCAAGTTTGACACCTGTACAATAGTGTTGGCATAACAACGGAGACCATTGCTTTCCTTTTTAGATGCATTGGTAATTTACTTTTGAATATTTCCTTCAGCGACCAGTATATACTCATCCACATAGCTTATAGAATGAGATACAGTTTTAATTGGTGTTTTTTCGCTATTTGTCATGGCAAATATCATCTGTATGTTCATTGTAGTCCACACTTTCAGCTTTATATGTCTAGGGTATTTAACATTTATTCTAAGTCCTTGCGATTTTCAGATATTAATACTATATCATCGGCAAAGCGTCTGTTGCTTAGATATTCGCCGTTTATGTTGATGCCTATTTTTCCCAGTCTAATTGTCTGAAAATATATTTAAAAAAAGCAGTAAATAAATTAGGTGAGATCGGATCACCCTGTTTCACTCCTCTTAAGATACCTTTGTCTTCCAGCTTAACCACCGCCTTGCTGTTTTTATAGATTTCTTTCAGTATTTCTATGTATCGGTTTCCGACTCCCTGCGTCTTCAGTGCTAACCACAAAGGTTCGTGTCGTATGGAATAAAAAGCAAATAATCCTTATAAATGCGTAAAAATGCATGCGCTTCTTTTTCAAACTTCCTACAATCATGTGATATTAATGGAGAGAATATGGTTTTTTTTTTTTTTTGTAAATCCATTTATTTGGGTAGCTATAACAGTACGATGGAATTAGGTTCATATACTTATACGACATGCAGATATACGGCGACAGTTTGTTACACAAATTATTGATATACACCTACAGCGAACAAACCTAGACAAATTCAACAAGTAGGTAAATTCAGTTGGGTATGCAAGAAAATACCTTACATAGGTGACTTATTGCGACGCCACCCGTCTGCTTTATCCCACATCATGTTTCCTGATTAAATATAATCTTGCAGACGCGAGGCGGTTAAAGTACAATGGATTTAAATGACTGCCACATTTACGTTGCTACGGCACACGACTTAACTAAGCGTTAACATATACACGCTGTATGTTCATGAATGCCGTAATTAATTTATAGCTAACTGCTGAAAGAGACGTTACTCGCATTTATGTGACTGTTTGTTTTTATTATTCGTATACACGCAACACAATAGTGGCAAATAAACGTAGACCTTACGCGATAAACAATAAAAGGAAATCCGCTCACAATTTTCCCACCAATTTTTCAGCTAGATTTGAAAGGAGAATATTGTAAGCGTTCATATCAGTCGATTCAGGCGTGACAATAATTTGCCGCGTGTTCAATTATGCAAGGGGCACACACAGTTAGGGGACGAGGCTGTGGGAAGGGGCGCAGGGTGAGCCTGAATAGCTTCTGACCCATTTACAGAGAGAGCTGGCGCGAAGGCCCACAGTCGCCTGGATTTCAGTCTTAACTGAAAACCTCCTTTCTAATTACGATGCTCATATTTTGCATTCTGTCTTGTACTCGTAATTAGTGTTAGGTATTGTTTGAATTTGTGAAAGATTTTTTAACTTTTTTTATACAGAGCTAGCCATTCAAATTCTGACTTTATTTTGTAAAATCTGCAACTAAAGCTACCAATAAAATTTGGTTCTAGCTTAGTCAATGTACAAGTAGCGTGCTGAAACTCCAGAACTTACATTTTAATTGAATTTATATATAAAATACAATCGTCATAGTTACTATACTAGACTCCTTGTTCTACCAAAAAAGCGCTCTTGCCGTCCCTTTTTGCAACGTAAACAAGTCGTCCGCCATAGCGATCTATCATCGTGATTCGTACGTAAGATGTGCCAATTTCAGGCATTATTTCCAGCATCCACATTACTCCATTGCACTATGCCAAGTGCTATTGCTACGTCAAAGTACATTGCTCTATTTGTATTCAAGATGTTAGGTCAATGCAATATGTTATCTATACTATATGAGAATCTGTTTTAATAGAACATCAATTGCATAATAAGTAAAGATAACATAATACATCGTCGTCAAGAGATTGTTATTTGTAACAGGCATGTGGGATACGAAACAGATTACTAAATCCAATAAATCTGCTTAACTACCAAAGTGCTGTTACCAATCTACAGTGATTATTTAGCCAATTAACGATTGTCCATATTATCGGATATTACTTAGTGGGCGCTGATACTATCGGAGTTCATAATTGATTAGCTTTATTTGTAAACACAAAGTTATGCGAGTCAATTTCAAGTGGAATATTAAAGCTCCCGGATCGTAGCGCTCCCGAGTATCGTCGAGACTCAAAGTGAGATTTAACTTTTAGTTACGTGCTCCCCAAAGGATTAGACGTTTACTTGCAGTTAATGAATACGGGAATACACTAATTGGACTAACTGTCCGAATGCCTTTAGTCGGACTTTCTCATTCCTGAAACAATCTCTCTGTGAGTGTGAATAGCGTTCACTTAGGAATCCGAATGACTTCAACACTGGTTTTCTGAATTAATATAGATCTCGAGACAAATACAGAGCTCAGACAACAATGAGTAGGTACTAAATGTCGAGATTCAAAGTCATTGACCGGCTTCATGAGCCCCGATGTTAGACGAGGGACGAAGGTCATCAAAGTAGATTAGCGTTCGAAAGTCCAAATAAAATCGTCATTACACGTTCAAATTATGCCGCTTTATTTATTAATTATTGTGTAATTTATGCAAGATAAGACTGATAACAGTAATGTTTACTGTGAAATTGCGTGGAAAATCACGAAAACAGTCGGCGGGGCGAGGCAGGTGCGGGGGCGGAGCTGCATCGATTCGCTGCATGCCAGACAGCGGGATCGCGGGCCCCGGAGCATGGCCCGGCCGCGGCCATGGCTCACAGGCCACGGCCCACGCTGCGGCTCTGAGGCCCCGCTGGCCCCCGCAACGACATAATGTTGCGTGAAATTTGCGCCCCCATTGTAACCTTACCTACAACTAGCCGTCGGTCCGTAACTCCTTTATGGAGCACGGACCTGTATGCTATATGGACCGAGTGTGAATCATACACATGACGTGCCACATCCAATACGTTTTATGGTGTTTTTTATTGATTCCTATCATCATTTCTATTAAATGTGACTTCATCTAGTTTTACTTAACCTCTAAAATAAAACATTTGGCCAAACACGGTACCAGCAAATTCATACGTATTAGAATGTAGAAAATGATAAAATTTTAACCGTGCACCATGCTGTAGATGACAATTATGACACGTCAGAAATTAGGTTTATGAGAAAAATACTTGCATGATAAATGGCGGAGTGACACTCAACTGTTTTGTCTGTTTGTTCTTTTTCGCGATTCAATTGAATAAATCGCAAAGGAAGGATTCAGATTAATTTCACGATTCAATAATATGTTGGTTATTTATATTGGTTTCGGGAAAATATTCTATGATGCACCTTGACCGTTAATAAAGTGCCTACGATCGTCAGACACAAGGCAAAGTTCATAATAGACTTGTTGTTTCACGCAAACGAAGCCGCGGCCCGTGGTAATGCGATGGAAGTAAAACTGTATTATTGTGGTGAGGCACAGGTACTCAACAAAGAAGTATACTTGTGGACACTCAGTTATGTTGATGGATTTTTTATCAGGTAACACTTTTATAAAAGCTTAAATATGATGTGTTCTTTTTATTTCAACATTTTTTTTTTACTTGGCCTCTCCCTTAATTAAATAAAGATCAATTTTCACCCGTCATCACTATCATAACTACCGTGATACCGTCTACATGGTCTTCCCATTCTCATAGCGGATGTTTGATTAGTATCCTCACACACACTATCTGTATCCACATAGTCCATTTCAATTAAGTCCATTAATTGTTGAATCGTTTCAAACTAAGTGCTTTGTGGCTTCTGCTATAACTATGTATTCGCTATGTATATGTAAGCGACTTGATCTTCACTCAGTTTAAAAACTGTATCAGGACGTGGATCATAATATAATGATAACTGGTATCCGTGATTGATGAAAAAGTATACCACTAAACAAAATAGGGACTCCTATTTATTTGAATCGTGGCCCTACGGACTCTACAAGTCTGTTTGAAGTTAATGTCAAAAGGTGTAGTACCTAATAATAAGAATGAATCCAACAAATGCTGAATTAGAAACTGATATTTGATAGAGCTACAAAAAGAACTAAAATCTACGTACATGAATATTGATTGAACAAATAAAACCGGCCAAGTGCGAGGCGTACTAACGTATGTAGTCGTACGTATAATAAAAATGTGTTGAAAGCTCATTCATATTATATTGTATTACATTTATTATTGTATTACATTCAACAGCAAAACTAAATTGGTTTTTTATAGTGTGTAAATGAAAAACAAAGTTACTGCTGCAGTTTGATGAAAAATCTCAAAAACTTAACATTAAATCTTATTCAAACCAAATTTTGTTGAAAGTTTTTTTTACGTTCTAAAATCCTACATTTTTCAGAATTTTTCTCCTATTACTTTAGAAATTAGAGGGGGGGTGGACACATTTTACCACTTTGGAAGTGTTGTCTTTCAAACGATTGACTTTGAGAAAAATGGTTTTAGGACCCTCAATGTAATTTTTAAAGATCTATCTATAAACACCCCGCACGTATAGGTTTGATTGAAAAATTATTTAGTTTCTGTTCCATGTAGGGGAGCCCCCCTTAATCTTTTATTTTTATACATCTGCCTACCAAGTTTCAACTGTGTAGTCCTAACAGTTTCGGAATAAAGTGACTGTGACATACGGACGGACAGGCAGACAGACAGACATGGCGAATCTATAAAGGTTCCTTTTTTTGCCATTCGGTTACGGAACCTTTTAAAAGGAATATTGTTAAATTACGAGATGATTATTCAAACACCATAAAATATTGTCATTCACAAGTTATTGAAGAAATAAAATCATGCAAATATTTAGATTTTTTAGAAACCGCAAGTACTAACATTCCAGACCTGGAAAACTCACAAACATATCATTCACTAACTGTTGCCCGCGACTTCGTTCGTGTGGAAATTTTGATGTGTAAGGCTGAGAAAAAAAGTATTCCATGTGCTATTCCAGACTATAATTTAAATCTGTGCCAAATTTCATCCAGATTATTTGAGCCGTTCTGGTGTGATTGAGAAACAAACATCCATTCATCCATCCATCCAAATTTTCGCATTCATAATAGTAAGTAAGATTATCTTTTAAAGATTCTGTTAAAAAAGCAGATTAAGTTAAGTTTTATCAATGTGAATTTCGAAACGATAAATCTTTTGAATTTCCCCGACTTCCCTACGACGCGTGTTTTGGTACAGATACACCTAAATAACACCACAACATGTAAAGACGATCGGATGCCGAGGAAGAAACAATCAAGATCGCTTCAACAACTCCGCGCTGATACAAATCACATTTCCGAAAGAAATGTGGCGGAGAGTCGGAGCGAGCAGTATCGAGTGTCGGGCGATGTCTACATTACTTATGAGAGAATTCAACTTCACATTCTACTAGTAAGAACATATTGTTTTGATTTAACAAATAAATCAATTTTAAGCCGTGCTTGCCTAGGTTGGTCTGTGGATGGGTGACCACCCATTATTACATACTGAGTTTCCTCCGTGCCTCGGAAAGCACGTTAAGCCGTTGGTCCCGGCTGTCATTTGTAGATCTTTGACAGTCGTTACAGGTAGACAGTGGCCCAAAAAGTCTGACAACCAGTCTTACCAAGGGGTATCGTATTACTTGGTACTAACTGGGTTTTGGCAGCAGCGTTCTCTGTAATTTTTATAACAAACATACTGCGATCGCCAACCCGCCTGCCAAGCGTGGCGATTATGGCAAAACCCCCCTTGGGGAGGCCTATGTCCAGCAGTGGACGTCTTTCGGCTGAAATGATGATGATGATGATGAACTGGGTTTTGGAGGTAAGATAGGCAGTCGATCCTTGTAAAATACTGGTATTCAGCTGGATCCGGTTAGATTGGAAGCCGACCCCAATATAGTTGGGAAAAGGCTAGGCAGATGATGAGGTAATAATACTTTTACTGTATACTTTGAAATCTACTTTTTCATATGCTTCATGTAAACTATACAACGTGCTTTGTTTTGAGATCCCATAACTCTAGGGTTATATTCTATAAGTAAAAACAATACAAAAGTCCTAGAATACGTGGTCCAAAAATGCATAGTTTTGAAGATATCACCAATCTCTCGATTTGTGATCTAAGTTTCATTGATAAATACGAGTAATTCTACCATTTAAACCAACCATAGAAAATGCGAAGTTGTCATATTTCACATAAGGGTTTTGTTACATTAATAATCGTGACTGTCGAATTATTTTGTACAAAAATGAAAGCAAAAAAAAAAGATTATTGAAAAATAATTCATATGCTAGTTAGTAGCTAGATTTATTTATTTAACACTTTAAGTACAAAAGTACAGAGGCGGACTTAATGCCATAGGCATTTTCTACCAGTCAACCTTTGGGTGATGCAGAGACAAGATTGATTGGTTGATTCTTTGACATTGTCTCATTCATACCCCAGAGTTATGGGATATAAAAAAAAACACCTTGTAAAATTATCGTAATAACTTTTTTACACATTTAAAATTAAATCAACATAATGAAAGTAACTAGGAAAAACGCATTTTTATTAGCTAAATATTATATACATTTATAACCTAAAATAACTAACTTAAAAAAAAACTCCTCCTCAACGCTGTCAACTGGTAATGTACCCAACTACGTTTGTTTGTTACGTTTTACGACTAAAGTTCATTACGATCCGATCAGCCGATCGGATCGTAATGAAATTTGTCAAGGAGATAGATCATATCCTGGGGATGGACAAAGGCTATCTTTTTTCTCACAAATAGTTACACATTTAAATTTCTTCGGGCAACAGCTAATATCAATATTTAAAAACAAAAAGGACTATTTGTTTTGCTTTTGCAGAACATTTCCCTGTCGCATAGAGAAGGCGTGTGTCTCAGCAGTGGCGACGTTAGGCAGGTGTTGTGGAACATCTCATGAGACGTTACATGCAAGCGCCACATTCAATGTGTAAAACCAAAAAAACTCATTGGTACTGAGGACTACTTCCAGGAATTTCACCACATCATGTGTAAAGTCTTTGTCAGAAATACTTAGGTTATTATTAATAGTTTTTGAGCCCCAATAATATTTATTTTAGAACGCAAAAGTTATAGTAAATAGGTTCCCGGATTCAATTATTATGTTCCTTTGGAAAAACCTAGGAATCCCATTTATTTTTAATCTACTTTATGCAGTGTCTGTTAAATAAGTTTTTTTTTTTTAAATAAAATCACAATTATATCTTTACACGTGTTAATTACCACTGTGAATGACCATTTAATTAACACATTTTAATCGACGAACACAATCGGCTATTAAATTATTAAAACAACTGTTCATGTTTAATGGTGGTCAGCACCAAACTTTATTGACGTCAATATTGTGGTTAACGCCAATTTACACGCGCATTTAATGACCACCGCAAATATTGTTAATAACACGCAATAGGAGAATTAAATTATGAAAGCTACATTTCATTTTGAATTGTGGCACTGTCGTAGACGCGCTACGAGTCTACGGCAGCGTAGCTATTTTGTAGACGCACTACGAAATCGTACCACTTTCGTAGACCTTCTTCAAACCGTAGCTCTCTCTTTGATGTACTACGAAGTCGTAGCGCTTTCGTAGACGTCTTACGAATTCGTAGCACTTTCATAGACGTACTACGAAACTGCATCTCAGACCTAGTACGAAATCGTAGCAATTTCGTAGATGCGCTACGAAAACGTAGCACTTTCGCGGATACGCTAAAAAAAACTAGCAGAAACTTAATGCTTTATTTGACATTTTATGTTATTTAACTCGGATCAAACTAAGTGTTTATATTTTATTTTTCGTGCCACTTTACATTGACTTCTTGCTATTTGTTTGAAATTAATATAACATTATATTGTTTGATTGTAATCTATTTATCGAAACTCCTTAGTAGATTTATATTAGTAACTTTACTAGTTTGAGGTTTGGTCAAACCGGTGCGGACAAATAGCGGACTGTCATTTATGAGTTCTCTTAGTACAAGAGTATGTCTATTTCGGAGAATCTGTAAGACACAACCCTAACCAACCTTTCTACGTGGAAATATACTACATAAAACAAAGACACAATTCATTACAAAATAGGAGAAATTTCCTCGAAAATTAGTATTACGCAGCCATAACATTTTCCTAAAAGTAACATACTTCAGAACAAAGTAGCTGCTTATTGTCCAACGCACATTTTCGCCTTCCGTACATCTAAAGCGACGTTAAATTTAATACTTCCCCGGCGCGTGCTATACGTGTGAATAAGGTATAAGTATAACATCACATTCTTGTATAAATATCCGCCGCTGGCATCATTGTTTTAAGTAAATTCTCTTTTGGATGACCGAATTTTTCAACTAGGTCATCCCTTAAAATTAGATGGTGGACGCGGACCCTCATGAGCACACGGCTGCTCTAATGTTCCACAAAGATAGCTCAGATCGATATCTCAATATGGCCCGTCTGTTCCGAACAGTGCAAATAGCGAGTTGACAAGGGGAAAGATAAAACTTCTAAGTAAACCACGAGACCACTTTGATGTCGGCTATACATAAACAGTGATGCGTGAACAAGGCGATATTTTCAACGTCAAGTTTCCTCTAATACCTAAGTACACCAAAAGGAACTCATAAAAAGGTTCCAGGAAAATATTTGTTAAAAACGGTGCGCGCGGTACGCCGTTTACCCGCCATGATTAAGGAAGAGATATCTGATGTTTTCCTTCCTTTCTGGACCTACCTCTTACCTGTGCGACTACATAAACGGTTCTCCCCACTAACATAATTTATTAGAAATGGGTAGACATACTAAAGCTATCTACTTTATCGAAAACTAAGTCTTGGTAATTGCTAACTTGGTCTATGTTGGTACTTAGGTATAAACATAAACCCAGTTAGATATGAAGTAAATGTACAGTGCATAGTAACCGGTAGACGGATGCTGATTTTTTTAGAATCAAGTCGTTGATTTATACCAAATACCTAAGATTAGTTTACAAAAATAATAATTTGCTATCATTCTTCCATAAATGCAATATTACTGCAATAAATAACTATGTCAGGTATCTTACTATCTGTTTTCTATACATTTAGGACGGTATGCGGTGCTAATATTTGCGAGGACGAGTACGTGTGCGGATATTTTCACAAAAGGTTTATAATTACAAACAGCTCTCGTTTGATTCATGGCGTTGCCATGGAGTGTTCAATATCGAGCCAAATACTAAGTTTTGAGTAGTTTAGTCTGACACTAGATTGAACCATTACGATGGTTTGGAAGCATATCGAGATAAATCGGATTGTAACGTACGAGTATGTATTATGACGCTTAATAACGATGAATGTGTTCACACGTTATGCTAATGAAAAACACAATTCAGCAGAAGCCTCTAAGTAAACCATCTGCCGTTTAAAAATGTCTGGGGATTGAAGTGTCGTGCATGGCCGCTTGGCCAGGTGTGGAGGAGGCTTTAGCGGCACAAGTCTGAGGGAACAGGGAGGGAGTCTGAGGGGCTCGTTAACTATTAGCTAGCATATTAAAGTTGTCAAGACGTTGTAATATTCTGTGCGTTACTGCACCAAAACTGTTATGGGCAATTATGATTTAGGTAACGTCGCAAGATTGACTAAAACTGTTGAAGTATCGTAACTAATATTATAAATGTGAGTTTGTTTGGCACGCCTCCATGCCTTGACTACTCAGTCGATCTCAAGAGAGGTATATAGGTATACCATGACATGACCTGGTTTAGGACATACGATAATATGTTCCTGCAGGATAGGGTAGTGAGGCAGGTGATGAATGTGAATCTAGTTATATTTAAATGTTTATTTATGTATACATTATACATAAATAAACATTATACATCACTTTGTTGGACCATTCTATAACTAGCAAATTGAGTGTTATGATTAGTTATTTATGAGACTTCTTTGGATTCAGAAAATTTGATATACAAAATCAAACCTTTACTTGGTTATAAAACCCAGTTAATCTGTCCACATTGGAATACTGTATTTCCAAATATCCGTGACCAATTTAATCAGATGTTCCGATACCCGCTCACCGGAAATGAGACCGAGTAACAGATAAAAATAAAGCTGCCGAGTTTAAATGGAAAATACCAAACTGTATCTGTTCGAAGTTTTACGCTGTTATCTTAAATAATTGTTCGTACACTACATTAAGTTCGTATAATATAGAAGTAAGTTCGATGGAGCCGAATAAAGTTCATAACTAAAGTGCTACTTGCGAGTCACAAATATTTACATGATTTTATGTTAGAGGAAGATAAACATCAAATCGCGACGTACTTGTTTTACAAACTCTATATTACGCCCTGAAATCTATTCAATTTTATGCTTATGCTCCGTCTCGCGTGTATTTCGTAGGAATAAAATAGGGGAACTTGGAAAGAATTGTGGCGGTAAATCTTTTTAGTGCAATAAAATTGAATGCCGACGGAATTGAGATGTAAAGTAGAGAAGTGTCCTGGCGGGGCGAAACGAACTCGCACGTGTGCCAGTTTATGACCCCACAACCTAATGTGCTACAATAAAATGTACAAATAGGCCGTTGTTTTTATACTGCTTTTGCTTATTCAATGTTTGTCTTAGTCTGTTGCTCAAAGTAGGGATGTAACTCATAATGATTACGTTAGTACCTACGGTTATTAGTCGTTCCTTTCTATCTAGCGTATGTATTCTTTTGACGTATTTCCTGCGTTATTGCCGCATCAACACAATATTGGCCACGATAAAGTCACGTCTACGTGACGTAGCGTAGCATCTTCGCAGCATTATCGCGACGGGAACCAACATCACGCCTTTTAATTAAATAGGAAAGTACTACAGATCTTTCCAAAATAAATAAGCAGCGCCATCTTGTAAAAAATATCTAAACAATCATTGCTTAAAGATGTACTAAACTAAAACTATAACGTTTATATATCTATAAGCATTATCTCACAGTGTGTATAATAATGTAACATCAAATTAAATACAGAGATATTGCGTGTGGCGTATAAGACGACGGATTTGATAATTAATGAACATAATGAAACCAAGTTAGGTTAATCGCTTTGAGGAAGCGCCGACTGAAAACAACGCATAACCGAAGACAGATTGCGGTGAAGAATGTCGGCGCTGCTGTCACGCGGTACCTCTGACGTTACGCATTGCTGCGACGTGTTTGTGTTACCTTTACGGAGTCCTATTTATACTTAGGTATTTACGGTATACGTTATTATATAGATCCTACCTTATGTCAATGTATAATTAGATCTGCTATAAATGAACATAGCACCTTTCGTGCGTTAGGCGTGAATATCACATATAAAAAGATACCTACAACAAATTCTAGGCGGGCTTCATGAATTACGAGTACATAAACTGATTTAAAAAAAAAATCCGATTAAAATGAATAATGCTGAAATTTACAGACAAAACAAACCAACAGGAACAATAACTCGGCGTGAATGACAATATGTGAAGCGGTTATCTTTTATTTGCCACAATAATAAATACACCAGTCCTTCTACAGTGGCAACCCTCCCTGATGCCGCTAATTTATGTATTCACCACGCGGCGTCCAATTTAGTAATTTAAGCAAATTAGATAAATCGCAAGCCTTTTTCCTTCTAAACCGGTTCGGTACTTACACGCTCTTTGTTCGTAGCGGGGTGAGTAGGGCTGCGAGCAGCACAAAGTTTAATATAAACGTCAAGTGCACCGTTTGAAGTCCTATTAGAAAATTATATTATTCTGAGTTAAGATCAAAGTGACCAAATGAATTTTCCTTTGAAGGCCCGCGTACATTTTGCAAACGTTTACTTTGTAATGTATTTTTTAACGTTTTGTGATATTACAATACAATAACCTTTATTTGATGCTTTAATTCAAATGCGTAGGAGTAAAATCTTTTACAAAAGCAATTAGTTTCATTTACTCGTAGGTACTCCATGCTTCAATTTAAACATACCTTTGCCCTACACAAAATAAACGGTTTATGGAATACAGACGCGGAAGAACATCTTGATACTATTAGATAATGAAATTTCTACCAACAGGAAGTTGAAGATCCGGTTTGAAGGCGACTTACTGTACTCCGGAAGAAAACATCAGCTCTAGGGGAAATTAAGATACCATCCTATGTGAGCGACACACCAGGCAAAGATAATATCCTTAGAGTAAATAAACCTGTATGTTATGACAGTGCGTAAGGAAGACACGCTCATAGAGAATTAATGAAAATAGTTGATTGGTTTTGTTGATAAAGGTTGGTGACTATGATTGCTATTGTGACTGTTAATTGGGTAGGTACCTATATCTATCTATATTTGTCTGCGAAAAGAGCCATGTTAAATCGTGAAAGTTTAGGGACCCAGGTCTACGATAAAAACACTAACAAAAACATTAATTTTGTCTATAGCTACCAACAAACATGCACGCACACCGATTATAAAAAGTTTGTACTACTTTGTAAGACATTGGAATTAACATGAAGTGCGGGAATGGAGAACACCAACATGAGAATAATTACAAAATAATGATGTTTGTGACTGGAGTGTCATAAGTCGATTAAAACAAAAATCAAGGTTCTGTAAACCATGTTCAAGTAGAAAGCGGAGATCTTACGTTTCATTTTGGTACCCAGGTACTTTTTTAAGTTAGGAGTAATAACTTTTACTGTTTAAATGGCAAGAGACTTGCACTCATGTTGACAAAACAAGTATGTTGGTGTCTGAATCTACGCAAAACAGTCATTAAAGCTTGAAATCTAAATAAAAATAAAACGAGATGAATGAGTAAATTATATTGTGATAACTTCACTTTAACATAAGTACATCAATGTTACATAAATCACAGGTACAAACCGAGCACTACGTTATGCAGTTGAAATGACATAATACGAGCACTACAAACAAATCAGCGTGAAGACGGTCCCTAGCGGACCGCGGCTAGATCATGCGGGAGAGGGCCGGAGGATGCAAGCGCGCGGCGAGCGGGCGTGCGGGGAGCGGGCGCGGGCGCGGGCAAACAACACGTACGTGGGCGTGCGGCGAGGTGATCGCGCGGCACAGGCAGGCGTGCGCCGCCGGCGCCACCTGGTAGTCCATGTAGTTCCCGTAGCCCATGTGGTCGCAGGTGCATTGACAAGTCTCGATGTGCCGTCGCAACTCCAGCTCGATCTCCCACGGCGGCTCCATGAGCGCGTCGAGGCGGGCGGGCGCGCGCCGCGGCGTGCCCGCGCCTCCGCGCGCTGCGAATGCGGCCCCGGGCCGGGCGCGGGCCGCACCTGCGCGACGCCACCTGCCTCCCCGCCCCCCTCCTGGCGCGCTCCACCATACACCGGCGGCTAGCGCGCTGAGGCGCCGGCGACGCGGCCCTCGCAGCAAGCTTGGGGCCCTACCCCCGAAGAGCGGCGAACCGCGGCTCGCGCGGACTGTCGCGTGTCGGCGCGCATAGCGTGGCGGCCGCCTGCCGGCTGGGAAATGCCGCGCCGCGAGCTCGGCCGGGCGCGAGACCCGGGCGGCCCGGCCGCGCCGGCGCCCCGAGCTCCACGTGACAGCCCGCGCGCCCCGTCCCCCCCGTCCCCCCCGTCCCCACCCGCTCGCGCAACCCACCAGCCCGCTGCGACTCTCACCGCCGGACACGTCTCTCAGATGCACAATCGTCAACCATCAATTAACTCAGCGAAGTAGGTACATTACACGGAAATTGAATTTGCAGATTAAAGGGAAAACCGACTCGCGGTCTGGAACATCGGAAGCCTGATTCACTGAATTAGCGGAATAGTTTTCAAAAGCGTTTGAGAACTCAAAAACAATGCAATACTGTTGGAAATAAAGCACAGTATTGGCGTTGACCGAATTCGTCGGGGTCACGTAGGTATTGAAGTTGAAGGGGTTTATTGGAAGAATTGGGTGGTAAGAAAAGTAATCATGGCGTACCATGGGCGTACCCAGCTCTTAATCTAAAGGAAATTACAGTATTGTCTAAGTACTTAGGTATAGGGTACGTATGTAATTTACCAGCTAAATGTATGATAAACAGGAATGCCCAGGGTTGGTAGTCCAGGTCCAGGGGGGTGGCAAATAAAATCCTCTCGCTGGTATGCCCATGTTATCTGTTCTAGCAAATAATTGAACCCAACTGCTTTTCTTTATGAAGAGTACGACCCAAAAGCCTTCCTGCATCATACGTTGGATGGAACAATGGCAATGATGACGATGATCTTCGAACCTTACCTTAAGTTTGGAGACAGTTTTCACGTCATTTTAATCATTATCATCTACATAACCGTTACTCAACTGTGTTGGAACCAGGTTCTAACTGAACAAATCGGTTGACTGACCATAGTAACATTTTAATGAACTATACCATGAATTTGATCTTAATAAGAAGCAAAAATAATTATGGTATAATAACACCATAATTAGACATGGTACCTATAAAGAATTGAAGAATGGAGGGAGGCCCTTGCCCAGCCGTAGGACAGAACAGGCTAGCTGTAATAATAATATAGTTACACATATTATGTTTTGACTGCCTCGCTAGTCTAGCCCTGGATTCGATTTTCATTACGATTTTCATTCGGTCCTGATTTCGATCGACTGGTTTTCGATCGACTATTTTTATTTTTTTTAATTTGAATATGTTTATTAAGTAGAGTAAACTAACTATATTCATAAAAACAATTAAATATACTAACAACAAACTATAAAAGGGAATCGAAAAAATCCTCCTCAACGCTGTCAGCTGGTAATGTGCCCAAAAGACTAGCGGCATTGCCACGTTGTATGGCAACACTTAGCCTCTGGTCAAGGAAAAAACCAGCGCTTGGGTCACGAGAAGCGTCAACTAGGCGTTTCGAAATGTTCTTAAACAGGCACACACACAGCACACAGACCCCACGGCCACAGAGTTTCAACCCCAAACGGCTCGAAAATATAATTTCCACAAAGGTTATTTGGTTTTGACATCAGAATTTCTCACTAGCAGCCACGAAGTCTGGATTTGCGCCCGATTGATCGCAATAGGCTCGCCCCTATTACATGGGACTTAACATAACTAGCGAAATGTGGGTGTTCTATTGAGTACCTACACCTCTGCCCAACAATTACAGGCGTGATGTTATGTTATGTTTCTCTGGGCACAGACAATGCCTTAATCCACGAGCTAAATATACAGGCATAGACCAACTACCACAACATCATCACTGCCACGCTCGTTCCACCCACTGCGGATCATAGGGCTCCCCTCTTTTGTGGCATTCTGCCCCGGCCTGCGCGACTTCTACCTTATATGTAGGTATAAAATGAATTGTTATCTGCCAGTTTACGTATGGATGCGGTTCTAAAGTTAAATGTGAATCTCGTGTTGCGGTTTGGTTCGTAAGCATTTGACGCACGCAACTCAACGTTCCCTTATCATGTTACAATTTCATAATTGAAATTAGTTTTACGGTAGAACGCTTGTTGTGAGTTCGTACAGTAACTGATGTGATAACTGACTGATTAATCATCAAAGCTGAGGTTTTCTAATCATTTCACAACCAAAGTGGTTGTATCTTGTTAGAATGTTTATTTTGTGATAACTGATTAGAAAAAGGAATCTTTGTCTGAACGGATTATATTAGACCCTAGTTCTGCGATTCGATACCTTTATATAAATACGAACTTTTGGGTTTTTTCGCGGACTAGTTCCATATCGACTTACTTGTTGACTGGAACTCGGAAGAATTCCTTATTAAACCAATTTAACGAATTAAACATTGAAATAATGTATGATATCAGACACAAACCAAGTCATCGCTTATACTTTAAAACCATACCGTGGCTGGTTATCAAACCACATCAAGTGCGAATGAAGCCTATATTGTTGTGTTCCAAACATATCGTACAAAAGTTCAGTTCAGATATAACGGGACAATACTACAACTGTAACTATCAAGCAAGTAAAATATCAGTAAGCGCACTGATTTTGAGTCAGTTTCAGATGCTGTATGTATTACGGTGTAAAAACATATTTTTTAAATATGCTTGAGATTTTATAATAGACAAAATAAATTTTAAACTGACAGACCGTGCTAAATTGTAGAAAATTATTTTAAAAGAAATGTATACTTCTGTTAGGAGCTCTTTTACAATTGTTAAGTTACAATTATAAATTCAATACACTCGTAATCGCAACCCACCTACAGTCGTAATCTCCGTAATCATTAATCATTCGTCCCTGCGACCCCGTTCGACTAAAGCATCATCTGTACAATTCTCAAGCATCGTAATTTTTATTAACGGAATTAGGACGCAGGTGGACTGGAGCTGAGAGGCTGCATGCGTGCGCAGCGGCCGCCGCCACCCGCCGCCGCCGCCGGCCGGGCCGGGCGCGCGCCAGTCGGCATGAGGCGCGCGCGGAGCGTCACCGGGCCGCTGCGCCGCGCCCACCCGGCCTCGGGCGCCACCTGGAACGTCCAGGTACTTCCACTCGCCACCAGCTAACCTGTCCCCTCGTCTGCTAACAGACCACATCCCGTGCCACGTCTATGTATCCTCCGACTGCCTGAGCCCTGGGACAGCTAGGCTCTCAAATAGTTTACTGTAATCACCTCGTGAATATGATCGCAGGATGCTGGAACTCAACAGTTGGCCAAGGACTTGTTGCACGATGAACTCTGATCTTTGAATACGTTAAAATGATAACCATCTACTTAAATACCGTTTACAATAAGAATAACATATCTTTTTGCAGAAAACTAGAAATATAAATAAACATCGATATAATAATCAGTTGACAATGATCTACGTTGTGTACACATATAAAACGAATATTATGCAAATATGTCTACGGAGAGGAACATTACTTAATCAGTCATGTGTGCTTGGGTCATAAAGTTAGTTGATTTGCTCGTTTATGACTGTGTCCACTGATCACAACATTACAATGGCTCTAATCTACATTTGGTTAATATTCTAATATGTATACATATTTATTTTGGTGAATGGTGAGACAACGTCGGCGTTGAATGTGTGTCGAGTACGTGACAGCCGAGCGTGAAATCCGCGCGCTCTCACATATTGTTTTCAGTTTCAGTACGCCAATTCTTTTATAGAAAGTGATACCAAATATATTCTAGCGAGTGAACTAGAATAACAAAGTACATCAATGCCATTCACAAACATAACTGAACAAGCAAATTATAATATACCTACTCAAAATGTTCTAAAACAAAAGTTATTTTTGTTATGTTTTGACTAATAACAATCGCAAATTCTGTGCTCTTTTAATGGCAATAACAATATTACATATACACTGAAACCGCTAACACGATTGTTTAACTTCCGTTTAAAATGAGATCCTTGACTTCTTATACCAGTTAAGAACGATAATTTTATGAGTTGTTACGTGTTCTTCTTCAGGTGGTGAAGGGCAAAATGAGTTCCACGTGTTTGTGGCACGCCTGTCGAGCGCTGTCAGCTGGCTTGCTGCTGATGCTGCTGGGAGCCGCGATGGCTGTAATAGGTAACAACATTCTCTCTCACCGCGCTAAAGTTCGTTAATGAGACATAATTTCAAATTTGTTTCAAATGATGCATTTCGTCGATGTTCTCAGTACAGTGCTCAAAAACAAACATCTGGTTTCATCTTCGTTCCGGAAAAGTTAAGGAATTGATTGTAATCAATAGTTGAACTCCAACTGAACTTATTATGCAAACCATGGCAATAAGCAGAACTTTGCTACGTGGTCTCGCGTAGTATTAGCATTATTTATTACTAGCGTTTGCCCGCGACTTCGTTTGCGTGGAAATTTGTACGGATGAGAAAAAAAGAGGCTGTCCTTCCCCAGGAGATCCTGGGGAAGGACAGCCTCTTTTTTTGATAGATTTGGCCCTTGCCAAATCTCTCCTATCAGATATCTATCTCCTTAGATAGATATCTCCTTGCCAAATCTCATTACGATCCGATCAGCAGTTTAGTCCTGAAATGGTAACAAACAAACAGAGCTACTATCGCATTTAATATTAGTATGGATTATTAAGTATATAGTATTTATAAAAGAAGATTTTATGTAACACTGGTTTTATTAATACTGCTAGAATAAATTCTAATGTAAAACATAGATACATGGATGACATAGATGGAAACAAATGACACACAGGTCTTAAAATAAAAACGAATGTCTTCTCCATTTGCCCTGAATTTTTTAGCTTCCTCCATGAAGCAATTGAGGCAAATCTCGATCTTAATCTATTTCAGAGGAAATGGTTTGCCTCTATCGGTACATTTATTTACCGCGTCGCGAAATCGCAAAAATGATGTCATTGAACCAGTGTCACATAGCCAAGCAAGCCAGGGATATGCAATGTTGCATTGCCCTGCCCCATAAGCCGCTGTATCACATAATTGTTATTTATCTATTACATATTATAAAATTGTAACAGGCCGATGTATGTACAATGAAGATGTTTTAAAAATATATATCTATGGGGGATCGTTATTAGAGCAACAGAAGTCAAAACAACAGTTTTTAGAATTTATGTCTGTCTGTCTTTCTGTCTGTAAGCGCATCACGCAAAAACTACTGCATGGATTTGAACGCAGTTTTCACCACTCTACTGCTAGATGCTTAACTTAAAATATAGGCTATACATTAGATATAGTGTTGGACCCGATAGGTGGCGCTGTGTGAAGCAAGGGCGGGTCGCTAGTTTTTAAATAATAATATTAATAACCTATCAGTTCAACATTTGCAACAAAAAAGGCATTGTCTATTGCTCGGAACTCTGAAAATAATAAAAGAGCAAGAGTCATAACGTTAACCTACTTCAAGGACTGCTGCAATTGCGATTGAGATGTTAATATAATCATATCATAACACAACATTACTTACATAATTGGTACGTATGTAATAGTGTTCGTGAAACTGATTGAAGTACACTACTAAATAGACGTACAATTCCGCGTCCACAAATCCTGCAAATAGGTCAGCTCTATTCTACTCTCGAATCGTCTACGCAGTACTAAAAATTCTCGACACATCTCACTCCATGTAACAAGACCGCAGGGCGCAGGGAGGCAGCCCTTCAGAAGTTATGTTACAAGAATATTATCCATGTTCCTATTAGTAGCACAGAATAAAAAAAGCTACGTATATCTCTGTCACGTTTACCACGTCAAGTATTCAATACGTGCCTTTTTACCGCTGCGGGCGACGCAACCCGCCAGTAACAAAGCGTCAGGGGTTGTAAACATATGTACATGTGTATACTTGTACGGTATATACGTGATGCAATGTGTGTGTTGCGGGTAGGCAGCGCTTCCGGTGGCGCACGTGACGGCTGACGCTTCCGGCTGGAGCCCCGGTCTCTCGTGTCGTACCTGCTTATTGATGGAGCTCCATACAACCGTGTCGGCTATTGTTGTTGCTGCGATCCAGTTTCTGATTGCTGCGCGCTTGCAGTCTCTGTAACTCTTTGACAATTATATGATAATTGTTGGAATTTAACAGTTTTGTTACTTTCTAAGTTAATCTTGGCCATCACTGACATCCCTACCGGAATGCCGTACTATATACAGCACTTACAACGTCGTCATCTGCGTCGTCGGTCGTACGACTGCCTTGGTGGTCTAATGGTCGCAAGCGCGGCTGCTGAGCATTAGGTCCTGGGTTCGATTCCCACCTCGGGCAAAGTGATATTGGGTTTTTCCATCAGGAATTTCTCATTAGCAGCCACGGAGTCCGGATATGCGCCCGGTTGACGGCAATAGGCTCGCCCCTATTACATGGGACTTAAACATAACTGTCAAAATGTGGGAGTACTAATAGGTACACCTGCTCTGATTAACCTTCGGGGATTACAGGCGTGATGTTATGTTATGTAACCAATATTCCTCCCGACCGAATTATGCCCACAGCGGGCAATCTCAGAGATTAGTCAGTTACACACGAGACAGTGCAGAAGTGTTTTTGGCACAGGCGCAATCACTTCTCTCACTTCTTAACTGTGATAGTCCGAAGGATGACATGAGATATCAGACTGCAGAACAACGGATTTTAAGCGCTTTCCGAGGCATGGGATATCACTCCACCAACTTGCAGCTTCCAGGCAGCTACTGAGCAGTGGCGAAGGTTCCATGCAACTCGATTCCTACCGGCTTCCCTTTGAAAACTGGCACAGTCAGTATTTTATAGACAAATAATAAAATCAAATTAAAGATATCTACTCCGGTTTACCTCTTACAAAAATTGACCCTTCGCTACTGCTACTGAGTAATGGAGTCGTAACGGGAAAACCAAATGACAGTTAGTTTTCCTCACTCGAGAATCGAAACAAGGAGCCAACGCTCGGTCGCACCTGCGACCAGGAGGTCAACGGGAGAGTATTTACATAATAATCAGCCAAAAATGTTCCCAATGCTGGTTCTCGTGCCTCTTCTCTATGATAAGCAACGGGCAGTAATCCAACAAGCGGGCCCAGTGCGGGTTTGGTAGATTGGTTCTAGGACTTGCCGGTTTCCTTACGATGTTTTCCATGATTCCATCACCGTTTTGAGAGCAATGGCGCTGAAATAAATGACCCAAGTAATACGCCTTCCTGGGGATCAGTAGTGGCCCTGTAGTACTTCTATGAGGCATTCATTAATTTTCGATAAATAATAATTAGATACTGAAGTAATTTGTGTACTGTTCCAGGCTACTACGCGGACACGCTGTCGGTGGCGGAGGAGATACGCGGCAACGCCACCGTGTCCGTGAAGGACGAGGCGCGCGGCTTCCACCTCAACAACCTGTCCTACGCCGGACCCATCGTCATGGGCTTTGGAGGTAACCACAAACTTACTCGTACATATACCACCGTTTTGGTACAGGTACTTAGAAATGTTTTATGTTATTTGGATGAAGACTAAAATAAAATCTACATTTTAGTCCTACTTCATGCATTAATCAACATCATAAACCGAGAGAGAGAGTGTATAATTTGCCTAAACTTCAAGGTTGTGTGGTACATGTGGGTAATACCTCCGTATAAAAAGCCGGAATTATTTTTAAGCTCCGAAATAAAGCTGTTAAATTAGAAAGAGGTATTATCCACATGTTACTTACTTCATTGAAGTTTACGCAAATCAAATCTACCTATTCCGATCACTGATAAGCCGCGCAAATAGTAGCTACGGAGCATCGTCCTTGCTACGGCGTAGTCGCTTGCTGCTACGTCATCGCCGCACTACGTAGCGAAGCGTAGCACTCTCTCGTAGCACTTTTCGATGCTACGTGTCAAGTGTCAAAATAATTTATTTTCTTGCTTCGATGCTTGAATAAAATTATCTGAAAATTGTCTAGATAGATTTTTTAATTAAATTTTATTAAAAAAGCCACTCTCTGTTTGGTTTTAGTAACATGAGGGATATTTAGCTTTACTTACTATTTTTTTAAATATCAAAACTAATAACATTCGCTTGAAAGTAAAAGTCTAAATTGATACACAAGGTATAAAGGAACCCTTCACGAAGGCGTCAACCAAGCACGCACTCACTCTATACTCAGTCTAAAAATATTGTGGCTCAATGTAACACACTCAAAACATTAGGCTTATGGTTGCACTGAATAGTACAGGGGTCATGGAGGTATTTTAAAGAAATAAATATAACAGAATTTTGATCTTCAATATCTGAGTAACTAGAAGGTATATACATATCAATCAAGAATCTTGTGTGTGTGTGTGTATGTGTGAGTGAGTATGCGAGTGTGAATTGCAGCAATCGCAAGTGAGTTGTGAAATTGTGTGCCTGTAGATGTAGAGTATAGTCCAGAACAAAAAATAACTTTGTTAAGGGTCTTTTTAACACCCATCATAATTTGATGACGTGCACTAATAAGATAATAGATAGGATTCCATCTTTTATCTTATTATGAGTGCACGTCATGATAGTTGTCTACCCACACGTAAACACCCACAACTCAGACACTGCTAACTTATTCTGTCTGATACGTTTTTTTCAACGAAACTTATACATAAAAGACTTTATTGTCACTTCAAATTTGTTAAACACTACCCTTTTATTTTAAAACAGTAGACACAACATGATTGTAAAGTACATATTTTATGCCTTGGTGTGGTGTAAACTCAGAGTAAGAGCAACAGAACTCACAATTAGTTCTCAATTTGTCCCTATTTGACAAGTCTATCAATGGGAACGTATTTGTACTAGTATTTGTAAAAATCTTACAAATTTTTTGTTCAAATGTAGGATTCATTGTGGTAGCAGCGTGCGTGATGACGTTTGAGGCGCGAGACAGCGCTGCCAAGGTGACGCCGGCGCGACCTCAGGTAAGCTACCAACCTAGTCTTTTCAATTTGCAAATCAGTTTTATGAAAAACAAAATATTTAATAAATAAAATAAAATCGTTTAAAGAAAATTGTTCACAAAAATAAAGTTTTCTGTCCCTCTTAAACTACGATTAAACCGGTACGGACAGATTGGGTTTGCACGGATAAAAGTTATTTATATACCAGTCAAAGACCGGTGTCCGCAGCCAGTCCGGAGTTCAGTCCGGTTGGTTTAACTGAACCCTCAAACAGGTTCCCACATCTACAATTTATCTAAAAATTCATTTTCAATTCGCTCACACATTTCACATTACCAAAACAGAGTTTTCTTTTTATATTTTTAGCAAATCTCCAGCTTGATAGGCGAACCGTATCCGCAAGCTCTACCGCGGCCGCTGCCCCGGCGCGGGCCGGCGTGCGCGGCGGCGCGGCTGGACACGCTAGGCTTGTACCGGCTGCCGCACGCGCTGCCGCTGCCGCACTCGCTGCCGCTGGCGCCACTGCCACACCGCCACCACCAGCACCACGCGCACCATCGACCCAGCCACCACAGGTACCACGCCACACGCAACACTCAAGCGCGTTGGTGAAATATAATATGTCAATAGTGGTCATCGCCCTTTTCGTTACTTTTAAGAATCGGTTCAAAATAAATTACATTACTTGTATTGTTTTCATCAGTGAAAAAAATTGTCGACGACAACCTGTTGTCGGCCTTAATTTCCGTTTTCGGACCATGTTGACAGCCACTATTGCCATGCTAAAATGCACCAACTATTATAGTTGCTCGGGTTGCTCCAAAGCTCACGCCAAACTTTTTTTTTCAATTAATTGGTCATGTTTTAATTGTATACACACAATCAAATGGGACGTGTGCTTACTCTATTCGATACAAGGTTTAACTATAAGAAAAGGCAAATCATTTAGTATTATATTAATTTATTTTTTAAACACAAATAAATAATAGTAAGCACGCGTCCATTGTAAGACCAACAATAAGTCAGACTGTAGATACCCAGCCCCGTAGCTAAGCTATTTGTCGCGCCATACCGCCTCAGCCACGTTCACTAAAGTATTCAAGTCATTGCTTACCAATCGGCGGAGCGAAAACCAACACTCGTGTAGTCGTGTTCATAACACAACGAGCTTCACGTTACAAGAATACAGATCTACCAGTTGTGAGCAGGTCACGTCATAGGAGCGGCAGATTAGGATGGATATACTGACGTGTTTACTATTGGTACCGCAAGTAAGGTGGCATGCACCTTGTGAGATAGTCATACACAGCCGCCACTGATTACTCGAACATACTTGACAAGACTAGGACGATCATGAGGGCAGTCAGTGTATGTGACACAGAATTGCTGGAGAGAGAGGGAAGATCCGCGCTCGATTCGGCTCGGCGCCCGACCTGCATAGCGCGAGTGCGCGCGCCGCCATGCCGGTGAGCGCGCTGCGCCGGCCGCTGCGCCGCTACGCGCTCTCCGTAGACGAGCCGCCGCACTCAGCCGTTAGGTAATGTTCTCAAACATCACCGATGCTATTCTTCATAATCTTCATTTAGGTATTTTACCATTTCCGCTTAGTACTTCTTCCCTTTGAAACCTTGCTTGTATATGTTTTTCCCTGTCATTTACTTCCAGTTTTTAATTATTTCTTTATAGGTTTCGTATTTAATTTTTTCTTCAAATTAAGCGGATTGAACACTACAACCCGCGGCGCTATTGGTTACGGCACAAGCAGTAGCGCAGGAACGAGATTTTACGCGACTAGTATTTTTATTCTAATGCGGAGCTACTTGTAAACAACGCTATTGACGACAGGCTGGCGCTCCGTCGCGTGGTGCGTTGCAGTGTGACATCCACCAAGTTGGTAGAAAAAAAATATTATCTAGTGTTTATTAAGTTGTTTGTTGAATTATTAGCGCGAGCGCGGCAGAGTCGGAGTGCGGCTCGCAGTCGTCGCTGGCGCTGGACCTGCACGGCAGCGGCGCGTGCGCCGGCATTACGCTGCGCGTGCGAGACAACACGCGCCGCCGCCCGCTCGCCCGCCAGCAGCGCCTCCGAGACGACACCGTGCATCGTGAGTATTGAACTATGATCGTCGTACCTTAGGTCTACACAGACATTGACTATCAATCTTCGGTATCGTTCTAGCTTTTAATCACTTATACGTTTTCAGCTACACCTGTGACAAGTGTAAACAACATAAATGATATGGAAGAATCCACGTTCAGGTAATACATATTTATTATTTTATCATGGTCTTGAGAATCGAAACCAACTATACCATAACGCAGACAGTTAAAACAGTCATAGATGGTGTACAATGAGAGTATTCTATCTGATACATCTGTTGTATCTGTCTAATACTATATATGCTATCATTTTAGACTGGATGAGGGAGAAGTAAGTAAAAACAATATAGAAGCCTTGCAATTGAGTGTGGAGCAAGAGGAGCGCGCGAGCAGCGCACCGCCCGCGCCCCCCGTGCAGCCCTCTCCGCCGCCCTCACCGCGCCTCGTCGTGACGTCGCCCTTCCCGGACTCCCCCGCCACCCCGCCGGAGACCTGCATCACCATCGAGCCCGCGCATGAGGCCCCAGATGATCCCCCAACCCCTGACCAATGAGGACTAGCTCAGTCTCGCACCGACGAGACACTCCAACATGCTGTAAGACCAGATGAATCTTGTTGATACACTTTTGTATGAATTATACAATTTTTCAGTTGCTTTGAAAAAGCAATGTACAAAAATATGTACATTAATTTACTTACCGAGTTTTCGATGTGTCTTCATAAAATTGACGACAGTTATTATCTATTTTTTAGACCCTACTATTGTAAAGTATTATAATTGGTGTACCTACCTAAGATAAGGACCTTTACATGAACTTAGAAGGCAGAAAGATGTAGGCCTAACCATTGGCAAACTATATTATATCTTTCAATCTAAATACTATGGTGCCGTAGCAAAAGAAAGATATAGAATGTTTTAAGGTGATGTACATACGTATATGTAGATGTATTTATTTGTTAGAGTTTGAACTGGTAACCAAAAAGAGTGTGAGAAACGACAAGATTATAATCTGTTAAAAAACCTGCCGGATCCGTGACGGTGTTATAGAGCTAAGAGTCTATTCATCAGTTTCAGGAACAAAAGGAAAACAATACTATAAAAGAAGAATAAAAATATAATATTCGTGAAGCGTTTGTTTTAAATAAAACTACTATTTTTTCTTTGGTAATGCTATTGCAGTACCCATGTGGGTCTTTCGGATACGGCAGGGATTTTTAACATAATGTGTTAAGATCACCACAACATAATTAAAGACATGTATGTAGTCTTGAAGGATTTTCTCAAACAAATGCTGCATGCACACTTACCGTAGTCAGTAACCGTTCGTAGCACCTCGTAGCACCTCGTAGCACCGCGTAGCACCACGTAGCGTCGCGTAGAATCGCGTAGCGTCGTGGACCCAACTGTTGATTGTCGTAGTTTTTGAATGGGGTAAGGTGTTATGAATGTGTGACGTTGCTAAGAGCCTAACACACGATGTCTTCTCTTTGCGCAGACAATACAAATTATTTGACATCAAGTTCCAGTAAACCTGATTACAAAGTTATTCTAGTTGTGGCGTTGTCGCCTTAATAACTTACTGGATAATAAAGCGATGGTCGGTGTGTAGAAGGACATCATATGATAAATATTATAGACTTTCTGTATTTTTATCTACAAAACATTACAAAATAGATACACTTGTAAGATCAACACTGCTGTTCTAATAAAAAAAATAAGATCATAAAACAATAATCAAATGAATATTTAAATCCATGAATAATTTATCATCCGTTGTTAAATTAAAAGACTGATAAAAGCGAATTTCATAAAAAAAATCACATAATTTTACAATAAAAATGCCATTAAAACGTTTTAGATGAATGTGGTACGTATATTCTTATTACATCGCATGCATAATATTCCACTTATTAATATTATAGACATTAAATTATTATTTATAACTGGTAAAATATATTGGCTGGCGCATTACGTAGTTTCTTTTTAAATTTGAGGTTGGTCTGTTATTTGATCTTTGGGTGCGGAACCTTAATTGAGACCTTCGTACTGTTAGTACTTTGGAAATGGACGAGCTACTTTAAAGTGATGCAGCGGAGCGGGATAGGTGGAAACAATCGAAACTGCGCAAAAAAACACATACCATACTAATGCCTACATAAAATTATATAAAGGGTGTAAATAGACCCTTAACATAGCCGAAAAGCTCTTGTTCTCCCCGTCTTTACGATGTTTTTTTTTGTTCTAGACCATACCTGGGTACCTTATAGTTACGGAGATATTAGGGGTCAAAGTTCCAACTTTTTCACAAGTTTTTTTTTTTTACACATGTTTTTAATGTAAGATTTTTGTACTATTCAATCCATCCATCAGCACAAATCTTTGAGTGTTTTCCATCGAGTCCTACCGTAAAACGTGATTTTTCACTCCAAAAAAAAAGTCGATTCTCAGCAATCATTTTTGCGTAAAGTTACTTAGTTTGATGTACAGAATGCTTGGTTGACGGCTATGTGAAGGCTCTGTTTACGCCCTGTATCTGATGTGGTTCAACCAACTCTACAAGTCCCCCACTCCGCTGTGCGTCTCGCTATGTACTCGTGGGCTTGCCGTGTATCTAGGTGTCCCTCCAACATAGTACACAGTAACGTTAACTGTTACTGCCGAACTGTGTGCTGTAACTGAAGAATCTTTGCAAAACATGATCCACCATAGGTCCGTATAGAGTTTAAGAATCATGACATAATATATAGTATAGGTACCTATTATCTAGATGTTATTTATACTGACCAGCACTTAGAGAATTTGTATTGGTTAATTTTGTGTACACAAAATAAACTAGTACATACTATGTTTGTCAGAATTATACATACTTGAGAACCTATCGTATAACTAATATCATGTCTGATAAAAAAATGCACCTTATACTTACTCACTTTGACAAAATAAAGAGTGTTTTTTTTTAGACGGAAATCTTTGAAATGAAATGAAACTCAGGTGGCCACATGCCCGAAATCATATTCAAACATAAATCGCGTAAAAATATTATCATTCAAATAAAGCCAGTTTCAAGGATATTTGAACCATTTTTCTAAGTTTTATTCCAATATAAATTTCTCCGTCTCTAAAAAAAAAACACCCGTTATTATAGACTTATTTATGTGACACGCATTTTCAATAAATGAATCAGTACAACTCAATTCTACGCACATATTTGGATAATGATCGGTTAGGTTGGAACATAACATAACATTCGAAGATGTAGGTAGGATAGTAAGAGAGTCGGGCGGAGATATGTACATTGAATCTTGATTGTTACGTCCAAAGTCTATACCTAAATGATTCATACAGGTATTTTACGTAATCAATGTTTGACGAAAACAATTTTTTTTTTCACAAATTATATTAACTGTGAAAAAATGTAACATGTGAAGATAATAATATAATAATAATTACATGTTATTATGAAAACTCGCTGAAGGCCTAACCTGAAGTAAAATATTTTTTTTTTTTTTAAATTAAGTTAATGGGAACGTAAGTTAACGAAAGGAGTGGCGTTAGTATTATTGATGTGATTGTTATTGTATGTAAGACCCAGTACATCTTATACAAGTTCAGTTCAGATCATGCGTAGGTATACAAAGTACTATATTTGGATGTAGCCACATTACTCTGAGCAAGCAGTACCGAATAAGGAAAACTTTAGTGCCCGCCTTACGGGCAAAAAGTTAATACTTCCATGTTAATATTTATCTGGTAATATTAATTGCAAAGGAAAAAAAAGGTAGAAATTGTATCATTACTCAAACAAATAGTTCATACATTAAGATACAAGTGGTGGTCGCTTTTATCAATAACTGTTTTATCTGACTTTTAACACACTGACTAGAAAAAAATTGAAATTCTATAAAAACAAGTAATGGGTCTCCGTGGCTCGCGGATATTTTTTTTATGCACCTTTTATTAAAAACCCTATACAAGGCTGCTTCGTTATTTTAATATAAATTACACATCAAAATCTAATAAAGATAATAAGATGACGCTTATTTAAAATTAAACCAGGTTCCAAAATGTAGCTAACATTCTTCCGGAATTCAATATGTTGGTTATTAAATAATTTATATATACAGGGCTGCGCTGGCAATGCAACAATAAATGAAAACACTGGTAATACTAGTTCATAGGAATATTTTTAAACTATCAAATAAATCCTAATACCGAAATTTAAAATAAAATGGTTTTTTTTTTCAAACTACTAAATAGCATAAAACAGTTAACGAAATAGAACACCATTTATAGATATTAGTTCACGAACCTCATGTATAATTTGCACTAATTCGCATCTAGAAATAAAATTAAAGGAACGAATTTGGCAAATGTTTTTGAAGTGTAGCGATTTGGCAACATGTGTTTAGAGTTTAAACCGATGCGGGGTCGTCGGTTCTAGCCTATTAATCTACAACATGTAGAAAATGCTGAAAGTTAAAAATAATGTCCTGTGACGAAACGACTGGATGATTGATTGATTTTTGTTTGCAGACTGGGAACGTCATAAGGTATGACGCAGTTTAATTTTTTGTCGTATTGTCGGCGCCGCCCTGTATAAGTGCTCGTCACTGTTTAATTTTAATCTTAACTGAACTGAAGAGTCTTAGCTTGTGTAATATCTATCAATCACGCACATTTTGAATTTTTACCTTTCTGACATTGTGCAGTCATTTGGTCCGAAAAAAGAGTTTTCCGGGAGTTTTGGAAAAAGGGTAATTTTCTAGATTTCGCTGTGCTCTTTACGAATTTCAACTTTGCCACCTCGTATCTTTGCCGCTCGCGACGCCATATTGGAAAAACGCCACATCGAAATCTTTATCCATTTTCAAAACTATCAAATGACTGTACTATATATATAAGATTAGATCATTTTGAAAGAAATAATAGATTGGTGCCGTAGTTAAACAACATTAAACAAAATTATGTACTTTCTTCACATTTTTTAATTTGGGAAATTATCAGAGATGGTTACAAGTTACAACGTTATTTTTTGTACGAAAAATAGAAATGCTAAAAATACGTACATACATAGATTACAATTGTGTTTGTGTCGTCAAATGACAAAACTGAAAAAAAAAACATTATCTAACAAAAGATAACATGATATAAACTACTTATTGAATTCTGTTCTGTAACTGATTCTCTGGTAGCTATGCACTATAGAGTAAGTTCGCATATACTACGGAACCAATATATTTATGAGGTATATGATTTCAAAGTCATTTAATATTATCATCAAGTTTATATCAAAAGGACGACGACAGTCATACAAAACGGAAGGAGATTAGATTAGCAGATTTAGGGAGCGGAGTAGTAGGCCTAATTAATAGGTTTGAAGATCGACTAGTTACTCTGTACTCTAGGCTTATAACAAAACTACAAGGGAGATAATCGTTTCCATCTTCAACCAACTCTTGGGAAAATCTGGTGGGTATCTTATAAGAATGGACGATGCAGTCGCGTTCCGACTGATCCTGAAATATTAATTGTACTTTTATAATATAAAACTTATAAAGCGTTTTATACGGTCTGTGTATAGAATTCTTGTAAATATATTAGTAATTATTTTGTATAATTAGCAATGTGTACTCAATCCAAATGGTTGTTGTGATGTCTATTAAAATTGTTGATTATTTATTTCGTTTCATTAGAACCTGCCATTACCCTATATTGAAAACAGACTGAGCAGTGGTGGCCCGATGGCCCCGACTTATGGGTTCTAATTCAAGCTTATCCTTTACTTTGTGTCCTCCTTTTTTCACCACTGCTCACAAAACGGTGAAAGAAAACTTCGTGGGGAAACTGGCATGTCCTAGAACCAAAACATCGAATACGCCCCGGGTCAGCGTTTTGTATTACAGCCCACTCCCTCTTACAAAGAGACCTATATAATATATTCAAGCCACAGGTTCCAGCAGTGGGAGCATTCTATGATGCAATCAGAATTAATTCACAAAGCGACATAAGGTTCCCGGGTGTGTCGTAACAATGAATAATTAATTGTGTCTCCTTAGTTGACGGTTGAAAAATTAATAATTACCGTTCCAAAATGCTGGCTAGACTAGGAGGCTAGATTTCCACATGAGAATCAATTAGGCACAGGCGAGTTTTGTTTTGGACAAGTTGATTGGAGTTTTCACTGTAGAATTTAGCATTAAATTCTCAATCCTCCTCAACGAGCCCAAAAAAATGGAAAGGCTGTGAGTACTTGAGCCCCAAGGTTTTCAACGGCTCAAAAATATAGTTACCAATAGGGTTACTAATATTTTAGCTGCTTCAGGTTCCCCTACCTGCAAGCCAAACTACCTAAATAGTGTCGCTTGTGAAGACCCAGTATAACCTCGGATGGTACAACTAGATAATTAAAACAAATAAAATTAAAGCGCGATATACCCTATGAAAACTGTACCTAATCACTGTCTATACATTTGCTTCCACCAGCTATCCAACGGTCGTAAAGTGACGATCTTCGCAAGATTGTTGCTCCACCCCCTAGACGATTCGCAACCTCCAACTAGGAACACCCTTATTTTAATTCATTCACTGTAGCCAAGAACTCCAAACAAAAAATCTATACATTTTCATCTACGAATATCCTCACACACGACAGCTTAATTTTATAAATTATTCCCAGTAGATTACTAGTTACTATAGTTCATTAAATATAACTAAACTGTGGGGCTTCCTACTATGCTCTATATAAATACATTACATACACATTAGCTTTAAACACATTACGAACTACATCAACAGAAATCTCTACCCATGTGAGCCAAATCTCTACTAATCCTATAAAAGGTGTCACAGCGGATAATCCATTGAATCTGGTTAGGAACGTGTGATATAAAAGCAAAGGGCGAGCTGTAACCGACAGCAGTCAGTCAGTGCAGTGGGCAGTCAGGCACACTACCGAGGACTGCTCACTCCTGCCCAATATTCATTCAAAATGTATAATCAAACAGGCAATTCCTACTATGATGCACACTTTGCGCCTTTCAAGTAAGTACCATTTAATATACGTTTTTTAATATTTTGTACTATAAATAAACGATTGTTAATTTTGATTGATGATGACTGTCCAGGTCTGGAGGGCCGAGTGGCGTGGAGATGCTGGCCGATGGACTGACGGGGGACGACCTGGCCATGGTCCCGGAGCACTGGCTGTCATTCCCAGCGCCCCCGGCCAGCGCACACACTGCGCTTGCGCTACTTTACATATTCTTTACTGCGGCTGCTTTAGTAGGAAATGGACTAGTGATTTTCATATTTTCCACGTGAGTTTAATTTTTTTTTTTTTTCAAAATTTTTTGACCTCTACCTATTTATACCTTCTTATTTTTTTTATTTTCAGAACAAAGAGCTTAAGAACCTCAAGCAACCTTCTTATTCTGCAACTTGCAATTTTAGACTTCATAATGATGGCGAAAGCTCCAATATTTATATACAATAGTGCAATGCGAGGCTTCGCTAGTGGAACCATAGGCTGCCAACTATTCGCGTTGATGGGATCGTATAGTGGCATTGGCGCAGGCATGACCAATGCTTGCATTGCTTATGACAGGTAAACAGAAATACACGTACGTGATGATTGTGATCTTGTGATTTTCTGTACATTATACAGTCAAATACGCATAATTTTCTGGCTATTATATTAAGGAGATACTGTCACGCATATAGGCAGGTATTTTTTTTTGGAGTTTGTTACTGTCTGATATAAATATGTATGTTTAAATTTAATATTTCAGGCATTCCACAATCACTCGCCCCTTAGATGGGCGATTATCCCGCGGCAAAGTTCTACTGATGATTGCGTGTATCTGGATATACAGTACACCATGGGCTTTACTACCACTTTTCAAAATCTGGGGCAGATATGTTCCAGGTGTGTTGGTCTTATTTGTTTTTTATAGTGTCTGCTTTCATACAATAATTCCTTGGTCTTTGCCTAAAATTATATTTTTTTGGTATTTCAGAGGGTTATTTGACATCTTGTTCGTTCGATTATCTGACGAATACTTTCGACACTAAATTATTCGTCGGTTGCATTTTCGTCTGCAGCTACATCTTTCCTATGTCGATGATCATATATTTTTACAGTGGAATCGTGAAGCAGGTGTTTGCCCACGAAGCTGCATTAAGGTATCTACTGTTTTGAAAACCAAATTTTAAACTGTGTGTGACGATGAATAGATAACATCCCGGAGACATGATTAAACGAAACGAATGTACTTTCTAGAGAACAAGCCAAAAAGATGAACGTGGAGTCACTTCGATCGAACCAGAACGCAAACGCAGAATCAGCCGAAATCCGAATAGCTAAAGCTGCTCTCACCGTGTGCTTCTTGTTCGTAGCGTCATGGACCCCTTACGGAATCATGTCACTTATAGGAGCTTTTGGAGACCAACAACTTCTTACGCCTGGGGTAAATATTTTAAAATACGTTAAATACAAAGACCTCACAGTTTTATTAAGTCTTTCGTTCTCTATAATTCGACATGCATTACATGTACCTACCTAACAGTTTTGATTGGTGGCGTTCAAAGCGTGTACCACATACGTACTCGATGGGTAGGACAGAGATAAAGTCCATGCTAATTACGGATTCAATCCTGGATGACAGAAGTTCAGTCTGAACAAACGTCCGACCATGATTTAAAGCCTGAACCGGCCGGCATGAATCAAAACCCCTGCGGTGCCTTTTCCCACCGAGGGACTACGATTCACTTATTATACATTCGCTATCGGTTGGTTTGGTACCTACTACTATAATATGACTTGCCCACACTTTGTGTACGGTAGAGCATGAGCAGTTTCAAAGAGATCTTGCAAAGATGTAGTGCCCTGTCGTTTAAAATCATGAGAGATTGATTTTTGTTCACAGGTCACAATGATTCCAGCTGTGGCATGCAAAGCTGTTGCTTGTATAGATCCTTGGGTTTATGCCATCAGTCATCCAAAGTACAGGTACCTAGACACTAAAAAAATACTTACATTTAAGTTCCTGTATACATCTTATAAGTATAACATGTATACAGGCTGCTCAAAAAAATAATATTAAACTTTTTAAGCCGTTTGCCTGATTTGGGATGTGAATAAACACATTACCCTCCTCAGTCGGGTAAAATAGAACATTGTTAGAATACAGCTTTTTAACCCAGTTTTATATATTTACAAGTTTATAAACTCTTTTTTTCAAAATATGTACAACCTCAGGGTGAAAAGACCTGGGCTGCGGGACTGTTCGAAAGTGATACTTTGGCCCTGGAACACAAGGGGCAAAGAAGGAACATGGATGGGTTTTATTCAGTAGAAGTCTGACACTCCCTTCCTCACCGCTCAGAGCGGGGCGGGGGGGGTCATTTTATTTGTCAGATTCTTGACATGAACATATATTTAGGCGAATAATAAAGAATGCAATCAATAATTTTCCAAAAACTACTGTTCCCTCCAAAGGGGTTACAAAAACATCTTCCAGTGTTTTGGTTCGTAGGGATAGTACAAAATTCACACGGGGGTGGTGGTGGGCGAAGTTCTAGTCTTATTATAAATTAACAAGAAAAATGCAAAAAAAAGTGCACGACATGGGTAACATTTCTTTGCAGAATCTTTACCCGTAACAATATTTATTCCCTGCTCACCCATAATAACACAAGTTGGTATTATTTTACAAAAAGTAAACTAGGAGCAAAATAACATCAACTCAATTTTAGATCTCTCCAAAATCGAGCTCATTGTTAGGCACCTACTTATAAACAATGGTCTAGCTAACTATCAAAGTTTCAGATTACTCCCTAAAGACCGAAGTCACATCACAAAAAGTCATCCTATTTTGAGATGAAATAACCCTATTCACATGTTTACAGGCAAGAACTTCAACGTCGCATGCCGTGGTTGCAGATCCA
This sequence comes from Noctua fimbriata, assembly GCA_905163415.1. NCBI lineage: Eukaryota > Metazoa > Arthropoda > Insecta > Lepidoptera > Noctuidae > Noctua > Noctua fimbriata. The sequence goes on along the minus strand of LR990941.1, from coordinate 10,355,169 downwards.
AGAGCCGGATGATACCGTCTCAACTGCGACCAGCAACACTGTGTCCAGCACTCCAGCCGCAGCACCTGCCTAAACACTGAACTATATTAATGTTTTAATTTAAGCTCAAAATGAGAAACACATTGCTAGGCAAAAAGGGAACTATATGTACTTTCGTTATTTATTATTATAATTTTATTGGGCACCAAGTCAATGCCATGAAATAGAGATTTCGAGCTGGCGATATAGCGGGTATACTTATATTATCATAGATATGTATAATAATTACAGATTATAGACAAACGCGGGCCTATTGATTATAATAATACATAATAAAATAAATTAAACCAATTTTTTGCCCAGCTGTACCCTGTACCATATACATCATGGATACCTACTTCTTCTTTACAACGACAACGGCATGTTTAACGGACTGAAATATGAATAGTAGCAATGTTCTATGTAACTTAATTGTTTATATGCAATAAAAATGATGAAGTCAAAAGTTATTGTTTATTTTATCTTTAAAGTGCGCTTGGTCCCGAGAACTATTTCCAGCAATGTGTGACGTCTCACAACCGATGATGATCTTTTGCGTTGACTTAGAAGTCCCAAACTACAATTCTACGTTCACTTAATCCTTTTAGGTTTATGCACCAGCTATTAGAAAAAAAAGAAGATGCTGTACGGAGTGGAGAGGACACCGACGCGAAAACGGTTAGCACGTATTCAGTACATCATACCTTATGTCCCTGGCCTAACCTTGAAAAGAAGGAAAAGACATAATAGTAGAAGTTCCCCAAACTAAAACTAATTTTGTCAGCATACAATAAAATAAATAAAATAAAAATAAAATAAATAAAAAACGTTCAGCCCAGCTGTACTATATAGAATGTAAAAAAATACTAACTAGTTGGATTAAACCACTTACTTTCGAGGACACGGAGGTACTATTAAAATACAACACAAACCGACATCATTTTCTATCCTACGCACTCACGCAGCCATAAGCAAACGGAACACCCTTTTTCACACCCACACTTAAATTCTCAACACTCCCTCACTCATCCACTCACCCTACACATCCCATCCCTCACACAGGCGTACATCACAGACTCGCTCACACATCCCGAACGCCCATAAACTCACTCACACTTAACCATTCCCCTTAACACACCGTCATATTGACAAGCTATTCACTTTTTTATTTTTATTTCTATAATGTGTTAATTTTGTACTTTTTTCTAATTACTTTTCTCTGTAATAATTATTAAAAAAAACAAGTTAGTGTGTGAATACGTGGTAACCGTTTTCGCTTCCACCCTGTTTAGTAGATTAATCTATTGATTTTTACTTCAGACTTCATTTTTGCCAAACGATATTCTATGTGCTAGTGATTATAATGGTACCTACTGCAGTGGTCTTTTAAAAAAAAATGTAACGAACTAATGACGGATCGTTTGTTCAATTCCTATCTTGTTTCGTAGAACGAATGATAATATTTTTTATTATATGGAGGTGATTGTAGGGTGTAACTTGTAATTGAATGGCGTTCGACCGAATAACACTTGCTAGAAAACCTTATGTACGAGGATTCATTAATTTACCTTTCATTGTCAATATTATTGTAACGTACTTAATTATTCTATGCTGAGAGCCATATAGCAACATTGACTGACTTGACTGATTGCCACTCTGTCAGTTGTCACTGTCAGATCAGTGTCAGTGGGAAAAATGATCTGAAGAACTCTTGTGATAGAGTTATTTTGAACGAGATTTGTTTGATTATCTTTTACAAATACTACAATAAACATTAATAAGATTCAAGAAAAGGTCCCCAGCCTAATAAGCACAATCTATCTTAGTAATATAACCTATCATCCCTCAATCAATATGAAAAACAGTGAATAAAATCAATTGGTAAGAATAAATATATTCAATTTCCGTCATGGATAAACTCACCGTAATATCAGGAACATTATTTATGGCTGCTGATGTTTTTGCCATAGTAAGTCTTGCTATGCCCGACTGGATAATTACTGAAGTTGGAGGTAAGTACTACAATCAACTTTGCACTATAATCATCTTGAATACAAGCAGACATTACGACCTTGGTTGTTGTAAATAACAGGGGCATAAACGATTCTACATATGGTTACTTCTATACTTTACTGTAATTACATAATCTTACTAATATTATAAATGCAAAAGTTTGTGAAGATGGATGGATGTTTGTTACTGTTCACGCAAAAACTACTGAACGGATTTGGATGAAATTTAGGACACAGATAGTTTACAACCTGGATTAACACATAGAATACTTTTTATCCTGGTAGTATGATCCCATGGGACAATTATCAAACTCCACACGGGAGAGGCAGCAGGCATAAGCTAGTAATATATACTTCCAAAGCTGCAAATTTCCAAAACATAAATTATCAAAGTTTTACTGATGGCGAAGATTGAAACTTTGATTGCTTATATCTGAGAGTGAGGCCTTAGAAGATTTTGTCCCATACAACAGTTGTTAGTATTGATGCCCGCTATTGATTAATACAGGATTTATGTGTGGCTAATAAAATCATAGTTATCTTGATGGTGTAATCAGTGAATTGTTAGTCTAACTGATAGTTTATATCTCAGAAAAGTGACACTTAGAAAGGTTTTGTCTCATCATACAAAACATGTTCATATTGAAAACAGCTATTGATTAATAAAGATTTTATGCATATTTAGAATCTAAAATAAAATTGCGCAAGTTAGGCAAGTAAATAATACAAAGCCCCTATAATTAAATGAATTTTAAAAAAGTGATTCCATTTTGTAAACTATGTAAATATACAAATAAATAAAATTGAACATCAAAATAACAGATTTTAACTGAATGCATATGAAAGTACATACGGTACTTATAACAAAAAAATCATTTTTTTTAATTTTTGTGTCTGTCTGTTTGTTCCGGCACATTTCCAAAACGGCTGGATCGATTTTAGTGGGACTTTTTGTGGCAGATAGCTGATGTTATAAGGAGTAACTTAGGCTACTTTTATTTTGGAAAAATTATTAGGTTTACATGCAAAAAAAAACCTTTGAAATTGTTGGCAAAATCCGATTCAAATAGGGAAGTAATATTTTATAATAATTTCATGCAGATAAAGGTCACTCACTGGGAACAGCTAGTTCCTAAATAAAGTCTTTTAATACATTTAGATGTTGCCTGGTCTTGCAAATGAAGTAAAGTAAAATTTATTTGCATAGATTGCAGGTACATAAAATAAGATGTCACAATAAGATGGGTGAGCCTTGTACAATCTACCTTATATTAGGCATGCAAACATTAGTGAGATTGTTAACTACATACATTTAAAATTAAATTAAATAATGGTTCAGTTAAACACAACAGTCGACATAGTACATTCATAATACAAAAATAAAATCTACTTAATACAATTGGAATAAAAATGGGATAAATTGAAAGAATGAGTACATTAGGTATGTCAATATTAAATAAATTATTCAATCATCATCATCATCATCTCAGCCGAAAAGTCCACTGCTGGACATAGGCCTCCCCCAAGAAGGGGGGTTTTGCCATAATCGCCACGCTTGGCAGGCGGGTTGGCGATCGCAGTATGGTTGTTGTAGAATCAGAGAACGCTGCTGCCCATTCTCTGGTAAGTCCCTTAGTCGCCTCTTACGACACCCACGGGAAGATATGGGATGGTGCTATTCTTTACGTCCGGACACCATACAGAACAATAATAAGTCAGTGTCATTTAAAAAGTCATTTACAGAATAATAGCATTTTGCAATTAATAGTGATGTCAGTTTCTTTTTAAAATTTTGAATTGTTTCATTTTTAATGATGTCGGGTACTTTATTTAAAATTATTGGGCCCTTACTAATAACACTTTTTTTGAGCAAAGCAATATTACATCTCTCAACATGTAGTAAGTGTTTATACTGGCTTCTTACAGGTCTCGTACTAGTCGAAGACACTGATGTGAAAAGGTTCATGTTAGATTTAACAAAGAGTGCTATTTCTAATATACACACAATACATACACGGGAAAGTTAAAAGTTTTAGGGACTTAAACACAGGAACGCAACTATCCGTCACATTCATGCTAAGTATTGCCATTATGCATCGTTTTTGGGCTTTGAACACCTGTTCTCGTAGGGTACAGTTTCCCCAAAAGATTATTCCATATCTTAAAATGGATACGACTAAACCATGGTATGCAACTACTGTTGTGGTGATGTTTACCTTTTTCGTTAGATTATGTAGGACATAAGCGGATACACTCAGTTTTTTACAGACTTCTTCTGCTTGAGGTTTCCAAGTCAACTGGCTATCTATCAGTATACCTAGAAATTTCGCAACTTTTACTTGGCCTATAGTATAGTATAACGGGCTGGTGTCCGCAACTCTACGTCAAAGCGCGTATTTTGCGTGCGGGTGGGAAATTTATTCGATCCACCCCAACTCCCCGAGAAAAGCCAGCAGCGCCTTGATGTTGCTGATAATCTCGCGGTGAGTACCTGGGTTACCGAAGTACTTTGCCCTGTATGTTGCAACCACTGGGCAATGCAGAAGCACGTGGGCTGCTGTTTTGTCTTCCTCCATGCAGGCTCGGCATAGGGGGCTGTCTGTGACTCCTATGACAAAGAGGTGTTTATTAAAAGAGCCATGTCCAGTGATGGCGGCTGTTAGTGTGCGTAGCTGTAATTTGGTCAGCCGAAGCGCCCGTTTGGTCAGGCGGCCATCGATAGTAGGAAGTGCTTCCTTGGCCTGCCTGCACTCGCCATGGTCCAGCCATAGCTTGTGGTGTTGTTCACTGGTTCGTTTCCTTACCAGTGTGCTTTGATATCCGAAAGGGAGTGGCACGATGGGTTCAGGTCCCACTGCTGCCATGCTCGATCCCCTTCTAGCGAGTTCGTCCGCTGCATCATTGCCTCGGGACTCGCTGTGTCCTTTGATCCATTGTATGGTTATATTATTGAGATTACCAACCTGGTTCAGGCGTTGATGACACTCGTGTATTAACCCAGAGTTGACTATATGGTTGTTTAGTGCTAACAGTACAGCCATGCTGTCTGAGAGTATGCGAATAGAGTGGTTCACAACCCCCCTGGCTGAGATGGCTGAAGCCGTCAGGGAAATGTCCATGCATTCTGCCTGAAATACTGTGTTGTGGGCCCCCAGTGGTGTGGCTATATGGATGTTGAGATCCTCCGAGAATACTCCAGCTCCAGTGCCAGTACCTGTTTTAGATCCATCCGTGAAGATCCGAAGTTCTGCCGGGCTTAATCCCTCACAGCGGTGGTCCTCATGGAGTTGGATTTTGTATTTTTTATCGAATACAAACGGTTTGGGTATCCGGTCGTTTATTGCTTTTGCCAGGGGGAACTCATTATAGAATTCCTCCAGTACCGCGGTGTGCTGTTACCTTCTTACCCCAGAGTTGAAGTGTCTTAAGGCGTACTGCCGTCATCGTCGCTTCCTGCTGTATGAACAGATGGAGCGGTGGGAGTCCTAACATGACTTCGAGAGCTGCGGTCGGAGTAAGCCTCATGCATCCCGTGGTCGCCATGCAGGCAAGCCTTTGCATGCGTTGCAGTTTGATGGAGGCTGTGGCTAGTCTGGTGCGGGGCCACCAGACCACTGCCCCGTAGGTAATCATGGGTCGGATCACCGCGCAGTATAACCAAAGTATAATTTTAGGGGATAGGCCCCACTTCTTACCTATCATCCTTCTGCATTGCCAAAAGGTGATGCAGGCCCTGTTTATTTTGTTGTCTAGGTGGCTACTCCAGTTTAACTTACTGTCTAGGATGACTCCCAGGTATTTGACCTCGTCAGCTAACTGGAGTTCTGTATCGAGAAGTTTTGGTAGGCGATAAGGGCCTAGTGTTCGTTTTAGGGTAAACATGACAAGTTCAGTTTTCGTGGGGTTCACTGAGAGGTCAAATTCTCTGCACCACCGTTCAACGATGCGTAGCGCCTGTTGAGTGAGATTGCAGATTGTCCCCGTCACTTTCCCCGAAATGAGGATGGCGAGGTCGTCGGCGTACCCTATTGTATAGAAGTGGTTTGCGTTGAGTTTAGTGATAAGATCGTTAAACACCAGGTTCCAGAGGAGGGGGGATAGTACACCTCCTTGGGGGCAGCCTCTGGCTATCATGGCCATCTGCTGTTCCTCTGCAAGGCAAACCACTCGTTTACTTAGCATATTAGTGATCCAGTCAGACAGTACCTGCTCTACTCCGTGTCGAGAGAGGGCAGTGCTAATACTGGAGAAGTTTGTTTTATCGAAAGCTCCTTCAATGTCTATGAAAGTGCCCAGGCAGATTCCCTTCTGATGTATCGCTTCCTCTATCCGGCCGACCACTAGATGAAGAGCGGATTCAGTGGACTTACCCGAGCTGTATGCATGCTGGTTCGCATGGAGTGGGATCGTTTTTAAAACGCCATCCCTCAGCTCTCTCTCGCAGATTCTCTCCATGGTTTTAAGGAGGAAGGAGGTTAGGCTGATTGGTCGGTGGGATTTGGCATTTGTATAGTCACTCTTACCTGGTTTGGGAATGAATATAACTTTCACTTCCCTCCATCCCTTTGGAACGTATCTAAAGGCCAGGCACGCTCTCATAATGGGTACCAGTCTACTGGCGACAGAGGCCCCTCCCCACTGCAATAAGGCGGGAAAGACTCCGTCCGGACCGGCTGCCTTGAAGGGATGGAAGCACCTGATCGCCCACTGGAGTTTCTCCAGTGTTATCACTTTGTGTGCGTAGCGCCAGTCGTTTTCCGAAGGTGTTTGAGTTACCTCTGTCCAGTCGATATTCTGTGCGAAAGGGCAGCCTGGGAAGTGAGTTTCTATAAGGACGCGCATCGCCTCTTCTGGTGAGATGGTAAGTGTGTTGTCGGGTTTCCGGAGAACTGCGGGCCCAGACGGGCTCTGCTGTGCCATTGTAGTGTGCTGTGTATTTTCCTTACCCTGTTTGCTTGTTGGCAGGATTCAATGTTGCCACAGTATTTCCGCCATCCGGTTGAACTCCTGAATCTGATGCATTTTTTGTAGCTTGATTTGGCCGCATAATATACGTCCCAATCCTTGTCAGCACAGGTGTTCATGGCTCTGTTTAGTGCTGCCCTTACCTTCCCGCGCTTGCGTTCCAGATCCGCTCCCCACCATGGTAGCTTCCCTGGTGTTATTTTTATCTGTATATTTAATTAGTGCGATACTGTCGTCAGCAAATAAGACCATGGGGTGTTTAACGTGATGAGGTAGGTCATTTATGTATAGCAAGAATAAGAGTGAGCTAAGAACTCCACCCTGAGGTACGCCATGTATTATAAGTCTTGCTCCGGATTTATATTTTATCTCACGCCTAGTTCTAGTGCAAATTTTAGAAATTTCCGTGTATTGTTTACGGCCACTTAGATATGACCTAATTAGATCTAGCACATTTCCCCTTATTCCATACATGTCAAGCTTATTAAGAAGGGTTTCGTGATGGACACAATCGAAAGCTTTTGTCATATCTGTGAGGATTGCGCAGATTGGTAGTTTTTATCAACATTCCCCATTATAACACTTAACAAGTCGTAAATAGCAATATTTATACCTTTGTTTTTCCTGAATCCGTTTTGTTCATCACATAAAATATTATATTTACATAAAAACTTATTGATTGATTCATAGATTATCTTTTCGATGACTTTTGAAAATATGGGAATTAGGGCAATCGGTCTGTAGCTAAATTCTCTTTATCGTTTTTTTTAAGTGGTTTTACGATAACTGTTTTTAAACCGTCGGGGAATATTCCAGAGGAAATACATAAATTTATAATCTGGCTTATGTGTAAGGCAATATTATTAGACACGAACTTTATTACTTTTGTATCTATACCAACATACCCAACGCTTTTAGTATTTTTTAGTGTCTGTATTACCCTTATTACGTCTTCAGGTAGCACTGCAGACATAAACATCGAATGCGTGTTGCTAATTAAACCAGTAGGTCCACGTGTTGGTGGAGTATTAGATAGTACCTGATCGATGAAGAAATTATTAAACGCATTTGCAATTTCTGATGGGTTACTAATGACAGTGTCTTGAATTTTGATTTTACATATTGGCTCGACATCGCGTGTTTTGTTATTAATAATACGCCAAGACGCTTTTATTATTATTATTTCCTTTATTCATTTACAAACTTATTTTAAATATTTCGAAACATTTCTTAAAAAAAAACATTTAAGAATATGAAAAATAGTAGTCCGCCGGTAGCGGGAGCAGGGTCCAAGCTACCGGTGGTTAGGGCTCCAGAGACAGGAACCTTCTCACAATACGAGCCGTATCGAGAAAAAAGCTCAAATTTAAAGCTCTAATTTCAATATTTTATAAATATTTTATGTAAAGCCGTTCTCTGTGCATGTGGTGTTAACCTGTCATTAATTGTTGCACTTGTAAATGTTACTCTAGTCATTAATCAGAAATGTATATAGTGTAAGCAATTGTTGGTTAACCTAAATAAATAAATAAATATCGAGGAGTACTGCCTTCTGAATCAGGCCCTTGATCCAACCGCCTAAGGAGAGCCTCGAAAGATGGTCGTCGAGGCTCTTGGCTATCAGGCCATTGGCCGTCACGACGATCGGCACAATGATAGCCGAGTTCACATTCCACATGTCGACAACCTCGTGTGCCAAGTCGAGATATTTTATTTGTTTCTCTTTCTCAGCTTTCACGAGGTTCTCGTCATGCGGGATGGTAACATCGACTATCAGTACGCGGCGCGCTGATCGGTCTATCACTACTATGTCAGGCTTATTGGCGACAATAGTCCTGTCAGTAATGATAGACTGATCCCAGTACAGCGTGACATGGTCTTTCTCGAGAACTGGGTCGGGCACATAGTTGTAGTACGGTACCTCAGATTCCACAAGTTTATAATTCAAGGCAAGTTGCTGGTGAATAATCCTGGCTACTTGGTTGTGACTGTGTAAGTACTCGCCGTTAGCCAGACGAAAACAACCAGAATTAATATGTCTGATGGACTCACCCGGACGGTGGCATGCCCGACACACGTCAACCGTCGGGACGGTTGACGTGTGTCGGTCCTTCATAATATATTTCCGGTAGTTGTTCGTCAACATAACTTCGTCCATAATCGCACAGACAAAACCTTCAGTTTCTCCAAAGAGGTCGCCGAAACGTAACCAGGACACGGACGCTAGAAAATCTACATCGGGCCAGTTCTCTTTAGCCATGGACAGCGGGGTGAGTCCCTTGTCCACTGCGACCACATCTCGGTGCATATCCACCTCGGCTTTTAAAATATATTCTCTGAGACTGTACATTTTGCAGTTGTGAAGGGACTTCGCGTTTAAAAACCCTCGACCCCCGCACTTCCGCAGGATGTACAGCCTCATCACTGATGATCGTGGGTGATGCATCCGGTTTGCGGTGAGCAGTGTACGAACTCTCCTATCCAGGGCATCGAGTTCGGTCTGAGTCCATTTGAGTACGCCGAAAGAGTACATTAAAACCGGTATGACCCAACCGTTGAAGGCGCGCACCTTGTTTCCGCCTGAAAGAAGGCTATGTAATACCTTGTTCAGGCGTCCAAAGAAGCGCTCCTTCAACGATTGCTTCATGTCAGTTACGTTAATGCCTATCGCTTCCGACATACCCAAATACTTATAGCTTTCGGATGAGGAGAGGGATCTCAGGTGTATGGAATCCGAGAGATGAATTCCCTCGGATTCCATAATCTCTCCTCGCTTTACATACATGACTGCACATTTGTCCACACCAAATTCCATCCTGATGGCGCTACTGAAAGTTTCAGTTTCTTTCAGTAGCTCCATCAGTCGCAATTTGTTGGGGGCAAAGAGTTTCAGATCATCCATGTAAAGAAGGTGAGATATGACCTGACCACCTCTCCTCAACCGGTAGTCTAGATCTGAATCCTCCAGCAATGTGCTCAGAGGATTCAGGGCTAGACAGAACCAAAGTGGGCTCAGACTGTCGCCCTGGAATATTACCCGTTTAATCCATACAGGCTCTTTGTTCCCCTGGATCTGTCGACATCCTGGATACCGAAGGACCGTCCTCCATTGCCCCATACACGACTCAAGGAAGGCGCGTAGAGTTGCATCTATCTTGTACAACTCCAGCACCCTCATGAGCCATGTATGTGGCACCGAGTCGTAGGCCTTCTTATAATCTATCCAGCATGTAGACAGATCCTTGCGGGATCGACGAACCTGTTGGCTAATTGCCATGTTGATGAGAAGTAGCTCCTTAGTGCCGCGGGACCCATTCCTACATCCATTTTGAGAGGCAGACATAATGGAGTTTTTGTCAATGTGTGTATTAATTTTAGCTCTTAAAATGGATGTAAGAAGTTTATAGACCGTAGACAAACACGTGATCGGTCTATAATTTTTGGGTTCCGCGGTACTACCTGACTTATGGAGCAGGTGGGTAACGCCTGTTGTTAAAAACTGCGGTAAGGACCCAGACTCTAAGGATGACTGGAATTGAGATGCCAGGCAAGTGTGTGAACTAGTAAGCCATTTGAGCCAGAAGTTGTGCAGTCCGTCCGGTCCCGGTGACTTCCAGTTCGGTAACGGACGAACTGCTCTGGCTATATCTAAAGGTGTTATCAAGATTGGCTCCATTTCTGGGATAGGTTCACACACTCGTTCGACATCACGCATCCAGTCAGCCTCAGTATGACAGACGGGCACCGACCAGATGCTGCGCCAGAAAGAACTCGTGGCAGCATCATCCGCGCGGCACACGTCTTTCATATTTAGCTCGGGTCGCTCCCAAGCTCTGTATACCCACCTCATCGCTCAGGAACATGCGATTCTGTGAGTACCGATCAACCCGCCGCTTATACCTCCGAATACGGTTCGCCCATGCATAAACTTTCTACTTCAGGAAGTCAATGCGTTCTGTGACACGGGACATGTATTCTTGAGGACTAATTCCAGTCCCCGAGAATGCCCGCCTCACAAAGCGCATTACACGTGGTCGTGTATTGCCCTCCCTGAAGCAGTGTAGCTTGCCGATGAGTACCCTGGCCCCGTCGATTATTATTATTTTCTTTATTTCAATCACCTTTGGATCATAGGTACAAATAAATTAAATTAAAATCAATTCCAAATTAAAATTAAAAACATAATTCAAATTAAAATTAAAACATAATCAAAATTAAATTAAAAACAAAATCCAAACTAAAACTAAAAAACCAAAATCCAAATTAAAATTAAAAACAATCAAAATAAAAGTAAAAACAAAATCAAAATTAAATTAAGAACAAAATCAAATTTAAAAATCAAAATTAAAACAATATCTTAAAATTAGTAAGCACGCTTTTGACTTGTTACTGGAATTATTTATAAAGTAATTGTTTTGCGCTCTTTGGGTTAATTTAATTATTTTTCAGAATTTCAAGGAGTAGTTTTTGAATGTATTTTTGTTTTCGACTGAAGACTCACGTCTGTATTTCCACAACAAGTGTCGCTGTCTTTTACTGCATACGAGTATACCACGAGATACCCATTTAATACTTGAATTTGACTTGATGGTCACTAACTTGTATGGAAAACAAAGATCGTACAGCATTCTAAAGTGTTCCAGAAAGTAATCATACGCTTCGTTTGCGTTCTCTGTTAGGTATATATCCGAGAAAGAAAGACATTGGAGATAGTTTTTCAAGCTAACTAAATTTTCCGTAGAGATATCACGTTTCTTAATGCGCCAGGAACTAATTCTACAGGTTCTATTTACTTTTACTTCCAGTATCTGTGCAATGTGATCAGACAAAGCAAAGTCCATTATCTCACACTTACATTTTAGTTGAGAACTACAAGCAAAATTATCAAGACAACTGTTACTGGATAATCTAGTCGGTTGCCGCAGTTCTAAATTAAGATTGTACCATTATAGAAAGTATTCAAAGTCTTTGGTAACATTGTTTCTTTTTAAGATATCTATGTTGAAGTCCCCACACACAATTTTTTTTTTATTTGGTTTTGTGCATATCGTTTTCAGGATCATGTCCAAGTTTTCATAAAATACAGTCAGGTTATTTAGTTTTGGTGGTCTATAAATACAGATAATAATTAATCTTTGTTTGACAAGTTCTATTCCGCAACATTCGAAAGCGTTTGTTTTTGATTGTCGAGAGATGTCCGTTAGTTCTTTATATTCTAGATTTCGTTTGATTAGAATGCAAGCTCCTCCACGCTTTTTCGATTGTCTTGCATAACATGCAGCTAGCTTGTAATTCGGAAGGTTTAATAATTTTTCATGTCCGAACATAATGAAGTGCTCTGCAATACAAACAACATCTATGTCCTTTTGCTTCCTGGACAATTCTTGAAGGTGGACAGTAAGTAGGTCAGTCTTATTTAAAAGACCAGCGATATGTTGGTGCATGATATTTAAGTTGTTATGGACGAAAAAAATCAGAGTTGCTTGTCGTTGCTCCATCAATATTGCTAGGCGGTGTCTTCGAACATACGATATTTATATCGGTCCATTCACAGGAAAGTTTATTCAATAATGTTTTCAAGTTTTGGAAGATATTCAGCATTCCTTTGTTATTAATGCGGCCAGTGTACCAGGAGAACATATCATAAGAAAATTTTAGATTGGAGTCGAACAGCTAAGCATAGTTATGATTTTTATTATCTATGTATAACAAATTGTTGAAAGTTTCGATTCTCCAATTGTACATCGTCGAGTAGTCGTTGCACCTATACGTGGGCAGGCATAAGACAATATTTGTGTTATTTATTTTTATTTATTTATTTATTAATTCAATACCTCTCTAATATGAATGACCAAATTGCAGTAGTTGTTTGTCTTACTAAAATCTTCTTCTCCTATAAATATAATACAGCAATATTTTTGGGTGTAGTTAGCTTGGAGGGCAGATTGTCAATAAGTTTCTCGATGCCGCAATTAGGTGTTAGGTAGTGGCATAATTGCTTGTTAGCGAATGTATCTTTTGCTGTTGGTAATAATCCCTTAGTTTTGTTGCTGCTTATGATACACAGTTTTTTCTTTTCGGGAAGTATATAAATATAGGGTGGTCCTATGTTGGTTACGTCATTATTCTGTGTTCTCGGAAAACAAGAGTCATGCCATGGTTTTTTTGTTTTTTATTTATCCTGGATGCTGCTTTTTTGTGGTGTTTTATTATTCCTGTGTTTTTTCGTGGGGGTCTCGCTGGTTACTATTTTGAAAGCTTTTTTTTTGCTATTTCATGTTGTTAATAGATTTTTTTAACTCCGTATTCTCAAGAGACAGATTGTTAATTTCTTGGTGAGCTGAAGCCAATTCTAATTTAAGTTTTGCTAACTCATTTTTAAGATCAGACAGTCGTTTATCATTTTCATCGTCGGACAGGTTTGGTAAACTGTTTCTAGTGCCATCTAGCGTCAAATTGATGCAACTACTATTACTTTCGTTGATTGACGATGATCGGATACGAGGCATGGTTTGAGAAGTTGTCTTTCGTTGTCGAAATGTGATATTTCTTGGAAAATCCATCATTATTATAAATTGATAGAAAACATTTGGAAAAAGTACAATTGTAGAACTTGGATTTGAACTTGGGTCACGACGTGTTTACGGTACCTCAAAAAAAAAAAATGAGCAAATACTATCACAATAAAATGCAGTGGTTTAATCACAATTAAACCATTTTTCTAAAATAAAAGTAGTCAAGTTACGCCTTATAAAATCAGCTACCTGCCAGTAAAAGTCCCGTCAAAATAGGTCCATCCGTTTCGGAGATTGGCCGGAACAGACAGCCAAATTTTTTTGTTATAATTACCGTATGGCCCTGGACACACGGCGGCGCCGCGCCGTGGCGATGTGTCCAGGCTCTATGGCCTTTCATATTATTATGCATTCAGTAAAAAGCTGTTATTTTGAATTATTTGTATAGATAACATACCTAGAATTAGTGAATTTTCAATTGCTTTCCCTTATTTTCAGGTGACACAAGGCTTGGTTTGATGTGGTCCTGCATTACACTGTACAACCGACCGCAAGTCTGTTACACTCCTGACCTACAGCCTGAATGGTTGCTTGCTTTGATTTGTATATTCATTGGATGCATATGCATAACCACTACTGTAATACTCCTAGCATCCAGCCATTTTGACAGAAATGTGATACCATATGCACGATGGGTTGGATTTGCAGCAAGTAAGTTATAAAATTATTTTTTCCAGTACTATCAATAGAAATAGTTTTGTTTTGTAATTAATATTATTTTTTCGTTTTCAGTGGTAGTTTTTTGCCTAGCAGCAGTCATATTCCCAATGGGATTCCATGTGGATGAAATTGGAGGCCAACCATACCAGCTACCAAACAGCCACCAAGTTGGCATATCATACATCTTATTCGTTCTCTCTCTCTGGATTACTGTGATATCAGAATTATTTGCGGGCAAAGTATGTCTGCCTCATTTTTAGTATAGATGATAAATTGATAATGGTATGGTATAATGGTCAATTTTCTTGTAAGATATACATTCCATAAAGGTTAGAAATATATGTATTTGTTGTGTAAAATAAAATTAGAAATATTTTATTAGAATTTTATTTACTCTCGAATTCCTTTTGCTATGACGTGTCAGAAAGATGTTTTTCTGGTACATGCTGTATAGTGTAAAATGGAATGCATGTCTGCCAAAAGGGGGATGTGCTGGCCCCCGAAATTATCATTTTTTTTAAAGCTGCCCTCCATTTTCACCCGGTTTTCGAATAATTACACTGGGCCTTGCTGGGGTTGCTAGTGTTGGATTTAAGACAATGAAGAAGGTTACTGTAAAACTTTTGGTTGAAAATCTATTAGAAGCGTTTTTCCTGAAATAAAACGCATATTAAATACTTACCTTATTTGCAGCTTACTGTTTGAGATAGGCCCTATCTGTTTTCCGGTTATTTATGTCCTTCTTCTTCACTCCTATATATCTATCTCGCTCGCACACTCCCCACCAGGCAGGCCCGAGCGCAGTGGGGAAGCTCGAGGCCTTCACGAATCATTGAGTCAAAAATACCAGGCAGAAATTAATTGTAAGCTTCAAATAAGGTAAGTATTTAATATGCGTTTTATTTCAGGAAAAACGCTTCTATTAAATCCATGACCGTTATTTGAAGCTTACTGTTTGAGACGTGTTTGTTTTCGCCTGGTGGTGGGGACGCCAATGTGAAGTAAGTTTGATTGACTTCAGAAAAATAATCTATACCTATGGATTAAGCGATAGATATTCATTATTTGGAAGATAATATATTATTAAATTAAACAGCTTTGGAGTGTGCAAGAAATAAATTTATACAACAAAAACCAATCAGTAACAATTCGTAATCACAACAGTAACACTATTAGTATAATCTGTGTTCCAGAAGATTAATACAGAAAATAAAAATTTAATCAGCTGGGTTGAACATTCTAGTAATGCTGTTGCTAGCAGAGGCTGGCAGTATCTCTCGTCTGTAGAAGCGTGTAAAAGTCTCTTTGGACTTCTAATTTCCTCTGGACAAAATTTCATCCAGAGGTAAGTTATCAGACCAATTTTTTGAAGATACTGCTGATCGTAGACTTCCAGGTGTAGCGGGTATACCAGCCTCTGTTAGTACAGTTTTAACCCATCCCGCAATCACAGTGCGAGAGGCCGCCTTTGCTTGTCCTCTGATATTTATAAATAAGTTTGGACAATTACCCGAATCTCTTTTATCTTTAAGAAGATCAATTAATTTTCTGACCCAAAACACAGGATCCAGATTTTTATTCCTCGTATTAGGCAGTAACTTCCATCCCGATTGCCTATGAGTGTCACTATCGGTTTTAGAGCCAAATACTGGCTTTAAAATAATGTTACAGCCATCATCGATGCAATGCTCTGAGTCCACTAGCAACAATGTCAGATCGTGGACTCGTCTGCCTGAGCACAGGAGGAGGAGTATTGCTGATGTCGAGAAGTAGCAAAAGGGTTATTTTCATCTACAGTGTTTGAACTTAAAAAGGAGCTCAGGGCATCTATATTCCATACGGGAGGCTTATGGGCGACAGGCTTCTTTAAAGCAATAGACTTTAGTACGTGTTTTACTAATGTATGCGAACTTATTCGTCCAGCATCTTCGGCATTGCATAGAGTAGCTACTACCGATTTGTGAAGCAAAATAGTGTTATAAGAAAACTTGTCGACTAGATGTAGGTCGGCTAGATATCTAGCAACAATGGGCCCTGTTGGGTAAAAAGGATCCAAATTATATTTTTTAGACCAAGATACCCATCGATCCCACGCGACCTTATAGGTTTTAAGAGTCGAATTACGCCACGAGGATTTAAGTAACTGTATTTGATCTTCATTCCAACCCGTCAAGCTCTTCGACCACCCCCACACTTCCAGACTTCGAGCGCCATCTCTTGAACCTTGGGGGGTGGCAGACCGGTCGTGGTGTCTATTAGATTCTCCCTGAGATTGGTGATCGACCACGGAGCTGCTACTGCTCGAGCTTTGAGATCGGCCCGCCAGAATACCCGACTCCACAGGGGGGGCAATTAAAAGGTACAGCCCGGTCGCCGAGTTGAGGTGGGCCAGCACCTTGGGTATCAGGTATGGTGGTGGGAACACCCACGCAAGGCGGTAGTTCCACTGCCGGGAAAAAGCATTGTGGAATAACGCTTGGGTATCTGTTAAATCCAGAGACACGTAGTTGGCTACCACGTTTGCTCGACTGGACGCAAATAGATCTACTACCGGAGTGCCAAACTTGTGAAATACCTTCTCCGTGCAAGCGGGCAGAAGATGCCATTCTGGTACTAGCTTGTGCCTGGAGAGGTGATCCGCATGTCCGTTGTAAATGCCGGGTATATAATTGACTGTCAGATTTATTTGATGACAATCTAGTAAGCGGAACACTCTGTACGTTACTTCCATCAGAGGTGGCGATCTCGTGCCGCCCTCGTTCCGCAAGTGGGCCACAACTGTTCGATTGTCGCACTGGAACAGAGCAGTGGACTTGCACAGTAGAGGACCGTGGGTTTCGAGCACCTTTAAGATTGCCAGCATCTCTTTTAGGTTGCAATGTAGATGTTGTTCTTGAGCAGTCCACACACCTGACACAGCGTAACCGTCCACCTGAGCTCCCCAAGCCAGATCGGAGGCATCTGTGGTCACAAAGTGAGTTGGTGGTGGCAGATGGATTGCAGATGTTTGGTGGCAGTTGTGAAGCCACCACTGAAGATCTTCTAGGACTTCGTCTGGTAAGTGGATCTCCTTCCTGACTGGCATATTTAGAGATGCATTTAGGAAACTGAGCAGAGACCGGTGATGTAGTCTGCCCTGTGGCACCACAAAACTTGCAAAGTTTAGAAGGCCCACTAGGCTTTGCAATTCTTGCAGGCAAGCCTTGCCCAAGTTCAGCCTTGTAGAGACCTTGTGGATAAGATTTCTGACCTTGTCTTGCGGCAGAGATTTTTTGTTGGCCCAAGGATCCCACTGAACTCCCAGATACACAAGACTCTATACAACGGATTTCTTTAGATTTACTTGCCACCCTAGATATTCTAGACGGTTCAGGAGAGTACGAACATGAGTTTGCAGAGTGTCCTTGTCCTGGTGAACTACCAGGAAGTCGTCTAGGTAGACAATTATGCGCAGATTCTGTTCTCGCAATGTTTGAGCGACCCAGTTGCTTAGAGAGGCAAATACCTTCGGTGCTGTACTGAGGCCGAAAGGTAAGCAGGTCATTTCTAATAGCTCCCCTTGGTAAATGAGGCGCAAAAATCTTCTGTGTGCCGGAGATATTGGTAAGTGAAAGTAAGCTTGCGAAAGGTCTACTTTGCAAAGCCAGTCGCCTGGCTGGAGGAACTCCGGTATACGAAACACATTTATCAGGCTGAAGGGTTCCGTGATTACATAGTCGTTTAAAGCTTTTAAGTTGAATATTGGGCGGTCGGAGCCATCGTTCTTTGGCACAAGAAACAATGTTGAGAGGAAGCTCGGGGAAGGTCGCACTGCTTCTAATACACCTTGGTCTTTCATCTGACTGATGAGTGCCGACATCGGTTCGGACTCCTGTGTGATGTAGGGCCCTTTCCTCAAATGTGGCAACATTAGAGGTGGTTTTAGAAGAAAGGGTATGCGATACCCTGTTATTATGCGCAACAGAAAGTTTGGAGCTCCCATTTCCTTCCATCGATTGTAAAATAGTGCTAGTTGACCCGCCCTGAATTCTGTCGAGTCAGTACTTACGGTTTTTGTTCCCAGAGTTGTAGTCTGAGGAGACTCCGGGGCGTTTACGGTTTCCTTTGCCCTGACTCTGAGGCTTGTAGCTTTGGCGGCCACCCCGCGAGCGAAATGAACCTCTGTTGTTGCTTGTAGGCGCCGTGCGACGGTCACTCTGGTTGCTCTGTCGCTCAGGACGTTCATGATAGCAGTCCTGTGAGGACTGGCGGTATTGATAATGTGGATGAGGCACAGAGGCGCAGCATCCATGGCTGGTACCCTGCGAGGGTCCATGATAGTGAGCCGACCCCTGTGGGGGGTGGCGTGCAGCCTTGCTTGGTCCTGCTTGCGAAGCAGAGCCACTAGGCTTAACTAAGGGCATGAATGTCTTCTTAACCCCACCCATTTTTTCAAGGGCAGCGGTAAACGATTCGCTTTCGAATAAATGGCGGTCGGATGGTGGGATCTTGCGTAGCGTTGCCTTTATTAAAGGATCACGAACGTGATTAGTTATTCCATCTCGGCGCATTTGTATAACTTCAGCCCTGTGTCCACAGATAAGCTGCAACAAATCTGAAGACGCTTTGTGGAAATCACCTTTAGAAAAAACCTCCGTGATCTTATCCTGCAAGCTATTAAAATTTATACCCTGTTCTGCATGAGCCCAGGATAGTAGTTCTGACAAAGTAGATGATAACGCCTGCCTTTGTGCCAGCGCACAAAATGTAAGAGCGGCGTAAGCCTTGTCAGCATAAGCCAAATTGCGCAACTGATCATACGCACGAATCTTCTCATTGGCTTCTAGGTCAATAAAACCAGGCGTATGGCAATATGATTTCTGTACTTCAGAGTACCTGACCTCACTCCATTCACTTTTATTAAAATATTGTATATCCTGAAGGGCTTTCAATAAATTATCGGGTGCTTTAGGAACCGCAGGCTCCTTCAGTTTTGTTTCAATATCGAAATTGAACGGCAGTTGAACCTGAGTAGGCTCACTCGCGCACGCGTCACTACAATCATTGTACAAGATGCCACTAACACTGTCATCAATCAACAAGTCGTTGTCTATAACTGACGCGGGCTCCGCACCGCCACATGGCACTGATGATGATAAAGCAATATGATTACGTAATGCACTCACCTCTCGGAATAACTTGTGCATCTGCCGATTGTCTTTCCGTGATTTGCGACTATATTTGCCCCCCCCTTCTTTTGTGGTGACGGCCACGTTTTTTCTTTCGGTAGGAAGAGCTCGCGGAATCCGTGGAATCACTTGACGAAGAAGGGCTGCTACTAGATGATGAACTCCTAGCTGAGCGTGCACGTTTCCGAGAACTGGACTGAACCGGCTTTGGCACCCGATCCCGCGATAAATCATGTCGCGGCTCCTCAACACTAGCGTTCACACATGTACTATTTTTATCTAAATCATCCATCCTAAAAGCAAAACTTTTTAAAAGGTGGACACAGTATGATTATGACACTTTATACTGAGATTAGGAGAAAGGACAATAGGTAAATTTTTCTAGAAACAAAAAGAAACCAAGAAAAATAACGCTAAAAATACGTTACATACCTGCGTAATCAATTTGAATTATGAACGTTAATATCAAATCGACTTGAAAAACGAACGGTAACACCGTTTAAATATGAAATTAACTCACGCGCAGGTGATACTTCTATTTACGGTTTAGTGAAGGTGAAGAAACATAAACAAACATACTGCGATCGCCAACCCGCCTGCCAAGCGTGGCGATTATGGCAAAACCCCCCTTGGGGAGGCCTATGTCCAGCAATGGACGTCTTTCGGCTGAAATGATGATGATGATGATGAAGGTGAAGACAACCGTACTCGCCGGAAAACAAGACGCCAATGATTCGTGAAGGCCTCGAGCTTCCCCACTGCGCTCGGGCCTGCCTGGTGGGGAGTGTGCGAGCGAGATAGATATATAGGAGTGAAGAAGAAGGACATAAATAACCGGAAAACAGATAGGGCCTATCTCAAACAGTAAGCTTCAAATAACGGTCATGGATTTAATAAAGTAATTTTATATTCCAGAATGCAGGTAATAAGAAAACCCCTAGGAACCAAAAATCGTAAAAAAATATTTTGACTAGCTAGCATGTTCTAGAAATCTAGGCGAACCATAGTGGGGCGTGAGAATAAAAACAACCTTAGTGAGGTAACCCCTTGTTGCTCCGTCGCAGATGTGTACTGGGCAAAAAAACGGGCACTTCTCATAACGGGCACGTCTCAAATAAAGCATTTCGCAAAATGAGCACTTCGCAAAATTTGCTTATTTTATTGAAAATGGTTTTGAAATCAGTCTTTTCATAAATTTTGTAGCTACTTTTAATCAGACATTTAACAGTATTAGGAACTCGAAACAAAAATCAAGTTACTAAGTAAATATTTGAATCATTTTAGATCAATTCTCAGTAATCTCTCAATAAAAAAGCCAAAATTGATTTAACCTTTTGAACATAATTGTCATTTAACTATACGTGACAAGCAAGCGCGTGCCCTGTACGCCAACACCACAAATATGTGAAAAAATTGTGCGGTGCACTTTAACACTATTTTTTTTTAATAGCTTGTGCTGTCCCACTGCAAGGCAAGGGCCTCCGCCAATTCCCTCCATGTGCTATTTTCCCGTGCCTCTTCGGGCCAGCCCTCGCGATAAAAAACAATAATAGTTTTTTGGGCTGCTTACCAGTTGAACCCGAACAGATACCGATCCCGTGTAGTACTTAGGCGGTACGGCCACGGCGATCCATAATTGTAATTATTCATACCATATTATATTAATTAACATCCAGATCACCACTACGTGAAGCCTTTTAGGTAGGCCGTTACCAAAATCAAGAGAGAGAGGGAGATCGAGAGTTTTTATGGGCAGTTGTACACTTCAACCAGTAAACCCGTTGCAAATCTAGCTAACGACCCAAGAGCTAGACTGACCCGACACTATACCGAAGACATTCCAGATGTCAGCCTTTACGAGATTAGGATAGCTCTGAAACAGCTTAAAAACAACAAGGCACCGGGTGACGACGGAATTACGGCCCAACTCCTGAAGGCGGGTGGAAAACCGGTACATAAGGCCCTTCAGAAGCTGTTTGATTCCGTCATACTCGAGGAGAAAACGCCGCAGGCATGATGCAGGGGTGTGGTTGTACTCTTCTTCAAAAAGGGCGACAATGCTCGGCTGAAGAACTATAGGCCCATCTCACTTCTAAGCCATGTCTAAAAGTTGTTTTAAAGAGTCATCACGAATCGTCTCGCGCGCAGGTTTGACGATTTTCAGCCTCCCGAACAAGCCGGATTCCGAAAAGGCTTTAGCACCGTAGACCACATACATACGCTGCGGCAGGTTATACAGAAGACCGAAGAGTATAACCTGCCTCTCTGCTTAGCGTTTGTGGACTAAGAGAAGGCCTTCGATTTAATCGAGACTTGTGTACTGCAGTCTATCCAACGGTACCAAATCGACTATCGGTACATCGAGGTGTTGAAGTGTTTGTACAAAAACGCCACCATGTCAGTCCGACTTTAGGACCAGATCTCGGAACCTATCCTTCTGCAGCGAGGTGTGAGACAGGGAGACGTCATATCTCCGACACTGTTCACCGCTGCACTGGAGGATGTCAAGGTTCTGGACTGGGGAGGGCTAGGCATCAACGTCAATGGCGAGTATATCTCTCACCTTCGGTTTGCCGACGATATAGTGGTCATGGCTGAGGCCATGGAGGACCTCAGTACAATGCTCGATGACCTCAGTAGAGCTTCCGAAAGAGTGGGTCTTAAAAAGAACATGGACAAAACCATAGTAATGTTGAATGCCCATGTAACACCCACTCCTATCAAGATCGGAGACTACACTCGGAAGTTGTAGACGATTATGTCTACCTGGGATACACGGTCCAGTTAGGTAGGTCTAACTGGACCGTGCAGTGACCTGCATCTGATGCATCTCATATTATTATTCTCTGACATAGATCCCTTGCATGTATGTGAGAGAGAGAGAGTTCATACGACAACTTTGACTGGGTAAAATTAAAATCGAAACATTTGTAAAAACAGAATCATTTATTAACTATCTCTAAAATAGAATATTTTGTCGGTACCGGTCTCGACTTTTAGCGTGCGTTTAAAAATAATTCATAATTATTCATATCTACAGATGAAACTTGAAATAGACAATCATAAAATTACAATATTTACAAAAACTATATGAGATAAATGTAAACACTTAAGTCCATTGAGTAGTTACATGTATAAACAGTCTTCTGCAAGTCCTTGATCACTTCATACTAAAAATGTCTGTTTCATAAAATCCCACTTTGTTTCACGCATTCATTTCCTGTAGTTTTTCTTCTCGGCAATATCTTCAATGTTAAGTCCACTTCTGCTGTACAACTGAATATGCGGTTTTATCGTTGAGTATGCGGTTTTTCATTGAGCCTCCTCATCCTAGCAAAGCGCTTAAAATTAAGATGTTAATTATGTTGAGCGATGAAAACGACTGTCAGACTGGCACGCAGCGCAGCAAACGGAAGGCAGCGTGTTACATCACCACGCAACAACACGCTAATAAATTAGGACGCTCATTTAAAAGGTTATGTTACATGCCCGAAAGAGCTGAAAAACTGGCCTTGCAATCTATCATTGATTGATCGTTGCCAATATAACAAAGTGGTTGTTGACTTAAGAATTCAATTGCTTTAGAGCTTGAATCGAACGCCAATTCTCGAATGATGAAGTCCACAGGAACACTTTGTCTGTAGCTGCACATATAAAGTAAAAGTTAATAAAACACGACCAGCAATGCTGGTAAGATAGTATATAACAAGTATATACAACTTATAGTACACGATCATGAATGTCAAACTTTTAGTGTGCCTGGTTATATTGGCTATAAGAGATGGTGTAATAAAGAAAAAAAAATCCCAATCGGAAGATTCCCGAATCAGCTAGTTAAGTCTTATTACACAGAACGAGCTTCTGATTTAACATTGAACTGCTACTACTACTGTGTACTCGCAATACAGTAGCTATGCTCGTCTCTACCGTCTCCATCATAATAATGGTAGCTACTGCCCGAAACTAAAGTCTAGTGCGAATTTACTTGTGTGTGCAACCGGCCTTAATGTATAAGACTGTACTCTATTTACTACAATTCCAAAAACATTCAGACAGATACGATCTAGCTCGGGCGACTTTTAATCTTACTACAGTTACTACTATTATAAATGCGAATGTTTGTGGGATGCATGGATGGATGTTAGTTACTCTTTCAGGCAAAAACTATTGAACGGATTTTGATAAATCTTCTTAGCCATATTTATAGCTTATACGTCCTCAGAATAGCACATAGGCGATTATTTCTACAGATATTGCGTAAAAATTGAATTAACGCGGGTGAAGCCGCGGGCGGACACTAGTATGTACTTTATAAATTACAGTGCTAAATATGAGTATGAACACCTGAGCACTGTTTTTTACACATCGGATGCTGTCGATGCATCAGTTACTCATTTGTTTTGTACTACGTTTGAGTTCAGTGTCAATTCTGAATGTCAGCCAAGTATTCTGAGCTCGAAGTCAAGCGTAAAATTCTTTAAACAATATGTTTTGTTGTTCTGTTTTGAGAATCTACTTAAGCAGGAATTTTCATCGAAGCAAATCCCCAAGCTCCCTGATGATGCAATCATACGGTGCGAGTAGCAGCAGGGTAGACACAGACTAAGCCAGCTCGCACTGCGTAAACTAGCATTTACTCTTGCGTTTTTGACTCTCGTTACTTAGTTGTTATGGGCAAAACAGAGGTTGTTAATTTTGATGTATTTTGTCACACCATACCTTACACCCAGTTTAACTGGAATTATAATATCAGTTTATTAATGCCAACTGCAGGGCAAAGGCCTCGCCCGCGGCCGCTGCCGCAGCGGTGGAGGGACCATGACACGCGTAGAAAGTGGTGGTACAATGGTGTTCCCACACCAGGAGACTTCACCTGT
The DNA here is from genome assembly GCA_905163415.1 of Noctua fimbriata. Lineage (NCBI taxonomy): Eukaryota > Metazoa > Arthropoda > Insecta > Lepidoptera > Noctuidae > Noctua > Noctua fimbriata. The sequence continues at coordinate 10,330,894 of LR990941.1, read as the reverse complement.
AATGTAACAGTCCAGATTCACTAGTTATTGTACAAAGTCGAATCTTGGATTGTTACGCTACAGGCGAATGCTCCCGGTGCGGGAGCGCCTTAAGAGTCATCGACAAAATGCAAACTGTTACCATGAATTCATTACACGATTCTAGACCTACCAGCATACATTGTGACCATGTAGGTACTTTATATGAAAGTTTTTAGTTTGCGCGATGTCCCCTAACGTCGCGTATAAGAAATGTAGGTCGGACTAATGTAAAAGCCAATGATCAAAATGTGAAAAATGAGATAGAGATTGCTTTCTAGTTTGATACGAACGCGACGCTTTTGTCTTACGAAACGCCCCCTAAAAAATAGCGCCATGTGCAAATTGAAAGAAATATTTTTAAAATTGTGTAACTTGCTTGCTATTCTTCTTCATAACGCGTCTTGTCTTCCTGCTATTCATGCATTATTAATTAATAACTTTATTTCTAAATTATGCAACTGTTTAAAAGGTTTCAATAAACAAAATACCAGAACTTTGATAATTTTTGAATGAAGTCTCTCGAACTGCATATACAGGGTGGTTCAGATAGTGACGACATTAAAAAAATATTAGATTCCTCACGCCCACGGGCTTTCGAAAATACCTCATGTATGTTCAGCTATTCTCGATAGTCCTCCAGTTACAACTTCTTGAAAATTGTACGGGAACCGCTTTAAAAAAACTATGTTTATTTTTACACGGCTGTTTCACATTCTTTAACGCTAACTAGAGGCATTTTTTTATGTCATTAGCATCAAGAGTAACAAAAACCGGCCAAGTGCGTGTCAGGTCACGCACAAAGTAGGGTCCCGTAGTTGCTCATCAAATAATGCGGATTTGCCTTCGAACGAACTTACATTTGCAGTTGAAAAACCTGTGCTCCCATACATTGTTTGTACATGTTTAGGAAAATATTTTATCCAAGTACAAATTATAACTTGGTCGACTATTACTCTATAAAGCCTACATAACTGTGATAGTTTTCCTTTTAATTTTGTTATATATGTATACTACCACCGTGAATTTTTGCATACACCCAAACACAAACGTTTAGCTGGTAGAAGGGCAACAACTTGAGTCTAACAAAAATTAGCACTTTAAAGCTTAATATTTCACAAACTAATCCCTTAATCGAAAAATTATTTAAACAAACTTGCAATATGTTTTAAATACCTATTAAACGACATACCACACTATGAGGTAGGCGAGAAAAAAGAAATCGCTATTTTACGCGTAGGTACAGAAGATACCCTAAAAAAATACTTTTCGAGATTTTATTTAGCCACTTTGTCGGCCTAGCTAATCTGTATATTTATGCCTAATTACAGCTTTCTAGTACTAAGAGTCTTTGAGCTAAGCTGCAGACAGACAGACGGACATGGCGAAACTAAAAGGGTTCCTTTCCTTTACTACGGAACCCTAGAAAGCCGTGTAAAAATAAAGAGTTTTTTTTTAAAGCGGTTCCTATATATTTTTCAAGAAGCTATAACTCGAAAACTATCAAGAATCACGGAACATACATGGGGTATTTTCGGAAACCCCTGGGTGTGAGGAATCTATTTTTTTTTTTTGACTTCACTATTTGAACCACCCAGTATAAAGTTGTCCCTAATTATTTGACCCGGCTCTATTACGTGCACACTAGTTTTTGAAACACGCCGTTAGCCCGAACTTGTAGGAACGTTGCAATGCCTCATAACCCTAAAACTTAGCACCAGATCAAAATTTTAATGTAAGATGATAGAAAATAAAGGACGTACGACTTTGTGATGTATCTCAGGTATTGCTTGCGTTCTCGATCAACAAACCAGTCCATGAGATATCCTGCCATCAAAGGAGCTGTTTTATATAGCAAGAAAAATTTATGCAGATTTCCTGTGGACCAAGCACATCTTGTTTGGAGTGCATGTTTGATGTACTCGTTTTGTCTATCTTCTTTAGAAAGAAACTGAAATATCGTCGTTAAATCTGAAAAGCAAAACAAGAATAAAAAAATGCTTTAAATATAAATGCAATAAATGAAAAAATGTGCCAAGGCAGTCTGAAAATTCAGTTTCATTAAGTTTTTTTACAATTTGCAAGTCTGTCTCCAATTGATTATTGAAATACGCGACCGTATCCTAGCGCTTTCGTCATAACTCATTTTATTTCAATTTTAATATCAAAATATTGGACTGAACAACAGCATGTAAATGAATGAATTAATAAATGGCGCATGACATATTTAGGCCTTTACAATAATAACTGTTATTTTCAAGCATCCTTTTTGAAAACTCATTATTGCACAACTTAATTATTATTTTATAAACCAAAAAAGCCTACACTAGTATAGGAACAATCTAGATTTGATAGAACTCGCTGCAAAAATAAACACAACATACCTAATGTATTTTGAGTAAAAATATAATATAGTATCCTGTATGCGGTAAATTCTGGTGCATTAGATTTGCATTCAGGTAATTCACTGTATAGCATTTTAATTTGTGTCTGGCATTGATTGAACTCTTCATGATCACCTTTCTCTAGAGCAATTCGTGCATGCGTCTCATAAACTTCAACTGTGAAATTGTCTCGTATTCCTTGTACCTGGAGAAAAGATAATGTTATAGCCTTCGTTTTAATAGTGATTTATTATATGTATTATCATTATATTTTTTTAGGATAGAACCCTAATCTTCTTTCTAACATAAAAGTAGCCTTAGTTACTCCTTAGGGAACATACCCATACTACGTGTTGAGTTCTGAAGACGGAGGGCGGTCTTCAAAATACCACGGTTAGGTTAGGGACTTAGATTTTTGTTAGGAGATAGGCATAAAAAAGGGGTTTGAATTTATTGCCCGGACTAACTTCCGCCACTTTAATTTTTTTTTCCAAGTTGCGGCCATGCATAAAAGCGGTATTAATTGATAGCTGACATCAACACAAGCAAGTTTTGTATGAGACATGTTCTTAAATGTCACTTTACCGAGATACAAGCTATCAAAGTTGTGCTGATGATGCCTTTTAGTGTTGTTTTAGTGAAATTGATTTTTATCATTATTTCCTAAACAAGGGCTGACCCAGAAAAAATCCATTTTAATAAACATACTTAGAATCAAGTCTAAAATATCTTGCACCAAATATCATGTAGGCCTGTGTTGTTAATACAAGCCTTCATAAATAAATGGTTATAAATGTATATGATGCAAAAATACTTACTGTTAAATCTTGCCTGATTGATTTCAATTGATCACAGGTATATCTGTAATCTTGTTTGTCTATCCATCTCTCTTTGACATTTTTGAGAGAATTTCTCAGAACAGGTACAGGCCGGACCTCACATGGCTCTGGTGCTTTAGTTAGCCGTAGGAATGACTTTTCAATGTCTGAGCAAGTCCCTACTATGTGCATATTATTGACTTCATAATCCCCTTCACAATCCTGGATGATGGACCTTCTTGCTGTAGGTTCCTGTTTCTTGATTCCACCCTGCAAAGAGCTTGCTATGGAAGGAACATTACTTACAACACTACCAAATCTCTCAGCTCGTTTTTGCATTCTCTCAGCATTACCCTGAAAATCTTCAACAACAAATTGGTCAAATGAAGGTTTCTTTTTGTTTGTATTTTTCTGAAATACTTTCTTTTGGTCTAAAGACAGTCTATCTTTAACTTTCTGACGTCCCTTGCCCTTGGTACTCTTTTTTTCTTCAACCTCATCACCAGAATTAGAAGAAGCACTGAAATGAAAACCAAATATGTCAAAACTGTAAGCCATCCAAATACTATAAAAACTAGATGTGGTATTTGCATTTTTTTTTACAAGCTTTTAATTTTTCTAAATTATGTAGGTTAGGTATCAAAATAAACATACCTCAGCCTTTTTCTAGGAGGGCTCCTAGACCTAGATCTACTCCTAGTGCTCGGGCGTCTTCTGCGTTGTGGAGAGTTCTTGTGACCATTAAAACCTCGAGCGCTTAATAGACCCCTATTTTTAGGAATATCCTGAGCATTTTCTAACTTTTGATACAAACTTAAAGTACCACGGACAGGTTTAACTGCCAAATTATTGCGTTCACTATGGACACTTGGAATTGGTTCCTCATCCCAATTTCTGGTCCACATTTCATCTTTATTAGCAGCAGCTGTTATCCTCCCTTTCAGACAGATATCAATTTGATCACGATCAAAATCAGATTTACATTTTTCGTAGCATCGTTTGATATATCTCTCCAAGCTTTTAGGCCATGTGCCTAAAGAGGTGAATTTTAAAAAATTCGAAGAGTTGTTATTTTTAATACTTTCTTCAACTCCTACATTTTCAATGTTAGTCAAATTGAGCTCTTCTGGTTCTGGTGGTTGAGGTATATCTTCTGTTGCCAATGGAGGAGGCAATGGCACATCAAGAGGCGGGGGTGGTGGTTTGGGAATGTCTGGGGGGGGTAGCGGTGGCAGTGGAGGAGGATGATCTGGCAGTGGAGGTTGAACATCACTTGTACCTTCTGTCCTATCTTCGTTGAACCTGTTGTTAGGCTTCTTACGTTTCTTTTTATTAGGGCCATTATTGTTTGAAAGGAGTGGATTTTCATTAAGAGGTATAGGTGCAGGTTTCCTTATGTTATTGAGATTAAATCTGATAGGTGGTTGGTTAAAAAAGGGACGATTAGTATCAAGGGGGGACATTCCAAGCAAGGGAGTGCTTGGCGGCGGCTTCAAGAATTGAGGATGACTAAGATCAATCTTCTGGTCCTTGTTTTGATGAAATTGATTAGGATTATTCGGAAACCCTCCGTTATTGTTGGCCATTTGGTTGAAATACTGGTTATAATACGGTGGATACATACCCCCGTGATATCCATTGTATTGGTGGTACATATTGTAGAGCCAAGGATTATGATTAGGTGGCAGACCACTTACAGTTTGAATTGGAGGTTCTTTTGAGCTATTGTCAGCCATGATGAATAATAATAGCGTATATTCACTTTAGTTAAAAACACGTTTCACTGATAGAATGTTATATATTTTTTTCTGATGGAACTTGAACAAAATGGCGACGACATTTAAATTACCCCTATCCTGTTATCATTTTGTTGTAGATTTGTTTCAAACAACGGTGTTATCCCGTCAAAATTCGTATCTTTACACCACAGTTCTACTCTTGTGTATTGAGCGACTTCGAGCAAAAACGAACGAAATTATCAATGTAGAGAAGACGTGATGAAACGAGTTAAAACGATCACGACATCTATTATAGTAGTCTATGATCACGATCAAACGAGCACAGAGCACAGGCCTTCTATATTTACTTTACTCTTTGGCACAGGCACACAGTAGCAAGGACTTAGTATAAAAACAGGATTGAATCTGCGACATTCGTAACACACAAACATGAACCTTATTGGTCACACTGTAGGTTTACTTTTGTTAAGCTATAAAAACCGAGGCGAGAGAGATAGCGATTAGGGAGCCCTTTGTCCCTTTCACTCAATTGCCAACACATAAAAATGTTAAAGATGGTAGAAAATATTACAACGGGAGTCACATCACACCACAAGTAAAATAAGTTACGTATATATGTTTTTAACTTTAAGATAAGTTTTATTTATTTTCTTTTATAGGTTTACAATCTGGACATAATTCTAATTTATTTATTTTAAGTTAAATAAAATATAAGTATGATTATTTGGAAGCTATTATATACTGATTATGGTAACACTGTAATTTGTCATCAATGGTGTTGAGGCGGCTTTTTGACGTCGTTGTTTTGAGAAAATTCTAACATTTATCTACGGTTCTTTTTTATTTTAACTGTTAAAATGGTTAAAAAGTGTTGTATCACGTCATGTAAAAGTTAATCATATGGTGGTTGTGGCACATCATTTCACAGGTAATGAATATTATAGATTTTGTTTACTAACAGTGATTAGTGTGACCATGCCTTAGACGTTTTGCAGACTTAGACTTAATGCTTTCGGGTATTTTCATTAAAACTGGTAATAATATGCGCAATAGAAATATATTTTGTAATATCATTACTGTTGTTTGTTACAGCTTTCCATCGAAAGAGGAAATAAGGCAATACTGCAATGCGATTCCCGACCAATCATCTAATTAGTCCAACACATTCTATCCAATGTATAACGGATGATTTCAACATAACAAAACATTGGCTAATTCGTATTTTTAAGAATATTCCAACATGCGAAATGTTATGCATTCAGAAACTTAGGCAGTAAGATTGGTTTACGGCAGAAACTCCACAAAACAATTAAGTTTAGCCATGTTTAATTTATAAATGTTTGTCGCACAGTTTAATCCCTCCATTTGAATACCCAAACACCAATTCTGCAGAGCAAACGGATAAAGAGCATGGGAAGGCCATGGTCCCCAAGGAAATTCTTATTTTTATCTCATAAATTATTATTTCACTATTTTAAGTAACCGTTTATGTGTTAACCGGACACAAATTATCTCTGTTAAAACGAAGTTTCTTTTTTGTTATAAAAATGCTTGGTCACCCTATTAGAAAGAGACAAAGGGCTCTGTTATAAATATCTCTCATGTCATGGTTTTCCTTAGAGTGCTCAGTCCAGTTTATTATACTAAGTCCATGATATTAAGATGTTAAAGTTTTATGAGTGGCCGCTATGTTTAAAATAAACCAAAATGGCGGAAGTTAGGCTGGCCAGGCTTCATACAAAAGTCTCTCAAGCTCTTTCCTAATTAATAACTATTTTATGAAAAAGTCATTTAATCTGGTTAAATGACTTAAACGGTTGTTTTGATGATTTTAATTGTGTAACTACATACGTGTTACAGTCTCAAATCTTATTCGGTTTAACATACAGCCTGATACTGACCTGCAAATTGCAAAAAACCTAAGAAACTTTTGAATTTCGTGGGCTACCCTGGCGCTTCCACCTTAAAGTTATCCGCGATTATGACCATAAAGATAAACAGACAACAACAGTCGGGCAGTAACCTACCAGATACAACACCCCAGGAGGATGTTGTGTCTGGTAGTTACTGCCTCGGAGGAACCTCCCTTTTCTACAAGGTGTAATAGGATCCTTCACGAAGCCGCCAACCAAGCATTCTGTATCAAACTAAGAAAGGCAACACAATTTTTTTACCCGGAAACGACTTTCGTTTTTGGGGTGAAAAATCATGGTTTACGGTATACAAAGTGTATCTGGAACCACGACAATAAATTAAAACGAGCAAAGTACTAGTCCATCTAAACATTTTAAAACACGAAAATTAGTAGATAATGGAAAATTTTAAAAAAATATTTTCAAACATAATAAATAGCAGAACCAACTGCATAAAAAGCAAACACGCTTTATCTACGAAAAGTCACTGACCGTTGCGCAGCGCGGTGGCGGCGCGGTGTGGGGCGCAGCGATGGCGGTAGGTAGTCGAAGGTAGGTATTTTAGTCGGAGGACAACAAATTAGCGGGATAAACTCACTAAGTTGCACGTTGTTAATTAAAAGATCACTGATTGAATAATTAATCACATAATATCACATCACAATCAGAATTTACACCATCAAACGTTTTTGTGTCACCATATCTCTCCCATATGTATGCAATGGTAAAGCTGCATTTTGGTTACATTCTCCTTACGTAAGTACCATGTCGGTGTACTCGGCAGCTGGGTACCTTATTGGAGGCATTATTAAACTACAAAACTTCAAACCTAACCTAAATCACGAAACTATACCTATTAAATGCTTAATTAACTAACTAATATTACACTAACACTTAACAATAAGTCACACTAACCTATGCACTAATCCAACTATCAGAAATCGTCTTTAATCACAATAACAACTAAAACTTTTTATAAAATCACGACATTGCGCGCGCGGCTCGTCTCGTGATAAAAAAATTAGGCGTGTGCTCTCCTCAAAGGGTGCCGCTATGCACTGACTGTGTAGTTATCGAGTCCGAGACTTTTTGCCAAAAAATTCCGCTCACACACGCATACGCAATGGTCTATGCACCACTAATGCATAATTTGCGTAAGTAATATTGCTTTTTCTTTCTAATTGTAGTATTTTGTGTGACTGGGCGGGGCGCGTTAGAGTGAAATAGTATGACACCTTTCTCTGTCTTTCAAGCATATTGAGACGTAGAGAATAGAATCGTACGTTTTGCACAGGTTCTTGACCTTACAATGTTTACCTATTATTACGGACTCAGATCTACATCATGTTGTAAAATAAGAAAGTGAAAAATAATTTCCTGTGGCTAAAGTATTCATTGGATTTGATTGAATTTTTGTATACGGGTAAAGAACATGACACTCTTTACGTGGTTTGAAGGATTGTCAATCGTCCTGCTCCACTCTGTATAATTCAATGTACGCACTTATAATATTGTGCTGATGGATGATTCAGATCATCATTTCAGCCGAAAGACGTCCACTGCTGGACATAAGCCTCCCCCAAGTGTCGCCACATTGACCGGTCCCGTGCGACTCGCATCCAGCGGATCCCTGCAGCCTGATGGATGATTAAAAACTAGTAATTTAAAAAAAAATGGTGATAAGTTGTAACTTTGACCTCCGATATCTCCGCAACTAGAAAGTTCCAGGGGCTCTGAGGATTCAGAAAAAAATGATCGCAATGACGGAGAGAACAAGTGGCTATCGGCTTCATTATGGGTCTTTTTACGGTGATTAGGGGAGACGAAGAACTTTACACCCTGTTCTTCTCACCCCTGTACCTCTACGGCTTTGAACAAAATTTTTGGCAGCTTGGAGTGCGCCACATATGCCAGCGCAGCACTGTAGATGACTACATCACTACAGTTGTCTATCGATGTCAATGTCAATGTCAAATGTCAATTCTATCATGATTGAATGATGTGACGACATTATTTTATTAATAATTTTAGATTTTTAAGTGCGCTGAGTACCGGCAAATGAATTAAATCCTAAATAAATAAATCAGTTACTAGTGGCTACATTAGTCTTGAGGATCTCTTTAGTGTAGGAATTTGTTATCCTTTTCATAGTAAAATTAGTTTGTGATAGTATGAGAATTTCTTGTTATTCAAGTTACTACACAAATTCACTAATATTAGTTAACAGACGTTCTTTGTTACAGATATTTACTGATTACCTCGTCTACCAGGTGATGGATTTATTAAAAACACCGTCTGTTCAGTCTTTGTTGGACTCTGACTTGGAATCAGTTGAAAGTCTTCAATATTTGGATTTGGATATTGAAGAGGTAATTCAAATTGAATACTTATTAATACACTTACAGTCTTGCGTTAACTTTTCTATGAAAGTCTAGTAGACTTCAAATCAAATTTAATCACATTTGGCTTATACTTATTTTGCATTTGACCACTCAAATTTACAATGACATTATAAAGTTACTGCCTGTGTTACGCCCACCTCTCGCGATTGTGAAATTTACTGTTTCATAAATTATTCATTTGGTTTCTACTGTAAATGAACTAAGTATGTAATAAAAAAATACAAATATTGCTGGGTATTAATTTACATGTCAAATTAATTTATTTGTGGGTAAGGTCTATGTAATGCTATTGTTCCTTGTTTGTGTTATATATTTATTTATTTAGGATATACATAAGACATGACATTTAGAAAATGTACTTCAAATGTTAGCATTAGAATTTTAGTTACCAATCTTTTTGTTTTTTAAGTGGGAGATGGGAACATTAGAAGCTCTAAAAGAAATGAGGAATCATTCTGAGGACCATTAGTTCCTTTTCCACAAAACCAATTTTACCATAATTTAGTTAGAGATTATGATTAGTTATTTGGTCAAGTGTAAGTTGTCAACAAAAAGGGGTTTGAAATAAATGCCTGCCTAACTTCTGCCATTTTATTATTTTTTCAAAGTTATAGCCATGCATATGACCTGTATATCTGACATTAATATAAACAAGTATTGGATGTCTTCTGTTCTGAGCCGTCATCATCATCATCATCATCATTTCAGCCGAAAGACGTCCACTGCTGGACATATCCCTCCCCCAAGTGTCGCAAAATGAGAATAATAATAATCTGAGCTGTCATGTTTCTGAAATGTTTTCGTGTTCTCATATGCATTCAGTAAAAGGCTGTTATTTTGAAATTAGAAACAGACACTTCAATTTTATTTGTATAGATGGATGATAAAACAAGGCTTGAATATAGCTGCTAACCCATCAGCAGTTCCATCAGTGCATAATGTTCATAACAAGTTCCCACCAATGAGCATTCATACTCATCATCATTGTTCATGATCTACCAAAGATACTTTCGTTTTTTCCTAATATTAGCTTGGAGCATTCATGGAAGCATCACTTTTATGACCAGGTACTTAAGGATCACTTTTTTTATTGTTTCAATAAAATTTTTGTTTTAAAGAAAGGCAGGAAAGAAAAATATGTTGAATGTTATGTTCAGGCACAATAATATAATGCCAACATGAAACTAGGTATAACAGCATTAAGAATATATTGTCAATTTTACATTTTTTATAGACAATAGACAACTTAGGTACAGATGCCAAAATCGTTTTAATGAAAAATGTGCTAAGTACTTAATTGTTTTATTTACTAGCTTATAATATGTTTAAGTGTGAAAGAAAGAATAACAAATATCCATCCTCACAAACTTTCGCATTCAACAGTAAGATGTAAGATAAGTCATAAGATTGCACACCAATAGTACAATCACTTAACTCAAATAAAAATAAATGAAATCACTAAAGGTGGCATGCTATTGAACATATAATTAGGGCTGAACCACATCTATCAACACAGATCGCATTTTTCCATGCTCCTATCCTTTTTTGTCGCTCAGAACCGACATTCGCTAGAACGAGAAACAGAGCGGGAGTGCTATAGCAGGCGGCAGCATCGACGATGCGCTCGGCAGCATGCTCGGTTTCAGACTAGCATATTTTTTGAGCGTTTAAGAGGGAACAGGGGCTGCAATTCTCAATACAAATATTTTCCCCTTTTTCTTCCTGAGAAATGGCTCTACCTAGAGCAATCTTATTTTTTTTTCATAAAATTAAGGTACGCACATCCCTGTCATTTCCTTTTTTCAGCAACTAATAAGTAAAGAAAAAATTACCTATTTTAAGAAGAAACTATTGTAGTCGCACTGCGTCAAACCTGCCCCCTGTAGAGCTACAGCTCAGACCGATAATATCACAAATAATATTTGGCCGAGATCGACGTTTCGCATTCCCCTTTATTCGCCTCGAAAACTGAGCCTACTCAATTGTTTCTGACATTAAAATTTTAAGAAATATTATGTCTAGGTTCCTATCAATTTATTTTATGTTCAAAACTTTTCGAATTTATCTGGTACCCATTTTTACTAACCACCAGTTGCAGCTCTACAGGGGGCAGGTTTGACGCAGTGCGGCTACAATAGTTTCTTCAAATACTCACAGGCCCTGTCCACTCTTAAGCTCGTGCTTACACGCGCTAACGCCTACGCCGTCGTGAGCAAGCCTTCATAGTGCTTCATATTGTCCACCGGAACGGCTAAAAAGCGGCTAAATTATGTTTTTCTTTATTAGTTTTTGCGTGATGTAATGGTTACTGTGTAAAGGTTTCTATACAATTGGGTTTTTGCGAGTGCGAGAGTGTGTGTGTATCTTCTTTACAGAGTTTGAACAATGGCGTTGAGTTTGACTAATTGGTGAAAGTATAACTATGGTGTAATACTTATCAACCTAGCTCTGTGTTTATCCATTTATAAATAGCATGCTATTTTAATCTTAAATGAATAATGCCGTACGTACCAGTTTTAACCATCCAAGCTGTACTTTTTAGTTAGATGAGATTGAGTATGCATTGCCCGCAAGTGAAGCGCCAACACTAGCTGAAGTATTATCCACAGAAGAGGAAGATGTTAAAAACAAAGAAACTAAATACATTGAGGATCCTGCAGCTTGCTCTGCATTACAAGTGGAATTTTTGCAAGGTGTATCGCAACAGCTTTCACAAGCACAAGTATGTATTGTTAAACTGTAGCTATACTATATTCTCTTTTCCTATTTATTTAAATTGACTCGTGTTTGAGCTCAAAATTACACTCTCGGTCAAATAATACGGGTCGATGACGAAAATACCTGTAACTTGCAAATTAATAATGGTGCATGCATGAAACTAATTTTATATTACAGAGAAGTTTAATATCGTATGAAATAAAACCTTAAATGATTTACAACGTAATTAAAATAAAGCTAAAACTTTAAAAACCTTGAATTTAGAAATTAATTCAATTCGCGGTAATTTTGCTTGTTTTCTCACTTTTGTTAACAATCTGAATGATAAAAGGCGGTCATTGTCGTCTTTCGCCATGATTATTAAATTACTATCATTAGCTAATACCAAAACAATGTACACGTATCGTCAATATGTTAGAAGATGGCAGAGTCAGCGAAGTGTAGCAAGAACAATAGAGGTGTCACTTTCCACAGTGCAACGAGTCATCTAACGCGGGCAGCACATAAGAAGACCAGGAACCGGCAGACCGAGAATTTACTACAGCTCGAGAGGATCGATTTATTGTTACGACCATGCTCCGAAATCGGTACCTCACGGAAGTTGAAGTAACAAATGAACTTCGGGAGACCTGTAAAGACGACGTAAGCGAGCGGACTGCATGGCGGCGGCTCCTTGAAGCTAATTTGACCCCACATAGACCGGCAAATGGCTATGGGAGATTTTCATTTTTTTTTTTTGGAAGGTCTGGGATACTGGAAAATGGCCGACGGAATGGGCTAGATCGCTGTTTGTACCTCTCCACAAAAAGGGATCCACAAAGTAATGCAGTAACTATCGTCTTATTTCCCTAATATCACCCAGCAGTAAAATTCTACTGCATATACTAAACACCAGGCTTCAAGCTTACTTGAATAGGGAAATAAGTCCGGAACAAGCGGGTTTTGTCAAGGGTCGCGGCACTCGTGAGCAAATACTTATCCTCAATTATCCTCAGACAAATTATTGAGAAAGCCCGAGAGTTCAATAGTCCGCTGTACATCTGTTTTATTGACTTCAGTAAAGCATTTGACACTGTCATTTGGTCCAAATTGTGGGAAATACTGCTGAAGATGGGCGTGCCTCATCATTTGGTACAGCTTATCAGAAAACTCTATGAAGGCGGAACACCAGGTGTGCGTCTGGATGGTGTCGATTCAGAATCCTTCAAAACACAAACTGGTGTCAGACAAGGATGTATACTATCACCTTTATCACCTTTGTTGTTCAACATATACACCGAATACATCATGCGGATTGTTTTGGATAACTGGGATAAAGGTGTGTCGGTCGGAGGCAGAATGATATCCAACCTGAGGTATGCTGATGATACAACCCTCCTAGCGTCATCTAAGGAGGATATCAGTAATTTGTTGCGGATACTCGAAACCACAAGTCTAAAGTTTGGACTCGCCCTGAACCGCGAAAAAACCAAGATAATGATAGTGGATAGAGCTCACGAAAACAACCCAGATATCACACCAGTTGTCAACTGTGAAGTCGTCAACAGCTACATCTATCTGGGCTCCACTATCACCAATTGTGGGGATTGTGACACTGAGATTAGACGACGTTGCGCCATAACTCGATCGGCTGCACAAAGGTTGGACAAAATCTGGAGAGACCGCCGAATAACCAAAAATACCAAAATACGCCTTATGAACACCCTGGTTTTCCCGATTTTTCTATATGGAGCGGAAACATGGACATTGAGAATGCAGGACCGACGTAAGATCGACGCCCTTGAGATGTGGTGTTGGAGACGCATGCTCAGGATAAGCTGGACCGCTCATCGGACTAACGTGTCACTGTCGTCGCTTATGCAATTACGAATTCTCAGATTCTTTGGACACGCTACCCGCAACAATGAATCCATGGAAAGTTTGGTGATTCAGGGCAGAGTCGAAGGCACGAAATGACGTGGGCGATCACCAACACGATGGACAGATTCCATCAAATCTGTCACCAGGATCCCTCTGGCAGAATGTGCTCGCCATGCTGCCAACAGACACCGGTGGAAAAGGATCGCGAAGGCAGCGACCGCAGTTGTGGGCGACCCCCCCATGACCACGACCACTCTGTCAAGAGTGAACGACTGAGAAGAAGACCCGCAAATGGTCCAAAACTTCCTTACAACGGGTAGCAAGACTACGTGACGCCCCCAAACACGCACAATGGGGAGACGAAGAATGGGCAAGAGTAATGTTTTGTGACGTGTTGTGTGACGAATCCAGATTTATGCTATATGCACATGATGGGCGATGAAGAGTATTCATTACCGACGGCCAGGGGAACGTTTTATTTCAGCTTGTTTTGAGTAAAAAAAGCCGTTCGGCGGTGGATCTTGTGGTTTGGGCTGGAATCTCTTCAGAGAGTCGCACGGAGTTAGTGCTGATAGGAAATGGTACGCTAACTAGTGCAAGATATGTGGAAGAAATTCTTAATTAATGTAGGTGAAACTTCAATAGTCATGCACGACAACGCCATGCCACATACAGCTCAAAGTGTAAATGAGAATTTTCAGGACGGCATCAATCACATGAACTGGCCCGCAAAAAGCGCGGACCTGAATCCATTTGAACACGCTTGGGGTGAGCTTGGGAGTTTGTAAGGAATCAGTTACACGTCAGAGGCCCTTGGGCGGCTTAAAAACTCTGACACCAGGTAAGGCACTACCTGGTACTAACCACACGAAAAAGAAGAAGAATCTACACTTCGAGACTTGAAATATGCGTTAGTGGATGAATATACTAATATCCCGCAATGTCGCATAATAAACTTAATATCTATCATCAATCAATCGCCTGGCAGCCGTGAGAAGAGCCCGTGGGGGCGTTACACAGTATTAATTTTGTTTTAAAGTTCGTTTTTGGGGTGTGTGTGGGGTACCAACCATTATTTTTTCCAGGTAGAAATAATGGATATTTTGTTTTTTTTTTTATGTAATTTTAACAATTAAACTAATAATTTGTGTATTAATGTGTTGTTTTTTTTGTTGTTTTATTAACTGGTAAATTATCTACAATATACAGTTTCATTCGTGCAGCTACGAGTAGCTCTATTATTTTAAAAGTAATTTTAGTTTTTCGTACAGACCCGTATTTTTTGTCCGCGAGTTTATTTGATACAGCTCTTTTCAGCATTCATTTTGAACGCCTCAACCCTACCACCTTGAGTGTAATGGTTGGCTTATTTGCTAGAATTTATAATATTTACTCATCACGATACATGAAACACTCTAATATGACTCTCGGATTGCTAACGAGCAAAAAATAAAGATTTTTTGTTCGCTACATAAACAAAAGTAGATGTTTAATATATATTTTTTTGTTTTATAGGAGAGATCATCAGCAGGTACTGCAACAGCACTGAGTGTAGGAACCGAGACAAAATTAACAGTAGGAACTGCACATGGTCACTTACTCTCATTTCATGAACAAACATTGAGATGGGTCTGTGATTTAAATACTGACCGAGGAGCAGTATCTTGTTTGGCATACAATCAAGATTGCACTCGACTCCTCGCTGGATACGCGAGAGGGCTTATATGTCAGTACGAAAGTGTACATGGAACTATATTGAGACGGGTTACTCTAGGTGGAGAATTATGGGGGACGTTACGGGTCACGTGGGCTGGCACATCTGGACTAGCCCTGGACACAGGCGGATCTGTCTGGTTGATCAAATTTTCCCGACCTTTAGGTGTGCGGTCTGCACGTTCCTCTTGCCTATTCTCAGGAGCTCGAGGAGAAGTAGTAGCGATGGCGGCTCGGGACGCTCGTATTTTGGCACTAGCGACGTTGTCGCGCGTTATTATAGTAGCTGGAGGGCGGGCTGCGGGCTTACGTCTCACTGGCCCTCCAGACACGCTTCCTGTCCTAGAGTGGAGCGAAACAGACGAGCGAGTACTAGTATGTGGTCGTTCTAAAACATTGCAATGGCTGTCATTGAACATAACTGGTTCATCTATATCTTTGAAACCAATCCAGAGAGTAGAATTGGTAGCAAGTCCCTTATGGCTTGGCTGGCTTGGAGGTAATCTCGCTATTTTCGACGCCGATGAAAATCTAAGATTGTGGGGAGATGACTACGATAAACCCTTGGATCTTTCGCATATGGAACCAGTCTACGCGTCTGCGTTTTTCAAGGTATGTACCTAGTTACTGACTATTCACGAGAGGACAAATATTCAATACTCTGACCAAAAAGTGTTGTGTGAAATCAGCTTTGTTCCAAATTACAGACATTATATACTTATAATGTCTGTAATTTGGCACAAAGCTGATTTCACACCAAAATCCTAATGTATTCAAATCATAACTGATCTGTTAAAAAGAATTTGAGAAAAAATGTAGATGTGAGGAAACGTTATATCTTGGGCAAAATCAACGCCGTCTTTTCCCTGTGTTCGCGTGTGTTTAGGGAGTCCTCTATCGGTACGAAGTCAAACGGACTCATAATGATAGTACAGACGTTCGAGCTCAATATTTAACTTAAATGGCGTTATAACAGCCTTGCCATGCCTTGCTTAACGTTGTCGCAGAGTTATGTCAAATAGGTCAATGAAAAAGAAAAAGATGAAGTTATTGTCGCTTCACAGGTCATGATAACTGCGAAAGAACTGTACTTGGTCATTTACTAGACCATCCAATACTTGACCCTGGCAATGTATTGTTTCAGGGGCATTGGACCGATGGACGCGTGTCGCGAGCTATGTGTACGGCCGGCGTGAGTGCCCTAGGAGGCGCATGCGTTTCGGCCGGCGCGCTGTCCGTACTGGGCCGGCGCGGCATCGTCCGAGTGCGACCTCGGCACCTCCTAGCGAGGGCACAAGCGTTCTTGTCTTCAGGCCGGCATTTGAATGCTTTACGCTTACTCTGTTCTACCCAGGGAACTGAGGCGAAGTCATTAGCTTATCAATTTATAGATGACATCTCTGACAGACCACACATCTTGAGTAACAAGCAAGTTGCTGATCAAACTGTCAAGTTGTGTTTAAAGTATAATCTAAGGTTAGCCCAATTTAATTATACGTATTGTTTTCGATCGACATTTTGTTATGCCTTCGTCTGTTATTATTCTAAACATTTATAATTTATAAACGATTAGGGAGGAGCTGTGGACTCGCTTATGGGAACAGTGTTCTGATGAAAAAGCCTTCATAGAAGCGTTAGGGGACGCGGCAGCCCGCGGAGAGTTAACTACGGCTGAGTTGGCTCCCTCGCCTGACTCCACACAGGTGATTTATACATAATTTTACATACATATTCAGTTTCGACTTACCATTGTGTAATATGAAAGTTATAATTCCCACGTTATATTTTCAGGCACTGATAGAGAAACTAGCAGATTTTGAACCAACCTTGGTGGAGCGTGTCATAGCGTCGTTGCCACTAACGTCCCTTGATCCTCACCGGGCAAGCGTCCTCACGAGAGAGAAAGGCCTGTGGCGAGCAGTTGGCGCCGTCGCAGCAGCACTCGGTAACAATGAGCTTAAAATCAAACCATAAAAAATATTTACTGTCATAAAACCAAATTACACGAACAAAACTGGAATTCTCTTATTCGTTAAAACTGTATTGCAGAAGCCTCGCATGGGATCACATTACCATCGGGTTACCACCCGGCGCCATGTCAGTTCTAAGTCTCATGGTGTGAAGTTGTTCCATTATTAGACCGGCAACTTTTGTGACTGTGACTGCTTCGGTTGCCAAAGGGGTTGCAATATTTTGCTCTGCCTACTTGACGGCCATTTTTTTTCCTGCCGTCCTATTCTTATCAATAGCTAGCTTCTAAAGTAAAATATAAGTTATCAAATTGTAATTTCAATGGCCGCACGTGTGTCACAGGCGGCGGCGGCGGCGCGATGCGTTCGCTGGCGGCGCACGTGTCGGCGCAGTGCGTGCGCGGCGCCTGCTCGTGCGCGGGCGGCGCGCTGGTGCTGGCGGCGGCCGACGCGCTGGCGGGGCGCGGGGCGGCGGGCCGCCCGCTGCCGGCGCACGCGCGGCCCTCCGCCAGACACGACGCGCTGCACGCGCTGCTCGCTAGCCAAGAGGTAACTATGCTCCTACTACTATTGACGACCTTCTTCACGCACGTTCGTTTTTTAAATAAAATTGAAAAGTTACAATTTATAAAACGGTACCCTTATAGATTCGTCCTGTTCGTCTGTATCTCTGTCCCCGTATGGCACAGCCATTTGACTATTGGCATGGCAACACACAGTTGAAATCTGGAGAGTAGGTGCCTTTTATGAACCGCTACACAAATATGATTTGAAATTATGAAAAATGTCCATAGGTACATGAAACTGAGGGTTGAACAAAAAATCTACGGAAATAACTGTTTGGGGTATCTATCGATTTAGCTTTTATAAACTGATATTGAGGTTTCTTAAATACTTTTTTTTTAAGTCAATGGTTGATGAGATCTTTGCTTCTAAAGTCGTAAAAATTGTGTCCCTCTAATTTTTAAAATAAGAGTAGGAAATTTCTGAAAAAAGAGATGGCTTTGTAGAACGTAAAAAGAACTTTCAACGAAAATAAGACTTGTTATTTATTTTTTGAGATATGGGACTTTTTCGTAATACTGCAGCAGTAACATTGTTTTTCATTAACATACTACGAAAAACAAATTTAGTTTTAATGTGGAGTGCAAATTGAGATATGAATGAGCGTTAAAAATATTGTGATTATTATGACGTGAACGAGGCAAAAAAGGTATATAAGGATCGTATCAGGTGGCGTTCTGTGCCTACCCACATGGGAAAAAGGCTCGAATTTATGTATGTATTATTGTCGATGCTATGGAACCCGTAGTACACGGGGCCGACCCACGCTTGGCCGGTTTCTTTTTATTATTTACATTATTTTCAAAATCTGTGAATACAGATTGAAAAGTTTAAAAAACTTTACCACCGTTCTCCTGTAGCTACAGGGGTTTAGGTATAATGTACCGTTCTTTATTGCCCCAACTCAAAAATGTGCCCGGTTTTACTCCGATCGGATAAGGATCAAGAGACAAGGGTCTTTCGAATTATTGTTCTAAATGTTAATGATGACCTTAGTAATCATATATCATTATATAATTCCTATTGAAGCTAGTCCTAGTCCTAGACTAAAGAAATTTAACCGATTTGCACGAACGAACGACGTTGAAATAATCTGTGGAAATTTTTATTTCCGCACACGTTGTGATAAATGAAAAAAAATCCACGTGTGTGAAATACATTTCATGTTGAACCTAATCGTAGTGCGATAAGCGCCAGTTTTCGACGTAGTGTATTTGAAATATATTGTTTTTTTGTTTCAGAATGAGAACGGGGGCCGATCACCTTTAAAGGTAATGGTCGAGCACGACGCGGCCGCAGCAGTGCGGCTCCTGGAGCAAAGCACTCGCGACCCTCCCTTCGTGGGGCCGCTCGGCAAACAGAACAGGCTCAGGGTCGCCCGGGCATTACTCACATTTGCACGCGATTTACCGGTACGTGTTTTAATTTCAATAACGCAGCATATTTGACGGATGTAAAAAGACAACGAAGCAGAAAGCCACTTGTTCTTTCCATCATTGCGATATTATTATTTTTGCCGGACCCTTCTGGGAATATTCCCGTTTTGGAGGTCTTAGATGATTTATTTTCCAGGTAGAACTCGCGGAACACAGCAGTGTAGCAATAATACGGTTTTAAATAAAATGTAGGTACGATGGCAAAACGTAGGTACGTCGGCCTGAGGGAATTATGTAATCTCTCCTTATTGTTTGCCACCCAATCATTTTACTTCTGACAGCAGTCAGCAACAACCCTAATGCATGAATAAAAATCTGTGTGAGCTAGACTGACGTATCAGTGGAAGCAACCCGGCAAACTTATGAGAATACAGATTACTGTGATTTTGATAGTGATAGAAAATCAGAGGTAAAATAACTGTGAAAGGTAAAATATGTCAGGCATAATATGAAAACGCAAAAATTCATCGGAGACGGTGTTTTGACGGTGGGACAGCTTATTTCGATCTGACCATTCATGTATCGCTCTTCAGTTGATCGGCATAGCGCGCGGGGACGCGAGCGTTTCGAGTAATATCGTTACATAATTATACTGAATTACTATTGTTTCTCTCGCTTTCGATTGTACATCCGAGGGCAAATCGTTCTGCCGTGGGAACATAACCAGCGTGTGTTTGGAAAACAATGATGATAATAAAGCATTTCCTTTTGATTAGAATTGCATTTCTATCGGGGAAAACTTAATAGTTAAATTCAAATCATCATAACATAACGCCCGTAAATCCCCGAAGGGTTAGGCAGAGATGTACCTAATATAGTCCCACATTTCGCCAATTATAAGTCCCATATAATAGGGAGCGAACTTATTGCCTCATGCTCAGCAGTCACGATTGCGAGCACTAGACCAACGAGGCAAAAAATATTGAAATGTTTGTTTGTTTGTTTGAAATTCTAATCATAGTCGTATTAAATCATCTCAGGGTAAAATTTAAACTGTGGCACAGTTTTCATTACCCTAAACACATTACTCACTGAGGCTTGCAAATGAATAAACAAATCTTGTTTACTACTTTAACAAAATGCTACTTGTAGGACAACAGATTTTTTAAAACAATATTTAACATTATAAAGTGATAACATTATGGTATAGTAAACCTAATTAACTTAATCACTATTAATTTAGAAATAAAACACTTGGGAACGACAGCCCATTATAAGATATTCACACATTATGGAATGCAAATGAAGATATGAATATAGGCAAGATGTGCGTCAGCAGGAACATAAAGTGGGTTAGAGGCGCTCTTGTGTATTTTCGATTTTTGCAGCTAGCGAAAAATCGATACTTAAGCCAGCACAGTATTGGCGGCGGCGACCTCTCGCGTCCGGCCCTGGTTCAAGCCATGGTCCGGAGCAAGAGGAAATGGGAAGCCGTCACCTCCTTCTGCGAAGCAGTTATGCTAGCGAACTAGGTGGCGGGACGTGAGAGGGAAAGAACCTCACGTCCCAGGCGCTGCGGGAGACGCCCTGGGCGTCGGGGTCCACTTGGTGGCTCCCAGCCACCTTAGGCGCGGGCCTGTGGACGGTGAGTAATGGGCTAGCTCGCCGTCCGGCCGTCCTATGACGACAGGCCGTGTCGACGGCGCGTTCGTGTTCGACGCACGCCACTAGAGATTTCAGCAACTATGAAGGGTTCCGCAAGGGCCGATGCCTGCCGGGGCTGCGGGACTGTTCGAAAGAGATACCGCGGCCCTGGAACACAAAGGGCAAAGAAACATGGTTGGGTTTTAGTCAGTAGGAGTCTGACACGCCCTGAAAAAATAAGGCCAGCACAGTGGTCTGTAATTGTTGTTTCAGCAGAAGCCGGAAGCTTGACTTAGAAATGACGCTTTACGCGACCTCATAGTCGATCGAGTTGATGTACCTGTATTCTTATTTTTCTAGCAGGATCAGCGTCTCCCGTTTTGTGTTAAATGGGCTTTTTAAAGTGCGCACCAGTTGCACATTTAGGTATATCCGCTTTTTTCGTACACTCGGACATCGAGTGTCCTGCCTCCGCGCAGTGACCACAAGTAATGTTGACCCCTTTGCATGTTTTTGCTGCATGACAAAATTGTTGGTCTTTGTAGCACCTGGTTACCAGGTTTAAGTCTCTAACAGGGCAGGAAGTTCAATTTATAAAAAGGCTTGCCTGGGATATTATGGCTTTACGTATCTTCGCTGGAACTTCGATAAATAGTTACAAGTTGATGCATCTTTCTTCCCGGATTGGTGGCCGAGTTAACCTCGGTCAAAAATGTCTTCATTGCCATCGTTGGAAACTTATCGGTTACGTTCTGTTCATAAATGCACCTGAAGACATCAATATCAGCTAAAGAAGTTAAGTTGGCACTCCTACAACCGTGATCCGTGGTTTGTGCTTGTTGAGCTCATCGGCGGTAAGTCCAGATGTAGATATCTGGAGTATATTAGCATGCTGTTTGGTCTCGGTGCTGATTATAACACGTCCTTTCTTGGTTTTCCGGACACCACGTACATGCAGCTTCATTTAATCAGGGCGTATGATTTTATACATAAGAATTTTTGTTTCGTCACTCTACTTCATGTTACCGTTGGGATAAACAGCTACAGAGCTTATATTGTTTGATGGAACGAAATCATTTATTCCTTTCCTCACCATATCGGCAAACGAATCTTCAAAACAGAATCTTAATCGTCTGCCTGACCACCAAAAATGTGCTCCGTCAAGTTGCGGGTTTCTTTCAGTTTCTGTGTCTGATACATAAACGTGGACAGTGGACCACACAGTTTTTCTTTCACACGTTCTCTCTAGAAAATAAATCATCTAAAACGGAGACATTGAAGGACCAAGTTAATATCTTTTTTACGATTTTTAATTCAAATTTAAATTAATAATTTTAATATATTTCTAAACTTGAAACCCCATTCTCACACATGGCGCCTGTACAATTGCATACACCCATAAGCAGAATGTTTTGGCGTACGTTACATTGAGCGATACCGTCACAGCAATTTTTGACACCAAAAATTAAAGAAGTTTCCTAGCAAAAAAATTTCGCTCAATGTTACTTAGTTTGATGTGCCTGCGAGGGTCATTCTACATCCTGTATGTGGTTACACAAAAATATAAACAATATTTATTATGTAATTTTTATGCTAACCGTATGCGGTGCCGCTTTCATGCATGTGACGGATTCGTCTTGTAACTACTTACTTAAAAAGCCACGCGCGTTCGTAAATTGCAAGCATTTGCGTTTGTGTATTCAATCAATTTTAAGTAATAGTTAAATCTTTTCAGGAACCCGACGATCGCATAGAGATTCTGGAATTTTTGACAGGACAATTGAATTCAGGTGCTCTACCGAGCGATCAAGAAGTAATAAACAGCCTTCGAGAACTGGCCGCGATCACCAATTGCGAGCGAGCCGATCGTGCGTGGCTCGCGCTTCTTACCAGAGGACGTATGCAGTGCGAACTTCTAGAAGAGCAGTATAGCGCAGCCGACCAACGTCCGCGCGTTTTATGGCGGATCGATGCGACGTTAGGTCGACATGAACGCGCACTTACAGAGTTCTTTAATATAATGACACCGTCCAATGCCGACATAGATGAACTCTTTGAGTACCTTCGTCCTCTGGTGGAAGTAAACGACGACGTGAAAAAATTACTCGAATCGTATCTTCCGGCGCTCATCAACCTCCGACCGCGTGCTGCGGCTCGCCTTGCGGGCGATCACCTTTCAGATGCGGGTTCGTCGATCCTGCAGTCGATAACTAATGAGCAAGTCATAGATTTCGGCCAGAGTCTGCTCGAGGCGGGTCACCTGCGAGGTGACTCAGCCGCCGCACACTTGCGAAACCTTTGTCGCCACCGTCCCAACGATGTTCAATTGTTTCTGGCCGATAACGCCGGTCTCGTACGCCCAGAAGAGGCGCTGGCTATAGTCCGCGCGGAAGGCACGTCCGAAGCCGAGCCGTCTTGTCTCGAAGCGGTCGGCGACCCGAGCGCCGCTCTCGATGCGATACTGCGACTCGCCGCGAACGAAGACGAGCTGGTCTCCTCGCACTGGGTGGCGGCGGGCGGGGCGCTATGCGCGCGCGCCGCGCCCGGCCTGCCACCCGGCGCGGCCGCCGACCTGTGGGCGCGCCTGCTGCGCCGCGCCCGCGCCCCGCCGCCCGCGCTGCTGCTAGAGGCGGCGGCCTACTTGCCTGCGGCCGCGGCGCTGGAGGGCGCGGGCGCCAGTGCGCGCGCGGCGCGGGCGCTGCTGGCGGCGGCGGCGGCGCGGCGCGCGGCGTGGCAGTGCGCGGCGCGGGCGGCGGCGCGCGAGGCGCACACGGGGCTGGCGCGCGCGCTGCTGTCGGCGCGGTGCGGGCTGGCGGTGCGAGGGCGCTGCGTGCGCTGCGCGCGGCGGCTGGCGGACCGGGCGGTGCGCACTGGGCACTGCGCGCGCGCGACGCACTCGGACTGCGAGGCGGAGGCGTGCTGCGGGCTGTGCGGGCGACGCGTGAGTTCGGCGGAAGTGACGCTGGCGCCGCGCGCGCCTACTTGTCGCTCGTCGCCGCCGCACGACTTCGAGTTATTCCTGCTGGCTCCGCCTAGGCCAGATATCCAGGGTGCGTAGTGGTAGCGGCCAAACGTACTAAAAGTACGATCAGTGAACGAAGATTGACAAAACTACCCTATGTCGCGTCGGAGGGATTTGTATAAAAAGTTTTTACGCATTTAAGTAGGTAAATGTGAAACAGGCCGGTTATGGCTTTATATTCATAATTTAATCAAAAAGTAGATAGTTAATTTGATTGTTTCTAGTTATAGAACATTCATGTAACAATTTATGCAAATAAATTATATACCGTACTAATCCTAAAAGTTATAAGTTGTAAACTTATATTTATATATTGTGTTTCATTTATGAATAGAAACGTCCAGTCAAAAAAAAAAACAAAATTTTATACGTACAAAAAAAAATAAAAGGTTTCAACAAATTGAAAATTCAATTCAAAATAATGGCTTTACTAAGTTTTTTTATAACTCCCTTTCCCTCTTTATGAAGGCGACGATGATAAAGTATATCAGCACGGGTTTGACGTGCTATACTTATCAGCGAGATCACACACTTATATATTACACGTTAGATTTCAAAATTCCGCGCCCTACCACTTTTTTCGATTTGCTCACACAAGTAAGGATGTTTAGTAATAAGATAAGAAAAATATAGATTTATTTCTCACCACAATACATAGGTACAAGTTTCGTGAACAATACATACGTTTTTTTTTATACTGTGGGAGACTGGTGCCTAAACTAGACGAAAAGCCTGTATTTCAGGACACCAGGACTCCATCCCTACGAAAGCACAATTAAACAGAATTATGCACTCGTAACACAAATTAATGCAGTTCATTACGCTCTCAATTGTATTGTAGATGTATTTAGGAGCTCCAACAAAGGATGTACACAGATCATGCGAAATAAATAATGAACGACAAAAGTATCACGTAGGTGTACTCCTTCATTTACATGAGACCATTGCATGCATAATAAAATGTATGACTAAGCCCAAGCTAACAAAGTTATAGTACTAATTAAAAATGATAAAACACTTTTGGTAATATTTAGAATTTGAAAAATCATCATCATCATAATCGGCCTATAATGTTCCCACTGCTGGGACACCTCTCTATGAGAGGGAATGGGCTATAATCCACCACGCTGGCCCAGTGCGGGTTGGTAGATGTCACATGAATCACATGTCTTCGAATTTTTGTTTCTAAGACATGCCGGTTTCCTCACGATGTTTTCCTTCACCGTTTTGAGAGCAGTGGTGATGAAATAAATTACACAAAGTAATGCGCCTACCTGGGTTCGAACCCACGACTTACATTGGAAAAATAAAATTAAATAATTAACAAATCTTCAAGACATTTTTTATACTTTGGGAGAATATCGATTTATATGATGAGAAAATTAAGGATGAAGTAACCTAACCAAATACGAAAGAAGCGAGAATTCCCGTCACACCCCCAGTTGGTTGTACCCGACCATACCGAGCACAAACAGAGTAGGGTGGGTACTTTGAAAGACTGTTGAATGATGAGAATGACTGGAGTGGTGTGCTAGACAATAAACCAGTGCGTGAGAAAGGTTTTATATCGATGCATATTATTTTTGCTATCCGCCAGCTATGCGAGAAATACGGAGCTGCGCAAAAAAACTTGCACTTGGTGTTCGTCGACATAGAAAAGGCATACCCCGTGAGGTCTTCTGGACCACCACAAGTTGTGGTGGGCTTTTAAATTTTTTCAACCTATGTTTCTTGGGAATGTTGTCCAGTTTGATGGTCTGAATCTCCACCTAATAGGTATTGAGCTTATTTTACACCTTGTTTTCAATTCTTATTACTTATGGCATTTAAAACTCTCATTTTTACACTCGATTGATGGCACCCCGACTCGGACAGGTTTGGTTCGAAGAATCCAGAATCCCCTTCGTGTTAGGTTACTTTAAACCCTGCAAACAGAAATAGGAGCCTCGCGCAGCAGGGCTACGTCGGCTACACCTTATCTACAATCTAGTGGTTAAGTGTAGCTGCCAACCTATTATTTTTGCTACCCATTTTAATTATTTTTAAAACCCTAAATCAGATTAATTTGTCGCCGCATTAAACACATGCCTATATTAATTACTAACTGGAATGATTACAAACAAAATTTTGATATCAAAATTCAGTTTGAAAATGAACTTTATCTCAAACAGAGTTCGTATTCATGTCAGTTTCCCCATTTTATTTTATTAAAATCCAAAAAGAATGTAATCCCGATACCTTATAATCGGACAGGTTTTTTGTACCACATATTGTATAAATCAATTAGTTCAAAAAACATTCGCTTGGATAACGCTTACCGAGGGTTCATGGTCTGTACGGGACCAGTACATAAATAATAGATTATAAGTGCGCCAAAAATGTGTTACGTATGTTACTCATGGGCGCCGGCAGCAGAATGCAAGGGGGGGTTTCCCTGTCGGGAAAAAAATACATAAGTAGAAAAGATTTAGATTTTATTTTTAATTAAATTATTGTGTATTCATACAATAACCTAGAATGTCTTAGTAAAACTAAAGCGTTGTAGGTTGCTGTCCATATTTGTTCATCACTTGGTCATTAGTTGTCGCCTCTACTCTTTTCCTGTGAACACTGTCAGGGCCGTAGGAGAAGGAGGATGAGAAATCTCGGGCAACTATAGAGAAACAAATCTATCCAAGGCGGAAAGCGAAAATTGTACTCCTAGTCTCGTTTCTGTTTGTATAAACAAAAATAACCTAATTTATCCGAGAATATCCTAAAATTTTCGAGCTCGCTTCGTTCGCTCAGACATCTTGACCTTTGCGTTCACAAGCTTTTCTTTATAAATGGGCAGAATTAGCCAGATTCCTATAATAAAGGACAAAAGAAAACTATAACCTTCGAGATGGGCGCTAAAGGTTTTCAAGCTCGCTACGCACGCTCTTGAATCCTATTTTTTTTTTGGCTATTCTGTATAAATCGACAAAGTTACTTGTACGAATTGACAAACGAAAATCTAACATATCCGAGGTGGAGTGCAAAAAATTCCGAGCTGTTTTCATGGAACTGAAGATGCACCCCCTGAAAATAATCCTGCCGGCGCCCATGTTACTGTTTAAAGTCTTTTAAGTAGTCGAATGTCAGACAAATTCGATAGATGTGATTTCAAATCATATTTCACCCAAGCAATGCAAGATAAAACATCACCTTGTGATGTTTTACTCTGCATTGCATGTCATGCACAACAGCTGGTAAATAAAAACAGATACAGGTATTTTTGCATATTTTTTTAATCTTCCATTATAGTTATCTATCTTACTGCCGCACTCAGGTCCGTAACTTAAAATAATCAAATACAACCAACATATCTTAGAACATGACAAAAAAAATTGAAATGATTAACTTGAAGTTACGTCCCAGAGTAGTACGTAATTTTAGTTAGTACTACTTAGTATAATAGTTTTAAAATTAAATGCACACATTAAACCACTTCGAAAATTTAACATATATACAGTGTCAGAATAAAAATGTTAACCATATTATTTGCGAAAAATAACACGAAAAGGTGGCAGGTATAAGCCATCAGTAGGTACAATACTGATACAATGATTTTGACTTAATCGGACACAGTTGGCGGCCATAGGCCCGGTACTCTATGAAGAAAAAAACTATTAACGTCACCTATTTTCCAGGCTAAAATACATTAGACTTTCACGCACGAAATGTTTATTTTTTCTGACATTCCTATACAGCAGATCGGCTCAGCGAGTTCAAATTAAAACTATTCAATAATATTTAGGCGTTAAATTGGGTGTTGTTTAGCGTTAGTGAAATCAGACACGAGAGGCATCATTCGCTAGAGCTGAAAATCGCAAAACTTAAAAATGGGGATCTGTGCGTGTAATTTGTGTGTCTAATAAATTGACCTTTTCAATTTTATTCTGCCATGAGAACTGAGCCATAACTTACATGTACTGTGTTGCCTTAATTACCATTAGGGCAAAATATTACAAATATTTCTTTGGAAAAACTATATAAAACTTCTACTCTCGAATTACTAGTTTACATTAAACGCTAAACAATTCCCCACTAGATTGATAAAAGTACTTTTCACTTTTTAAATTCTGTTTAATTTATAGGCTGAAAGTCCAACATCTGTTTGTAAGTTAACGTATTTAAACCATACTCCTATTTCAATCAAATGACTAAGACTAAGATAAAAATGCCAACAAATTGTTGTAGGCATGCAAAACAATTATTATATATTATTTGATTGATTGAAGCCTGTAATCTGTATTTTAAATCACATTAAATAAATTACCATAATTATACATTTCTGTACCAAAATGATTCTAATAAAATACAAATTTCTCTTTTGCTAAATTAAGGTAAAAATAAAAAGTTTTACGGATCTGTTTTTCATTGTAAAAAAGTGAGGTTTAGTTGTTACTAATGTTTTAATTACGATTTAATATTGCTGTATACATTATTAGAAAAAGTTGCCCACGATAATTATGGACTAAAACTTGTAAAAAAAAATCAGTGCTTTGTATGAATGTCAAAGTTTTCGTAAGTCGATATATAAATTTTATTTATTTAAAATTTCTCTGTCAAGTTTTTATACTTATGTATCCTGCATAAGCGTACGAAGTTTCATTAAAATCGGTTCAATAATTTCGAAAAAAAATCGCTTTAAAAGTTTGTATATAAAGACTTTAACGCTCTTATATAAAGTAAGTTGCAGACGTGAGTTTGCGCAATAATAGTTGCTAGTGAACAGTAGAAAACTATAGGCGCCATGTATATGTACAAAATCTGTTTGAGATAGTACTGACGGTAATGAGAAAATTGGTCAAATGTTTACGTAGACAGACGATTCGTATTATAGGTACAGTAACAAATTTAATGTATGTATTGGGAATTTGCGGTTAGTCCTGAATTCCTATCCCAAAAACGCTCCTGTATAATTGTGAAAAAATAACTCACAATCGGTTTAAGGATGGTCAACATTTTTACACTGAGACCATACCGAAAACCTCGATAAATTCTTTTACAATAAAGGCTGTATACATTTATATTACGCAAAACAAAAACAAGACTTATCAACACCTACAATGCAGTTTCGGACTGGAATACACATGCTATTTAGTAGCACAAAACCAAACAAAGTAGCATATTACCAGCACATCTATTTATTCCAAAATTAAGCCATGAGATTGTTCTGTAAATGAGCATAAGTAAATTAGTGGCAAACAAGTATGCTTTTATCATAGATGTGTATTTCAGACTTATTACTCGCGTATAAGAATAAATAAATGTAGTTTAGTCACAAACAAGTTCGTACCTTCATAACTTAACATTTTCTATTTTTAGACAGAGATTGACAGTTTATTACTACCTTAAATATATTGAAATGTGTACTTATTGCAAATTAAAAATTAAAATTTTGCTTGTCTATTATTAAAATAAATTTTATTGTTATATTGCACGCTAACGTGCAGCTCAGGCGGATCACACACTGCGACATGTCACACTCGCCCTGAACATGACTGTTCATCAGGAGCCACGTGCATGTGAGGCGGGCAAGAAATGCGCCCGCCATGTGACGCAACACATTGTGAGATCCAACTTACCGACGCCGTTTCTAGATTAAATCGTGTTGTATATTGTATTTGCCACTAGAAGCACTAATGCAGACTAAGGTCTCTAGAAATTTCAAATGTTACTTCACTGTTTGCGGGCGTTTTATCGCGTATATTTTTAAACCGTGAAATTTTAGCCGTGCTAAAACTGAACCTATATCAGTAGTAAAATCATGACATGATTATACTGCTGATGTAGGCCCATCAACCTGCGTTCACAGAAGTTTCCATTTCACTGTGGATGTATCGTAATTTTCATGCGATAAGCATGCCCTTTTTCATAGGTCAGCCTATTACTAATTATACTTATTAGTGTTTGCTGCAGGCTACGTCACAATAAAATAAATTGGACATAATATATTATGTCTACCTAATGAGTGTAAAAGTACCCTTAACGAAGCCGAAAGGCATTTGTTCTCCCCGTCATAGCATTTTTTATTTGTTCTAGGCCATACCTGAGAACCTTTTAGTTCCGGAGATATTGGGGGTTTGAAAATTCCAACTTTTTCACAAGTTTGTTTTACCAAGTTTTGAATGTTATATCTTTACTTTAAATACCTCCACGCCTTCGTACTATTCAATGAATTAAAATGTTTTGAGTGCGTTACATTGAGTCCTACCGTAAAACGTGATTCTTTACCCCAAAAAAAAAAGTCGTTTCCCAGCAATATTTTTGCATAGAATTACTTAGTTTGATGTACAGAATGCTTGGTTGACGGCTTCGTGAAGGGTCCGTATACACCTTTTATATACATCCATAAAGACCCTAACTAAATAATGATGTCCAAATTGAGCCTCGTAATAATAACATGTATTATAACCCCGCGTTTACACACATTTACAAGTTGTGATACTTATTTCAATAAATCTTGAGACACGACAGGTTTTTAGCAAGTCCAAAAACCTGTAGTGTATAAAGCATGTATTGACGTAGTTTCAGGATGTCTTGTTAACTATTTTGTTCATTTTCGTATTTTTTTTTTAAACAACTAGACTTTACAATTTGTTTTGTGTAAAAAATAAACGGAAACAGTTGAAAACAAGTAGCATACATCTTTTACATCGTGGTGTGAAAGCAGGGTAACTTGAAGGCTGGGACAACAGATACGAACATGAGTTCTAGACCCTGCGCGAGTGTACACACATACATACACGAATGATATAACAATGTGAAAAAAGCAATAAATTTTTTCATAAAATAATTTTTACTATTTTAATGAAATTTAACACTGCAAAAACCTTACATAAATGATTCATTTGGTAGGTAGTCTAGACAAAATAGACTAAAAAAAGTGCTGAGTTTACATTAATTCCCAACAAGCTGAATTTTTGTAGAGATATTGAATACGTCATTACAAATGCCATGTTAAAAGTCCCCATCGATCCCGCTTGTGCGTTGTGTTTATCCGAGGTCAAAGATCGCCATCCTGAAGGTAGCTCGGACTCGTTCTGACTTATTGCACGCATTCAATATGAATACGATTTAGCTCCTGCTGACGCTAAGTACCACAGAGATTGTTACAATTCCTTTCTGAAACCTACTACTGGAGGTAAGATCGGTCGTACTGAAAGTGATTCTAATGCTTTAGCATTGGAAAAAGTATTAGCATTTATTGAAAATCATGATGATTGTCAATTTTCAATATATTTATTGGAAGACATTTGCGAAGAATCGTCTATCGATAACAAGACTTTCCTACGGTCTGAAATCGCGATAACTTATATACTTCGGAGAAAAAAGTATTGACATCTTTAATATAGATATGATGTACAATTTTTTTCACATTCATTTTCCAGTAGCTCTCACCGTTCCAGAGATTTACAACAAAAAAACGCACAAGCGGGATTGATGACAACTTTTGACGAAGCCTTCGAAATGACGTATTTAAGACCTATTCAAAAATCCAGCTTGTTGGTAATTATGCTGGTTTCACAGAGGGCAGAATAGTGAGACAGAACAGTTTGGAAGGACAGTGGCGTTAAATTTATATAGAAAATATGTCGTAATATGCCTTGCTATGATTCATATTAATATATATTATAGCTACGTCTGTGACGGGCTTTAACTGTTCTACCTTGGTTACTGTCAATACAGTACTGTTCTGTCGTTCAAACAGTAGAAG
This sequence comes from Noctua fimbriata, assembly GCA_905163415.1. NCBI lineage: Eukaryota > Metazoa > Arthropoda > Insecta > Lepidoptera > Noctuidae > Noctua > Noctua fimbriata. The sequence continues at coordinate 10,299,009 of LR990941.1, read as the reverse complement.
GACTGTGCTACCCACTGTTCTGCCCTCGTGTGAAACCAACATTAATGCACTGAGATGTCTCTTTTGACTGGACAAAAACATACCATTCCCGAAAACAAGAGTTTCAAACTTCATTATTCAGCATCGTCGTAACGCACTCTGCAAAAAATATGAAAATGACATTATTTAACATTATTATTATAAAATCCATTGCACAAACTTACAATAACACGACCTACGTCCGCGTAAAATTATTATAAAAATATTAATTTCCTATTTGAATCTAATTTTGTTATTAATATAATGAGTTTTAATTTTTTTGCACGTAATCCTTTTTATTTAATGAAAGTAGCCAAATTTACTCGTTAAGGTCTCGTCAAAATCGATGCAGCCGTTTCGGAGATTAACCAGAACAAACAGACGGACAAACAAAATTTTTTTTTAAAATAATTTTGTTATAAGTACGTAAATACCGTATATACTTTCATATGCATTCAATAAAAAGCTATTATTTTTAAATTACAAACATGTAATTAAATTTTATTTATTTGTATAGATTACGATGGGCTGAATATTGAGGCAGAAGGTTATAGTAGCGTTTTAAACTCTTTTATACCAGGAACCGGTGATCTCCGAAGGTACTGCCGAATTGGTCATAATTTATACTTATAAAATCGCTTGTCCTGACTTACACACAGCTCAAACCACGGGACTTATTGGGCTAAAATTTGGCATACAGATAGCTATTATGACGTAGGCATCCGCTACGGATTTTGGGAAATTCGATAGGAATTCAATTTCTAAGCAGGTTGAAACAGGGGTATGAAAATGCGTCACCGGGCGAAGCTGGTGCTGGGCAGCTAGCAAAATAATAAAGCCTTCTTGGACACGGATGTGTTCTTAGAGCACGCCGGCACTTAGGCAGTAGAGTAGTGGTATGTGTTCTATCATAGATCAAAAACAAACACCAAGTCCATTAGAGCTTAAATAAAATCTATTCTTTTGGATTCCCGAATTTTCTGAGCATGGACAGGGACACCCGTCATCTAGAAGGATATCTGGACATAATGTTATGCTAATTAAGTTGGAATTCGCTGCGCCGAAGTTGTAGAATGCAAGGATAACAATAATCTTGAGCTCACCTCTGGCGCTGACCACGTCTTTTACTCAAACGACGTCCAGATGAAGGGTCCTGCAATGTGAAGCGATTTGTAGTTTCTGGGGCCACTCTCAAGTTCCGAGAATCAACAGACCGAGCCTTGCTCACCTGTATACAACAAAAAGTATTACTTTTTTGTTTATCTGTTGACACCTCCATGTTCTCTTCAGATACAGACTTACCTTATCCATAAATTTCTTTATCAGCTCTGGGCAATTTAAGTTGTTCTCTGGTTCCCAAGAATCAAATTTACTTGACCATCCTTTCCAATGAATAAAGAACTCCCTCTTTCCATTTTTCTTATGACGAACTTCTAATATGCGATCAACCTAAAAAAAGGAAAATAAATGACTGGTTTGCTTGGGGAACCAACAATCCCACCTAGATACATGTAAAAAAATCATAACCCTGCCTTTGCTGTCATGTTGTTAGGTAAACAGTAACTTTGTTTGATACTACTAAATACAGATATTTAGTTTAACATAATTAAACTGAATCAAATGCCTGCAAAGCCTGTTTATACAGTTCTGTTAATTTATTGTTTACTTACTTCATACTCGGCATTTTCATCAGCATTACTACCATCCCAGTCATTTTTTGCCCTTTTAGCAGGTACTTTGGTTTCTTTTTTTGCTTTTCTCTTATTATTCTTCTTCTCTGTTTTACTTTCTTTGTTTTTAGAATTCTCTTTCTAAAACAATAATAGTAAAAATTCAATTCATTTATTTGCATCAGACATAACAATCCATAATTTAGTTAGTAGGTAAACTTAAAAATAAGGTTAGTAAGTAATCAAATAATCAGAGACAAATTAATACACACCATACAATCCTACTATAACTAAGTTTTATACAAAATAAAATATACAAAATAAAATTTAAATTATATTAATACAACTATTTTTTTTTAACATTATTTTTTGCAAAGACACTCTTACCTCATCATTATACTTGTTAATTAGTTCAGGACATGATAGAGTGTTCTCTGGTTCCCAGGTGTCATTATCAGCAGAATAACCCTTCCAACGAATTAAGTAATGTAGTTTTCCTTTGATCTTCTTCGAGTCAACCACTTTTTCAACCTTAAATGTTTGTATGCAAATAAACTTAAATTAATTTCAAATAAATAATGACATAAAGTTCACTCATTTAAGTCAACTTTATTTATTTAAGTCCAAGAAAGGATATAAAACCTATTGAAGCTTCTTGCCACGGGCAATACAGATATTAGGTTCTTTCTTTAATATTTGGAGAAGTTGTTGTATGAACAAAGAATAAAATAAATTATAGCAAACGAAGAAATTTTGATTGCAGCTAACAATAGATTTTCAAATGTTAAGTTCATGTTTCAAGAAGTTTAAACCTAAATGTATGAATAAAACTGACATTTACACCTAGTTAGGTTAAGTTCGAACTTGGTGAGGGCCCATGCACTAGGTATACATTGGTTTCCATTGAATTATCTACTCAGAAACTGGAACTTAACATGTAATTAAATTTGTTTACTGAGACTGTATCTGTCTTGTCTGATTAGAGAATCTCGGCCCAATTTCTGATACAATTCGTGATTTGTAGAAAAAAGTGCAGTCTTATACATTGAATTAATCAATTCTGAATAAAAAATCTTTTTCGCTACGCTATAGGCAACCGAGCCCTAAAAAGGTACTGTTTGCACACTATTGATTGACCAAAAGCTGCTTTCCGGATATTGTATTGTCTGCATGAAATGATAAAATAAAATATTGTTGTTTACAAACATTATTAATACAAACCTCATATTCCTCTTCGGCGACATTTTTCTCCGCTTTTCTTTTTTTAGACTTGTTTTTGGCTTTTCCTTTTTTCGGAGATTCTTTGGTAGAACTTGTCGAAACATTCTCATTTAATTCGACATTTTCAGCCAACTCAGATTCGGGCTCTTTTTCATCTGGGTCAGCTTGGCGTTGTTCAGTAGCGTCGGCGGCATGCTCATCGTGAATTACAGAACCATTGGTAGAAGATATCACTTCATCATCCTCTTTGCGACTCTTTGAAATCTTACGCATTTTGGCGACGAATTGTGTTCTATCAATTGCACGTAAACAATATTATTATACATAAACGATTGATGCTGAAGGAAAGGAGGGAAAATCCTTGGTACTTACAGGCAGATAGTGATTGGGTACGCTACGCTTGCTTTGGCTTTGCTAGCCAACAAAAACTCTATGCCCAGAAAATGTTGCATGCACTATTAAATCAAACAAACTAAATATAATGATGTTATGGATGTTAACGTTGACCATACATAAATAAGGGTTCTCTATTGTGTTCCCTAACTTTTTATCCTTAATCTAAAGTGCCATAATTTTTGTTGTCCTAATTATCGTTTGTCCGAATAATAACTTACTCGAACTTAATATTACATAGTATCAAATGCCATAAAATTGAAATCCCTAAATACAATATGTCCTAAATGCGTTTGTCATAAATATTACATTACACACCCACTTTCTGTCACAAATGTCGTCGTCGCTCCGCCGGCCTTTCGGCTACGCTCCTCCCTAGCTGGCGTGAGGAGCGCAAAACTTTTAGGATATTTTTTAGGAAAATTGAATTACAGCTCAGCAAGTTTGTGCGGCCGTCTGCTCCTTTCGAAATGGCTCTGCCGGCGGCCTCGAAGGCCTCACTCCGCAACACCACACAACTTATCGTCGTATCGCAGCCAAAATTTGCTGCGCCTTTTATAGTGAAACACTGGCCAGCAAATTCCAGCTCCTTCAGCTTGGTTTCGGGTCCAAAGGGGGCTGTGAGGCTGCGGTACACGAACTGTTCACTTACCTTGATAGTGATAAGGGTGAGGTCATCCTTAAGGTTGACATTAAAAATGCTTTCAACTCCGTAAACAGGGACACCTTGTTGACAGAAGTTCAAAAAGAAATACCCAAAGTTTACAGTTTTCTTTACCAATGCTACAGGAACCCATCAAAATTACTCTATAAAGACAACCTTTTGGAATCAGCCGTTGGGTGCCAACAGGGTGACCTCTTGGGCCAGTCATTTTCAGTTTAGCGATTAATTCAATTATTCGACAGCTAAATTCTAAATTCAACGTATGGTATTGAAGACAAAATTCAAAATTTTAATGATGTTTCGGAGAGACTTTTTAAAATTAACATTCATCCGGCCTTCACACTTATTCGATACTGTTGTTTTGGACCAAAATTCAAGTATAGCCTTCGCTCCACTCATCTTTGGAAGCATACGCAGCTTTTAGAAAAAGTAGACCAAATTATTAGGAACACTCTAACTTCAATACTTAATGTGGCCCTGGACGACCGAGCTTGGCAGCAAGCCACACTTCCCATTCGCTTGGGTGGTCTCGGCGTCCGCAAAATGTCAAGTATAAGTTTACCAGCCTTCCTCTCCTCGGTCTACGGTACTGAAAAATTAACCAGGGATATTCTGTCTTCCTCACTGGTTGATTTTGAGGTGCCGTATTTGACCGATGCGTTGAACGCTTGGAAAATGGCTTGTCCCAATACGGATTTGCCCGACAGCCTGTCCTCCCAGAGACAGTGGGACGTGCCGCTCTGCAGTATTGTACGGAATACCCTTTTAAACACGTCATTCAATATTGTGGAGCGTGCCCGTCTGCTGGCCGTGGGAGAATGGGAGTCGGGGTTGTGGCTTCAGGCACTTCTGTCTTGCCGGATTGCCGCCATGGGATCTGGAGGCGATAGTCCTCGCGCGCCTTCACGAATGGCGCGCGGAAGCATTACGTCGGGGGGAAACTCCGCTGCCGCGGCAAATCGCCGCTCAGCGGACAGACCTCCGGTGCGATCTCATGGTGACATGGAGAGTGCGACTGTCGCAACCCCGTGCAGGGCACGCCACCATAGTGGCGATAAGTCCCCTCTTTGAGGAGTGGCTAGAGAGTCGCCACGGCGCCCTCACCTTCCGCCTGACGCAGGTCCTCACCGGACACGGTTGTTTCGGGAGGTTCTTGCACCGAATCGGGCGGGAGGAAACGCCCGGGTGTTTCCATTGCGAGGATCGTCCGAAGGACACGGTGCAGCACACTGTGGAGGTCTACCCCGCTTGGGCCGAGCAGCGCCGTGTCCTCGTAGAGGCGATTGGCGGCGGCGATCTCTCGCGCCTAGCTGTTACTTCAGCTGTGTTAATTTGCGTGGCGTTAAATCAAATTAAATCACGAGTCAAATAACTACTCACAAATTGTAAATGACATGCTAGAGAACTTCAAGAACTGTCCATCAAAGTTTGAAAGTTACGCGAGTTACAGAAAATTTGAAAGGGAATCGACTGTCTTGGAATGGACATGTGATGACGAGGGACGAATCGCATGTGACTAAAACCCCAAGTAACATGGGACGCGCCCGGCCCTGGTTCAAGCCATGGTCCGGAGCGAGAGGGAATGGGAAGCCGTCACCTCCTTCTGCGAAGCAGTCATGCTAGTGAAGGAGGTGGCGGAACGTGAGAGGGAAAGAGCCTCACGTCCCAGCCGCCGCGGGAGACGCCTTGGGCGTCGGGGGTCACGTGGTGGCCCCCGGCCACCGTAGGCGCGGGCCTGTGGACGGCGAGTTATGGGCTAGCTCGCCGTCCAGCCGTCTTATGACGACAGGCCGTGTCGACGGCGCGTTCGTGTTCCACGCGCGCCTCAAAGAGATGTCAGCAACCACGTAGGGGTCCGCATGGGCCGATGCCTGCCAGGGCTGCGGGACTGTTCGAAAGAGCCGTGTGTCGGGAATGCCACCGTCCGGGTGAGTCCATCAGACATATTATTTCTGGTTGTTCTCGTCTGGCTAACGGCGAGTACTTGCACAGGCACAACCAAGTAGCCAGGATTATTCACCAGCAATTTGCCTTGAAATATAAACTTGTGGAATCTGAGGTACCGTACTACAAGTATGTGCCCGACCCAGTTCTCGAGAAAGACCATGTCACGCGGTACTGGGATCAGTCTATCATTACTGACAGGACTATTGTCGCCAATAGGCCTGACATAGTAGTGATAGACCGATCAGCGCGCCGCGTAATGATAGTCGATGTTACCATCCCGCATGACGAGAACCTCGTGAAAGCTGAGAAAGAGAAACAAATAAATCCCCGGAGGAAGTAGTGGCGGCCATTGCCCAAATCGGTGGATGTCCGCCTGAGAATGTGGTGGCAGGCGAAATTCGCAGCGGCGCGGACGGGCTGGGCACGGTCTGGGTGCGGTGCCCGGTAGCGGCTGCGAACAAGGCTGCAGATGGCAGACGGCTGCTGGTGGGTTGGGTGGCTGCCAGGGTCAAACTCCTGCCAAGACGGGCTGTGCAGTGCTTCCGGTGTCTGGAAAAGGGCCACGTCCAGGCACAGTGCACTGCACAAATTGATCGCAGCGAACTGTGTCACCGCTGCGGTCAACCCGGCCACAAGGCGGCCCAGTGCTCCGGAGTGCCAAACTGCAGCCTATGCGCAGCTGCAGGAAAGCCTACAGAGCACATACTTGGCGGGAAGGCCTGCAAGGCACCCAAGTCAAAGAGAAGGAGGTCTAGGACTGTCGGAGGAACTGCGCCTCCCCAAAAGCCTGACTCCCGACCCAGGGAAGGAGGAGCCTAGGAAATGGAATGCCATTAATGGCACAATTCCGTTTCCTCCAAGCTAACATCAACCACGCCGCCAGAGCTCAGGATCTATTGCTCCAGAGCATGGCGGAGTGGTTGATCCACGTGGCTGTGGTCGCCGAGCCGTATTTTGTCCCCTCCCGCGATAACTGGGCGGGGAACCTGGATGGTTTGGTGGCCATCATTGGCGCGACTCTTGTCAGTCCGTCCCGAGGACACGGTTGGGTGGCCGCCCTCGTGGACGGCATAGTCACAATTGGGGCATATTTCTCTCCCAACAAGAGTCTCGCTGACTTCGAGGAGTTCCTTGTCGAGCTAGGTGCGGTCGTGAGCCGGTTCCACCCTCGCCCGGTGTTGTTGGGGATCCCCGATCACCGATCCTAGGGGTGAGGTGTTAGAGGAGTGGGCGGTCGAAACCGGCCTGACCGTCCTGAATCGGGGCTCGGTGTACACGTGCGTGCGCCAGCGGGGCGGGTCCATAGTGGACATGTCGTTCGCAAGCTCCGCTGTTGCAGGCCGTGTACACGACTGGCGAGTTGCCGTAGGGGTGTAAACGCTCAGGGCTGCGGGACTGTTCGAAAGAGATACCGCGGCCCTGGAACACAAAGGGCAAAGAAGGAACATGGATGGGTTTTAGTCAGTACAAGTCTGACACTCCCTTCCGCTCCGCCCAGAGCGGGGAGGGTCATTTGATGATTTCCCATCCTAAAAAAAAAAAAAAAAAACTGTCTGATCATCGATACATTCGATTTGACGTCTCCACCCAGACTGCGGGCGGTGGTCGCCCGTCGGCCCCGCAAATGGACGGTCCTCGCTGGTCGTACAAAAGAATCGACAGGGAACTTCTCGAGGAGGCCGCAGTCCTGCAGGCCTGGGTTCGGGAAACACCGTCAAACGAACTCGTCGACGTCGAAGCGGAGGCGCAGTAGTTCCGCGGGACAATGACGCAAATTTGCGATGCGTCTATGCCCCGTGTCAGCCAACCCACAAGGCGCCAGCTGTACTGGTGGTCCGCTGTCATCGCGCAGCTGACACCCGATATCAGAGGAGACGTCGTCGGGTTCCGGAAGAAGAGGCCGCGCTGTATGAGGTGTACCGCGCGGCGAAGGAGGCTCTGTGGCTGGCCGTCGGCGAGGCGAAGACCCGAGCTAGGGAAGAGATGTTGTAGACACTAGACGTAAATCCGTGGGGGCGCCCTTATCGTGCGGTCCGAGGGAAACTTCGTGCCTGGGCGCCCCCACTCACTGAGTGTCTGCAGCCTCAGCTGCTGGAGGAAGTGGTCGCAACTCTCTTTCCTGCTAGAGAGGAGCACATACCGCCGCCGATGGCTTTGCCCACAGCCACGGAGTCAGAGGATGACGAGGACGTCAGCGTCCCTGAGGTGACACAACCAGAGATGAGGGCGGCAATAACGCGGATTCGGGCCAAAACCGTTGCCCCGGGGCCCGACGGAGTTCCCGGCGGCGCGCTTGCCCTCGCTCTGAAAGAGCTAGAGCCCCAGCTGAGAGGACTCTACTCAGCTTGTCTTGAGCGGGGCCAATTCCCTAGTCAGTGGAAAACGGGTCGTTTGGTCCTGCTCAGGAAGGCGGGGCGCCCAGCGGACTCGCCGTCCGCTTACCGGCCCATAGTGCTGCTGGACGAGATGGGTAAGCTTTTCGAACGGATCATTGCTGCCCGCCTCGCTGGCCACTTGTACAGAGAGGGGCGGTGTTCCACAGGGTTCAGTCGTTGGCCCACCCCTGTGGAACATCGGGTACGACTGGGTGCTGAGAGGCGAGCTCCAACCGGGGGTGGCCCTGGTGTGTTACGCCGACGACACGCTGGTCACGGCCCGGGGGAGCTCGTACAGGGAGGCAGCGTTGCTAGCGACAGTTGCGGTCTCGCAGGTTGTGAGCCGCATACGGCGCCTGGGCCTGGAGGTGGCCCTCAACAAGTCGGAGGCCATGGTCTTTCATGGCCCCCGGCGGGCGCCGCCACCGGGATCACATATTGTGGTCGGGGGGACCCAAATTGCTGTCGAGTCCACCATGAAGTATCTAGGATTGGTGCTCGACAGCCGTTGGGACTTCGGCCCGGGCTTCCGGCGGCTGGTGCCCAAGTTGATGGGTGCGGCGGGCGCGCTCGCAACGCTGCTTCCCAATCTGGGGGGCCCGAGCACCGCCTGTAGGAGATTGTACCTAGGGGTCCTGCGATCCATGGCCCTGTACGGGGCCCCGGTGTGGGTCACTGACCTGACGGCTGGAAGCATCGTGATGCTGCGAAAACCGCAGAGGGCGATGGCCGTCAGGTCTATCAGGGGGTATCGCACAATCTCCTACGAGGCGGCTTGTGCACTGGCTGGGTCGCCACCCTGGGACCTAGAGGCGAGGGTCCTCGCATCACTATACCGGTGGCGCGAGGAGGCGCGGACGCGGGGCGGTGAACCGATGCAGCGACAGATCGATCTGCGTCGATCCCAGCTCCGCGAGGTCCTGGTGGCGGAATGGTGAACCGATGCAGCGACAGATCGATCTGCGTCGATCCCAGCTCCGCGAGGTCCTGGTGGCGGAGTGGCGGAACAGGCTTTTGCGCCCTACCGCCGGTCTCGCCACCATCGAGGCGATCCGACCAGTGCTCGAGGAATGGCTCGAGCGGAGGCACGGCTCCCTGTCGTTTCGGGCGACGCAGGTTTTCTCGGGGCATGGTTGCTTCGGGAAGTACCTGTGTCGCATAAACAGGGAGCCGGACGCCCGGTGTCATCACTGCGTCCACTGCTTGGAGGACACGGCGCGGCATACGCTGGCAGAGTGTGCCGCATGGGAGGAGCAGCGCCGTGCCCTCATAACAGAAGTCGGAACCGACCTGTCGCTGCCGGCCGTCGCTCGTTCAATGGTCGGGAGCGCGGAGTCGTGGGATGCGGTGATCTCCTTCTGTGAAACCGTCATCTCACAGAAGGAGGCTGCGGAAAGGATGAGGGAGGCCGAAACCACTCTTCCGACCCGCAGCAGACGTACCGGGCGTCGGCGGAGGGCGGACAATGCCCTCTTCCAGCCCAGGTAAACGGGTGCAGAGGGACGGCGGACTTGGGGACGACCGCCGTCTCTTCATATAACTGGACCCGAGGCGGTGGCGCGTAGTGTTCCACGCGCGCCCCTATTGGAAGTCGCGGGGTTTGTACACCTCACTCCCCCCGCGGAACTGAGAAGGCCCGCAGAAGCGGGCCGGCACTAGCCGGGGATCGTGGAAGGCGCACTAGTTCCCATGATCCCCGGTGCAAGTGTGCGAGGGAACACCGGTGTGGTTTTAGTCAGTACGAGTCTGACAGACCTCTCCGCTCTCCCCAGGGCGGAGGACATCCATAGAGGATTTCCACACCGAGAACAAAAAAAAAAAAAAAAGGGCTTGATTCAGAAGGCAGTACACCTCGATACGGCTCGTATTGTGAGGAGGTTCCTGTCTCTGGAGCCCTAACCACCGGTAGCTTGGACCCTGCTCCCGCTACCGGCGGACCATTATTTTTTAATATTTTTAAATGTTTTTTTTTATTGTTTTTTTTTTTTAATTGTTTATTAATATTTAAAATAAGTTTATAGATGAATAAAGGAAATAATAATAAATAACTGGCAGCCCCGTACGTCAATCACCGGTTACATCATTGAAAAATTTTATTTTATTTTATTTTAATATAAATATTGGTTTTAATACAAACGTATTTATAATAGTTCTATAAAGACTAAAAAAGGAAATACCAGAATATAAAACAGAAGTTTGGAAACCAAAACGATAAAAAATTAAATACAGTTGATGAAAAAATGACGCCTGTCAACGGCGTCGTCAAAAATGTCAAATACTGAAAATTATACAAGATGATAACCAAATGATTACGAGAGCTGCCTACCGACGCGCACGCCTTACAACCCCGGACTCGTCGCTCAGCTCCTCCTCGCCGCCGCCGGACCCCGGATCACCTGTGTCACCGGCAGCGGCAGTTGCGTCGAGCTCGAGCGACGAATATTTCTCTCCGCCGACATCGCCAACACCTGTACGTCGGCAGAGGAGAGGCCGGCCACCGAGGAGCTTGGGACTTAGGGGCCATCCGGCCCCGAGCCGGGTCCCCGCTGCCGGTGGTTGTGTGCAGCGCATGAGATGGACTCATTCCATTAACGAGAACGTCATGCGCGCATACTACGGGTCTACAGAGGGGGAACGAACCTCACTGCGTACCGTGTTGGGATGCTGTCTCTGTTCCAGGTACTTGAACCAACCGTCAACGTTTCGGCCCAACGACTGTCGGATCAGGTGCGGGTCATCCAACGCAATCACATGTTGGACGACGCCGTACTTGATAAGCAGCGCTCAGAGGTACTGAGCAACCATATCGTTTTAATTCCGACACAAACCGCGGTGCAAGCGTCAGTTATTGACGCAACCCCGCCGCGGTTCAACCCAGCTGTTGTAGAGGAAGATGATAGGGTTGCTGTGGTAAGTAGCCAGTGCAACGACCGATTGAGGAGCGCTCTGGAAGATGCGCTTCGTGAATATCGATCCACTCCTACCGAACTCAGGCCCCGATTACCACGATTACCAATGCATAATAAAAATAGGGCGCTGGTGTGTGCCTTGGACTCGCAACTCAAGAATATATTCGAGAGTAGCGAGAACCTCGTTGATACACACTCGATCCTGTACTGTGGGGCTGTTGCGGCATGTCGTTTAGCTAACGTCAAGTTCCCAAATTGTGATTTAGCTACTCGACCAAAACCAACCGTACCAGCCTGGCAGCGCAGGATCGAGCGCCGCATCGACGGAGCCAGGGTACTCATCGGCAAACTACACTGCTTCAGGGAGGGCAATACACGACCACGTGTAATGCGCTTTGTGAGGCGGGCATTCTCGGAACTGGAATCAGTCCTCAAGAATACATGTCCCGTGTCACAGAGCGCATTGACTTCCTGAAGTAGAAAGTTTATGCATGGGCGAACCGTATTCGGAGGTATAAGCGGCGGGTTGATCGGTACTCACAGAATCGCATGTTCCAGAGCGATGAGAGGTGGGTATACAGAGCTTGGGAGCGACCCGAGCTAAATATGACAGACGTGTGCCGCCCGGATGATGCTGCCACGAGTTCTTTCTGGCGCAGCATCTGATCGGTGCCCGTCTGTCACACTGAGGCTGACTGGATGCGTGATGTCGAACGAGTGTGTGAACCTATCCCAGAAATGGAGCCAATTTTGATAACACCTTTAGATATAGCCAGAGCAGTTCGTCCATTACAGAACTGGAAGTCACCGGGACCGGACAGACTGCACAACTTCTGGCTCAAATGGCTTAGTAGTTCACACACTTGCCTGGCATCCCAATTCCAGTCATCCTTAGAGTCTGGGTCCTTACCGCAGTTTTTAACAACAGGCGTTACCCACCTGCTCCATAAGTCAGGTAGTCCCGCGGAACCCAAAAATTATAGACCGATCACGTGTTTGTCTACGGTCTATAAACTTCTTACATCCATTTTGAGAGCTAAAATTAATACACACATTGACAAAAACTCCATTATGTCTGCCTCTCAAAATGGATGTAGGAATGGGTCCCGCGGCACTAAGGAGTTACTCCTCATCGACATGGCCATTAGCCAACAGGCTCTTCGATCCCGCAAGGATCTGTCTACATGCTGGATAGATTATAAGAAGGCCTACGACTCGGTGCCACATACATGGCTCATGAGGGTGCTGGAGTTGTACAAGATAGATGCAACTCTACGCGCCTTCCTTGAGTCGTGTATGGGGCAATGGAGGACGGTCCTTCGATATCCAGGACGTCGACAGATCCAGGGGAACGATGAGCCTGTATGGATTAAACGGGGAATATTCCAGGGCGACAGTCTGGGCCCACTTTAGTTCTGTCTAGCTCTGAATCCTCTGAGCACATTGCTGGAGGATTCTGGTCTAGGCTACCGGTTGAGGAGAGGTGGTCAGGTCATATCTCACCTTCTTTACATGGATGATCTGAAACTCTTTGCCCCCAACAAATTGCGACTGATGGAGCTACTGAAAGTAACTGAAACTTTCAGTAGCGCCATCAGGATGGAATTTGGTGTGGACAAATGTGCAGTCATGTACGTAAAGCGAGGGGAGATTATGGAATCCAAAGGAATTCAGCTCTCGGATTCCATACACCTGAGATCCCTCTCCTCATCCGAAAGCTATAAATATTTGGGTATATCGGAAGCGTTAGGCATTAACATAACTGACATGAAGCAATCGTTGAAGGAGCGCTTCTTTGGTCGCCTGAACAAGGTATTACATAGCCTTCTTTCAGGCGGAAACAAGGTGCGCACCTTCAACGGTTGAGTCATGCCGGTTTTAATGTACTCTTTCGGCGTACTCAAATGGACTCAGACCGAACTCGATGCCCTGGATAGGAGAGTTCGTACACTGCTTACCGCAAACCGGATGCATCACCCACGATCATCAGTGATGAGGCTGTACATCCCGCGGAAGTGCGGGGGTTGAGGGTTTTTAAACGCGAAGTCCCTTCACAACCGCGAGATGTGCAGTCCCAGAGAATATTTTTTAAAAGCCAAGGTGGGTACGCACCGAGATGTGGTCGCAGTGGACAACGGAATCACCCCACTGTCCATGGCTAAAGAGAACTGGCGCTAACCTGTAGTACTTACTACCGATGACCGCAAGGAACTATGGCAAGAGCCCGGTAGAAGCGCCCGTGAATCTCCTTGAGATTCACGGGCGCTTCTACCGGGCTCTTCATGGGCCCGATGTAGATTTTCTAGCGTCCGTGTCCTGGTTACGTTTCGGCGACCTCTTTGGAGAAACTGAAGGTTTTGTCTGTGCGATTATGGACGAAGTTATGTTGACGAACAACTACCGGAAATATATTATGAAGGACGGGACGGTTGACGTGAGTCGGGCATGCCACCGTCCGGTTGAGTCCATCAGACATATTATTTCTGGTTGCTCTCGTCTGGCTAACGGCGAGTACTTGCACAGACACAACCAAGTAGCCAGGATTATTCACCAGCAACTTGCCTTGAAATATAAACTTGTGGAATCTGAGGTACCGTACTACAAGTATGTGCCCGACCCAGTTCTCGAGAAAGACCATGTCACACGGTACTGGGATCAGTCTATCATTACTGACAGGACTATTGTCGCCAATAAGCCTGACATAGTAGTGATAGACCGATCAGCGCGCCGCGTACTGATAGTCGATGTTACCATCCCGCATGACGAGAACCTCGTGAAAGCTGAGAAAGAGAAACAAATAAAATATCTCGACTTGGCACACGAGGTTGTCGACATGTGGAATGTGAATTCGGCTATCATTGTGCCGATCGTCGTGACGGCCAGTGGCCTGATAGCCAAGAGCCTCGACGACCATCTTCCGAGGCTCTCCTTAGGCGGTTGTATCAAGGGCCTGATTCAGAAGGCAGTACTCCTCGATACGGCTCGTATTGTGAGGACGTTCCTGTCTCTGGAGCCCTAACCACCGGCAGCTTGGACCCTGCTCCCGCTACCGGCGGACAACTATTTTTTATATTTTTAAATGTTTTTTTATATATATTTTTTTAAGAAATGTTTAAAAATATTTAAAATAAGTTTATAAATGCATAAAGGAAATAATAATAATAAGCTTCATTTGTTCTCACAGTATAAAACCTTAAGATTAGATAGTTACAATAATTAACAGTGATCGTGGTTTTATAGTCACAGTACGGATCGCAACTGGCATCTTAGCTAGATTACAGAGTAACCTGTGTTACAAGATACCAGTCCCATTTCCCTATTAAATTTTAAGACAATTTCACACGTGATTCAAAGTTTTTTTATGCAATCTAGATTTTATTAACAATGCGAGAAAACAAAAATAAAATAAAGTAGAAATTAAAAACTAAAGGAAAATTTTCTTTGTATGCATGCGCGTGTGATCGAGAGTTTTAATAGAGATGTGTAGGTGTAATTGCGTTTAGATATGTGTATGTGTGTGTGTGTGTGTGTGTGTGTGTGTGTGTGTGTGTGTGTGTGTGTGTATTTGTGTATGTAATTATACTACGACATTGTACTTAAGAGGTTTTCCGTCTCTTGGTAGGTCAGCCCTTGAAGCCATTTAGTTATTAGATTTTTACAATCGCGGCTAGATAGTTGGTAAATCGGGAGTATTTTATTCAATTTGTTGTACAATGTAGGTGCAAGAAAATAATTGAATCTACTGGAATGGGTAAGGTTACTTTTCCTAGATACACAAACTATGTACACAAAAACACAAAAAAATCTCCAAAAGGCGCTTTACGCCTTTTGGAGATTTTATTGTATGGGGTCGCAGAGTGCTGCATCAACACTTGACAACTTTTATAAAGTTCGGCAGTAGGAAACATATAATTTTTAAAGTTGCTCACTTTTAAGATAGCTCTCTGAGCTCTTTCTAATTTTAATAACCTTGTTTTTGGCGCACCTCCCCAGGTCGATATGCAATAACTCAGTAACGATTGGCAAAGTGCAAAATAGACCTGCCTTAACAATCGTGCATCAGCTACGTGACGTAGGGTTTTAAAAATATAAATTAGTTTCCTAACTCTGTTCTTTAATAACTCAATGTGGAGTGAGAAAGAAAGACCATTGTCTAGCGTTACGCCAAGATATTGGGTATTTATCACTTGAGGTAATTTGGGACAGTTACAGATCTGGTCGTCGGGAACAGAGCACGAATGCGCGACAAGGTACAGGGAGGGTGGAGGTTGGGTGGTTTGACGGAGTGAGAAAGTCATATAGTTGGTTTTCAATATTGAGTGTTAGCGAGTTTTTAGCCAACCATTCCTTAATTATATTAAAACCATATTGAGCTTTGTTAAAGACTTCTAGCCATGTGTCACCAACAAATGAAAGTGCAGTGTCGTCTGCGAACGCCGTTATCTTGGTGTCATTTAACTTAATCTGGCAAAGGTCGTTTAGGTATACGAGGAAAAGAGTCGGCCCGATCACACTCCCCTGCGGAACTCCATATGTTATTGGCAGCTCATCACTCACATAATTATTCATTTTTACACATTGGGTTCGGTTATGTAGGTAGTCCCTCAGAATAGATTCACCTCTCACGCCAATTTTTTCCAGCTTATGAAGCAGTTTCCTTATTGTCGAGCGCTTTGCCCTTGGGAGCTGTTAAGTAAACTGGACTCGTCTCGCTTTCTCTAGAATTCCTTTGAAACTCTCTAAACCCATGAAGCGAAAAACAGAAGGAATAAGATTAAACAACAGCGAAACTTCCTCCCGCTAAAAGAGCAATTCAATAATATCCGTGGATTGCACTCAAATATCAATCCGGTCCATCACCACATTCACCACGTTGAGACCGAGAAACCGCACTTATTTTTTTTGACGGATACTTAGCGACCCTGTTAGACATACCTCAACTCACTTGAATATAAGTTTAAGAAGCAGGCTGGGGTCTTTGTGTAGGTACGCGATGAGTTATGCTGTCAACGTCTCCGCTGCTATGAGGTTACGGGTTTCTCCACTCTGTGGCTACTAGTGGAAACCGGCTCTCTTAAAACTATTTATGGCGGTGTTTACAGCTCGCACAGCGGTGATCTGGACACGACAAGCCTCTTTGATCATCTTAAGGAGGCAGCGGAATTGGCCCAACACAAACCGTCACAGTCCAACAGCAGAGCTTGTCATTCTGAGAGATTTTAATGCCCACCATAAGGATTGGTTGTTCCCGTACCAGAAAACTGACCATGCTGGAAAAGAGGCGCGCAAGTTTGCAATATCGCTAGATCTCCACCAGCTGGTTGGTCAAGCTACCCGCTGGTGATATCCACATATCCAACTGCATAGACCTTCTACTGACAACAAATCCGGACAGGCACTCTGTATCGGTCTGGGCTCCGCTCGAATCGTCTGACCACTGTCTGGTGAAATCCAACGGCTATTGTCTTCCTGCAGTCCCCAGATTTAAGCCCTAGAGGCACGAGGCAAGTTTGAAAGTACGGATCAGCAGACTGGGATGAGATGCGGCAGATTTCTTTGAAAAGAGCGTACAATTCTGCCGCCAAGGACTGCAAACGCGTGTTACGGAAGGCGCGTTTCGACCGTGTTGGACGAATTGGGGTTAAACTAGCGTCCTACCCCCCTTCGGGTCGAGACGAACTTCTACCGTCCTACGCTGCCTCCTATGCTGAAGTCTGATAGAACGCTGGCTCATATCGCGCAAGAGAAGGTAAATCTATTTGCCTCTGAACTATGTAATCAACGATGGCATTAATTACAAATAGCGTCGGTGATTAAGACATACATCATTTTAAAGCTTGTTAGAAGAGGGTTATTCTTTGATAAGAACATAAGCAAATCGGTGCCGGGAGAAAAAAGTTAAACGCCATAATGCACCATTAGTGACAACAAAATCTTCTAATTCAAGAGGTATAAGGAGCGTCGGTGATTTAGACATACATCTTTTTAAAGCTTTTTGAAAGAGGGTATTTCTTTGTTAAGAACATAAGCAAATCGGTGCCGGGAGAAAAAAAGTTATAGACCATTATGTATAAATAACAAAATCTTCTAATTCAAGAGATCCAAGGAGCGTCGGTGATTCAGACACATATCATTTTAAAGCTTGCTAGGAGAGGGTTTTTCTTTGTTAAGAACATAAGCAAATCGGCGCCGGGAGAAAAAAGTTAGTACGTTACCGGTAAACGAACCATAGGATGTTGCGCGCTTAATAATTTCTTTATTATGGTTTTTGGGCTGGACACGTCGTCAAGAAGAAGTAGTGCCATCCTGTGCATTTCCTCGCCTCTATTGCAAAAGTCATTAGTCGAATCATTTGTTCAAGGCCCCTTAGGTTGTGCGGACAACTGTCCTGTAAGATTACTCTCAAGCAGCTCTAAGGTGTTTGCTTTGTCAAGGATTTGGTAAACACATGACAACTAATGCGACCAACTGTGAACTTCGGCAAACGATGAAACTTGTCTGCTTACCCCTCTAAGGATTATGGTCGTGAAGGTTACGCTTATGTTTATCAGTGATGAAGTGATGAGGGCTTCATACTGCCTTGTATTGCTTTTTTAATAAAATGGAGAATTCGATTTACTAAAAATACTATTTATACCCTTTTTTTTTAAGTGATTTCCATGAGCTTTGGTAATTGAAAAGTATCAAACACAACAAGTGTTTTGAATATCCAAGAATCAATAAAGCTTCTAGGACCAGAATCTATAGAAGCTTGCTCGATCTCCTTTGGTCTGTTTATTTGTTCATTGTTCAGAAATGAGGAAAATGTAGTGAGGAGAATTATTGAATGTAGATAGCTATAAGAGGAAAAAAATAGCTATAGGAGGTAGAGGGAAACCAAAGAAGCGATGGATGGACTGTGCTAGAAAGGAGGTAACTGCTGAGATAACGAGTAATAGAGAAGGATGGAAGAAGAAGACATGCTGCACCGACCTCAAATAAATTGGGATAAGGGCAGGAGAACGATGATGTTGTCGACGAAATGCATATTTCAAGTTTTTATTGAAAATTTCTTGTTTTCTTAAATTATTTCTAAAATACTGCATTATAAGATTTTTTTTTTTTTTTTATTGATTTCTTTTTCATTGATAACTGATACTTATATTTATCCCGCCCGTTCTCACCTACGGTGCTCAAGCCTTGCAGAATTATGGGTGTAAACAGACAGAATACAAAACACTACGCTGTACTCAAAAACAGGAAAGTAGGTATACAAAAAGATTGCTCATAAAAGGCTAAAAATGTCTGTGTGTCTATAAGTACAAATATAGACGTCCATCATCACCAAACCACCAACACAGAATGAAACACACTTGTGAAAAGTGTCATCAAAAGTTGGTCGAGTACACTCGCTGAGCGCGCTCGGCCAACGTTAACTGGCTTTAAACCCATTCTGGTGAATTTGCTTGACCAGTGTGGAACCGGTCTACTAACCTCAAGGAATTAATACGCATTATTTTTCTTATTAGGTAATAAGAAAAATAATGCGTTAAATTGTAAGCAGTATCCTATGGTTCACAATATTTCGACAGTTTGCAATCTCGCGAAATAGATTATAATCTAATTACAATTTTACGGTGACAGATGCACACAGCTCACTCAATTACGCCACAATATAATTTCGTCGAATTTCAAGTATCAAATACCTACCATGGAAAAAAAAGAAAATCAAAAAATAAATAAGCGTTTGCGATCAGCGTATTTTTTTTTAATATTCTCCATACCTCTAGGAAATTAGTAAAAGAATCCCATGAAAATCCGAGCACCATAAAGTTCGTTCCACCTTTTCAGTTTTTTTTTTTTGGTCTATTTGCACAGCTAGAAAACCAGCGGTCCAACGGGGCTCGCGACAGTGTCATTCATTCATGCACCAAAAGATCCCTGCAGCACTGTATTCCATAGAGTTTTGTCTTCAATAAATATATTTGACATTGACATAACAGACATGAAAGTTTTTTTGTAATGACTTTTACTTCTTCGAGTTAAAGTTCATTCTGTACTTTTCCGATATTCATCATAGCAGGAAAGCTAAGAACTTTCTAACAATATATACCCATGGTTGACCAATCTTTGACCAGAAGAAACTTATGTTAGCTGATTTAGCTTGTAGCATTAAACTTATGTTTGTTAGTAAAATTCGCATGTGCATAGTGCAAATGAAAATCTTCAAATCATGACAAGCCGAGGAAGTTTTAAAGGCCCCCGAATGAACTTTAAAGTGCAAAATGAACAGCTGGAAGGAAAAGGTACCAAGCCAACCCGTGAAGAATCGTCAATATTAGAAGTTTTTGTCTTAATGATCGTGCACATTTGTAAAAAGATTTTGTTCTTCGACACCAATTTAAAAATAGCTGTATATTTAGGAGCTCTCTTTCTACTATCTATTGTTGCGGACGTATTGACGTTTCCAAAAACATACTTTTCAAGGAGTGATAACATATTTAATCAATATTTCGTGAAAATTGGCTGGTTTTGGACATTGTTTATGACTGTGCCTTATGTTTTATTAACATCCTACACAACATGCTGTGGAAAGAGAAGAACAATAGCAACGGCTCATTTATCAAGACTTTTTGTTGCCACTGTATTTTGGTATTTGTGGACAACTGTTTTCAACATGATAGAAACTAGCTATGGGCGCTGTAATACTAAAATATATGACAACAAAAGACAATGCTTACAGAATGGGCATTTTTGGAATGGGTTTGACATATCTGGCCACTGTTTTATTCTAATTTACTCTAGTTTGGTGCTGATAGAAGAGGCAAAAGCAATCAATGGCTGGGAAAGAATAAAAGACTACATTAGAGATGAAAAGTATGCTCGCAGTATTGATGACAGGTCTGCCAGTGTTAATCCTTTGAAGAATATTACTACAGATGAATTAAATATTTTAAAGATTTCTTATGAGAATTATACACCATATGTAAGAGGTTTTTTTATAGCTATTGCTTTACTGCAGTTGTTATGGGATGTAATGCTGGTTTCAACAATAATATACTACCATATTATGGTGGAAAAATTTATCAGTGGTATTATAGCAATATTGACTTGGTTTGTTACTTATAGAGTATGGTACACCATACCAAATATTGAACCTAATTTACCAGGTGAAGGTATATTCAGATACAATAACAAGAACAAACCAGTACCTGCTACACCTTATCGAAAGAGAAGTTCTACAAATGGCAAGCATTTTATGGGTATGCCAATTAATGCCAACCAAGATTCAGAAAACACTAAAGAAGAATCCAGATAATTTAGTAGGATTGTTTATATTGAGGTATGGGTATTAGTTTTGTAGTTTGGGAATAAATCTGTTTGGAATAAAAGATTTTGAGTCTTTGGGTCTAGGTAAGGTTAATGGTTGATAATTTTATAAATCTTTATTATTTAAGTTGAGAGTTTTGCATCTAATCTAATGATACAACATTTGGTACTTCTTATTGATTCAGCTGACATTAAAACGTATTGTGTAACTGCAAAACCTAACAGAAGTTAATGGAATTCATATTAGATACAGGGAAACTGTCTACAAAACTATTAGGTCTTCTTTCAGTTTAGTTTTACTTTTTTATGGACAGTGAAAAAAGAGCTGATAATATACTAACACAGTTTCTTATTATGTCTGATGCATACAGATTTCCCCATTCTGTCCAAGTTAAAAACAACACTTTGTATAGTGAAAACCTATTTTGCATTTCTTTGTTTCTGTGTGTCTTTCATACAAGTAATAAGTTTGTGTGTTTTATGTTTTTGTTTCATGTTATATAAAGCATTAATTAAAGTTTCATAATAAATGTTACTATTTTAAAATGTTATATGGCATTGTAATTTATTTATTTGTTAATTTATTTATGTGAAAAATGGTGTTAAACAGGCATAAACCTAATTCAGATTAATGTTAAAAGTTTGTAAAGAAAAAGAAAAAAATGTGTGTTATCAGTTTAATAAACATATCTAATAACAAAGGTAAATAATACTGTTTTATTGCATATCACTACATTGTTATACCTACTGCATAACATATTTTTTTTCATATAATAAGTATACCAGTACATAAGGTCAGAAACAGATCATAATATAGCTGGCAGCGTGCTGTGCCCGCTGCGTCTACGTCCGAGTGTTTGTTATCTTCTGTGATAAAAAGTACTTCGTTACTTTATTTCCTCGTGCCAAATGAGCATCTGAGCAGCTCACATATACCATCAATACCAACTTCAATCTCATCTAAAACATGATTTCCCCTCGACAGGACAAAGCAGAATGTAAATTTTAATTTTTTAAACTGTCAATTTTTCCCAATCAACCTTGACCCTAATACTTTAGCGACAAATTTGAAAATCTATTAAAGTTAGACATGTGCTGGCGTCTGTACCTACAGCTGTGCCTACACTAATCGATTTGATACATGATGAATAGTTTTTACTGCCAGCCCTGGGATAATTTTCTCCAACAAATCGATGTGGGAAAAACTAGAAATCTCAATTTTAAACATACACACAAAAACTCACCCTGTAGTAGATAAACTGAATTATTGATGAAATAATTCTACTTCAACAAGCTTGATTGTACGCACGGCGGCCAGTCAAGCTATGCAAAACTAAATTAAGGTGATCTCTCATGGTATGGGAAGTTCATACAATGCGAAGTCAGGTTATACTGGTTATGTATAGCTTGATGTGCCGCCGTGTGTACGTACAATTGGTACTAACGACGTTAACAAATTCGGACGCAGAAAATAATTTTGAAAACTTGGGAGCACGAAATTCCACTTTCAATTTGAGAGCTACCAAACAGATAATAATTAAAACTAAATACATATTAACAATTACAATGCTAATCATGATAGGTAAGTATTGTATTGTTTATCTGGCTGGTGTCCGCAACTCCACGTCCACAGCGCGTATTTTGCGTCTAAGTATAATATACATATAAACACTTTAATACATACATAATTATGTAAAAACAAAATAACCTTTCAGTATTATATTTTAAAATCTTTGTTTCCATTTGGTACATATTGTGTAGGAAGTAGCTGTAAATTAGTGTATAATTTTTTTGAAGATATAAACAATGGCAAATACAACTCCAATAGATGCAGCACCGGCAGCACCCAAATATGCTGGTGGTTGTGAACTTACAATCATTTTAAGATGAACTGGTAAACTGGGTATTGTTTTTTTGAAGGATTCTCGTTGTTTCACACGATAGTAATAATTTTCTAATAAAGGACGTTTTCCTGCCTCCCAATATCTACCTTCATATCCAAGTTCCCAAAGACGTTGAAGGAGAATAGCTAGATTAATATCAGCAATACTGAAATTTTCACAGCACAGCCAGTTACCTAAAAAATAGAAAGGTGGTAATCATAAATGTGTGGTTAATTTGGAATGTCTCAGACATAAGGCCCGTTATGAAAGAGTGGCAGTAGAAGGACTGCGGAAGTGTCCTTCACCCCGGCCAAAGGTAGTTAAGTACAACTGGGGTTGAAGAACACTACGGACGATTTTCGCATAAAAGTACACTGTTTGGATTTTCGACGCTCGGAGCCGAAAGTTCTTGGGAATCCTTTAGTAGTAATGCAATCGGACATTAGAAATATCATAATCTTTTTATTAATTGTAGGAGTCATAGTCAACGATATATCCCACACGCATTGGTACGGATATTTTTCTATCCCTCGGTTATATCATGTATGGGGCTACACCTAATTATTTTTTCCTTAACTACGTGTTCGAATTAACTCGTAAAATATAGTGTCCCAGGGTTTTTCGATCTCAACTGGAAACAGGGTTAGAAGGGTTGTGCAAGTTTATCGAGTAGGATAGATTTTACGTTGATTTAACCCTTATAAGACAAAGGGATTTTTTTTACCACCATGTTTTTTAGCTCAATAATTAAATAATGTATCCTGGTATGTGTTCTATTGTTCTACAAAAGTTATTTAAAGACTTATTAAATATTAAAAAACATACAAAATAAAATTCGGAACGCTCACTATCATTGCCCAATATCACTTTAAATTAGTATCCTCTCCAAGTTTGAAATTCAACGAAATCTGTTTTTTTTAACCCAGATAGGGAGCGAGTTTCGACAAATCCTTTATCGCGATAAAGGATTTGTCGAAATTATTTCCATTATTTAACTAGGTAAATATTACACCTCCTGCACCTGTGACTACCTCGTTGGTCAAGTGGTCGCAAGCGCGACTGCTGAGCAAGATGAGGTCCTGGAATCGATTCCCGGGTCGAGCAAAGTGTTATTGGGTTTTCCATAAGGAATTACTCAGTAATAGCCGCGGAGTCTGGATTTGTGCCCGGTTGATGGCAATAGGCTCGCCCTCTATTACATGGGACTTTAATATAACCGGCGAAATGTGGGTATACTATTGCGGATCTTTCATTGTACGGGAATTCTATACAAAGCGAGGCCATGTTATATAGGAAATATATAGCTTGATGTGTCGCCGTGTGTACACCTCTGCCTTCGGGGATTACAGGCGTGATGTTGTGTTATGTAAATAATATTTTAAGCATATTTTGGAGTACCTAATCAAGCTACGCAGTAAAATCCTACTTCAAAAACTTTGCCATTACCATCCCTATTATCTCTGTGCTGAGGGGTTGAATTTGAAAAACCAAAGGGCAGTTTTTATTGCACCGACTTGACTTAAAAAAAGAGAGGTTTTCAATTCGACCTATAAGTATGTAATATTGTCGGGCGCAATATTCGTATAATAAATATGTTAGTCTTTGTGGGTTTCTGAAGACGTGTATCAAACATAAGAAAGTATATAATTGTTTGTCCGCATATTTTTCAGAAACTAGAAATTGGATCGCAATTATAATTTTTTTATTGGACTATCTATCAACTTATAAAATAGTGCAAGTTTTATACGTATAATCAGTTCAGTAGTTATCAAGAGATGGACTTTGTACGTAAACGGAATATTTCTTGGTTTGAATGGAGTCAAAGTTCATTTTAGTTGTTTTTAAAAGTTTATTGGGCTCTTGCTCTTCGATCGCGAGGCCAAGCTTGGAAGGTTTTTGTATGAAGCCTGGCCAGCCTAAATACCGCCATTTTTTTTTTAAAGTGCGGCCATCCACAAAACCTGTATTAATCGATAGCTGGCATTAATACAAACAGGTTTTGTATGCGACAAAATGTTCTAAAGTGTCACGTTTCCGAGATCTAAGCAATCAAAGTAGCACTGGTGACGCCATCAGTGAACAGATTTAAAACTAAAATAAACGTACGAATTGCCTCTTAAATATGGTTTATCGGTCATCCAAGCCTAGATGAACCGTCAAATACCGTACGAGCGGTAGGTAAGTGAAATTATTACTATTAAATAATTATATAAAAACTACAAGCCATTTTGGTTTCATGATTAGAAAGCGACTACTGGCATGGAAGTCTATTACCTAATAGTCCAAGATCCCAGAGCATCATCATCATCATCATTTCAGCCGAAAGACGTCCACTGCTGGACATAGGCCTCCCCAAGGGGGGATGCCAGAGCAATCAGACATAACTTATTTTCACACGGTTAAAACCTGGAGTTTTCAGTAGCGTCTCGTGTGCCTACGCGCTTTGTGGAACTTGCCGAGTGACACCTTTATATATATAAAAATCAGCCATGTGAATTTAAGGCGCAGGCCCAGGTGTCACTCGGCAAGTTCCACAAAGCGCGTAGGTATTCAAGGCACACGAGACGCTACTGAAAACTTCAGGTTTTATCCGTGTGAAAATAAGTTATGTCTGATTGCTCTGGGATCTTACTCTATAAGTGCTGACACGTCGCCCACACGATTAAGAGATCGTTGTGTCGCGGGCGCGCAGGATCTAGCTTTTTTTTTGTAATATGTAAATGACAGTGCGATCATATAATAGGGTCGGACGAGGTAAAATCGTGTTTTTAAAGTTCCTGTATCATTTTCTGCAATTTCCTGGACATCAACGCATTGGAGGATGTTTTGTTTTTAAGACGCGTCGGAAAGAACGAAGCATTAACATCAAAAGAGAATACATCTCACTCTTGAGATTTGCCGATGACATCAACATACTGGCTGAATGCTGCAGGCTGGATGGCCAGGTTGATTCTTGAATACCAATGGTCTCCGATTGAATTCAAACCCCAGGCCATGTTCAACGAACACGTCAACCCGAGCTCAGTTGTTATCAAAGGCGGGGTCTTTAGAAAACCTAGCAGTTTTGTGAGAACAACTTTAAGAGTGAGAGATAACAGAACAATTCAGCTGGGCTGGACAACGTTTGGGAAGCTTTGAGGAGTCTTTTCGTTGTGTATTCCATATAGCCTAAATAGTGAGGCAGTCGCCTTTGACTTATGGGGCCGAAACGAGGATAGTGACAGTACGTCCAGGAAACAGTACACCGACACACAGTACACAGTGTGGGCAGTAGTCCATAAATTAAAGATCGCTCAGCGTTATGGAGATTTCAAGCATAATATAGCATGCTGAGCCTAAACCTTTCAAATAAAATAAAAAAAAACATACAAAATAGTATGACATAATTATCAACGCGACCATCGCTTATACGGATGCAACCCGCGGGGTAAAGCACTTAAATAAAATGAAAACTACCTAAGCTTTTGTTAACTAAAACAGTTAATTTAGAAATCAAAATAAATAATTAAATATAAAGACTAAAGGAAGTCTTATAAAACGAAAAAAAACCGACCAAATACGAGTCTTACTCAAACGCACACAGGGTCCGTAGCACCAAACAAAACAGCAAAACTAACTTTGTTTTTCATAGTATGTGAATGAAAAACAATAAAACGGCTGTAGTTTGATGAAAAAGTGGCATATCTCAAAAACTAAACATCAAATCTTATTCAAACAATGTCATTTTAAAGACCTATCTATAGACACCCCGCACGTATAGTTTTGATGAATAAAAAAATAAGTGCGTGTCGGGCAACGAAAAATATAGGGTTCCGTAGTTGTCCATCAAAATATGCGGATTTACTTCCGAACGATGATTTTTATTGTAATAATACAAAACAAACTTACATTTGCAGTTAAAAAAACCTGTGCTCTCACACATTATATTTAGGAAAATATGTTATCCCAAGTACACTTTATAGTTGGTCGACTTTTACTCGCAAACTTATAAAGCCTACTTAGCTGTGATAGTTTTCTTTCAACTTCGTTAAATATACTACCACCGTGAATTTTTTCACACAGCCAAACACAACCTTATAGCTGGTAGAGGGGGGGGGGGACACTTGCGTCTAACAAAAATTAGCACTTTAAAGCTTAATATTTCACAAACGAATCCCTTAATCGAAAAATTACTTGAACAAAATCGCAATATTTTTTAAAGACCTATCTAACGACATATATATGGGGGTACGTGAGAAAAAAAAATCCCCACTTTAGGTGTAGGTACAGGAAATACCCTAAAAAAAATACACTTTGTCGGCGTAGCTAATCTGTATATTCATGCAGCGTTCTAGTACTAAGAGTCTTTAAGCTAAGCTGCGGACAGACAGACGGATATGGATAAGGGTCCCTTTCTTTGTTGACTACGGAACCCTAATACACGATTCATTATTTTATTTTTAGTCTTAAGTCTATTCATTGTCGTCGTTGTGGTGCTATGGTGCTACCAGCACAACTTTGATAGCTTAAATCTCGGAAACGTGACCCTCTAGACGAAATCAAACTTGTGCTGAAGATGCCGCAGTGAATGGACTTTATCTTTGATAGCTCATATCTCTGAAATGTGACACTTTAGAACATTTTGTCTCATACAAAACTTGTTTGTATTGATACCAGCTATCGATTATATTAACTCGTAGGTATTATGCGTAGCCGCAACTTTGAAAAAAATTAAAATGGCGGAATTTGGGCCGGCCATTTTATTCAAAGCCCAATCTTAGTTTCGCAAGCCGGTGAATGTTTTGTTATTTTGATTCATTTTTATGTCACTTACGTACGCACTAATTTAGTGCGGCAAAAAAGTCAGTCTGAGCTGAGATAATTCAGTCAGTGTTAATTTTGCGATGGCACTCTGTTCTTTTTACCTTCTGCTTCATGAAATGTATTGATCAAATTTTGTAAACTTTATTGACGGCAATTCAGTAAACTTGGGGCATTCCAAAGCTAAATCACACACAAAACAATAGGTAGCTCTTGATTTTGGAGAAATGTAAAATGTTGCTGTTCATGTTTTTAAAAAAAAATTGATCCATAGTAGGAATTTCTCCTGTATCGTGGGTGCATTTACAAACATTTAAACTAACATACACAAACAGCTAGACCCGGAACAACGATCTGAAGGCCATAGAAATATTTGTTTTTATCAGGCTCCTGTCTGAGCCAGTAATAGAAATCAACTGTTAATTTTACTCACATTATTTAGTGCAATAAAAAAAAGATACAATTAAAAAAAAAGTAGTAAAATAAAATTAAAATAAATTAATATACATAACTTCTGGGATATAACACATGCTACTAATGGATTATGTACCTATACATTGTTAAGGCACCTGCTCTAACTAGCTCATCTCAAGAATACACCTTGCCTTGTGTAATTCAGGTCAGGCCGTATTACCAAGACTGAACATGTCAGTAATAAACACTAAAAAATTCTTTAAAAGTATTAGAGACAGACTTAAATTATATTTTACCTTCAGGCTGCTTTCTCAACTGCTCTTCAACATGAGTCAAGACTTGATCAATAATATTAAGAACTTTAGAATACTCCTCTTCATTGGCTATTATTTCATGTTTGCGGTCTTGTATCTCAGCTTTGTAAAGTAATATACTTTTAGCTTTAGGGTTTTCTTCAGCCAGTCTTCTTAAATTTGAAGAATTACCTAAGTCTCCACCTACAAACAGAGAACTAGACATAACATTAGATAATTAAGTTGGCTTAGACTATCTTATAAAATCAAAAAAATTAAAAAAAGGAAGAAAAAATAACTCATTTTAGTTTTTTGGCCTGTAATGAAACTTTGGACATAAAACCAAGGGCAACCCCTTTTTCTAAAAAGCAGATTACACACCTACCTACTTACTTTTAAGTATTTCTCGAACTGGCAAAACAAATGGTAACTTAGGTGTTCCACTCAAATTGGGGTGAAAAAATGAACCCACTGTTATCAACCCAGCCGGTAGTGCCTCTAACATCTCACGGAATCTATTGATATTTTCTAGTACTTTAGCATCCGTCGACACATTTAACAAAGATGGTAATTCTATAAATAAATAAAAACAATTATTTAGAATAATATTTCTTTACACTAATGATGCTTTTGTTCCTTAATAAACAAACCTGGATCTAAATAAAGTTCCAAGTAATCCATAATTCTTGTGGAGTCCGGTATCACTTCATTTTTAACTTTTAATACTGGTATTTCACCACGAGGATTTATATCCAAGAACCAGGACGAATACTGCTCGCCTTTTGTTATGTCCACAATCAAAGGCTCAAAATTTATATTCTTTTCATAAAGAGTCATCAGAACCTGTAAAATTACATAAAACTACAGAATATACAATCCTAGATTAGAGATAGCTACAGACAAGCAACGTCAACAATAGAGAATAGACCCGCCCCCTCTCAACTAATAGACCCGGCTAGATCCTCAGCGATCTCATAGCTCACAATAATAAGTTCTAGTAGTAGAAAGGTGAAACAGAACTCGAGGGCTGTGGTAAGTTCTCAACATATTTTGTGAACCACAGTATATGAGATAGGCTAAGTAAATCAGCGGCCACAATTATGAAAGAGTCTAACCAAGTCTTACCTTTTGTGAGTAAAAGCTGTAATAATTACAGTATAGCGAAATGTTTGATGATTTTTTACCGGCATTTGTATTAGTATTAAATGATGGTATTGGTAATTTCTCCAAATATTTTTGAACATAATGCATTTTTACAGATAAACACTCCAAAAAGGACACTAATCTAAACCAGATAAATCTACTTCTGCTACATTTAACAATACAATTCTTCAAACTTCTACGCGGTTTTTTCGCCTTCAAGAAATACTACCAACATTACAATATTAAAATCAGCTGACTGACAGTAGCCAGGCGTAAAGCATCCGCCGGAAAACACCGTCCATGACGGAACCAAACAAGACCTGAGTGTAACACTAAGGCGCCGTTCACATAGCGTTGATCTGTACGATCTTTTACTGTTAAAGGGTACACAAAAATATAGAGTGCACTCGCCGAGTGCACCCTCTGTAAACGTGAACTATAAGTGAAAATGTAGAGGTTCTTTTCGAAACTTCACTATTCCAGTTTGTGTTTTTGCACAATTTGAGAAAATATTTTTTTAGGAATGCAACTACATATTATGTATTTAACCCAAAATGTTCTATTATTACACAACGACAAGATTAGTCATTGCTTTGTATGTACATTATTAAAAAAATTTGCAAAAATATATTTTGAATTATCCCAAAATTTGAAACTGAATAATCTAGTTTTGTCGCAGCTGACGGGAATAGGTAATCAATCATGTGCTAGAACATAAGTTTTGACTGAAAAATGTAGGGATAAAACATGTTTTATTTTGTTGCAATTTAATTTGTGTAATTATCGAGTTTTGGCCCAATTTTATTTTCGTAGAGTTTTAATTTCAATGATACCAATATATATATGTATATCAGTTCTCTCGAAAATGGAATAGTCTTGTTTTGAAAAGAACTTCAAATATAAATGTTGCGATGCTTTGCTTCGACTCTGCGCCATCGGAAATGGAGCCAAACTGAGAAGCATGCATGGAACTAATAGGTACAAAGTTCTCTGTTAACCACAAGGAACTTATATACTAACTGGAATGATTACGAACAAAATTTTGATATAAAAAAACCGTTTGAAAATGAACTTTATCTCATACACGTAGAGTTTATATTACTTTAATTAATTCAAAGGGGGAACAATACTTCAGACCGAGAAAGTGAACAGAGTGGATTGTGTCCTTGTCTAGCAATTGCCAAAAACAAAAAAAAATGTTTTTTTTTAAATCTATTTTTCGGAAATCACGTGGATAGCTAAACTAGCACATAAATCGTAACGTGATTAATTCAATATTTAAATAGCAAAATATTAAAATAATAATTACTTGCGAAATTAAGTAAGCTCTATATAAATTAAATTATTTATGTTATTAAGTTATTTCTGAATGGCAGCATCGATGATATTCATATAAACAAACAATATGGAAGATCCAATTTCGTGCTGAAGTCATATTTTTGCTTTATCAAGTTCTTTTTACATTATTTAAGAGAAAATTGTGTGAAGGGGTGCAATAGTGAGGGGTTTGCTGGATGTGCAATTGCTTTTTTCAGGTAAGTTCTTTTAACTTTGTTTACAAATTACGACTAGGGTGACAATGTTCTAGATATGTAAACGGGGATCATGAAAATGTTGTTAAGAATACGCCTTTTCTATTATCCATATCGGTATTTATAATCTTGTGCAAATGCGTACAAAATACATTATTTATAATGCAGTAGCAAAACTTAATCAATTACTCAATTTAATATTACACAAGTCTCGAGTGAAATCCAAGAAGTCTAAATAAACTCCTTGGTCAAATTAAATACTAAGTTATTTAAAGAATCACAGTAATTCTTATTAATATTTGGAAATCATAACATAACACCACGCTTGTAATCCCCAAAGGGTTAGGCAGAGGCGTTCGTAATTGTACACTCACATTTCGCCAGGTATGACGTAAAAGTGATTTATATCACGGCAGTATAAATCACTTTTACGCATTATAAAATAGCTAAATTCGTAGTCGTACGTAAATATGTATGCAGTATGTGAATTTTTTTCATAAATGGTAAAAAATCACTGTTCGGAGATCATGCTTGTCGTCGGCAGTAGTTTGATATAAAATATTAACATGTAGTTGTTTCCATGCAGATTCCATAACAATGAGAATCTTCAGCAACGGTGCCTTGAAGTTATGCCTTTACAAAAGAAGTATTTAACCTATTGCCTAGCTTGCAGCCGTCATCCATAATCAGCATCTTCGATTACCGACTCATACAAAATGCCAACAATTACATAAAACCATACGTTTAATAATGTGTAGTGTGATTAATAAATTTATCAAATACTATTAAGTTGTTTTAATATGCTACATGCTCATGCATCATCTATGTGATTATTGCAGCCCTGTTTGCTTTAAAATCTCTTGACTAATGAAAGATTTAAATCTTTCATTAGTCAAGAGATTTACCTAACCTAACCCGTAAACCACCGTGAACGAAAATAAGTGTTACATATTCTTCACATCATAAAACTATCACATTACAGAGGTTTTTTTAACTGTAGCACCCTTGGAAAACTAAAGGTTATGGAGATATGTACGTTACCGCCGCTACATTGCCGGCAGCAGTCATATGAGTTTTTTTTAAATATTATTATACCTAAAAATAAAATAGGTATTTTTTTCCAAATGAATCTACCTTTGATGAATAGTATGCGTAGGTTTCGACTTCGCCAAGTTTTTTTATACCCTGTAATTTTGAATTAACTGCTACCCATGAAAAAAGGGGGGAGCGGGGTGCTAGTAAGTTATAAAAGAATGACTGTCCCAAATTTAAATACAAATATTGGATACCCTATTAGAAAGGGATGGCATCCACTCTAGAAGTTCACTCGCTCGGAACGCAGAGGCGTTCCGAGCGAGTGAACTTGAGGCAGAGAGTAGGAGTAGTAGTAGGAGTAGTAACTAGTACGTCATCATTCCAGTTAGTATAAAAGTTCCTTGGTTGACCACGATCATGTTGACAACACAGTGGTTTTATACCATTGGCTACCATGGAACTAATTAGTACTAAGCAGTAACTATTAAGTTTAAACTTAGTCGGAAATGCTTTGATTCGAGTACAGTATCAAGAAAATGACAAAACAGAGCAGATATGTGCACTCGATGACTAGACCAAATGCAT
Organism: Noctua fimbriata; assembly: GCA_905163415.1. Lineage (NCBI taxonomy): Eukaryota > Metazoa > Arthropoda > Insecta > Lepidoptera > Noctuidae > Noctua > Noctua fimbriata. Next base: position 10,266,818 of record LR990941.1, on the reverse strand, counting down.
CTCTACTCACTATCGAGTTTTCCTTCTTTTGCTTTTACTCGGTAGCTTTACATGACCAATGTCGGCATTAGGTAGGGCATGGGCAGGGTATTCTTTTTTAATCTGTGGTCACTGACAGTATCCATTCCATTGCTGCTTTGCTTGATTCTAATTGAAGCTTGAACTTCATGTGAACGAATAATTTGATTGTTTCTTGTTTTATTTATTAATTTTGAATAATGTTATTATTTAATACATAGCAACGTTCTTTAGATAAAATACTATGCTTATAATTAAGTGTTGGTATAGTAATTGATTCTGTTTCCGAGATATTTTTATATCAACAAAATACATTGAACTGAAAATGGAGGTCTCCAACAACACCGACGCCGTCAACCTTGGCGTTGGTGAAGTAGAAGCAGAAATTGGCGAGGAATTAAAACAACTGGAGGAAGGAAAAGATTTTGATACACGGAGTGAAGTGACTAGTACATCTTCAAGCGAATCGAGCACACCAAGTATTAGTTCAGTTAGCACTAAATCCAAAGAGAGACGCATAAATCGGAAACGAACCAAGTCAGCAAGCCATTCACCCGTACAAAATAAACGACGATGCCTTACATCCAGCAGCAGCAAAGTAAAGACATATGATTATTTGACTAAGTTGAACTATCTATTCAGAGACACCCGTTTCTTTTTGATAAAATCGAACAATGCAGAAAACATAACATTGTCGAAAGCGAAAGGTGTGTGGTCTACACTGCCGCAAAATGAAGCTAATTTAAACCAAGCTTATAGAGAATCCAGAAATGTGCTTTTAATATTTTCAGTTAAAGAAAGTGGCAAGTTTGCTGGTTTCGCTCGTTTAGGCAGTGAATCACGACGAGATGTTGCCCCAATATCATGGGTGCTACCACCTGGTTTGTCTGCGAAGGTTTTAGATGGTGTCTTCAAAGTGGATTGGATTTGTAGGAAAGAGCTGCCATTCAGTAGCACACTTCACTTATATAATCCATGGAATGAAGGAAAGCCAGTCAAAATTGGAAGAGATGGTCAAGAAATTGAGCCTAAAGTTGCTGAAGAATTATGTAGGCTCTTTCCAGAAGATGAAGGGATGGAAATGACACCAATACTTAGAAAATCCAAGGAAGCATCAAAAAAGGGCTACTTAAAAAGTGGTGGCAACTACAGGACATATCGAGCTCCATTGTCATCAAGAGGATCAAACTTTAGAAACCGCTTGAACACTTCATCTAGGAGTAGGAGAAAGATGTTTATGTCTCCAAGGAATCGAATTTCATCAAGTTCATATAAGCGCCGGTCTCCATCACCATACATGAGAGAACGCTTACCAATTTGGTTTGGTCGGAATCGTGAGGGTTATAACAGTGGCAGCTCTGCAGCTGAAGCCTATGTGGCTGAATATATGCGATCAATGCATCATCAGTTACCACCATTGCCTTATGTGCCCCCACCAGGATTTAGTGGTGCACTTGCCACCTATGATGGCATACCACCACCACCACCGCCACCTCCTCCGCGATACTATGAGTTAGCTGACTATCCTCGTTCAGTGTTACTTTATGATAAACGGTCATATGAACGTTCAGTGGATGAGTTTTTGTGGCGTACTTCAGATCGTTCTCGTGCTCGTAGTCGTGAACGTGAATCACACAGATCATACCGTGATCGACGATGAAACCGTATCAACCCCTAATGTATTGATATAATATCTGATAATTGCTAATAAAATAATTGTGTTTGAACTTTGAACTTTATTGATGAGCAAAATAATCTTGAGTGTTGTGGTGAACTATGATAATAATGATCTTGAACTTTACTGGTACAAATTTGGACACTTTCAATAATTATAGGTAAAGCAAATGGAACTAATGAAAACTAGGTACTATCAGTGGAGTTATACATATTTAATGTGAGAAATCTCTATTTACAGGGTATAAGATGAAAAATAGTAATGGAAGTGTTGTTTACAAAACTTGGCTATTTTTCTCTTACTTGATGTAGTGAAAGTGTATTATTAGCCAAATAATAACATTAAAAAATATAATAATGAGTTATGAACTACATTTACACTTGGGTAATGTTACAGATTAAGAAATTAAGCGTCCTAATAATAATGACTAATTTTGTACAACTTGAAATGGTTGTGTAAATACTTAACTGTGATATGATATTTCCACCTATTTATCTGTTAGACTATATACAATTATGATGTGCCTGCTTTGGAAAATACATATCAACCAAAGAAACAGATCCCAAATTTGCATTTTAATATATTTAAAGATGTATTATTCTTATGTTTTGAGTTTTTCCAGCATCATATAAATTCATACCTATTTATTTTTATTTAACCAAACAAATTGTTTAATATGATTGGCTTAATTTTTACTAATTCAAAACTATTGGATTCAAGAGTTATTGGTTTCTCAGTTTTATAAGGAGACTTAACTGTAGTAGTTACCTTTTTTTAATTTTCTTCAGGGTATTTTTTTTTACTTGTTCTCCAAAAAGTATTCATCATTTCAGCCGAAAGAAGTCCACTGCTGGACATAGGCCTCCCACAAGTGTCGCCATATTGACCGGTCCCGTGTATCTCGCATCCAACGGATCCCCGCAACCTTCACCAGGTCATTGGTCCACCTAGTGGGAGGCCTTCCAACGTAACGTCTTCCGCTTCGCGGTTGCCAGTGTCGCCTGTCCAGAACTTATCGGCCGTCCGTTCTGCGAGCAATGTGCCCTGCCAACTGCCACTTAAGTTTTACAATTCTTCGGGCTACGTCGGTAACCTTGGTTGTCTTGCTCATTCATTTCTGATTCGATCACGCAAGGAAACTCTGCATAGCCATCTCCATTGCCCTTTGGGTGACTTTAAGCCTTCTGATGAGGCCTTTTGTGAGAGACCACGGTTCGGTCCCGTATGTAATCATTGGCAACACACACTGGTCACAGACTTTCGTCTTGAGACACTGCGGTAAGTTGGACGAGAAGATACCGCGCAACTTCCCGAACGCTGCCCAGCCAATTCGGATTCGACGATTGACCTCTTTCTCGAAGTTGACCTTCCTAACTGGACCGTTTGTCCCAGGTAGACATAATCGTCTACAACTTCGAGTGTAGGATCTCCGATCTTGATAGGAGTGGGTGTTACATGGGCATTCAACATGACTTTGGTTGGGTCCAACCTGACTTTGGTTGGTTTTGTCCATGTTAATTTGAAGATCCTCTCTTTCGGAAGCTTTACTGAGGTCATCGAGCGTTGTACTGAGTACAGTATGTATTGTGTCTACGGTGCTAAAGCCCTTTCGGAATCCGGCTTGTGCTAGCGGGAGGCCGAAAATCGTCAAACCTACGCGAGAGACCATTCGTGATGATTCTTGAAAACAACTTGTAGACATGGCTTAGAAGTATTAGGAATTATAGACCCGACTAAAGAACAGGCATTGGCGCCCTTCTTGAAAAAAGGTACCAACACACCCTGCACCATGCCTCTGGGTGTTGTAGGCTGACGTCCGGGCTGTCTTCGGTGTAGTGTCAGGTCAGTCTAGCTCTTGGGTCGTTTGCTAGATCTGCAACGGGTTTACTGAACGTACAATTGCCCATAGAATTCTCGATCTCCCTCAGAAGCTCCGGTTTGGCGAATACGATTCTGCCATCGTCGGTCTTCAGTTTTGTGAGCTGGCTCTGCCCAATAGCCAGATCTCTTGCAAATACCTTTGAGCTTTTATTCCGCTTAATTGCGTCTTTAATACGCTGGGTATTAAAGCGTCGGACGCTCTTCAAGGATTTAGAAATCCATCTATTGAGTTGCCGGTATTTCCACGCCTCGTCTGAAGACTGCAGGATGATCTCACGCCGCTCTTTCATGAGCTTGAGACTATGATCAGAGAGTTTTTTGCTCTTACCTGCACGACGTGTCTTGTAGAACGACCCAGTCGTATGGACAGTCCCCACGAACCTATCGTTGTATTCGTCCACTGAGCTTCCTAGGCATTCGAAACGATTCTGGAGTTCAAGCTGAAAGCTCTCGGGGTTTTGGATCTGGATCTGTGCTGGCCGGAGCGTAGACTTCATCAATCGAGACCTTTCAAGCTTGATATTGATGTTCAATGTGCCTCTAACCATGCGGTGATCGTTCCCGGTTTTCACCAAATTGATCACAGAGACATCATTGAACATTTGCTTCTTGGTTGACATGATGAAGTCAATCTCAGTTTTAGTTGCACCATCGGGGATCTGCCAGGTCCACTTCCTGTTCTCACGCTTTCTGAAGAAGGAGTTCATCATATCGCACCTTCGGTAGAACAAGGGCACAATTGTCAAAAATTGCAAAAATGAGTTCTTAATTCTTGTTAACTATACGCCTAAAAAGGATATAGTATATAGTTTATATCATGCAAAGAAGAAAAACTTTCGAGCAATATTAACAGAGCAAGACCTCACTGAATGCAATAAATATCTTAAAATAGCTCTCCTGTAAAATAGCAAAAACTGCAATTATGCCCTTGTTCTACCGAAGGTGCGATATAGAGGCCCTCCTCCACAAAACTAGCCAGTTGGTGACCCCGGTGATTCCGACGTCCAACACTAAAATTGCCCCATCTGCAGCTCATCCCCGCCTCGTTTGCCCAGTTTCGCGTTGAAGTTCCCCATGACAACAGTGAAGTAAGTTTTGAAACCATGCATGGCTTTAGAGATATCCTCAAACATCGTCCCCACTTCGTCGTCGGGGTGTGCCGAGATCGGGGCGTAGACCTGTATAACCTTCAGCGAATATCTTGATGATATTCTAAGTATATGGTACGCCACCTTGGTCGACAAACTCTCGATCTTCACCACGTTATTCATGAGGGACGTGGACGATAAACCCAACACCACCCTGAAACAGCCGGTCACCCTCTCGGAAATGGAGCAGGTTGCCGGATTTTAGGAGTATCGTGTCCACTCTCTCTTCGGATTTCAGATAATCCCACAATACTCCATCGCAACCTGCTCAATTCCTCTTCGAGTTCCGTTATCTTCTCGTCGGTCCGGAGTGAACTCGTGTTGTATGTTGCCAGGTCAAGTCGTTGGTATAAGCAGCCAGATCCCTTCTGGAGATTCTCCGCACCCCTTGCCACCCCGTAACTTCGACCGCTACCGTAGTCGAGGGTAGACGAGCTGCCGGGCACTAGGGGCCATTCCTGTGTTGCGCTCATTTTTCATTGGGGGCGGGTTTTGCCATAATCGCCACGCTTGGCAGGTGGGTTGGCGATCGCAGTATGGTTGTTACAAAAACACAGAGAACGCTGCTGTCCATTCTCTGGTAAGCCCCTTAGACGCCTCTTACGACATCCACGGGAAGATATGGGATGGTGCTATTGTTTACGTCCGACATCATACGGAACTCCCTAGCCAATATAATTATTTTGTTACAGAGTGGGTCTGTAACAAAATATTTATATTTTCGTACCTAACAAACTTTTTTACCCTTTTTAATTGTAGTTCACTAGTACCTATACCACACAAATTCTTGTCATGAATTAATTTTTACATTGTAACTTGAAATTGTTAAGGCATCATTATGTCATCAGAATAGTCCAAGAAGAAAAAATACGTATTAAAGGAAAAAAAAAAAATACTGAACCGATTTTGATGAAATTTCTATTGCACCAATCGGGAAGTACCTATATCCTTTCAAAAAAAAAAGAGAATTTATCAAATCTGTTCATAAATGACGGGAGTTATGTGGTAACAAACATAATGTAGTAACAAATTAATTCTAGCAGAACCATGCACACTTACACAGCGAATCGCGACTCACTGTGTACAGTGTACACAGAGAATCGTTGACCATATGCCGATTATGTGTAGAAATAAAAACCAACGTGTTTAGCACAGATAAGCATAATCAGCCTAAATGTTCCCACTGTTGGGACACGCGGCCTTCTCTCTATGAAAATGAAAAACAAACCTCGATCTAGGGAATAGGCTTTAATCCACCACACGGGCCCAGTGTGTGTGTATGTCTTCGAATTTTTAGGTCTAGGACATGCCGGTTTCCTCACGATGTTTTCCTTCACCATTTTGAGAGCAGAACAAATAGTCAATTATTTATATGATATACTACAGCGTACTAACAAGGTCAAGGCGTGATATTACAAGTTTATCGATATCTATAGTAATTTAGCAATTAGAAACAAAATGTCAACTCGCATTTTGAAATATTTCGGCAGCGTCACAGCAGCGTATTTAGCGTAAAATCAGGCGACGCACCTCGTCAGGTAAGCGCAGTCATGAAACAGGACGAGAGGGGATTGCGTCTGTGTTCGTACATAGGTTTCGTCAATATATGCGATACCCACTGTACCCAACTGGGGCCTACCATTTACTCGGAGACCCTAGTTGAAGATTGCTGTAAGCGCAACTACGGTAACTGCTAAGATTTACCAACTCTAGTTACCTACCAGTACCGATGATCACGGAATATTTCGGGTAAAAGATCGAAATATTCTGTGATCATCGGTACCTGAATCTTAGGTTTTACCTTAGCGACACGGACGACTTGAATGTAGCGCTCGCTGGCCACTACAGCGGCAACGCTCAGACCCGGACTCTGTTCGGGATTTCGGATATTAATTAATCATGGCCTCTATTTTGCTGTATCAGAACAGCTCTAGAGACTAGCCGCATATCATATTTTGCTCAACATACAGCCTGACACTGACCGGCAAATTGCAAACAACGACTGTCTTGGTATGGACATGTGATGAGGAGGGACGAATCGCATGTGACCAAAAGAGTGATGAATATAAATGTTGATGGATGGAGAGGGAGAGGAAGACCAAGGAAACGATGGATGGATTGTGTGCGGAATAATATGTAGGAAAAAGGTGTAAATGATTGCGTGACGGTTGACAGGGGAGAATGGGAGAAAAAAAACGTGTTGTGTCGACCCCAAGTAACATGGGACAAGGGCAAGAAGATGATGTGAGAAAATTATAATTTCGCGGGATACCCTGGCGCTTCCACCTTAATCTTAAGTTTCGAGTCTAGACACTTAAGATTAAGATGGAGACTATAATGCACTTTGAATGAAGCATTTTATGGAGACCATATTGCACTTTGAATGAAGCATTTTGTCATTTTGTGTTTTTGCTAACGAATTTGTCTAATCCTAGGAGAGACCAACCTGGAGAGTCCAACGCCGAAACTCAATACGATTAAATCGGAGTTTGGCCAGGAAGTTAACTTGACTTAAAGTTCAAGGTAAATATCAATATTTTGCAATAAGGCATAGTCGACGAAGCTCCGCTGCGCAGGGCTCCTATTTCTGTTTGCAAGGTTTAAAGTAATGTAACACGAAGGGAATGGTGGCCGCCATCCTCTTGGTAAAATAACTGTGAAAGGAGCAGATCGATATGGGCGTTCTGGCGAGACTTATGGGCACGACACTGGACACACCGCCGAAATCTCAAAACATATATTCCGTTTTGGTTCTACTAATTTCAGGCAATCATACTCCAGTCTTTGCAACCACACATCCAATGTACTCTGAACCTCTTGGAGCTCTTAGGCGCTCTCAGTGAGAAGGGCTGTAGCCAGGAATTTGGTTCTTGGGGTGGTCATCATTGAATTAAAAAAGCAGATCGGTGGGGAGGGGGGGGGGGGTTAACCATCCGAGGTATCGATCACATCGCAGCGACACCGCGCACTAGAAGCCGGCCACATTTCAAACACAACGTTGCACCACAAAGTAACCAAATCGACATCGTCATCATCCACTAGCGACAACGCACTAACCACATCGACATTTTGTAGTTACCACAACCACAGAATCACAACGCACGTGCAAGAAACTGCAGCGACACTATTCGCCGGTAACCATGATCACTTTTTGTCGCTGCGTTGTAGGGGTACTGGTAAAAATTGCATGAAATTAAATACCTACTTGATTAGTGATCTTTACCAAATTTTAGACATTTTTGAACTTTTACAAATAAATACAAAATCTTTATTTCTGAATCAAAAAAGTTTTACATAAGTTGGTGATTGGAGCCTCCTTTTAAGCAAGTAATGCCTGTATTAGGACACTCCGCTCTTCTACATCAATGTACAATAAATAAAAAAAAACTTAGATTTAACAGCATGCTTGTGTATGTGTGAGTGTGTGAATATGTGTTAGTGTGAGGGTGTGTGCATGTGTGTGTGTATGTGTGTTTCATTTCGTGTGTTGTAATAATGCCTCAGTGTCTGCGTAATTCAGTGACTTGATCCAACTGGTTAGAACTTTTTTAACTTTTAATTATTAACAAAGGTCTGCTACGCCATCAACTATGATACTAACTTCCGTTTGAGTACAATCGCGCCGTAAATCTTTTAATAAATTGGCTTCAAATGATTTAAATCATTTGAAGCCAATTTATTAAAAGTTTGGGACATTTCAATAAAAAAAAATACTTTTCGTGGCTTAATATGTTGACATCCTGCAAGGAATACGTCGAGTTACCAGTAACCCCAAGCGCGGTCCCAGCCAAAGATTTTAGAGGGGCCGTTACACAGGGCCATAGCTAGGAATTTGGTTAGATGGGGTTACACCGATAAAGAAGTCGATTGGGGGGAAAAATGTGTTCACGACCGGCGACTTCCGTATACATATAGTCAATGCATCCATTAGCACATGTTTTGAGTGCGTTACATTGAGTTCTACCGTAAAACGTGATTCCCAAAAAGTCGTTTCCCACCAATAATTTTTGAGTAGAGGAACTAAGTTTGATCTACAGAATGCTTGGTTGACGCCTTCATGAAGGGACCGTTTACACCCTGTATAAAAGCCAAAACAAAAGGATTCAAGAGCGAGCGTAGCGAGCTCGTAAAATTTTGCACCCAGTCCGAATTTGATAGGTTTTGTTACTGTCTATTAATACAGAAATTGTGTCTGTTTTATAAAGAAAAATTGAAAAAAACGCAGGAATCAGGATGTCAGAGCAAGTTCGAAAATTTTAGCACGAAATCGGGTAGGTTAGATTTTCTTTTGACCATTCATACAAGAGTTATGTAATTACTTAAACGCCCAATGCAAGAATCTAGAGACTGCAAGAGCGAGCGTAGAGAGCTCGAAAATTTTTGTACCCTTCCTAGGATGACTTAGGTTTTTTAATCTTTTCCTTCATTCATACAGGAATGAAAATAGGAGGAACTTTGTCAACTTTTGCAGAATTGAGATAGTTTATGATGTATTAGCGAGCCCCCGGGGTGGTTAGGACGCCCATAGAACCCCTCCCCCCGGATCCCCTCTTCATTATTACTACATAGTATAAAACAAAGTCGCTTCCCGCTGTCTGCCCCAATGTATGCTTAGATCTTTAAAACTGCGCAACGGATTTTGATGGTTTTCAGTAATAGATAGAGTGATTCAAGAGGAAGGTTTATATAGGTATTGCACCCGTGCGAAGCCGGGGCGAGTCGCTAGTGGTACTAATAAAATGCAAAAGCGAGAAGAGATAGCTTCAAAATTTAAGCAGCCCGCCTCCGCCCCATATATTAGGTTCTAGTCTTTTTGTTCATTGATATAGAGATGAGAAACTTTGAAAAAACTTAGAAAATGGTAGGATGTATTATCAAGCGACGCGAGCTTGAAAATTTTAGCATTCAAGGTTAGTTTCTCTTGTTGAACGATTAAGTAGAAAGTTAGTAATTTCTAAAATTTCCAAAAATATACTATTTTAAGAAGTGGGGAGGGGGGAGTCATTATGCCTTAATCCCCACTCGGACCGCGCTTGAGGAACCCTGTATATCTGTAAAATTTGGAAACCTAAGCCAGGAATGTGGAATGCTTCCTACATTTTAATATATGTGGGGAAACTTCTCTATTGCATTCGAGGAGGGATTACCCGAGATGCAGGCGAGGGTGATATGGAGCCGAGAACTGCAGTAACTAATTCCCACGCGTATTAAACGACGTTTTACAATACACTTCCGAAGAAATAAAATATTAGAACGGAAAGTATTTTTGTCAGGAATTACTTAGGAAACTATGAGCTAATTTGCTTTTTTTCCGCGCTTTGCTCTCGCCAGGTTGAAGAAGAAGCGAAGGTATGATGCCGCTAAACAGCCTACTTAGTGCGAAAAATAGAAAATTAAAATATTTTTAACTCCTGTAACTACGACATATAAAGACGGATTTGTAAAATTCTTTGTTCGAAAGTTTATTCCGAAATGGTCCCATTTAAATTCCAAATAGATCAGATGATGAGTTTCGGAGACAGACAGCGGACCTCTTCAAAAAATGACAGCAAATCAACCGCGATTGCTGCTATCGCATAAAATTAAATATGCATTGTTTACGCAATCACACAATATAACATCACACCTGTACGCTCGAAAGGGTTACGCAGATGTATTCAGTATATCAGGGTACACCCACATTTTCTATCAAAGTTGAATTTTTTTCGCGACTGGAAGCTAGTTGTAGCACATAATATTCAAGCTTATTTATACAAAAAAAATATTTATTAACCGGGTTCAAAAAAAGTTCATTTTTTATGTATGTTCACCGATTACTTGAAGACGCCTGAATCGATTTGGAAAATTCTTTTTTGTTTGAAAGAGTAAAATTGGTCCCATAAAAATATTGCCATGGATGATCTTATCATGGACATATGGAACGGAACTTTTCAAAAATAGACAGCAAATCTGTCGTGATTGCTGCTATCGCTTGGATGTTTATTGTTTATACAACATAATAACATAACATCACGCCTGTATGCTCTGAGGGGGTACGCACACCCACATTTCGATAGTTAGGTATGTTAAGTCTATGACCATGAAATGAATTGTTAATAAAGTAAAATAAATACATAGGAACTATTTGTATAGGATATTACAACTAAATCTGGAAAAATAAAAAAAACTTTTTTGCAAAAAATAAAACTGACTTCAAAAACACAAAAAAGTGAAAAAAAAAAATTGCTTCAGAAGTCTGTGACACAAAAACTAAATCAAACAAAGAAAAGTCACTGATTTCTGAAGCAATTTTTTGTGTTTTTGAAGTCGGTTTTATATTTTGCAAAAAAGTTTTTTTTTTAAGTCTGTTTCATTTTCTAACATTATTGTTACACTTTCAGTTTGTGTGGATGTATGTGTGGTTTGTGAATATGCATGGTTGAGATCATGGACGCCGGCAGGATTATTTTTAGGGGGTTGCATCTTCAGTTCCATGAAAACAGGTCGGATTTTTTTACACTCAACCTTTGATATGTTAGATTTTCGTTTGTCAATTCGTACAAGTAACTTTGTCGATTTATACAGAAAAGACTGAAAAGTCTTTTCTGTATAAATCGAAAAAAAAAATAGGACTCAACAGCGAGCGTAGAGTTTGAAAAGTTTAGCACCCATCTCGAATGTCCATGTGTGTGTGTGTGTGTGTGTGTGTGGTTTTCTTTTGTCCTTTAATAATATTGTCCATTTATAAAGAAAAGCTTATGAACGTAAAGGACATAGGATGTCTGAGCGAGCGAAGTGAGCGAAGCTAGCTCGAAAAGTTTTGCGTTCTGTCTTGGATAGATTTGTTTCGCTATAGTTGCCCGAGATTTCGCATCCTCCCCCTGCCTACGGCCCTGATAGTGTTCACAGGCGAACACTATTGACAAGGTGATAAACAAAGGACAGCAACTTTAACGCTTTAGTTTTACTAAGACGTTCAAGGTATGTTCGTTCAATAATTTAATTAAAAATCAAATGTAAATCTTTTCTACTTATACTATAAGGTCTAACTATTCATACACGAAATATTTTCAGAGAATCATCTAACGGCTATAACAAAGCCATTTTAAGGGATTTTTTTATCTAGGTAAATTAAAAAAAAAAAAAAAATACTTGACCCACAAAATAAATACTGGCTCCTTATTTTTGAACATCCATTACGCTAGTATATTGTCGTATTTACCTAATGTCATTATTAGAATATAATAATAATAAATAATAAATTGATTCAGAAAGCAGTACTTCTGGACACGGCGCGTATCGTTAGGAGGTTCCTCTCTCAAGAGCCCTGACCACCGGTAGCTCGGACCCTGTTCCCGATGCCGGTGGGCTACTATTTTTTATATTTTTAAATGTTTTTTTTTTTTATGTCACTTTATATAGAAATATTTAAAAATGTAAATTGTATGTTAAGAATATGAATAAAGGAAATAAATAATAATCATTTTATTTCAGACATTTTACATCCACATATTGTTAGTAAACATGAAAACCTTAAAAACTATGTTAGTAAAAAATGTAGGCAAGATAGGTAAAACATGAACGGACAATCAAATTTCCCCGCACGGGACCGGTCAATGTGTCGCCACATTGACCGGTCCCGTGCGACTCTATGTATACATTACACTTACACTTAGGGGACGCCTATGTCCAGCAGTGGACGTCTTTCGGCTGAAATGATGATGATGATGACATAGATAAGTACCATGATAAAAAAAAAACTTCTTTGCTACATTTCATACGAACTCTTGCTTTTCCAGGCTTGGTGGCCGCGGATAAGAAGTTAAATACACATTCAAGGTCGGTGTGGGTGGAACTGTGTTTGAACTAATGATGCGGGGTGATGAAAGTGTTGGTGAAGATGGTATGGACGGTAATATTGGCCTAGAAGGTGTGTATAATAATTTGCTTGGACTATCCGGTTCTACAGGGGTGTCCGTCCTGTCCGTCAGTCTGTCACCATCGTCAAAGATTTCGGCTGGGCATTTTGTCGGTGTGAGGCCGCCGTTCGTATGCTGAGACACCCAGCGTCAGCTCCAGGTGCGCCCCAGCGGTTGCCCCCGGGCAGCGGTCCTATACGTATTCTCTTTGAACGAGTCTCCATTCTGAGTAGGTTTCCAGAGCCACGTTAGCCACTCCAGTAATTTCTCAGTGGTGTTTCCACCCCCACCTCATTAGATGGTCAATCAGGACGTGTGGTTGTTTTGGGGAATTATTATTAATTTACCTGTTTGTATCGGGCTTAAAACGGTCATCATCATCATTCTTTGAACCTATTGAAAAGTATGAGACAATGCCCAATGTCCACTAGACCCTTCCGTCACCGTCGCGTGCCTGCACACAGCGTAAACAATTGCGGGCGAGAATATTTGCCGGTGCATATACGTGCATGGCACGCGACGGTATTGGTCGATATTTTCAATACAAAGAATATTTTTTGCCTGATACGTTCATACTTAGTACGATCATGATATGGTACAGTGTAGTGGGCAGAATCCTTTATTCTCACTAGTAAGCTTAGGCAGATGCTAGGGGTGAGAGGCCTGATTCCAAACGCTTTAGCTTATTTTAGGGCTTCCTGTTTTCATGTATGATAGTTAGGTAGGTTACCGTACACTATCTCGAAAAAAGGTCCACTCTATACTAATTACAAATATCAATTTGAGTTGATATTTTCATATTTAATGGGCAAGCCGAACGATTAGCCTAGTAAGTTTGTTTCAATGTGTGTATAAAAACAGTTGTATGAAATATTAAACACAGAAAATAAAAAACGTTGTAATTAGAGATCATGTCAAGTTGTTCATTGTTAATGTGTGCTCTCTACTCTCGATATCAGGGGTCCGTGAATGTTTAGTCCTATTATGTAACAGGACATGGGAGGCTCGTGGATTTGTAAGTAGCTAGCGCAGGCGCGAGTCCGGATGGCGCGCGGGGGTGAGGGCGCGTCAGTCGGCCCTCGGCGTCTGGAGGTGCTTCGCGCTTCGCGCCGCGCCCCAAACAGCCGGAGCGTGGCTCGGGGCGTGGCGCTTACGTAAACACGCGTGGCACACAGCTCGTGTCGCAGGCGGCGCGGTGCCGCGCCACTGTCCGTCCTCGAACGACCCCATGTTGGCCCGCGCCGCCACCTAAGTTTATGTGGATAGTAGCGCGCAGACTGCCGCGCGGCCGCCGCTGCCACTGTCACCACCGCCGATTAACGCGCTTATAGGTACTCATTTTATAAGATAAAATATATACATAACTCTTTTCGAGACTGGGTGGCCAAGAATCAAATCAAATTAAACAACTTATTTACTTGTAAATCTGTAATTTGTGAGGTTGTAAAAATAAAAGCGCGTCGTTGTAAATGGCTGTCTACAAAGACCCGCTTCATTCGTATTGAGCTTTAGTTACGATGAGGGCTTGTGATCGCTTCATCTATCGTGTTAAATTATCTGCTAGTATCGGCTTCTTGCTGCTTTATAATGGTGGAAACCTATTGCACTTTTTATTTAAAATGTTAACACAAGTTATAACTACTTGGTGCATTTAATACTTTCAGTCAAAACGGGTAACTAACTAACTACTCTACTTAAAAATATACTGTTTTGATTTTGGTCAACTCCAGCTACCCTGCGTCTATCTATATAACCTATATGTGTATGTATGATAGCAGGTACGTATGCTTACGTATTTTAGAATGTTAAGTTTATTATAGCTACTATTCATAGAGTTTTGCGTGAAATAATTATTTAGGTACCTACCTACACAAAACTATAAAAAAAACCTAACTACTGGTTTGGGTATTTATTTATTTACCTACAATGAATGTCGTTCATTGTGTAGGTAGGTATTAACTCGCCTACTATTAGGTACTAATCTATATATTATTATTTCGTATTTCGGACAATCGTGCCACGTAACTAAGCCATTTATGATTTCAATTCATCCCAAAAAGTATCTGATCAATTACTTCCGTACTTATCTACTTAAGATTTAGTATACTCATGCTATGCTTTTATTTTGAATTTATAAAGTAGGCAGGTATTAATTGAAAGTAGGTATACCGTAGTCTTGACATGGCATGATTGAGAATGTTGACACTTCATAATGAGTTCCATCTACTCTCAATTTTACGCTAAACCCAAACATTGTTATATTCAAATAATTGTTGATATTCTAATAATTTAAATACCTATGCAATAGATATAGTAGGTGTAAACGCGAGCGTTTGTAAGGGTGATTGGATGGATGGATGTTTGTTACTCTTTCACGCAAAAACGACTAAACGGAGTTTGTTGAAAATTTACAGTAGGTAGACTAGGTAGGACCTTATAATATAACTTAAATACTTTATCAGAATAACACATTTATAAACTATAATTAAATAAAAATATATTTTGTTAATTAATTATAAAGGGTGTAAATAGACCCTTAACATAAACGAAAGGCTCTTGTTCTCCTCTTCTTTGCGATATTTTTTTTTGTTCTAGACCATACCTACCGGGAACCTTCTAGTTACGGAGATATTGGGGGTCAAAGTTCCAATTTTTTCACAAGTTTTTTTTTAAATACATTTTTTTAATCTAAGATTTTTACTTTACACATCTCCACGACCCCCGTACTATTCAATCTATCCGTCAGCACAATGCTTTGAGTGCTTTCCATCGAGTCCTACCTTAAAACGTGATTTTTCACCCCAAAATAAAAAAGTCGATTCCCAGCAATAATTTTTGCGTAAAGTTACTTAGTTTGATGTACAGAATGCTTGGTTGACGGCTCTGTGAAAGGTCTGTTTACACCCTGTATAAGCCCGGAAGGAGATGGCGGGATGAGCTGGGCTCTTTCTTAAAGGACTGGCCTGCATAGGATCGCGAAAAGTGGAAAGGAGGCCTTTGCTCTGCAGTGGGCCAATATAGGCTTATCATAAGTATATATTTAATACTTAATACCTAATTATAATCAACTGAATTTACGAGGGCGAAATCTAGTTAAAATAAAGTATTTTTTATTGTTGGAGTAGGTATGTAAGGAATGTATTTTTGGTTGTTTTAAAACCATGACTCATATCTATTTAATAAACCAATAAGTCTTAGCTCTGTAAGTAGTTAAAAACAACAACAACAAAACCAACCAAACAAATAAACAAACAAACCACAAACAAACTATTGCTATAAATAGTATATACTATACTATAAATAGTTTTTCCTATTCTTTAACAAAACTCTCAAGGAATTTTAAAAAATCAAACATTTTTGTCTTCAGAACTCATGCTTTGAAATTTAACATATTGTTTGTTTACTTAAAATACAACAAGTTAATAAAGTAAAAGACTCTTTTGCAAATAAAAAAAGTAAAAGCGTAAAATAGAAAAAGAGCTCGTGGCTAAATAATTTAATAACAGCCGTTCGGATCGATCTTTAGATTAAGCCGTGCTTGCCTAGATTGGTCTGTGGATGGGTGACCACCCATTACATACCGAGTTTCCTCCGTGCCTCGGAAAGCACGTTAAGCCGTTGGTCCCGGCTGTCATTCGTTGATCTTTGACAGTCGTTACAGATAGTCAGTGGTCCAAAAAGTCTGACAACCAGTAATACCAAAGGGTCAAGTAGCACAAAACTGCATTATTGGATGTCACATAGGGTCCACATCGGTAACTTTAACACTTATAAAGACTTATAAGAGTTCACTCAAACTGCAAAAGCTAAAAATTACGCTTTCGCCTGTTTATTGACTATATTAATAACCACGGAAATAGCAGTGTAATGTTGCGAGCGTTAATATAGGTGTTCAGGTCTGTGATAATCAGCATTTAGCAATCAATAGTTCTGTCAGCTACAATAGCATTTTTGTTGACCTAAAAGTAGCTATATTCTGAACTGAAGGCCACAAACGTACCCATAAAATGCTTGCATTTAAAAATAGAACATGTGAACTGCTTAAATGCAATCAATTATTCTGTGACTTCAATTAACAATGATATATTGCGTCTTGCTGAATATAATTGAACTTTTACAGTGATAATCAGCTTGCTACACGCAATCTTATAATAGCAGTTAACTAGCCCACATGACCACTATGGGTGAATTTATATGATGCTAAATTACAGCAAACTGCTATAAATTAGATCACATGTAACCTTAGATCCTGGTTGCTGAATACTTGTACTAGCATAGGCAATTAATCTACTGATGCTGTTAAATAAGATCCTGAAAGATTATTATCATATATTTTTGTACTAAGTAAGTATCTATAAATTTACGATGACACACTGATTGGATGAGTTGATTATAATAAATAACATAAACGCATAGACGCAGACATTACATTTTCTAAAAAGTGAGGATATTATGATGTTTCCACCGATCCCTATAAGCCAATTCGTGCAGAGAGTTTAGCGGTTCATTGGGTACAATATTTGGGTACGTGTTACCCACTATTAAGCTTTACAAGGGTCTGTGGCTGACTTGTTCGATACAAAAAATACTCGTGACAGCTTGTTACGCATTTATGTACCACGAGTGAATTCGTATACAGTACATAGCATTAGTTGTGATTAATGGGGTGGCCTTGGTTGTCCGCCATTTTTCACCTATTTATGTTTTAACCTATTTATTATAATGAAACCACGGAAAGGAGGAGCTCGTGGCTAAATAATAACAGCCGCTCGGATCGATCTTTAGGTTAAGCCGTGCTTGCCTAGGTTAGTCTGTGGATGGGTGACCACCCATTACATACCGAGTTTCCTCCGTGCCTCGGAAAGCATGTTAAGCCGTTGGTCCCGGGTGTCATTTGTAGATCTTTGACAGTCGTTAGTCAGTCAGTGGCCCAAAAAGTCTGACAACCAGTCTTACTAAGGGGTATCGTATTACCCAGTACTAACTGGGTTGTGGAGGTCAGATAGGCAGTCGCTCCATGTAAAATACTGGTATTCAGCTGCATCCGGTTAGACTGGAAGCTGACCCCAACATAATTAGGAAAAGGCTAGGCAGATGATGACCTATTTATTATAGTCATACTAACAATTTATTTTTGTTTAGTCCACGCAAAAAGTACCAAGATTTGAAAAGGGTACCAATTATTTATTAGTAAACAGCTTATTGTCAAATTACATGTCATTTAAAAACAGATTACTAACCTTTTTTTTAGTATCTCATCAACTTATTTTATTTTATAAACAAGTAAACAGCCGTAATTTTCGCCTATAATCATACGATATTTTACAATTAACATAATTGCTTTCCCAATCAAATTTTAAGCAAGTTAAAGAAAAAATCAAGGTCACAAAATAGTTCGCGCATAAACAAAGCCAAAATAATAAATAAAAATTATACACAATTTTGCCACTTGTAAATTATCAACAGCTGAAGCTTTAAAAAGATCCACGTCTGTAGTTTGTGCTGAATGATAGGTAACTCACATAATAGGTAACACCCACTCTATGAATCAGCCAATGTTCAGCTCTTGGGGTGACTGTTACCCTTATAAATGCTTAAATAATGCTAATATAATGCAAATAGGTACAGTTATTCAGCTGATAGCTGTCTAATTTGTGCCAAAATCAGAGTTATATCAGCTGAAACAACGTTGCTATCGCTCTTATTCAGCAGGCTTGTACAACTGAATATTCTATGGTAAACAGTAATTCAGCTGATATACAGCGCTTCGGTGTTACTTGGGATCGTATTACCCAGTATTGGGTTGTGGAGGTCAGATATGCAGTCGCTTCATGTAAAATACTGGTATTCAGCTCCATCCGGTTAGACTGGAAGCCGACCCCAACATAGTTGGGGAAAGGCTAGGCAGATGATGATGAATAACTTACTTCCAAAGAAACACTCAAAAACGAAAAAAAACACTTGACTTTCGGAAGTCGGTGACTTGTTTTTTTCATTGACGTTTCATCACCGACGACATATTTAAATTTTACAAAAAAAGATAAGAAAATAAGTCTAAAGACAAAAAAAAATTGGTAAATTTTTGTCCATACAAATTGTATGATTTTTTTCCGACTTTTGCTGTCCCAATTTTTTTCGTCGACTAACATGAAAAAAAAAATGGTGTCCTTCACCTTTCATGGACAAGTCGTGTTTGCTTGACCAAATAATTAAGTAAAAGGTACTTAATTATTTAGGGCACGCCACCATACTGGCGATAAGTCCCCTCTTTGAGGAGTGGCTAGAGAGGCGCCACGGCGCCCTCACCTTCCGCCTGACGCAGGTCCTCACCGGACACGGTTGTTTCGGGAGGTTCCTGCACCGAATCGGGCGGGAGGAAACGCCCGGGTGTTTCCATTGTGAGGATCGTCCGGAGGACACGGTGCAGCACACTGTGGAGGCCTGCCCCGCTTGGGCGGAGCAGCGCCGTGTCCTCGTAGAGGCGATCGGCGGCGGCGACCTCTCGCGCCCGGCCCTGGTTCAAGCCATGGTCCGGAGCGAGAGGGAATGGGAAGCCGTCACTTCCTTCTGCGAAGCAGTCATGCTAGTGAAGGAGGTGGCGGAACGTGAGAGGGAAAGAGCCTCACGTCCCAGCCGCCGCGGGAGACGCCCTGGGCGTCGGGGGTCACCGTAGGCGCGGGCCTGTGGGCGGCGAGTTATGGAACATGGATGGGTTTTAGTCAGTACAAGTCTGACACTCCCTGCCGCTCCGCCCAGAGCGGGGGGATCATTTGATGATTTCCCATCCTAAAAAAAAAAAAACTGTTCTATTCTAATAAAAAAACAAAGTTACTGCTGCAGCTTCATGACCTGCCACTAAGAAATTCCTGATGGAAAAACCCAATAATAATTTTCCCGAACCCAGGACCGGATGGAATCCGTGACCCGCTTTGCGCGTCCAGTATAAATGTTTTCAGGGCTCTGTTTCGGCTCCCTCGATATTGCAGTGCATCAGGCATGTTTACTGACGCCAGAGTAGATCACTTCTACGAAATTATGCGTAAAAAAGTTGCGTCGGTGGTGCAACGAGTACGGGGGAGTCCGAATAGCGTCCTCAGGATGATTGACCATGACCAGAAAACGGATACTGTTCTGCTCAGTAGGTTCACTGAAATCCATGTGTTGCGAGACCGATGAGCCTACTGTGCAGAGGTAAACGGTGTGTCTAGTTTCTTCTTTTTAATTACTAACATTATAAGCAAAATTCTTATGACTGACAACCTTGCCTTGCCTATGGACTTTTTTGTCTGAAATAAATGATTTTTTTTTAGCAAGGTGTTTCATAATTCTTATGTATTATTTTTTTTTGTATAGACGCCAGCATATTATTATTATTATTATTACTACATTCTGTCAAATTTCTTTAATAGATTTTCTACTTTATCGCTATAGCATTAGGTTCAAGGTTGATTGGGATAATTTGACAGTTTCGGAGCCGTCTGTATCAAGTATCTTAATGAATGGTAAAAAAAATCGCTCCTAGAAGTATTTTATGTCGGATACATTGAGTAACCACCTTTGTAAGACGACTAAAAAGTCACGGTGTATAAAAATCTTGTGTCACGGTGTTTGTGGTCGCAGTCCTCCGAAACGGCTCGACCGATTTTTATGAGATTTTTTATGTATATTTGGTAGGTATGAAAATAGGTCGTAAAGTATATTTAACACCACTAATTTCACGCTGACGAAGGTTGCGGGGCATACACGGCCATCTTTCCCACTGGGCACTCTGGGCAAGTGCCCGGGCCTCTCGATCTAAGGGGGCCCCAAGTTCCTATAACTGTCGAAAGAAATTTAATTTATCCCAGGCAGGACTGCAGGATAATAAAATTTTCGAGGTTGCCCACGAAAATTTTAATAAATTAATAATAATTAATAATTACATAATAATAAAAAAAAGGATAAAGGATGTTTATAGAGGTGGGAACTTTAAATTGAAACGAAACACAGATAAAAGTTTTTAATATCTTTTTATTTGTCTATTTGACTGATAAATTTATGTCATTAATGTTTGTTTGCTATCAATGAGCTTGAAAGAAAACCTTCCTTTGGCACTCAAGCAAACAGTTATGTACATTCGTTACATTTCGACTTACGGATTTGTTCATTTGAAATCACATGTCTGCAACATTAATGCCTTGCAACTGAGGCACGAAAAGTTAGTAATCATGTCTTAGTACTACTTGCCGTTGACTGTAACGTTCTGACAATCAGCATTTTTGACGAAATTAGCACAAGGAAGCCAACATTCAACGTATTATTGCTGAAATACAGGCTGGACCTCCAGATTTTGGCATGTTCGCGCCAGCCGCGGTGGCCACATGACCAAAACCATATTCA
Source organism: Noctua fimbriata (assembly GCA_905163415.1). NCBI lineage: Eukaryota > Metazoa > Arthropoda > Insecta > Lepidoptera > Noctuidae > Noctua > Noctua fimbriata. The sequence continues at coordinate 10,245,819 of LR990941.1, read as the reverse complement.
TACATTAGTTGCACAAAATTATCCGTAAAATGAAGCCAATGATATCAAAAATATTTTTCTGTGTTTTATTTAAAATTAAAGTTCCCCGCCACTAAAAAACACCCATTATTTTTGTATGAACTGTTACAAGAAAAACTAACCTATCCGAGGCAGGGTGCAAAAAAATCGAGCACGCTTCGCTCGCTATTGCATCTTACAAGGGCCCCATATTCTCAAGTGCCCAGGGCCCCGAATTGGTTAAAGACGGCCCTGGGAGCACAGCTAGTAAATGAATAAAAGTTAAAGGAACTTTTGTCCTCAGTTATTAGCTGTGATCGGAGTAGGTTAAGTAGGTTGAGCTATTTTGGTTCAATGACCGCAAACGTTGGTGTTAATATGGACATTCCTCGGGATTCTAAGATAACATGATCTTGTAGAACGTTAGAATAAGTATGTAATGGCTATTGATACTTGACTATACAAAATAGTTACAGGAAATTAAAAAAATATATTATTTCGAAAATATTTTTTTTTAATTTCATTAACCTGAAATGTGTCTGTCTTATACTTACCCATCGGAGGGGTGGGCGGATATGTGTTAGTTCATAATTCCTTAAGACGTGAATAGCTTCTTACAAAGTTAGTTCTATCTTATTTAATAATATATATTATTTAAAATCCCGGGCTTCCGGGAGTGTCCATATTAAGACAACGTAACGCAAGTACAAAATATAGCTCTACCTAATCCGATCACTGGTAATTAGTGACGTACACTCTCATTTCACCAATTATTTGCTCGTATATTAAAATTATGCCGCGATATAATTCCTTGCTAGCGAGAAGTGTTTTTATGATTGAGTTAATCCTGTAACTTTAATCAAAAATTTGTTAAGTCGGCTTAGACCATTATAATCTTTCCAGTTAAATACCATGATATATGATATCCGAGTTAAATACCATGGGCTACCAAAATGATATAGGTACGATTTGATAGGTACCATGCATGCAAACGAATTGCTTTACTGTATAACTTAAGAAGTTGGAACCTAGATATTTTGTACTGCATCGACTGACAGCCTGTAAACAAGATGCATTTATAATTTTGCTTTTAGCATCAAGAGTGGAGATGCAGACGCGCACAGCGCTGATGGCGCTAGCGGCGCTGGGAGCGCTGGCGGCGGCGGCGGCAACGGCGGCGGCAGCGGAGCGGGGCAGCGGCATCAAGGTGGGCGGCGGGGGTGCCGGCGGGGGCGCCGGCGGTGGTGCGCGCGACGCCGGTCGCGGCGGCGGTGTGCGCGTCGGCGGCGACGGGCTGCGGCGCCCGCGCACTTCGCCCGCCCCGCCCCCGCCGCGCGCTCCTTCGTCCATCACAGCAGCGCTTGTCGTGCCACATAAAGCCTTTGGCACTCGTGATTACACAAAGGCCGAGAAGGCAGCGCTGTCGAAATTGCCGCGTAAACTAAAACTCTTCTCGCACGTGCGCCTAAATATTACGCTTTCTACGCAAGGCTTGACGCCTAGTCCTATGTGTAAGTGATAGTATTTTGAAGTACTCCTAAAGCCTAGATAACTTCATAACTTTCTTAACACGTCATTACAAACGCTGTCATTTCTAGTTTACTAATTTCTGAACGCTTTCAGCTATCCTGGATTCGCTATGTAAAGAATTTCTAGCAGTCAATGTGTCTGCTATCCTCTATCTTATGAATCATGAACAATATGGGCGCTCTACTGCCTCTGCACAGTATTTTCTACAACTCGCCGGCTATCTTGGCATACCGGTAAAACATTTTATCTATGCATACTTTGAAATAAAATCATGCTTATAAATTATTATTATTTTTAATGCAAAATGCGATAAATTCAGATGAGCTGTTCTTTGTGTCTATAGGTAATTGCGTGGAACGCAGACAACAGTGGTCTTGAAAAGCGAGCGTCGCATGCGTCGTTGCGGCTGCAGCTCGCTCCTTCAATAGAACATCAGACGTCGGCCATGCTGTCGATACTAGAACGATACAAGTGGCATCAGTTTAGTGTCGTTACTTCAGCGATAGCAGGCCATGACGATTTTATACAGGCTGTGCGTGAAAGAGTTACAGCCCTGCAAGTATGTATTGTGAACAAGTCATTTGCATAGCATAGACGAAATGATAAATAGTTAGTAGCACGCACCTCTCTGTAGTCCATAGAATAACAGTACGAGAGATATTATCTAGTTATGATACCTAGTTTTGGAGTCTGTTTCGATTAGGTTTGCATTTAAACACCGTGTCTATCCACAGGATCGATTTAAATTCACGATACTAAACGCAATCGTGGTGAAGCGGTCCTCGGACCTCAACGAGCTGGTGACTAGCGAAGCGCGCGTGATGCTGTTGTACGCGACGCGCGAAGAGGCGGCAGAGATCCTGTCGGCCGCCGGCGACCTGCACCTCACCAACGAGAACTTCGTGTGGATCGTTACGCAGAGTGTGCTCGGCTCCATGCAACAACCCAACAAGTTTCCTGTTGGAATGCTCGGTATGTTGCAACGTGAATTTTCGATGTATCTTTTTCGGGTTTATAGTTTTAGGCTACAGATACAATCGTATATTGTATTATTTATATTTTGATATACAAGCTGTTTTTATTTACGGAATGGGTTAAAGCAGGTACCACAACATTGAGTGTGGACCAACCTTGAAATCGCGAAAAATACTACAGTCACACAAAAATCGTCAAATTGATTGTCTGATTTATTTTAAACTAGCTTATGCCCGCGGTTTCGCCCGCGTGGAGATCGATGATTGTCCCACGGGATCATTCTACAGTGATAAAAAGTATCCTATGCGTTAATCCAGGTTATATAAACTATTTGCGTGCCCAAATCCGTATCGTTTAGGCGCCTATTTTCTGTTAATTTTTGTCAATCTCGTACTTTTCATAACTACAAATGATTCAGTTTCAAAACCTCTTGTTTTACCAATATTGAGCTAAGTAGTAAGTTCCTTAAACAACCAGTTCATTTTTGCTTTCCTGGTAGTTTTAATAAATAAAAAATTAGAACGGTTGAATTTTAAAACGTCTATCGATAGATATCATTTATTACGAATCCTTCAGGCTATTCTCTATGTTTCATAGTTGGTGCATTTCTAGGAATAAAATTATGATATTTTTAATTTAACTCTATTGGGCAATAGAGTCAAATTAAAAATATCATAATTTTAAAACGCATTATTCACCTGAATAATGCGTTTCGAGGAATACTATTGGTGGTTTTTTTTATGTACCGTATTTATACTTTCATTATGTATTCAGTAAAAAGCTGTTATTTTGACATTACAAACAGATACTTTAATTTTATTTATTTGTGCAGATAAATATTATGGTTGTTTAATGCGTGACCTGTATAATTAGCTTTTAGTTCAAATGTTTTGTCGTGTGTTTTGTCTTTAGTTTACGTGTTTATATGTATGTCTCTAGTTAACATCTTATTGATGGTATAAAAATCTTACTTTATTGTTATAGGCGTACATTTTGATACATCAAGTTCATCGTTGATTGCCGAGATAGCCACAGCGGTGAAAGTATTTGCGTACGGAGTCGAATCATATATCTCGGAACCTGAGAACGTAAGGTATCCTCTGGGGACACGGCTGTCGTGCAGCGGCGCGGGGGTGGGGGAGGCGCGCTGGTCCACCGGCGAGCGCTTCTACCGCCACCTGCGCAACGTCAGCGTCGAGGGCGAGACAGGACGCCCCAGCATCGAGTTCACGCCAGACGGAGAACTGAAAGCGGCCGAATTAAAAATAATGAACCTGCGACCGGCCCTTGGAGAACAGGTCAAACTTGCAACATCAAAATCTCTAATTATAAAAGAGTTTTTTCAAATTTTTTATTTGACTTTTTATGTTCAATTCCACAGTTGGTGTGGGAGGAAATCGGTACGTGGAATTCTTATCCAAGAGAAAGGCTGATTATCAAAGACATAGTGTGGCCGGGCGGCTTGCACACGCCGCCTCAAGGCGTGCCGGAGAAGTTCCACATGCGGATAACGTTCCTGGAGGAGCCGCCGTACATCAACCTGGCACCGCCCGACCCGGTGAGCGGGCGCTGCTCGCTCGACCGAGGCGTCATCTGCCGCGTCGCGCCCGAAGTGGAAGTCGCTGGGTGACTGATTATAGCTTTTTTATTTTTATACTTTTTTTGGTTATTATTATTATCAGCTATTTGTGTCCCATCGAGCAAATTCTATATCCGGGCTCGCTTGGGTAAATATACTCATGGACATATTCAACCCCCACACCCCCAATTCCTATGTTGCGCTTGGTGCTCAGTGATCGAGCATTAGGTCTAACTCGGCTGTCGTGGAGGAAACAAGAACAATATCGTCGGCGAAGCGGAGATTGGTTAGTCTTCTTGCGCCTAACTATGATGACGCCCTCATACCTCAATACGCTATTTAACTTTTGAATAACTTTTTCAAGCGTGGCTTTGAGGAGCTTTAAAGAAAGAGGCGTTACTTAACGCCTTTCTGGATGTTAAATGATGGTCCTTACATTTATATTATTATATTTATGTTACGTTATATTGACGTATTCACAACGATATTAGTGACTATCGAAACACACCTATAGCTGCGAAGGACTCGTAGCTGCTGTCTACGTAGTAACGGCCGACTCCGTCGTAGCAATTGTAGCTGGTCCCTACGTCGTAGTAGCTTGCCCCGTCGTAGCACTCGTAGCTATTCCCTACATGCGTCGTAGGGGCTCGTTTCGTCGTAGCACTCGTAGCTTTTCTCTACGTCATCATAGGGGCTCGTTCCGACTTAACACTCGTAGCTGTACCCCACGTCGTAGCACCCGTAGCAGGTTTCTACGTCGTAGGGGCATGTTCTGTCGTAGCGGTTGTAGCTGCTCCCTACGTCGTAGTGGTTCAGGTCGTCGTAGCACTCGTAGATTGTACCCCACCACGTAGCTGCTCGCTCCTTCGTAGCATTCGTAGCTATACACTACGTCGTAGCTGCTCTCTATGATATAGTAAACTCAAAACAATACATAAGTATTCGGGGTCAAAGAGCGCGAGTCACACAACCTGAAAAATAATTAAATTGTAAAACTGTAGCTAGTTGAAATAGAAACAAGCTGTACTGCGTTGGATTACAGCTTTTTCTACCGACTCCTTGTGTACCTACTGCCTACCTGCAACATACCTGCTACCTACCTGCTGCCTATCTGCTACCTACCTGCTACCTACCTGCTACCTACCTACTACCTACCTACCTACCTACCTACCTACTATTTCCGGGATCAAAAGTAGCGTATGTGTTAATCCAGAATACCTATAAGCTATATTATCTTGATACCAAACATCCACATCCGTTAAGCTGTTTGAGCGTGAAGGAGTAACAAACAAACACACATACAAAACTTTCGCCTTTATAACATTAGCGTGATTAGTGTGATAAAATTACCTTTGTATTTTTTTTGTTCTATCATGATTTGATGTATAGGATGGAAAGATGAAAAATGTGTGTTCTTTTTTGGCACTTGTGTCGCGTCGTCGGTTCGATATTTGGGGGGCGGTAAAGTAAAAAACTATTCAAAATAATTGCAGTTTTACATACTTTTAAAAATGTTTTCTTGTAGTGAAGTTGGTTAATTTCGATTTATATTATTTGTAATTGGTTACTTTACGGTACTGTCTTTCCGCGGCCCGCTATAACGTTCCACCCTGATATGTTCGTCACGTTTATGAAGTTTGGCCAGTTAATGTAATTAGCTGTTGTACGCAGGTTGGAGGCGGGCGCTGCGCACGGGAACAGCTCGCTGTACCAGTGTTGCAGCGGATTCTGCATCGACCTGCTGCAGCAGCTAGCAGAGCAGCTGGGCTTCACGTACGAGCTTGTGCGCGTAGAGGACGGCCGCTGGGGTACGCTGCACCACGGCAAGTGGAACGGACTCATCTCAGATCTCGTCAATAAGAAAACGGACATGGTAAACACATTATTTGATACAGAAGATACTAAAATCATCGCCAAACTCCGAGCCGATCTAATGCAAATGAAAGAAAAATATTTATTTATTGTTGATCTAGTGTTAGAAAGTGCGACTTCTTAGTGTGAGTGGTTCGATTCCCAGGTCGGGCAGTATTATTATGGAATTTCTCAGTAGTAGCCCGGTGTCAGTAGCGTGACACCAGCATCTCAAAAGCGGTCTTCCCGGTCGTGTCGGATTGTCGTGTCAATTAATTATGAAAGTAAAGGAAAAGAGAGCTAGTATTTATGTGTCTGCGCACATCATTGCAGACTATAACCTCTTGCTTAGGTATGTGTATGGATAATCTCCGTCGAGATTTGCCACCAACGCCACCGTGACCTATCCGAAAGTACAACTATCCTATAGCATTTGGTTCAAATTGCGACAAATAATATCACCCATATTTATGAATAAAGTCTTAGAGTATTTATAATTTTAAAATCGTTCGAATTTACATCGCGCGTTCGATCGAGGCCCTCCGGTTATTTTTGAAGTCAGACTAACAAAGTGCAATTTCGAAAACATAGAACCTTGAATGTGTTTCACGCGGGCACTGAAAGGGCTGGGCTGGGCCTGTCTAAGAAATTCACTCACATTCATAATCATAAGTATCAAAGTTTATTTTTTTTTCTTTTTGTAACAAAACGTTTCATTGAATTTCAGGTACTAACATCGCTGATCATAAATTCAGACAGAGAGGCTGTAGTGGACTTCAGTGTACCTTTTATGGAAACGGGAGTTGCGATCGTAGTGGCCAAGCGAACTGGCATCATATCCCCAACAGCGTTCTTGGAACCGTTCGATACAGCCTCTTGGATGCTTGTGGGAGCCGTAGCCATCCAAGCGGCTACCTTCTCCATATTCTTCTTCGAGTGGTTGTCTCCAAGTGGATTTGATTGTTCAACTGGCAATAATTCGAAACGTGTGCCACAGAATCGATTTTCTTTATGTCGAACATATTGGATTGTTTGGGCAGTACTGTTTCAAGTGAGTAATTTATGACCTGACCACAGAGATATCTACAGAACCTCTAATTCGATTCTTTGATGTTTACTAATAACTTAGTGAATGATATATTTGTTTGGTAGTACAACCACTCGTACACTAACTTTGTTTGTTTTATTTGCAGGCGTCAGTGCACGTTGACTCACCTCGAGGCTTCACCGCCCGATTTATGACCAATATGTGGGCTATGTTTGCAGTAGTGTTTCTTGCCATCTACACTGCCAACCTAGCTGCGTTCATGATCACGCGCGAGGAGTACCATGAGTTGAGCGGATTAGACGATCCTCGAATAGCGAGGCCTATGACCCAGCGACCGCCGCTGAAGTTTGGAACAGTACCATGGTCGCACACAGATGCAACCCTTGCCAAATACTTCACAGAGCCGCATGCTTATATGGCTCGGTAAGTTTCTATATTTTTTTACAATTTTGATCTTACTTCACCTCAAAAATTACATCAAAGCACTGTAATACCGTTTCTGGCCTTACCTGATATCATTAAAAAAAATATCTATCACAGAATTCACAGAGCTCTATTTAGTATTTCAGTAATTGTAGAGGTGGACCTAACTGAATTCCACGGTAACCTACAAAGTAAAGTAATTGGTGAAATGTGCTTCCTATGAAATATTATATAAGCAAAATGTGTTTGATTCGATGGATGTCACATGTTTTTTAATAATTACTATAAAAAAATTGATTTCCCTCAGAATTAAAGACAATCCATTTGATGTTTTGTTCTATTTGCATGATTAAATTTATTTCCAGGTATAATCGCAGTACCGTCAGCGCGGGCGTCACAAGTGTTCTCACGGGTGAGCTCGACGCCTTCATCTACGACGGCACTGTACTAGACTATTTAGTATCTCAAGTAAGTTAAACTTAAAAATTAAATGTCTGCGCATCCAAAGAAAAGTAATTCAACGTAAAAATGAAATTATGAATTTTTACTTTATGGCCAAAGGTTAGTAGTAAAATTTTCTCGAACATTTTTATTTTCAGGATGAAGACTGCAGGCTTTTAACTGTAGGTGCGTGGTACGCAATGTCCGGTTATGGATTAGCGTTTACTCGTAATTCTAAATATGTCAGTATGTTTAATAAAAGATTGCTCGACTTAAGAGCCAACGGAGATCTAGAGAGATTACGGAGGTGAGACAATCTTTTTATAAATTTGCATGGTTTAACTAAATATCAACTCTAAATAAGTAGTATAATCTTCGTACGCTTCGAGTGAGAAATTTCCTATAAAATAAGAAGTACCTTTGTGCTTTTCTATCTTAATGTAAAGTATTTTGTGTACATAAATAAATAAATAGGGCAAAATTCTGTCTCATGCACGCACTTTCTGGTGTTAGAGTGAGGCCAAGATCTAATTAGAGTTAATACTAATATCCAGGTAATCAATTTTAATGCAACCACGTCCTGAATGTAATCACCCCATTAAAAGTTTGAAAACTAACGAAGGTACAGAAGATTCTAGTCTTTTATACCTTCGTTAGTTTTGTACCTGTATGTACCTAAGTAAGTTGTAGTTAAGTTAGGTACCTGTAGATAGGTATATTGCCTAATGAGTTATCAATCATTTACCTACACCTACTTTGAGGAAACAATCATGTTCTTCATTACAGATATTGGATGACAGGGACTTGTAAGCCTAACAAACAAGAACACAAGTCATCCGACCCCCTGGCTTTGGAACAATTCTTATCAGCTTTCCTTTTGCTGATGGCGGGCATCCTGCTGGCGGCACTGCTGTTGGCGCTGGAGCACGTCTACTTCCGATACCTGCGCTCACACCTTGCAGAGTCCCAAGTGGGCTCGTGTTGCGCGCTGGTGTCTTTATCTATGGGTATAAAAAAACTGATTGTAATCTTCTTCAATGTAGGTATTTATTCAAATTTGTTAAAATGGGTCCGTTTTGCACCTTATACATATAGGGTGAATTATCTTTATCAGTTAGTGACTGATACTTAAACACGTGATTGTACTCATGATAACAAACAACTTTCCTAAAGAAACATTATTTTATACTCATTTACTTTTATCACAATAAAACTTACGGAGCGGGCTTGCGAGCCGCGCGGATGCTCTGCCTACTCACTGTTGCACGGTACGATAGTAATTTAATGAGACAGAACAGCGTCACGCGGCTAACAGCTGATAGGTCACAGGCGCGTGCGCGCGAGTTTCATACGGCTATTGTGTTATTGTGATAAAAGTGAATGAGTATAAAACAAATCTTTGCGAAAGTCGTTTGTTATCATGAGTACAATCACGTGTTTAAGTATCGGTCACTAATTACTAGTCACTCTATATAAACGGTGTAAGATGGCAGGGTGCAGCTAGCAGTGTTGATTGGTGCAGTGGCAGCTGTCGATATTTCACATGATCACGTCACGTCTGCGGAGTTTCGCTAGCTAATTAAATTTGACATTCTACAACTAGTTGAATCACTATCCGGCTACATCATCTTTGTTTGTTGAACATGTTAACGTGTTTAACATGGTCAACAATTGGGAGAATGTCAGAATGTCGTTTTATTTCTTAATGGTAATGGCTCAACACAAGCCCGAAAGTCTGACAATTAGTTTTATATCCCAATATCTGGGGTTTGGAGGTCAGATAGGCTGTCGCTCCATGTAAAATACTGGTAGCTGCCAGAAGAAGCCGACCCCTCACAAAGTTGAGAAAAAGCTAGACAGATGATGTTGATGAATCGCTGAATAGATAAAAAAAAGTTAAATATTATTGACAGGTCAATCTCTTACGTTCCACGGCGCCGTCGTAGAGGCGGCGGCGCGTGGGTTCGGAGAACGGAGTCATTGTCGCTCCGCAGTTTGTGCTGCTCAGGTATGTTCGATAAATCTTTTATTTAAAAAGAGCTTAATAAATGAACACGACATGTTCCTTGTGATTTGTTTTCAAAGTTACAAAAGTGTGATTTTCTGCAACTGTATTGATTGCCATTTCTTGTTGTTACAAGTATAGTATCCTGCTATATATATATATATCTTTATTTCAATCACCTTTGGATCATAGGTACAAATAAATTACATTAAAATCAATTCCAAATTAAAATTAAACACATAATCAAAATAAAATTAAAAACAAAATCCAAATTAAAATTAAAAACACAATTAAAATTAAAACATAATCAAAATAAACTGTACTGTATGGTGTCGGACGTAAAGAATAGCACCATCCCATATCTTCCCGTGGGTGTCGTAAGAGGCGACTAAGGGACTTACCAGAGAATGGGCAGCAGCGTTCTCTGTGCTTGTTTTTTTTTTTTTTTTTTTTAACAACCGTACTGCGATCGCCAACCCGCCTGCCAAGCGTGGCGATTATGGCAAAAACCCCCCTTTGGGGGAGGCCTATGTCCAGCAGTGGATGTCTTTCGGCTGAAATGATGATGATGATGAATCAAAATAAAATCCAAATTAAAATTAAAAACATAATCCAAATTAAAATTAAAAACAATCAAAATAAAAGTAAAAACAAAATCAAAATTAAATTAAGAACAAAATAAAATTTAAAAATCAAAATTCAAAATTAAAACAATATCTTAAAATTAGGACGAACGTGAACCATGCAGCAGTGGTTCACGTACTGACAGTCGAATCGTTCAGCAAACGCTTTCAGGATACTGTTGCGGCTGGCCCGCACCCTTCGAACCAGGGATGTGCACCGCTTGCACATGATTGTGTAGAAGCAATCCACACGCGCCTCGGCAAACATTCCCGCCGCGCTACAAAAGCGAGGCAGCCCCAAGAGCACCCTGAACGCGTTATTGTATTGGACACGCAGAGCGCTGTACTGTTTCCGCGTGTAATCCAGCCACAGACTGCCGGTATAAAAGGACGTACAAAATGCCCTAATTAGGGTTATTTTGACGCCCCTCGAACACCGAGCAAATCTGCGGGCTATCATATTCGCACGAACAGACAGCGCCCTACGTTCCCTTTCAATGTCTGCATCGTCTTCCAGGTCAGAGGTTAATAAATGTCCAAGGTATTTAAAAGTATTTACTCTATTAAGTGGGCATCCGTTGAGCTTAACTGCCGGTAAGTGATCTGGACACTTCCTCTTAGCCCGAAAGACCATGCACTTGCTCTTGTTCGTGTTATACAACAAACCATGTTCTTCAGCATACTTTTCACAGATGCCAATCAGCCTTGACACACCACAGACAGAGGCGCTCAGCAGCACCATGTCATCAGCGTAACTGATATTGTTTAGGCACAAATCTCCAATATGGCAACCGACATGCGTGCTGCTGAGCCTCTCTATCAACGCATTAACATACAGGTTGAAGAGCTTCGGTGAGGTTAGCCCCCCTTGCCTCACGCCGCACTCCAACCTGTAAGGGGTCGAGTAAGCCCCCGACCATCGAACAACATTGACCTGATTTTTGTACCAGTATTGGAACACTCGGATCAGTTCGTCTGGCACTGACGCTTGCTGCATCTTCTGCCACAGCAGATCGTAGCAAACCAAGTCAAATGCCCTCGACAAGTCGAGGGAGCTATGAAGCCCACATCATATTTCAAGTTCAAAGTTGCAATCTTTGTTTCACTAGAAAATCGCTTTTGAATTCAGGTAAGTGTACCTATACATACTGGTTTTCGTGACTGTACTCATGGTCTTGGGCGTTTGCTTAGATTTGGCGCGCGCGGCACGAGCGCGACATCGCCGTGGCGCGCGCGCGGCAGCTGGCGGCGGCACTGGCGGCGCACGGGCTGGCCGCGCCGCCGCGCCGTCTGGCGTCCGCGGGCGCGCTGCTGGCGGGCCGGCACGACGCCACGCACGTGCGCACGCTGCGCCCGCCGGCCGACTTACTGCCCGATCTCGACAGGCCGCTCTCTTGCGGCGATTTACGCTCAAGGTATTGGTTTTACTCCAGATCTAGATCATACATAAAACACATAAATTTAACTAACAGAGTGATAATATAAATGTTGATGGCTGGAGAGACAGAGAGGAAAACCATAGAAAAGATGGATGAATTGTGAGGAATGATATGAAGGAGAAAAGGAGTTACAAAAGATTCCGTGACGGATGATAGAGGCGAATGGAAGAAAAAACATGTTACGTCGACCCCGGTTTACATCATACCTGTAATCCCCGAAGGGTTAGGCAGAGTTGTGCCGAATAGTACACCCACATTTCGCCAGTTATATTTTAGTCCCATGTAATAAGGAGCGAGCCTATACCGGGTACAAATCCAGACTCCGTGGCTGCTACTTAGTAATTCCTGATGGCAAAGCTCAATAACACTTTGTCCGACCTGGGAATCGGACCCCGGGACCTCATGCTCAGCAGTCGCTTAAAAGTATAAATATTTAAGTAAATTTCAATTCAATATTTCCAGAGAGCGGACGCGAGTAGAAATGGAAACAGTGCTGTGAGGCGTGTATAGCGCCACCCTATTTCAATTCCTGAAGGCTGTTCTTACACCAAGTTATACAAAACGAACTTAGTTATACCTAATGTTAAAATACGGACACATAAAAAAACGTTGTAATTATTAAATAAACTATTACAATTATTAAAACAGAGGGCTGGACGTAGATAGCGAAGCGTTGTTGTGGGACTCGCGCGCGGTGCAGGCTGGGCGCCGGGCGCGCGCCCCCGTGTTGTCTACTACAATAAAATATATTTTTTGGACAATATAAATTGTTTTAATTTGTATCATTCCTCAATGATAAATCGATGTAATATACTTATATACGCTGTACGAGCTACGCTGTACATTGACCTTTGTATAGTTTGTACGTCATACTCATCAATGCATATCGATATTGTTTAGGCGTGCATTTCTTTTCCACTCGAATACCTACTTGTAAAGTTACAAGACTTCTGACAAGCCCCAGAAGTCTCACGGACTTATCTGCAAATGTGGCAGTTCTCAGAGCTAAAAAAGATCAACCTGATAATTTAAACGAATACAAATCTGTACATTGCTTTCAATCGCAATCCGAAGGATTATAAAACAAACTTCTAATCCATGGCTTACTCGCTTGAAAAGAACCGTCTGTTCAACAACGTAATTTTCGCAATTAATTTTGTTGCAAAATACCCACTGTAAGAGTGCTGCACACGGAATTCTTAAGACAATAATATAAACATGTTAGTATTTTAAAACGAAATTCAGAAGATTTAATTAATGTTAATGTGTTTTTCGTCTACACCAGGCTTTATATTTCTTTGAGTTGGTAACATTGACAATGACACTAAAGTCCATGTCAGATATTGACTTGACATATGACAATGACACTGACATAACTTACAGCTACCGGCGGTCCGGCGTAATTGCTCAATGACCATCCGAATTTGCTAATATTTTATGAACATCTTGTATTCGCAAACTGTGCAATTTCATTGGTAATTTGTTTTAATCATGTCTAAAGATATAACTGTTATTACGCCAAATGGAAGGAGGCAAAAAGTACACTGTACTCCTGATACAAGTATTTTACAGGTATGTGGTAAAAAATATAGATATTTTTTTTTTACATCTGTAACCACAGAAACATTTTATGAGACACTTGCTGCTTTTTGTCCAGACTTTGTCCGGCCTTATCATTTCTCAGAACTTTTCAAGTGAAGGGTATTTTTGACCGAAAATGTCCAGACTTTTTAGGATATTTTATTAGACTTTTGTCAGCACCTTTCGATTTTGGGTTTAGTATTCTAGAAGATCCTAATACTGTAGGCATCATAATTTTTCTAGTTTTTTACATGCTGCATTTACGCTACACCACCATCAATAAAATTATCTTATTGTTTTAACATAATAATGTATTTGATTATAGGTGTTGGAAGATGTCTGCCAAAAGCAAGGTTTCCAACCTTCTGATTTTGATTTAAAACATCATAACCATATTTTGGATTTAACAACTACCGTCAGATTTTCCAATCTTCCTAACAAAGCTATGTTAGAAATGGTAGAAGCAGAAAGAAAACGGGAAGAATTAAATGTCACCATTGGATTGCAATTGGAAGATGGTATAGTTACTTGAACAGTTTGACTAATCAACAATAAAAAAAACTATTAGGAGAAAAAGTCTAATGGTTTGTTCTGCCATCTTCTTCTAAGCCATTGTTGTACCTGCTGGTTGAGATATATTATATACTATAAGTATAAGTTGTTTTCACCCATAGTTCATTTAAATGGGAGAGGGCGCTGACTCCTGACATGTGGGTACACCTAGTTCAGGAGTTAGAGGCTTCAAACAAGTTTCTGTAACCTATTTTGTCAATAAAGAATTTGAATTTGTACCTTTTGACTGCCAGAGCATAAAGGCCCGCGTGTGCCCTCCACGCCAAGCCACAATTTCACCTACCATTTTGTCACATATTTATGTTGTTTGGCGTACAGTGCACGCGCTCGCTTGTCACGTATATCTGACTGTGGCGGTTAAACTGTTCAGTTAAATTGATGAGGTAGACCACGGCAAAAGTGGTGTGACGATCTGCCCTCTTCTTGCTGGGCAAACATGGCCAGATATTGTATAAAATAGAAAGGTTTGGAAGTAAAAAAGGCCCAGCAGTGGGACACTTAACAAAAAATGGCGAACAAAAAAAAAAGTTATAATTAGATTTTTTTTTTTGCATTAAATGAAATACTTGATCTAATTGGAATTCCTCTATTGCAGGTGAAAGAAAAACAGCAGATTTTGCTCCCAACACACCATTATACGACTTGGTAATTTCACTGGCCCCAGGAGCACTAAATTCACTGGAGCATCCCACTATTCTGTACATGCGCCAAGAAGTTGTGGGCGAAAATGCCCTCAGGGAAAAGACTTTGCGGCAATTGGGATTAATAAAGGGTAGAGCCATTCTTAGGCTGCTTGATAAACAAACTGAAGCAAGGTAATCTCATCAAGCAAAATCAATGAAAAATATTATATTATACCTTATGATTTCCATTCTTATATGAATTGTATTTTTAGACAGGCGAATGTTTCTTCTGTTTATCGCCGACCGGTAATTGATGATAATAAAGGCAAAGAAATTAAAAAACAACAAACAGAAGACAAACCTCATTTGGGGCCTTCAAACACAAATAAACACAACCAAGATCAATTTCGTACGCCTGATATTGTAAGTAAAATTAAGGAAAGTACTCTCCAAGAGAAACATAACACAGAGACTATGGCAATGGAACATGGTGAAAGTTCACCTCTAGAACAAGAGCCAGCTATTAAAGATGTGTTGATGGATATTGATGTTCCAAAGAGCAATTTGTCTTTCAGTTCTCAATCAAGAGAATATTTAGAAAGGCGATTAAACATTGAAGAAGAAGTCACATTTGTGAGTCCTTTTTTTTTTAATTTCTTCTGAATCTTTGATGACAATGTGTAATTTTACTGAATGTGGCTCTGTGATACTGATACATAGAGACAACATTATATGCAACAAAGGTGCCAAAATATGCAACATAACATTGAAATAATTAAATTTAAGTACTACATTTTCGATGACAAATTATAATTTTTTCCTTGAAAACCGAGTACTAAATGATCAGTAGTATGATATTGAGCCTTCCATGAATGAAAATATTATTATAACTTAAAAACCATTGTTCTACATCCATACAATGGGCACTATTTGTTTTAATTGTTTTTTGCGAATATCACCTCAGGTACATTTTTGCATTTTTCCGGTTAGATTCAGTTAAAATGCCCAAACAATGCATGACTTTCTAATTTTATCTTAAAAACGCATTATCTTCAAAAAAACAGGCGTAATATGCAAAAGCAAAAACCGGGTCTGTACTGGTAAACTGCAATTTATTGGTCCAACCACCTGTTATGTTTTAATTTTATTTAAATAAAAAATATTAAACGTTTGATAAAAAATAAACATTTTTTTTTAGTTGGGAGGAGCTCAAAAAGCTGTAGCCTTTACGCAACCAGATTTCGTAGAAGAGGATATTGACGATCTGCCAGATGACTTTTATGAATTAAGTATAGAAGAAGTGCGAAGATTGTACCATGACTTACAGCAACATCGTATTACCCTAGAAAATACACCACTGTTAACTTCAACTAAACAGAATGAGTTTAAAGAACAGGTAAAAAGATCACACATTATTGAACTTTTGGCTCCAATACTGTAAATAGACGCCTCATAAAGTATCCTCACAAAGCACCTCAAATTGCAGAGAAAAATAGTCAGTGCTATCCCGTTTAAATGTTAATTAATCCAATTGCACCTGGAATCTAATCCAACTGCAGTTTTCAAATTGTATGTTCCCTAGATGGGGTAGAAGGCGTCCTCAGTAAGAAGATCGCGAACGATCTCAAGTTTCACGCTCCATTTCGCTCCACGTTATCTCGACGGTCGTCGCTTCCGCCAACACGGTGACCGTCCCCGCTAAACCATAATATAGGTTATGTCGGGGACGGTCACGCTTCCTTTTTCCTTGAGGATTCTAATCCATCGCTTGTATGTGGAATGTTATCAATCCTTCTGGAGGGTGTGACCGATCCATTCCCACTTACGGGGCTTGATCTGGCGATCATGTCTCTCGTGCCATTTTTTTAACAGCTTCTCTCAAAGATTGTCTCAGGCCAGAAAATTCCGAGGATGCGACATACAGCGGTTGACGAATACTTGGATTTAGGCTGAGAGGTTCTTAGTTATCTTCCACATGTTACCTACATCGGGTCAATTTCCGATATTGTCAAACAGGTCTCCTGTTTATCTCGGAAATTGTTCGGAGCAGTGCGAAAGTAGCACGGGTTTTGACCATCCGCGAAGTGGTGCCCTCTTCAGTTTCTCCAGTTTCTAAGACGCTCCCGAGGTAAGTGAATTTGGGCTCGTTCAACTTAGCTTGCATGTCGGCGTGTGTATGACTCAGCAGTCATAGATCATCGGCGTAATCCAAGTCTTCTAAGACATTCGATAATTCCCGCGGCGCCTGTTATCGGAGATGCGTAGCATATTCCCGTTGTAGAAAGAGGAGCGGCGAAAGGGGGCAACCCTGACGGACAGCCGCGTGCACTGCAGTATCATCCGAGATGAGGTCGTCGTGAGTCGTTGCAACAATATTTCTTATAGATGCTCTCCAATAGACGGACAATTTTCAGCGGCAATATAGTGTCCAGCAGACGGCGCTAGACCACACCAGCACCAGACCGCACCAAACAGCAGGCGGCACTAGACGGTAGTTCCGTGTTAATGTCGAGAAGCTGGGATGGTGAGGAACTGATTTGCAGCGCGTCAGGAGTCGAAGAATGATTGTCGGCACAATCGGAAGACCTCTTCCAAGTGTTGATGCTAATGTTGCAGCTGCCTTACTGACGTCGCAATGAGCTGTCCATCTTAGGACTGCAGTAACTTCTACCTGACACTGCTGTTTCCTGCCAAAATCTTAGTGGCTTTATTCAGCTCTCTTAAGTTACCGGTGGGTCAACCTACAGCCTTCTATCTTTTCGCGTACTTCGATAGATTTCTTTGCGTTTCTGACAGTATTGCAAATTCAGATTGGCTCGTTCATCATCATCACGTGTCTCAAGCAGTTTCAGATGTGTTTTGTGACATCTACCATTCGCGAAAATTGCTAGTTTTGTGCCCTAGACCGATGGAGCTGGCCAAAGTATAGTGTCACATCTAGTGAGCACGTATTAGCTTCGAGGCCCGAGAATCGACTACGTAGTTCCGGATGTCGAGTGTCAGAGTTACACAGTTTCCCCACGTCGAACCTTCTTCCCACATTTCCGGGACCTCCATCTCAGCAACCACTAGATGGAGGTCGCTGTCTATATCGGCGCCTCTGCGGTAGCGGACATCAAGCAAAGAAGAACGCCATTTGGAACTAATGGCAAGATGGTCAATTTAATTCTTGATCACTCCATCGAGTGAGCTCCACGTATACTTATGATGGGCGGCATGGATAAAAGTTCCTCCGATCGCCATTCTCGTTCCATACTCCGAAGTGCATGTGTTCCCAAACATGTGTTAACCGTGTCGTGTTAGCGCTCCCAACCTTTGCATTCAGGTCTCCCATGACGATGTCTTGTTTCTTTATGCTCCTAAGAGTGGCGTTGGGGCGTTTCAGAAGTCTTTGATATTGTCTAGAGAGGCATTGTTTGGGGCGTAGCAAAATAGGCGTTGCACGATGAAAATCTTCCGGGTTCTTGAGTTGAAACAGTAGATGATCCAGTCTGAGATCGGTTTCCAAGCCAGAATGCAGTTTTTCACAGTATTAGAAAGAAGAAACCTAACACCATAACAGCGCGATTGGCGGCGGCGATCTCTCGCGCCCGGTCCTGGTTCAAGCCATGGTCCGGAGCGAGAGGGAATGGGAAGCCGTCACCTCCTTCTGCGAAGCAGTCATGCTAGTGAAGGAGGTGGCGGGACGTGAGAGGAAAAGAGCCTCACGTCCCAGCCGCCGCGGGAGACGCCCTGGGCGTCGGGGGTCACGTGGTGGCCCCCGGCCACCGTAGGCGCGGGCCTGTGGACGGCGAGTTATGGGCTAGCTCGCCGTCCGGCCGTCTTATGACGACAGGCCGTGTCGACGGCGCGTTCGTGTTCCACGCGCGCCTCAAAGAGATGTCAGCAACCACGTAGGGGTCCTCGCAAGGGCCGTTGCCTGCCAGGGCTGCGGGACTTTTCGAAAGAGATACCGCGGCCCTGGAACACAAAAGGCAAAGAAGGAACATGGATGGGTTTTAGTCAGTACAAGTCTGACACTCCCTTCCGCTCCGCCCAGAGCGGGGGGGGTCATTTGGTGATTTCCCATCGTAAAAAAAAACACCGTATTAGCGCACATCTCCCTCACTTTCTTTACCCGAATAGACCAGACGTTTTCAGCTCACCAAAACCGTTTCTTCTCTCTTCGCTAAGACTGAGTAACAGAGTGTGACAGGTAATTAAGCATTACTGCTTCTGCTTGGGCTAGTCGAATGTCATCGCTGCGCGAAGGTACATTCCAAAAAGCAATTTGTGTCCGGGTTTTCATGCCAAAAGTTGTCGGTAAAATGTCGGTCCGATAATTTCGGTTTCTTGAATCTGTAGTGGACGGGCAAGCGAGTGATAAGCTCACTGCGCCTTAATCCAGTAGCGGAGTTGCCGCTTCAGAGCAGATATATTCACACTTGGGTGTCGAGGACGACACCCAAGGAACGGTCTAGGCGGGGGTGAAGGTGTTCCCTTGACGAATGATTGGAAATAATAACAACTCGATTGCAAAACGTATAAACACTTTTATTCTCAGGTCACACACAATTATTTACACGAAGGAATTACGGAGTCACAAAACAAACTATTTAACAATAACAAAACTTAACAACAGCTTGACTGGCTTGGGCAGAATAACGATACGATACGCGACGTGCAACTAAGAGATGTTGCCGCACCGGAGGATGACTGGAGACTCACCCGCGGGCGTCCCTTTAATCCACTCCGCGCGGTGGCGCAGATAGTGGATAGCCGTTGGTTGCTTCTCGCCCGTTCTCAACCAATCGTGAGCACGGGAAACGACGTGCGGGGTGTATTTATATTACATTTATATATTTTATATATAATATTACACATTGCAGTGGCGCAAATAATGAATACATCATTAATATTAACAAGTCATGCGACCACATGTCTCAATTTTAGAAAGAATGCTCTATTTAAATAACTATGGCCATAGCCAAGCCGTTAATCATACAAAAATGGATTTAAATATAAAAACCTACATTTATCCTTATAATTAAAAGGCTTGCATTACTGTGCTTCGCCTACAGCGAGTGTGTTGTGTACGTGGATGACTCGGGACTGGCTAGGGCCCAGCTTTTAAAACGATACTCCGCTACAAGTACAGCAGATGGTTACTTAGCACCTTATAGTAATGCTGCTTTCACTCGGCAATTCCCACTAAGACCAAACCCTAATTTCGCCCCCTTAAATATTTCTTACTGAACTTAAACAATCAGTTGACATCGAACATATTTTTTACAGGCATCTCTGCAAAAGCTTAATTTATACAAGAATGTGGTGGTCCGTATACAATTCCCCGACCATATAATCCTTCAAGGAATTTTTACTCCTACGAACACAATCGAAGATGTGACAGATTTTATAAAAGAACATTTACGGAATCCAAACAAAAAATTCCATTTATGTAAGCAAGTATAAATTTGTATAATAGAAACCCCTGATTTTTTTACGGTATTTAACTTTAACGCATTCTTTAAAAAAATACAATTTGTTCAGTATTACGATCGTAATAAACAGTTTGAATTGCCCGTGACAAGTAAGAGCGTGCTTTAATACTCGCGCGAGTGCATGTGGCGGCGGTGATTCCGGAGTTCCAGATGTCGGATATTAATCCTTAGAAAACCCGTAACACACGCCCGCGTCAGTTTGCGCTACTATTTTTCAATAAAGCCACGTTAAAGTACTTACCATTCTATACCAACATTACGCTTTCGACTATAACGGATGCCTTAGCTGCGATTTGTAGCTCTTCATTATACAATGCATTAACATGAAGATTATTTTGCAGTCATCACTCCTCTGAAAGAAGTTCTTGAGCCCAAAATGACATTACTGGATGCAAAATTTGTGCCTTGCGTTCACATGCATTTTAAGTGGATGGAAGAGGACACAACAAAGCAAGCTTATCTGAAAGATGAGATATATCAAAAGACAACGGCTTCAGACGCAGCCGGTATCTTGGCTTCCAAATACAGGTAAGATTGGTGGTGAATGGAGGAAGACAAAAGAAAAAAACCAGCCAAGTGCGAGGCATACTCACACGCACACAGGGTTCCGTATCACCAAACAATATAAAAAAATATTTTGAAGGCTCATTCATAATTATGTTGTACTGTATTACATTCACACATAGATTTTACCACTTTGGAAGTGTCTATCTTTTAACGATTGATTTTGACTTTGAAAAAATAGTTTTAGGAACCTCAATGTCATTTTTAGAGACCTATCTATAGACCCCTATTTAGTTTCACTTCCATGTATGGGGAGCTCTCCTTAAACTTTTTTTTTTTTAATCCTATAGCGGTTCACAAAATAAATCTGCCTACCAAGTTTCAACTGCGTAGAACTAATAGTTTAGAAATAATAAAGTGGCTGTGACATACGGACGGACAGACAGACATACATGACGAATCTATAAGGGTTCCGTTTTTTGCCATTCGACTACGGAATCCTAAAAAATGGAAGAATTGTGCGAGGTGTATAACGAAGAAAAAAACTTTCTACGAATCTAAGTAGGAACAAGTAAAATGGGACAACGGCAGGAAGATAATGAATTGTATTCGTTTTGAATAAATAAAATCGCGCATTAAGATTCTTCCATACTAACTTCAGCCCCAAACTTCTGTTAAGTCATTCGGATCAAGCATTAGGATTTCGCTTTTAAGTCCACACTATTTGTGTACAAAATGTTTGCTTAAAATAGTTACCTTTTTTATTTTTCGTTTCAATTCCTGCTGTGATTAAAATTACACACTATTACAAAAAAAAAACGTCATACCTTACATTTTATTTGACTAACTGGACCTGTTCTATGCGTGTGCTTGTTTTCGCCTTTGTTACTTTTTGTAATTAGAAATGAGATAAAAGCGCATTCAATCCATAACTATTACTTGAAAATATTTATTTTAATCAATCTGTATTGTCTCTTAGGGCTCCCTCAAGAAGAAAACAAGAAGATACCGCTCAGAGTTCGCAGAAACCTGTAGCTTCCACATCTAAGAGTAGCAGATTGCCAAAATGGTTTAAGAATTGAAAATTAAAAGGCGTGCTTGCACCATTCCTGTCGCTCAAGCAATACCTACAAAATATGAATAATCTTTCTCAATTAACTCATTTTTCAACTGGCCACATTTGCTTCTACTTTGAAAGGGTTGCTATATTTTTGTATAAAACCTGGCCTACTTAACTTCTGCCATTCTATTTTATTTTCAAAATAGCGGCCACGCATAAAACCTGTAGTTACAAACAAGTTTTGTGTGAGAAAAAATCTTCTAAAGCGTCACGTTTCAAGATATAAACAAAAAGTTATAATTTACGCCATCAGTACAACTTTAATAGCGTATATTTTCGGAAATGTGACGCTTCATAAAATTTTGAAGATATTGACTCATACAATACTTGTTTGTATTGTTGCCAGCTATTAACTAATACTGATTTTATGCGTGGTAGCTATTTTGAAATAAAATAAAATGATAAGTTAGGCAGGTCAAATTATTAGCTAGCGAAACTGTGTGATACGAAACGTGTATCTTAAGTTTGTCACACTATGTTGAGCTTCTTAAGTTCTGATTGGAGCTACAAATTTATTGACACAAACACACATGCTTGCACTGACTGCTCAGTGCAAGCATGTGTTCATGTGTCGTGAGAAGGTCTTTTTATGAAAAAACCACTCAGAATTTAGTGGACCTGTCTGGACAGACGAGAACCTGCATGGTCCTTACCAAGTCAATGTCAACTTTAAAAGAGACTTGGACCTTTAAGTTTGTTTCGGCTGTTTCTTCTCAGAGTAGTCAGATAAGGAAACACCGACCACATCTGAAGTTAAGAATGACGTGTTAAAGTATTTTTAATAACTTACGATTTCACAATTGATGATTTCATTTCAAGTTTCGGAAATTGACACCCCCACTTTTTGATTTAGCTTACCGTAAAAAATATATGAATATCGCTTCGCAATTAGTATGAAAAGACCTTTTTTTTACCCTTGTTCATTGGGATAAAGGTCTTAGTCAGCGAGAGAGGGAAAGAGACGTAAGTATAACAAAATAAGTTCTCAAATTCATAGTATTACGACAAACATGTTGCTAAAGCTAATCCGACCTATGCCGTCCGACCGTGAGGTTCTGGAATCGACTGAGGACTGTAGGCTGTGTTACGGAACCCCCAGAGTTCATAGAAAAATGCCCATGGTCCTTTGTCCAGTTTGATGGTCTGAATCATCACCTAAAAGGTGTTGCGCTTATTCTATTACACCCTGCATTATCAATACCAATCAATTCTGCGGAGTTTCGCTAGCTAATTAAATTTGACCTTGTATTTGTTATTTCTTAATTGATTATTCTGTCTCATTGGATACAATAAATAAAAATTAAAAGCCCTGAGAATAAATAATCGAATTAATCTTTTGAATGTCACGGTTGAGTATGGTTAACTGTAGACAACAAATGAAAATGTGCAACACACGCCTCCGCTGCGTCGGCAAAACCCGACGAAAAACTGCCTTTTAAAATACAAAATAAACATATATAAAACTTTTTTGTTTCTTTCCCTATTATCTATCAATTTGACCGGTCATGGACTAGCGATATTCTAGGTACTTTTATGTATAACAAATATTTTAATACACTATACATACTTGGGATCAATCCACTTCCCCGCTAATTGTCAGCCATTTTGTTTTTTTTGTTTTGATAAAATCTACGTGCGTACAAAAAAAATACATATCTCTCGAATTTTTGGCCGTACTGAGATAAAAATAGGCTTATTCAAAGGGCAACAATGTTGTTTGTCGTTAACATAAAAAACGAAATAATGGGATCACATTTTTGTTACTTTCAGAAAAAAAAACGAATAGTCTCTAAAAAATATCAAAAAATTATGCAAATAGACATTTTTTTTGTATTAAACATTCAAATTCTTACGTACGTCTAAAGTGCCCTAGCGGCCAATGGCGTTTAGATATACGCGGTGAATTTTTCAAGTGAGCGTGGATGGCCAAATCCGGAAACTATGAGGAATAGCGAAAAATACTGAAAGGAGTCTCGAGCCTGATTTTGACGAAAACTAAAACTACATCATTAGATTTTTGAAAAATCAATATTCCTAGCCAGGAATCGAACCCCTTGATTTCGAAAAAAAAATACACACTATTATTACACTCTACATACTTCCCACGTATACCTTTCTCTTTCAAGGCCCACCCACCCTTTCTCGTTCCAGACCCTCATCCCGCGGCTCCCAAAGAAAGTAGTGACTAAAATTGTAAATAGTAGGTATGCTTAGATGGTTTAGTTATGTTGAGAGTATGAGTGAAAGACGACTAACAAAAAATATTTACAAGGCAGAGGTGACGAAAAAAGCCCGTAGGATACCCTAGAAGGACATACACCAGGGGCGTGCATACCTTACAGGCTATTAGGCCTAGCCTACCCTACCAACAACGCCAAATGCATTTATTATAAGTTTGTAATAAAATAATACAAAATATTAAAAAAAAACCTTAAAACTCCTGTTAGAACACTTATAGCAACTTGTCGCGCCCGTGTGACGTAACTCAAACTCACACTATACTTGACTATACTGTAAGGTAAGTTCGTAGCTACAAATTGTCAATTCTGAGGCTAGACGTCAGAAAGCCTATAAAACAATATATTTCATTCATAATTTTACGCACACTATTACATATTACCGTGTGTAGGAACGGCACACATGTGTAGATTATGGGCGTAACTCCGTTCACTGTAGACGATCACCACGAGTTATGATTGGCTAGCTAGATTATTGAATGAAAAAATATTAGAGCAGTGTTCCCAATTTGTGGACATTTCCCCGTTTTGTGGGGAATTTGAGCAAAAGAGACAGACACGATAGTTTCCTTAATGACTACTAGATACAATTAAAAGAACATGAAGCTATTGTCGAATTTATACTTTCCACAAAAATGATAAATTGTATTTATAAGAATTGCAAAAGCCCTATAAAAATAATTAAAAACTACATTAATTTTATTTTTCGCTTTGATTTTTGGGGAGTTTGGAAAAAAAATATGACAACACCACCGTTACTATCGTCTGTCACTTATGTCAGAAAAATTTTTAGTAGCCATATTGTTTCATGTGACAAGCAAATTATAATCAATCATGAATGTTTTTATATCTAACTTAAGTTATAACTTATAAGTCATTCGTTTTGAAACGTACATTCATGTAAATATTATTTGTTAAGTACATTTACACTTAAAGATGGTATTCTGTTGTGAAGTGTGTGGTGATTACGTGTGTTAGAAGTTAAAAGCGAAAGAAATAAGTTTTCGCAATTATCGTTTAATGATAAGATTCATGTGGTGTCTGAAGAAAGATGTATACCCGAATTACGAGAGTTAATCCAAAAATATGATAATTCACCTCGTACATTTCAATCTTCAAAATATTATGCAACATTTAAGTTGGCTGTGTGGGTAAGCGCTTCTATTTTACACACAAATAAATTATATTGTTTTCCGTGCATTTTGTTTAATACCTGCCCACACGCCCAAGTGCCAAAATTGGGACCGGAACGAAAAAGCTTAACTGCTCAATGCCCAATTTTATTATTACTTATTTTTTTTGTTGACAGCGCACTCTGTGTTATTTTTTAGATTTTTTCTAACGAAGCGACATCCTTCGTTCTTGTACTGATAGAAAGCCATTGAAGTACCTCATATTTTAGGCAGATGGCGTTGTTTCCAATTAGCTGTTTATTTTTTCTGTGGTTGTGTTTTGAAGTGATAGTTGTAGGAGTTTGTTATTTGTTTGGTAAATAATATTATATACCTTTTTGTTCCTGTTTTTACGGCCTTTCGAATGATACATGTGAATTTCGAATCGATTTGTAAATTGAATGATTAAATCAATAGTTAGTTTATAATTTTGTCAGAAAAATCTTTAAATTAATAAAAACGTGATATAACTATTTTAGGTAAATTGCTAGTTTGTACTTAGTCATTGTGAATTAAAAAAAAAAAGCGTGATTAATAACAAACGATTTAGTACCAATTCATTCCATACCATTTAGTTAAAAGTTCGAAGGTGTGTAATGATTTGCTTACGTAGTGTAGGTATTTGTTTTGACTAGAAATTTAGTCAACGCGATGTTATTAATATCTTTAGTTCAAATTTTGTGTGAAGAGTGGTCACTATTATGATGTTATTTGATGCCTACTGAGTAAGGCTATAATTTAGGTTCAAAAAAACATAGGGTCATCGCTTTAAATTTTGAAATAATACAAGTTTTATTATGTTTTGGCTTATATAACACAAAGGCAGTTATTCAAAGTTACTAGCCTACCCTCCGAGGAGGACCACTGCACGCCACTGACATACACTGACCTTATTGTTGAGATTGTTCAGAAAGATCAGGTGCGTAGTACTCGCAACCGGTGTGGTGGTGTCGTAGTGGGTGAGGCGAAAGGAGTATGTAGGGATCGTAGTAGGTTACGTTAAGTGGTTTTTACCTAACCCATTCCTCAATGGCCTACCCCTATGCGAAAGAGGCGCGAGTTTATGTAGGTGTGTATAATTCTACACCCTGGCTAGGTATGTTTCTTTTTTTAATTTTACTTCAACGTGTCACAACAACAATAAAAACTATATTCTATTTAAATCAAAACAAATATAAAAACTCAAAGTTTTTGTAACAACAGTTTATTCGATATAACGGAACGAAATACAATTGGGATGAAAAAAAAATGGCATTCAAAAATATTACAATGAAATTATGGTCTCCATTTCGCTATAGTCCCTGCAAATCGCAACGCGTCATTTGACTTGTTGTCGACGTGACACTCGGCCGGGCGCAGCGAATGTTCGAACATTCGCGCTACTTCTCTCACGGAAGCTCGTGTCATCGCGTGCGATGACCTTCGTTGTCACCTTACTTGTAATGTACAGAATACACAAAAATCCTTCTGCGTCGACACGAGTACGCTTGTGTATCTTCGAGCATTTTCGCGAAGGACGCAAAGAACAAACGCGAACGCATGCGATCTAACACGATAAAACAAAAAAAACATTTGAAGACGGGGGAGGGGGAGGAGTAATATTTTTCTAATGTTGTAAGCGTGTTGACATTGTGTTAATTTTTTTTATTTGATTCTATGTAGCATAAGAAATAAAAAAGCTGAAATCTATGGTAATTACATATTTTTTTCTGGGAAGGAAGGAATCGTAGCAAATGTCTACCCCCCCCCCCCCCGGTGACAATTGAGAAACAGACTGCCCATTTGTCTCCTCTAGTCAGTTTTCAAAGGGAACAGTCGGCACAAATTGTCACCCCGGTGACAACTGGGAAGACAATTCCCAGCTGTCACCCCGGAGGACAGGGCTAAAGGGGACTTTTGGGAATAATTCGAAAAATTACAACTTTATTTCAAGGAGTAGGTATTTTATGATTAATCCCGACTTTGCCAAGTTTTGGTAGGTAAGATCCTACTCAGGACCATGATCGGCTTTTCCTTATTTTCTACCCAGCTTGTGTGAAAAATAATAAGTCTTCTTACATTCCGTTATTTCATTGTTTTGTTTCTCATTATTAGTCAAGGATCAAATGAAAATTTCATTGTAAACATCTGTTTCTTTATCTAAATTCAACTCACAATAGGAATGTTGAAAAGGTTGGATGCAGTCAGGTCAAAGAAGCTGACCACACCATTATCATAGGCCAGCACCACAAATGAGCAGTCTGGACTCCAAACCAGCTTGCGCCATTGAGAATAGCTAAAGTATTTTGTTTATTAGTTATTCTCAGCGGATCTTGTTGATTGAAGGCGTCTGGCAAAATCATTCAAACTTAAATGCGAGCTATTTTGAAGATTTGTCCAGCCAACCTGAGTCACATTCAAACGTGTTGTTACTATTTGCGTTCCGATATTATGTAAACAGCAAATCCTATGTACTTTTTTTTCAATTGAACCCTGGTCTGCGAATCCTTATCCCCTTATCAATAAACGCGGAGTAAAGTTACGAGCAGTAAGTATAACTATCAGATTAACCATAATTTTCTTGAAGTAAGTTCTGCATAACTTTACCCCTTATTTAAGGGGGTTCACCCAAGATACTTAACCCATGTTAAATAATTACAGCTGTATAAATGAGGGTAATGTTCCTAATTTACATCTCATAGGTTTTATTGTTTCAAATGATTCATTGGTGTTACCCTCGTCTCGGTGATCATCGTAATATCTATTTTCAGAACAAGGTTCACCTTTAGCTGAAAATGATTTAGCACTAATGACACTTGGTTTTTCTATTTTCTGATGCTCTTCTGCGGCTTGCCGATCTTTTTTTTTCATAACACCTTGACTTATTCTTGATTGGTTGTATTTCTTTCTGAATGAATCTCTTATTTCGGAAATCGGCTTATTGCTTTCGGAATGAATATTAACATGGCGTTGTAAACATTTACTACCTTTCTCACAATACCCCTTCGCAAAATCTGGACAAATCTTTGTCTTTTCATTCAATTTAACGTGCAAATATGGACATTCTGCTTTAGTGCACGATCCTTGTAAATAGAAATAACAGGTTGGCATTTTCTTTGTCGTTAAGTCATGGGACAGAAGGCAGTCTTTGTCGTGACAAAGTCCTTTGATGAATTTTCGACAAATGGAGACGTGTTTCCGGTCATGTAAAAACTCGCACCTCCCACGTGCATTTCTTAGACATGTTCCGAATTTGCGGAACAGAGGACAAGGTATATTATTTTTCTTTAAACTTCCTTTAATTTTCTTCAGTCTTGATTGATTTGCTTGATTAGATTGATGCATTTTTTTAAGAGAATCTATGGATAACTTTGTTTTTATTTTGTCTTGCTTCATAGGAGATGCATTATTATAATTAGTAAGTTTGAATTGATTATTTTTTCTATTGAGCACTAATGAGTTAGAGACCTTTCCGTTCATTGGTGTCTGGAAATTCGTTTCAAAACGTTTCAGATTATTACTTTTAACATTAGCTAGATTTATTTTGATGTCTTTCCATGACACAGTTTTATACTTGTTTAATTTGAATGTGTATTTAGCTTTATCTAGCGCTGTTTCATTTGTTGGTTTTTTAGTTACATTCTGCCTAACTAAACTGTAACGAGATTGGGTAACTGGTGGCGGAAGAGCCGTTGCGTCCTTGTACACTGATTGATACTGATGAGTGTTCAATGAGTTACTGGCAGTACTTTGTACATCGGAAATAAAGTGATTATTAACAGATCTTGAAATGCATTGATTACCATCACCAACACTTTTAGATTTTATAAAGTTGGGGTTAATGTAAATTTTGTTCTTATTATGTATGTTACTTTGACTGTTCGTCGCTACAAATTGAGAAAATTTTGGATTAACATGCATTGTAGGGCTGCTGAGAGAATTATTTATCCGTGACCTATTGAAATTCGGGTTAATATAAACCTTACTTTTACAATTTTCCAGAGGATTCATATTTAGTATCGCTTTTGATTTATTTTGAACTGCTATATCAACTCAATGAGTACTGGAAGTATTTATTACCACTTTTACAATTAATTGTTTCTATTAATACAGTCTTCAGAGATTTTTCTAACTCCTGAGATAAGATTTCATTTAATTCATCTATGATACTAATAAGCTCGGTTTTCTTATCCCCATTTACCCACAGGATACTCATATGGAACGAGGGATTCTGAAAAAGAATTAAAACAAATTATCTTTCAATAAAGTCTTTAAAGTGCAGCTGAAAACCATGATATAGTTGGATAAGTTTAACTAAGTATTAAGAATAATAGAAAAACATACAAACAAAACTTTCGAATCCTTAACATAGCTGGGTTTATTTTTTCAATTAGAAACTTGAAAGAGCAAGATATTGGTGCGATTGGAGGCGGATTGTATGATTGCGGGCGAAATAGGTCGGGATGCGAAATAAGATAAAATCTACTTTGCAGAGCCTTTGGAGTACCTCTGTTACATTCGGGCTGCATCGTCTACTATGTACATTCGAAACATGCTGTTTCGGAAAACGTGTTAAGTGACACCCTAGATCGAAATCCACCGAATCGAATAACTTCTGATGTATTGGTATGACACGTGAAAAAATAAGAGAGGTAAAAGGAGGATGGGAGCTTTGGTTCCGGTGCTGTATCAAGTTTAAGGTCCTAACAATTGCTTCATAAAAAATGAATCCCTTTGGACTGCTCTAGCTGAACAAGGAATCAACCAAAAAAATTTACAATTACATAAAATCTACAAGGATTGCAATGCTCGAGTTATATTAGAAAAAGAAGCTGAGGTATTTTATACGGGGTGGATACGTACAACGGTCTCCGCATTCCGCATTTGGTTTCCGCATTTAGTCCCTTAAGGGACTAAATGCGGAAACCAAAATCCTTAATATAGAACATACGGGGAGGAAGGGAAACCGACGCGAAAACGGTTACCACGTATTCAGTACATCATTCGGAGCCCCCTCGAAATTTTTCATCGGTTATTAAAAAAAACAGCTGTTCCTTTCAAATGTGCAATACCTACACGGTCAAAATGTGTGGAACAGCTGATATTTAAAAAAATAAATTGTAATTTGTATTTGTGTTTGTTTTGTTGTTTTTTGTTTGTTTGTATTTGCTTTTAATTTGTTGTTGTATTTGTGTTTTGTTTTGTTTTTTTTGTAATTTTATGATGAGAAATTATGACTATAACTATGTGGGGGGGGGCTCAGAATGATGTACTGAATACGTGCTAACCGTTTTCGCGTCGCTGTCCCTTCCACCCTGTATATACTTGGGACAAAATATATCGCACCTTCGGTAGAACAAGGGCATAATTGCAGTTTTTGCTATTTTACAGGAGAGCTATTTTAAGATATTTATTGCATTCAGTGAGGTCTTGCTCTGTTAATATTGCTCGAAAGTTTTTCTTCTTTGCATGATATAAACTATATACTATATCCTTTTTAGGCGTATAGTTAACAAGAATTAAGAACTCATTTTTGCAATTTTTGACAATTGTGCCCTTGTTCTACCGAAGATGCGATATGTTTTACCGATAGGACTATGAAAGAAATCAAACAAAGATAACTATTGCATGGAAGAAGTATGGGTCACTTTAAGAAATATTTAAAGGAAATTTCTCAAATGACATCAAAAGGAAACTATTTGATATATTACCGACTCTTTTATACGGATGTCCAACTTGGGCTACAACAGATTCCATGAAAATAAAATTTAAGTCATTTCAAAGAGCTGCAGAAAGAAGCATGCTTAGCCCAAAAATACGCGACCGCACAAAGAGCAGCGACGACCAAAGCCACTGATGCTTTGTATATCGCCGAGAAACTGAAATGGCAGGCCACATCGCGAGGACTACAGACAACAGGTTGGGTGAACGAGTCCTGCTCTGTCCACAAGACGGAAACAGACGCCGCAGACCATTGAAACGATGGCGAGGCGATATCTTCGCACTGGCAGGGATAGAATGGACTAGAACGACCCAAGATAGGTATAAATGGAAACATGGAGGAGGACTAAAAAATCGAAGCTGTTCCATACATTTTCACCGTGTACGTATTGCACTTTTGTAGGAAACAGCAGTTTTTTTTTTATTACTGATGAATATTGTGAGGATCGGAATGATGTCTGAACAGTCTCTACTTTCTGACCCAGTATCTAGTTTCTAATTAATTCGTATGAAAGTGCAGGTATGTCTTTTGTATCACCATAAACGTATCTACACAAGTGTGTGCGATGTAAGGGAGCGAAGATAAATATTTTTAGGATTTAAGAAACTGTTAAGTGAATTTGAAGTTTAGCAAATTAAACCTTTGGGATAAAAAAAATCCTTTGTTTTGTATGACAGTCGACGTGAAATCTGGAATAATTAAGGTTTTGACCTAGAACGCAAAAGTTTAATTTGTAGAACGTTCGATTCGCAAAATGATCGGTGTGCTTAGCGTCCGATTCGCAGAATGTCCACAATCGCGAGAACAGATTTTCTTTTTGTTTTATAATTAGTTAATGTTTTTTTTTTTCATTAAAAAATCCAATTTTACGCACCTCGTAGAATGTTGGCAACTGAAATTCAGCCAGTACATCATCCACTTTTTTGGACACATTTAGTAAGTGTTTATGTGTAAAAGGATCCACATCAAGAGAAATAAATGTCCTTGAATGATCTTCGTTACAATATACTTTCACTGCAGCAAACCCAAGATCAAAACTGAAAAAAAAAAGTCTTTACAAGTATGATTTATTTATGTATGTATTATCATTTGTGTAACCATATAGATTGAATATTGATATTATTTTAATTACTTCAGTTATTTCAGATCATTAGAATCCATAAAATACATAAAACTAAAATCAATTTGCACATTTATACCAACATTACATAAAATTAAAATCAATTTATACAATATGCCTGCACGATGACCACGCGACGAATTGAGCGTGTGCATGTATTGACTTATTGAGGTGGTGGAGGAATTGTGAGGAAGTTTCTTTTTAACTCTTTTTGTCAAAGCCTTTGATTGATATGATTATGTCATACTAGCTTATGTTCGCAGCTTCGCCGGTGTGAATGGTATGAACGGTGTGAAACAGCCTTTCCTTTCCTTTACCCAAGGAATAAACATTAAATACTTTTCAGTGCTTCCACAAAAAAAGGCAGACAACAAATTATGCAAAACCGAAAATTATTCCTCTCAAAACTGGACTTGTTATCAAGTTAAGTGGTATGGAAAGGGATATGAACTTATGTATCATACCAGATGTTTATTTATCCACATAAAACTGACTGAAATTAAACAGATTTAATCTGATTTACTATTCTTAAAAAGCTATTACTTTATAAATAACCCTTACCGCCGAGCCAAGTCACCGCCAACCAGATAGCGCATGACATCAACTAAGTATGAATAAATGTAAACTAACACGCTTTTCCAGTAAGATTCCTAAGCCACAAAAACTTGATGGCATGATATCAGTAAACTATTCAACCTTACATAAACAATGACAGCAATTATGGGCCATAAATGCGGTAAAGCTTCGGTAGATGATATCTCAGTTGAGCAACTAAAACAGCTTCACCCAATTGCTGTGTCGTGGTTGCTGCAACTAGACAACAATTATGTGAAATGCTTCATACACACGACTCTGGAGACAATCTATGGTCGCCGACGATCCAAAGCACTTCCGCTCTATCTCTCTAAATTGGTTCAATATGTCGTAGATGGTTTCGAGAATGGAATGGACTCTGGTGCTGTATGCGTAGACTTGTCAGCTGCTTACGATACATACAGTTAACCTCAAACGGCTGTTGTGGCTCCGAGAACTTTTCCACAACCGTCGATTTCACCTACTCTCGGAAAAAAAATCGTTGGAGAAAACGGCCACACCCAAGATTTTGGCACCACAATTCGTCTCAATTTGTAGACCAACAATCAATCACCCAGTCCACAAAACTTCCGCTTCCTCTATGCTGACGACCTTGCCCTTGCCTCCCAAGCCATCAAATTTGAGCAGGTTGAGGCCAACTTGGCAGATGCTCTTGGTGACTTAGCTTCACACTACCTAGCTAACTCACTCAAGCTCAATCCGAGCAAAATTCAGTGTTACATATTTCATCTTCGCATTAGAGAGGCGGGCAAACTAAAGATAGTTTGAGCACAGCAATTTCCCAAAATATCTCAATGTTAATCTGGACAGGTCACTAAGAACTGGCAAGAACTGCAATAACATCAGGCAGAATGTGCACATTCACAATAGTCTTTAACAGAGACTAGTCTCGTCAAAGTGGGAAAGAGAAGCACTTCTCTGCAGGTGAATTCAAGTGTCCCGTGTGGAGTTACTCAGCCAATGTAAAGTTAGTAGATACAGCTCTGAATGAAATGTCACACTGGATTATCACAGGTTGCCTCAAACCAACCCCGGTAGCATGGAAAACCTATTCAGGTGGAGATTCATAGACAACTCTGCCCATGAGGTTAATGTGGTTGTGTTCCACAAACAATAGACAACATGATAATATGTCCTGCTGTTTGCACATTACAGGAGCTGATGCACGCTACCGAAAGTGCCAAACTAGTCTCCAAATTTTGGGGTGAATCAATTTAGATATTTTAGATTGCCCTCAACATGCTAATAAGAAACCCCTTACCCTTGGTATAATGTGACATCTAAATAGATAGACAAAGCTAACATAAAATAAATTTGCAGAATCCTACTTGTGTTAATAAATATTTAAAATGTAATTATGAATTTCATTCATTCAGATTTATGAATTCGGATAATCTATACTAATGTTATAAAACTGAAGAGTTTGTTTGTTTAATTGAATGCGCTAATCTCAGGAAGTACTGGTACGATTTGAAAAATTCTCTTAGTGTTGGATAGCCCATTTATCGAGGGTGGTTATAAAATTTGGCTATAAAATTTCACATGGATGAAGGTTGCGGGCAACAGCTAGTGTAACCATAATTTAACAGCAGAATAAAGGGTGCATTAAAGTGTAAAGATGAGTTAAAGATGTGTTACAAGCCAGAGAATGTCAAAGCAAGAGAATATACAACAAGACTATACATACCTTTCAACATCAACAAGGCATTTGTGAAGTGATGAACTAAATGCTGATATCAAATGATACTTCAACACAAAAGTTTTAGACAAACTGATATGAAAATCATCACAGCGATGACAAGATTCAACTTTTGTTACTACTGCATCCTCCAATTTATCTATCAAATCACAGACGGCATCTATTTGACAATCTAAAACAAAAATACTTCCTATCATCAAAAAGATTAGTTCCCTTTTGATTAATTAAAATATTCAAGGTACATACAATTCACATAGACAAAGGTGGCCCAGTTTCCCCTCACATGTGGAAATGTTCGGGATCTGCCACCATGAAGCTGTGGATCATCTATGTGTATGTTGGAGGGCACAACTGGCACTTTGCTCAGATTAGGAGCAGGAAGTTTAGGTCTGAAACGACAAATTACAGTTTAGATAGTTACTTCACACAGAATAAAGAACATCTAAATAACCAACATTTATAACAAAGGACAGGGTAGATTAACAAAATTGGTTTAGTACCTCGTTTACGAACAGATAAATAAATGATTTCCAATTTATGGTGTAACATATTCATGATTGTTTATTGTAAATACTTATATCTAAATCCATGTTCGTATTAACATAATGTTCTATTACCTATCAGGTTCGTTGTCTTTACTATCTGTTTCACTATCTTCTGAATTAGATCCATATTCATCACATATATAGGATAATGCTGACATAGGGTATTAGTAAACTTATGAACGCACAATGAGAGTATTATTATAAATGACTGTACGTACCCATGAAAATAAGATACTTTCGTTAAAAATATTCAAGGATCTGAATAAGACACTATGTCTATCTGTGCTTATGTCAATTATTATCGTCATTCAGACGCAAGTTGCTGACAACCATAGATATAGGTAAAAAAAATAGAATATATAATAACAGTCCAACAGGGTTGCCTGCATTGAGATAGAAAAAACATGGAGGCGCCGCTATATTCTATAGATACATTTGCTTATACAAATATGAGTGAAAAACGATACAGAATGTGAAATATCGTTTTGTTTCATTCTTTCTAATGCAGTAATCGTATTTGAAAGTCTACGGTAATATTTCTGATCGCTTATCATATCAAATACTTCGTGATAGAGCCAATGATATCGAACAGCTTTGTTATAAGGCCTACATGACTAAAATTGAGTCCGCATTAGGTACTAGCCCAAAACTATTCTGGTCATATGTCAAAAGCAAACGCATGAACAGCAATTTCCCGTCGAGTATGTCATATGGCGACAGTAGAAGTGACTCGGGAGAGGGCATTTGTGAACTTTTTGCTAATTACTTTCGGACAACCTTCCTAGACGCTTCCACTGCAAGTCGCAATTGTGATTCGACCGGGTGTGCTTCTAACTGTGATTTAGGTACAATTGAAATCGACTTATTGACTGTTCATAAATATTTAAAATCTCTTGACCTTACCAAATCTGCCGGCCCAGATGCTTTGCCTGCTGTGTTTATAGTTAAGTGCGCTGATGAACTAGCTTTACCTGTATCACTTTTATTTAAAAGGTCAATATCTGAAGGCATTGTGCCTTCTGTTTGGAAATCAGCTTTTATATCACCCATCCATAAAAAGGGTGCTAAAGATAAAATTGAAAATTATAGGCCCATCTCAAAACTTTGTCTACTAGCTAAAGTATTGGAGCGCATAGTTTATAATCAGTTGTACTGCAGTGTGGTTTCTAGCCTGAGTCCTCAACAACACGGGTTTCTGAGAGGAAGGTCTACAGTATCCAACCTGGTCCTGTTCACAGATTTTATTACTGAGCATATGGATAATGGATCCCAGGTCGATGTAATCTACACCGACTACAGCAAGGCGTTCGATAGAATCGATCATGATATTCTGCTGAGGAAGCTTTTCGACTTGGGCATTAGGGGCGACCTATACAGATGGTTCTCGTCTTATGTACAAAATAGGACACAAGCAGTGGTGCTCAGTGGCTTTATATCCTCCTGGTCAACCATCCCCTCTGGTGTGCCGCAGGGTTCCCTATTGGGGCCATTATTATTTATTCTTTTTATTAATGACATCAGCGAGTGTTTCAAACATTCTAAACACTTAATGTTTGCAGATGACATGAAAATTTTTACATCAGTTAAGAGTCTAAATGACGCGGTACGTTTGCAGGCTGACTTATCTAGATTAGTGAACTATTGTAGAATAAATAAATTAGATCTTAATATATCTAAATGCTTAGTTATCACCTTTGCCCGGAAGAACTTAACAATAATATTTAATTACACAATCGCAAATCAGCCTTTATCTCGAACTCATGTCACCAGAGATCTTGGTATTTTTCTGGACAGTAAGCTCACCTTTGAGTATCATGTTGACCATATTGCCAAAAAAGCGTCCAAAGCCCTGGGATTCATTATACGTAATGCCAGTTCGTTTAAGAGAATGAAAACCCTGAAAATTCTGTATTGTGCTTACGTCCGCAGTCACCTCGAATATGGTAGTCAAATTTGGAATCCGAATTATGCAGTGCATTCAGACAGATTGGAACGAATACAAAGGAAATTCACGAGATACTTAGGTTATAAATTTAAAATCCCTTATCTGAGTTACAAGGAACGATGCGTTCGATTCCACTTACTTTCACTTGTAACTCGGCGAAATATATCTGATATACGGTTCCTAGTGAAAATAGCACAGTCAAGGATCGAGTGTCCTGAACTTCTTTCTAAGCTGTCCCTGAATGTTCCACCTCGGCATTCTCGCTTGAGAAATCTTCTTCGTGCTCCTTACGCTCGTACAGTTTACCGTAGCAATTCTTTTTTGCCTCGCTCAATCAAAGCATTTAACCAAGTTGTAATGAACGAACACCCATCAATCGATTTGTTTGCGAGCAGCGTAGAGACAATTAGTACTGCCTTGTCTAAAAGCTGTGTTGTTGATGATGAATCTTAGTAGTGTTTGCGCCTGCGTGCCTGCTTGTGCAGGCGTTTAATTTTAATATTTAATCTGCATTTGTTACTGCATTATGCTTAGTTCTTGATATTATGCTTGGTTCTTAGTTCTTAGTTTGTGCAACAATAGTTTAATGCTAACTGTGGAGGCTTGTAAATGGCTTGTTGTTGTTTGCCTCGCTATTAATTTGTGTATTGTTAGCTGTAAGCCACCCTAACACAATAAAATAAAATAAAATTTGAAGAAAGAGACAACAATATTTCAGTTGTTGCTCATAATGGCAATATTTTGTAGTTACGAGTCATATAGTTGTAGGTAAGTGCCGTATCCGCCATATTAAGCGACCAGTTTCGTGGTAGTTCCGCTGTCAAATAGTTGTTTACTTTTTGTCTTATTGAGATTTGTGAGAAAATTACGAGGAGTTTACCTTTAAAACTGCATGTATATGTTGAAAAATAGCAATTCAACATGCCTGTGTGTTGTATTGTGAAGTGTGGTGCAAGAAAGAAGGAAAATCAACCTCAATTATCTTTGCACAGGTTAGTAGCCGGTTTTCATGCAATCAGGGACCGAATTACCGTTACTTTTTTCTTAACGTTACCGATTACCGTTATGTTAACGTTAAAAAAGTAACGATATTTATAACGTTACCTGTAAGTCCGTTAACGTTATCTAATAACTAATATTAGTAT
Source organism: Noctua fimbriata (assembly GCA_905163415.1). NCBI lineage: Eukaryota > Metazoa > Arthropoda > Insecta > Lepidoptera > Noctuidae > Noctua > Noctua fimbriata. The sequence goes on along the minus strand of LR990941.1, from coordinate 10,207,869 downwards.
CGGTAAAAGTAACAAAATACTTATACCGGTAATTTATTCGCCTATCTCTTTCTAACGATGTCGGTGGAGAGTCTAGCGTCTTACGATGTTAGTACACACGGCCGCTCATCAAGGTCGACTGTTTGGACCTTGAACTATTAGAAGTTGAACGCTGCAAATCGTGCGAGAGGGTCCGATATGTTGTTTTTATTTCGTCTCTCTCACGCGCAGACCGTATGGTATGGAAGCGCCGCGCCGCATTCTAACCGTACCTATACGTAGATATCATGTAGGCATTTCAAAAATATTATTTTGTAAGCGAATTAAGTTCGTCGCATAATGATTGTTATGGGTAGATTATTTTTGCTATTTGCGCTACACCTGTGCACTAATAGGTCTATTATTAAAAGTTATTATTTTATTACCGTTTTTAACAACGATAACTATTGAAGAAAATGTTTGTTTAAGAGTATAAAAGTATTTATGTCTTAGATTTTATTCATAAAATAAAATAAAAAGTTTAAGCTAGGTAATTATGAAAAAAAAAAAATTAAACCATAAATGTTTTTTTTCCCATTCGCACTGGCATATAACTGTCTACTATGAAATTTAATCATATTACTATTAGGTATGGTTTTTGACAAAATAGCAAAAGGCATTTCAGTTTTACAATTTCGTGAGGCACATTGATTGGTGCCAAGCAGCTTAGACGAAATAGATAGCTAGAGCTACCTATAAACTGGATAGCTACCTATTAACTGGATGAAAAGACGGCAAGGTTGATGGCGCAGTGGCTAAGCGATAGGTTGCTGCGCTATGTGTCACGGGTTCGTTCCTGTAGAGAACAAATATTTGACCAACTCCGGGTCTTGGCCTACAATCGCACTAGACCGCGAAATGTGGAATAATATATGATATAATGTTCCGGGTCTGGCTGCTTGTGTATGTAAGATTTAAGTTAGTAAACGCACGCATCATCCAGGAGAATTCCTAATTGTCCTTTTCGTCACAACAATCGACGTGATTATTCGTAATGACCGTGAATCCCGTGTGCGTCAGAATGACTGACTGGCTGTCTGTATCAGTTCACGTCTGGCTGGTGACCAAAAATTGCTACTATTTGCTATTTTTTAGTAACTACATCAATTAATTGCTACATAACTTGGAAAATAAAGGGACTTCAAAATTACCAGCCATTCTGATATTAGGATGGCTGGTCAACTCTCCGTTTGTGTAGACTATTTAAATTTGTGTTTTTATTTTTACTTGAGTGATTGCTACCCTCACATCCTTCAATGCCCACCTTGTAGCTTTAACAAGTAAAAAGTTATGAACATTTGAAATTTTTACAGGGAATGGATTAAGGTTATTGAATAAAGCAATTTAAAACGATTACAACAACGTTTCTTTTTATTCGTCATTTTGAAGTCCCTTCATTTTGTTTCCCAGTTAGATAGCAATTAATTGACTATAGGTAGCAGTGGCGAAGGTTCCATACAACCCGATTCCTGCCGGGAGAAGGGAAGCCCTTTGAAAAAAGGCACATTCAGTATTCTCCAGCCAATCATATTCTATACAGTCAAGATGAGACGATTCTCTATATTGAATGTAGCGTAGTTATAGTTGAGTTCCTGAGAACCGTGGGTCTTGACTTTCGGAATTTTGATTTTGACCTCAAGGTCAATGCCCAAGAGGTGTCCCATGGTGTTCCCCCACCCTACTACTCCCACATCCCACCGGGTCCCGAAGGCTCTTATTTTCATAGTGCCCCGTTTCGTATATACACATTATTTTTTCTTTAAAATGTTTAAAATACTCATATAATTATCAGTATTTTAAACAAAAAAAACAAACAAATTTTAAAATGTTTAAAATACTGATATAATATATCAGTATTTTAAACATTATATACTTTGTTGCACTTCTTTCGGCCCATAATTATATTTTTTACAAAAAAAAAAGTAATAATTAGAACAACAAAACAAATAGTTGTATTTTGTCCTATAAAATGAAAAACGTGCGAGTCGTCGCGTTTTCGTAGGTATCTGTCCGATCGTCGTAAAATGCTATGTGTCGTAGTTGCCGCTCCGATTTGAAGAGCCGAACGCGGCGCGCGTTCGGTTTGGCAACGTCGCGCCAGATATTGTTAGTTTTTAGCGAAGTAACGTTATTGGTAACGGTATTTAAATACCGGTAAATCCTATGATTTAACGATATTTTTAACGTTAATAGTTAACATAGCATAACGTTAAGGTTTTGGTAATTTTACCGGTATTTTTGTGGTAACGGTAACCGTCCCTGCATGCAATAGTACTTAGAGTAATACACTCTCGATGAAAAAATTGCTAAGCAATCATGAATTTATGGCTAAAGTTTTAATATTTGGGTTTGTTTCCGACCAACATACCTTTTTGTTAATTCATAATTTCATTCGTTTGTTTACAATAACATGTCATGGTGGAATAGTGTTGTACCATTGCCGTAATTGTTTCCGATACTAGACCTTCGCTGTGCTGAAACGATATCTGTTCGAGTAACCTTGCCGGCCCGTGGTTCACAGCAATGAGAGACCGTCCCACAGAGTTATAAGATGGTTATACGTGATCCAATCCAAATCTATAATTAAGATCTGCCTAGATATAAGGTGTAGATATCACGGTCAAAGAACATCTGAGAAAGTGTCACATAGACAGTTTTTGAACAAGCTAATATCGTTTCGAATTGAATAGGTAATAACTGCCTTTGTAAGCTTATTTACCAATTAAATGTTTTACTTTCATCACTATCACACCAGTAAACAAATTTAAAAAAATAATTCTCATTTTATTTTACTCCACCAGTCAGTATGTTAAATAGAATAGAAAGATTATCTTCTTCCTATTAGAAGAACTGGTTTTTCACTATATACAGACCAGATATAAAATAAGCGAAAGCGCAAACGTGATGCATTTAAAAAGCGTTCTTTAATTCTGTGCAGAAAAACCACTTTAAATTAATTTTATTCTCGGGTATAAGAAGGTAAGTAAATTTACTCATATTTTTTTCTGTAACAACGGATTGGAATTATAATTGAACCGTGATATCTAGTAAGACTCGGTAATACTATTAAGTAGTACTGGTATCGATACTCCTTACAGTAACACTATGTTCCATGATTGGCACAACCCTAGCATTGGCAGCCACTTTAAGAGACATTCTAGGTTGTAGGTATGCACCTTTTTTTTGTAGGTATTTCCAGTCCATACTTTTTATATGTCTATGGTTGCCTGACGTTGCCGACCAAGATTAGATAAAAATTCATGGAACTAATACGTACAGCCTACTCTACATATCATTTAATGGAGTCGTATTCATCCCACACAAAAATAGATTGTGTTTTGTTAGAAATTATCGAGCTGCTCCGAATAATCCTCCTTTCACCTCTCTCTTATTAGAACTATCTCTGTCAGAGGAGATCATCTAATCCTGCCACCTTCGTCTGGGTCTGCGCAAAAGTGCAGAACCCACTTGTTCTTAAGTAGGGCTCATTGATTTTCTGTTCTGACATGCGGCAGACGTGTCCAACACAATTTCGTATAAACGGAGCAGCAAATTTCCGAGAGACATCAGTTATTTTGAAGTTATTGTTGAATTTTAAACTCAGTCCACAAGTATAATAATAAAAAATATTATATGCCATAGATCATTAGCAAACCTCAACCATGGACTTCTGTTGTCAAAGATCCACACACATGTTGAAATCAATTATTATTGTACATTATAATTCCATGCCATCAAAAACTGGTATCCTCTATGCTAGGAGTTAGAGGCCCTTCACACTAGCGTTTGTCCAGCGTAGGCGTTGGATGAACGTATGCGCAGCGCAGAAACGAAACGCGGGCATCGCGCGTCTCGGCTGGGGCAGATAAGTACACTACACTAGCGTCGCGGGTGCACGATGCATGCGCCGCGTTACTGTGGTGTCATTTACAGACACCAGCACATTAAGCTACTACTATCAGGGTTGGCCAGTATTTGAATTACTTGTAATTAAAATACGTAATTGAAATACAAATACGTATTTGGTATTATTGGTAATTCAAGAACTTCTTAAAAATGTAATTTGTAATTGATATTTGAACGCTATAAAAAATACCTGAAATACCTGACGCTGTGGTATTTTGTAGCTAGTATTTCAAATACTTACGGCTCCAAAATACATTTGAACATAAAGACATTTAGCGATCTTATTAATGGGTGCGTTCTGCAGAAAATAGCGCTCGATAGCTTTCATAAGCAAAATGGCGACCGCTAAATATGTCAACTTTTAAAATTGGCAACACTGCACCTTTACCGTACATTAAATTGTCAATTATTATCATTTTCATTCTTAAACGGTTATTTTCACGAAACGTAGTAGTAAGTTGACTATTAGGTAGTAGTAAGTTATTATTTCCTTTATTTAAACTTTTACAAATTATTTTACATTTTTAAATATTTCTTACCGGCGGTCAGGGCTCCAGAGAGAGGAACCTCCTAACAATATGAGCCGTGTCCAGAAGTACCGCTTTCCGAATCAAGCCCTTGATCCAGCTGCCTAACGAGAGCCTCCTCAGGTATTGGTCGAGGCTCTTGGCAATTAAGCCATCGGCTGATACAACTATCGGCACAATGATCGCCGAGTCCACATCCCACATGTGGACAACCTCGCGAGCCAAATCAAGATACTTGATTTGCTTATCTTTCTCGGCTTTCACAAGGTTCTCATCATGCGGGACCGTTATGTCAACAATCATTGCACGCCGCTCTGATCGATCCACCACCATTATATCAGGCTTATTGGCTACAATAGTACTATCAGTGATGATGGATTGATCCCAGTACTATGAGAACTGGGTCGGGCACATAATTATAGTACGGCACTTCCGATTCCACAAGGTTGTATTTTAGAGCAAGTTGCTGATGGATAATCCTGGCTACAAGGTTGTGTCTATGCAAGTACTCTCCGTTAGCCAGACGAGAACACCCGGAGATAATGTGACGGATTGATTCGCCTGGACGGTGGCATGCCGGACATATGTCAACCGTACCGTCCTTCACAATAAATCTCCGGTAGTTATTCGTCATCATAACTTCATCCATAATTTCACAGACAAAACCTTCGGTTTCTCCGAAGAGGTCCCCGGAACGTAGCTAGGCTACGGACGCTGATAGGTCTACATCGGGCCCATGCAGGGCCGAAAAACGCGTCCGTGAAGCTCCTTACTCTGCCATACCATAGGTCGTTAGTGTCAAGCACTACAGGTTCGCGCCAGTTCTCTTTAGCCAAGGAGAGCGGGTTGAGGCCCTTGTCCACCGCGACCACATCTCGATGCATCCCCACGTCGGTTTCAAGGAAATATTCCCTGAGACTGCATATCTCGCGATTGTGGAGAGTCTAAAAAGCCTCGACCCCCACACTTCCGCGGGATACAGTCTCATAACAGAAGAACGTAAAAAGTAAGTTTATTATTAGGTACGAACAGGCGCCAGAAAAACTCTGACACCAGGTTAGGCACTAACCACACGATAAAGTAGAAGAAGAAAGAAGTGCCACGTCACGATGAAAATACGTATTTGATTATTCTATTATGTTTATGTAACCTAACACCAGACTGTATTTTGTAATTTGTATTTCAAATAAAAATAGTTAAATTACAGTATTTTATATTTCAAATACACGACATAAAAATACTTTGTATTTCGTATTTTAAATACAGCCGAGATAGTTTTTTGTAATTTGCTTTTTAATTAAAGCAAAGTATGTATTTTGCCCAGCTCTACAATCTGGCAAACTTTAATAGATTTTCAGCTTTATTCCTAAAGAATTAGGCTCAAGGTTGATTGGGAAAGTTTGACAGTTTCGGGTAGCTTGATATGTTGGCGTCTGTACAATTCTGTTCGCTTCCGACCTCTCCCCGCCCCGAAACGAAACGACAAACGAAATTGTATGAGGTCTGCGCCGCGATAGCGCAGCCTTCAATTAACTGCGTCTACGCTTGACCAAAGAGTAAAGTAAGTATAGAGGGAAAGAGTAACAACTCTGTGGTTTGTATGCATGTATGGAAAGTGCTGCCAGCTTGAGTTTAGTGAGTGAACTAAAGCTACCCACGGTACCCACCTACTTATAGGTACACACCTACCTATAGGTATGCATACTTAGATACTATGAGGATTTAATTTAATAATCCTATTCAATTTGCAGACGTCTCACTCTCACATCTCAACTAAAAAAACACGTATGAAGTTCAAAATTCTGTCCTTTAATTACTATCAAAAAGAAATTAATACTTATTCGTTTTATGCTTATTATAATATATTTGAGCTGCTATTTATTCCGAGTTCAGTCAGTTGTTAATTTTTTTTGTTTTGTTATCAACAAAACAACAAAAATTAACAACGAAAAACAAAGTGATAACAATATTATGAAATAAAAACAAAACTTAACAAAAGAAATAACAGTAACAAGTAACAATTTTAACAGATTTAGCTGAGTTAAACTCGGGAAGCGCATCAATGTCGGGAAAGCCGGAGTTGATTGACAATGACATTGCCGAATGGTGACTATGACATTTGTTTGACTATTTGACAGACAAGACAAGACGGCTGCCAAATTTTTTATCGCACCAAACTCCAGATGTCGCTGTCGTCTATGTAAATTGATGACAGTGCTAAGTGTGCCCCCCCCCGCACTGGACAAACGCTAGTGTTAAGGGGTTCTTATGTTGTTCTGCTTCTGTGGTATCACTATTACTGATTGTATCCTGGACCCTCATGTATAATTGGATACAGAAAGCCTAAATTCTATTATCTGAGTTTTATATAGTGATATTTTTTGAGTTGCCATGTGGATGTGCTTTAAGCCTGTGAGTACCATAATAAATAAATAAAAAACGTAGGTAAGTTCACGTGATTAATCGTTATTGTGTATGTTTAAAAAAAATTAAGCACTGTTTGTATCCTGATATTCAATTTTGTATAATTTCAGAAACATTACCGAATAATTTAAAAATATCTACAGCCCGTAATCAGGCTTGCTGCCGGCTGGTATCCCTCTAACTGTCATCGTCAAACGTCAAGTTGAAGTTGATATAAAAAGTTATCAAATCCGAAATAAAAATAGCAAGATTCTTTTTGTATGTGAGGCTCTGTTTCTTCAGTCTTTTCCAAAAAAGCCACTAGCGAAGAGTTGAAGTTATACCATCTTGTCATCATTTACAAACACGCTTCCACCGCGCTTGTCAGTTGTAGTGTGCTCCCGATTGGTATAAGTATTCTACTCTGTGGTGTGCTCGTTTGCTTAACGCGCCCTTTTACAAGAATTGATAACAATTAAACTGTGCAGCTACAACGAATTATAATCGTCATTGCAGGGAATTTTATGGTCTGACAGAAGAAATACATTTCACCGAATTACTTTTTGAAAATGTCAAGCAATAGCAAACAATTTCTAGAACCTGCCAATGATGATACCATACAGTGTTTGTTTTTTTCTCCTATACTTGGTTCGGATTTATCACTATGGGGAGACTTGTGTCTGCAGCTTAATAATTCTATAAAGAGCATAACTAAAGATTATATATGGCATCGAGATGAGTTTAAAATATACACTCCTATTGTTGAAGATAGCGTAGCAGGTAAGCCCACTTACATCTAGAACTGTTGATTTCATTTCATAGGTATTTATAATTGCAAGATGACATAGACAGAAAAATGTGTATGGGTGGACTCTGCAATACAAGAGGGTTGCAAACAACACCTCGGGTTCTCACAGCACAAATGGATCAAGAGCCTGATACAGTAACCAGTACTCTGTATGTTGCATCCAGTGAAAAGGTTCCTCTCTTTAGATCCCTATGGCAGTAACTTGGAGCCAGTTTGATCCCCTTACTAAGGCCCAGGGATCATTATTTTTTTAAATGTAATGTTTGGACCTCACATACTCCAAAAAGTTATCATGAGTTTAATAGCTGTAGCCTGTTTTTTATCTCTGAGACAAAACTGACATCATGTGGGTTGCCAGTTTTTTGCAATTCTTAAATTGTGATGCCACTGTAAACTAATGCCACTGTAAAATAATAAAACTAACTACTGTAAATTAATGTTAATATAATCAAGTAGTATAATTTTTTATAATAAGTTATGCTGAAAAAATGTGTAGGTCTTATTTAAAACAAAATAATATATAGATAAATATACAATGTGTTTGGCTACCAGCTACTGATACTTTGAGGGCTTATATACTCATTTCTATCGACAAATACATGTTTATAAATAGAGCTAATCCCGCAAATAGCAGCCATTTTATTTTTTTAATCGGCTGATCTAGGGTATGTTCAATGAAAATCTTTGAATCTAAGAGACCTAGAGACGTGCTAATGATCTTATTGCAAGGGTTAATGCAGAGGCTATCAAATTATTAAATAAATTTACCTGAAAAATAAGCAAAAAGAGCCTAAGCAAGAGCCTAATAAATAAGAAATTACGAAATAGTAGATAAAAATTACTTATTTTTTTACATTTTCTATTTTTGCAAATTTTTTAGGAAAATTAATTTAATAATTTGATAGTCCCGGCCTTACAATAAGATCATTTGCACGTCTCTAGGTCTCTTACATTTAAAGATATTAGCATTTCGTTGAACTTACCCTAGACCAGCCGATGAAAAAAACAAAATGGCTGCTATTCGCGGGGCATGGGGTAAGAAGTATAAATTTATAACCATATATTTGTCAATAGAAATGAGTATATAATATGCCCTTAGAGTATTGGTAACCGGTAGCCAAACACTTTGTATTATGTGTAACAAATTTTTAACTAATTAATTACAGGTATTCATTAATCAATGCATGAAATAAAAGGCTTTTTTATTTTTTTTATAATTAATCAGATTCACATAATGACTCCATGTCTGATTCATCAGACTCACCACCTACTTTTATAATAAATCATTTAGTAATGTTGTTGACCAGCCCAGATGACACATTTCATATTCAATTTTAATAAAATGAGCCACGCAGTCTTTCCACTGCTGCAGGGTCACTTGAGGCAGCCCTTCTTCAAAAAGGCTTCGTATTTCATTCAATTTGAATGTTTTATTATTTTTAGCAACATGCCCCTTTACTTGACCCCAGACCAACTCAATCGGGTTTAGCTCGCAGTGGTGAGGGGGCAGTCGCAAAATAGGGACACCCTGTTCAGCAGCCAACTTGTTGACAACATACCTTTCATATTGACTTTTTTGTACATTTGGGCAATTTTATAGTAAGTGTTATTACATATAATTAGGGCATTGATTGTTGTTTTTAACATTTACAGGACTTCCAAATCATCTTTGCAGTACAACTTGTTTTGGTGATAACCTAGAAGATGAATGGTTCATTGTCCATGTTATTTTGGAAATTTCCAAGCAATACAGAGATTTAATCATCCAACTGACAGACAATGATGGTGATTTTCTTTTGATAGAAGCAGCAAACTTCTTACAATCTTGGGCCAATCCAGAAAATACTGAAAACAGAGTAAGTTATAGTACATACTTTTTTTTTTGCCAAAAGCATTCATGTATCCAAACGAGCATAATTATCCGAGTTTTAAGCCACAAGTTTCGTAATTCGGTTTCAAATACGAGTCTGCCTGATTACAAAAATAACCTCTTTATCAGAAGAAAAACACACCTAGGTACCTATTTTATGGATATTTAAAATCAACATTTATGTAGGTATTCAAGAACTCGAATAAAAGCAGTCAATTTGTAAGAGGCACTACAGATTGGCATCTACACACATATATGTTTTATCCAGTTGAAATTTACATCAAACACTTTTTGATTCGATCTAAGTGAAATCATGTATTGAAAAGGAAGGACCATTGGCATTTTTCTATGAACTCTGCCAACGGAATTGAAATATACCTCTAATATAGTAGTTTTTGATTAGGTCTTCAATTAATTATAAAACAACAAGTACCTCGCCGATGAACAGAAAAAATCAGTAAACCGGATTGAATTTGAATTTTAATATGCATTCGGGTGCAGGCTTGCGAAAACATAAAGGAAGTGTGATGGACTTCCCAGTTGTTTAAAAACTATTAAGGGAAAGCGGCTTTTTACGGTGTTTTTTTGCAATTTTCAGTGTCAGTGTGCGTGTGTCAGGTTGTATGTGAAATTGTGAATAAAAATTTGATTTGCGCCCTGGGAACGTAAAACCACCATCTCCCTATCTGACGTTCTACAGGTTACAAGTTGCACTTAGCTGAAATCTCGACAAGTAGTATTCTTCGCGCTTCTCCTCCATATTTATAATCCACACTGCTTAAGTGTGTAACTAACTGCTAGCCAACCTTCGTGTTTCCTTCCATCTATAACCCGTTCAAAGGCCTTCAAATCAACAGGCACCTTCTGGGCACGCTTGTTCCATCGTAGACCTCATCCATCGCTTCCCATAGCATAAGCGAGATCGAGAAAAAAATAAACTGACTTCTCTAATTAGCAGTTTTCTAGTTATCAAAAAACCCTTTACAAACAAACTTAGTTCAAACTTAGGTCCCGTACAAGAAAATACAACTTTAAAATATAAAACAACCAAGGTACTTAGGTACGGAACCCACCACGGTGCGTGAGTCTCATTCGCTCTTTTGCTTTGCCGTGTGTTTAATATCGTGTATCTTGTTTCAGGTTTTCATATATGATACTCATATTCATATAATACCACCAGAAGTGGCTACATTAGATACCAAGTTGGAGTTACAAAAAGCTTTGAGAATTATTTATGAAACACCACAACTAACACAGACATCAAGTGAAATACAACAAAGTATCTTAAATCGAATAGGGAACTATCCTGATAAAATAAACGAACATATACATAAAGCTGTAGTGAAGTTGCCTTCAAACCTTGCGACATTACTGACACTACAACCTTCTCTTATTGCTCCAATCGTCGATGCATATTGTAATCACGACATTATGGATGCAAAATGTTGTAAAAAGATAGATTTTGATGACCATGTTACAACTGAAATAAAATTCACGAAATTTTTGTATGCTTCATTGATGCATTCTAAACTTATTAATTCTGTAAAACGTTATATTGAAAAGGAGAATGATAAGAAAAACGTTCTTGGTTTGAAATTAATGTGTGGGTATCAGATTATTATGAACAAGGTATCGGAAACCGACCTATATTCATCAAAAGAATATTATCGGTTTCTCGATAATTTACAGCAAAATGGATATTTCAAGAATAATATTGAGGGTTCTAAAGAGTACAATAACTTACTAGAAAAAGCACAGCAATATTTTTCTGTTGTGGAATGTCCTGTAAATTCGAATGTATCCCATAAAATATCTGAACTTTTAGCATCAAATGACTTTGATAGAGTAAAAAAATTACTAAAGAGCACAACATCAGTTAAAGAACTGGGTTATGTAGAAGATAATGAAGACTGGTTAAATATACATCCAGAACACTTAAATGAGTTATTGATAACACGCTACGGCAATAAATCTAAACTTAAAAATGATGATATCTTAACATCACAAAGAATAACAGAAGAATTGTCTTCATTTTTGAAGCAAACATCAGATTTTGAAGGGATAGAACAAGGCCGTAGGGAAATATCACCCGAACAAGACAATATTGAGTTTGAACCTGATCAATTTGTTTCATCTATAGAAAAAATGTTAAAAATATTAAGTACAGGGGGTACACAGGACACTGAAAGTGAAGGTAGTGAAGACGATTTTGATGATATGTGTTACGAAGATGATGAAAATAATGATAATGACGACTGCGATAGAGAACTTCAAGCCAAATTACAAAATGTCTCAACAGAAACTTTAAAAGACAATAAAACTGTGCTTGAGAACATTATTCAGAGTATGAAAGAAGAAAAGGCATCAACAGGGCCGTCAAGTAACTTATTGCGGTCTATGGGGGTAAGCAAAACCGAATTATTGGACTCCGATGATGATTAGGTCGTAAAACAATTCCATAAGCATAAGCAAAAGTGCGAAAGGTGTGCGAGAAATTAAACAATTTCTTTATGAAAATATCTCACAGATTCATTTTTATTTAGAAAAATACCCATAATAAATCCTTTTACCCCAAGTCCTTTTCAAAGCTCAAAGATGAGCATAAGCTCCTCCAGCCGTCACTATAGTTTCTCCAGTAATGTAACTGGCGTCATCTGAAGCTAAAAAGGCGACTGAGCTGGCAATCTCTTCTGGTTTTCCAAATCTTTTCATTGGCACTATGGACAAACTTTTTTCTCGACCTGCTTCAGAGGTCGTGATCTAAAATAAAATAGAAAAACGCGTTTGTGATTAACCATTCGTGCTTTTTTTTTGTGCCTAACATATGTAGTACATAAATAAATACTTACGGCTGATGCAAACTTCGTAGCGATTATTCCAGGAGCAACACAATTAACTCTGATGTTGTCATGGACAACTTCATTTGCTATTGCTTTGGTCAGACCCAAAAGAGTCGTTTTACTGACACTGTAAGGACCTAACGGCTGAGAACAAATAATATTTTAAAAGTTAGCAATAACTTATGCGAAGGTGATAAATACTTTGTTTATTATAATATAATTTCTATTTCTACCTCCATTGCTTGATATCCTGCGATTGACGAAATAAATACGATATTTCCACCTCCTCTCTTAATAAGTTCGGGATATGCATCCTTTGCCAACAGCCAGGCGCATTTCACATTGATTTCGAATATCTTGTCCCATACGACTTCCTCAGTCTAGAAATGCAATAACACTATATCAGCTTTTTTCTTTTTTTATAATGTTGATTAGTAGATGGTAGCAGATAAAGAACAACATAACGTACAAAAAAAACAACCGATATTCATATAGGTACGTCATAAACTGAAAAGAGTAGCTTAAGATATTCGGCCAATTCTAGTATATTTTTAAGTTTCATGTATGATAACCATTATAGTCTGTCTACTTCTGCTAGGTAGGTGGGCCATGATCAGAAGTCAGCGTTACCTCGCGTCGTCAGTGTAAGTCGCAGTTACCTTAACTAAGATTTACGTGTCATTTATACCAAATTGAGCCAACTAACGCCATATTAAAACCACCAGCTTTGTGCTTAAACCTACCTCTAAAACCGGCGACACACCAGGATTAACTGCAGCATTGGAAACGAGTATGTCAAAACCTCCGAATTTGCTTTTCGTCTGAAAAGAAATAATAATTTTGTCATTATAGATTCGTAACTTGCTAGTTAAGAAAATTCATAGGCTTCGGGTTCGGTAATCCTAGTGCCGCGCTAAATGCAAAATAGTTCAGTATTTTTTTATGGATGTAACAGCTTAGGGGGCGGCCTTTAACTATGTGAGGCAATATTTCGACCCGCCCCTCCTTGGTGAGATTTTGTAAGATATAGTTTAGAGGAGAAAAATGTTTACTTAATTAAACCCAGTTTTCTCGCAGTTTTACAATGTTTCTTGCGGAAAAAAAATTACATGATATTTACCTAAACGCCTCACGTAATTAATGGACGCCCTAAGACCTGCGAGTTAGTCGAGAGCCAAAGCGAAATTCGCATTATGCTCGTTTTAATAACGTAGTAGAGTCACAGCGCGTTTTCCGGAGCCAGGAATCGGACCTGTTTTATTTTTATTGTGTCTCATTGCATTTACCGATAGTGATAAAAGTTACAAAAGTGAAATGCAAAGAAGAGAAAAAGAAAAGGTAAAAGTTACAAGTCAAAAGTTAGTGTTATAAAAGTTTATTACCCCTAGTTCCGGATTTAGCTCTGTTGACAAGGTACAAATAACGAAGTCTAAAACTGAAAAATCACCCAGTTTAAGCCAAACAAAATATTGTAAATATGATAAAGCATTTTTTTTAAGTGACTGAGTTAGATTAAAAAAAAATGTTTGCAATATCATTTCCTCATATACCTACGTACCTATGTATAAGTTTTCGTTTGTCGCCGGTGAAAAATAAAATGACACCAAAGTTGGTAGGTAAGTGTCGAGCTGTTACAGTTCAAAAGATGCAGCTCTGTGGCACGACGGACAGACAAACAGCGGAGCCTTAGTAACAACGCTAACGGGACCCCGTTCGCGCCCCTTGGGTACGGAACCCGAAAAAAGTAGGTATTTATACTTTTGGAAATAAAACGTCGCAAAGTTTGTTATTATAATCTCTTGAAACCTCTTGTTTTTCGTAGCAGTTTACTGAAGTATACAGGGTGATTGGTAATTCGGTGCATTCCTTGAAATGGGTGATAATTAAAGACCTAATTTGCACACGCGTTATCTTAAACGAAATAACGAAAATGTCGTGAGGAAAGTTAGTAAATGTCTAAAAGAGTAGGAAAATCAAAGAAACAATGGATGGATTGTGTGAAAGAAATAATATGACTTACGGAAGTGTTGAGATGAAGACGAATAGAGAAGTATGGAAGAGAAAGTCATGCTGCGTCGACTCTAAATACATTGGGATGAGAGAAGAAGAATGATACCTCTAGTCAACAGTGATTTTGTTGCTCTTTATGTAAGAGTGGTTTTAGGTTGGCCTTGTACCCAGGTATAACAACAAAAATAATAAAAAACTGCGAATTAATGTTTTACATCAATGGAAGCATCAAGAAAAGTTAAAAAAAAAATTGATCATTTTTTCCAATTAATATCTATGCAAAACTTATCTACTTTATGTAGCCTGTATTGTCCCACTGTTGGGCAAATAATCCCTCTGCTTTAGTTTCATATTTACATTCAACTTGTAATAGGTACCCAACAAGCACAACAATACCCTACACAAACCCTAATAACTTAAAATCTAGAGCTGATCTAGTACACTAACGACTTTATTCTTAAGTTATGTGTTCTAAATAAAAAGAACCCGTAAAAATCTCGAAGGCAACACAATTTTTTTTTTGTAGACCTGTGTAATGGTCTATACTTACTACATCAAATAAGTTTTTCCGTTGATCTGCATTTCCTACGTGGCAGACAACACCCTCGACCGTAATGCCTTCACTACGCAAACTTTTGACTGCTGCTTCCACATTTTGCTGTTTTCTACTGCTTATCACAACAGAAGCTCCTTCATTTCCCAGTCGCTGAGCTATAGCATAACCAATGCTGTAAAAAGTAGGTATGCTGTTATTAGTGTTCGAAATAAAATGAACCATTCTTATAATCTGCAGGACCTTCCATACTATTAAAGTATGTACTACTACTTTTCTTTGTCTAAGACTATATTAGGTTGGTTTTGTTTATTTTTTATTATAGTATTTTTTTTTGTACTATTTTGTTGCCTGATATTAAAATTATTAAATTAATATAGAAGTCTAATCTATAAGCTCCTAACTACCTACTGACCAGATTCGAAAAATTCTTTCACTAATATTTCACCTAGCTACAATTATTGATTATTTCTTCAATTCTATTCGTAATATTGAGTATTTTCATGCCTCTCACATGTTGATAGAATATTATGAGATCTAATTTTAGTAAAACATAACACTATTGTATGTGCATACATAGTTATAAGTATATTTTAGAATAATTAGTTAGGTACATATTAAATAACTTTTACCTACCAATACTATCCTTAGATTTAACAAAAAAATAAAACCCACAAAGCCCCAAACCTAATTTTGCTCATCCATGATTAGTATTTCCTTTATTCATTTACAAATTTATTTTAAATATTTCTTAAAAAAAACATTTAAAAATATAAAAATAGTGGTCCGCCGGTAGCGGGACCAGGGTCCAAGCTACCGGTGGTTAGGGCTCCAGAGAACCTTCTCACAATACGAGCCGTATCGAGGAGTACTGCCTTCTGAATCAGGCCCTTGATCCAACCGCCTAAGGAGAGCCTCGAAAGATGGTCGTCGAGGCTCTTGGCTATAAGGCCATTGGCCGTCACGACGATCGGCACAATGATAGCCGAGTTCACATTCCACATGTCGACAACCTCGTGTGCCAAGTCGAGATATTTTATTTGTTTCTCTTTCTCAGCTTTCACGAGGTTCTCGTCATGCGGGATGGTAACATCGACTATCATTACGCGGCGTGCTGATCGGTCTATCACTACTATGTCAGGCTTATTAGCGACAATAGTCCTGTCAGTAATGATAGACTGATCCCAGTACAACGTGACATGGTCTTTCTCGAGAACTGGGTCGGGCACATACTTGTAGTACGGTACCTCAGATTCCACAAGTTTATATTTCAAGGCAAGTTGCTGGTGAATAATCCTGGCTACTTGGTTGTGCCAGGTGCAAGTACTCGCCGTTAGCCAGACGAGACCAACCAGAAATAATATGTCTGATGGACTCACCTGGACAGTGACAGTATAATTGTTATGAATTCTCACTTCAACACTCAAAAATGTCACTGTAGCGAACCCAGGCAAACTTTTAGGATTTTTCTGTCCTTTGACCTCTAGATCAAACTTCAATATTTATTGATTTAAATTCAACAATATAAACAGATTGGTTTTTATAGTATTCAAGTGCTTCTAGATTGTTATTTAATACGTCCTGTGGAATGTTCTCTTGATATGGCAAGAAGGTAAAGGTGAAATATACAACTCACCCTTCAGTCGAGGCTGTAATAATTGCCACTTTCCCTTTAAACCTACCATTATGTACTTCTCGGGCACTTAAATTATACGGATTCAGCTTAATCAAATTATTTGGCTTAGATATCATTTTGATTGTTTGAAACATAATAAAGTAGCTCACAGTGCCTTTTTTTAAATATAGAACAAAAAATTTCCGTGTCAGGTGTAGATAATCTCTAACTAAATGAACATTGATGTAAATACATATGTACAAAGTTTAGATAAAGTTATCTGTGCGTAAAGTACCTAACTACATAATTCCTGCCAAACTTGTTATCAAAAAATTCAAGGCCGAGCGCCGATCCTAAACAAAATAGAGGCTGAAAAGTAAGAGGTTACCTATGGAAAAAAAAGTTTTTGACTAAAGCCACACAAACGATAAAAGAGAGAAAAAGAGCACACTTATCCACTTGATGATGTTATGTTCTCCTGACTTTTCAGGATTACAGGTCTGTACTCGAAGGTAAGGCGGAGGTGCACTTAATAGTAGTCACATTTCGCCAGTTATGTTTATGTCCTATGTAATAGAGGGCAAGCCTATTGCCATCAACTGGTCACAAATCCAGACTTCGTGGCTGCTACTGCGAATTATTTCCTTTAAAAACCCAATGTATGGCCAGGGAATCGAACACAGGCCCTCATGCTCAACAGTCGCGCTTGCCACCACTAGACCAACGAGGCAGTCTGTACAAAAAGAAAAATCATTAAAAAGTCGTTTAGAAAATTAAAAGTAATTTGTAATAATTATGTGTATGTACACTTGGTGTACACCGTACTAACAAATCGCCTTGAGTGTCGGTATGTCAACTTAGTACTTATTAGTTCCATGGTTTCCACGAAATAATACAGATCTTTTATTATTATAGTGCAGCAGTGTTATTCAAGCGCTAAAAAAACCTTGTGGCACGTCTTTCGTTTCTTAATTTTTCCAACCAACTTTTTACATCTCCTTTTAAATAAAAATCACGTGTCACGATGTTAGTGGTCGCACTCCTACGCAATGGCTTGACCGATTTTATGTATATTTAGTTGGTATGAGCATAGGTCGTAAAGTATATTTCACGCGGACGAAGGTTGTGGAGCACAGATAGTTTTTAAATATTCCTTTAAAAGATAAATATAGAATGTATAAAAAAGGAGCCCAACGGTATTGGGAACAGAGTCCAAGCTACAGTCAATCAGGGCTCCAGAGAAAGGTAATTCTTTGTTTTTTTTTGTGTTGTGACAGAATGCACAAAAGATGACTTTTTGTTCTTATTTAAAAAATATTTTTATCATTCCTTATTGTAAATAAATATGTTTCTTTTAATCTGTGTTTTGTCTGTGCAACAGCTTGGATTTGTTTGTCATGTTCACAGAAATATCTGTAGTCATATTGCGCTTGTTTTCTAAAATAAATGAATAAGATTTTAATTTAATTTAACATTAAAATGCCTTTAAAGATTTTGTCTTTATTCATCCAGTTTTACCCGGTCCAATTTCCACTGACAATTTCACATAATTATGCAAACGTACATACAATATACAATGCTTTTGAAGTATTATATTGATGCTCTGTGGTGTACAGTGATTTCCTACCGCCAGTGTCCTTGACAAACGTTTTATGTAGTGCGAACGTAAATTCAACAAAAAAGATGTAGGATTTCTTTCATCGGACAAAACTAAACATCTGGTTAGTTTAAAAAGGTGTTCTAGTTTTATTCGTAGTACTTGTTAGTTCCATGTACTAACTGACAAAGCCCCAAAGAAAACTCTGGTCTGTGGGTCTCTGTCTCTGTCACAATCACCACAGAGTATACACATTATTTGACAACCACAACAAAAACAACAGGGTCCGGGAAAGCATTTTTGTTGAGTTATTTTATCTCGGCTAGTTCCTCAGATTCGTACCTTAAAAGTAGAAAATGTAGGCACTTATTGAATGTTACATATACAGAGTTTTAATATTTATTTGAATTTTGATAAATGAAACATCGTTGACATGGCGTTTACTTTTAGAAAGTATTATTATAAATATTCTAAGTGTATAGTGATAACAGTTTTACTAGCTTTTTTTATACATATTTATATCGCACTTAGTTTATTTCCGTCAATAAATGATAATTTATTGAAAAAGAATGGTTATGTGTCCACTGCACGACAAGTGTTGGGTGAAGTTTCAGCCAGGAAGAACAGTATTGGTTATAGTGATGATGAAGATTTATCTTCAAATAATAAAAATCACAACAAGCTCTTAACATACTTAAGGCTAGAAGAACTGGATTTCAAACCTCCTTGTGAAATAAAGAGTAGAGAAGCTATATCTGCTATTCACCGTGCTAAGACACAAAAGTGTAAACAGCAAATTGTTAATAAAACATGCCTTATACAAAGTGGAAATTTTTATCCAGTACAATTACCTAATGGTTGCCTTCGTCGACAGACTACTTATGGCAAATACCTGGGATGCTATGCAGATGAGAAGAAATTAAGATTACTTCAAGGTTTCTATGGCAATTATGCGAACACTAATTCACCAACTGCTTGTTTAGATATATGCATACAAGCTGGATTTCTATTTGCTGGAGTACAATATGCGTAAGTTTGAAAACCACTTTTGTACTTACAACTCATTCAGTACCAAATATTGAAATGAATGTCTTCGTAAATTATCTTCTTAACCTTCCTATACTCGCGCGCTGGTCTGTGAGACCGATAAAACAGTCTTTCGTGACTTTTTCTGCTACAATCAATGATGGCATTTTGTACTTCCTGTTAGCTGCATAATTAGTTGCTACGATAATTTCTGGACTAGTGATAATTTTAGAAGTGTATTGGTGCAAATAGCACATATAGCCGTATTAGGCGAATATCGGTCTGTGAGACCGACGAGGGTATAGTTACAAAAATTGTCTTCTGTGATTTTGTACTGATACTTAAATTATGAGACTTATGTCTCAAATTATTTTTGTTTATAATAGCTAATAATTTATCTTTTAGGTTTTTAAGAATTTTTGTGAAAAAAAATTACCTTTGCTAACATTTTATGACCTCTTACAAAAATCTAACTATTTTTCAGAAACTACAATGAAAGGATATACTCAGTAAATGATTGGTATAATGTCGGTAAATTAACTGTTTTACAATACTACATAGTATATTCTCTGAGAATATAATATCCACATATAAGTTATTTGAGAAAAAAAACCCAAAATTGATTTTCAAACCTTTGGTCTGTCAGACCGTACGCGAGTATAAGTGTTATAAAATTTGGCGCGTGTATACGAACATTAATTAAAATCACCCACACCACCCACAATTAGTCCGCCTGTGACTATTAAACTGAAAAGTTAGGGTAGCCCATGAAATTATATTATAATATACATAACAGTAAAGTCCCAAAAGAAGGGCTGCTTTGTTTTTTGGCATCAACCAAACTATGTGTCTATTAAACTGTTAATGCCCTCTGCCAAAATTATTTTCGTTGGCTGGTTTTTCATAAAATAAGTCAAGAGTCAGAAATTACACAAATAAGATATATATTTTTTCATGCAAAGGACATTTTAATGGAAGTGAAAGTTTTTTTTATTAACTATAAAAAAAAAGTGCTATTGGTATGTTTTTCAGATCAGAGTGTTTTTGTGGCGAGAACCGACCACAAACTTCAGCTGCTGTTGCTGACCATCTGTGTGATATGAAATGCCCTGGAAATGTAACTCAACATTGCGGAGGTTACTTCACAATGAATATATATGAAACAGGCTTATCTAGTAAGTTATTTTAAATTCTGTACTTATAATTTGAAATGTAATCTAAAAACAATTAATACAATAGAGAAATGTAAGTAATTTTCCAGAGTTTAGGGTGAATAAGGTTGCATGATATTATAAAACAAAAGCATATCATAATCAGTGTATAATGTTGCCATTGCTAGGGTAGATGCCTCTCTCTGTGATCTGAGAGAGGGATAATCCTAGGATTTTTGCAAAGATAACATTTCTCCATTTATCTTGTATACTAACATTATAAATGTGGAAGTAAAATGTCTGTTGTATGTAGTGTTACTACTGTTCTATGGAAGGACGATATTTTTCTAAGGGACATTCAGCCAAAGCTTTAGTAACCCTTAGAAATTCAGTTCAATATTGGCTAAAATAAATGTGAGGAGAGTGTAATAATGAGGAGCTTGTGGTAAAATAATAACAGCCGCTCGGGTCGATCTTCAGGTTAAGCTCGCTTGCCTAGGTTGGTCCGTGGATGGGTGACCAGACCTCGCTTCCGCCTTAAGCCGTTGGGTCTGGCTGTTATTTGTAGATCTTTGACAGTTGTTACAGGTAATCAGTAGCCTGAAAGTCTGACAGCCAGTATTACCAAGGGGTATCGTATTACTCAGTATAACTGGGTTGTGGTGGCAGTGGTGTAGCTAGGCGTGGGCGGAGCGGCTCCACGCGCATGAACTCGCACTTAATGGGGCCTCACGCGTGGCCCCTTTGTGATCGGGGCAAGAGCACCCTAGTAAAATGACAGAATTATTAATTTAGGATAATTCAAAATCAAATTTTCGAGCTTACATTCGAAACTATAGCTACGTAGGTCAGCTAATAACCTTTGTATCTGCTTGAATGGTCAAATGAAAACCTTACCTATCCTAGCCAGGTGACTTAAATTGTCGAGCTTAAAATCGAGCATATTTCATCTTAAATTATATAAATTTATTCGAAGCAAGGTATTAAATTTTTCTTGCTAGCTTCGCTCGCTCTTGCAGCCTGCATTCTCTTCAATTTTGAACTTGTCTTATAATTAGACCAAGTAACTCCTATATGAAGGGTCAATACGACTCTAATCTGTCCGAGGCAGCGTATCAAAATTTTCGAGCTCGCTTCGCTCGCTCATGCAGCCTGGTTTGTCTTCGATTTTCATCTTTCATGTACCTGTAAGTCGATCAAGTTCGCCCCCGCGCGTCGCTTCTTCCATTGCGCTCTCATGCATTCGTAACAGTTTGTTCAGTTTAGGAGCTTTCTGGAAACCTTAGTCTTCGGCCAAAACTTCGGCCCAGTTTGGCGGAAGCTGATGATTTGGCCGGTGGTGGCCGCAGGCGAAACCTAAGGTTCGCTGCATATTTTTTTTTGTATAGGTAAATTTTAAGTAGTCACGTTTTGATTTTCAGAATTTACGCCTATAGTACCTGAAACAACGAGCATGAAAAAAGAGCCCATTCAAATTGTGTTCCTGTTGACGCTGAATGGGCGTGCACTGAGACAAGTACATCGACTGATTAACGCTTTGTACAGAAGCAATCATTACTTTTACATACATGTTGATAAGGTAAGTTGCAGTATTTGCTTTCATTGTGTGCTCACAAAAACGTAGATCACTTCATTTTTATTTGCCATTATTCTTTTCTTTTTTCTTGTATAGTATGTTTTAAAAAGTTGTGGTCATATTTAAGGAAGTGGTATAGACCAAGTTCTCACTTGGGCTACTTCTCATTAGGGCTATTACTCATTAGGGCTACTTCTCAAAATTTGGGAATGTTTATTGAAATAAGTACTGTCTTTATGTATATAAACATGTTTATTCATTCATAAGAGATCAATTACATTATTTTAAGAATAAATCAACATTAATTGAACCAATGTAATAGGTAAGTATACAATATTATAAGTATTACTTCTTGTAATTACTTTAGTCTGGTTTGAAATTAACATTTATTTATTTATAACATACACAAATCAATATGACGGCGCGTAGTACACGTAGCGCCATCTGTCATTTCCTACCCGATTTTGTAGTAAAGGCACAATACTGCTATCCATATTATACGTCCAGTCAGTAGTTGTTGTTTAAAACGAAATGATGGGGGATTTTGGGTAAATCGACCTTCTGGGGGTAATTTGTTTGTAGAAAAAAATCTTATTCCTTGAGGTTACAAAGCTTGAAACTCAGCATGAATACGTAAGTAAGGTAATAAAAAAGTTTGACATAATCGAGGTTTTAAAACTATCCCCCGAGAGAGAAAAAGTTTAGAGGGTGTTAAAAGTTTGTATGATCGAATTATAGGTGTCACTTTTCAAACACACAAATTCCTCCTTTTATCTGAAGTTTAACTGACATATAATTATCTTCTTAACGCTATTATCAACTGTTTTTTATAGCAACTGCTCCGTTGAGGAAGTACATCAAAAATTTTCTTATTTTAATTATCA
Organism: Noctua fimbriata; assembly: GCA_905163415.1. NCBI lineage: Eukaryota > Metazoa > Arthropoda > Insecta > Lepidoptera > Noctuidae > Noctua > Noctua fimbriata. The sequence goes on along the minus strand of LR990941.1, from coordinate 10,185,085 downwards.
ATAGAAATGAACGAAAAACCAGGTCAAAATATTAAAACAGGATATTTTTTTAATTAGTGCACAATGTGATAAAAACTCACGTTTATGATTTAGCCTTATCTTATCGCCAATAGAGCCAACTTGTTATATTATTAAATTTTGCAATCATTATTAAAATTTTAATTAAATGAAAATATCTGGATTCTTATTATATTTATAACACTAGCTGTTGCCCGCGACCTTCGTTCGCGTGAAATTATTATAAATAAATATTACTTCCCTTTTTTAATCGAAATTTGTTACTAATTTCAAGGTTTTTAATTCTTTCATTCTTTTAAATAAATATTACTTCCCTTTTTTAATCGAAATTTGTTACTAATTTCAAGGTTTTTCATGGAACCATAATTCTTATTCTAAAATAAAAGTAGCCTATGTTAAAACTTATAACATCAACTATTTGCCAGTAAAAGTCCCGTTAAAATGGGGCCAGCCGTTTCGAAGATTAGCCGGAACAAACAGACAGACGAAATTCTTTTAAAATGTGATTTTGTCCTAAGTACCGTATATACTTTCATATGCATTCAGTAAAAAGCTGTTATTTTTTTATTACAAACATATTCAACACTTCAATTTTATTTATTTGTATAGTTATATAGATAGATGTATAGATAAATGAAACGTTAATTTAAAAATAGAACATTTCCAATTGCCAACCTCGAATGCCTACTTATTACCATTGAGGCGTAGCGTTATAGACACTTCAAAATACGTAGGTACTAGACAGCTTTTGTGCTACTGTAAAATATTTGTTTATAGGTAATGTTTAGCGGTAAATGTTTCTTGTTATTGATGGAAAAGTAGTTACATAAAAATATATAGTTTTGTATATGGGAGCTACATTTGCTAATAAACTGCTTTACAGTTTGACAGAAGTAACATTATTTGTAATACTTAGGATGTCTCCACGAATAAACGCTTTTTCATTTTCATATACCCTGAGGCTCGGCCTGGCGTAACTAACTTTGTCTGCGAAACGTATGGCAAGATTTCTACTATCTACGTATAGATTGATGAGCGATCTGGCCAACCTGTATCATCATCTGCCTAGCCTTTTCCCAACTATGTTGGGGTCGGCTTTCAGTCTAACCGGATGCAGCTGAATGCACCAGCTGCACCAGTATTTTACATAAAGCGACTCATCGGTCAGATAGGCATCTGACCTCCACAACCCAGTTAGTAGTGGGTTAATAGGATACCCCTTGGTAATACTGGTTGTCAGACTTTCGGGCCACTGACTACTTGTAACGACTGTCAAAGATCTGGGCAACCTGTATGTAAAATCTAAATTATAGGTACCACGCGAAAGGTCTCTCTCTGTATAAAAGTTTTTAGTAACGGAGAACCGTAGTATGTACTTTAAGTACCCAAAGATTTTTAGTTATTGTCGTTTTAATTAGAAGTCGTTCTTATTGTATTTTAAAATCGCGAAGACTGGCATCGTCTTGCGACATAGCTGCCATATTTTGCGGTGCAGTCGCTCGCTGTGTCGACAATTACCTAAGCACCAAGCAGCACCTCAATTGCGTAACATACTTTTCTATCGCATTCCGAAGGATTATGAAGTAATTCGTTATACATATGTTTGAAAAAATCGTCGTGATGAATTATGAAAACGAATAGAATTGTGAATGCGAGTTTGTTACGTAATTACCACGCAGATGCGCACTTAGTGCAAAATGAGAAAAACGCGACAGTAAAGCTACCTCGTTAGACAGAAGGCCTAATTTAGACTACTTTAATCTTGTAGATCTATCATTAATATCATTCCTTGCTTGTTTCAGCGTCAAGATTATTTGCACAGGAAACTATCTGCCTTAGAACAGTTTCCAAATATAAAATTAGCCCCTAGTAGATATTCTACCATATGGGGTGGTGCATCTTTGCTCAAAATGTTGCTTGCTGCTATGAAAGATTTTATGGCATTGGACTGGAAATGGGATTTTGTTATAAATTTGAGTGAAAGTGATTTTCCCATAAAGTCATTAGAAGAATTAGAAAACTTTTTGTCTGCGAATAAAGGTCTTAACTTTGTGAAATCACATGGACGAGAGGTTCAGAGGTTCATCAAAAAACAGGGCCTTGACAAAACATTTATTGAATGTGACACGCACATGTGGCGAGTCGGTGAAAGAAAGTTACCAAGAGGTATAGTAATAGACGGTGGAAGCGATTGGATTGCGTTGTCGCCAGAGTTCGTCTCATATGTAGTTGGAAAACAAGATGAGTTTTTAACCGGATTAGATGTAATATTTCAACATACTCTGTTACCAGCAGAGTCATTTTTCCATACAGCATTAAGAAATTCTCAATTTTGTGATTCGTATGTCGACAATAATTTGCACGTTACCAATTGGAAAAGAAAATTAGGGTGCAAATGTCAATATAAACATGTGGTTGATTGGTGTGGGTGCTCTCCTAACGATTTCAGGACAGAGGACTGGCCTAGAATTCAAAATACTCAAGACCGACAGCTATTTTTTGCTCGCAAGTTTGAACCTGTAATAAATCAAGAAATAATAAACAGAGTAGAAAAATACATCGGATTTAAGGATCATTATTTGATGCCAAACTTAGAGGCATATTGGCAAAGTATATATAATATAGAAGATTTGACAGCTAGTTCAGATGACCTAATATTAACTCACGCCGGAAGTATTGTTCGACATAACGCTAGAATCCTTTTAGAAGAAGGTTGTAAAATAGAACCTTACGAAATTATTGAAATTAATTCTTATAATTATGCAGATATTTATAAGGGAAATTTAATACTACATAAAGCAATTGTACATGATCACATAGAAATATTAGTAGAGACTTGGTATAAACCTAAAAAACACATAGAATTAAATTTTGAGAATCATTATGTAGATAATATTAAATTGTTTAAAGTAAGTTCTGATTATGATCAGAAAGAAATGACATTTAGGAATCTAGCAAATGTTTTAGGTCCTTTGTCTGAACCCGTTTTACTTTACGAGTTTTCAGCTCAAATAGATAAAAAGAGTGAAAATTTGACTTTGATTTGGTTGGATCCTACTGGAGCCATTGGTGATGTTAATATCATACATGTAAATGAAAACAATCTTACAAACTTTATAAAACCCAACTTAAAAGCACCACTTTTACCTGGAATTTGGAAAGTAGGCTTATTTGAACAAAATACAATCATTGTAGCAACTAAGTTTCTAATATCACCACTAGAATATTTCTCTGGTAAGGACTTGTCATATCAAGAATCTAGTATAATTCATAGTGGATCTCAAAATTCATACAAAAACTTTTCAAATATAAAACCAAAGAACTTTCTTCCTGGTTCTGAAGAGAGTATATTATTAAAAAAAATATCTCAATCAAATATCCAGAGAATAAACCAAGATTTAAAAGAATGGATAGATGGACTGAATTTAGATTTTTTTAATGTATTAGGCTCATGCATCATGTTAAATAATGAAGTCAAAGATAAATTAAAATGTGGAAATTATAAATTTGAAAATTGTATTTTAACGGAATGGAGTTCCTTATCACCGGATCCTAAAGGTACTATAGGAAAACTAGATAAGGTAACTGGGAGAATGGAAAGAGTATGACAAATAATGATTTCATAGTTTGTTTTATAGTTATATAGTTAAACTAATTTATTAGGTTCCTACCACCTTACCCAGGATTTTGATGCAGAAGAGGTACTCTAAGTACTAGTTCAGACCCCGGAAACCACGCGGTTATATCTTAACAAACATGAAAATACTAGTGGAAATAATAGTCGAGCGGCAACCGTGCGGTTCCCGCCATGTATGAACTGTTCTTAGGCCACTTTTCGAAAATGTAAGGGGATGCATACTGTATGATACTCTGGACACCCACCCCACCAATACAATGACTTTTAAATAATGTTATGTTTTAAAAAGAGTGTACCTCCAAGCAAGTGTATAAAAACGATCCTGCATTGTCATCACTGCGTATGAGCGCTAAGGTTGCTTGTCTAATGTAGCGGAGCGAAGAGGCACAAACATTAACTAATTTGAAATATATTGGAACATCATTTTAGCCCTGCACTTCACCCTCCAATGGACAAGCAGCCCACCATTAAACCACTCTGTGTTGAGTGTTCTGTTTAGTCGTTCTAGGTATTGTAAGTTTTCATTCTTATAGAATTGTTAATATGTACGAAGGATGAATTAATTTTATTTATTTGTGGCTCATTATAATAAAAATGTGTTAATTATTAGCTATGCCTATCGTAGGTGCTGTATCTGGGTGGAACCCTACTTGAAATGCCAATTACCAAAATGTATGGAGCAATGGTGCCCTATTTTTTCTTTTACGTTAGCTAATCAGGAGCTTAATCCGAAACTGGGTAGTAGACCTTGATTTTGGAGGAGAATAAAACAGCAGCACTAGTTTTAAAAAAAATCTTTTTCAGGAGCGAGGGAGACCTATTTTTTTACAAAAACAGCAACCTGTTTTATTGCTCTAACTGATAAGAGTTGCTGATAAATATTAATTACTGCACATGAATGTTTTTTGTACAATTAAGCTGTTTTATTGCTCTAACTGATAAGTGTTGCTGATAAGGATTAATTACTGCAAAGGAATATAAATGTAAAATTAAGTTTTTATTTTTTAATTAAAATTAAAATAATAATGAAATAATAACATTTCCTGATTTAAATCAGTCCGGACTGAGTTTTGACCTTTACCACCATACAAAATTTTGTTTGTTGGGTAGGTATCTATTTTGTACTTAGGTATTTCATTTTCTCCTACATGTAGCCATTAATTCTGCGTCATTGGTTTAGTGGTCGTAAGCATGACTTCCGAGCACAAGATCCTGGTATCGATTCCCAGGTCGGGCTTAGTGATATTGGGTTCTACCTTCAGGAAATTCTCAGTAGCAGCCACGAAGTATGTATTTGTGGTCCGGTTGATGGCAATAGTCTCGCCCCCTATACATGGGACTTAAACATAACTAGCTAAATGTGGGTGTACTTTTAGGGTACACCTCTGCCTTGTCTTTCGGGGATTGCAGGCGTGATGTTGTGTTGTTATGTATAAAGTTTCTTTAGTGGCCGCCGCAAAATAAAAAAACAATAAACAAATCAGAGCTCCATCAATTTTGGTCATTGGCCTTTTAGCTTCACCTTCGATAGGTTAGGTTTTCTTTTATCTATTAAAATCAAACAGCAATAGAAATAAGAGTAACTTTGTCAAGTTGTATAGAAAAGCATAATAATTATGAGCATGTATGATGTAAATGAAAGCGAAATCAACTTCTCTGTTTAAATTTGTAACATTTTTTTTTGTATATTTAATTATTTAGTTCAATCAAAATTAACTCCGAGGGTTCATGTGCACTCCCGCAAACTAAATGTTGAAGAGAAACTACACGACATTTAATTGAAAAGAGAGGTTCTATTGTTAGTGGAATGACACACAAAGTGGCATCAGGAACTTAAATATATTTCATAAACAAGATACAGAACTGATAATATATATTGTACAAATAAAACAAAAAAATAAATATTTTTAAGTCAAAAAATAACAACAAATCAACATGGCAACCAACTTCTTCTTCTTAAGGTGTCACATTGATTTAAAGAGTTTTCACTCTAACACATTTCACTGCCCTGAGGACAAAATCTGAGAGATGTGCGAAGATGCGTTGCGACTTTGCGAGGGATGTGTTTATTAAGAACCAATACATACCTCTATTGCCATATACCCATACCTAGCCTGCCGGCGCAGCGGAGAGGTTTTTGTACATAAAAACAAGGGAAATATGTGTGCGAGGGATATGTGCGAGGAATGTGTTGCGAGGACAGACGCGAACAAAAAAATAGCAGTTACTGGACGGTGTGGTTACGGCTCGCATCTGAAATGAGCCAGCTATACATCCCCGCACCGTTTCACAGAGTCGCTCGCACCGCTCAGCGTCCTAGCGCATCTCTGGGGGAAACGCTCTAACACCGTTCCACACCCTCGGTCCGCCTCGCCTCGTACATCTCCGATGGAAACGCAACCTTAGCTGGAAGCGCCAGGGTAGCCCGCGAAATTAAAATTTTGCTTATTTCATGAAAAACTCATTCAATGGGATTAAATGAACTTACGAGGGTTGTATTGATGATTTTAATGATAATAACTCAGTAAAGCCGTATTAGTTTCGGTCGCTAATCATATTTTAATCAACATACAACCTCACTCGTACCTACCTGCAAATTGCAAAAAACTATTTCATGAAAAAGTGTTAAATAAACTTACGAGGGTTGTATTGATGATTTTAATGATTATAATTCTGTAACTACATACGTGTTACTTGCGCGAATCATATTTTCATCAACCTACAAACTGACACTGACCGGCAAATTGCAAAAATAATTTGAATTTCACGGGCTACCCTGGCGCTTCCATCTTAAGCTGACCGACGTGAAAGACGTGTCAAAATTAATTGCAAGTCAAGCAGTTCCGATTGGCTATTTCGAATTCAGTTGACTAATCACACAACAACGAAACTTTTGTGTTGAATTTAATTCCAGAAATCAGGCAATAAACTACCATCAAAGGTTATTCCGTAGATTTTGTCCCGCAATGCGAACATAGAAATGGAGCAGTTGTTCATTTTTATGAGTACCTATACCTATGCACTACTATCCCCAAGTCGAAAGCGCAAGGGTGGCCCGCGATATCTCGGAAACGCTTTTTGCTTTCGCTTTTTTACGCTTAAGAAGATTTTGTAATTGTAAACTATTGATTCATAGAAGTTTTATGCGTGGCTGTTAAATAAAATAAAATTGCGAAAGTTAGGCAGGCCCAATAATTCAATTCACATTTATTTTCAGTACCTACAACTTTGATTTTACTAGCCACGCATAAAACCTGTGTTAATCAATAGCTAGCATTAAACGAGCATTGTATGAGACAAAAAATCTAAAGCGTCACATTTCCGAAATACAAGCTACCAACCGAAAGTCGATTTCTGGCCGAAGCCGATTAATCGGCTATCGCCACAACCTTCGGCCGAAACCGAAGCTTCAGCTTCGGTGTAATGAACCTAAGAAAGATTTATTTTTTAAATAATTAGTTTTTGTTGAATGTATTTAAACAACACAATGAGATGATTAATTAAAATGACTGTTGCGACCTTTTTTTATATCTATCGTTTTTTATTTTTTTATACTTTGTCACAATAAAGGGTGTAACAAGACCCTTAACGAAGCCGAAAGGCACTTGTTCTCCCCGTTATTGCGATCATTTTTTAGGGTTCCGTAGTTAACAAGGAAAGGAACCCTTATAGTTCCGCCATGTCTGTCCGCAGCTTAGCTCAAAGACTCTTAGTACTAGAAAGCTGTAATTTGGCATGAATATACAGATTATTTACGCCGACAAAGTGGTAAAATAAAATCTGTACCTACACGTAAAGTTGGGATTTTTTTTTCTCGTGTACCCTGTAGTGTGGTATGTCGTTGGATAGGTCTTTAAAAAATATTGCGAGTTTGTCCATGTAAGGGATTCGTTTATGAAATATTAAGCTTTAAAGTGCTAATTTTTCTTAGACTCAAGTAAGTATCCCCCCCTCTACCAGATAAATGGTTGTGATTTTCATCGATCAATTTTTTCATACATCCAAGGATGAAAAAATTCACGGTGATAGTATACATAACGAAGTTAAAAGAAAAACTATCACAACTAAGTAGGCTTTACAAGTTTACGAGTAATAGTCGACCAACTTATAAAATGTATTTGGATAACATTTTCCTAAATGTAATGTATGGGATAAGTTACCCAAAGGGCAATGGAGACGGCTATGCTCGGAGTTTCCTTGCGTGATCGAATCAGAAATGAGGACATCCGCAAGAGAACCAAGGTAACCGACGTTGCCCGAAGAATAGCCAAACTGAAGTGGCAGTGGGCAGGGCACATTGCTCGCAGAACGGATGGCCGATGGGGCCGAAAAGTTCTGGAGTGGCGACCGCGAACCGGAAGACGCTGCGTTGGAAGGCCTCCCACTAGGTGGACCGATGACCTGGTGAAGGTTGCAGGGATCCGCTGGATGCGAGTCGCACGGGACCGGTCAATGTGGCGACACTTGGGGGAGGCCTATGTCCAGCAGTGGACGTCTTTCGGCTGAAATGATGAATGTATGGGAGCACAGATTTTTCAACTGGAAATGTAAGTTTGTTTTTTATTATTACAATAAAAAAAAGAAGGGCTACAAGCGCCTCACCCCGCTCTCCTTGGCTAAAGAGAACTGGCGCGAACCTGTAGTGCTTGACACTAACGACCTATGGTATGGCAGAGTAAGGAGTTTCACGGACGCGTTTTTCGGCCCTGCATGGGCCCGATGTAGACCTATCAGCGTCCGTAGCCTAGCTACGTTCCGGGGACCTCTTCGGAGAAACCGAAGGTTTTGTCTGTGCAATTATGGATGAAGTTATGATGACGAATAACTACCGGAGATTTATTGTGAAGGACGGTACGGTTGACATATGTCGGGCATGCTACCGTCCAGGCGAATCAATCCGTCACATTATCTCCGGGTGTTCTCGTCTGGCTAACGGAGAGTACTTGCATAGACACAACCTTGTAGCCAGGATTATCCATCAACAACTTGCTCTAAAATACAACCTTGTGGAATCGGAAGTGCCGTACTATAAGTATGTGCCCGACCCAGTTCTCGAAAATGGCAGTATCACATTGTACTGGGATCAATCTATCATCACTGATAGTACTATTGTAGCCAATAAGCCTGATAATTATAATGGTGGTGGATCGATCAGAGCGGCGTGCAATGATTGTTGACATAACGGTCCCGCATGATGAGAACCTTGTGAAAGCCGAGAAAGATAAGCAAATCAAGTATTTGGCTCGCGAGGTTGTCGACATGTGGGATGTGAACTCGGCGATCATTGTGCCGATAGTTGTATCAGCCCATGGCTTAATTGCCAAGAGCCTCGATTAATACCTGAGGAGGCTCACGTTAGGCAGCTGGATCAAGGGCTTGATTCAGAAAGCGGTACTTCTGGACACGGCTCGTATTGTTAGGAGGTTCCTCTCTCTGGAGCCCTAACCGCCGGTAGCTTGGACCCTGTTCCCGATACCGGTGGGCTACATTTTTTTATATTTTTAAATGTATAATAATATAATAATGTATTGTTTTTTTTCTAAGAAATATTTAAAAATGTAAATAATTTGTAAAAATATAAATAAAGGAAATAATAATCGTACGGAGGCAAATCCGCATATTTTGATGGGCAACAACGGAACCCTACATTGTGCGTGGCCCGACACGCACTTGGCCAGTTTTTTTGTTCTAGACACAGTTCTACAGAGATATTGGGGGTCCAAATTCCAACTTTATCACGTTTTTTTTTTTAAATACATGTTTTTACTTGTATACACCTCCACGACGTACTATTCAATCCATCTATCAGCACAATGTTTTGAGTGCGTTACATTGACTCCTACCGTAAAACGTGATTTTTCACCCCAAAAAAAGGCGTAGTCGACGTAACCTCGCTGCGCGGGGTTCTTATTTCTGTTTGCAGGGTTTAAAGTAACCTAACTACTAACCTATATTCTCCTTGCCGCAATGACCAGATAAATAGTTACTTACTTGGTACAATAGTCGCCCATTCAGTGTATTGGTCGCCAACAAAATTTTTATTCGCCCGATTAATAATTTCTCGATTTAAAAGACATAATACAGCGGATATTGCGACTATTGTCATACAAAATTTTGATATCGAGCGTCAGTAGCGCTATCTAGCTTTGAATAGAAACAAGAATTCGTGTGGTAAACTACCCTACTAAAAAACCCGACTACTGAAAAGACCCAATTACTGAAATATCACGCTCTAATTAAATTTCGGGGTTTACAAGGTAAAATCGACTCCTCCTACTGTTGAAGTCGGTTAAAATGTTATGTTATATGTCTGAGCCTATGTTGCCTATGGCCATACTAACGAATCGATTGACACCTTATTCATCAAAATCGGACGAATAATTTAGGCGCTACGGAGGAACATACTTTAATAAAAACATACATAGACTGCTAAAATCATAACCCTTCCTTTTGGTTTCGCCGTAGTCGGGTAAAAATAATTTTAATATATTCAAATATTTTTTTAATTCGTGTTTTTTCGCGATCTTTCGGATATTGGCTGAATTATAATTTGCGCTAGTTAACAACCTGTGATAGGGGTGCTACATTTTAGGATGGTATCAAATTATCGATTTTACGATTTTGAGATCGTTTGCTAAAATTAATTAAATATATGTATTACTCTGTTGCCCGCGACCCGCGACAAATTATTTCTTTCCTTTTTAATCGGATTTTGTTAACAATTTCATAGGCTTTATTTTTTTTTTGCACGGAACCCTGATTATTTTTCTAAAATAAAAGTAGCTTATGTTAGACCTTATAACATCAACTATCTGCCAGTAAAAGTTCCGTCAAAATCGGTCCAGCCGTTTCGGAGATTAACCGGAACAAAGAGACAGACAAAAAATTGTGTTTTTGTTAAAAGTGCCGTAAGTATATATTTTTAAAGCTGTTATTTTGATATTACAAACAGACACTTCAAATTTGTTTATTTGTATAGATTATTTACAAACTAAAAATCTACAATATCTAATAATAAAAATATGCATCCCACACCAAAGGCCTACCCAACTTCCATGGCATTATGGTCATAGGTCATACCATCTAATCTGGTCATGGTGTCCGAGGCATTCGACCTGCTTCACCACACTGACAGCGATGTGGAGCCCCACAAGGAGCGCCCAATCACAAACATGTAGCGAGCTGGAAGGTTGTGTCACCTAACATAGTGCCTATATTAGGTGACGGTAGCGCCTGAAGCCAGAGGCCCGACTCCCACTCACCCACAGCCAGCAGGCGGGCACTACAGGCGCGGGCTCAGCAGTATTGGTAGACGTATTAATAAGTTTATTCCGTACCAACCTGCAGAGTGTCTCATCCCACTGTCTCTGGGAAAACGGGTTCTTGGGCCGATCCGTATCCAGGCAAGCCACTATCCAGGCGTCCTCTGCGTCGGTCATTCACGGCACTTCCACTTGGCACTTCCTTGTGAACCAGGGAGAGAGTTAAAAATTTTCTAGTTAGTTTTTCAGATAAAATATTTGTATAGATATGAGCATTTAATCAGCCTAAAATTCTGATTTTAAAAGCGATTTGAATAAAAGTCAGAATTTTACCAGGTTATATTGTACGACTACGGCGCCTGCTGGCACAGGCACCTATAAGCTGAAAAGGAGACGCCACCAACTGTATAATGTACAACGTGTATCTATACATATAATAAAATCGTAGACTTTCCGTGTCTGTACATTACAGATTTTGGCAAAAAAATCACTGGAAGGTGCGAGAAATAAGTAAAAGCAAGTAAAAAAATATTTTATAAAATTTTTGTCTGTTTGTCGGTTTGTCTGTTCGTTTGTGCGCGCATCACGTAAAGACCCCTCATTGTATTCAAAATCAAAATATTACAAAATAAGAAGCATAATTGTGGGTATTATTTAACGTTTATTTCATCAAAATCGACCAACAGACGCAAAAGATACTAATTTTTAAAGAACAACGGCAGAATTCGTACAACATACTTTTTTTGTTGTTTTGTGATAGAATTTGTACCACTTATTAAGGCAACTAAACCGTTCATTTTCATGTAACATTAGTATTTTTAGAAGTCCGGATTAATTAATTATATCAATTAAAAGATTTAAGTAATTAAACGTAATATAATCTTAAACTAAACGCAACGAAACGGAGTTATGTTTTTAGAAGTTGCCATTTGTAAAATATCACGAGGCTCAAAATGATAAATAATTATTTAAAAATAGAAATAACAGTAAATATAATTAACCAATTACACATTATACCTTACAATGAATAATTATTGCATACAATCTTAATAATTAACTATTTAATGATAGGAATTATTTTCGCCATCAATGTTTTTTTTGTATTGGCAATTATTTTATTGACAGATTAAGAAAATCTTTCCGAGTCTCTGTTCAGTTCTTTGCTGTTGTTTTGGATTGTGGTTTGTAACTGCATCTGAGCAATTTAGCAAATTATCTGGCCAATTGGCCATTTTTACGTTGAGTTGAGCAACTGATCCTCCGTACTCTATCTGTTGATAGTACTTTCGCGAAAGGACGCTTTATTAATTGTGCTGTGTGTGTACGTGCTTTAATTAAAATGACGAGTTTGCAATGCATCAATTGCAACGTTCGCTTGTCCCGAATAAGAAGGCACGCTTTATCCGATGAGAGTGAAGATATCGTCAATACTATTCGGCTGTGGACATATCCTAGAGATGTAAGTAGTTTCCAAATAACATTTTGCGTACGAGTGTGCCAGTTAAGAAGTGATAACTTTTACGTGTTAAAAAGTAGTCCTTACCATTTAAACTACACGATATCATACTAAAATAATATGTGTGTACTAAAACTAATCTAAACATTATTTGAAAAAATAACAAACACCGTTGTGGTTGCATAAATATTTACAATTTGTCCTATATAATGTACAAACACATAAGTGATCGTTTACATGTAATTTTACTTGCCTAACACTTGGTTGCCTAACTTGGTTTGCCTAACACTGTTATAATAGTTATTACTCTGTTAGTATGACTGTCATAGTGTCATAGTCATATAAAGCAATGTTGAGCCCTACTCAAAATCACTTTATTATTTCCAGATAACACCTGCTGACCATGTTTGCCATGCATGCTGGCAGCTAGCTACTCATCCACGTTCTTCTGATAATATGCCGAGGAGACATAGGCCATCAAAGTGTTTGTGTTGTATGCGGACGATCCATACTAAGAATCAGTCAACACCGGATTTTGATTGAAGGTGCAAATGAAGAAGAACAAAGAATGGCTAACACAGTTGCTACTTGGATCCAACCACGAGAGGTATAACAACATGTACCTATTATAACTTTTATCAATCAGGTATCTTGATTTGATGTATGCGTTAAAACAAATATTATATTTCCCACTAATACCATGCATTTTTAAATGCAAGCTTTTCTTTATTTATATTTTTTATTTTAGCTTCGTTCTGAAGATGAAGCTTGTGTGCCGTGTTGGCTAAGAGCTAGAAGAACTAGGGTTGTTTCACCAAATGAAGATGTTCAACCCATTGTACCTGATCATCTGGAGGGTTATCATTCTGATTTGATGTGTGCTGTATGTGGTCAGAGTCTATCCACCCCAACATCAGATCAAGAGTGGAATCCCGACAACACTGCTCGTTTGTTGGAGCACCAGCAGGTATATATGAAATAATATATTTATAGTAATTAGCTTATAAAAACATGTCATGCAAAGGGCAATTACTATTTTATGTTGCTAATTCTGGGACAGTCATGATGTTGGCTCTTCTAACAACAAAAGGGTACTGGTTTTTCCATTGGCACATAGCCCTTCTCTCTCATATTAACACAACATAGATATTTTTGGTAAAGATTTTCTGTAAGGTGAAAACCAATCATTGTATGTCAAGGACTATTCTGTAGCTTGGTCATGTTGGGCGCAATTTATGTCTATCAAACTTAGTGTTCAATTTGTATTTCATCAATGTTATTTATTTACAGATGTCATCCATGAATGAAGTTTGTGGAGTTTGCTGGGGCCAAGCTCGAGATTTGAGCTTCTATGTTCCAGAAGGACCACAAGAAAGACCCCAACATATTGTGTTGCCCAATATAAGAAGAGTGGCTGAAACACCAAGACTGCATTTTCCAAGAGTGCATGGAACCAGAGTGAAATATTGTGCCTGAAGAAACCAAGATTTTGTTTTCATAGTTGCAGAAACAAATATGAATGGTCGGGACGCAATCAAAAGTCATTGCTGTAATTGCATTGTAGGTTTAAGAACAGTGGGATGCTGCTCACATGTTATGAGCATTATTTGGTACCTTAGTTACGCTCGCCATGAAGGTATGACCCGACCTGCCCCTTTCTTAGATGAAATAATATTAAGAATTGATTAGGTAATTATAAGAACAATAAAATAAATGTAAGTTCCTACAAAAACAAAGTTGTTTTATTTACTCACACTCAAAACTCCATCAGCACTTCATCATTCATCATCATCAAACTATTGCAGACCGCTGCTGGACGTAGGTCTCTCCTAAAGCACGCTACTGAATAGGTGCAATTCTCATGTAAAGGAGATAGGCCACCTTCCCTATATCTCGGGGCCTACATGTTACAGTCATGAAATTGCTGTTATTTTTTAGGATAATACACCTAGTATTATGTCACTTAATTTCAATGAAATTGACAGTTTGTATTCTGAGATTTTTGAATTTGAATGTATGGCTAAAGTGAGGTTAGAAAATGGATTAAGTGACAAGCAACTATACAATTAAATCAGAAATCATTCTTATTTAACTGGTTTGTTATACAATTACAGTTACTGGTAATCGTTTTACATGTGATTATAACCGAAACCTGATATTTTTGTAGTATGTATCTACCTAGATCATGTTTTCAAAAATACATGTAACTATGTCGAAGATTAATTGCCTGAAAACATTTTTATTAATTAGTTTTATGATATTGTGTTTGCAATGGTCTGGCAAAGAGTTTAAAAGTCTATACCGTACAGTTAATGTACATACTTATCAACACTTAGTTAGGTGCCTACCGGGACTGAAAATAAATAGGAACACAGTTTTTCTATATTTCATTTATTTTGTCATTTAATCATCTTCATAAACAACTAATATAGTGTCACGAAAGTGTGCAGGAGGTGATATGTGGTCTTGATGCCTAGTCCAACTCAAATACCATACTATAGACATAATGTGTGCACAACACCCTACTGTGCACCTGCCAACAATACAATTACAATAATATTGCAAGATTGCTTGCCTTCCAATAGTAAAATTCATTGTCTTGAATACTCTCTAAATCTTCAAAATTGAGTTCTACCGATGTGGGAGATTTTAAAGCTAGCATATCTTGAATGTGACTTGCCGAGAATGAATTCATAGAATTATTTGACAGACCAATTAATAAATCCAATCTTTCTATTGCATATAAATGATAATCACAAAGTCTGTTATTCTGAGGCACATAATAATTGTACATGTTCAAAAGATTTCTCCTCATAGCTTTTGGAATTCTGTTTCTTTCTCTCCGATTACAACCTTCTATAAAACACTTACTTTCGGTTTGAATAGGCCTCAGATAATCAGGTAATGTAATTGTTTCTTGACTTACGCCTTGTGCTGGATTGGTTTCCACAGTTGGAGTACTGATTTCAGGCACTGGCATTTCCGATGTAGGGGTTTCTTGTGAAATAGATGTGTCAATTGGTGAGGTTGGTACGTCAGATGTTGATGCTGATGTTGATGGCTGTGAGACAAAGTGACGAGCAGCTCTGTCCGCCCTCACCCAACAAGAATGACATACCTCACTCTGAGCTCCAGCCTAAAATGAATGGAGTATCATTAATATTACCATTTTTTTATTATAGCTTATTGTTCAATGAAATTATAATTTAAAGATTATCATCCGTCTAAAGACATACCCCTTATGGCCTCAAATCTGTTTCAGATAAAATTGAAGGGAAATTGTTACATTCCGCTACCCAGGCAAGATGGGTATAATAAGATAAACAAATAACTGATGTATTAATACAAGTGTAGTTATTTGAATCATACTTACAGTTTGGGGTAAAATCCATTCCGATATAACATTTAGTATCCTTTGTTCTCGTTCAGGATTGGATTGGAGACGGTGGGACCATGCATTCCTTAATGAACGTCCATAATGGATACACACATGAATGTGGCCTCGAGGAGTAGGAGTTTCTTCTGTTGCCTCAACTGACAGTAACGTATCAACTGCCAAATCCCAGCAAGCTTGACAGAGATGATGGCAGGAATCCACCTTAAATATAAATAATAGTTTATATTATTTATTTTCGAAACATAAGTACCGACAACTTAAATAATTGCATGAGGAACAAATACATAATTCTATTTGAACACTACTTACTGTTTGCGGAGAAACCCATGCGCGTACAATAGATAAGATGAATTCTTCATTCAAAGGACGTATCCCATATTATTAATGCAGTTATCCATTGTTAATATCGAAGTCCTTGGAAACAAGCCGTGGTCAGTCAGAGTAGCAGATAAAGAGTCCGTGTTTGAGCCGAGTTTATCCGTGAGAGCAAGATTCGTCAGATTCCAGAAACAAGCCAAAGTCGTTGGTAAGATCACAGAAAATACGAATTTCATAGCAGAACACATTCACCGGCGCAAGCACAACAAAGCGAATGAATTGACGTTTGAGTTCATGTTTGACAATTGAAAAAATACTTGACATATATTTTCAAACCTGACACAATGTCTTTTTAGCCACGTATCCATACTTAGCTAGTGAGAGTTGTAAATAATACAATAAAATGCATTTTTCACAGTTTTACAACTGTATATATTTTTTCTTTTTTGTGTTTTCGTTATATGATAAAATGACGATAATTTTGCAATACAATAATTGACTGTAACGCGTAGGCCCAAGTAAGTAAAACACTACAAAGATAGCACCAGCTATCTAGAACATATCATTTTTCACCAAAACAATGTTTATGTGCCTACACGTACAGCTTGGCAAAAAAGAGTGTGGAATAAATGAGGTCGTCAGTATCGCACATGTGGCAACCCGGAATACTACGACTCAACAGTTTTTGATACTTTTTATTTTTGGGTATATGATTCCAATTCAAAGTGGATTGTTCAGTCCCTCTGACGCTACGCAAACACCATGGAAAGCTTCAATGTCCAGTATTAACAATGTTATTAGTGGGCGCTGAAGCCTTGCACGAAAGCGGTGCAGTAGGTTCCCACAGACAGATAACCATGCCCCCGAGGGCAGTCTAACAGTGGGATTGTTAGGAATTGACGATAATAGTTCGATGACAGGGTTAATGAAAGAAAACGTTTTGTTTGAAGTTTTATTATTAATACAAAAAATTCAATCAGCCGAATCGAAAACACTTTTATCTAAATATTCAATTCCAGAAAAGCTCACATTTTGGTTAGAGCTTCCTGCAACTTCAGAATCACTAGAATCGTCTAATTCTGATGAATCACTGCTACTGTCATCCCTGAGATTTATTACTAATCGTTCTATTTGTTCATACATGGTCACACCTATGTCATAATATTCTTTTTCTATTTTCATTACATGCTTGCATGAATTTTTCCAGTCATCGGCAGTAATGTTTGAAAATGCTTGTTCAGCAGCCACCTATAAAAAAAAAATCATTAACAATGGTCCTTACATAGCAACATTAAATATGCATATATGAACTAGGCTACATACCTTTATATCAATGGATCCAATATTGACTGAAGCAATTTTATGCTTTGCAATTCCCCATATTAATTCAATAGAATTCAGGTCACAGTGATAAGGTGGAAGTCGTACCACAGTGTGACCATGATCTCCTAAAATATGGTCAATTTCATAAATGAGCTCTGGTTTATGAAACTTCACTAGCATTAATAATTGAGGCTTGCGGAGAGACTCATCAAAAGGTATATTATATTATTTTGCAATAACCATATCTTTATCTCGGCAACTTTTGAAGCGCTAGTTGGTGCCTTGTTCAAGACCACCGAATGGTAAGGAGCATTATCCATTACAATAATGGAAGGTTCTCTTAAGTTGGGGGTTAATTTTTCAATGACCCATTTTGTGAAGTTAGTTTTATTCATTTCCGAGTGATAGTCTTCATTTTTGTTTGTGCCACTAAAAATCAAAAGTGCATTTGGAACAAATCCTTTCTCGCTCCCAGCATGTACAATTATATATCTCTTGCCTTTTGATATGTTGTGTTTCACTCCGCTAACATCAACTGATTGCCAACATTTTTTCAGCTTGTATGATGAGTGAATATAACTTTCATCCAAATATATTATTTCTTTTTGTAGTTGTGGAGGCAGTTTTCTATTATCCATAATAATTTTCAAATATTGCTCCCGCTTTGCTGCTATGTTAGGTTTCTCCATTAGAGCCGATCTGTCTGTTTTACATTTCTTATATGAAAAACCCAGTGAGTGTAATATCTTTCTGAGATGTTCACGGCTTCCATCATAACCCAAGTCCTCTCTAACTATCGGCAGTAAACTCAGTGTAGGCACCTGAAACATGGTATTTTGTTTTATATCTGCTTTTTTAAATTCATGAAATCGGGAGTAGTGTAAGAACGAGAGAGTAAGACGAGACTTGTCAAACTACAAAACATAACCTCAATTTTCAATTTCTGTAAACAAGACTAAAAGTTGCTTAAATCTGGATATCAACAAAAGTACGCATTGAAAACATTTATAACAACTTATTTAAGGTACAAGGCCTTATTTACGGTACATAAATACCTGTCATATCGGCAGTTCTTTGATAAAAAATTCTCGATATCGGACAAAACTTGTCCCGCTTGAGATTCGGCCAAACACCGCGAAAAGACGCGGTAAATCACTGCTCTGCCACTACTTCGAATAGTTTTATTCATTTTAAATTGTTAATTATGTAACGAAAGTTAATATTTTTTATAAATATATGAAAAACGATTGAACGCATTGTTGACACAGAATGTACTAGCAGTTGACAAGTAAAGCAATGTTGCCACAAACATCGGTTTTTAGTTTCAAGGTGCCAAGCTGTAATAATATTTATTGGGACATAACCACAAAAATAAAACTGGTTATAACTTTTAGGTCCCAACTTCTAAAAATCTAAGAATTTTAAAAGGGCTTGCCTATCGTATTGACTACCAATTAAAACAAAAAATATCCCAAAACACGATATTTTATTAGGTGTACGAAACTCCCATATAATCTTGCCATTCACCTTTAGTTGGTGACCTCATACGCGATTTCTATGATAAATTTAATAATTTACGTAAATAGGTTTTAGTATCGAAAACCGCTTGACGTATAAAGATGAAATTTGGCAGGGAGGTAGTTTATTGTTAGTAGACGTCCGCTAAGAACGGATTTTGCGACAGGGCTTTTTTTTTTTTAGGGTGGGAAATCATCAAATGACAAGGGAGTGTCAGACTTGTACTGACTAAAACCCATCCATGTTCCTTCTTTGCCCTTTGTGTTCCAGGGCTGCGGTATCTCTTTCGAACAGTCCCGCAGCCCAGGACTGGATTAAGGAGGTCTAAGGGCTCTCGCAAGTTTGTATGAAAGTCCTTCATTTTTTGTGCTACAAACTTGAAATTTGGCAGTGAGGTAGTTAATAGTTAGTAGACGTTTGCTAAGAACGGATTTATTTATAGTATTTTTCAATTGCATATACATTGTTTAATGTTAAGTGGAAGAACGGAGTCACCTAAGGCAGCGTACATTAATTACGTGAGGCGTTTAAGGGAGGGGGGAGGAGGTCGCGGCAAATATCACCCAATCTCACGAGGGAGAGAGGGCAGTCTCAGCAAATATCACTGGGTTTAATTAAGTAAACATGATTCTCTACTAATTATTAATTTTTGGTGAATTCATCGCAATCAAGCACAGATTACCGTATATTTTATACTAAACTACGCATTTTGATAAATCTCACGTGAGATTAGTAGGGAGAAGAGGGGGTCAAGATAAATGTCACGACATCCCAGCTAGGGGGGAGGGGGGTCGAAAAATCGCCGTACGTAATTAATGGATGCCCCCTAACACAAGCATCTCCTTGCTTAAAAATTGATCTCCAAATCATGTATGTTACAACTTTATGTAATTGAAATAAACATTTTTTTTAACACTTTGCCTGACCCGGGAATCGGTCCCCACGCTTAGTAGTCGCGCTTGCGACCACTAGACCAACGAGGCAGTCTCACACATGCACACCAAAATTTCCACGCGAACGAAGTCGCGGGCAACAGCTAGTAATGAAATAAAACCATTTTTTATTTTGACTACGTCAAATCTATAAGTACTGATCCATTTTTAAAACTGCTCGACCAGTCTGGCCGAAGTGGATGTCTTCTCTTCTAAATTTCTTCGAACATAATTCATGACCTCCACCCCCCTCATTAAAATAGCTTTTCTCGGATATAAATTATTAGCTAATTTCCTGCTTAATCGTTCAACAAGAGAAATTAACCTTTTTCGAGGCAGAATTATAAAATTTTCTAGCACGCTTCGCTCGCTAATGCATCTGAGTTACTTTTATTCTCATCTCTGTATGAATGTACAAAGAGAACCTAATACGGGTGCGGAGGCGGGCAGCTTAAATTTTGAGCTCTCTTCTCTCGCTCTTGCTTTCTTTCAAGGGCGGATCCGGCTGGGTTGTGCCTAGGTCGACCGTGATCACGTTTCTGAAATCATTGATTTAAATAAAATAAATAGAGGTCCGGCTCGCTTCGTTCGCTCTTGCGTTCTCTTCATCTTAAAACTTGAAAAATCTAACTATCTCAGGGGCAGGGTTGGGTGGTGGTTCAACCCCCCGAAATCTCCGACAACTATTAAGAAATATATCCGAGGCGGAATGCAAAAATTTTCTCGCTCACTTCGCTCGCAAAAACATCCTATACTTTTTCAATTCTGCAAAAGTTGAAAGAGTGATCCTATTCTCATTACTGTTTAAATTTAAAAAAAAAGAAGTGGTGCTAAAATTTTCCAGTTCGCTTCACTCGCTAATACATCCTGTACTTTTGAATTCTTCACAAGTTGACAGAGTTCCTCCTATACTCATTCTCGGAAATAAACATTAGGCGCCCTTGATTGTTTTGTTTATTTAAATCCAGAGATGGTTGATATAGGTACCTAATTTCATTTTTCAACACCTCCCCCTCCCCAATGGGTACCCAACCAAATTCCTGGCTATGGTCCCTTGTGACCCCCCCTCCCCCCCAAGACTGGGACCGCGCCTGTTACCAGAGCAGTATAATAACGTTTCTAATATTTATTTATAATAATTGGGTACTCAATTTAGAAACCAACAAGTCTGTAATCGATCTATTAAATAAAATTCTTCTGTAATTGTGGTATCAAAAAAAAAATGCATTTTTTATATAATAATTTTATTATTGAAAATTATTTTTATTTGGAATTGGTCGCAAACTTCATGCTTTCATCGACCAATTTGAACTTTAAATTGTATTGCTGGTTGTGATGGTTAATATTGTAAATTATGCTTCGACAGAAACATATTTGTTACGGGCGCGTCCAACTAGCTATCTTCACATAAACTAAGATCCGTGGCGAATACAACTTTTAAGCAATAAATAAAAAGTACCTTATTTACATTTTCATTTGAATTATTTGCTGAGTCGCTAATTTGATCAATCCATTAAAGTCTTCGTGCAAATGAGACCTCCAAAATTTACACCTGCCCCAGACAATGGCAGGATAATTGGGTGATGAGATTCCTTGAAATATTCTTGCTATACTTCTCCCAGAAAAATTACAATCTTTGTATATGCATATGATAGATCGAACATCTGATATGACTCTCTCCACATCCAAGGGTCTTTCTTCCAAAGATATATGAGCTGGTAAATTTTCTCTATCAAAATAGTTTCTTATTGTACTTTTTAACTCGTTGGAAATTTTAAACAGAGTGTCATCAGTTAACTGTATATTTTCCAACGAATAATTTCCTATTTTGTGGAAAGCTATATTACATTCTTCTAACTGATATAACCGCGCTTTCTCTTGAGAAACCACAGAATCATGTAAATCGTCCAAAATACTGTCAAGTTCTGATGGACTTAGGTCTCCTCTAGCTCTGACTCTAAAACCAAGAGTATTAAACTCGACTTTTAAATGCGATCTTTGCGAGGTGCCTAATTCAGTATTCCATTCTAAATTTTTTAACTGGTACTTGGTTATACCACTTTCCCAGCCAATAGCTGCTGCTACCTCAATGACATTGAATTCCAGGACACTGCTAGTCATAATCGCAGGGTCTCTTTTATTCTCCAGTAAAAGTGCCATTGCCAAAGGCCGGCAGGACTTTGATGCGTCATGTATTTTTTTCGGACCTCCGTAAGAAGAAATTTTACAGTTTATGTAAGCATTATTGAGAAATTTAATGTACTGCTTAGGATGAAGTTCAACATAACATAATAAAGTAGCAATATTTTCGGAAGGCAAATCTAGTTCTTCTACTGTTGCATCTGTAGGAATTCCCACTTCATGGCCCTTACAAGAGTTATGTGATGGAACTTTGTCACCTTTTGCACATTCACAAGGAATAAACAACTTCGAAAGTAATTTTCTTATTGTAGGTCTATCAATCGAGTTTGCATGTATGTGTTTTAAAAGTTCATTTTTGTCACTATTTCCATTACTTAAAATTATGTGGCAGTATGCAAGTTGGCCATCCCTACCTGCTCTTCCAACTTCTTGTACATAAGATTCGAAACTGCTGGGCATGTTATAATGTATAATACACCTTATATCCGATTTGTTTATGCCCATACCAAATGCCACTGTTGCTACTATTATTCTAAGTGTGCCATCCATAAAATGTTTTTGTATTTTTTTCCTCTGTGCAGCAGACATGCCAGCATGATAAGCTTCTGCAATGTAAGACATTCTTTTCCTTTTGTTTTTTTTACTTTCCATATTGACTTTACCAGTTTCTTGTAGACAAGATCTTAAGACAGCTGCAACCCTTTCACACTCATCTCTCCTTATGCAATATACTATTATTGCATTAAATTGTATTATTTGTTCTGACAACAAGAATGACACCAGAGCTTTATCTTTATCTTTTTCAATAGAAACTGATAGGCAAAGGTTATCAGGCAGGGCTGGATTCCTAATAACTCCATTAGCCCCATCAGGGATATTGATATGACTGATTATACTTTTTATAGTTGTTTGACTTGCAGTAGCCGTTAATCCCAGAATACAATTTACTTTCAGTTTTTCTCTGAGAACCCGGCAAATCATAAGATAACTTGGCCTAAAATTGTGACTCCATTGTGATACACAATGTGCTTCATCTATACATGCAAAAGCAATAGGAGGAAGAGACTTAAACAGACCTGACAATCCATTTGATGAATCACCTGCTATTAAGGCTTCAGGAGATATGAGAAGGATATTTAACAAACCATCCTTTAAACACTGCAAGATTTTACCTCTCTGTGTCTGAGATTGATTTGTATGGTAACAACCAGCCTTGATGAATTCTGGTACATTCAACACTTGATCCTCCATAAGAGAAACCAATGGAGAAATCACCAATGTAATACATCTATAACGTTGACTGTAGAGATAAGCAGGAAGTTGATAACAAAGTGATTTTCCACCTCCTGTAGACAAAATTAGTAAAGTAGACTTTCCACACAAAATTCGCTTTATGGCATTTTCTTGTCCAGGGCGAAATGATTGATGGCCAAATTTATCAAGAGCCTGCTTTAAATCAACTAACATATTTTCTTCATAATTGTTGTACAGAGGTTTGATGCCACTGCCATCATCATCATTGGTAGTTTCAGCTAACATTTTCATAAAAGAATCTGGAATTTCACTAGGTTCAAACATTGATTCAAACATAGATTCATGTAATTGATCAGTTATTGTTTGATTACTGCTAGACGGTTCAGATGCATACTTTTGCATATCTTCTAAAGTAGGAATATCATTTTCATTGTAACTATCTAGTGGTAAAAGTGTTTCTCCTTTGTGGGCTCTACAGTACCTAGCCATGTGCCCAGTTTCTCCACACTTAAAACATGCAATCCTTCCAGACTCAGGAAATTCCATACCACCATGAAGACTCTTCTTACTTTTCCATAGTTGTTTTTTGTACTTGCTATAGTTGATGTTTTTCTTTCCTCGTACAAACACTTTTTTTTCAATATTTATTTTGACAAAGTTCTCATTTAAAGTTCCAGATTTGATTTTAGATTCTAAACTGTTGTTCTCTTTGGAGTCTTCAAGGTTGTCACACTTACCAACAGACTTAACTTTCTTGAGCACATTGGATATTTGCAAGTGACGAGGCTGTATATCTTTTTCTAAACCATAAGGTATATATTCTTGAATATCCAAAGGTTGTTCTACACTGCAATCATTGTTTTTGTGAAGATTCTTAGTGTCAGTTACTCCCACTTGAGTAGTATTTGGTTGACAAGGGTGGTCTTGCAATATATCTTTTTTATTTCCATGGATATGTTGGAGTTTAATATCTTCTATATTATCCTTTTCTATTTTTCGCTTCTTCAGAGCAGGTTTCAACTTGCCATTGACAATATCATCATCTTCAGACTCACTGTTTTCTACGTAATCATATTGTTTTTCTTTAATATCCAAAACTTTTATGTTTCCTAATCCAAATTTTTCAGGCTGATTTGACTGTTCAGTGCCTGCTGCTTCAACACCAGTAGCTCTATTAAGCCATGCATCATTTAATTGTCTTATCAATGGTTTAACTGCAAAGTCTGATTTTCTGGATGCATAACTATTCATTGCAATATTTTTACTGACATTATGCCCTTCAGAAATTTTAAATGAACTATGTAACTCAGGAGTCATTTGTAATTCTTTAAAATTGTCTTCAGTATCAGTATTATTGGGTGTAGGTTCTTGGCTTTTATATGATCCAAGTTCAGTACTAAAGGATTTGTTTTCACTTGTAGGCTGAGTTCTAGGTAGTGAAAGCTTTCTAGGATTTCTCAGAGAAAATTTTCGGTTTTGAAACAGTTTTTTGGATAGATTTTCAATGAATGGACTTAATGTTTTACTATTTTGTTGGAGATCTGAATTTGATAATAACTTCTCTAAGTCTTGGCCACTTGGTAGAGCAGGAATCTCTAGTTTCGGACTTGTAGACTCGGCGACGCCGGTGACCTGTTCCAGTTGGTGTGCAGATTCTGGCGACATGATTGGTTCATCGTCAATATTATCACAAATTGCCAGTGAGTTTTCAAGAGCGTTGCTTTTAAGTTGAAAGTATTTCTTGTAGGCATATTTAATTTTCGCCGGCGCTTCTTTGATATCGAATTTTGATGGTGTTCTACTATATTTTAGCTTGAATTCCTTTTCCCAACTTTTAACTATGAGCTTACATTTCAAGTATGCTTTGTCTTTCTTTATTGTTTCAATAATATCCATTACACAATCGGTTACCACAACTGGTTTTCCTTATTCAGTAATAGTTTTTATTTATTTCAGTATTTTCAATTTTACTAGATGTATGGTGCATAATTTCATGAGGATTTCCAGTAACCATTTAACTACACTTTGGTTAGACAAATCGTATTCAATTTCAGCAACTTTTTGAGTGACAGATGACAGTTGAGATACCAGTTTGAAATAAAAAGATAGTGATGTGAAAAAAGAATTTACTTGTACTTATATGAATTAGTATTGATTGAATTTCATTAATAAAAAGTAAGATTCAAACTAAAAATAAACCAAGTTTAACAACCTAGGTTGTGTTACACAGTCTTATCAGTCTAGTCGATTTTAAGATTTCGCCGGCTTAATTCAGATTAATTACTGGATGCTTAGCTGTAGCACAATGTTTTCTATAATGATCCAGTTTAATACAATAACTGTTGTAGTCAAATCTTTGACGAAATACGGTATTCGGTGACTGGTACACACGGCGATATATCAAGATTTCCAGTATAACATGGCCTCGCTTTTATAGATTTCACGGACAATGCGCATAAACTGGTTTTGTACAGCTTGATTGGTCGCCCTGCGTACTAGTCGCAAAAATGTACAAAAAAAACACAAACGCTTCGATTCGATTTCGATTTGGAAAGTCGTATGTCTGTCTCGCTCGCTTTCGTAATACCAAAAAAAGACAGACATACGACTTGTCGAATCGAAATCGTATTTAGATAAAATATACCGTTTGTTAATAGCTATACTGAACTTGCGCATCTTCAACTTCGACTAACGAGCTGAGTGGCTCTCTGCTCCTCGACAGCTTATGAAACCACAACGCCTCAGTTTTATGGGGCGCTATTTCTAAACACAACTCTCAGATCGACGCTACGACCCCAGCTCCGCAAGCTGGATGGTCACAGCGAAAGTGTCCCGTTGGCTAACACCGGGTCAGACCGGGTGTCTGCATAGCAAGCGAAATGAACGACAATAGGGAGGTTAACTAGCAGGACCACATCGTAAGCGAGATTCCATAAGGGAGGCCCTACAACAGATCCCTGCGGAACCACACACGTTATCTCTCTGCGATAAACGCTACCGTCTCGGCCCTCATAACGAATGTGCCGGTCGCCTCGATGATGCTTGGCAGATAAGATGGCACTCTGTGATGTGTGTCACCCTGACCCTGTTCCGAAAGTAAGGAGTATGACTGACGACTCCACGCCATCGGATTGACGCTCGAGTAAGCTGTACCAGGCTACACGCAGCTTACCTGCACAAGATAACTCCACACACTACAGCTACAAGCACCTTGTTGCGTGACGTGTTCTAAGTTAGAGAGAAAATATAAGTAGAGCAGAGAGCAGTTTAACTTGATATTGATGACAGCCTGAGGTTACACGCAGCTTACCTGCACAAGATAAATCCACACACTACATACACCTTGAGAGCAGCTTAACTTGATATTGATGACAGCATGAATATAGGCACGCCGCACAGCTCAACCTTACATGCACCTCTCTACACTCAAGTAGAATGACGGACGTGCGGCGCGGGCCCGCGACACACGCAGACACTGGGCGGTGTTACACAACACAATACCGCCCACACACACACGTTGGTTCCTTAGTCTGGACCATTCAAATCAAACCATTTATTATCAATTTCAATTCTTATCGGTCAAAAGTTCGTCAATTGGGTAATAAAATTTATTAATTAATAATAGATCTGTCAATTTCTTTTTGAAAAGTGGAATTGTCTCATTTTTAATTACATCGGGTATTTTGTTAAAAAATTTCGGATCCATACATATATGTAATACTTTTCTTTAAAGGGCGGTATCTATCTAATTTTTGGGACTTAAATACAGGTACGCAGCTACCTGTTACTATTAAATTGCACATACACCTGTTCCAAAATATTATGCCGTATCTCAAAATTGACGCGACTAACCCGTGGTATGCAATTAACCTTGTGGCCATATTCACTTTTTTAGAAAAGTTAAACAGTACATATGCAACTGCACTAAGTTTTTTGTATAGTTCTTCCACTTGTGGCTTCCAAGTTAATTGGCTATCATAATGCAAAGTAATTTAGTAACTAGTACTTGGTCAACTTTATGTCCATTATATATAGTGTAGATTTATGACTTCTGGTGGAATCCGTTGATAAAAATGCATTACATTAGTCTTTGGTATATTAATCATTAAATTGCTCTTGTGATACAGGGAATCCTTGTACAAGAGCCAGGGCTACACTGATGTTTGAACAACCGCCCGTTAATAAAGACTTTATTATTATTTATTTAATTATTTTGGTCAAGTCAGCGTTACAGCGTATAATGTTTATTAGAATATCATTTATGTCATGTTCATATGTTTTTTTTTATCAATAGATTTAATCAAGGTTCAATGTGGCGAGGTTAATCATTTATATAGAGCAAAATAATAAAGGGCCCAGCTCACTACCCTGTGGTACGCCATACCTAATAATTCTAGATATCAGATAAACATTTTTCTTCGCGCTTAGTTTTAAGACATATTCTAGACATTTCTGTGTGCTGCTTGCGATTGTTAAGATAAGATTTTAAGAGATTAAGTACATTTCCTTTGATGACTATGATTTCTAGCATTTTTATAAGAATTTCGTGATCAACACAATCAAATGCCCTCGACATGTCCGTAATAATTGCGCAAACTGGTATTTTTTAATCCACATTTTGCAATATGAAATTTATCAAATCGTAAACGGCCGTATTTATACCTTTATTTTTTCTGAAACCCATTTGTTCCGAACTTAAAATATATTTGGATAAGAAGTTATTAACTGAGTCATATTTGATAGATATTAAAGCAATTGGTCTATAATTTGCTAGATCTTCTTTATTATTTTTTTTAAAGTGGTTTCGCTATAACTGTTTTTAAACTATCCGGAGATACTCCAGTACTGTTACATATATTAAGTATATACTTATCATTTGTGTCATAGGACACCTACGCTAGGCGTTGTCGCCTGATCCGAATTTTACAACATATGTTGATATACCATCATATCCAGTGCTACTTTTAATTTTAATGATTGCATCGCTCTCATAATATCTTGCGGTACAACTGGATGCATAAATAGTGATTACCGGCTAGCTCTGGCAGTGGACGAACGGGAATCACACACCCACTGTAGGGGCGTCATTTGGTAGCCTATTTCCTAAATAGGCTAACAAATGACGGGCCTGTATTTACAAGCCAAGGTATAGCCTCCGCGGCCAGGGAGCGACGCCCCGTGTCCGCCAGCCGCTGCGACTACCTACTACTGTTATTTCCTCAGTGACCGCCTAGCCATATATAATTAAAGTACTCTGTGCGCCTAGAGGTCGAGGTCAAGGTCAAGGTAGAAGGACGTTGGAATATCATCAATTGTTTTCCAGAATATCGTCAAATGTTTTTCACTTCTTACTCGCACCATCATGCTATCGCGCTCATGTTATATCATGCAGGCTACTTAATTATTTTAACGGACTACAAAGAAAATAAGGGTTACGTTTTTATTTACGATTTTTTAATTTTTTACACATGCACGGAGAACACTAGCGCAAATAGATACTTGTGGGAAATCAGATTCCCTCTAAATCAAAATCAAAGATGGCGGCTGCAAAAAGTAGCGCATTTTTCGTCATGGATGTCACGTACATGGTCGTAAGTAGGACTAGGTGTCAAAGGGTTCCCGGACATACGTTTTGTTTTTGCAGGGAATTTCTGAGTTTTGCACAACACGACTTTAGCCATAATATCTTAGAACTATCGTTAGTATTTTATGTTCAATTTAATAAAACAATATTTCAACATTGGCAAGTAGGTATATATTATTATAAAATTAATCGAATTTACAAAGGTGGTAACCAAGTATTTGTTCTTGAATATATTAATTAAAAAGTACTTAAGTACTGACATAATCACTTCTCGCGTAACTAATATCTATTCTGCTTTTTAATCATCTAATATCTTCACGACCATGAACAATTGAACATGTTATACGGACAGCGACACAAAACTGTTATACTGAGCAATATTTCGTTTCAAGATGTCAGCACATAATCCCAGCACTCTTTCAAATCTGAAAATGAAACAGAAATAGTCTGAGTACATGTTTGAAATCACAAACTTTTTGCCTCAGGTAAGTGCAAAAAAACCGGGTTAGGGCATGTCGGACCACGCACATTAAGGGTTCCGTAGTCGGGATGACTATTTACTCATATCTCCACAGTACCTATTGATTTTATCATCCGCAACAAGAATTCGTTGTTTATATTTCACTTTAAGTTTCTGTCTTTTGGTTCCTAGGCACCAACTCGTCTATTGGTTACCTACTTACTTTTTTTTTGTAAAGATATTGATTCCCATCAAGTCTATCAAGTTTCGTATATAGAGGTATACATAGGTGCTGCTCCACCTCAACCCCTCGCGGTTTGTGGTGACTATGTGTCGTGGAGACCCGCGGAGCGTAAGATAGAAAATTTTATTTTATAATTTAGAATTTATTGTGCATTTATATTTATTCGGTGTTAGCCTGACACTGAGTTTGTAAAGCATTAAAATCTTCCACGGTTTCTGAAGTTTTCGATCCTGGAACTCGGAAAATAATGTTTTAATCAGTCACTCGACACACAGTACAAGTTCATTAGTATCTTATAAGTTAGACCTAAGATGACAAGTATCGCGGACATCATTAATAATTGTTACCTAGGTAACAATGACCAATGATGTCCGCGTTGCGGCACCGCGCCGTTAAGGCTTAGCGTCATAAACTTTGTTTACGAGACAACTTATCTAGTCTTTGACCATGTCAGATTCCATATTAGGGGACTATATTATTTTTTACTCTGACTCTTCAGATTAAAGCCCATTATTTTTGGACACACAATAAATAATTTTGTATGATGCAGAACTTATGTCACATGTCAGACTTGCGTAAAAGTTTACTGGTAAAGCATGATGTAGATTGTTTCATATTCACCTGGCACGATCAAGCTTGACACATTTAAGTGAGCCATCAGCGCGTACGGTTGCCGCCCGTGGTCTGTCTAGTAACAAGGCGATCTCTCCGAAGTAGTCCGATGGCCCCAGGCGACCCACTTCTACCGCAGAACCTTCCCCCTGGCCACTTCTTTGTTGAAGCACCACTGCAGTTCCTGCAGAACAATTAATGTTCTTTTCAATACGCAGGTAAAAGGAATATCTTATCTTATTATATCTGGTTTTATATTCTTAAACTTTTATTTTAAATAAAGTTTTACCAACAGTTTCTATATATAGGTATACAATAGATATTAAAAGGTGCTATTCGTTATAGTCCAACTGCAACAAAGCCCAGTAGGAGGGTTATGTGTTTGACTTGTAGGGATGTATGTCCGTTTGATTGTTCATAACTCCTAAACGGATGAAACAATTTGGATAAATCAGGCCAGTGTCATTGGTTACATTAAGATTAAAAGGACGGATTTTGGGTGCCATATTGTGGGATTCAAATTATTTTTCTTCCTGACCGATGGGTCCCACTCGATGCACCATCGATGGGTATCAAAATGAAGGGTTTTAAAAGTTTATTACAAAAATATACATATATATCAACTTATATGTGAAAAATTATTTCGAAATGACAAATCGTATAAAAAAGTGAAACAGACGTATAATAAAAAGTTAAATCGTCTTCTAAATCTGTCACATTATTAAACTAAAAAACCGGAAAAAAAAACTGGAAAAAGCTGGAATTTAAACAAAAAAAAATCTAAAAAACCCGACTGCTGAAAAAAAAATTAAAAAGCAAAAATCTTTTTATTTTTCCAATATGTATTTTTTACTATAGTTACCTAGAAAAAAAATGTAGTGAGGAAAATTTTGAGTATGAATGTAGATGGATATAAGGTATAAGAGGAAGACCAAAGAAACGATGGATGGCCTGTGTGAAGGATGATATGGCTAGAAAGGAGGTGACTGCTGAGATGACGATTAATAGAGAAGTATGGAAGAAGAAGACATGCTGCGCCGACCACAAATTTATTGGGATAAGGGCAAAAGAATGATGATGATGTTTATTAATACCTAGGTACAAGTATCATTGGCAAATATCAATTTATAGAAAATAAATCATGTAACAATAACATAAAACGCGTTAAATACAAAGAAGAATATTACCTTCCACTATGATGTAAAAGTCGTTGCCAGGTTCACCTTGTCTGACAATAATCTCGCCGTCAGTGAAAGACACAGGTTCTAAGGCGTCTGCTACTGTCAGACGTTCCCATTTCTCTAAACTTTCTGAAAAAAAAAAATATATTGAGACATTAGCCTCTATTTTGGTCATGTTCAATTATTCTGAACAAGTTTTGCTAAGGACAATCCCCGTCGAATGGTCGCAAAAGGAAGTTGATTTAAATGTCGAAAAGTAGGCCTTATTTTTACCATCCTAAAAGAGAGTTATTATGAATCATTATAGTCTGACAGAATTACAGCCATTTCTTTATGATTCTGCTAGAAGGGTAACATAACGTAGAGCAATGCAACATCAGGTACATGCCTGAAATATTTCTATCATTACTGGAATACCTATATCATTTTTGAAGTAATGTCAAGGTGACATCTAGTATGATGATATTAGATGTCCTTGCCCTAGTCTCATGTTACTTGGGAGCGACGCAACACGTTTTTTTCTTCCATTCTCCTCTGTCAACCGTCACGCTATCATTTACTCATTTTTAGGGTTCCGTACCTCAAAAGGAAAAAAACGGAACCTTATAGGATCACTCGCGTGTCTGTCTGTCTGTCACAGCCAATTTACTGCGAAACTACTGGGACGATTGAGTTGAAATTTGGTACGCATATGTAAGTCGGTGACCCAAAGACGGACGTGAAAATAAATGAATGAATTTTAAACATGGGGGCCACTTTTGTGAAAAAGTTTTGCAACCTATATCGTGTTACATATCAAATGAAAGAGCTCATTGTGAGCATCTCAAGTATATATATATATTTTTTAATTTTAAGATATATAGTTTTGAAATTATTTAAGAAAATAGGCAAAAATTGACCAAAAACTACAGGGCCGAAAATTTTGAAAAATATACAAAAAAATGTAATTTGCCTAAAGATTACAGGAAAACCTGTAAGAAATCTATGGTAACAAATTTGGGTCAGATTTAAAACAACTTACGGAATTTAGATAATTAACGTACGGAACCCTCCCCACGCTTGTCAAACTTGCACTTGTCCGGTTTCCTTTCATATCATTCCTCACACAATCCACCCATCGTTTCCTTGGTCTTCCTCTCCCTCTCCATCCATCAACGTCGACGAATCGTCCTTCCTCATCACATGCCCATACCAAGACTGCAATTTCCCTTTCCACTTATCTGTAACTGGCACAACTTTCAAACTTCCTCTAATAACATCTAGGTGACATCTAGTATGTCACGTTTACTTTCTCAAAAATTAAAACTACATATTTTATTTTACACTAGCTGTTGCCCGCAACCTTCGTCCGCGTTAAATTATTATACTACTACACTACAGCAAACGTGACTTTATTAAAAAGCATATTACAAAATTAAGGACAATAAGGAAGATAAAGAAGTTTGGCTTTATTCCTTCTTCACATGCAGCTTCCTTGGTAGGTCATAACGGCACAAATATGTGGATGTCTCTAACTATTTAAATCTTATTTTTTCTTTTCTTTTTGATCAGATTTACACTAGTTTTTAAATAATTAATACACCTTTTTTCAAAGTAGTTACAGCACTGATGACTACATTTGTGTCACTTGGTTAATTTAATTATATTTTTATTTTTCTTTGTATAGATTCAGAATGCATATGAAAGTATATACGGTACTTATAACAAAAACACATTTTGTTTTTTTTTCTGTCTGTTTGTTCCGGCTAATCTCCGAAACGGTTAGATCGATTTTGACGGGACTTTTACTGACATAGCCTGGCCTAGAAAATAGAGATGGCGCACAAAACAGTACCTAGCAAGATATGGGGGAGGCCTTTGCCCAGCTGTGGGACATAAACTATTATATTATTTAATTAATTAATTAAAACACGAATATTCACGTTTACGTTTTGTCAAGATTTATTATTGTATTTTTTTTTTATTATTTTAGAAAAATAATTACGGTTGCAAAAAAAAACCCTTGAAATTGTTAACATAATCGGATGCAAGTGGGGTTGTAATATATTTACATTAATTTCAAGCGGATGAGGTTAGCGGGCTATAGCTAGTAGTAGTACATAAGAAAGTACCCAACTAGCAAAAAAGTTATATAATATTAGAACTATACAACTAACAGACCTGTAAGGGTTTTATAATAGTTTTGCAGCAACTGACCAGTGGTAAAGTAGTATTCAGTTCGACGCATTAGTCATATAATTTAATTTATAATTTAAGTCATATTAACGTGTTTGTTAAACGTCATCTCAATAATTTATATGACGGCCATATAACGTTAAGTCGAGTAAACGTTTCAGTCAGAAAATGGTGATGAGTTGCCATGTTTTGTAAATTTAGAACCTTTTATTCAACACTTAAATGACAAACTGTTATGTAATGTAATGATTTTATAGTTAACTATTACAGAATCATCATAATAGGTCGTATCTTCCACCTTTAAGTAACTTTTAGGTTAAAACGTTATTCTAATATAACTTATGAACTCTAATTGCAACCGTCATGGTGGACGCCATAGATCATATAAAAAACATTTATAAAACCAATAGTTATATAGATGTCTAAATGCAGTCGCCAAATGTCTATTGGAAATATGGCGGAAACTATTGACGACAATTATGTATTTTATTTTTATAAATAATATTGAAACACCAATATTATGGAGGCCCATTAAAATATTAACGAAGATAATCATACATATTATCAAAAATTTTAAATTCCCAATTATAAGTCACCGCTCGTCATCTTCGACCACAATAAGCTTTCTTTACATTAAATTAATAAATAATATTAAAACATTTGACTTATACTTTTTTTATAAGTTTTATAACAACACAATAAATTGTCACACAAATTGTCTAGCTTGTACCACAGACCGATCACCAGCGTAACAAAACGTCTATACGATGATATAGTTATGTTAGAGTATTACTAGAAACTATTACAAACCTTACCAGTTACCTAAACTTACAATGTCTACGTGATTTTTACTCAACGTTATTGTCGCTGATGCGACTGCAAAACGACCTTTACGTGATTAAAATGTTGTATAATCTGCGCCCAAACCCCCGTTATATTTACGTATAAAAAACTATTATAAAACCATTTTCTAATGGCTGAAAGTTAAATAAAAAACGTTATTGTACCATTTATATGACATGATTTTGCTACTTGGGGTATAACCTTCAACATCTGCTCATGCTACCTCACATAAGCGATCGACAGAACAAACAGTGATATCCCTCCTTTTCTTATATCTGAGACAGCTATAACAAAGTATCAAGATACCACCACCTAATGTGGATCTTTTATACGCACTGGCAACTGAAAAACTATTCACGCCTATCTGGTTTTAACCAAGTTTCGCAAAAACATAAAATATCCATGTGGTATTTATTTACTAACAGGCAATAAGGGACGAGCCTACTACACAATCGGCATCAAAATGTTTGTAATTTCATCAATTCACAATCATTCAAATCATTTATTAACAGATCTTCCAATCCAATTTGTTAGTTATAATAATAATACATACACATCTTAAACACTAGTGTTAGTACAGAATTATATTTTATATTTGGAAAATTTTGGTAATAGTTACTAATAATGTAAAAATCATTAATAAATTAATACAATAATCAGGAAATAACAATAATAATGGACAATAATCAAATATGCAATAATTAAAAGAAACATATTATTACTTCAAGGCACGGTAGTACTTGTGTTGTGGTCCAGTACCTGAGTATTAGACCTTCCGCCCTATTGGCCACAGTGACCAAGAAGCTGTTGGCGCTGCCCCGCACCCGTCGCATCAAGGAGGCGACACGCTTTCGCATGATTGCGTAAAAGTCGGCTATACGTGCCTCTGCGAACATCCCTGATGCGCTACAGTGTCGGGGCAACCCGAACAACGCCCTGTATCCGTTATTGTACTGGACGCTTAAGGCGCTGTAAGCCTAGTCGACCCATAGACTGCTGGTGTAAAAAGATTGGCAGTATCCCCTAAACAGAGTAGTTTTTACACCCCTCGAGCACTTTGCAAATCTACGGATCAACATATTGCTCCTGTCTGACAGCGCCCTACGCTCCCTCTCCATGTCAACATTGTCCGTCTGCGTTGCGGTGACCGAGTGCCCCAGATATTTAAAAGATTAGAATCATTGCAACTCCGTCCCACCGATTGTGACAGGCGGCACTTCACGATAGTCTTTAGCGCCTGCCTTGAACAACAGACACTCGCTCTTTTTCGAATTATATCTGAGACCTTGGGCCTCTGCATATCGCTGACAAATAGACATGAGTTTCCTGAGGGCGCTGATCGATGGGGCCAGCAGCACTATGTCATCAGCGTAACTGATGTTATTGACAAGTGTTTCGTCAATGGAACAGCCTACCATAGTACTGCTGAGCTCACGAATCAGCCGATACACGTACAAACAGAAGAGTTTCGGCGAAGTCAGACCTCCCTGTCTGACTCCGCACTCCAGCCCATACGAATCGGATAGCGAGCCTGCCCATTTCACCATATTTGTCTGATGGCCGTGCCAATACCTCAACAACCCAATCATCTCACCGGGACCTGTTGTATCCTCATACAGCTTCTTCCATAAAACACCATAGGACACCAGGTCGAAAGCTTTCGAAAGATCAAGAAAACACCCGTACACGGGGGCACAATAACCGACCCGTTATATTAGATATTTCTTAAACACGAACAAAGCCATGAGTCCTAACCTACGGTGCTCAGACCTGGTCTCCTATCCAATGGCAGCACGAAGAATAGCCTTATGGGTCTCTGGCTAAGGTTTGATTTTCTGAAGACTTTTCTCAAATCATGCCAGTTGTGAGCTCCCTTACGCATAGGCAATTAGATTCAATTCTATTCCCTGTTAAAGTTTGATGTTCAAAAGTGTCTTCTTTCGTCGTCAGTCAATGCATCTTTAAATAGATAACAAATTGGTACTCAAGTCAAAACTATTGTGAGACTTCCAGACAAGAAAATATACAATTGGCCAATGAATTACTTTAAATAGGGACTGGCACAAGCAAAATCATCACTATTTGTCTGCGTTTTCCCAACTAAGTTGGAGTCGGCTTTAAGTTCCATGGAGTGAATGATAGCATGTGCATCGAGCGCATCTGACCTTCTCAACTCAGTTACTGGGTAATATGATACGCCTTAATACGGTTGAGAAATGTATGGCTATCCATCCGCGGACTGCACCTCAGAAATCGTTGCTTAATTTCGAAGTTCGATCTGTGCGGCTATTATTATTTAGCCAAGAGTATTAACCTACGGTGCTCAGACCTGGTTGCTCACCGAGTTCAAAGTTCCGCCTTGGAGTTTGCCAAAGGGCCAATAGCAATCAGATGTAGCAATTTGGGTGTATAAAGACAAAACAGAGTTCAAACACCACTCAGTGTTCTAAAACGGGATTAATGCTGCTAGGCATTGGGCGGGTCAGAAAGAAGTGGAGCCGACCTGGACGCTTACCGCGAGGGCTGGTTTGAGGTTACGCAGAAAAAGAGTTCCTTGAAGGAATTAGGGGAGGTCTTTCCTCTGAAGTAGAACAAAATAGACCTGTAACAAAGTGCCTGTGCAAGTAGCAGGCTGAGAAATCACATCTAAGTCCACGCGGACGAAGTCGCGGGCACAGCTAGTTATCAATAACTGCGTGTATATTATATGCTATCTATGTAGCAAGTAAATGTTGACTTTTTTTGGGAAGAAACATATGTTTCCAAATAAAAACAAAATCTCTAACAAAATTGATAGTATCAAAAAACAATAAACGGTCACTCTGACCACGTGATAAAATATGCTTCAAGTTATTTGTGCTAGAAATATAATCATTTTCTTGATCAGGTAAATTGTCAGAACATGCGATGCACATAATATTAATTTGCCTAATTTTAACTAAGTAGGCTGTCAATACCTTTAACTATGTCCTTTTTAGGGTTCCGTAGCCGAATGGCAGAAAACGAAACCCTTATGGATTCGTCATGTCTGTCTGTCTGTATGTCACAGTCACTTTATTCCGAAACTATTAGGACTATGCAGTTGAAACTTGGTAGGTAGATGTATTCTGTGAACCGCTTTACGATTTTTAAACAAATATAAAATAAAAAAAAGAGTAAGGAGGCTCCCCATACATGGAACTGAAACTATTTTTTTTTCATCAAACCTTTACGTGCGGCGGGTGTCTATAAATAGGTCGGGTAGGTTAAAAATGACATTGAGGTTCCTAAAACCATTTTTTGTCAAAGTCAATCCTTTGAAAGATAGATACTTCCAAAGTGGTATAATGTCGCCCCCGCCCTCTAATTTCTAAAGTAAGAGGACGTTTTTTTTTTACGTTCTACAATCCTAATTTTTTTCAGATTTTTTTCGGAAAAAAATTAGGTTTGTAGATTGTAAAAAAAACTTTCAACGAAAATTGGTTTGAATAAGATTTGATGTTTAGTTTTTGATATATGAAACTTTTTCATCAAACTGCAGCAGTAACTTTGTTTTTAATTAACATACTATGAAAAACAAATTTAATTTTGCTGTTGAATGTAATACAATACAACATATGAATGAGCCTTCAAAATATTTTCATTATATTGTTTGGTGCTACGGAACCCTGTGTGCGTGTGAGTACGACTCGCACTTGGCCGGTTTTTGATATGCTCAGGTTATTTCCAATCAGTGGTATCTCAACTAGTGACTTAATTTCCTTTGGGTTTTTAAAACTGTGTGTAAGTTTGCTAAGTACACCTGGCTAAAAAATAAATAATTTATATCGCTTACCTAATATTGAGACACGCGACAAGAATTCGTCGTACATGCGTCTCTTCCTAATAGTGGAACCCATTAATATACGACGGTAAGAGTCACGATCCAAGCCCCACAGCTTCAGAGAAGTGCGTGCGCGCACAGTGGCTGCTCTCGGTGTACCGTATATCAGAGCCAGTTCGCCAAAACTGCCTCCTTCCCCAATAGTTGTAACAGGTTCCCCATTCACTAGGACCTAAAGATCCATTATTATTAAATGTATTTAAAATTATTTCTTTATTCATTCTGTAGGAACTTGTTTTTATGAAGCTTAAGCATACTCACTTCAACTTCTCCAGAATCAATAATGTAAAAGTTGTCTCCTTCGTCTCCCTGTCTGATGACCGTTTCGCCAGGTAGACACTGGACTGGGAACATAGCGTCGAACATGTCCGCTCTTTCAGATTCATCCAGATGGGTAAAGAGAACATTAGAAGCTATAGCACGCGATAGAGCACCCATTGTCTTGTAATCTTTTGGCACCACCTAAAAATTAAAGCTTTCATGAATTCTGTATTTTTTTATTACTTACTAGCTGTGCCCGCGTGGATTTCGTGCGCGTGGATTTCGGTAATTTTGGTTAACAACAATGTGTACCATTTCTTTCCCTGAAAATTTGCAGGTACTTTTCCATATTATGCTTGCATGCAATTGAGTAGGACACGTCACTCGTTCGCAATTCGAAACTTGTGTGCTTTCATAAAGGGGAAGCACAAAGGAAATATGTTAATTTACGGCCGAAACAGCAGTAACGAACGTAAGTATTAATAATAGTGATGTCCGAAAGCATGTTAATTTGGTGCAAATTTTTCAGAAACATTGAAATTTTTAATTTTTAATAAATTGTGAGAAAATGAACTGCTTTTTAGTTTATCTAAATATTTTCAATTTACAGAAACGATTACAGATTTATTATATGTATAGATAAAAATGTAGTATGTACATAGTTTATCCAGTGCATGTGCAACTTGATAAATCCAATTTCGAAAATTCTTTATATTTTAAACTATGTTCCCTATAATTCAGGTGGAACTTGCCTTCTTGACGTAGCTGGTAGCATCTTCCTCTGTAACTGGTTCAGCACTGATGCCGCCACGCCTACGCGGAGGCTGCCCGCCTGGTACGGGCAGCGGCGAAAGTTCTCCATCGGCCTCACCTTCTGATGCAGCTGCTGCGGCTTGGGCAGCCTTCACTTCATCCTAAAATCAAATTGTGCAGTATAGAAAGCCACAAAGACTAAGCGAATTTGTCTGAAAATCAATAGAAATATTGTAATCCAAACATATGTTTTATAGTAGGCAATAGGCATACATGTACAAGTAAATCTATTATCACAAGTTCACAACATCATTGAATTTTAATATTTTAGTTTTGTTGTGCCTAGGAGACTACTTAACCATCAATGTTTGAATAAATGAATAAAGAAACAGACCAACATCACATGGATTGTGAAAAATATATCTGATCTACTTGCCTTCAAACACAGGTTGGGTTTTGACATAATTAAGTGTGTAAGTTACGGTATTGAGTATACAAATTGTGATTCACTTTGTTATTTTGAAAATTAAATAGCACTTCCAAAAGCCTAGGCAATGGTATATGGCCAGAATTATTGTATGGCCACTGTTATATTTAATTATGACTGCATTAGACTTTTCATAAACTTATCATTTAACAAACATATGAGTAATGTGATATTTAAGGAAAATATACATTTATTAAAAAGAAGTGAATATTGTCCTTAATGTTATAGGTAAATAATAATAACCGGTACTCCTGGACACGGCTCGTATTGTTAGGAGGTTCCTCTCTCTGGACCCCTGACCGGCGTAGCTTGAACCCTGTTCCCGATACCGGTCGATACAATTTTATTTTAGGGTTCCTTAGCTGAATGGCAAAAAAAACGGAACCCTTAGGCGCGTCGCTCACTGGTAAGTCGAGGCGACGTCGCGAAAGCGGCGGCGCAGCGTCGCGGCACGGCCGAGGATAGGTCTCTACGTGGAGTCGATGCGATGGCGCTATGCTTCTTTACCGTTTCTTTATGTAGCAAAACACGGAACCAAATGACAAAATAGCAGTGGAGTCGTGACGCGAACGGACTCAGCGCCTCGACCCCGCGCTGCCTCCACCTTGACCCCGCGCCGCCTCCACCGTGCCCGTGCCGCGACCCTCGTATATGAGCGCACTGCCATTAATTCCTAAAGAAGATGCAGCGAGCCGCTTGTGCGCTCGCGCTTTGACGCCACCTCGACTTTAGTTCGTGTGGGCGACGCGCCTTATAGATTCGTCATGTCTGTCTGCCCGTGTTGCAAAGTCACTTTTTTTTAAACTATTAGGACTACAAAGTTGAAACTTGGTAGGTAGATGTATTCTGAAAACCGCTTTATGATTCTAATACAAAAAAATATATATATAAAGATTAAGGGGGGCTCCCCATACATGAAACTGAAATTAAACGGTTTCAACAACCATTTTTTCTCAAAGTCAATCGTTTGAAAGATAGACACTTCCAAAAAGGTGGAAATTTGGTTTGAATAAGATTTGATGTTTAGTTTTTGTGATATGGGACTTTTTCATCAAGCTGCAGCAGTAACTTTGTTTTTCATTAACATACTATGAAAAACAAAATTAGTTTTGCTGTTGAATGTTATACAATACAACATATGAATGAGCCTTCAAAATATTTTTATTATATTGTTTTGTGCTACGGAACCCTGTACCGGTTTGAGAACGACTCGCACTTGGCTGGTTTTTATTTTTTTTTAAATTAATATTTAGAAATGTTATTTATTAATAACAACACTATAGAATCTATACAATGGGATTCTTTTCGTGGGACCATTATGGGGAAATCCCAATCCATGAGAGAAAACTTACTTAGGAAACTTAAGGCGCCAGGGTCGCCTATGAAATTCAAATTTCTTACGTTTTTCTGCATTTTGCAGGTCAGTGTCAGGTTGTATGTGGATGAAAAATAAGTCGCGCCAGTAACACGTATCATCATCATCATCATCATCATCATCATTTCAGCCGAAAAGTCCACTGCTGGACATAGGCCTCCCCAAAGAAGGGGGGTTTTGCCATAATCGCCACGCTTGGCAGGCGGGTTGGCGATCGCAGTATGGTTGTTGTAACACGTATGTAGTTACAGAATTATGATCATTATAATCATCAATACACACATGCCGGTTGCGGTTGTTTATTTTTCATGAAAACAATTTTGAAATTCCAAATTTTCTAATCAAGTGAGAGTGGTCCATAAAATGAGTAAAATTATTTTTTTTCAGGTACATAACCCATATTAGAAACAATGTAAATTCTTCAATAATAATAATTTACACAAAATCACATGCAATAAAATATTATAATATAAATACAACAACAGTGTTGCACATAAGGACAGATCAACCTATTAGCTATCAAACCTAGAATGGTATCGGAGCTGGCCCACACTCTGCGCACAAGGGACGTACAGTGCTTTCGCATGGAAGCAGTCTGTGCACGCCTAAAGACATACATAAAACATACCTAAAGCGCTGTAGTAGCAGACACAAAACTGCTCTGAAAGTGTTGTTAAACTGAATGCGCAGGGTGCTATAGCTTTTTTGCCTGTATTTAGCCCACAGGCTGCAGGTGTATGCAACGGTTGCAATGTCCTTACATTGCCAGTTTACTCATTTTCATTTCACAATTTTTGACAAACTTCTCTTTTCATTTTAGTACAATACAGTAAAACAAGAAGTTCACAAGTAGAACTAAAGTTTGAGTCTAATCTGACAACTAACAGATGCCTATTGAAAAAGTAGTGTATTGGCTGGAGGTGTTAAAAAGAGCATCTTTTTAAAGTAATTGAATTTTAGGTGAGTAAGTACCTAGGGAACAAATCTAGAACCCCTGGAACCCCATTTCTCATTCATGTACGGTACGTGCAATATTACCAAACATAAAGCAGTTAAAAGTAACAATCAAGTAAAAGATTATTCACAATTATTTAGAGTTATCATCCCAATCTATACAACATTCTTTTTAGTATAAGCGAAACCTGAATATAGTTTGTTCAGAATAAGTAACTGAATCGATTCCAATAATTTTTAAACCATGTTATATTTTTTCCCAAAAATATTTAAAAAAAGTTAAAAGTTGGATACCTAGCGACTTTTAGTATCTATCGCAATAATTTAGGTACCTACTGCCAAATTATTATTATCAATGAGCTCAAAATCATGTTGAATACCCATGTAACACCCACTCCTATCAAGATCGGAGACTCTACACTCGAAGTTGTAGACGATTATGGTTACCTGGGACAAACGATCCAGTTAGGTAGGTCTAACTTCGAGAAAGAGGTCAATCGTCGAATCCGACTCGGCTGGGCAGCGTTCGGTAAGTTGCGTTGTATCTTCTCGTCCAACTTAGCGCAGTGTCTCAAGACGAACGTCTATGACCAGTGTGAGTTGCCAGTGTTAACATACAGGACCGAAACGTGGTCGCTCACAATGGGCCTTATCAGAAGGCTTAAAGTCACCCAAAGGGCAATGGAGAGGGCTATGCTCGGAGTTTCCTTGCGTGATCAAATCAGAAATGAGGAGCAAGAGAACCAAGGTAAACGACATAGCCCGAAGAAAAGCCAAACTGAAGTGGCAGTGGGCAGGGCACATTGCTCGCAGAACGGATGGCCGATGGAGCCGAAAAGTTCTGGAGTGGCGACCGCGAACCGGAAGACGCTGCGTTGGAAGGCCTCCCACTAGGTGGACCGATGACCTGGTGAAGGTTGCAGGGAACCGCTGGATGCGAGTCGCACGGGACCGGTCAATGTGGCGACACTTGGGGGAGGCCTATGTCCAGCAGTGGACGTCTTTCGGTTGAAATGATGATGATGAGCTCTGATGACGCTGGAGGTGCGCGCTGCGTGGTTACCGGGTTTTTGTGCAGACAACTAGGTAACAGAACAAGCTTATAACTTTGTGATTTTTCATGATACAGTTTTGAAATTCTGTACATAGATTCTTTACATAAAAATACTAGACAAGCGAAAACTGATACACATATCAGTTATCGCATATACTAAAACTAATGTTGTATATATGAATTACTGTTGAATGCAAGTTTATTAGAAGGCTAGGTATTAAATTAAATATTTTAAGTGGGCCCTAAGATGAGCTAAGTTCCATTAGTACAATATCTTTATTTACTACTAGCACTTTGCACGCTACTTCGTCCACAAAAATTGTGATAGCTCGGCTAATTTGCATGATATAAATATAATTCATAGCCTATGTTGCTTCCTGATAATTTAGCTTTCTATTGATGAAAAAATGGTTAAAATCGGTCAAGTAGTTTCGGGGCTTATTCGGTACAAACAAACGAAAAAAAAATTCTTCTTTATAATATTATAATATATAGTAAAGTAAAATATTGTAAATAGTATAGTATGAAGTATAGATTTACACCTTGACTCACCCGTTCTAATTTTTGAAAATACTGTCTTAAAAAAGCCACAGGATTTTCAGGCTTGTTTACACATAACTGCACTATACATTCTTTTAATAATAACGATATATTATGACTCTGAATGTAGTTTTCACACTCATGTAAACATTGTTCTTCTTCCATTTTTTATACTACACTCTGGAAACAAGAGTGTGTCCTCATAGACTCCACTAAACGATTACAACTTCTGTTGTTGTTTACGATTGGTAACTATAACATACAGTGATAAGAAGGAAGTGAAATACATATAATGCAAAATAATCTTGCTTTGAGCTCTCTCACTGGCATGATACATGTCAGTTTGACAGAGAGAGATTTTATACATGTCGCTGGTTAATTTGAAGAATCAGTCGTTTGGTGAAACCACCAGAAGTTAGCAAGAATTTTTGGGATAATACAATTTAGTATCAGAATGTTTGCAATAAAACAGCTACGTGCTGGTTGCCTGTGAGCACAACTTAATTCTTAATCAATTAACTTTACAGTTATCAATCTTCCTACCGGTATTGAAAATCTTAGGCTTTTCACAAAACAACTATTTTACTAATTTCCTTGCGACATTTAAAATGATCCGACTGATCCGAGTCCTTGTCAGTGGTATCCATAGACAGTAGATAGAATATGCCATTTTACCATTTTATACATGTCCTTTTTAATCATAGAGCGATAAAAATGCTCTTAGCCTTTACCTATGGTCTGGGTCCATGCCATAATATTTCCCACAGTTTTAATTCTTAGTACAGTGCATCTAAGCTAATGTATGTTTGGCGCTCGAATAATGTTAAAAGCTTAGAGTATTTATAATGTATGGAGTTAGCCTAACTGGGCTTCCCCTCTGCCGAAATATATTGGTCATATGCCTTGCATGTTACGTATAAGTGTCAAGGCGTGGCGTAAATTCAAGGTTAACGACGTATTAACACGGTATATTTTTTAATACCTACTCAAATCGTTTCGCAAGGAGCTTTATGATTTGTATCGTACCGCCATTTAAGATCTCCATGATTATGACACCATAGTTTTGCGAAGTAGTAAATAGTTTTTATAACAGGAAGCACAGAGCATCATATATAATACTGACGGGAAGTTTCCTGCACAACTGGCCATATTTAAAGAGCACTTGTTTGCAACACAAAACGATACATAATGGCGA
Source organism: Noctua fimbriata (assembly GCA_905163415.1). Classification (NCBI taxonomy): domain Eukaryota; kingdom Metazoa; phylum Arthropoda; class Insecta; order Lepidoptera; family Noctuidae; genus Noctua; species Noctua fimbriata. The sequence continues at coordinate 10,140,248 of LR990941.1, read as the reverse complement.
ATGAACAAGTTTTGGATGAAGTGCATGGTAATTTACTTTGGTAGAGGGATACGACTAAGATTCTCATGGAATCATTGAGGCAAAGCAAGCAAGCAGTAGGCATGGAATTTACTTGCAATATTTTGTAGTCTTTGGTTCCACCACGACGGTACCATCTTTAAAAATTAGGTTGGCAACTCTGCGCTTGTTCTGTTCTATCTCTTCTCTGATTCTCTGTGGTGTGATTTGTGTGTGAATATCGGTCGAAAATGGAGGCCGCTGAATCTGAAGCCGGTGTTAAAACTCATTTGAATAATGTTTTATCAGACGAAGAAATCGCTAATTTACCTACGCTCATTGCGGGGAAGATCAACGCATATATTGATTCAACATTTGAACATTACCTAACATCCAAAGCGCTCCATGAAACTAATAAGTCCCAGATAGGTAAGTAAACCGGTGTTTCCTGACGCTTTCATTCAATGCTTCATTTTCCATATAGCGAAAATCTGAAAATCATTTTGTTTTTTTTTACCTTCTGATCTATTTGTTTTCTTGATTGATCATTAAACAAGTTTAACTTTGTTTTGCGTTTCGGGCCACATCGTTCTTAATAACTATTTTCATTGTTTATAGTTTTTATCAAAAATGTAACCCAAATTTTTCAATGTTTGTAGATCTATTTTTTATATCCGAGTTCATTTTATGTAGTAGTTTTAAACTGTTACTGCTTGTGACGTTGAAGCACACCAAACGGTTGTTTACTTTAGTATCTAAACATGCGGCTCAAGCAATTGGTGATGTTAAGCATTCCATTTTACTTTATTCTTACTTATCTGCTTACTAATCATTTGTTTTAAGTATGTGTAATGAAAAACCAATGATGGTAGCAGATGGCGTTCTGTAGTTACGATCTACCCTCATGTGATAAATGCCTGAGTTTATCTGACTGAGTAACCAATAGCAGCCAAGTTTTAGGTAAAATGAGACAATGCGTTTCTTTTGGTTAAACATCACCGACGAGGTAGACCCCAGCGAAGGTGGTGTGACGATCTGATCATGTTTTCGTGTGGCAAGCATGCCTAGAAATTGCACAAAACAGAGGTTTGTAGGGAGAAAGGGGAGATCTTTGCCCAGCAGTGGGACAAAATATAGGCTATAATAAACCTCAATTACCTTTTCATGATACAAGCACTGAAATTTTTATAATTAGTAGCATTCTGTTGTGTTAGGTTAAATGGGGCATACACTGACGGTTTTTGTATCTAAAGAGCATCTACTTGGCTGTTCAACCTATACATAGCCAAACAGTTGCCTAACAGATTTGAAAGAGAGTGAGTGTGGATTAAGAATGAAAGTGTTGCCTGTCAAATGCCTTCTCAATGCAGATGATGAAGTTCTTCTTACATCATTAGCGGAGCAATTGCAAGACTTGGTTGTTGTCATAAATTATGTATTTAAGATTAAATGGATGAATGTAATGTTATGGTGTTTGAAAGAGAAAAGGATGTATTGGTGCGTGATGTAAAAATATATGATAAGAGTGTTAGTAATGAGTTTTTATATTTGGGCAGTCTGTTTACATGAGAAATTATTGATGATTGATGCAGATGTGGAAAGAACAGTAAATGCGGGAAATAAAGTGAGTGATGCTACACACGGTAGTGACCAACCAGGTGATGTCCACAAAGGCTTGACTAGCTGTTCACAATGGAATGCTTGTGCCGCCTACAACTTATGTATGGAAGTGAATTTTAGGTGTGGCAAAAGACACATGAATGTGAATTTGAATGAAAAATTAAGGAATGATATTACATCAAAATGTTGCAGTTTAAAAGATAGTAATAAAAATTTAAAACAGTATGCTCTAATGGTTTGGTCATGTTGAGAGGATGAATGAAAGGCGACTAAAGATAAGAATTTAAATGGCAAATGTGAGTGGCAAAGCCAGGGCGGGCACCCTAGATCAAGCATGTCAAACATGCGGCCCTTTGCTCGACATTGATATTATAAATTGGATCAGGCTGATACAATATTAAGAACAACCTCCTGATGCGGTCCGTGAGCGTGTCTCGATAATATTTGTAAAATAAAAAAATCAGAATAATGTCAATGTTTGGAAGCACTTACAAGTGAGAACAATTATTTTCACTTATGATGAAAGGAAATAAATCTCCCGCGAAATCGCGATTGGCCGACGCACACGTAGATGCAGTTTTATAATTAATTAGCGCAGATAGATTACCCCTTAAATAGAAAATTTTGTAAATAAAATACAAATGTCGTCAAATATCTGGGAAAAGATTGTAATACATTGTTCTATATTTTAACTTTTAATTAAATACTAGATAAACGTTTACCGTCCGCTCCGGTATCACTCTACCCTACTCTATGAAATGAGTTTTATTCTTGATGTATGATATTTATACTGTCACTTTTTTTTATATTTAATTTACAAAACCGATGTACAATCACAAATGGAATAACATAAAGTTACAAAACAATATTTCTGATTGACATTTACTAGATGTGAATCTAGCATGCATATTTTATGTAAAACACTTACTATTTAAAAAAAAAGACAATTAACTAAACAAAACTTACAAATTGTGAACTTTTACAAAAATAATGAAAAAGTTTTTGGAAAGAAAAATTAAACATAGATGTTAGGTATTATTCTGTTCCAAATTAAATTTTAAGTGACAGGACTGAGGACAAAAGCTATTAAGTAACCAAGAACATACATCAAACACTACTTTAAGCTTTAACGGTTTAAAAGTTAACTTATACTGTCACTTAGGGGATATCTTCCATAATTATTAATTATTTTGAGCTCCCAAAACTCAAAAGTTTGCAGAGCTCAAAATAATTAGACAGAGATTAGATTTGATTAGGTAGGTGGGGGGTTCCCAGGTAGGTTGTCTAGATTCTAGAACAAAAAAAATATTGCAATGATGGGGAGAACAAGTGCCTTTCTTTTCCTTTTCCCACTGTCTTTCAAAACTTAGAACCACTCTTTTAAAATTGCTATTTTTCCTAAACTATAGAAGTTAGAGTTTTGATATAAAAAAAACGTTTTATAGCAAATTACATCAACTTTCTTTGAAATTATTGATAAGCCTAATTTTAAAATATATTTTCATTTTAAAAGAGCTTGTTGTTATAAAAATAAAAATATTTTTTATTCGCGATTGCAATGTTTGTCCCATGGAAAAAGTGATTCAGTTTGATGGTCTG